>JAKOOJ010000001.1:6275000-7590833 GCA_022577455.1 Arizona elegans | reverse complement strand
TCCCATCTCTGACCACAAGCCACATATGCTTTGTTGCATAGCTTTCGTGTCCCCCAGACAATGTATATTTACTTTGGGGGAGGGTCGAAGGATCCCAAAACTAGCAAATTTTGTAGTGTAGGCTTACTGGACATGCCAGACAGATCTTAACATAGTCCCCCAGTCAACAGATGTTGAAAACCCCTGCCTAAAGGATTTTTATGGAGGTAAACTACTGCACAGTATACAGGTAGTCCTCAAGTTACAATCGCAATCGAGCCCAAAAATTATGTTGCTCAGTGAGAAATGACATTGAGTTTTGCCTTTTACGACTTTTCTTGCTACATTTGTGAAATGAATCGCCCCAGTGGTTCAATTAGTAACATGGTTGTTAAATGAATCTGGTTTCCTCACGGACTTTTCGCTTCTCATCCAAGGAGCTTCTTCAGTTCTGACTGGATCCAGTCCAGTGGTGGGTTGCCCCCGCCCCGGGTTCAGACCGGTTCTATAGAACCAGTAGTACAACCGGCGGGAGGCTCCACCCACTGACCACGACATCATCAGAACGTTTCTGCACATGAGCAGAAGCTTCTGTGTGTGTGGCCCGTTGTGAACCGGTAGTAAAGGTAGGTAGAACCCACCCCTGATCCAGTCAGAGCTGAAGAAGCTTCTTGGATGAGAAGCGACACGTCTTCAAAGAAAAACCAGAAAGTCCAATTGCCTCTTGAAAAAAAAGCACCTTTGGGAGCCTGAGTGGAGCAGCAGTGTAATGCTACTGTTAAAAGTAGCATTTAGCTTCCAGCTGCCTGCAATTACTGCGAGTTCAATTCTCACCAGGCTCAAGGACTCAGCCTTCCATCCTTTCTAAGGTAGGTAAAATGAGGACCCAGTTTGTGGGGGCAATAAGCTGACTTTGTATAAAATATACAAAAGTATGAAGGCTATTGCTTAACGCATTGTAAGCTGCCCTGAGTCTCCGGAGAAGAGTGGCATATAAATCAAAATTAAAAAATAAAAATAAAAAAACCCATGACCTGGATGATTGAGAATCTCCCTAGAGTAGACGTCTACCTTGATGGTTCCTCTCTTTTCTCGTAACCTTCCTTTGCCCTTGAGGAAAACAAAACCGCTCTGTCTGAACTACACCTCGCCAGCAGGGCTCGCTCCTCATCCTCCTATTACCCAAGGCTACATTTACTCCCGCCTTTTCCTTTCCAAATGCTTCTTGGGCTTCAGCTCTTCTGATTTCCGCTGTCACGTCTTCTCCCGGCGCTTTTCTTCCAGAACATGGCAAGAAGATCCTGCCAGCCTTCCCAATTCGGGCAAACGCCAGGCTTCCAAAACGGGCCCCAGAAGCCCAGCTCTGGAGCCAGGAGAAACCCAGACGGCTGAACGCGCATCGGGCAGGCTGAATCACGCCCTTTTCAAGGCACCGAATCCACCTCCCGCTTTCCTTTACCGGCAGCCCAGCTCGCCTCGCATGTCCCTTCCCTTCCTCGCCCCACCCCGCGGGCAAGCAAAACTTCCCCATCCAACGGTGAGGAGGCGGTGCCAGGCTCCGGACAGGCGTGGAACCCGACGAATGGCAATCTATAAAAAAGAGAGATTTGGGTCTGCCCCTTTCCTGGAAGAAAACCCACTTCGGCTAAGTCCAGCTCGAAGAGAGGAGGAACGAGATCCCCCGTCCTAGGAACGAGAGCAGGTAGAGTGTGGGTGTCTTGGCTCTTTAAGCACCGATCGGCCTCTGTGTTTGCCCTGCCGTGGACTTTTTGTCTTGCGTGGACAAGGCGCAGGCAGGGTGGGTCTGGGGACACGCCCTGTGGCTCCTGGAACGCGGAAGGGCTTCGGGAGTAGTTACCTAGCATCGGAGCGCCAGAGGAAAGAACCCCCGATCTCTCTTGCGAAGTGCAGGTGGGGGGGGGAAGCCAGGAAGGAAGGGCTTCTCGGGCCCCCGACCCCTTTCTCGCCCCGTCAATGGAAGAGGAAGGGAGGCTCTGCCCCAGGGATGAAATCTAATTTTTCCCCCCCACAACAGGTTCTGTGGGCGAGGCTTGGTGGGCGTGGCAGGGGAAGGATACTGCAAAATCCCCATTCCCTCCCCACTCCTGGGGGAAGGTTATTGCAAAATCTCCATTCCCACCCCACTCTGGAGCCAGCCAGAGGGGGTATTTGCTGGTTCTCCGAACTGTTCAAAATTTCCGCTACCGGTTCTCTAGAACCTGTCAGAACCTGCTGGATTTCACCCCAGCTCTGCCCCCTTTCTACACTGCCTCCTCCTCCTCCTTCTCCTCCAGGTGGAAGTCAACGAGTAGGAAAGTCGCTGCGCAAAAAGTGACAGGTAAATAACGACCGTGCAACGCCCACAACCTCTGCAGGAAGAAAGTGAAAAACGCTCTTTGGCAATAGAAGCTAGTCCCTAAGGTGTTTGCTTTTGTCTTGGATCAAAAGATGGGAACTGATGGGGTTGTGCTTTTTCCAACCAGGTTTAGTGGTTTAGTTTGAGCATATCCACCAAGTTCTGCCCTATATAGAAGAACGTGGTGAAATAAATTATGGCTTAGTGGCATTTGAGACCTCTGTTGTACTATTGCTCTAGGATTGGGGAGAACTGAGTTCAAATTCCCATCCATTTATGGGGCAGTTCCCTGGCGCACCAGATGTTATAGGTGTACACGGGTGAAATCCAGCAGGTTCTAACAGGTTCTGGAGAAGTGGTAGCGGAAATTTTGAGTAGTTAGGAGAACCGGCAAGTACCACCTCTGGCTGGTCCCAGAGTGGGGTGTGAATGGAGATTTTGCAATATCCTTCCCCTGCCACATCCACAGAACCGGTAGGGAAAAAAATTTGAATTTCACCCCTGGGTATACAGTACAAAATGTGAAGGAAGAAATTACGTGCACCGCTTTTAGCTTCTGGAAGAGAGACATGTAAAGTAGAAATAGCTTTTGCCTAGGATTCAATCCAAAGTGGTGTTTTCCAGACAAATATCCTTGCTGGGAAATAAATCTCCTTGAACCCAGTGGAAGGGACTTTTCTAACTCATTTTCTGGGTGAACGAATGCCCCAAATCATCAGTTAAGATGACCAGCCTACAGAGTTGTGAAGGATCAAAGTAAAGTTAAAACTAAGCAGGCTTGGTATGTTGTGTGAATGTTCTAAGGCAGTGTTTCTCAACCCTGCTCACCTTAACATGTATGAACGTTAACACTAGGCTGAATTCTGGGAGTTAAAGGCAAGATATCTTAAGGTGAGTTGAGAAAAGTTGAGAAAAACTGTTCGAGGCTTTGAAGTACTCAGCTTAATCATCTTGTGTAGATATAACTGGTGATATGGGCTATATGGTTACATTCCCAATTGAATTGGGCAAAAAAAAATGTTCTTTCTGAATATATAGCAATAGCACTTAGACTTATATACTGCTTTACAGTGCTTTTACAGCCCTCTCTGTGCGGTTTACAGTCAGTACTCTGTTTTCCCCAAAATAAGACATCCCCTGATAATAAGTCCTATCAGGCATTTGAGTGCATGGCAATAACGCCAAGCACTTATTTCAGGGTTCAAAAAAATATAAGACAGGATCTTATTTTTGGGAAAACACAGTATTTTGCCCCCAACAATCTGGGCCCTCATTTTGCCCACCTTGGAAGGATGGAAGGCTGAGTCAACCTGGAGCCTGGTGAGATTTGAACTGCCAAATTGCAGTCAACCGGTAGTCAGCAGAAGTAGCCTGCAGGACTGCACTCTAACCACTGTGCCACTTAGGCTCAGAGAGAACGTACAGGTAGTCCTCAACTTACAACAGTTCATTTAGTGACCGTTCAAAGTAACAACAGCACTGTAAAATGTGATTTATGACCGTTTTTCATAGTTATGACCTTTGCAGCATCTCAATGATCATGTGATCAAAATTCAAATAGTGGGCAACTGGGTCATATTTAGGACCTTTGTTTTGTCCCAAGGTCATGTGATCACCTTTTACGACCTTCTGATAAGCAAAGTCAATGGGGAAGCCAGATTCACTTAACAACTGGTTTACTAACTTATGAACTGTAGTGATTCACTTAACAACTGTGGCAAAGAAGGTTGTAAAATGGGGCAAAACTCACTTAACAAATGTCTGTCTTAACAACAGAAATTTTGGGCTCAGTTGTGGTCGCAAGTCAAGGACTACCTGTACTGTGTTTCTGCTGGGTTCCTTATGCCAGAGGCGGCCCTGATCCATAAACTGGTCAAACTAGTTGTAATCTAAATTTTTCAAATCTAAAACTTCTGCTGGTTTTGTTGCATGTCATATATTTGCAAATCAGTTTTGAAATTGTTGGGTTGTTCTTTTTCCCCCAGTTTTTACATTTTTAGCAACTTTTATCATTACTGCTCATAGTAGTTGGAGATGAAGGGTATTGTACAGTGGTGGGATTAAAATTAAAATTAAAAAGTGGTGTTAAAAATAATTTAACAACCGGTTCTCTGCCCTAATGATTTCTTCCAACAACCAATTCACCAAACTGCTCAGAAAGTCAACAACTGGTTCTCCCGAAGTGGTGCGAACTGGCTGAATCCCACCACTGCTCCTTCCCATTGCCACTCTCCTGTTTTCTCGTTTTTTTTTTTTTTTTCTTTAATGAAAGATGATTCCTTGCAAGGAAATACTTTTGGCTTGTACAGTCTTTGTGGCTGCACAGTTGTGAGCAGCACTTATCATTTTTATTAGCTAAGCTGTCCATATTAAAGTGATAGACTTTTTTAATACCATGAAGAACATCTCAGGGAGCACGAATAAGTTAATTTTCTATTTAACCTAGGAGCAGATGGTTATAGAAATATTATGTATAAATAAATTATGGAGAAAATACCCTCACTAATGGTTAGGATTATTTGGAATGGCCTTTCTCAGGGAGAGAACAAGAGAGAGCTTTTTGTGTGTTTGGAACTGGATTCTTCACTGCATCTGACTGTCTCTTTTTCAAGCAACCTCATCATCTCACATCCCCTTCCATCCAGAACATCCCACAGTTTGCAACAACACCTCAAACTTTCTTCTCAGGTCTTGGTCCTTTCCCTTCTTCCTTTCCTATCATTCTTCTACTATTCCATAAAGAATCATAATGGGGAAAAAACTTCTTGAATCATAGCATTCCTTCAGCTATATTAAATTCTCTTTCTTCCCACCCCCATCTCCAACCTTTTTGAGAAGGGTTGTTTTGTGTTTTATCCATTCAAGAAGAAAAAGCATGACCAAAAAACAAGCCTTTGAACTGTCAAGGAATGTTCTGAAGATAGGGACCCAATTAAGATCAGTACTAATATAAATACACCAGAAGAGATTTACACAAAAGGCACAAAGATGAGTCAAGTTTATAGTCAAGTCATGTACAAGAAAGCTGAAGGTTTGGATTAAGGAGCCTGGTATGTTTATTCATCCAAAACAGTAGAAAGGGACATAAAAAGAGTTGAGCAATTCTTTCCTCCTGACAAAAGTCCAACAGTCATCAAATATAAACATACGGTATTTATACCTGAAAGGTAGACAAGGTTATTTTTCTGCATAATTACTTGTAAATGGGGCTGGGTGGGTGAATAGAGACGGATCTTCTTAGTTTTGCTGAGAATACAGTTCTGGAGAAAGGTGTTGTTGAAAGGGAGAATGAAGGGGGAGATGTAAATTACTGAAAGAGAAGAAAAAGTCTGTTGGTGGAAAGCATCCACGGACAGAAAGTTCTTCCGTACAGACACTCAATCTCTACCCATGTCAGGAGTAAGGATTGATAATGAGGAATACCATAGTGACTAAATAGGAATGGAAGTTCTAAGCCTGCTTTCATGGAAGCAAGAGCCACTTACTATCTAATTGTAAAGCATAGGTTCCCTTATCTTACAACAAACTCTTTCACCCAGTGTTGTTGCAAACAGAAGTAAACCAGCAAAATACCCAAAAGATTTCTTCCCCAGATTCCACGCTAATGGAATAAGCTGAGCTAACTGGATCCATTCCCTGCATAGCAGCCAAAGCCTATGTAAACTTAACAGGGACTAAAAGTCAATGGGACTCAGTGGAACTTTCAACAAAGCAAGTTCAGAAATCTGAGGCAGAGTCCTACTTTTACACTTGTATATGTGTGTACTTGTGTGTGCATGTGTTTGCAACAGTAATTTTTGAAAATGGTTTTTGTATTTGCATATGGGAGATCCACTAATAGTACTAATGGGTGCCTTTATTTGTAAATAGTAGCATTTAAATCAATTACAATTATTTTGAGTTAATTTAATTATTTTTGTTGTTGTTCTCATTCTCTCCAGTTTTTGCTCTTGTTTTGTTTGTTTTCAGTGGTCACCTCTGGAATATATACCAACAGATAAATGAATGAGTTTTATGAGCACATTTGTGTCTGGAAAGGTAAAATCTCCAGAACTAGGTTGTGTGTGTGTGTGTGTGTGTGTGTGTATGTATATGTATATGTATTTGTATATGTATATGTATATGTATATGTATATGTATATGTATATTATGTACACACATAAATACACACACACATATAGAGACAATGTTAATTATAGGGTCATTTTCCTTTCAAATAAGTATTCATAATCAGTTGTTTACTATAAATTTTTGATAAGAGACAGTGCATCATCTTGAAAGATCTCATGTGCAGGGTTGTTTGTGTTTGGGCAAAGCTTGGAATGAAATGCTATTTCATATTGTATTTGTTTTAATTAAAATGTTAATACGAATGTTTGAAAACAGCTGAACAAATGGGTTCCCTTATATCTTTCAAAGAATAAGGAAGAAATGGCATAAATCAAGAGTTTAAAACTTACCCTCAAAAGTGGATAGATGGATAAGCAAGAACTGATTTGGATTTGGATAAATATTACAAAACTCCTCTGGATAAAATAACTGGTAGTTTGCTTTATTAAGCAAACTGAAACATTTCTGTTAGCATCTCAAAGAACTGACTGATAGATAAACTGTTGAAATTATGGTCTAATTATGTTCTTTAGTTATTATAATAATATCCATAAATCAGACACGAAAAAACTTTGTAGCTCATTGCAGAGACTAAAAGTGTATCTACTATAGAGTTATAGCATTTAGCATATTAAATAAATAAATAAATAATTTTATTTCTCTACCGCCCTTCTCCCGAAGGACTCAGGGTGGTGTACAGCCTATTAAAAGCACAAATACAGACATCAGTTAAAAATAATTAAAATTATTAAATAATTTCGGCTCAAATTTAAAACCCCAAAAATTTAATACACCCAATTTAAAATTCATTACATTGATAGCCTGGCCTGGCGGAACAACAGGGTCTTGAGGGTACAGCAAAATACACGGAGGTCGGAGATCTTACACATCTCTGACGCAAACATCGTCATGCTAATGTGGTATTCTTTTTTTTTTAAATAGTTTTTATTGAATATAAATATTAAAAAAGACATACGTAACATATACACGACGAACATTTATACAACATATACACAAAAAGAATATAATTTCTTCTTAAGCATTTTTTCAGAGTGACGTTCTACAATTCTACTTATAATATATTTCTTCACCTTTCTGTAATCTAATAATATTTTTATTATATATATATGTATCAATCAGTAATATATCCCCTATATTTTTTGTATATTTCTAATTTTTAACCAATTATACCAATTATTCCATATTTTATAATAATCTGATTCTTCTTTTTCTTGTAATTCTTTGGTTAACCTATCCATTTCAGCGCATTCTAAAATTTTCCCTATTACTTCTGTTTCACTTGGTATTTTTTCTTGTTTCCAATTTCTTGCGTAGGTTATTCTTGCAGCAGTTAATATATGGATTGTAAGATATTTGATATCCTTAGGGTATGATTTGTTAAATATTCCTAATAAAAATGTTTCTGGTTCTTTTTCAACCTGTGTTTTTGTTATTTGTTCCAACCATTTTTTGATGTTAGACCAAAATTTCTTTGCTGCCGGGCACGTCCACCATAAATGATAGAAGGTCCCTTGTGCCTTTTTACACTTCCAACAAATTGGGCTATTTTTAGGTTGTATTTTTGCCAATCTGGTTGGAGACATATGCCACCGATAAAACATTTTCAGTTGGTTTTCCTTGTACGCTGTTGCTTTCGTTAACTTTAGGTTTACCTGCCAGAACTTTTCCCATTTTTCCAAAGGTATTGTGTGTTTGATATTTTGAGCCCACTTAATCATCGTTTCTTTGACTGTCTCTTCTTCCAATTTATAGCGTAGGAGAAATTTATAAATTCAACTAATTGTTTTTAATTATGACCAAATTATTTAATTATTTTAATCAGTTTTTAATTTTTCTATGTCTGGTTTTTTACTTTGGCTGTGCACCGCCCTGAGTCCTATATTGGAGAAGGGCGGTATAGAAATTAAAACAAATAAATAAATAAAATAAATTAATTTATTTTCTGAATCTAATATAATTTTATCTATTTCTTGTTTTTGATTATAAATTTCATATGTTTTTATATGCTCTCTATATTTGGATTGTATTTGAGTGTAAGTCCACCAGTCTATTCCTCTGTGTAAATCTGTCTCCAATTGTTGTTTTGTCTTTAGTTTGCCTTGATAGTCAATTATATCTTTATATCTAATTATTTTTGTCTTATCTGTTAAATTTGGGTGTCTAATTGATTCAGCCGGTGCTAGCCAATTTGGTATCTTCATATAATGTTGTTTTTTAATTTTAAGCCAAATTTGTAATAGTGAGTTCCTTATTGTATGTGTTTTAAAATATGAATGTGTTTTGTATTTCTCATCCCACATAAAGGAATGCCAGCCAGTTTGAAGTTCGTGTCCCTCAATTGTTAAAGTTCTAGAGTTCTTTAATTCTATCCAATCTTTGACCCACGATAGTACTGCTGCTTGGTAGTATATCTCCCAGTCAGGGAGTACAGCTCCTCCTCTATCTTTTGTATCCTGAAGCAGTTTAAATTTTATTCGTGGCCTTTTCCCTTGCCAAATAAATTTAGATGTTATTTTATTCAGCTTTTCAAAAAACGGTTTGTCTATTTTAATTGGGGTGACCTGAAACAAATATAAAAATTTAGGTAATATAATCATTTTGATGGCCGAAATTCTTCCTAGGAATGAAATGTGTAAATTTTCCCATTTTTCTAAGTCTAATGTGGTATTCTTACTTGAGAGTAAATTATGTAGATATATGCATAGTATGGAGCTGTACACCTTCCTAAGAACTTATCTAGACAACTAATCCAAAATGGGTTCTAATTACCATAAGTTTTATTTGCAGTATAAGATATTCCATTATAAAGGCAGTAGAATGATACCTGGCAACATAAAACTCCTACTACTTAGTGATATTTTTTTCTTCTTCTGCAAAAGCCTTGCATCCAAGACTGGATATTTTTGCATCCATGGCATAGCCACAAGTACATCATATCATCTCTCTAATATAGAAATTAATATCTTAAAAATTCAAAACAGATTCTGGATTTGCTTGGTCTTAAGAGCATGAGGATTGGAAAAGACCTAGGCTTAATATTTGGCAGAAAGGATGAGTCACTTCCCTTGGTGACTAAGGGATATGGCCAGTGGTGGGATTCACGTAATTTAACAACCGGTTCTCTGCCCTAATGATTTCTTCCAACAACCAGTTTGCCAAACTGCTCAGAAAGTTAACAACCGGTTCTCCCGAAGTGGTGCGAACTGGCTGAATCCCACCATTGGTGTTGTAGTACAACATATTTGGAGGGCATCACATTGGAAAAGGAAAATCTACAATTAAATAACATACCTCTCTTGGCTGGGATGCCCTTTCAGTAATTGAATTGTGCCTCTTGTGGTGTTTATGCTTCGATAGTGTTGCTCCATACCAGACAACAAAATGAATGTATGTTTCAATCAAAGTTGGGATACTTGTAGCATTTTTTAGACTAACATATTTTTTTTCCAAAAGCATAAACATTGATGTATGAGAGTTCTGCAGTCTCATGCTTGATTTTGCTCTTAAAAGTTTCTTTTTCCACAAAGATATTAAGATCTGTAATGCAATGTCTTAGGAGAAGAAAATGCCCTGATATTTTATGCATTTAAATATATACTTCTGGGAAAGGAACCTTAGCTTTCATCAGAATCTCAAAGGAGTCCATGGCACAAAAAAGTTAAGAACTCTGTTGCGTTATTGTTATTGAACTTGCACATATCACTAAGAAAGTGTTAACAAACATTTCCCAATGGCTTGGAAAATGTGGTATTTGTAATCTGTCACCTGTGTTTAACTTGCACTGGTATAACCACTTTGTCTTCCCCTCCCTCACTTCAATGTATATAACTTCCCATCAGTTTAGCCACTCTATACTTCTGATGAAATGTGATGCAGCTGACAAAACCTTATGCCTTTTAACAAAATATATTAGACTGAAAAGGCATCTTTTCAGCTTTCAATTTTCTTCCTGATTATTGGCCACCACAGACTAAAACGGATCTCTTCCTAGTAAATTATACCCAGTTTAACATTTTAGCTGAAGTGTTGGCTCTCCCTATGTAAACTGTCTCTTGATTTAACACCAGAAAACAAAGAAATCAGATCTTTTCTCTGTTCCCTTTCTGTCCTACAATCTCTCCGTAGTCAGAATTCAGGATTCTTCTTTTTGCCTCTCTTGCACTCTTTGAATGGGGCCAGCATTCAGATGTGGCAAGTTTCTTCGGAGGCATTTCTTTAAATGTGGTTTTATTTGCATTTCTAATATAATATGAAGAATTAGATAATCTGAGTTGGACCCAATTTAATGCATTTGAGTCTGGCTGCGGATCTCTCTGTCTCTCTCTCTCTGTCTCTCTGTCTATCTCTCTGTCTCTGTCTCTGTGTGTCTCTGTCTGTCTGTCTGTCTCTCTCTCTCTCTCTCTCTCTCTCTCTCTCACACACACACACACACACACACACACCCCTACCTCTTTGGAGAGAGGTTGTGATTCAGCTTTGGAGGCCTGCTTAAAGCTGGACACTGTTGGCATTAAACTCCTCCCTTCAAGCAGAACCTAGTCCCAAAGAGAGGAGGAGAGAAGCTGACTGCAGGACCCAGAGGTCAGTGCTCTGTTGGTGCTGAAAGCAGATCAAATTAAAATCTTTCTGCTCTGTTTCTCCAGATCACAGCCTTGGCAGCCATGTCTCGGCCCCTCACCGACCAGGAGAAGCGTAAACAGATCAGCATTCGTGGCATTGTTGGAGTGGAGAATGTGGCTGAGCTGAAAAAAGGCTTTAACCGACATCTACATTTTACCCTTGTTAAGGACCGCAATGTGGCCACCCCTCGGGACTACTACTTTGCCCTGGCCCACACTGTACGGGATCACCTGGTGGGCAGGTGGATCCGCACCCAGCAATACTACTATGAAAAGGACCCCAAGGTGAGACAAATAAAGTGGGAGAGATTGGGAAGCTAAAAATTCATTGGTTAGCTTAAATGGTCAAGCATTTTATGTAAGTCTTCATTCAGCATGGAAAATGTTCTATGGGATTCTGAGGTGGCACATGTTCCGTGAATGACGGAACAGAGTTGGAGAAGGCAAGTAAGCATTATCCTTCCCAAGCTTTGGGAAAGAAAAAAAAGAGTTCTTCATACAAGACAGAATCAATATATCAGTCATGTTTCAAATATCCAATGTCCATCAGATTAGAAGATTTTTTAAAAAAAGATATTAGCCTGTGGTCTCTTCAGTGTAGTGGGTTTACAACTGAAAACGGCTTGCAGCTTTGGCCCTATTGGCCAGGAATTCTGGGAGTTGTAGTCTCATCTCAATTGGAGGTGGGGGTGACTGCAGAGGATGGTAACTAGAAAAAGACTCACATTCAGAGACAGTATATGTTTGAATGGCTTTTTTTTTTTTTGTTGAGAAGAACAAACCATGTTTTGTAAACTTCTTAGAAATATCTATCTGGCTAGTGCAAGTGCCTGTTTTATTTATTTATTTATTTGCTTGTTTGTTTGTTTAATTATATTAGATGAACTCAATCTGGTTAAATGAGATCCCCATGTAGATAAAAATTCCTTCTCTGTTCAACTGCGAAATAGAAAACATGGTTACCCTTAAGATTCCTCCCCCCCTTCCTTGCCTAAATGATCAAAGGAATTCATCATTCAAAACAAATAACATGTGTTATTACTTCACACAAAAAACACTGGCATACCTGGAAGAAAAAAAAATAAGGCAGGAATATATCCTTTGTCATAATTTATTTATAAATATGCCAGAAAAGAAAATAAGTGTTTCTGTTGCAGGCAGGAAAGTTGCTCCTTTTGCATCCGATTTAAGTGTCGATGTCACTGTTTCTATAATTAGTGGAATTCAAGGAGAGCCAATGTACATACAGTACAATATAGCAGGTATACATAGATAACAGCCCAGTGAATCAGAGAAACCGTGTATTTAAAATTAGCTTCAGCAAACTTACTCTCAGAATTAAAATGTAGATTTTGAATTGATTCTGTACTCTCCTTGTTCCTAATATAGAGCCGAACAATATAGTGGTAGAGTCAATCAATAGGTTCTGGGAGGACTGCAGTTAAAAATGGTTAAGGCAATAAAGGAAATGAGGTGAGATTATGTCACATACTGTATGGAACTATGATAAGATTTTTTGGGGGAGGAAAGTTCACTTTGGTTTTGTGGGGAGGGCAACTTTCTTCTTTTATTTCCAAATCTATATTGGGGGATGCAAGGGAATGCTCATCCTTGTCTTTCATCTGTCATCTTTGAACTGAATGTTCAGGACATAAAAAAAAAAAAATGAGCATTTTTGAGTAAATTAAGTTTACATTTGAGTAAATTAAGTTTAATCAAACCTTATATTTGTTAAAGGGCCTGGCCTGGCTCCTTTATTTACTTCAGTTAGGCCAGCCAAATCTATAACAGCAAGATTACCGTTAGGTGTTTGGCTCTGAGATGATTTTTTTTAAAAAAAAAGTTTGCTTACTAAACAGTGAAAAAGCAAAGCTAGCGGGGGAAATACTTTCGGAGTGCTCCGCACACGGCTGGCAATGAATGAATTGCATTTGGTTTTGCTAGGCTAATCCTTGAAAGTGGTGTAGAATCATCTGGGCCAAAGGTGAGTTTGAGCTGATTTCACAATAGTCCTTCAAGTGAATCGGTGTCCTTTCTAGATAAGGTCCACCAAGTTCAGCGTTCTTTGTACCCATCCTAGAAACAAAAAAAGCAAGTCCACAAGTGGACCATAAAAATTCTGAAATATACCCAGGAGCATAGAAAGCCACCGTGTACTATCTTACTACTTACTAATCTAGCCCGGTGCTAACTACTGTGCTCCAATATCAATGGTTCTGCAGAGCTTCTGGATGAGAAGACTATTCCCCATAATCTGCTACCTGAGCCTTTCCAGGGCTTCTTCCAGACCTTGAAAGCTGCAACCCTCCGAGACTCCAGAGCTTATTAGATAATTATTGCATGTAATAGTTAATACAACAAAGGAAGAAATCATGGCTGTAATCATATTAACTAGATTGCATATTGATTACATTGAATTGCAATTCAAATACTGTCTCAGCCATATAGACTATTGTTTTTAGTGAAAACCTCTAACTAGCATGCCACTTAGTAGCTGAGTGAAACTTAGAAACTTGGCCTCTGAAAAGGTTTTGCACCCTGATATATGGGCCCGGAGACGCTCTGCATTCCTTTGACTTAGGGTTCCATTGATTGAGATCATTCCAAGGCGTTGTTCCATTGGTGAGTTTGTTTGTTTTTTGGCTTGTTGGAGGAGCTTCTCTTTAGGTTCCTCCAAATGTGGACAGGTTGCAGTCATGGAATCAGGAGTTCTAAACTGAGTGAGATTTTATTATATATCTTTTTTTTTTCTCCCAGAGAATCTACTACCTTTCCTTGGAATTTTACATGGGCCGGACTTTGCAAAATACCATGATCAACCTAGGACTACAGAATGCCTGTGATGAGGCAATTTATCAGGTAAAGAAAGAAAGCTGCCAGTCATGTCCTTCTGAAGGTGCAAGGAAGGCTGTCTCTGATAAACTACCTATTCTGGCGAACTGGTAGCAGCAGTGGCGGGAAGCTCCGCCTGGACGCTTCTGCGCAGAAGTGCTGTGCATGCACACAAGTGCGCACGCGGGCAAACTGGTAGCAATGGGATTTGGAACCCGCCCCTGGTTGAAATTCAATAATGTCTTCTCCATAGCTTCCCCACTTAAGATCTAATTTTTCCCACGTTGGAACGGTGTCCTCTTCAAAAATTTCTACCAAAGCTGGATTCTGCTCATCGCAGGAAAAGCAATCATGTGTGGGCATTGAAGTTTAAATCGGAGCAAATGTTGCTCAGATTTTGGGGAGGGAGGTACTTATTTTTTCATTTGTATCACTTTACGTACCTTGGAGCCTCTCTTAACTACTCTAAGGCAGGGTTGGGCATCCTCTTTCCTTAGCATGTGGCTTCTAGATCCTCTTTTTGTGGCCCTCAGATACCACCAGCCACGATTACTGAAAACTGCTAGCAAAATTTCCTGTCATTTTCACTTGGGAAACAAATGAGAAATCCAGTGTCAATTCTAGAGTGGGCCTACAAAACAGAGGCAATGCTCTTTTCAGTTCTCTAAAAAATTACTCTTCAAAAAAAGATTCCTCTGCCTCCCTAAAATGTTAGCTGTAAACCTGACTATCAGAATATGATCCAACCCTGCTCTAAAAGGTATAATGTTTTCTGTGATCTTGTGTGTGAGAGTGTTTTTTAATAACAGCATTGTTAGAATGCTTGCTCTGTAGAATCTAACATTCCACGCGAAAGAAATCTACGCAGGCTTGCAGGCTTTTTGTTCACGCCTCCAGGGCAGCCAGAAAAAAGATATGACCCCATGTTCATAGCAAGTCATAGAACTTGTCTTGGTTACCAAATAGCCAAAGAGGATACTGTGGTTTATAGAGTATTTCTACAATAAGGCCTTCTGGGGAAATGACTACTTTTCTTTAAATTGAGGGTAAATGAGCTTGACTTTCTCTAAGTGGAAACTCTTCCTAACTCCCATAGGGCAATATATGTTGCAAATTGGCACCAAACTTTGGTTCCTCTTTTATCATAAACCTATTTAATTCTGAGCACTTCTTTTGATTTTGCAGATGTCCTCATTTTTTTGTAGATCTGTTGAAGGATTAAATCCAGTCTACATTTCCTTTCTTTTTTTCTTTTTCTGTTTGAATGCACTCTGGAGTGAATTCCGTTATTTGTAATGAACCACTATATGAAGCAATGTTCAGAAGGAAACTTTGGAAATATGCAAGAGATACATGCAGTTAAGCTAGATTGCCTTGCAGAAATTTGACTAATCTGCAGTAAAACTGCTTTTCTCTTTCAAGCATTTTCCCATTTTAATTCTAGCCAACTGTGGTGAATTCCTTCAGAATCACTGTGCAGATCTCTGAACCTGATGCTATGAAAAATTGAGCAAGCTTGGACAATCTTAATGGCAAAAGCCTTTCTCATATTTTTTATTTTTATTTATCAAATTTTGAAACCGTATTTATAGTAGTACAGTACCTAGTATATACCAGTGATGGTGAATCTTTTAGACACCAAGTGCCTAAACTGTGCATGCCCAAACTGAAAGGTGCATGTGTACACACAAACATGCACATGGTCATGCACACATGTGCAGCAGAGATCCAAAGACCAGCTGGCCGGCAGGAGGCAGGGCATCCCAACACCGGCAGCACAGCAAGAGGTAAGATCTTTTTCTTTTGTGAGCTTCTGTTTCGTCATTTACAGGGGAACAGAAGCTAACGAAAGGAACGCTATGGAGATCTGACCTGGGGCGACGGCACACGTGCCAGCAGAGAGGGCTCTGTGTGCCACCTTTGGCACGCGTGCCAAAGGTTCGCCAACATGGTTATATACTATATTTATAGTAGGTCTTCCAGCCCTCTCTGACTTTTTAACACCCAAGCACAATTTTGATTGGATTCCATTTGTCTCTGTATGGTTTTTTTTAGCTAGGGCTGGACATAGAAGAGCTGGAAGAGATTGAAGAAGATGCTGGTCTGGGCAATGGAGGTCTTGGCAGGCTGGCAGGTAAGCAGTCATTGCATAAACATACATACATTGCATACACATCATTGCTAGGATGTAGCAATGGCCTATTGACAGGCTGTCCCTTCTTTTGCTCTTCCTTTAAAGTCAATTTAAGTCAAAGTCAAATTAAGATTGCAGCAGGGATGGACAAGCCAAGCCATTTGTGGGTTTCATGACTCCCCTGATGCATTTATGATGGCCTCCTTCTCTACTTGTCATCCAAATCTGGAAATAGTATTCCGTTTGAGTGATTGTAAGGCTTTTGGAAAGAAGGACTAAAATGTATAATGAGATCTCTCTCTCTCTCTCTCTCTCTCTCTCTCTCTCTCTCTCTCTCTCTCTCTCTCCGTCCCTCCCTCCCTCCCTCCCTCCCTCTTCTCTCTTTCTCTTGTACTCAGTTTTGTCTTGGCCCTGCCCATTTTCCTTGTTTTAGCCCTACCCATTTTTCAAGTATTTATTTATTTATTTATTGGTTCTATTTATATGCCGCCCTTTTCCGGAGACTCAGGGCGGCTTACAATGTGTTAAGCAATAGCTTTCATACTTTTGTATATACCTGCTTAGTAGGGCTTTCAGGGCCCCCCAAGCGGTGTTCTTTTTTATACAAAGTCAGCTTATTGCCCCCACAAACCGGGTCCTCATTTTACCTACCTCGAAAGGATGGAAGGCTGAGTCAACCTTGAGCCTGGTGAGATTTGAACTTGCAGTAATTGCAGGCAGCTGGTGTTACTTAACAGTGCTTTAGTCTGCTGCGCCACCAAGGCTCTTTAAACATCTAACATGCTACTTAAACAAAATGATGCCCTCCGGGTATGCCTTCTCTGGGCCCTGTTTTAAAGTTTTTAATAAAGCAGTGAAAAGTGTGTATGGTGGAAGATTCTAACTTTCCCTTCAGCAACTTTCTCCCCTAAATCCTTGGTTGAATGAAACTGTGTTGAGGTGTGGTGGATGCTGCCCAAGGAGCTGAACCCAATTTTGTTTCCCTCCCATAGCTTGCTTCCTTGATTCAATGGCCACCCTTGGCCTTGCAGCCTACGGTTATGGAATACGCTACGAGTATGGCATTTTCAACCAGAAGATCAGAGAAGGATGGCAGGTAACTACGAACAATTGGAGGTGCTTCCCATCCAACATTATCACTCCATGTTCGGTCCCCAACCACACGCACACACACCAACAGACGTTCAGGAGTTAAAGACCAAACCAGCCGGCAAAATCCTTTTCCTTATGATAACGGAACTTGGCAACAACCTAGTGGCTGCCTGCCAAAAGTTTATTATTTACAAAGAGGAGAGATAACTTCTCCCCACTTCTAATATATCAAAGGAAAGCAGTTCAATAATTACGGAATTAAATCAAGTCTAGAGATACTTCCAGCAAAGTCTTAAAGCAAAAGTCCGGCAATGCAGAATGGCGTGGAAGCTTTCAGCTTTGTTCGTCACAAGGTTTGACTGGCCACCACGCTTCCTTTTATATCCTGTGGGGTGTGGTCCAGTGACTCAGACTAATCTCGGGCACGCCCTTTCTTCTGTTGCGCACGCTTATCTCTGCGACGCTGGCATGGGTCCAGCCAAGACTTATTACCCTCATCACTGTCCATCTGTGGCTGCGTGGACGTGCTTGGCCCCGGCCCTATCTCTTGCTCTTCGGTGGACACCGAAGGCATTGCCAGAGAGGAGGGTCCTGGAGAGGGAGGCCTTGCCAACTCCTCTCCTTCACTCTCGGAGTCCTCTCCTGCCGATGACACAGAGTCACAACACTCCAAGTGCTGGACAAGAAGACTATGGAGATTACAGAAATACATATTTTCCTGGGTCTTTTTATTTTTATTTACTTTATCCCACCTTTATTATTTTTATAAAGAACTCAAGGCAGCAAATACCTAATACTCCTTCCTCCTTCTATTTTTCATATAGCAACAATCCTGTTAGGTGTGTTGGGCTGAGAGAGAGAGGGACTGGCCCAAAGTCACCATTCAGCCTTCATGCCTAGTTCAGGACTGGGTCTCCAAGATGATTTTATGTATTTTTTATTAATGAAATTTATATAGATGCCAATCTCATCAAAAGTGACCCGAGGTGGCACACAACAATTAGATAAAAACAAATGTAAAACCATATATAAAATATAAAAATCCATATTAAGCATAAAAACGTAAGATGCAAATCTTAAATGAAGGGTGGATAAAAACGGCCATCTCAACAATAGTAAAATCTTAAGCAAGATTTTGGTTTAAAAGCAGCAAAATATGTGCACGGGCTTTACACACAAGTAAACGAAATCATTCTGTTTGTTCTGTTGCATGAAGTGTTCTATATGGTATACTCTTAAGCAGTGGTGAAATCCAATTTTTTTTACTACTGGACTTGGTGGGCGTGGCTTGTTGGGCGTGTCAGGGGAAGGATACTGCAAAATCTCCATTCCCATCCCATTCCAGGGGAAGGATACTGCAAAATCCCCATTTCCTCCCCACTCCTGGGGCAAGGATATTGCAAAATCTCCATTCCTACCCCACTCGGAGGCCAGCCCGAGGTGGTATTTGCTGGTTCTCCGAACTACTCAAAATTTCCACTACCGGTTCTCCAGAACCTGTTAGAACCTGCTGGATTTCACCCCTGCTCTTAAGGTTCAGGAGCTTCCGAAATCAAAGAATTCAAGAGGCCTATATGAACCTCTTCATATAACGAGGGAATGAATGCAGTTGCAGCCATCTAGACCATCAAAGATCTAATTAAGAACTGCAGTTTAATAAAACGCCTAAGGAATAAATTGTACTAGTTAAGAGAATATCCAGTCTAGTAACCTTCAGGGATGTTATAAATACCTTCATTTTGTCACTGGAAGTAGTTATAAAATGTCAACATGTTGGAATGAAATTGAAATTTTTATCTAAGTGGCCTTTGGTAGCATATTTTTATTATTTGGTGCTGTATTTGGTTGTGTGAGTTTTCTTTAGATTCTTTTTATGGTGGAATTTATCTTGGCTTTCTGTTGTAAGATAGATTTGTAAACTGTTGTATATATTTTGATTAAAAATGCCAAATGCCATCATACTGCAGCCAAATTCATTTCCTGCTCTAGTTTTTTTTCATTTAAGGAATATATTTATTCAAAGAACTATATAGAAAAGAGTGAACATTTACAGTAAAATCTGAATTCCTAGACTGTGCAAATAAGAGAGGGAAACTTGTAAATGGTTAGATTTGTGCTCTGTCTTTCTTTCAAAGACTTAGAAGGAGTTGGGTTAAGATAATGATTAACAAAAAATAAATAAGCAATAAGTTGACAAGTAGAACACTGGGGTTTAGGTGAAAGGATTACAACATGCATGCATTGGCTAATTCTTGATTCAGTGACAGACAGGAAGTTCTGTTGGATCATTAATGTACAGTAGTGAGATTCTCAGTGCAAAGAGAAAATGAAATTATCTGTTCTTGAGCAAGGAGAGGAGAATTCTGTTTTCTTTGTACATCGATATTCAACTCGTGCCAATTATGATAATGAGCTATGAGAATGAGCTGTTGAAGAGAGTTTAAAATAGGATAGCATAGCATAGCATAGCATAGCATAGAACAGAACAGAACAGAACAGAACAGAACAGAACAGAACAGAACAGAATAGAATAGAATAGAATAGAATAGAATAGAATAGAATAGAATTTTTTGTTGGCCAAGTGCGATTGGACACACAAGGAATTTGTCTTGGTGTATATGCTTTCAGCGTACATAAAAGAAGAGCCAGTGACTGAAATGGGAAATTTGTGCTTTCCATATACGAGTTCCATCCCTGATCATGTCAATGAAATGATATGGCTGCAAATGATCTAGAAGACAAATAAAGACCAATGGGCTCATTTCCTCTTGTCCTGCATAGCTTGAAGTATCTTACTAATGCTTGGCTTTTTCTCATTGCAGGTGGAAGAAGCTGATGATTGGCTAAGACATGGAAACCCCTGGGAGAAGGCTCGTCCAGAGTACATGCTTCCTATTCATTTTTATGGAAGAGTGGAGAATACACAGACCGGTGTGAGATGGGTTGATACTCAGGTAATGCCTCTTGGAGAAGGGAAGTATATTTCAGTCATGATAGTTGTGGGATGGGAGAGTTTCAAATGTTCTCTGCAACCATCAAGGTTAATTGTGCGAGCTTAAGCAGATAATTCTACTGTGCAGCCAGATTGTAGAGGAGAATCATGCCTGGTGGCCCAAATTCTTTGTGTACATAAGATTAGTATCTAAATGCACCACAGAATCTAAGTGGGGGTAGGTACACGTTTTCTGAATAGTTTTTATCCCAGAGCTATAATTGCACTCAATAATGAACTAAAGGTCCACGATCAGTGAGCTGTTGGACAGTATTGCTTGGTCTGTTGTGTGAATGTTTGGGTGGTTTAGGGGTGGGGAATTGTGGTGGGTTGGAGTGTGTTTGGGGATTGTTATGTGTGTTGGACTTGGTCTTTGGGTGTTAAGTGAATTTCATTGTATGGGTATACTGTGTATACATGTACAATGACAATAAAGTTGTTATTATTATTATTATTGGTTAATCTTTAGTGAGATTCACAGCCTTTGAGGCTGGTTAATAGCTCAGCAGCTCGAGTCCTAACCAAGGACCTAGGAACTGTTAAGGTATCGTCGGAGGATGTAAGCTGTTCCAAGTAAGGTGGTTTTTTGTAGAGTCAAAATGTTCAAGTCCGGCATTATTATTATTATTATTAGTAGTAGTAGTAGTAGTAATAGTAGTAGTAGTAGTTGTTGTTGTTGTTTCGATTTAAAATCCATATACCACTTCATTAAAATGCTTAAGTAGCTTAGAATAGTGGTCCCCATTCTTTTTGTCACTGGGGACTGTTTTTGTGGAAGACAATTTTTCCATGGACAGATGGGTAGGGAGGAAGAGCACGCAGCCTAGATCTCTCGCATGCACAGTTTACACAGTAGGGTTTGCACTCCAATGAGAATCTGATGCCTAATGAGCTGAGGTGGAGCTGAGGTGGTGATGCTAGCTCTGGGGAGCAGCTGCAAATACAGATGAAGCTTTGCTTGCTTGCCCACCGCTCACTTCCAGCTGTGGTCCAGTTCCTAATAAGGATGTGGGGATCCCTGGCTTAGAATAAACTGTGCCTGTTTTGGGTCTTTTTTTTTTTTTTTCTGTGGTGGCAAATATAGATTGAAATGACAATTATATTTTGTAGCATAGGGGCATCCTGTAAGATTGTGATTCTCACATCCACAGAAGTCACAAGGCAACCATAACTGGAAGGAACTGTAGGAAAAGAATCCTAGAATCATTATGTGTCCACAAACATTCTAAGTCCAGTCCCCCCCACATTTGAATTTTGTTAACTCTTATCTAATACCAATTTAGTGTTGACCATTAGTTGACTAGATTCTTTTTTTCCCCACGTTTTATTTGTTTTATTTATATAACATTCAGTTTTCATCAAACAGTGTGTGTTCTGGGTACAGTTATGTTTAGATAGTCATATTACACATCTTTGTTGTGATAATTCATCTCCATCATATTAATAATATAATAATGTAATAATATAATAACATTAATACTTAACACTTAACATAATCTTCTTTAACAACTCTCCACTTTACCGTTTCCTCTTTTTATATCTCCCCCTTTCTAACTACTGTTTCTGTTATCTAGCCATTGACAGAATATGTCCCATATCAAAAAATATTTAATTTCTTCTTTATCCTTAATAATAAGCATTAAACTGTCCATTTCTGCACATTCTAATATTTTCTTAATTACATTCCCCTCAGACGGGATCTCATCATTTTTCCATTGTTGCACAAATGTAATTCTAGTTGCAGTTAGATTCTTGTGTATCGATTTGAGCAATAAATCTTCTGAACTGACATGTGTTCCTATTTTTTGCACCTGATAGAAACCACTGAACATTATAATGGGTTTCTCTAGAATAACATTCCATTTTTAACCCATTATAATTGGAACAATCTCTGTCTCTAGGTTGTTTTGGCTTTGCCCTATGATACTCCTATTCCTGGTTATATGAACAACACAGTTAACACAATGAGACTCTGGTCTGCTCGAGCGCCCAACGACTTTAATCTCCGTGATTGTAAGTATTGTCTTCTTTCTTCTTCATTCTTTGCGTGGAGGAATTATTAGGAAAAATGTTCTCTTCAGGCTTGGGCAGACCTAGTTTTGCAAGTCACCAAGGCCCACTTTGATCACACTGCCAAAGTTTGAAGGTAATTTCCCCACTGGAAAACAATGATGGAAGAATGGAAGAGCTCATGTCTATTGCACTTGTGTAAAAACAAATACTTTGCATGATTATTTTGTATTTTGAAGGGATTTTCCATTAATCTTTGTGCTTTCATTATGGGCCCATCCATGGTGGCCTTCATTACGGATTAAACCTTGGCATTGACAGAATTGAAGATTATAGCCCATAATCATCTATCATAAGGAAATAGATCTTCCTTTACCTAGTCATTGAAGTCTGTGGCCACAGTTCCTAGTGTAATCAGCATTTCTCAAACCCAAATACGGATTGGAGAGTGTCAGGGATTTGGGGAAGGATACAACATTTTTCTGACCTGCTGATAGCTGTGAAAAACAGAATTCTGAGTTTCTCTTCTGCAAACTAATATAATGTCAAACTAATAATGGGGAAAGAGGTTTATTTTCTCCCTCCTAACCCTCTTGTCAGGGTTTTTTCTTTCCTAAGAAGAGTACAGGCTGTTTTCTGCCTTTAGCAATGTTGCCAAGAAAATAATTAGGAAATAACTAGATACATGAATGCATAGGAGAGAAGAAAACATCCCTGGTTCCAGGGATAGGACACCTTAATCATCATGATCTACAGTTCCCAGCAGCCTCTACACAGCCTGGACATCCAAATTTCCAATCTGTATGACTAATGGCTGAAAGTTCTGGAAGTCATAGTCCCAATGTAATTCAAGAACACCAGGTTGAGGAGAGCTCTGGGATAAAGGACTCCTTTTGAAGAGCTGAAAGTAAACTTGGTAGTTCACTTAGCAGATTTACTTTTTAAAAGTTAAAGCAAATGCCTTGTTTTGGGAAGAAGAAGAAGCCCCAGACATTCCTAAAATAATTTTGTGCTAAGTAAATAAGAAAAAAAGTTGTTTTTTCAACTCTCCATTCCCCCCTCCCACTGATACTGAACAGTCATGCATATTTTATTTCAACTTCTCTGTGCAGTTAATGTTGGTGATTACATTCAAGCGGTGTTGGACAGAAACTTGGCGGAGAACATCTCCCGCGTCCTTTATCCAAATGATAACGTAAGTTCCAAGCACTGTGAAGTGTGGCCTGCTCATGGGAAGGGAACGAAAGGAATGGGGGCTGTGATCAGTTTACTTTTTAAGCGGGCACCGTGCTAATCATTCAGAACCAAACATGGTAGCGAGTTGCCTTTTTTGCATGAGTTGCAGAGTTGGTTGTCTTAAGTCAGGGGTGGGCAATTGTGGCTCTTTTACAACCTGTGGACTTCAACTTCCAGAATTCCTGAGACAGCTTGGCTATCTCAGGAATTCTGGGAGTTGAAGTCCACAGGTTGTAAAAGAGCCACAATTGCCCACCCCTGTGTTAAGTCATCAAGCCCATAACCAACTAAAAGGGAGTCCGTCCTCATTCTAACACAGGGCCTGGGAGATCAACCAGGACTTAAAACAGTTTATGAAAGGTCTTCGAACTACTCAAAATTTCCGCTACCCATTCTCAAGAACCTGTCAAAACCTGCTGAATACCACCCCTGGAGCCATCCCTGGAAAGAAATGCTTCCTAGGTCCCACCAGATGACACTGATTGATAGAAGCATACATGAAGCATACATGCTCTACCAACCTTGACCCGATGAGCAGAAACATGGAAACAAGTGCCCCATCAAGTAACTAAGTGCACACTTGTGGGATTTTATAGATGATAATCTGCACCTTGAATTGCCCCAGAAGCCAACTGGGAAATCATGTACTTTTGAAACAGTAGTGTTATGTGACACACCCATCAGAGCCCACCCCACTGCATTTTATTTATTTATTTATTAGATTTCTATGCCTCCCTTCTCCCGTAGGACTCGGGGCGGCTCACAGAATAAAAAAAACATATAACAATAAATAAAACTAAAAACATCCAAATGTAAAAACCCCAACAACTAAAATCTCATAACAGATCAGGGAATTTGCTGGAAAAGCCATGTCTTCAGTTCGGCGCGGAAAGCGCGGAGGTCGGGGGCCGTCCAAAGTCCGGTGGGTAATTCATTCCAGAGGGTCGGTGCGGCCAACGAGAACGCCCTCATCCTGGGGGCCACCAGCCGACATTGTCTGGCCGATGGCACCCGGAGGAGGGCAGTCCTATGTGACCACACTGGGCGATGGGAGGCCGGTAGGAGGTGGTCCTGCAAGTACCCCGGGCCCATGCCCTGTAAGGCTTTATAGGTCAAGACCAGCACCTTGAAGTGGATCTGAAGGGCCACCGGTAACCAGTGCAGCTCGCGCAGGAGAGGTGTTACACGGGAGTAACAGGAGGCTCCTGTAACAACCTGCATGGCTGCATTCTGGACCAGTTGAAGCTTCCGGGTGCACCCCAAGGGCAGCCCCATGAAGTGGGCATTGCAGAAATCCAGCCGAGAAATAATGAGAGTGTGAGTGACTGTACGAAGGGCATCCCTGTCTAGGAAAGGGCGCAACTGGCACACTAGGCGAATCTGTGCAAAAGCCCCCCTTGTCACGGCTGTCAGATGATCCACCAGGGACAGCCGAGGATCAAGGAGGACGCCTAGATTATGAACCCTTTAGAGGGAGTCAGCAATTCCCCTCCCATCTGAAGTGGTGGGGGTACTAGATCAGGAGACGCCGACATCCACAGCCACTCAGTCTTGGAGGGGTTGAGTCTGAGCTTGTTCCTACCCATCCAGACCCATACCACCTCCAGGCACATTTTGGATCAGCTGTAGCTTCTGAGTGGTTTTCAAGGACAGCCCTTATGGTAAACCAATCAAGAGATGGCCAAGGCATGAGTGACTGTCTGAAGATACTCCCAGTCCAGGAATGGTCACACTTCATATACTTGATAAAGCCACACAAAGACCCTCCTGGCCACAGCTGCCATCTGGGTTTTGATCCAAGGGAACCCCCCAGATTGTGCATCAGTCACACATGGAGTAATGATACTCTATTGATAATGAAATATGGAGGGTCCAGAGGACAAACAAAGGCATCTGGTCTTTTTAGGATTAAGCCTAAATCTGTCCCTCCCCATCCAGACCTGCCCCACCTCCAGGCATTGGGTCAGGACTTTGACAGCATCGTTGGTGCCCCTAGGATCAAGTTGTATAATTGGGTATTCATCAGCATATAGATGATCTCTGACTCCAGACTGATGGATCAACAATTTTCAAGTAGAAGTTGTTAGAGGAAGTGTTGCAATACTTCCCCTAACAAACCCACAACAGAACCACAGTGTATCTCACTGTATAAAGAGGAAGTGGAAACCAAGAGGGACTTATGCAAAATTACCAATTATATTCATAAGGCGCCTAAACAAATTTATACTAAAAAGCATACAATTCCTTGCAAAGTAAAGCTGAAATCTCTGGCATATATTAACCGTGTGAATTTTTCCCCTTATTAGCCTATTTTGCACACAGACGCTGCTGCTAACCCCTAGAACATATGCTAATTTCTGTGATTATTAACCTGGTTTTCCTTTTTTCCAACACTGAGAATTTAAATTAAAATAATCTAATCAGATGAAACCAAAAGTAATGTTTCTACCCTTCATCAACCTCCTGGTGGTCTCAAGCTTGGATAAATGGGGAGGGTTAGGGAAAGCAATGGTGAACTGCCCTGCAAAAAAAATCCCACCAGAATACTTTATAGCACTAACTCAACAAGAAGGGGCAAGCAAAGAACATGCTGGCTAGATAACATCAAAAGTGATAGAAAGATGAACATCCAACAACTGAAAGAATCTGTGCTTGACAAGTAGAACAGAGAGCAATTGCCTATAAAATTGTCAAGAGTTGCACATGACTGGTTAAAACGACAATGTTTCTAGATTCTGTATCAGGGGTTGCTGCACACTCCCAGTCTATGTAGTATTTCAGGTTGAGAGGGTTAATTAAATGAAGTTACTACAACTGTAACGGCATGGATGGATCCAATCAATGGGCTGTCCATGCCAATCTTCCAATCCTCCAAGAACTAATCAAAGGTCTCCAGGAAGATGCCAAAAAAGACAGGAAAGCAATAGCACACTTATTCAGTTGCTTTCTACCCCTGGCATTTAGAGATTCAAAATATTTCAATTATTCCCATAATAACAAAGAGCCATTGATTGACCCCCTTTTTCCCCATAATTTATCTAACTCTCTTCTTAAGTTATTAGAGGTAGTCCTCGACTTACGATGACAATGGGGATGAGAATTTCAATTGATAAACAATGTGGTTGTTAAGCGAGTCATCATGTGACCAGACCCAATTTTATGATCATTTTTACTGCAATCATTAAATGAATCACACAGTTAAATGAATCCAAATTCTCCAATTGACTGTCAAAAACTGGCTGGGAAGATTACAAATGACTGTAGGATGCTACAACTAGTCATAAATGTGAGAACCTGTGTCACGTGACTATTGGGTTGCACAAACATCCTAAGGGCAAGGGCAGGTTGTAAATATTTTTTTTCTGAGGTTGTTGTAACTTTAAGGACTACCTGGACCTCCTTTTGAAAATTGAAAGTCTTAGAGAAATGAAATGATACTGATGAGATATCAGAGTTGGCATCTTTTGTCTGGTTTATGGGTCAGGACACATTAGAGGGACAATTACCCCAATCACCTCTCCCAGTTTTTGTCTACAGCTGTGTGCTGATCTAGGACTGTAATATTATAGCTGCCCATGAGCTCATCATCGGATGAAGGAGGCAACCTCATGCTGGCTCACTGCAAGGGAGAGGGAAATTACTGAAATCAAACAAATAATGCCATCTTTTCTTCAAGCCTCTCCTTGTCTTTGTAGCTAAAACTAAAATTGAGGGTTTTGACTATACCCAAACTGCTTTTCTTATCTGCTTATATAATGTTATAGATGCTTCGGGGACCAAGAAGGGCAATGGCAATTTAAGAAAATGTAGCATGGTCAGGTATTTCTTTGCCATGATAAATATGTGATAAATGCCATTAATGGACTTTGATCCTCCTCAGACTCACTTTGCATTTTTCTTACCAACCTGACATTCTTTCTTCATCTGGTAGTTTTTTGAAGGCAAGGAGTTGCGCCTGAAGCAGGAATATTTTGTGGTAGCTGCCACCTTGCAAGACATTATCCGACGGTACAAAGCCTCCAGGTTTGGGACTACTGAAAGTGTCCGGACTGCTTTTGATTCATTCCCAGACCAGGTCATTGCTTTTGGGATGATATATCTGGGGGGAATTGGGTTGAGGCATATCATGGTCTAGCAGGCAGAACTTGGTACTGAAGTGAGATACCATCTTGGGTCAGTAGTGAAAACTGAACCGGTATACTACTGGTTCGATGCAAGCTGCACACGCACATTGTACACCAAACGAACTGCATGTGCGCATATGCAGTGCGTGGCAAAAAGAGGCTTGGGAAGGTAAGTAGAACAGCGCGGGGAGGTGATCAGCTGTGGTGCGCATGGAAACTTTTTAAAAAATCTTTTAAAAGCATTTTTAATACCTATCCGCTCAAGCCGGTAGTAAAAAAAAAGCTTTAAAGGGTTAAAAAAAGGCTCTGACGATCACAGCTGTGCTGCACAATCATTGGAACCTTTTTTTAACCTTTTAAAAGCATTTTTTTTACTACCGGCTCAGGTGAATAGGTAGTAAAAAAAATGCTTTTAAAAAGTAAAAAAAGGCTCCGATGATCATAGCTGTGCTGCGCAATCATCGGAACCTTTTTCTTTTTACTTTTTTAAAGCATTTTTTTTTACTACCTATTTGCCCGAACCGGTAGTAAAAAAATGCCTAAAAAGTTAAAAAAAAAGTTTCGACGATCAGCTGAGCAAAGCGCTATAGTCGGAACTTTTGTTTTCTTTACATTTTTTACTACCAGTTTGGCAAATTAGTAGCATTTTTTACTACCGGTTTGGGCGAACCGGCCCAAATGGGTAGCATTTCACTCCTGTCTTGGGTGTAGAAAACCAGTGGGATGAAGTCAGGAAGTATTAGGCTAGGACCAGGAAGCCCCTTGATCATATCTAGATTCATTCAGCCTTAGAAGCTGTTTGGGTAATGTTGATCAGACACTGTCACTCCATTCAATCTCACAAGTTTGTTCTGGAGATAAAATTGGAGATGGGAGTATTAAGTGGGCCACCTTAAATCCTAGAGCAGGGGTGTCAAACTGGCGGCCCACGGGCCAGATGCGTCACACACAGGCCATGCCCACCCCACTTCCGCAAATGGGGAAAATGTCATAAAATGTCATGTTGCGGCAACATGACGCAGCAAGTTTGACATCCATGTCCTAGAGGAAAGGGAAGATGTGAATCTAACACACAAAACAAAAGCAAATTGAGAATAGTTTGACTACTTATGCAGTTTAACCGTTGCTTTTGCCCAAAAACCTTTTTATTAGGTTCCTCTGGGAAATATATGATAGTAATAATGGTGGCATGCAATCGTGTATTTATGCATTGCTTTCCTTAGCTTGACTTAACTTTTAGCTCCTTACTTCTTGCAATTATCCAGCAGGTTGATAGATTTGATTCCATTTTCCTGCTTAAATTTTTCCCTCTGGATTTTTTTTTTTAAATATATTTCGTTGCTTGTTTTTCAATAGGTTGCAATCCAGCTGAATGATACACATCCTTCCATGGCTATTCCTGAGTTGATGCGTGTCTTCTTGGATATAGAGAAGCTGCCCTGGTCCAAGGTTGGGATCACTTTTCTGTTGTCAGCTCTGTCTCTAGGATTTACAAAACCTTCACTATGTTTTCCAGGGGGCTTCATTTAATTCAGCTTCAGCCTAATTCTGTAGTCTCTGTGCCATGGCTTCAAGTCTTCTTTTGCTTCCTGTTTCCAGTTTTCAGACAAACACAAGTTGGTTTACAAAATATGCTAAACCCTAAATCTAAAAAAATAAGTTGTTGTGCAATGCCCAAACAAATAAAACACTTAATTTGATGACATGGTTCATGCAACATGTTAAACCTCAATTTGACCTAGTCTAGCATACTGTGTAATCATACAGTCATTGTCTTAGATCTCAACATTTGGGGAATAGGGGTACTAATTAGGTGTACTAATATCCTCAGATTTGTCTCAAGGGTATAATCTTATCGCATGGTAACAGTTCCATGGTGATGAGGGCTATTGTAAAGCAATAACGCTTTAGGCTGCATTCAGTTCCAACATAGCTTCAAAGATTGCTATCAAAATCTCCAGTTTTCTTTCAATCATAAAAGCAACATGATGAAATAAATATTTGCACTAGAATTGTTTTAAAAATTAACAAAAAAGGGAGAAGATGCATACTGGGAGGAGGTGTGGTATTAGTCCATTAACTACTAATTAGTCCATTAATAAGATTTAATTAAATTTAGATGTAAATTAAATTAAATTTGATCTTTGACTTGGCCCAGCCTACAATTTGATGGGAGTGTGGCACCCTGTAAACCACTTAAGGCTACGGGTGCCCTTCAGCCTAGAACAGGGGTGTCAAACTTGCGTTGTCTTGCGACATATCACAATTTTTTTCCCCTTCACTAAATTGGGCATGGGCAGCGTGTGAAGCATCTGGCCCGGGAGCCGTGAATTTGATACCCCTGGCCTAGAAGGTATTTAGTTCTGCTAGAAAGGGTTCCACTGTGGTGGAAGTTCACACTAGCACCGCCTACTGGGTGTTGTTGGCAAGGCATCAGTTACTGCCACATACAGTACTATATTGTATTTCCCTACTTTGCACATCTAGATGTATTAGAACTGCAGTTTCTACCGTAGTTAAACATTTGTCACCCACTCTCTTATTACTTGGATTCTAGTGAAAAGCCAAAAAACGTTGGACAGTCTCTTTGGCTGAGTTAAAATTTTATTGTGATATTGTAAGGTTTCTGAGTTTGACTCCTACTGATTTCATGGACAGGGATGCTAATTTTTTTGGAAGTGATTTGCCACTTATAGAATATATTTGTATTTATATTTATATAATTATTTTGAATTTGATTCCAAAACTACTTCAGAGGGTTCAGGGGAATGAGCATAACCATCCCTCCAACTCCTTAAAGCGACAGCGTCGCTTCTTAGGATCACATGGTTGCCCTGTGCATTTTCCAGGCATGATTGTTTAATGTAGCTGGGGTTAACACTCTCATATGGAGAAATGTATGACTTTGTGGCCACAGCTGAGTAACCGTTTTCTACTAGATGTGATGTACCATGAGGAGTAAGCAGCAAGCCAATTTGTAGTTTGCCAAACTCAATCAATTTGTTCACATTCTCAGAGTATAAGAATTTTTTTTTTAAATTTGATTTATATGCCGCCCTTCTCCGGAGACTCAGGGCGGCTTACAATGCGTTAAGCAATAGCCTTCATACTTCTGTATATTTTATACAAAGTCAGCTTATTGCCCCCACAAACTGGGTCCTCATTTCACCTACCTTAGAAAGGATGGAAGGCTGAGTCAATCTTGAGCCTTGGAGAGATTCGAACCAGCAGAAATTGCAGGCAGCTGTGTTAATAACAGGGTGCGTATACCACTGTACTATCAATTCATCCAAAGAAGTCTAGCCAAACAAAGGACTGAATATGTCTAAAGTATTGTCATGATGAATTTGATTGATTTTGTCCTCCAAAGTGTATAGCCTATATTACACAGTGTCTACTGGGGACTGTATGTGATCTTGACCAGGGTCAGATCTCAAAATGGCTTGAACCACTTGAGGAACTCTCTTGTAGGACACCGAGAAAACACAACAGTGGAGGAGAAATACTACTTTTTTGCCTCCTTCACCTCTACAAAGTAGGTGATGATATTACACAATAACTCTGTCATGGTTCCGAGTAATGAACTCCAGGAAACCAGGACTCTGGCTGTTTGTTCAGGTTCAAGAAACCTTTTAATGCGTATATCATATTGGCACTTAGAAAGGTGAAGCTAGCTCTAAATTATTCCCATGCACAGGGATAGTTAAAAGAATAGGATTCCCCCCCACCAGGTCTCTCAGGTCACATGAGCCAATCAGTCCAGGCGTAGGTTCCCGGCCAGTTTCGACAGGTGTCTGTTGACATGATCTTGGTTCACACACCGGCTGGTGGATGTTATGACTAGACATCTGAAGCATCACATTCCTAAGTCCCACCCCCACCCCTCCTTGAATGGCAATCAAGAGACGAAGCAGCAGCAAGCATGGCTTCAGTTGAAGTCATTTTGCAGGTTGACGATCTCTTTGTCAGGCTCCAAAAAACAAGAAAGATGCCAAACTAAAGCAAACTATTTGTATCACTAAATTATACTCCGAGAACTCCTCGGGAGAAGCTGTCTTGACTCTCTTCCTCCCAGATAATCTAAAGTTTGCTGTTTCTTGTTCCTCTGGAATGTAGCCCCCTCCCTCTTGTTCTAGTTAACTCCCAGCTTCCAACATTACTCTCACCTGAAATGGGGAATGCTGTGGATGTACTGTTTGGGTGTTTTTATTGTTTTCAAAAGCTTGGATTGTTTTGTAGTTTTAGAATTATAAGTCACCCAGAGTCACTTGGATGAGATGGGTGGCTATAGATATCGAATGAATAAATAAATAAATAAGGCAATTGATAGAGTTGACCATCGCCACCTTCATGATAAAATGGAATAATGTGGAATGGATTGTTACCAGATGGATTTAGTTGGTCGAACTATATGGATCTATGTCTATATTCAAAGAGGTGTATAGTGAGATAGCCCAAGGTTCTGTCCTAGACTTAGTTTATGTTCAACATTATCAATATGATTTAAACAAGACGATAGAAGGGATGCTTATCACATTTGCATACAACAAAAAACTGGGAGGGGTGGCTGACACTCCAGAAAATAATATGCACAATTCTCAACAGTAAGAAATGCAATGTAAGATTTCTGCATTTTAGTAAGAAAACTATATCCTCAGATACAAAGTACATGGCTTAGGAGTAGTAGTTGGGAGAGGATGCACAAGAATAAGCACATAAATTGTTTTTCTCAGTTTGCTTTATTATCTTTCTCTTCAAAAACACAAGGCCTGGGATATCACTACAAGGACCTTTGCTTATACAAACCACACAGTTCTCCCTGAAGCTCTTGAACGCTGGCCAGTCGAGCTGGTGGAGAAGCTGCTTCCAAGACACTTGCAGATTATCTATGAAATCAATCAGAGGCATTTGGATGTAAGTAGGGTTTCATTAAACCTTCTCTAACAGCTCTTAATTTTCTGGATGAATTTAAGAAAAGATAAAGGAACGGCTTTATGAAAACTGACTCCTCCCCCAAGTCCCTTTTCAAGCTGGAAAAGTTGGATTGAGCTTTTGATTCAGTCAATAAATCTCGGTTCTGATAGCCATGTTGAAATGGAAAAAAGTTATGCCAGTTCATAGCATTTGCCTTTAAAATGGGCATTTGCCTGGGGCTCCAGTTGGCCCCTGACCTTCACACTTTCCGCCGTGAACTAAAAACATGGCTGTTCAAATTGCCCAGCCTGGACTGATGGGGTTTTGATTATTTTTAATGTGTTTTATATGTTTAATATGTATTTTTAATATGTTTTTATTTGGATTGGGATTGTATTTCTTAATTGTTGTGAGGCGCCCTGAGTCCTATGGAGATAGGGCGTCATACAAATCAAATTAAATAAATAAATAAACAAACAAACAAACAAATAAATAAAATGTGGTTAGTCCAAAGATCCTTTCTTGCTAAAATCCAGACTGAATTGGATAGTTGGAAATGCACTTGAACAGAATTAACTGATGTTGCTTTTCACCATCACACATACTCAGAAAATCAGAGCCCTGTTTCCCACGGATGTTGACCGCCTCAGGCGGATGTCCTTGATTGAAGAGGAAGGGGTCAAGCGTATTAACATGGCCCACCTTTGCATTGTTGGCTCTCATGCTGTGAATGGAGTTGCAAAGATTCACTCAGATATCGTCAAATCTCAAGTGTGAGTAGTGGTGTGCATTTTGTTTATATAAAGCAACCTGGGACAATTTACTTCTACTTTTGCCAACAGAAAAGTTTTTGATTTGATTTAGACTTCTGAATGTTCTACTATGGGATCAATTTTGAGATTTAGGGCTGAACTCTGGGTGCCACTGAGTTTGTGCTAATATATAATTTTGTCTGTTGTTTTGATAATTTTCTGCCCTCCCAAACTTTGTATTCTATAATTAAATTCTTGTCTGTTGCCATATGCATTCTTTGGTGACAGACTGCAGGACAAATTTTCCCAAAGTTACCTCATCTCTAGTATTTTGACACCTTCAATTTCAATTTACTTCGGAGTTTGCAGGGAGTGCCACAATTAAACAATTGAATAATTGTAGGCATTTATGCTAAATATTAAGATTCCGATGTGGGCCACTTTTGTTCTTCTGTAATGAACTGGATATTCAACATACTTTACATAGTTACTGAATTGACCCATTTTCAAACTACCTACAATATACTGAATTGTATTCTATTCAAGGTTAAAAACTTAAGACTCTGTGCAAGTAGTCCCATTAAATCTGCTAGTTCTTTAAATGACCTAATTAAGCAGATCATGTGAACGTAAACCTTATGTGAGCAAATAAATTGTCAATACAGTAATGGTTTGTGAAATAATTTTGTACTACATATAACACAAAAACATGATGCTGTTGCTACCAGTCTTGTTATGGGCTTTCAATCTACTTATCCAAAAAATAAATTTATTTTTAAAAAGTGTAGGGTAATTATGCAATTAGTATTAATTGAAAATTTAAAAAATTGGGTGGCCAATGTCTTCTGTCACGTCTGTTTAACTAGTCAATCTTGAGGGTTTTCCATGAACACACTTCCTTGTTTTTTGTTCAGGTTCAAGGACTTTGCAGAGTTGGAGCCAGAAAAGTTTCAGAATAAAACAAATGGGATCACTCCTCGTCGCTGGCTCCTGCTTTGCAACCCAGGACTTGCAGAATTAATTGCGGAGGTAAAAAAAATGTTCAGTTGCTCTGCTTAGCAAAATAATTATTGTAATAATTTGTATGTGCTCTTTAAATACTTTTTTTTAAAAAAAAAAATCCTGATGTATAATCAGGCAATTTCCATCTCCTTTCAAAGCTCTGAAAACACTTTATAAGTAAGATATCTGCTTCTGCTGTCTACTCATCCATTATCATTCTGGTTAAATAGTCTTTGTAGGCATCTATGGAGATTCTCAGTCATACAAGTCATGGGTGTCCCAAAGGTGCTTTTTCAAAAGGCAACTGGACTTTGTCTTGGTGCATATGCTCTAAGTGTACATAAAAGAAAAGATATGTTCATTAAGAATCATAAGGTACAACACTTAATGATAGCTATAGGGTACAAATAAGCAATCAAATCATATTAGGAAACAGTTAATATAAATCATAAGGATACAAGCAACAAAGTTACAGTCATACAGTCATTAGTGGGAGGAGATAGGTGATAGGAACATTGAGAAGATTAATAGTAGTGCAGACTTAGTAACTAGTTTGACAGTGTTGAGGGAATTATTTGTTTAGCAGAGTGATGGCGTTCGGGAAAAAACTGTTCTTGTGTCTAGTTCTGGTGTGCAGTGCTCTATAGTGTCGTTTTGAGGGTAGGAGTTGAAACAGTTTATGTCCAGGATGTGAGGGGTCTGTAAATATTTTCACAGCCCTCTTTTTGACTTGTGCAGTATACAGATCCTCAATGGAAGGCAGGTTGGTAGAAATTGTTTTTTCTGCAGTTCTAATTATCCTCTGAAGTCTGTGTCTGCCTTGTTGAGTTGCAGAACCAAACCAGACAGTTATAGAGGTACAGACAGAGGTGGGATTCAAATAATTTAACAACAGGTTCTCTGTCCTAATGACCAGCTAGGTAGGTGTGGCTCAGTGGTCATGTGACCGTGTGGGCGTGCCCAACTCAACGTCACTCACGTTGACAGGCATTTCACCTTACTGTTACAATGTAATAAGGGTTAACCAGAGAGGCCGTTTCTGTAAGCAGGGCAATAAAGATTAGGCTAGAAACAACACCAGAATGTTTCCTTCCTGCCTTCCTTACAGGATTAGCCCTGTAAAGTGGGGGGGGGGGGGGGAGATTTCTTCCAACAACCGGTTCTCCAAACTGCTTAGAAAGTTAACAACCGGTTCTCCCGAATAGGTGCAAACTGGCTGAATCCCACCACTGGCTACAGATGATAGACTCATTAATTCCTCTGTAGAACTGGTTCAGCAGCTCCTTGGGCAAGTAAAAAAGTAACCTCGGAGAGAATGAAGGACTTCACAGTTCAACCCTGAGCCACATATATTGAGCCTAAAGTATTTTTTGAGAGATCAATATGCTTAGATGCAGTAGGTGCCGCAATGAGTATCCGTGGGCGATGACAAGGGGGTGACTCTGGATTCTTCAAGATTTCTGTTTTTTGAGATGATGCATATGTGAAATCTCTTTCTCCTTTGTACAGAAAATAGGGGAAGAATACGTGAAAGATTTGAGTCAGCTAAGAAAGCTGCATCGGTTTGTGAATGATGATGTTTTCATCAGAGAGGTGGCCAAAGTCAAGCAGGTAAGGGGAACAAAATGGGGGTGGGAATTTCCCCTTTTCAAAAAATTTTCTATCTTCAAAGTGCTTTACAGATCATCTTTCATTGCATTTTGTTTATATATGACAAATTCAAGAAGATTCAAGTGACAAACATAGAGCATCATTTTTATCATGCCAGCACCAGGTTAAGCTAAAACAGGTAATTCGTTCAAGGTGATGGAGGGAGCTCTGTGCTTAAGTAGATACTTGAACCCAGGGTCTCTGGAAAGTTATTGTATAGAGAGAGAATTAGAAGATGGATGTAAGTTGATCATTGCTTGGTAGGAAATCTGGAGAGTATCAGGTTTTGGAAGACTGCAGTACAATAAGAATTTCAGAAAAGTTTTGGAGTGACCTGATAAGGGCCATTTAAGAGGCACTGTTGAGCAAATCTGTCATATTTCTTCCTTTCTGCTTACCAAAGGGAATACAAACCTCAGAGAAGACTCAGATTTGGTCTTTCACAAAGTACAGCACACTTTCTTCCAGGGATGAAATACTCCCAGTTTGGACCAGATTGCCCGATCCGGTAGAGATGACCGGTAGAGAACTGGTAGCAAAAATCCCTGCCCACCCCTCATGCCCAGCTGAGCTGTACGATCATCAGAGGCTTTTTTTTTACTTTTAAAAGCATTTTTTCTTCGCCCGAAAAAATGCTTTTAAAAGTAAAAAAAAAAAAAACCTCTGATGATCGCACGGCTCAGCTGGGATCGCAGAGCCTTTTAAAAGCATTTTTTCTACAACCTCTTCAGCCGAAGAAGTTGTAGAAAAAATGCTTTTAAAAGTTAAAAAAAAAAACATTACCCCCCACCAAGCCACGCCCACAGAACCAGTAATAACAAATTTTACATTTCATCATTGCTTTCTACCAAAGTATGTTGGTATGGGCAGGCTACAACAACATGCATATATACAAACAAGAAAATAATTGTTGGGTAAGTTTCTGCATTCTCCATAGGTGAAGTACAAGTGGCTATGGGGCTTACAGCCCAGTTACTAGATGGGAGGGAGCAGCCTGCACAGTGGATCAATTGAAAGCCAACTGGAGAGCACCAAACTCCAAAAATGTTTCCTTGCATACAACCTAGAGTGTCCTTATAGGAGGTTTTCCTCCATTTTCCTGAAGAAAACATTATGCTCAAGCTGTAGTACCTTGGAGTACTTCATTTCCCCTCAATGGTGGGCTGGTTACAAAATGGGAGTAGTGTTTCAAAGACATGTCCTTAGCTAAAAGCAAATCTGTATTTTTCAGAGTATAAGACGCACCTTTTTCCCCTCTAAAAGGGTGTGAAAATTTAGTTGGGTCTTATACACCGAATGTAGCCCTGCCCACCCACTAGCCCCGACCCTTTGGCCTCTGCCTTGCAGCCGTTACCTCCTTGCAAGCAAATAGCAAGAAAAAACAGCTCCTTTCAGCTTCAGCACAACCTAATTAGCACAAGTTGATTGGATCGGCCTCCCGACTCTCAGCTGATTTGTTCTTAGCTGTTTTGCAGGGGCCTCTGCTGCTTGCTACAAAGAGGTAAATTGCTGGAGCAGATTTTTTTTTCCTTGTGCTAATCAAGCTATGCTGAAAACGAAAATGAGAGTAAAGCAGGCTGTTTGCTGTTTGCTTCAACAAGGCAATTGCTCAGAAGCAGAGGGAGATTTCTTTTTCTTCTTTTCCTCACCAAAAAGGTAGGTGCGTCTTATACTCCAGTGTGTTTTATGCTCCGAAAAATACGGTAAGTCAATTTTTGTTGCCGATGCAAGAAAGCTGTGTAGATTAGCCCTGTGTTCTTCAGGGACAGTAGAAGAACATGTTCCATTACCAGTCTACTCGATCTTTGCAAATAGAGTTGAAAGGAACACATCCTAGAGCAAAAAAAATTTGGACTGGTTCTGTCTTCTTTTCACTTGGTTATAAAACCAGAAGAATGGTCATACCTCCCTTTCTCTTCTCAGGAAAACAAAGTCAAATTTGCCCAGTACCTGGAACAGGAATATAAAGTGAAGATCAACCCAGCTTCCATGTTTGACGTGCAAGTCAAGAGAATTCATGAATACAAGCGGCAGCTCATGAATTGCCTACATGTGATCACCATGTACAACCGTGAGTAAAGTTGTATCTGGTACAGCAAACAGAGCATTTTGGTTATAGCTTTTCTGCTTGCATAAATGTAACAGCAGGGCTTTACAATAGAATCAAAGGATATACAAAAATACCTAATAATTTTTAAAGAATTATAATCTGAAACAAAAGAGTGGCGCGGTGGCCTAGAGGTGGAGCTCTCACCTCACAATCAGGAGGCTATGAGTTCAGTCCTAGGTAGAGGCAGATACTTCTCTCTCTGGGCACACTGAGAATGTATCTGCTGAACAAAACACCGCATTGGCGACAGGAAGAGCATCCGGCCAGTAAACACTCAGCTCCATTCAGTTGCCCAGACTCCACCCCGCAAGGGATTATGGGTTTGTTAAGAGAGGATGATGATAATCTGAAGCAAAAACTCTACCAATCAATGGGAATAATAGAATATTTTGGGATGCTCATTTTAAGATTTATCATGATGCACAGTCTATAGAAATAAAATAAGAACTATTCAAATTGTGAGGGTCATAGGGAAAGATACTGCTTCCCTGGCTTAATTCCAGGTCCTGTCTGCCTGTTGGCTTAGATGCCTTTACTTCTTTTTGAACCCTTTTTCAAAGCCAGTAATTCTCATCAGCTGCCTGATGTAGGTAAAAACTTCAGAATTACATTCCATTTTATCTCAATGCTCCTCACTGTAGAAGCTGTTCATTGCTAGTCATTCTAGGCACAGTCTCCCATTTTTAGTAGAGTTGTGTAACAGTTCACAATTATTGCTCATTGAGCACATGATTAATAGACCACTGCAGAAGCTGACAAAGTGAACATGGACCACACAGTAATATACCAAGTTTGTGATTCCTTCTGTTGTACTTCGTTTTGCCTTTCTCCTGGATTCCTTTTTTTTTTTTAAATTTGATTTATATGCCGCCCTTCTCCGGAGACTCAGGGCGGCTTACTGTGCATTAAGCAATAGCCTTCATACTTTTGTATATTTTTATACAAAGTCAGCTTATTACCCCCACAACTGGGTCCTCAGTTTACCTACCTTAGAAAGGATAGAGGGCTGAGTCAACCTTGAGCCTGGCGAGATTCGATCTTACTTTAATTGCAGATAGCTGGTGTTAAATTACAGTGCTTAGTCTGTTGAGCTATCCAGGCTCCTGGATTCCTTTATAGCAGGGGTCTCCAACCTTGGCAACTTTAAGCCTGGAGGACTTCAACTCCCAGAATTCCCCAGCCAGCAAAGCTCCAGGCTTAAAGTTGCCAAGGTTGGAGGCCCCTGCTTTACAGTGTCCATGGTATTCAGGATCTGATACCTGAAAATACCAGAGATCATTAAGATAGGATAAAATGCCTCCACCATTCCTCTGTAAATAGGGAGAAGAAGGGCTACTTCCCAAGTTCCCATTGGAACTTCCCTTGCCAAATGCCAAATTTCATGCCTTAATTTTATTTAATAGGTGGTCTTTGACGCACAGCCATTCGTTTAGTGACTGTTCAAAGTTACAGTGGCCCTGAAAAAGGTTATCTACAACCAGTCCCCATATCTGACACAGCATCCTCATGGTCATGTGATCAACATTCAGGTGCTTGACAAGGGTCACGTGATTGCCAAGTGTGATCTTCCCAGCCAACTTTTGACAAGCAAAGTCAATGAGGGAAGCTGGATTCAGTTAATGACCAAGTGATTTACTTCACAGCCGCATTGATTCGCTTAACAACCATGGCAATGAAGATTGTAAAATCAGGGGCGGCTCATTTAACAATCACCTTGCTTAACGGAATTTTTTTTACCTCAATTGCGGTCATAAGTCGAGGACTATCGGGTAGTAACCTTCTTTAATTAAAAATAAATGGGAATGTTGCATTCTGTATGGAAAAGAGTCAGTCTTAGACTGGCTGTTCCCTCATAGATTTCCAAGCCTTCACAGAAAAATAAAAACTGGGTGATTTCAATTGTGTCCTTTGGTTGGAAATATTCTTCTCAGTTAAAAAAATGACATTGTGGCAGAGGAGCTAGAAGTACATGGGGCCATTCAGACCAGTTTGCCTTCTGCTAAATTTTTTGTGGTTTGACCAAGTCCACTATAAAAATCACTTGATGTCAACCGCCCTACTCGGTCATCTAGTAAAGAAGGACTCCTAACCCTTTGCTTTCACCAAGAATATATTTTACTAAGCCAAAGTGGTTACAAAAGTAGCAAAGCTGGATCTGCCATTTTTCCATGCAAACTACACAATTAACTTTCCCTTTCCCCCTCGCTATCTCCCTGTTGTCAGTCAGTGTCCAGTTGGGTGCCTTCATATTGTTTGGATAATGGACCCTCAATTTGCGCCTTTCCAGCTCTGTGTTCCGATGGTTGACTTTGGGTTGACTGGTGTGTCTCACACCTTGGGCCAGCACGACTTGGTTCCCATCCCCCATCCTCTGATTCCTCCCTACATTCCAATCTCTCCACCCTCCCCCAGTTACTAATGTCAGGTTACCAGTTTGCAATGCGAGGTTAGCAGAATGGCAGCCATGACACTTGAAGAAAATGTTCATAACATTAGCTGAGAATTCTAGAGGTGACCATCAGCACCCTTAAAGTAGTTTAGTTTAGTTTAGTTTAGTTTATTCATATTTATATGCCGCCCTTCTCCCGAAGGACTCGGGGCGGCTCACAACAATAAAACAACAGAACAATAAAAATTAGCACTAAAATAATCCAATTAAAATCCCCAACAGGTTAAAATTAACAACTCCCAGCAGATCAGGAGATTTGTGGGAAAAGCCATGTCTTCAGGTCACCACGGAAAGAGCGGAGGTCGGGGGCCGTCCGGAGTCCAGTGGGTAATTCGTTACAGAGGGTCGGTGCGCCCACAGAGAACGCCCTCATCCTGGGCCCCACCAGCCGTCATTGTCTGGCCGATGGCACCCGGAGGAGGGCAGTCCTATGTGAGCGCACTGGGTGGTGGGAAGCCGGTAGGAGGTGGTCCTGTAAGTACCCCGGGCCCATGCCATGAAGGGCTTTATAGGTAAGTACCAGCACCTTGAAGCGGATCCGAAGGGCCACCAGTAGCCAGTGCAGCTCGCGCAGGAGAGGTGTAACACGGGAGTAATGGGAGGCTCCCGTAACAACCCGCACGGCTGCATTCTGGACCAGCTGGAGCCTCCGGGTGCACCACAAGGGCAGCCCCATGTAGAGGGCATTGCAGTAGTCCAGACAGGAGATAGTGAGAGCATGAGTGACTGTATGGAGGGCATCCCTATCTAGGAAAGGTAGCAACTGGCGCACCAGGCGAACCTGTGCAAAGGCCCCACTGGTCACAGCCATTAGATGGTCGACTAAGGACAGCCACGAATCCAGGAGGATGCCAAGATTGCGAGCCCTTTCAGAGGGAGTAAGCAACTCCCCTCCCATCAAAAGTGGTGGGGCCGCTAGATCATGGGATGCCGGCATCCACAGCCACTCCGTCTTGGAGGGGTTGAGTTTGAGCCTGTTCCTACCCATCCAGACCCGCACTGCCTCCAGGCACTTAGACATCACGGAAAGGGCATCCCTGGGTTGGTCCGGGGTGGAGATGTAAAGCTGGGTATCATCAGCATACTGATGATACCTCACCCCGAAACTGCGAATGATCTCACCCAGCGGCTTCATATAGATGTTAAAGAGCAAGGGGGAGAGAACCGATCCCTGAGGCTCCCCACAAATGAGGGGCCCCGGGGAGGATCTCTGTCCCCCTGCCCAGACAAACTGCGTATGGCCCAAGAGGTAGGAGGAGAACCACTGTAAAACCGTGCCCCCCACCCCCAACCCCCCAAGTCGTCGCAGTAGGATACCATGGTCGATGGTATTAAAAGCCGCTGAGAGGTCAAGTAGGACCAGGACAGAGGAGTAACCCCTGTCCCGGGCCCGCCAGAGATCATTCATCAGGGCGACCAATGCCGTTTCCGTGCTGTGTCCGCGCCTGAAGCCCGATTGGTATGGGTCTAGGTAATCCTTTCCTCCAGGAATTGTGGAAGTTGATGTGCCACCACGGACTCAACAACCTTCGCTATAAAGTGAAGGTTGGAGACGGGACGAAAGTTGTTTAGGGAGGCCGGATCCAGGGCAGGCTTCTTGAGAAGGGGTCGAACCACCACCTCCTTCAAGGTAGCGGGAAAGACCCCATCCCTCAACGAAGCGTTGACAATCGCCTGGATCCAATCTCCAGTCACCTCTCTGGTTGCTGCAACAAGTAGGGAATTTCTTGGCAAGAAATTGCAAAGGAAGCCAAATTGGCTGCAGTTGTTCAAGAAAGAGCTGAGCTGACATGATGGGCCCCAAAGAAAGCAATTCCAGGGAAGCAAAGAGAGATGAGGGCTGGAAGAGGCAAATTTGACTACTTTATGCCTGGACAGAAGTCAGGCTTAGGATCTCTTGTCTTTCTTCTTTGCAGGCATTAAACGAGATCCAACAAAGCCATTTGTGCCCAGGACTGTGATAATTGGAGGAAAAGTGAGTGATGAATTTGAGGCTCAAGATTCATCTTTTGGGTGTTATGCAAAGCAAATTGTAACATTGCTAGAAATGCCATTTTCTGCCTCTATCCTGAACTCTCATTACTATTCCGTTTTTAATTACACAAATAGGTAGCATGAAGAGAGTCTTTTTTTTGTTTTCTCACTAGGCTAAAAAATTTTTGTGTGTAGATATATATAGAGAGAGCAGTGAAGATGGCAAGAATGTCTGTCTGTCTCTCCCTCTCTCTCTCTGTCTACCTGTATCATTTCTCTCTCCTTTTCTCTCTCAGTAAAAGTTACTACTCCTTAAATGTATGCAGCTTTTTCCCCTGCCGCCCCTCCCCCCATGAAAAATCCCATGCATTCTAGCTCACTTTTTTCCAAATGGTGCTTTCTAGATGCATTGGAGTTATGCAACTCTCCAAATTCTTTTGGGCCTCTTTGGAAATTCTGGGAGTTGTAGTCCCATTTCATTTGAAAGCATAGCAAGTTGGGTAATGCTAGGTGCTAGTCAGTAGATGCTTGCTTGGTTATGTTGGTTTTCTGTCACTTCTGCAGGTTTTATTCAGCTTGGAAGTAGAATTGGTAGCCATGATTATCATAATCTCAACTCCTAACTGCCGCATTGCTTTCTTCCTTCCAGGCTGCTCCTGGGTATCATATGGCTAAAATGATAATAAAGCTGATCACTGCTGTAGGCCATGTAGTAAACAATGATCCTGGGGTTGGAAACAAGCTGAAGGTCATATTTTTGGAGAATTACAGAGTCTCATTGGCTGAAAAAGGTAATACATCTTGAGGCACCAGGTTGGGATATGTAGGAAAGAGAGCAGTTTGATAATAATAATAATCTTATTTCTATACCGCCCTTCTCCCGAAGGACTCAGGGCGGTGTACAGCCTATTAAAAACACAAAAATATACAGACATCAATTAAAAATAATTAAAATTATCAAATAATTTCGGCCCAAATTAAAACCCAAAAATTTAAAACACCCAATTTAAAATCATTTACATTGATAGCCCGGCCTGGCGGAACAGGGCTGATGACCAATAGTCATGCTATGCCTAAGAAACTAATGAATAGGGCTGACCAGAATTTCAGATTTGATTCCAAAAGAGGCTTCAGAGCATTGAATATAGGACCCATCTGCAGCTTTTTCAAGCAACTTCAACATTACCTGTGAATGTATCATGCAATCCTAGGACTAATGCAGCTGCTTTAAAGAGTTATGGAGAGATACTCCTTTTATGCCCCTGTTAACTCCAGAATATCTCTTTGGAAATGAGTCTGTAGTGCTTCACAGCACAATACCATCTACACCAAGAGTCAGCAACCTGTGGCTCTGGAGCCATATATGGCTCTTTCATCCCTCTGCTGCAGCTCCCTGTCGCTCAAAATATGTGCTACAACCGCCAATATGTGATACCTGCCGGCACACTGTTTATTGAGCTTTTTGATCCCCGGTAGGCCAACCATAGATAAGTCCAAGAAAAGAAAAGTTTCAGAAGAATATTTAATTCAACTACATATGCTAGTTCTGTGCCGCTCAGGAAATAGTCAGGCACGGGAAGGATTTTGTGGCTCCCGGTGTTTTCTTTTCTGTGGGAAACGGGTTCATATGGCTCTTTGAGTGTTTAAGGTTGCCGACCCCTGATCTACACAGAAAAGTAATCAGCACATTGGAAAATACCAAGATTTTTCAGACTTGAGGGGTGGGAAGACAGTATATTGAATGAGCTCAGAGTGTTGACTGGTGAGCGTAGAGAATAGAATGGAATGTTCAGTTGGACTCCTTAAAGTCCTTGAACAAAGAATTAAGTTGGGTGCTGCTGTAGTATTCATCCAACAATGGATTAAGGAAGGATCCTGAATGCATTGATTTTGAATTTAAATGACTCCTGGGATTTTATACATCCTATACATATATTGTACTTAATGTTAACAACAATAACAACAACAAGAATAAATATTTCCTAACTCCCTTTACTGAATCTCCTCCAGACCACGACATTCATGGGACCAGGTTTTTGGAAATATAGTCCCACCTGGAAGTAATTCAAAGTGTTTCCAGATATGGCTTTCCAGACACAGGAGTCTCCTTTCAGGATCAGATCATTCCCAGAACACCTTAGATCAGGGGTGTCAAACTCGTATTGTCACAAGTTGTATCACATCTTTTTTTTCCCTTCGCTAAACTGGGCATGGGCGTGGCCAGCTTGTGACGCATCCTGTCCGTGGGCCACGAGTTTGACATCCCTTCCTTAAATCATTTGCGATTTAGAGGATTTGCTTCCAGAATCTTCTAGACTGCTTCAGTTAGTTGAAAGAAAGCAAAATACTCCGGCATTTTCTGCAGGGTTGTATCGCAGATTGATAAGCTTTGTGTATCTCTTTTACTTGTATTACATAATCATTCATAACAACAATTTGTCTTCTTTTTATTATTTCATAAAAAGGGGATTAAAAGGTCTAATTTTTGTGCACCTCAATTAGGCCTCATATCTGAGATTTTAAGGGTGAAACAAATATACAAGCCTACCTAGGTGTTAAAACTGGCATTGAAATGTAACATTTTTCAAGATGCTGAAACCTCCTATGAACAGAAACATTTCCGCTTTCTTAGATCTTTTCCAAACTAATTGGCAGGTTTTATTATTGTCATTCTTACCAGCTATAACGCGAAGGAGCCTGGCACCCACCACAAGAGATTTTGTCTTTTTGGTGGGCTTAGTTCAAAAAGTGCACAAATCAGTAACATGGAGTCAGCCTTGCTACATGGCCAACCAGTTGGCTAGACTCATTCTCTAATCATTAGCTATAGTTTACTCCTGGGTTACATCTGAACCTCAACTTCTCGAGTTTCCTAGGTAGAACTTCTCCTCTGTCCCCATAAAATTTAAGTCTTTGCTCTGCATCTTAGAAAGTGATTCATCTGTTACACTGGGTTCAGATTATGTATAAATGTTTTAAATAAATGAATAAATAAATGCTGACTGTTATCTCAAGTATTCTGCAGTTTTGTTGCAAATTCTGTTCTCTCAGCGCATGATTTATTCTGCTGGGGACTATTTAGGAATGTGTGAGTTTCTTGCTTATCTCCATGCTTTAAAAAATAAGAAGATTAAAATGCAAATGAGGGAAAAGGGAATGCCCAGATACTAAGATAATATTTTCTTGGCAGTGATCCCTGCTACAGATTTATCAGAGCAGATTTCAACAGCCGGCACTGAAGCCTCGGGCACTGGAAACATGAAATTCATGCTCAATGGGGCTCTGACCATCGGGACGATGGATGGTGCCAATGTAGAAATGGCAGAAGAAGCTGGAGAAGAGAATCTTTTCATATTTGGCATGAGAGTGCCAGATGTGGAACAGTTGGACCAGAAAGGGTAAGACTGGTTAGCAGCTCAACTGGGGCACAAGTGGTTGTAGGAAAAAATTCTCAATTGTCTGGATTGAAATGGACTTTCAAAACTTGAATGGGGGAGGAAGACACAGAGTAGATGTTGTTTGTGTGACCTCACATTTTAATGGTATAAGATTTAGCACTATGAGTGCTATGAATTTATATTATTGGGATGAAACATGTATGGGGTTCTAGTCATGCCTTAATAAGACACCTAGGCATGGAGATAAGAATGTTATCTTGAACTTTCCACTTCCTACATTCATTTTTTTTTGTCCAGATGTTAATGTCACATTAAAAAGAGGAAATGGGTGGAATCAATCAAAATGCTGAAATAGTTATATTTTCATGGATTAATTGCTTTGAATGAAAAACATGTGAGCATTTAAGATAATAAACCCTCATGCTGTGGATCCCATCTGTTAGGGAATGATACTTGGCGGGGTCTCAAGAGCTGGGCCTTTTCTGTCCTAGCACCCAACTTTTGGAATCTTCTCTCCCTGGAAGCGAAGTTAGCTCCATCCCTGTTGACATCCCATTAATCCCTCAAGAAGTAGTTGTCATCTACTTGGGGATGGCAGGGGACCTATGAGAGCTTGTGATGGCTCCCTTACTGCCATTAACATTATCTTCTCTTATTCTTGTGCTTTTAATATATTTTTAGAAATGAATGTTTTTATATGTGTATTGTTTTTAATTAAATGTTGCATGCCATCCAGTGTTGCTTTTTGGTGAGATGGGCAGCTGTACAAATTTGATCGATCAATAATGTAAATAAATAAAATATCTTTTGGATTCAGTGCCTCCACCCCACCCAAAACAGGCCCTGATTCTTTCCCACAATGACATTCTGCATCTCACCTCCACTGTGTGTGCTCCTTTCCTGGTCTGGCACCTGTTGCTCATCTAATAGTAATGGCTCCACCTTCTTCCACCAGGTACCATGCTCAGGAATATTATGACAAGCTTCCTGAATTGAAGCAAGCTATGGATCAGATCAAGAACGGATTCTTTTCACCACAACAACCTGACCTGTTCAAAGATTTGGTGAACATGTTGTTCTACCATGACCGGTGGGTAAAAATGCCTTACAGATTTGTTTTTTAAATGGCCATTTGTGTCCTTATCATTTGTCAGAGAGACATTTGAGTCCAAATAAGGTCAGTTTTCTTTGGTCCCTATGATTAAAAAGCACCAAGACACTTAAATCCAGTATGATGTTCCTCCCTTAAATCATTTTGCCATGCCAATGAAATTCAGAGTGGAGTTGCAGAGTAGTGGTATATATGTACAATTACAGTTTTAATGTTTGGGATCACCAATTGTTAAAGAAAATGTGTTACTCCCCACCCAAGTGGTGACTTGTCAAAGGATTTTTGCACTATCCTCTATTCTTGGAGAAGGTTTTGGACTACATTAAGATGAAATGTTCTTATGGGCCAGCGGACTAATTCTAAATTTTGGGGACATACTTTTGCTTTGCTCACAAATTAGATAATATGGGGGTGGTTTGTACTCATAGAGTACCCAATTATCAGAAACAGACTGGTGTGGTTGTTCCCCATCATTCTCTCTTGCTTTCAAGATACATTAAAATTTATTGTTCTGGACACTTCTGGAATACAGTATTTGTTTCTATCTGAGCCATTGTGATCTAACATGGTCTGGCAGTTTCCCAAAAGCTAATCCTCGGAATAAAGATTAATTTGTAGTGTTCCAAAGAGATCAAAACTAACAGCATTCCATGTATCTTTGGTGTTTAGTCATGCTGGCCACATGACCACAGAGACACTTCGGACAGCACTGACTCTTAGGCTTTGAAACGGAGATGAGCACCACCCCCTAGAGTTGGGAACGACTAGCACAAATGTGCAAGGGGAACATTATTTATTTATTTATTCATTCATTCATTCATTCATTCATTCATTCATTCATTCATTCATTGGTTTGATTTATATGCCACTCTTCTCCGGAGACTCAGGACAGCTTACAGTGCATTAAGCTATAGCCTTCATACTTTTGTATATACCTGCTTTTTTATAAAAGTCAGCTTATTGCCCCCACAATCCGGGTCCTCATTTTACCTACCTCGAAAGGATGGAAGGCTGAGTCAACCTTGAGCCTGGTGAGATTTGAACTTGCAGTAATTGCAGGCAGCTGGTGCTATTTAACAGCACTTTAGTCTGCTGCACCACCAAGGCTCTTTACCTTTTACATAAAGAGATAGTGTTCCAGAATAATGAATTTCAAGACTAACCAGTGATCTAGGTCTAGCAATCCAAAACTCAGATTGCCTTCAAAGCATTTCAAGCTTTTTGGTTTCTTTCTTTTGTATAGGTTTAAAGTGTTTGCAGACTATGAAGCTTACGTCAAGTGCCAAGACAGTGTCAGTAAACTCTATATGGTAAGCTGGGTGTGAATGTTTACAATGTTTATTTGTTAAGTATCCAAACTAATAATCAAAGTGCTAATTCATCAGTGTTCTATCCTGTGTACATAAATTAACTATCTAATCTATAATGAATTAGTACAACACACATACCTGGTTCAATTAACCATGTTTACTGGACCAAATTTTCTGAGAGTGCATGACATACTAACTGCTAACTGAATTTGATGGATTAACAAAAACTAGAAAAAAAGTGATTTGTGTATCATGCCAAACTATTCAGACTTAATTTTTTTGAATGCTTTATACAATGCATCTGCTTAGTATTCGTGACTTGAAAATAATTCACTTTGTTGCCATTAAGTTGGCTGGAGGTGACAAATTTTATTCACTACAGTGACTGAATTAGTGTGCTTTTAAGTCTTTCTATAACTCAGATTCTATTACTCTATATGGTAATTAGTGACCCGGATTCTATAAGCGAACAAATAACTAAAATAATTAAGCAGCTTTTACAGCCCACAGAGTACTGTGAAGCGCTATGGGGCAGTGTATAAGCCTAAAATGCTAATACTATTTTATTTAAAATAAGACAGCATTAAATTATAGCTAGGTCATTAAGATGATCAGAGGATGTCTAGCATAGCATATTCAAGAAAATGAAAGCATTACTGGTGTGATAAAAGCAACTGTGCATAAAATAAATCAATTGTTTGGGTACTTCACTAGATAGGAATCTGTAGAGATTCTCAGTCATCCAGGTCATGGTTGATCCAAAGGTGCTTTTTTCAGGAGGCAATTGGACTTTGTTTTTTTTTTCTTTTGAAGACGTTTCGCTTCTTATCCAAGAAGCTTCTTCAGCTCTGACTGGATAGTGGGGAATGGAAGGATTTATACCCCTTGCAGACAGCTGGTCATTTGCATTCTTTAGAGGGTCATTGAAGCACTTGTTTATCTGTGTCCTTAGGGTCACCTTAGTGGTGTTCTTGCTTCCTGTAGTCTGCAATTTTTTTCCCCTGGAAATCCATTCCTACTCCCACATGATTCAAAGGGTGTTCATCCCACATTGTATAATTAAAAGTCTGTAGAGATTCTCAGTCATCCAGGTCATGGTTGTCCCAAAGGTTTATTCGCTCATGGGAATTGAGTCGCAGAGCTGCTGACCTCAGCGGAGTACAGGCTCACTGTCTTACCACATGAGCCACCGCGGCCCCCTCTTGAAGGACTGCAAAAATGGGATGGCATTACCTACATACAGGCTATTATTTGCCTACTCCTGATTTAACACGTATTGCTTGTTAGGAATTTGAGGTGAATTATAGTGTATCATACGGGACCGTACCATGTTCAATAGTAATCCTGAATTTGATTGTCATGCAAGAGCTGGGTTCACATAAGCTCTTTGTTACAGAACTCCAAAGAATGGACCAAAATGGTCATCAGGAACATTGCAGCCTCTGGGAAGTTTTCCAGTGACAGGACCATCAAAGAATATGCCCGTGATATCTGGAATGTGGAACCTTCTGACCTCAAGATCCCGCCACCCAATGTACCTCGCGATGTTGCTGATGAGATGCTGGCCAATGATTCAGCTGAAAAATTATGTGTGTGAATCTGAGAAGTCCTGCAAGGTTTAACTCCGCATGGATGACGCACAGTACCCTACATTGGAAAAAGCACGCGTAGATTTGTTTAGCAAGTACCGGTAATAAAGTGGCCTCTTCTTTTCTCTTTTACTTACAAGCACCGAGAGCAGTTGGGGTATCTACATTTATCTGTTCTCTCCCTTTCCCTTCTTTGGGAACTCTGGGAATTGTTCCCAAAAATTTTGCTCTAATACATTCTATTTCACCTGATTGATCTTAAGTGTGCCAAACCATTTATCTCCCATGCTAGCTGATATTCTCACTGACCATGCTAGGTACCAGTCCCAGCTCAACTAGAGAGTACCAGCTTGAGGTAGGCCACCCAAACAGTTCAAAGGGCGCATTTTTTTACTAATTTATAGTGAGTGTTATTAAAAAATACCATTAGCAAACCAAATAATCTGTTTACTCAGTTGTTGTCTTTTAATGAAAATGAAAGGGCTTGTCCATGATGTATATTCATAAAGTGAACTAATAGCAGAAAGAATACATTTTAAGAGAGGAAGGCGTCGACGCAGAATTCATATAGTTTCATATAAAATCTAGAGTACCTGTTCTTCTTTCAAGGGGTAAGCATGTGCTCCTGCTTAATTCAAATAAAGATATCTTTTTGAAGTATTCTGAAGAACACCTTGTAGTTTTCAGCAGGATATTAATTACAGCATTGAGTCTTTGAGGAAGTTGCCCTATGTAGTGCACTATAAATCAAATTGATTCAGCTGTGAGTAAGAAGACATGCTGAGACAAAAAGGATGTTCTGCTAAAATAAAGCTTATAGTAACCAAGATGAGGTGCATTTATAGAAAAAAAAGAAACCTTTGGTAGGCTCAAAAATTCCTGTATTCTTTGCCCAGTAATGTTGTTCTGTAATGTACACCTGCAAATTCACATGATAAAATAAAGTCAAATCCACTTTTTTATCTTCCAACTGTTCGTTGTTTTAATATCCATGGCAAGAACCGATGTCTCCTTGAGGTTGCTGTTATGTCATTGTCCACTTGATTGCTGATCCTACGTAATGCTCTTGAGGAAGTCTCTGTTACGGAATACACAGAAAGCATTTATGTTCCTTGGATTTGATGCCATATAAAACCAACCTCCTGTTCAAATTGTCTGATTCATTTGGCCAGCATTGTGTAGGCTATTTTATGCAGAAAAAGTATGAAACTATTCACAAAGTGTGGCGGGACATATCCTTCAACATAATATCCTGCCTTTCTGCACATAGAGAACTCAAGGCAGCTAAAAGTTAAGAATGAAATATTAAGCAATTAGAAACCATCAAAACAACAACAATATATCTCAGGGGTGTCAAACCCACGTCGTCACGTCATGTGATGTATTGTGACTTTTTTCCCCTTTTGCTAAACCAGGGGTGGGCGTGGCCAGTGCATGACGCATCCGGCCAGCGAGTTTGATACCCCTGATATAGCTGAATGTAATATTTCAAGCCCAGGGGAGGCAGTGGTTAAAGTGCAGCATTGCACGCAAACTCTGCCCACAGCCTGGAATTTGATCCTGACGGGAGACTCAAGGTTGACTTCTGAGGTCAGTAAAATGAGGACCCAGATTGTTGGGGGCAATATGCAAATAACGCTTCTACATTGTAGAGAGTGCTGTAAAGCATTGTGGGGCAGTATATAGGCGCTATTGCTTTTTAAACGAGGGCTAGAAAAATAAATAGCCCACTGACTACTCAGTGGTCGTCATCTGGACTTTGCCATTCATTGAGGTTCATCATCCCCAACCCCATCACAACAGTACAATATGTAGCAATAACAATTGGCCAATTTGAGCATGCATGGAACAGAAGTCTTGCATGATAGATTTTCAGCCACTACTGCCGGAGTTCCCTTCCAAAGTGAGCCTTCTCTTGAAATCTCAGGAGCCCTAGCTCACCTACTTGATTAAGCTACTCTTAAGCAAATAAGAAGAAATCTACATTTTGCCAGTAAGAATGGATTTTCTGTACTATGGCCTACTTTATATAACATAAATCTGAAATTTATATAACATATAACATGACACCATAAATGTGGTTGCTTGGGTTTTCACTTAATATATTCCATGAATTCTGCCCTTTGGGCTTATTCAGTAAACCAAGGTAAACGAATCATGGCTTAATATAAATACCATCAAACTTGTAGCATATTGGGTTGGACTGTATTCTGTGTCCTTCCCGATCTCAAGCCACTGAAGCATCAAAAGAGGAAACTATTTTCACAGAAGTCTTAACGGTAGCATAAACTTGGCTCCATGTGCTTACTTGAGAATGGAAGCGAGTTCAGGATGAGAGGATATGTGGTCGTGTCCGAAACCCATGGAAGAGGGGAAGGAAAGAAACTTGACGTTGTCTTTCTTCTCAGAGGCTCCGTATGTGATCTCAAAAAGCTGTCCGTGTAGAAAAAAAAGAAGAGTGAGTGTGAATCTCCAAGTGGACTGTTAAGTACTGCTGTCAGCGTTCCAGAAAAACCCCAACTCCAAGTGAAGACACGAAGCAAACATCTTTCCAAAGCTCTCTTTATTAGAATAGGTAAACTGGCACATCTGGGAAAACCCGAATCTGAAAAGCCCAGGTTTTCCTTCAGTAAGTCAAAGCTCCCAAAACCATCCCCTTTCCCCCCAGTCGATCACATGCTCCAATCAACGTCCGTTCCATCTCGATCCAGCCCCGACCATTCCTTCTCCAGATGCTGGATCGCCCTGACCTTGACCGACAGGAAGAATGCTATTATGTCTACTAACAACCCTTCTCCTTAATCCCCCCTCCTACTTTCCCACACATGAGAAGGTGGCAGCATTGAAGCTTCCGGCCTAATATGGCTTCCAAAGCTGACAACTGCTGCACAGCTGATTTCCCCCCCCCACCTCAAGAATGTAATACAAGTAATCCTCGATTTATGACCACAATTGAGCCCGAAATTTCTGTTGCTAAGCAAGACACTTGGTGAGTTTTCTTCCATTTTACCCCCTTTCTTGACACTGTTGTTAAGTGAATAACTGCAGTTAAGCTAGTAACACTGTCAGGCTCCAAATAACTCATCCATCACAAACCAAACTCCAAGGCCCAATCACTCCAATCAATTTCAGGCTTGACAAACACAGTTGTTAAGTGAATCTTACTTCCCCATTGATTTTGCGTGTCAGAAGGTCGAAAAAGGTGACCCTGGGACACTGCAACTGTTCTAAAGGGATGCCAATTGCCGAGCATCCAAATTTTGATCACTTGATTGTGGGGATGCAGCAACAATCGTAAGTGTGAAAAACAGTCACAAATCACTTTTTTCAGTGCCATTCTAACTTTGAATGGTCACTAAATGAATAGTTGTAAATCAAAGACTACCTGTATGATGATTGGGCTCCACTGGTTATTAAACTCCCAGCTTTTCTTGCCCTTAGCCAAGTTGCTGTGAGCTAGTAATTATGGTGGTTTAGTAGGCTCTGTAAGCCCCCAGGATAACAACTCTACCCTCTCACCCCATCAATGACAACTACTACTGCATCATTCAGAGAACAAAAGTGAGTCCTGAAATTACAGCTGCTACCAACAAAGAAAATGCATGGTCACTCATGCCCTCGTCACTTCCCGCCTGGACTATTCTAATGCTCTCTACATGGGGCTTCCCCTGAAAAGCACCTGGAGGCTCCAACTCGTCCAGAATGCGGCCGCGCAGGTGGTTATGGGAGCGTCATGGCGCTCCCATGTAACACCTCTCCTCGCGAGCTGCACTGGCTTCCGGTGGTCCTTCGGGTGCGATTCAAGGTATTGATTACCACCTTTAGAGCGCTCCATGGCTTAGGATCTGGGTATTTACAAGACCGCCTGCTGCTACCAATAGCCTCCCACCGGCCAACTCGCTCCCACAGAGAGGGGTTCCTCCGGGTGCCATCAGCCAAGCAATGTTGGCTGGCGACCCCCAGGGGGAGAGCCTTCTCTGTGAGGGCTCCTGCCCTCTAGAACGAATTGCCCCCCGAGATGCGAAGGATTCCCGACTTGCGCATCTTCGGCCAGGCCCTCAAGACACTCTTATTTCAACAAGCCGGGCTGGGCTAATTTTTAAAATTTTATTCTTCTTAAATTATTTTAATTGGGTTGTTTATTTTAACTACGGGCCAAGCTATTTAATATTTTTAGATTGTTTTTTAAATTTTATATTTGTGGGTTTTATGCTGGCTGTACACCACCCTGAGTCTCTTTGGGAGAAGGGCAGTATATAAATTAAATGAGAAATAAATAAATAAATAAATAAATAAATAAATAAATAAAATGGTCACATTTAAAACTATGCCACCCACTTTTGTTCCATGAACTGGGAGAAGGGTTCACAGAAGATTGTTCCTCCTTCTTTCAAATTTTATCCTTGCAAAAAGCTTCGTGAGCAAAACTGGTCATGGAACACAAGACCCTTGGTTCTAGCCCGTGGGCTAGCAAAAGTATTTATTTTAAATCATAAATGGCAGGAATCTCACAAAATCTTAGCTATCGTTGGTGGGGCTCTTCAATGTTGACTTTCTGCAGGGGCATGGAGGTCCTGCTACCGGAAATTGTGACCTAACCCTATTTACTGTATTTTTCGGAGTATAAGACGCACTCTTTCTCCCCCCCCAAAGAGGGTGAAAATTTGGGTGAGTCTTATACACCTAACCCCTCCCCCCCCGGAAAATGGGGCACGCAGAGGCGGCAATAGGCTATGGCAATCCCTTGCAGCCTGAAACAGCTGGTCTTCAGGAAGCCGTTCCAATTTACAATCAGCTGCTTGTGCTAATCAGGCTGTGCTGAAGCTGAAGCTGAAACAGTTTGCTACAAGGAGACAAATTGCTGGGAGGCAGAGGCAGATTTTTTTTTCTTGTGCTAATCAGGCTGTGCTGAAAATGAAAATGAAACTGAAACAGACTGTTTGCTGTTTGCTGCAAGGAGGCAAATTGCTTGGATGCAGAGGCAGAGGCAGATTTTTTTTTCTTGTTATCCTCCCCAAAAAAGGTAGGTGCGTCTTATAGGCTGGAGCATCTTATACTCCGAAAAATACGGGTAGTGAGGTAGCTTTGAGAGACAACAACTTGCCCATATCATTCAGAAATGTAGGCTCTATGTACAAATAGTCTTCAAAGGACAACTGGGACCAGAATTTCCAGTGTTAACAAGACGGTTCGTAAGTTCATTGTGGCTGATTTTATTACCTTTTTTTGCCATGGTTGTTAAGTGAGTCACTTGCAGCTGTTAATTGAATCATGGTCATTAAGTGAATCTGGCTTCCCCCATTAGGTTTGCTTGTTGAAAGCCAGCTGGGATGGTCACAAATAGAGATCACATGACCCCAGGATGCTGCAACCATTGTAAGCACATGCCAATGGCCAAGGGGACGAATTTGGATCACATGGCCACAAGGATGCTATGACAGTTTAAGCATGAGGACCAGTTGTAAGTCACTTTTTTCAGTGCCATTATAACTTTGAACATAAAGTGAACTATTAGCAGAAAGAATACATTTTAAGAGAGGAAGGCATCGATGGAATTCGTATAGATTCCATAATTCATATGGAATCTGGAGTACCTGTTCTTCCTTCAAGGGGTGAGCATGTGCTCCTATTTAATTCAAAATAAAGATAACTTTCTTTTTGAAGTATTCTGAAGAACACCTTGTATTTTTCAGCAGGGTATTAACACATGGCTGAAGGTCAAGGAGTACCTATAGACGTAGTTCAATGGTGTAACTCAAACTGCTATCCAGCTCAAGAGCCTCCCAAATCTGAACAAATGACTAAGTGAAGGCACTTCTTCTCTAGGAAATTCCCCTGAAGGCATATGGGGCAACAGTACGTAATAATCAGAGGCCATGGCCTCATTTCTACTGTTGAAATCCTACTGCTTATTCCTGGCTAATCTATAATTGTAACGTTGTATGCCACCCAGAGTAACCTTGTGGTGAGATAGATGGCCAATAAATTTAATAGCTAAATAAATAATGCACATTTGCAGGAGTCCCTCGCATTGGAAGCTGGATTGTCTCTTGAAATAAAAGATGGATTTGCTCTGTTTGTTCAAGATATGGCTATGTTAGAATGCAGTATTGCAGGCTGACTCTGCCCACAGCCAGGAGTTCAATCCTGATCAGCTCAAGATTGACTCAGCCTTCCATCCTTCCGAGGTCAGTAAACTGAAGACCCAGATTGTTGGGGGCAATATTCTGACTCTGTAAACCACCCAGAGAATGCTGGAAAGCACTATGGGGCAGTATATAAATCTAAATGCTATTGCTATAAATTCTCAGAAAAGGAAGGCCTGAATAGGTTTTATGGGTTAGTTTTTTAATTGTATTGCTAGGGGTTTTTAATTGGGGCGGCCGTTTAATTTAATTTATTTTTAATTATTTTAACTTTTATATTGTATGTTATTCAGGAGGATAAAAAATGGATATTTAAAAAATGGGAAGAATGTTGGAGATTGAATGATAATGGAGAGGTTAAATTTGAAATTGTTTGGGATGCGATGAAAGCAGTGTTTAGAGGGGAAAGTATCAAGTTATCAAGCAGAAAATATAAAAATTATAAAAATAAAATTGAAAAAGATAAAAGCCAGATTAAGGAATTGGAAAATCAATTTTTGCTTACTAAAGAAAAGTTTTTTTTGGAGGAATTAAATCTGCTAAAAAATAAATTGATAGAAGAAGATATAGAATTGGTAAAAAAGAATATGAGATATTTAAATAGGAATTTTTTTGAATTTAGCAATAAAAATTCTAAGTTATTGGCAAGGATGGCGAAAAATAAAAGAGAGAAGAGAGAAATTGGAGCCTTGATAGATGATAAGGGCATAAGACGCTATAAAAAATTAGAAAAATGTGAAGTGGTCAGGAACTTTTTTCAAAATTTATATTCAAAAAAATTAATTGATCGGGGAAAACTGAGAAGCTATTTAGAAAAACATGTTGTGAAAATTGACCAAACATATAAAGATTTAATGGAAGAAGATATAACACAAGACGAGATTAATGGAGTAATACAAAAAATAAAATTAGGGAAAGCTCCAGGTGAAGATGGATTACCTGCTGAGTTTTATAAAGAATTTAAGGAAATAATAATACCAAAATTGCAAAAACTATTTAACGGAATTTTACATGGTGGAGAAGTTCCGTTGTCATGGAACAGAACGGTGATATCTATAATCCCTAAACCAGATAAAGACTTAGAAAGGATTGAGTCCTATCGGCCCATCTCTTTAATTAATCAAGATGCAAAGATATTTACTGCCATTATAAGTAATAGATTAAGTAGATTTATAGATAGATATATAAGTTATAACCAAGTAGGTTTTGTGAAGGGTAGATATATGAGTGATATTGTCAGAAGAGTATTAAATATTATAGATGTTGCTGAATATAATGCTGATAAAATAGGTATAATATCATTAGATATTTTTAAAGCTTTTGACTCTGTACAATGGGAAACTATTAAAATAATTGTTGAGGTACTAGGTTTTGGTAATAAGTTTATACATGTTATTTCAAAACTGTATCAAAAAAGTAGTGCAAGAGTGAAGGTGAATGGAAGGCTGACAGAAGAGATAAGATTGGAAGCGGGTACAAGACAAGGATGTCCCCTGTCTCCAACATTATTTTTATTGGTTATGGAAATTTTGACTAAAATGATAGAAAAAGATGAAGAATTGGAAGGCTATAAGGGATATAAGATAAATCTGTATGCGGATGATACTTTGATTATTTTGAAAGATATAGAGAAAGATTTGAAAAAGATACATAAGCATTTGGAAGAATTTGAGGAAATGACAGGTTTGAAAATAAATTGGTCAAAATCTGAATTATTAATGAATAATAATGGTAAGGAGTGGGAGAATATGCAAGAACAACTTGGGATAAGGATTAAAAAAACATTGAAATATTTGGGCATAACACTTTCACTCAAAGTTAAAGAAATGAAAAAATTAAATTATGATGTGGCGATGAATGAAATTGAGAAAAAGATAGATAAATATAAAATGATAAAGTTGTCTTGGTTTGGTAGAATTGCAATGTGTAAGATGATGTTGTTGCCAAAGTTTAATTTTTTATTTGAGATGTTACCGTTAAACTTGACAGAGAAAGATATTGAAGGATATCAGAAGAAATTGGATAAATTTTGCAATGGTGGGAAAAGACCTAGATTAGTGAAGAAAATGTGGTATCAAAATCAAAAGGAAGGTGGATTAGGAATCCCCAAATTACTCAATTATTATTGGGCTTATGCTATTCGGACTGTGGTAAAAATATTTAAAGGTGAAGATAGTCATTGGAGAGATTTAGAATTAAAGGACATTAAGAGATTTGGCTCAACATGGTTTTTAGATAAAGCAAAATCAAAATGTGTAATTAATAGCTATTGGTTAAAGGGATTGAGTAAAATTTGGAACAAATTTGTTAAAATTTTAATTCCAGATATAATTTTCTTAGGGAAGACAATTGAAAATTGGCCGATTAAAACTAATATAAGTCGTGATAGGGTAATGGAAGATGAAAATATACAAATTATAATAGATTGGTTAAAAACTTTAGAAAATGAAAGGAGGAAAAAAGAAATCATTGAAAAATTGGGTTTAGGCTGGTTTGAAAAAATACAGATAGAAAAATGGACTAAGAAGGTAAGGGACAATTGTTCGATAAGTAGAAGTAAAACTGAATTTGAATATTTAGTATTCCAAATTATGAAAGATGAAATTGGACTAAAGGGATTCGTTAGTAAGATATATAAGATTATAAATTTTGATGGAAAACCACAAAGGGTGATGAAGATGAATTGGGAAAAAGAACTTAATATTAAAATATCAGATTTAGATTGGAACGTGAATTGGAAGAGTAGAATTATGAAGACTTTATCTGTAAGGATTAAAGAGCACAATTATAAGGTTGTTTGGAAATGGTATTTGACTCCATTAAGATTGTCATTGATGGATAAAAAAATTAGTAAACAATGTTGGAGATGTGACATGGAATTAGGGACTTATGAACATATGTGGTACAAATGTGATAAAGTTAAAAAGTTTTGGCAACAATTGGAGGAAAGGATATTTGAAATGATGGGGAAAGCAATAATATTGAGACCAGAAACTATATTACTGTTGATAATTAAGGAAATAGAACCAACAAAATATGAGAAAGAATTGATTAGAATTACGATTATAATGGGTAGAATTATAATAGCCAGATATTGGAAATTAGATGTGAATTTTAGAATAGAAGAATGGTATTGTGAAATGTGGAAATTAGCTTTAAATGATAAAATGACATATGATATTAAAATTAGAAATGGTGACTATAAAGAAGATATTTTCTGGAAAATTTGGAAACCATTTGTGGACTATGCGCTGGGAAAATTGGATGCTTCGGTACCTGTACCCCGAGAACGTGGATTTTGGCGATCATGAGGATATATCCGAAGAACCAAATCTTCCTTTCTTATGTATAGCACAGGGTGAAGTATTGTATATGTTGTTTGTAATGTTAGTAATTTAAAATATAAAATGAATAAAAAAATTTATATATATATATATATATATATATATATATATATATATATATATATATTGTATGTTATTTTAATTCTCGGCTGTTCACCGCCCTGAGTGCCTTCAGGGAGAAGGGCGGGATATAAATTTAATTAATAATAATAATAATAATAATAATAATAATAATAATAATAATAATAATAACGACTAATGAAGAATTATCATCCTGAGAACTAAATGGAAAGAGAATCTGTTCCTCTTCTTTCTAATACTAGAACAGGGGTCCCAACCCCCATTTCGTGGACCAGCACCGGTCTATGGCATGCTTGGAACCAGGCCACACAAACAAGCAAAGCCCCATCCATGGGATGCAGGCACCACAGAAAACCATGGCCCCTCTGGTCCACAGAAAAACCTTTCTCCATGGAACCAGTCCCTGGTATTAGAACATTCCATAATTGACCAAAGCTATATTTTGCTAATGTCATTTGGATTTTTTTCCCCAAGACTGCTATGGAAACATAAAACTATATTGATGATGCATGCTGCAAAAGTACAATTCACAATTAGCAGAAAAACAAAACCTGTTAATATATGCAGTGACTTTCCACTTGTATAGCTTATATCTATAGAAAGAGTGACCTCTGCGTTTTTGTATATTATTCCTTTATATGTTCATAGAACCCTTTTAAAAGAATAATTGACTGCAGTTACTGTTTAGTTACCTTTCTTCCATGTTGTATAGGTATCATCTTATCATCTTCTGAATGCAAGATCAAAATAGGACTAGATAACACTTGGAGACTACGGACAAGAAAAACAATGTTTTAGCTCAGTTCAAGTGTTTTTGGGTATCTTCATCCTGCTTTTCAATCAAAAATTGTCTTTCAAATAGATGAGTGACATTTCTAACTATTAATGAAACCTTAAGTCGTCGTGGGCTGTCATCCTTTGATTCATGGCAAAATATCCCATAAAGTCATAGGACTACATAGTTCTCTCACTCCAAAGATGAAGAGAGATCCACCTTTATAGGATCAATAAAGGACAATATTTGTAGCTCAGGGTTGAAATGAGGGGTCCTTGGTGCTCTCTGAGCTTCATTTTTTTCTTGCAGACAGTTCATTACCCAAACTAAGTAACATCATCAGTGCTACTAGTTACCTAGTTTGGCTAATGAAACAACCAAGCTCAGAGAGCACCAAGGACTCCTCACTCATCCTTGTAGGAGATCTTAAGAAAACACTTCAGAAATGTTTATAAAAATTAAAGGTCACTCATTTTTCTTTCAACAATAATACAATTTATTTGCAGTCAAGTATCGCATTATCCTGAATTTCCCATCTTTCCTGAATACTTTTCCCTCTCCAGACAGTGGATTTCAAATCACTGGTCAAGCCTATCTCCCATCTGAATTCATCAAAATCTGATTCTTCTCTATTCCTCTTATCACAAATGTCGTACATCAAGTTAACAGGGCCAGCAGACAAATGGTGGAATCCATGCCTTCAAATGCTGTCAAATTCAACCAAGAGTGTCTGCAGGATCTTGTTGCTTTTGTCACACTGATGAAAGCACTGAGGTGGCATCCTATCACAACATCTCCCTCTTTTGGACAAGTGTGTAATATCTCTGCATGCATAGAGAAGGGGCGGGGCTGGCATATTGCATAGTAACATTTGTCAATCTCTCCCTCTATGTAAATGCTACTGGATCTACCATTTTGAAAGAAGCAAACCAAGTTTTAACAGTTGATTGCAGCATAAAGTCAATTCTCAGAATAGTAAAGGGCAACTTATTCCAGAACCTGGCATATTCCACATAAATTTGTGATTGAGTAACTCTGAACTCACTTTTCAGCATTCAGAAAGAACATGTCAGCTCGGGCCATGGTGTCCAAAATTAAATATTCAAAGCCAGGAAACTTGCGGTAGATCTGGTTAGAAGAAAAGAAGAAAAGATATTTTCCATTCCTAGAAACTCTTTTGACAACTGCTATAAGAAATATCTTGATTTAGTTTTTTGTTTACAATTATTGCCACTTATGTGCCACTTCAGTCAAACTAACTGAGCAGCATTCAATTCCCATCTTCATAGATTCAGATAAAAAGCAAAATTAAACATAATATCATTGAACAATAAAAAAAGGAATGTAAAAATTGGAAGTACCATGCTGAATGGTGCAGCAATTAAACCATCATTACTCATCAGAAGCTTGTTTTAATGGGCGTGGATGACTGAGATTCTCTATAGACGTGTTTTAATGGACTTTCTAACTATCAGGAGGGATGGGGCCTTTTGGATGTTTGAGCACAAGATATTCCAGGGGATGGCATCCATAAATGAAAGACTCACTTCCAAGATCTCTACAATTGGCAAGCTCTGAGAGACGGGATCCAGAGTGAATCTGCCGTACTTGATCTTATTGGGCAGGCAAAGGTTAGTGGGAGAAGACAGTCCCCAGATATCCAGTTCTCAGTCATGGAGGGCTTTAAAGATGACAACCAACAGTTGCTCGCACAGACATCATATATAACATTATATATATAACAACTTCCAATACTCAAAGGGCTGTCATAGAGAAGAGGGGACTGACTTATTCTCCAAAGCATTAGAGGGCAAGACAAGGAGTAACAATGGAAGCTTGTTAAAGAGAAATCCAACCTAGAAGTAAAAAGAATTTTTTTGACCGTGAGAACAATTAAACAATGGAATAACTTGCCTCCCGGAGTTGTGGGGGTTCCATCACTGGAGGTTTTCAAAAACAGACGGGATAACCTTTTGAGCAGGATGGTTAAGATTTACTGCCTTAGACAGGGGGTTAGACTAGAAGACCTCTGAGGTCCTTTCCACCACTAGGATTCTTTGTTCTATATGGACATATCAAAATATTCACGTAACTACTTAAATTGCTGCATTCTGGAATAGCTATATCTTCCAAATGTTCTTTAATTGCAAGATCATGTGGAGTGCATTCCAACAGGAGGTGATTAAGACATACGTTTTAATCTCCCATCCCAAGAGACACTGTAACTGGAACAGAAGATGTAAGGCTTCCTGGCCAATGTTGCCATCTGCTCAAGCAGCAGCTGTGAGTACAGGGGCACCCTCAAATTATGGTCCAGGTCTGTAGGGGATGCAATCTCATTTATAACTAAGGATGGAATCTCTACAGATTGAAATGGTTTATGAATGCAGAGCCTTTCTATTTTGTTAAAATTAAGCCTCCACCTGTTTTTCCTCAACCAGACCCTAACAACCTCTGGCATATTAACAGCATCACTTGGCTGACCTGAGAAGTAAAGAAATAAGGTTGATATCATGTCAGTAGATGACCTCACCCAGCTCTAGCAACACGGAATAGTGTGATTCCCCCATGCCAGTTTAGCAAGAGATCAACTACCAAGTGTGATCAATGAGGTCTCCGTGCCATACCTAGATCTGAAACCTGACTGAAATAGGTCTATATAATCTGTTTCTTCCAGGGCTCTCTGCAGTTGCAACCCCCTCTATTTTCTCAACAACTTTTCCCCAAAAAATAAAAGTTAGGATATTAATTGATAATAATCTGGATTGAGCAATGGTTTCTTGAGGACAAGATACAGCACTCCCTCCCTCAAGGATACGTTATCACATATATGCTGAAACCTAGTACCTATTTGTTCTTAATAACAAAAGTAAGAATATTAACGGAGAAATATCTTATTCTTCCTATGGGGAATCATTTTACTTTTTGCTAATTGTGTTTCATACAATATGGAAGATCCTTGGAATATAAATGTGACCTTCTAATTGCAGCTGAACCACAATTCCCAGCATTCTTCATTGCTATACGACAGGGGTGGGCAACTATGGCCTTTTTATGACTTGTAGACTTCAACTCCCAGAATTCCTGAGCCAGCCATGTTAGGTCAGGAATTCTAGGAATTGAAGTCCACAAGTCATAAAAGGGCCATAGTTGCCCACCTCTGCTATACGAGTCTACGGCAAGTCAGAGTTTTTGTTCAGCAATACCTGGAAGGACTCGATTCCTTTTCCTTCTTCTAGATATCTATTTTCTCTTCTGCATGAAGACACAACTGCAGGTGTTCTCAGAGTTCATATGAGCCAGGCACATATATTCACAATAGCTTGGCAGGCTGCTACATAAAGAGTGCCAAAAGTATACATGGAACTAAAAATAAAAGTGCCAAGGCTTACTGTTGTTAATGGGATAGTGGCAGCTGCATCCCGGATGGTGGTATAAGCAGCCTCCAGGATGACTGCATCCACTATGATACCTTCTAGAGGAAAAAAAAAAGAGGATTATATTAGAAAAACAAAAATCAATGGAATGGAACAAAAGACGGGTAGGTTGTTTTCTGAGACATTCTGAAAAACCAGAGAAACAAGATACACTGGACTAGCAGAGACAAAATATATCAAAGCCTCAAGACTGGATATATAATCCACAAGCCTCAACATCAGATTAAATTAACAGGATTCCAGTAGGAGGCCCAATTAAATTCGTAAGATTTCTGACCTCCGGGTATTTCGCTGCGCACTCAAGACCCTATTGTTCCGCCAGGCTGGGTTAGCAACATAATTTTTAATTGGATGTTTTAAATTTTTGGGGTTTTAAATTAAGCCAATTATTTAATATTTTTAATTATTTTAATTCGATGTCTATTCTGTTTTTGAATGGGCTGTACACCGCCCTGAGTCCTTCGGGAGAGGGGCAGTATAGAAATAAAATTATTATTATTATTATTATTATTATTATTATTATTATTATTATTATTATTATTATTATTATTATTATTATTAACCATCCAAAAGAAGCAGGATTAAGGGAGAAGGCCCAATTAGCCATCCAAAATCCCATCAGGAGCTGAGTTTTATTGCAAACTATTCTCTTCTTACCCAGTTTTCTTGAAAAATTAAGACTGCTGCTGCCATTCCTCCAATATCCTTCCCCTGGAGTGGGGTGGGAAAGGAGATTTTGCAGTATCATTCCCCTGCCATGCCCACCAAGCCACAACACGCCCACCAAGCCATGCCCACAGAAAAAGTTTTTAAAAATGGATTTCACCACTGCATTCCTCCCATCTCTTTAATTCTAGCTGCTCTCAGCTTTCTAAACTGGAGGACCTTGAAGGATTGGCTGCCAAAATAGGCAGAATAAATAAGTAGGTGAAGCTAAACCAAAACTAAATATGTTTGTATGTAATTAATTCAATGTAATTACTACAATTACCCTCCGGAAATGTCATGATTTTCCCATTTGAGCATCCTGAAAACTACAATTTGATGGCAGATTTTACAAAAGCTCTGAAACTACATCCAAAGGACCCCAAAGGCAATTGGTTGCACGCTTTTGCTTGAAACATTGGGGCAATTTGCAAACAATTTGGCGATGGAAAACGCCAAATGGCCCTTCCCCATTTTTTTCCCATTCAACATTGATAGAGCCAGTATGAAAAATGCATTGCAACTGTCTTAACATGCTCAAAACAGCAGAAGTAAGTGATACATGATAAGTAAGAACTGCTTGTCCCATTCTTCACAGGCAGAGGTGACTTCCAGGAGGAGTCAAAAAAACCAAGATGGCAGCCATGATCACACAATAAAAACCTTGCCCCGTAAGCACTTGCAAATTGCTCAGGTGTATCATCCAAACTATAATGGTCCATGGGCCGCTAGAGCAACTGGGCGCACACTCATACACAAAGACACACACACAACTGGGCAGTCTTTTGGTGTATGTGCAACAGGTAATGGTATTGGGGAGGGCAGTTTGCACAAATGGCCAACAATGCAAAATGAGTGAAGCTAATCGTGCATTAAATTTTCAGATTTTTCTTTTTTCCTGTTTGTGGATATTTGGATTATATTTGTTAACATATATTGTGGTTTTTGTTTTTATTTTTCTCTCCTGCTTTATATTGGCAAAAAATGTCCTTGGGATAAAGTAAACAATGTCAGGGTCCCTGGGTTTATAAGGCTATTAAAGAGTCAGTTTGATCTAGTGATTAAATCAGGAGGTTAGAAAGCAAGAGACCATGAGTTCTAGTTCTGCCTTAACCATTAAAGATAGCTGGTGACATTGGGCAAGTCACTTTCTCTCACACCTACCCACTTCACAGGGTTATTGTTTATGGGGAAAACAGAGGGCAGAAGGTGTGTTGGATATGTTCGCAGCCTTGACTTATTTGTAAAAATAATAAAGGTAAGACACAAATAAATAAATAAGTTGCCTTCCCCTGCAATAGACTCATCCTCAAGCCAATTTTGCAGAGAAAATTTTGTTTGAAATTGGCCTAGTTAAACACTTGGGATCTGCCTTGATGCACCTGGAAAAGAAGAATACGTTACCTACAATTATGCCAATAGCCTATCTACTTGTACCATTTTCACCTAGCTGAGACAGATTGGAGAAGAAGCTAGAAGGAACTGGAAAGTGAACATTAAAAGTAGGAAGGAATATTATGTTTTACAGATTCTTAACAGATTCCTGATAACTCAATCATAACAGACTTGAAGAAACTTCTTGGATGAGAAGTGCAACATCTTCAAAGGAAAACTAGTAAATCCAGTTGCCTCTTGAAAAAACACCCTTGGGAGTTGTCAACTTTGAGGTGTGTGGATTTCAATTCCCAGAATTCCCATAATTCTCCAGCCAGCTCCTGTCAGGACCAGTGTTCCAGATGTTTAATACTAAATATGTTCTTCAATCCCTCTGCATCTACTTTTATTACCAGCTCTTACCACATTTCCAATATTCTATTTGTATAAACCAATGGTCTTCAAACACTTGTGGACATCAACTCCCAGAAATTGAAGGGAGTTGAAGTCCATATATCTGAAAGTTGCCAAGTTCTTGGTCAGGGGTGTCAAACTGACAGCCCACAGGGTGGATGCGTCACGCGCAGGCCACAGCTATCCCAGCTCTGTGAAGTGGGGTAACGTCGTGATACGTCATATGATGGCACCCATGTTCTAGGTCAGGGGTCTGCAACCTTAAACACTCAAAGAGCCATTTGGACCCATTTCCCACAGAAAAGAAAACACCATGTGCCACAAAAACCTTCCCGTGCCTGACTATTTCTTGAGCGGCCACAAAAATAGCATATGTAATTGAATTAAATGTTCTGTTTTCTTCTGAAACTTTTCTTTTCTTGGATTTATCCATGGTTGGCCTACCAGGGGTTGACAAACTCAATGAATCGCATGCCGGTGGATGTTGCACATTGGTGGTTGTGACGCATATTTTGAATGACAGGGAGCCGCAGCAGAGGAGTGAAAGAGCCACATGCGGCTCCAGAGCCGCAGGTTGCTGAGCCTTGTTCTAGGTCATACGGACAATGCAAAAAAGAAAGAATCTTCCACAAAAATTCAGTGAGAAATGTTACTTTGTCCATATAATAATTACCTTGTTCTTTCAGCCTTCTGGCAGTATTGGTAGCAATTCTACAAAGAAAGAAAAAATAGTGAGGATAGAAAAAGTCTTAACATTATCTATTTTGAAGTAAGTCCCATCCAGGTTGTTCGTTTTGGCGTAAGTTAGGGAAGAGCTACTGCCTTAAGATGATCAAACATCCTAAACCAGTGGTATTCAACCTGCGGTGCATGGAACCTTGGGGACCACAATGTCATCACAGAGAAATGTTACGATTTAAATATGAAGTCTTGGTGGTTTGTGGCCGCAAAAAGTATTTAAAAGGGGACCGTGGTGAAGAAGAGGTTGAGAACCACTGGCCTAAACAATCATGAACTTCTTTCGTGACTGCCACGGAGGCCCCTTCCCAAACCCATTGAAAGCTCCTGAAATCTGTGCTTAGTACATTTTAGCTGTTTAAGTGTTTTAGAGTTCCAAAAGATGAATTTTATTTTAAAATACTACTGAAGTCGAAATTCAGCAGGATTTGCACTGCTGACCCATAGCTTATATATTCCTTTCAAGTCTTCCTGACTTTGATCATGCTACAGTGTCTTGGTTTGTAAAAAAAACAAAACAGACACACACACAAAAATTAAGAATTTATAAAGAACATGCACTCACACGCATGCACACATGCACCAATGTCCAAATCATAGTCATCAGCCTTCAAGCTATCAGATGGAAAGAAACATTTTCTCTTGCACTGGAGGTCAAAGCAAATAACCTACCCGGTGCCCAGGGAATGTCCCCAGAAGACGATCGTGCTGTTTCCACTCCTTGCTTTCACCCAGTTGTAAAGGCAGAGAACATCTGCTGTAAAGCCTTTTTCACTAGGGCTACCCGTAGAGTCTGCGTAACCTTGGAGAAATCATGAGGTAAATTAGAGGGAAATATACTGAACACCTAGAAATCAACTTTGCCTTGAGACTTACCTCTGTAGTCCACAGCCAAGACGTGGAAGCCACCGCCACTCATTGCCTGTATTAAAAGTTAAGACAAATTTCAAACACAAACAACTTTCTAAACTGGAGAAAGTCATATCCCAAAACAAAGTTCACAAAATGCTGCCACTAAGACATCACATCAACCTTTCCAGGAGATCAGACTAGAAAGCCAGTGTCATGTACATCAGTACTATTTTTTTTTTTTTTGATAAAGCTATAAAAGTAATCCTCAACTTATGATCACAACTGAGCCCAAAATTTCTGTTGCTAAGCAAGACAATTGTTAAGTGAGTTTTGCCCTATTTTACTACCTTGCGATCCCATTGTGAACCGGTAGTAAAGATTAAGTAGAACCCACCCCTGGAACCAGTCCCTGGAGCCCAAAAGATTGGGAGCCATTGCTCTACAGCCCTGGATATGCTCAAATGAGTATTTAATAGAAAGGACAGATTTTTGAAGAGACTATAAATTATTATTGTCATGTAGCTTAAAAATAACAATAAACGTATCTGTAGCTGCAGATTTAGCAGTAGGAATTTCAAGGTTCATAATTTGTTATATAACTGCTAAGAATAAGGCCCGCAGTCCCAGAGAATAAAAAGAAATGCATAGAACAGGTAGCTAAAATGGAAGCATTAAGATATCAAGAAAAGTATTATTTCTGCCCATAAGGCTGGCACATTCACAAATAAACTAGCCAATCTCAGAATAAAAAGCAAGACAAGCATAGGTATGGATCTGTGAAAACAAAGGCACCGTAGTCCAGGCAAACATTACTAGACACAGATTCTTTCATACATACCTTTATGAAATTAACTCGGTGAGATGTTGCCCTGGAAGAGAGTTTAGAAATTAGTTACCACAAAATACCTAAGAACAAGGATCCTGTAGCTGCCTACTTCACTGCTTCCAGAAGCATCTAGTTAACTCTTATGGTCATCAGAATCCTGGTCTAGGTGGGTATTTGGTCTGATTCAGCAACCAAATTCTTCGGATGTTCTTTGATAGCCTTCCACCAACTGGATGCCCTCCAGCTGCCTTGGCTTCCAGTATAGCCATGCAGCCTAACAAATACAGGGATGAGGGTGTAATATAACTGGAAGGCATCAGATTGGTCAAGGTGTATTGATGTCCTTAGAATATTTGTTGGCTTTATTTTAAAGCCAGAGAGCCTTCTCTGTGGGGGCACCTGCCCTTTGGAACAAGCTCCCCCCGGAGATATGGAGGATCCCGGATTTACGCACTTTCCGCCGTGCCCTCAAGATTTTTTTATTCCAACAAGCGAGGCTGGCCTAATTCTTTTTAATTGTTTAATTTTAATTCGAATTTATTTTTAAAAATAGGGGTATTTTTAATTAGTATGGGCCAAATTTATTTAATATGTTTTTAAATTGTTTTTTAAATTTTATATTGTCTGTTTTATCTATGGCTGTTCACCGCCCTGAGTCCTTCGGAAGTAGGGCGGTATATAAATCTAAACAAACAAACAAACAAACAATAAAATTCTTATTTCATGAATGATTATTGAGGGGAAAAAGGAAATAATTGAAATGAGTTATTTTGTTCCATAATTTATTTATTTATTTATTATATTTTTATACCGCCTTTCTCCCGTAGGACTCAAGTCGGTGTACAGTCAAAAAAATATAGACACACAAACATCATAAAATTGCTAATTAAAATTATTACTTAGTTTGGTCAATTAAATAAAACCCAGAATTAGATCACATTTAAAAAATTATTCACATGTTCATATGTTTAGCCCCGCCTGTTGGAACATCAGGGTCTTGAGGGCACGGCGGAAAGCACGGAGATCAGGGATATTCCGTATCTCCGGGGGCAGTTCATTCCAAAGGGTTGGAGCCCTCACAGAGAAGGCCCTCCCCCTGGGAGTCTCCAGTCAACATAATTTGACTGACGGTACCCTGAGTAGTCCCTCCCTGTGAGAATGAACTGGTCGGTGGGAGGCTATTGGTGGCAAAAGACGGTCTCGTAGGTACCCAGGTCCTAAGCCATGGAGCGCTTTAAAGGTGATAAATAACACCTTGAATCGCACCTGGAAGACCACCGGGAGCCAGTGCAGCTCACGTAGGAGAGGTGTTACATGGACGTAACGAGCTGCGCCCGTAATCACCCGCGCGGCTACATTCTGGACCAGTTGGAGCCTCCAGGTGCTTTTCAAGGGGAGCCCCATGTAGAGAGCATTACAGTAGTCCATAGGGGAGGTAACTAGGGCATGAGTGACCGTGCGCAAAGCGTCCCGATCCAGAAAGGGACGCAACTGGCGGATCAGGCGAACCTGATAAAAGGCACCCCTGGCCACGGCCGTCAAATGATCTTCTAAAGATAGCCGTGAATCCAGGAGGACACCCAAGTTGCGGGCCCTCTCTGTGGGGAGCAAGATCTCATCCCCTATTGTCAGTGATGGTACCAGCTGACTATACCGGGACGCCGGAAGCCACAGCCACTCGGTCTTGGAGGGGTTGAGTCTGAGCTTGTTTCTCCCCATCCAGATCCTCACGGTCTCCAGGCAACGGGACATCACAGCAAGGGCATCATTGGGGTGGTCTGGGGTGGAGATGTATAGCTGTGTGTCATCAGCATACTGATGAACACTCACCCCGAAACCACAGATAATCTCGCCTAGCAGTTTTACATAAATGTTGAACAGAAGGGGTGAGAGGACTGACCCTTGTGGTATTCCACAAATAAGGTGCCTCGAGATCGACCTCTGCCCCCCTGCCAACCCAAACTGCGAACGGTCAGAGAGGAAGGAGGAGAACCACCGAAGCACGGTGCCCCCTATTCCTAACCCCTCCAGCCGGTGCAGTAAGATACCATGGTCGATGGTATCAAAAGCCGCTGAGAGATCTAACAGGACCAGGATAGAGGAGCAACCTATGTCCCGAGCCCTCCAGAGATCATCCACCCACGCGACCAATGCCATTTCCGTGCTGTATTATGACCTGAAGCCCGACTGGAACGGATCCAGATAGACAACTTCATCCAGGTATCGGGGTAGTTGTCGCGCCACCACACTCTCAACAACCTTCGCAACAAAGCGAAGATTGGAGACTGGACGATAATTTGATAATATAGCCGGGTCCAGGGAAGGCTTCTTGAGGAGTGGCTTCACAACCGCCTCTTTTAAGGCAGCAGGAAAGACACCCTCACTCAGAGAAGCATTTATAATCCCCTGGAGCCAGCCTCATGTAACCTCCCGGGAGGCCAGTACCAACCAGAAGGGACACAGGTCCAATAAACATGTGGCAGCGTTAAGCTTGCCCAGAATCCTGTCCACGTCCTCAGGAGTCACAGAGTCAAACTCTTCCCAGATAACACTCTCAAGACCTGCCCCTGTCTCCTCCCCTGGATCTACCCAATCGGAGTCCAGGCCTTCCCGAATCTGAGCGACTTTATCATGCAGGAATTGTACAAAATCCTCAACTCGACCCTTTAAGGGATCTTCCTGTACCCCCACCTGAAGTAGGGAGCGGGTCACCCTAAACAGCACGGCTGGGCGGTTCTCTGCAGATGCAATAAGAGCGAAGAAGTAGCTAGACTTCGCCACTCTTATCGCCACTAGGTAGGTCTTAATATAAGATCTCACCTGTGTTCGGTCAGATTCAGATCGGTTTGTCCTCCAATCGCTCTCCAGGCGTCTTTTCCGACGCTTCATCTCTCTCAGCTCCTCGGAAAACCAAGGAGCTAGACAAGATCAGCATCGGGTCAGAGGCCGCAAAGGCACGACGCGATCCAAGGCCGCAGTAGCTGCCCTGTCCCAGGCGGCCACCAGGTCCTCAGTCGAGTCGTGAGCCAGAGTCTCAGGAAATGGCCCAAGCTCCATCAGGAACCTTTCGGGGTCCATCAGGCGCCTGGGATGGAACCATTTGGTTGGTTCCGTCTCCCTGCGGTGGGTGGAAGTGAATTGAAAATCCATGTGAAGGAGAGAATGATCAGACCATGACAAGGGCTTGATGTCTATATCCCCTATTCTTAGATCATTCAGCCACTGATCAGAGACAAAAATCAAGTCCAGAGTGTGATTCCCCAAGTGGGTGGGGCCTTGAACTACCTGGGTCAGTCCATGGGTCAGTCCATGGCCATCATGGAAGCCATGAACTCCCGAGCCGTCTCCGACATCTCACCAGCAGATGGCAGGTTAAAATCCCCCGTAACAATAAGTCTGGGGGTTTCCACCGCCACCCCGGCTATAATGTCGAGCAGCTCAGGCAGGACCGCTGTTACGTGGCAGGGAGCCAGGTACGCAATCAGTAGGCCCATCTGAATCCCCCGACCCCACTTCACAAGGAGGGACTCGCATCCGGCTATCTGAGGAACAGTGGCCTCCCTCGGGCAAAGACTTTCTCTAATGATTGCTGCCACTCCCCCATCCCTTCCCTGAGTCCTTGGCTGATGGAATGCATGGAAACCTGGCGGGCACATTTTCACAAGGGGAACTCCTCCCTCCTGGCCTAACCAGGTCTCCGTAATCCCTGCCAGGTCAGCACCCCCCTCTGAAATAAGATCATGAATGAGGGGGGCTTTATTTACCACTGACCTGGCATTACATAACATCAGCCGTAGACCCAGGGTCTGAGACTCTGAACAACCCAGGAAACGAGCAGTGCTTTGGGGGTCGGAGTGGGCAATCGCTCGTAAACAACAAGTGTGCACTCCCGAAACATAATATGGCCCCCTGCAGCCGTCATATCTGCCCCTCCCACTTACTATACTAATGCCCATCGCTTCATCCCCCTGCATCCTTGTCAGATTTCTGTCCCCATCCTCCCCACCGTGATTATCAGACCCATTACCCCTTTCAGTGGATTTATGGATCCCCCCAGATCCATTCCCACAATCCCTCCCAGAACCCCTTAAAATAGAACTTAAAGATTTATCTAAAAACCCCCAAAGCCGTCGGTTTTTTGCAAACCACCGCTCAGGGTTCCAAAACCCGTCCTCAAGGGCGGCCCTTGATAACTGAGAGGGCCAGACATGCGAGAGGGGGGAATCTCTCAGTGCAAGGAGCTCCGCAGTTGAATACATCAAAGATAGGAGCGAGTTGAAGGAGATGAAGGATCATTTTCTTCTAAGAGTGTTAGAGATGGTTAAGACAGGTAATTTAAAATAAGGGAGGAAATAGATGTTAAAGGAAGACCAGTATGTTACAAATGTCAATACATCGGAACATCATCGCCCTCTCATGACGAAGGGAAGTCTTGTGGTTGTAGTAAGTCCATCCAAAGGAGGTGGGGGTAGAGGTCTCAAAGGGTCGTCCTCTCACAGCGACCAAACCATTTGAAACAAACAAAGAGAAGGTGGTCTATCTCCCCATAATCCAAGACTCTCGATGTCTGTATCTCCTCCAGTCCTGATACCAGTGATGGCCGAGGATTAGATCAAAAAAGTAAGGCAGAGCCACTGGACAAAGTATTTAGGGTTAAATAATCAGGGTAATCTTGGGGAATAGGTGGTAAATAAAGCTGCAGATCGATCTAAGATTGCAAGTTAACGCTGAGTGGTCGTAATAGACCTAGATCTGATAAAGGAGAGAGGGACAGTTGAGGGGGAGAGTAAGTCATCATCTCCTGTTTGTAATCCTCAGTCCCTATCCATCACCTTGCTCAGGCTACTTAGTTCAATTAATTTAATAAGTCCTCAGAGTTTCAAGAAAGAGGAGTGCAACAGATCCCTAGAGGTTGAAGGGTTCCTAACATTTATAGCCTTTGCGGCATTGCCCTCTCCTCTATTAACAATGAGGGCTTCCTTGCAGCCTCCTGGTGTTGCCGTCGCTGCCATTAGCGCCATTCCCCTCGCCATTGTGGTAACCCCCCTTGCCGTAGACATCAACACCGCAGTGTTGCTACATGCAGCGCCTATTAGTCCAGGCATCATTATCAACACCCTATCCTGAGTTGATGTTGCCACCGTCTCGCCAACCATTTCATCAGCTGTATTAGACTCAGTGGTTGACCCGGTCGTGACAGCCAGGCTTTGATGTTGACATCCTCCGCACCGCCCTCAGTCTTTTTACCAACAAACAGCTGATCTTCGGGCTTGGTTTGGGTTTTATCCTTGGGCTCCATCCACAGCTCTATTGAGCCGAAAATACCTCAGCTTGCTGGGAGGGGGGTCTGTGGATGGTTAATTGACCCCCACACTCTTGAAAATGTCAAAACATCTCCCTCCTAGCCTCGGAGTTTCAGCTCTGAGCTGCCATTTTGTTTTGCAACTGTCAACGGAATCATGATGACTAGTATTTTAAAAAACTGAAAGAAGAAAATCAAGCTCCAACAGCAAGTCAAGAACTAACAAAACGTAGGAAACTAAGTTACAGTTAGATTTTACTCAGTAATACATATGTCAATATGAAAAGGTATAATTAGACTCTGTAGAATAGGCATAGGTGGCTTTTTAGCTTCCCTAGGCTGCATTGAGTGAAGAAGAATTGTCTTGGCCACGTAAAAAATATATAATGTAGTTAATGTCACTAAATGTCACTGAACATCACAAAACATTAGAAGTTTATGATCGTGTAGGGCCACATTACTAGCTAGCCAGGCCACATGCAGCCCATGGGTTGGACATGCCTGCCACAGAAACTTCCTTCTTTGTGTTGAAAAAAAGAACAAATAACATAACAAGTACAAGCTTGTTAATGCTTTATTTATTTCCTTATTTATTAAACCAATTTATATGTGCATTACCTCTGTTTCCAACTAGGCATGTAAACATATAAACAGACAAACCTCATCATCATCATCAAAAACTTTTCTGAGGACCACAACAAACATAGAAATGTTTCTGGTATCTGTCTATGCATACATATCACCAACACAGCGTTTGTGACTTTCCATTCAGAAAGTAGAATGATGAAACTCTGTGGGATCACTGAACAACTTTGTGTTCCCATGTTCAGTCTTGTACAGTTTGGGGAGCAAACACTGAACTTGTTTTTCAAGATTTCAACTATGAACAAAATCCGGCAGCATTTTGGTGTTTTTATAAGATTTAAGATATGGTATTTGTAGTACGTGTGGGCAGGCCATTATGGAGATATTTGCATGAGGCCTAACCTGCAGCATCATTGATTCCCTGACTACATTGGGAATCACTGACTCAAGGCATTGTTTTATTATATTTATTTTATGAAATATTATATTGCCCAATTAAAAAGAACAATTCTTTAAAACTTACAGTGGAATCAGCTGAATTTGGTGAAAAGGCAACTAATAGACAGTACTGATTGACTGGCATGTGTATTGTCATCAACCTATTTCTCATCACATCTATAGAGTGGTTTTTGAATTATTTTTTACATCGATTTTAATGTTGTTTAGTTATAAGGGAAAGGAAGAATGTGTATATGAACAAGCATCTCTCAGCTGTTTCAAAAGAACAAAACTTGTGGAGGAGAATGAAATAACGGGAGCTCAACTCTAAAGTTTGCATTTGAAAGAGAATCTTCTACAATTCCCCTTTAAATTCTCCTTTGTCTTGTTCTGGATGCGAGCTATGAAGTTTCTCTAATTTCTATTTCCAGTTGGAAAATTTGAACTGATATTCTTGTCATTAAACATGCATTTTAGTAGTATTAAAGCATATCATAAATAAAGCACAATAATTAAACAACTGAAAGAAGCCATTAAAAAGATTAATAAAAAATTGCAGACTTTTACAAATCTGTGAAAATTCAGACTGACTCACTATTTTCAAATATGAGCAGGTGTTATGGGAACCTCTGCTAAGACAGACAAGGTTTTGTTTGCCAACATAGAGATAATGAAAACCTCTGCAAGATAAGGGATGACGAACCATCTCTCTCCTCTTCCTTTTCTTTTATCATGTTAATCATGACTCCTGTTTATGCAGAAAGAGGCCTATGGGTATTCACACCTTGCTGGATGAGAAACCGAATGTGTTTCGCAGACTAAGGTAGCTAAGGTGGTGCATGCATTCTTGCAAAAGAAGCTGGAACAATGCTTGGAGAGGGAGAGGTTTGCTCAGTCCTCCTCCAGACAATAAAAGGCCTGATGAGCATAATTCCAGCTTTTTCTTAATGACTATGAATGCCAAACCCTGGCTGACACTATTCCCAGGGTTATAATTTTAAATTCAAATATATTATTAGCCTTGTACAAAACCTCAGATTTCACAAGATGTTTGCCTCTGAATTCACTGATCAACTCCGCCAAAGCTTTTCTTGCTTAGTCCTACGGAAAATGCAAACTCTGAGAGAAAATAAACAGCACACTGAATATTATTCGGAAGCAGGGAGATTCTGGGGATGGAAGGATGGGAACTTCCTATCTGTTTTGTTCGCCAGAACCAGGCCTTAATCTTATCCTATACCATTCCAGCCATGTGCCTTTGCCAGTTTTCCTGCCACTGGACTCCTGAATTTCACAGGTGCTAAAATTCTTGCTACTTCATATGTTTCAACAGAGTGGTACTTGAGTTCTTGCTTTTAATTATGATTATGCTGAATGTCTATGGAGATTCTCAAGTCATCCAGGTCATGATTGTCCCAAAGGTACTTTTTCAAGAGGCAACTGGACTTTGTGTTTTGTCTTTGAAGATGTTTCACTTCATCCAAGAAGCTTCTTGGATGAGCTGAAGAAATCACACTATTCCGTGTTGCTTGAGCTGGGTGAGGTCATCTACCGACATAATATCAACCTAATCTAGGAGATAATAAGGGAATGCCATATCACCTAAACCATGGTTGTTTATGGACACAGGGTTTACCTACTTTCTTTTTTAATCACTTTTGGAAATTGCTTGTTGGATTACTTTTCAGATATTAGGAGCCTATAGATTGACAGGTAGTTTTCCTTCATTCCCATTCAATCATTCCCATTCAAAACAACAAATGCTGTTTGATAAGATGGGACTTTGAATGTTGGACACTATAGGGAACCAGAAGGAACTACTGTAAAAATTAAAATTAAAATGGATCATTTAAATTTGACTTACTAATACAGAATGGAGCAAAATACTTTTAAGATTGGAGGATATTTTTAACGGAATCCCAAAGTTAATTTTAAGAGTATCTGTCATTATGGATGGACTCTGTTTAAAAGAGTATATAGAAGAGGAACAATTTTTACTGGATAAGACTGAGAGTGATTTGAATATAACTTTAAAAATTATAGATTACAAGAATTATATGGAAAAAGAATCTTTGTAGGATATATAAGTGAAACCGGCTAATACCTTAATAATTAAAAGGAATATACATATAACAAACCCAAGGACTTGGATAACATTCCTATGTTAACTCTATAAAGGAAACTTATTAAAGCTTACAATTTTTTTGTGACAAGGGAGAAATAAAAAATGAAAAGAAATTATGTTCTAGTATATTATTTGAAGGTATTAGAAAACAAGATTGTCAAAGTAAAAGGAATATAAAGTTGGTTTATTTGAACAAAATTAAAACAGATAGGTTATCTCTTGTAACCTTTCATGGTCTTTTGTTAACCAGAACTGAACAACTTTAAGAATCCATTTATAGATAAGAAAAAAAAGACAATTCACTGCATTTTAAGAGAAAGTGATAAGTAACTAAAATTGTTTATACATTTATATAGAGTATATATAGAGAGGAAGTATTTCTTCATACCTTTCCTTTTTTATTATATTCTTGTGGTTCTTTTCTGTTTGTCTATATATATTTTCTTTTCTGCACTTTTACAATTTTATTGAATTAGTTTTTATCTTCTTAACTGAATTGTTTAATAATATTACTACAAAAATGAAAAGTAATATTGCTTAAATCATCATTTTATGGGATCACTGTATTGCAAGTTAAAAATGCTGGCAACTAATGGTAAAAAAATTAGCCCATGATAAAGGAGGTGTGAAGTCCTTGCTTCTCAGCCCAGTAAAGACTTAAAGCCATTATCCCCCTCCCTGGATTGCCACTCCAATATAGATAACATAGGATAATCTCAGCACTAATGTTTCTGCTGAGAGTACGAAATTCACCTGGTACCCCCGTTGCCATGGAGATAGATGATGATGGGGTTATCATCTGCAAGGGCCTCTTCATACCAGCTGAAGTCTTTTCCTTCAGCTTCCTTCCATCTGTTGTCTGCTAGAGAATACCTAAGATAGGAAGCCAACAGATCAGACAGGCCTCTTTTTAGATAGACCAGACAAGCCAACCTCAGAAGTATGAACTTTTATGTTTATTGTAAGGTTACATTAACAGAATCTTGCAAGTCTGAAAATATTTCTCCCCTTCTTTCCTTTTCTTCTTCAGAAAACTAAAGAGGATCCCTTCTGAAATGTTTCCCATGCCTTCCCTCCTTCTGCAGCTGAGATTATCTTTTACATGCTGATTGTCCAAAGGAGGTAAGCTACTTTTGTCCAAATTACTTAATGAGCCAGGTCACTGAATTAACTGAAGTAGCCTAGATGTTTATTTTAAAAAAGAATTTGATTCATACATGCATCAACAGAAACAAAGCAAAAATGGGAGAACACTGATCTAGCTTCCCTACTAAGGATATCACAGGAGATGTCAAAAAGATCAATGTGGCAACTTCAATCATGCAATCAAAGATGCTTTGTGCATGCATAAAGGATAGGGATCAATTGTGCAGTTGTGGACACCATCTTGACTTTGTTTACTTTTCCATGAATGGCCCACCTTGCTATTTTGAAGTAGAATGGGGCAACTCGCTGCAGCCAACTCATCCGGCCAACACACTGCGTGACAATTCAATGTGGGATAATTCAAGTGAGGGTTAAGTGAATTGCAGTGGGCCTTGTCTTACTTTAGGTTTGAACCTTCTCATATTAGAAGTTCTCGAGGTGAGCTGCAATTCACTTGTCCCTCTTGAATTATCCTTCGTTGAATTGTCCTGTGGCTAGTTGGCCGGGGCGCATTGTCCTAGACCGGTGATGGCAAACCTATGGCACGTGTGCCACAGGTGGCACACGGAACCATATCGGTGGGCACACGAGCATTGCCCTAGCTCAGCTCCAGCGCGCACCAGCTGATTTTTGGGCCTTCCAGGCCCACCAGAAGTTGGGAAACAGGCTGTTTCTGGCCTTCGGAGGGACTCCGGGGTAGTGGGGAAGGCCTGTTTTTCATCCTCCCCAGGCTTCAGAGGCTTTCTAGGAGCCTGGAGAGGGCGAAAATGGCCTTCCCCACCTGCCACAGAGGCCCTCCGGAGGCCAGAAACGGCCCATTTGCTGACTTCCGGTGGGACTGGAAGGCCCATTTTTCGCTCTCCCCAGGCTCCAGAGCCTTTATAGGAGCCTGGGGAGGGCAAAAAATGCGCCTTCCAGAGGCCCTCTGGGGGGAAGGCTGTTTTTGCTCTCCCCAGGCTCCAAGAAAGCCTCTGGAGCCTGGGGAGGATGAAAAACGGGTCTACCGGGCCCACCATGCCATCACGTGCCAAAAGCGGGGGGAGCGCAAAGGGGGCTCACCCGCACATGCATGGGGCGCATTGAATTATGGATGTGGCCATCCACACGCGCGACACACACCCATACCCACGCAACCCATGCTTTTGGCACGCGACGGCAAAAAGGTTAGCCATCACTGTCCTAGACCTACTTTGAAGTAATGGTCTCTTGATCACAGATCTGATCTCAAGTGAGCATGACCAAGGGAACTCCAAGTTGGATCTAATATATTTATTTATTTTAGGAAATTTAAATTGCTGCCTATTTGCACATGGCGACTCATATAACCTATCCCAAAGAGGCTGATGGAGCCAAGTACTTACTCACCAAATGCCAAAAGTGACTCCTGGTTCAGAGGTAAGATAAAAGTTTTTGGTGCTCTTTAGAAATACCTCAGGGTGCTCATAATCTACGCCAAAAGGGTATGCCACTGCAAAAGAAAATAATGACAAAGTTTGCTTTCAGTGAAATCAGTTGATCGCCCCACCCATTTCGAGCCCCCTATGCTATGACAAAGATTCAAACTTCAAAAGTTTAAAATTGCTTTAACTGGTTTATTTTCCCTGCACCCACAGAATGCTAGGATTTACCGGTAATAATATTGTGATGGACAGAACCACAAATCCTTCAGAGAGAATGATCCACAGATTCTATCCAACCTCAATTCTGATGATATCTTGGATCAAGGACCGGCAACATTTTCGCGAGCCAAGCACTCTTATGTGATTTTGTTCAATAGTATGAGCACCTAATTTTTTTGAAAAGGGATTTAAAGGGATCAAGATCTCACACAAGATCAACAAATCTTATGTCAGATGTATGGAAAACCTGGAAGAAGGACACAATCTCAAAGGAACTTATTTTTTGCAATAAGAGGAGAACTGGGCCATTTCTTCTTTTAAATTTATGTTTATTTAAATAGATATAATCGGAAGCAGTCCCCAGCATTGGAAAATCAGAATATCAGTTGGAAACAAGTAAGAAACTTCTTAAAATCCCTGCCCCATGCAGTTATCATTAAGCTAGTAAGATACATTTTTTTGAAAATGCTCTTTAAAACAGAAAAGAGCATTAAAAATATCAAGAAGAGAATTTCCTTTATCTATGACTATAGCATACTTCTCCATTTATTTTTTCTCATGCTTACCCTGACTGGTGGAGTATGTTTAGAAACTAGTGCTATGCAATTGTTAGCTATTTATCAATCTTTATTTAAACAAGCTTCTTTTAACTATCAGCATGACTTTGGAGAGCTTGTTTGGCATCATGGTTAAAAGCACTGGTCTTAAAACTGAAAGCTCTAGTCCTGATTTAGGCATGGTTTCAGATGAATGCCTTTGCCCACCCGCCTCTCTGTTGCCAAGAAACCTGCATGCACTTGTCCACGTATCTGCCAGAATCAAGACTGATTCAAATGAAGAAAACAGCATTTTTTTTAAAAAAAATTGTCTTTATTTGATTACAACAGGAAAAAGAGAGAACATACAGTGAAATATAATACTGTGATCATCCTTCATTAAAATGCTTATGTAAAAAGGGATATCACTTTATCAACCTAGTAATTTAGAAACCTTAGGGACACTATGAATTCGATCTTTTGCAACAATATTTTGAATGGATTTCTTGAGCAAGATGCAGATCCACCCTGTGTTTGGGTTACAATTGCATTAGCTGACATTTTCAATAAACAGTAGCTTAGTCAAGTTGGTAAAAACAAAGATATTTTCAGTGGTTTCCAACAAGTCCTTAATCAGTAACTGATCTGTGAATTACTACAGGCATAGAGGAAGAAATTTTATAGATACTTCTATCTTCAATTGAGATAAGTGGATAAAAACAAAAGGAATACTTACAAAAATTGAGGTAGACAAATTTTCTTAATACTGGAGGGAATAGTCGAACAGTCAATGGTACAGAGACATATATAATAAATACATACAGTAACACCGCCATGACTATAGAGATATAATTCAGAAGTTCCCTAGAGGAAAAAAAAATGGAATAAGATTTAATATACTGTTGCTTACAATAATTGTATTGCTTACAGCGGTAATCCAAGGACAAAAGGCTAATAGTTGTGATGGTTACAGATAGACCTATGACCACAATTAAGCCCAAAATTTCCATTGCTAATTGGAAGGCAGTTGTTAAGTGAGTTCCACTCCATTTTACAACCTTTTTAACCACAGTTCAGTGTATCTGTGTAGTTGTTAAGTGAATCACGTGGTCATTAAGCAAATCTAGGTTCTCCCACTGATTTTGCTTGTCAGAAGCTGGCTGGGAAGGTCGTAAATGGCCATTTTGGGACCCCGGGATGCTGCAACTGTCATAAACGCCAGTGACCAAGTGCCTGAATTTTGCTCACGCCACCATTGGGAATGCTGCAACGGTTGTTAAGCATGAAAAATGGTCATAAGTCACTTTTTTGCAGGGTCGCTATAATTTTGAACAGTCACTTAACAAATGGTTGTAAGTCCAGGACTACTTGCCTATATTACCTCTAGTACTGGAAGCTAAGGAACCTAAACAAGAGAGACAAGAGAGATGGTTGGCCACTGAAAGAGCAGGAGGGTTTAGGAACTTAGGAACCAATCACTTACAAACTGTTGGAAGTTATGGCAGCCTCCTCATACCCCCAAAAAGTTACTTATGACCCAGTTTTGAAGTTCTGGTGATGTTCTGCCCCAGCTCCGGATTCCCAAGGATTGTGACACACACCAATGGTCCTTATCAACGTTATAACGTACCAAGAATAATCAAAGTCCAGCAAAGGTTGGCAACCAGCCCAGAAAACAAGATACAATAAGACACTCACTCTCCAAAATGCTCTGTAATAATTACACGTTGTTTCCAGCAAGAAATTACTAACTGCATGTGACTTAAATAGGCCAAGGGAGTGGCCAATTATCCTCAAACCTTACTCTCGAGGAGACCTCCTCCTCCTGAGTAGCCACTCCTGCCTTTTGGCAGCCCTGCGTGCTCGAGCATTGAGGAGAGGCTCCTCCACTTCGCTCTCTCCACTTGAAGGAGCCTCTGGAGGTTCTGAAGGCCCTGGCTGAGTCTCTGCCTCTGGCACCACATCCTCTTCAGCCTCCTCGCTGTCCGACGTGAACGCCGGCTGTGCCAGCTGCTGGCGCAACCCCACACCAGCCTCCTCTTCGTCGGGATCAGCCATAATCCGCGCAGGCCACTGGCAGGCCACAACAGGTGACTGGGCTCTTCTGTTGTGACCTAGGCCCAAGTAGTTATTACCAGACACAATCAGTCCTAAACAAACATATTTTATTAGAACAGCTGAGAACTACTTCATTCTCAGCTTAGTCCAAATTAATTCCAAAACAAATTTTTCATAAACAGTCCTTCGGCCTTATCGCCAACCTTTGTCTTCTTTGGCACCCTGCCAAAGGCTTTTCTTGGCAAAAGTTCAGAAGCAAGAGACTTTGACAAGAAACAAATGTAGCAACGTTGCTTTCCTACAAAGATCCCAAGAGCCTTTGCTGCTCTTTTAAGCCTTCTGGGAGGGGCCAATCATCTCCTGGCCTTACTCCTGAGTCGTCCTTTTTGCTTTAGCTGCTCTTGCCTTCTGGCAGCTCTTTGCATGAGTGCACTAGGAACAGGCTCCTCCTGTTCCTCTGCCTCTCCGCTATCCGCCTCTGGAGGCTCCGGAGTCCGCACATCGCTTCCAAATGGCCCTGACCCCATCTCTGCCTCCGACGCAGAGCCCTCATCCGGGCCTTCCCCTGACTCCAGGACTGGCCCATTATCCTCCCTAGCCTCCTCACTGTCCAACTCCACTGCCAGCTCCGCAGGCTGCTGACGGACCACAACATCTTCCTACAGCCATGTAATTGCATTTCGGGTGCTAAGCAACCTGCCCTAATTAATGGCTGCCTGCAGCATCCCACTGTCACATGATCATGAATTATGTTTGTGTTAGAAACTGGCAAAAAGCCCTCGTGAGCAGTGGGTTAGCTTAACAACCGTATTATTTGCTTAACAACCACAATGATCACTTTACAACTGCAGCATTTTGCATTTGCTGCAACAAAAGGTCATAAAATCGAGCATGGTCATGTGTTGACCTAGTTAATGATAGCGGTTGGAGATGATGATAGTTATGCTCACATATCTGTTCTCACATATTGTGCAAGATCTATTCCATCTTAGTGCATAACATCTTTGTTACAAGATGTAGTAGGTTCCAAATATTTATGCTTCATACCATATCCTACTCAAAAGAATAAATCAAAATTAGCAACCCTATTTTTCCAATCTTCTGGGATCTGATAACCAGACTTAGCTAGAAAATAGAAACTGGGAGAATGCAGGGGAGGAAAGGAATCCTATAAAGAATGTGTATGTATTCTGCACAGTCTCAAGGGACCTAAATTACTAATGGGATGTGGATTAGACCTTAGCCAGGAGCATTCACAATTGAGATGGGAGGAATGTGTCAACCATGTGAAAACAGCTGGCACAACTGGACAGTCGAACCCCCAACCACTGCATGGGTGTAAAAGGGGATTTATTGATTCAACTGACACATATCCCTGTGGACACTCCTGGGCCTAAAACTAACTTCACACGCTAATCTAGCGGTTCTTAAACTGGGGTTAATTTGGGTTTATCATGAAAGTAATAGCAACAGCACTTTTTTAAAAAATTTGATTTATATGCCACCCTTCTCCGGAGACTCAGGGCAGCTTACAATGCGTTAAGCAATAGCCTTCATACTTTTGTATATTTATACAAAGTCATCTTATTGCACCCACAAACTGGGTCCTCAATTTACCCACCTTAGAAAGGATGGAAGGCTGAGTTGACCTTGAGCCTGCTGAGAACTGAACTCGCAGTAATTGCAGGCAGCTGGATGTTAAATGCTGCCTTAGTAGGAGGCATTAACCTCCTAAGCCACTCAGGCTCTCACTTAAACTGATTTACCACTTCACAGTGCTTTAAAGCCCTTTCAAAGTGCTTTACAGAGTCAGCATATTGCTCCCAACTATCTGAGTAATGGAGCAATTTGCAATTATGAGTCCTATTTGGGACATGGTATAAAACAGTACAGTAGAGTAGATTGGGGGGGGGGGAAGAGATAATGACATTGGGACCAAGAAAAGGGGTAATTGGGTCAAGCCAGGGGTCCTATTCAGCAGGTTCTGACAGGTTCTGCAGAACTGATGGCAGAAATTTTGAGCAGTTCAGAGAACTGGCAAATACCACCTCTGGCTGGCCCCAGAGTGGGGTGGGAATGGAGATTTTGCAATGTCCTTCCCCCAGGAGTGGGGAGGGAATGGGGATTTTGCAGTATCCTTCCCCTGCCACGCCCACCAAGCCACGCCCACCAAGCCATGCCCACAGAACCGGTAGTAAAAAAAAATTGAATTCCACCACTGGATCAAGCAGTTTAAGAACCACCAATCTAATCCTTACACACGTGTGATGAAAAGAGTCAAACTGAATGCAATGATAAAGAGAAGGGGAATTTCTCAATAAAATGGCAACTGTAGGGATTTTAGGCTTTCTCACTGTGGTATTACATAAGAAAGTCAGGTTTTTGCCTGGAGGAAAGGTGAAGACAGCACTCCCAAGGAGATGAACAGATTTATCTGATGAGGTTCAACACCCCTAAAGAACTGGGATCACACAGACAGACTCAGAAGGGACCAATTTGTGAGCCATGCCAGTGGAGGAAGAACAGATGGCACTCGATCAAGGAAAGAGGGGCAGTCCTTTATTTGGTTGCCAGGCTGGGTTGCTTCAGTTGAAAAATTTACATACTGATACATTTCTCACTGTTTTCATTCAACCACCCTAACCCTAATAATCATTATTTTGCCAAAATACTCTGGGCACTTTATTTTCTTAATTGTTCAAAGCAGCTTTAAACGCTTGTGTCACATTGGCCGAGTGTCTTAATATGAACAGTGCCTGCATTATCAGAACTCTCATCTCAGCACACCTGGGCAAACCTGCCCAGTCTATCTATAGTCTATCATTGGACATGCCTTGCGTATTTTCAAATCTGCCCAGGTTGCATATGAAGTCCCAAATTTTGATAAATATGGTGGTTGTGGATTAAAACAGGACAGTTTCTAAATCCACAGTCTCCTCCAATTATATTAAACTAAAACTTCAACTGATTGCTGGTAGGATATTATGGGAGTTGAGTGCAGTACATTAAGGAAGGCTAAATTTTGGACAGTTTTATTACAAGCATATCCACGATATACTAGAAATTAGTATATCAAATATCATGTTAAACCATAGTTTGTTTTAACATTCATTGTTGAACAAGCCACAGGTGAGTAAATTTCTTAAATAAACTAAAATGGAAGGGGAAATAAACCATACATTAACCTACATACTACATTTATATAATATATATTGGTGAATAAAATGAATTAAGACTAAAAGAAAAAAGTTCTGCTTTTTAAAATTTTCTGTTCCCCAAAACCCGTGTTAATTGTGCATCTTACTGGATCAGTTTTTCTCAATCTTGATTACTTTTAAGATAGGTGGACTTCAACTCCCATAATTGCCCATGCTGACTGGTGAATTCTGGGAGCTGAAATCCATACATCTTAAAGTTGTGGAAACCCTATGCTGGAGGACCACCAGTTGCTAAATTTGAGACTATAGCCTGTTCTATTTTCCATCAGCAGTTCTTGGAGGATGTGTTTGAGCCCAGTAGTAAAATAGTTGAATTTTAGTGAGATCCATTGCCTTGGTTTAAACGACACACATAACCAGGCTACTGAAATATTCCAATTATACTGAATTATAAGCTAATTGAATGAGCTGGGTTTTGGCCCATGAACTAACCAGTTCTGATCATGTCAGAGTCCACCAGGTTGTGCCAAAATCAACTCGGTGCACTGTATATAATAACTTAAGAGCCCCAAAAAGGCATTGGTGCGTTTTGGGCACTTTATGTATTTCAAATGATGATCACATCAACTCACATAGACCAGAGATAATGGAGTTGGAAACCTCTTAGCCGTTCACCCGGATAGCTTTGACACTACTAGGCTAATAATATAAGGCTACACAAGCATCCCTTCCGTTTACCCTAGTCTGGAATCAGGCTGAGATTTAAACTGCAGGTAGTAACCAAAGTCCCCAAGGCAAAAAGTCCTCTTGGAGCGCCGCGGGGCTGAGCGTCAGGGAGCGCGTTTCGATCCGTTTCCACCTCCTTTTATTTATCGCGCTTCTTAAAGCACGCTGAGCTCGCCGGCTCCTTTCCCACACGTTTCATTGTACAGAGTCTGTTTGGAATGTATTTAATTCTGAGAACAGCTCACACTGTTCTCCTCGGCTCCTTCATCTCCTCTCCACCCGCCCTTTTTCCCCGGATGAAAATCGGCAGCAAAAAAGGAGCAGAGGACCAGCGACGCGCCGGCGAGATGGCCGGCCGCAAGGAAGGATCTCCAGAGGGCAGCGCCGGAGGCAGCGACACCGGCTCCCCCATCCGCTCACCGGGCCTCGCAGCAGTAGCGCCTTACCCGTCAGACAAGTCGGAGGAGGAGGCGTGGTCCATGGCAGCCGAGCCGAGGCGAACTCCCTTTTCTTGACCGCCGAGAGGTTAGCGCGGATACCGGCACCTACGCAGCACCTCGCCGCTTCATAGTCTACTGGTAAGGAAGTAAGCAAGCAGCAACTCTCCGCCTTCAAGCAAAGGGGCGGATCGTAGCCGGAGTCAGCGGACGTCGCCCAATCGGCTGATGGGCGGTAAAGCCTCGAAGAACGAGTTCGCCACGGGAATTTCCGCTGAACCGGCACCGCTGGTCGACGCCTTCGACGCGGCTTGAATGGTGGGAGGCTCGAAGCCACGCCCAGGACGTCCGTAGATTCGAGCCGAGTTTCTTCCCTTTCATAATAATTTTTGCATCTGTTATACCAGGTGGGCAGGGGTGAAATCCAGCAGGTTCTGGAGAACCGGTAGCGGAAATTTTGAGTAGTTCGGAGAACCGGCAAATACCATCTCTGGCTGGCCCCAGAGTGGGGTGAGAATGGAGATTTTGCAATATCCTTTCCCCAGAAGTGGGGTGGGAATGGAGGTTTTGCAGTATTCTTCCCCTGAAATGGGGTGGGAATGGGGATTTTGCAGTATCCTTCCCCTGGAGTGGGATGGGAATGGAGATTTTGCAGTATCCTTCCCCTGGAATGGGGTGGGGTGGGAATGGGGATTTTGCAGTATCCTTCCCCTGGAGTGGGGAGGGAATGGAGATTTTGCAGTATCCTTCTCCTGCCACGCTCACCAAGCAATGCCCACCAAACAACGCCCACAGAACCAGTAGTAAAAAAAATTTGATTTCACCACTGCGGGTGGTGTGTGTGTGTTTTGTGTGTGTGTGTCAATATGACAATGATCTGCAGTGTTTTTTTAAAAAAAGATGTATAAGTGCACACACAAACATAATTTATCCGTGGGCTCATGCAACATTCGAAATCACGAATGGGCAACTGCAAAGGAGACGGCTGCTACTAATTTTTAAGTAACATCTGGGTTAGAGGTCACTTAAACTTGAGTTCCAAATGTGTGTAAGAGTTATTTGTATCATAGAACTGTTTCGAGGAGATGTTGTAATCCACAAATGTAATATGAGAGAATAAAAAGATCAGGAGAAGGTCACATTGTTGCCCATGTTGGAAGAAAAATCCATCTGGTTCAGTTCCAAGCTGGGAGAAAGTCAGTGGAAACATGGAGGCTGATTGGAAAGATGGTTTAATGATGAAGCAGAATCATCAGCGTTTATGGTTCTGGTGCAGCTGACCAATTGGTTTTGATGAGTATATGGATTTTTATTGTAAATTTCAGAGTTGCTGCAATGTTTGCTGCAATGTTTGCTGCAATGTTTGCTGCAATGTTTGTGCAATGTTTGAAATGCCCTCCGGAGATTGTACAATGTAGTGAGCTCCGTGTCTTCTGCTAAATGATAGTAGATTAATCGATTATGTCCTGAAGGATCATGTCCTGTTCTTCTTAATCCCATCATCCCAGAGCTGAAAGTCTTTGGTTTAGTACGGGGGTGGGCAATTATGGCCCTTTTATGACTTATGGACTTCAACTCCCAGAATTCCTGAGCCAGCCATGTTAGCTCAGGAATTCTGGGAATTGAAGTCCACAACTCATAAAAGGGCCATAGTTGCCCACCTCTGGTTTAGTAGATAGGCTGGCCCAGTCTTTCTTAATGGGCACAAAGTATCTGCTGAGGGCTATTAAGAAAGACTGAGTCTGCTTCCTGCCTCTACAAAAATGTTTCTCCATTTCTCATTTAGGGAAATATAATATTCTGCCTTTTTAAATATTCCTCAAAATATTTCATTCTTCTAGGAGAGGGGGGCTTTCACATCCAAGACTGACAGCACCACTGTCCCATACATTTAATGCTTAAAATATTCTCCCTTCCTCTTTAATCTACTTTTATTACTGGCTTTGACTGCTTTTCCATCATGCTGTTGTAATTTTTATCTTTGTGTAAATCAATGTTTGTTTGTTTTTAATCTTGGGAACATTTAAGGTGTAAGGACTTCAACCCCAGAATTCCTGGGGAATCCTCCTGCCTCATTGCTGGCCAGGGAATTCTGGGAGCTAACGTCCACCCATCTTAAATTGGCTAAGGTTGAAAAGCACTGGTTTAAACCCTTTTGTAGATTTTGAACTGAAATGGAATACAGATATGATATATTCTTAATCAGCACACCAATCGTATCTGCCATGGCAACAGAGCATGCTGGGAATCCCTCCTCCCACATTATACTTTATACTTTTCTCGGTGCTGGTACATCATTAAGGAGATTAAATGAGTTACTGAGAGACTGGAAGACAAGGATAAGTTTGTATGTTGTGAACTGCAAGTAGATTTCTGCCATTTGCAGCAAGAGGCAATGTAGCAATACTGAGCATATTACAGGTGACTCTATAAGCACTTAGGCCTGTTCCAGTGTGCAATTATCATGTTAGGGCTTGTCAGTCTCATGAAGCCTTTTTCTCAAAGTCAGCTCTAAGCTCTTCTCTCTCTCTTTATATACATATATATATATATATACATATACATATATATATATATATATATATATATATATATATATATATATATATATGCATTTTTGAATATAGTGTATGAATACAGGGTATGTCAGTTACACAAAGACCAGAATAAAAAAAACACATGAACTCATAACCGTAACTACTGTAGTAACAGTAACAGTAACTATAATATGATAACACTTGTATTAGATATAATTGTAATAGTATAACCAAATAGTTTAAACTGGGTTTTTTTATATCTATTTACATTTTGTAGATTATCATTCTTATAGTTGAAAACCATCTCTATTTTAATACAGACATTCATAGTCTTTTTTGCTTTAATTCCTACCCATTTTCTCTAACCACTCATAAAAACTGTTCCATATCCAGTAGTATTCTGAGTCTTCTTTATCTTTAATTTTAAAAGTTAACTTATCCATTTCAGCACATTCTAAAATTTTCTGAATCACTTCTCTGTCTGGCGAGTGTTTTCATTTTTCCAGTATTTAGCAAATATAATCCTTCTGCTATCAGTATATGTAAAACTAAATATGTGGTCCCTTTATCATAACCCTCTGGTATTATTCCCAACAGATATAATTCCGGTTTCAAATCTATATTCTGTTAAGTTATCTCTTCCAGCCAATTATGTAATTTCTCCCAATACTTTCTTGCTTTGCTGCATGCCCACTACATGTAGTAGTATGTGAAAATCAGCTCTAAACTCTGATCTGGAAGATATAATCTGAAAGAATATGTCGCCATTAGCTAATACTGAATCTTTGAGTACAGTATTTAATTTTCGCTATCTGTTAAATCCTACCCCCTCAAGTCCTGCTATGCAGCCTCATCATGGCAGGAAGGTGGTGCTCAAGGGGATGAACAAAGAACATTGGGAGGGCATAGTAAGAGCATACAGGCCCGCCAGAGTCACCCAAGCTGTGAAGGTCATCCCACCTGCCCAACTAAAACAAGCAGGCACCTAGATTGGGCGGTAGCAACATGGATCATTCAATACTGGGATTCAAATCCGGGCACTACCAGTTTGCTATCAGCAGCGCGTGGGCGCGCAGCACTTCTACACATGCGCAGAGCGTTTTTGATGACATCTGGGTGGGTGGGGGGATCCTCCCACCACCACCACTACCAGTTCGCTTGAACCAGGGTGAACCAGGAGCAACCCACCGCTGGGACCATTGGAAGATGCCAGAGGCAGATGATCACTTCAGTGACAATGTCAAAGGCATCAATTCATACTGCGTAGGAGGTGGCAATGGCAAACCCATCCCATATTTTTAACCAAAAACCAGGGGTGAAATGCTCCCGGTTCGGACAGGATTGCCCAATCTGGTAGCGATGGTGGCGGGTGGTTCGGAGAACCAGTAGCAAACATCCCTGCCCCCCCCCCCTCCATGACCAGCTGAGCCGCGCAATCATCAGAGGCTTTTTTAAAAAAAAATTTTAAAGCATTTTTTTTACAACCTCTTCGGCCGAAAAAATGCTTTTAAAAGTAAAAAAAAAAGCCTCTGATGATTGGGCGGCTCAGTTGGAATTGTCAGAGCCTTTTAAAAGCATTTTTTTCTACAACCTCTTCAGCCGAAGAGGTTGTAGAAAAAATGTTTTTAAAAGAAGAAAAAGCCTCTGCCAATCAGGCAACACAGCTGGGATCGTCAGAGGCTTTTAAAAGCATTTTTTCTACAACCTCTGTAGAAAAAATGCTTTTAAAAGTTAAAAAAAAAAAGTTGGCCACGCCCACCCAGTCACATTAACCTCACACACACCAAGCCATACCCACAGAACCAGTAGTAACGAATTTTATATTTCACCACTGCAAAAAACCCACATGAATAGAAATTCTTAAATGATGATGATGTACCACAGGATGATGGGCCCTCTCAGATGACACTCAACATGGTATCAAGGAAGAGCTGAGGATCTTTTGGAGTACTAATGGTGTTTATAATATGGCTCGATTAAAGCTTTTGGGATGTCTAGTTTTTGATGTTGTCATATCAAAGAAAAGAAAATCTATAGTTGCAAAAACAGAATTACAGTGGGAATATGGAAGATAAGACGCATAAAAATGAGTGAACAGAGTGAAAGATGAAATGAGTGAAAGATGAAATGAAACAATTACAACCTGGTATGTTTGGCATCAGTAAATTGAGATGGACCGAGATAGGTTATTTTCAGCCAGAATATCGTATTATTACTCATGACATGAAAAACAAATACTTAACAGAATTTGCAAATGATCATATCATATCCTTAATTTCACATGCTAACAAAATAATGTTTAGAATCATCCAACAAGCCCAACATGGAAAGAGAGATGCCAGATGTGCAAACTGGCTTTAGGAAGAAAAAAAAACTGGGGAATATAAAACACTATTGTTGAAGAATGCTAAATGAGAAAGTTAAAAAAACAACAACAAAGTTAGCATGTGCTTCACTGAATACAGAAAGGCCTTTGATTGTGTTCATTACATCAAGTTGTGTAAATTATTAAATTATTATTATACTATGTTTAAATAATGAATATATTAGGAATTATATTATATATAAGGAATATATTATTATATTATCATTAGTATATTATGTATTAGTTTAAAGTGTTGGAAGATGCTTGGGATCAGTGATGTCATAACTATGTCCAATGTTTTTAATTTTGAACTACTAATAAAAAACTTTTTTTAAAAAAAAAATGCACTTAGAAAATTGGGAATCCCAGAACATCTCCTTATCCTCACGAGAAATCAAAGTTGGAGTATGAAGAAGTCTATTCATCGTTTTGCATTTTAGTGTTGGAGAAGACTCCAAACCAGGGGTGGGCAATTAATTTTCCCAAAAGGCCACATGACAAACTGGAACTGTTGTGGAGGGCCACTGTTGTTGCCCCAGCCTGCCCCCTGCCACCACCATGCCGTCCCATGCCAACAATACCATGCCCCCTGCTGATGTCAATGCCATGGGCTAGACAGGGAAGCCGAAGGGCCAGATGTGGCACAGAGGCCATAAAATGTCTGCTCCAGAGAATACTTGAGTTCTCACTCAAGGTACAAATAACTAGATTCAAATTATCCTACTTAGGACATATTATGAGAAGACCTAGTTCTCTGCAGAAGAATCAGAATCGAGCTGGAAGAGACATTGGAGATCTTCTAATCCAATCCCCTGCTCAAGACTCTAATGATGGAAAACGTGGGAGGAAAGAGAAGAAGAGGACAACCAGTAACAAAGTAGATGAACTGAATTACAGCAGTGATGGGTGTTGAAACACTGATGGGGACAGAGATAAAATCTTTCTTTGTTGTTGCTGAGAATTGATAATAACTTCATGGTACATAAATCAATGGTTACCCAACCATTAAATTAACTAACTTGGAACATGAATTTATGCATGTATTTATTTATTTTATTTATTAATTGGTTCGATTTATATGCCGCCCTTCTCCAGAGACTCAGGGTGGCTTACAATTAAGCAATAGCCTTCATACTTTTGTATATACCTGCTTAGTAGGGCTTTCAGCCCCCCGCCCCCCAAGCGGTGTTCTTTTTTATACAAAGTCAGCTTATTGCCCCCACAACCTGGGTCCTCATTTTACCTACCTTGAAAGGATGGAAGGCTGAGTCTGGTGAGATTTGAACTTGCATTAATTGCAGGCAGCTGGTGCTACTTAACAGCACTTTAGTCTGCTGCACCCCCAAGGCTCTTTGGTATTAATAGCATGGACCTGAATTTAGAAATCTAGGGTATTTCAGCTGTTACCAAATTGTTACCAAAGTCCCAGAATAGTTCACCCTTGAATATGCCAACTACAGCTACTGAGTGCATAAGGGCCACACATTCTCCATCCCTGACTTAGTTTCATATGCCAGCCAGAATTTAGTTTGCACAGTTAATGGTCAGCAAACTGCTTCCATATTATCACTAGATTGCATCTTCATGGATCTTCAGAATATTTCTCAAAAACTATAAAGTAAAATAATAAATCACAAAAGTGAAAAATACCTTCCAAACTCACAAGACTGCTCAATCTTGCAATAAATGTTCTCTCATATGTTTTCACATGAGTTTTCAAATGATGTGCGTGTGAGATCTGGTGATATTTTTCTGTTTATTTTTTAAAAACGTTTTAAATGTTTACTTTGCCTTTTATTCATAGGTGACTAAACCAACATACAAAATTACATGCTAGCATAGTAAAGAGTAAAGATCTCAGCTCTAAGAGATCAGCCGTCTGCTGAAGAGAAAATATCTTGGTGCTTCACCACGAGGCAAGGAAGTGCTGAAAACCTCATTTACTTTAGCGCTTGACATACCATGTTAGTCTGGAGATGCACATCATGACACATGGCATATAATTTTGTTTTTAAAAAGACATAAATACAGTATATACTGAGGCTACTTCCTGTGCCTGACCTGAGCTAAATACTTATTGTAATTGCTCATCCAATTGTCATCCCCTAGCAACCATTAATTTCTAAAGTATTCTGTTAGCTTCCCTTCTCATGAGTCACTATAACTGAGTTGTTAGAGTTTGACTTAATCATAATTTGACTATCTTTGATTGCACACAAATATCTTTTTAGACCAAAAGTGGTTTCAAAAGTCCCATTCTTCTTAGAAAAGTAGAAGCCAGGGGTCGTGGCTAGAGGTAGCCTTTTTTTCAATTCTTTCTTTTATGTGCTTATTTTATCTACCTATTCACCTACCTACCTATCATCTATCTATCATCTATCTATAATTTATCATCTATCGTATCTATCTATCAACTATATCATATCTATAATCTATCATCAATCAATCATCTATCATATCAATTATCTATAATCTATCTATAATCTATCATATCTATCATCTATCTGTCATCTATCATATCTATCATCTATCTATCATCTATCTATCTATCTACCTATAATCTATCTATCTATCTATCTATCTATCTATCTATCTATCCAGTGGTGGGTTGCCTCCGGTTCGCACCGGTTCTATAGAATCGGTAGTAAAACTGGCGGGAGGCTCCGCCCACCGACCCCAATGTCATCAAAACGTTCCTGCATATGCGCAGAAAAGTGAGCGAGCACGCGCGCGCGGCCCCGCTGTGAACCGGTAGTAAAGGTTAGTAGAACCCACCCCTTTATCTATCTATCTATCTGTCTGTCTGTCTGTCTGTCTGTCTGTCTATCTATCTATATCTATCTATCTATTTATCTATCTATCTATAATCTACCTGTCTGTCTGTCTATTTGTATCCTGTGTTTATTATTTTTACAAATATGTTTCTCATTTGAACACACCCAGAAAAGGGAAAGAGAAAACCAATTGATACTATGAGGTAGTTCAAACAATTGAATGCAAGAGGGGCATTTGTGGAGGAAGGTCAGAAAAGTCAAGATGGCAGCTTCAACCACAAGGTCAGACATCTCCCTTTTTAGATGGGCTGCATATTAAAAATGGAATAGGGATTCAGTTGCACAGCCATCGCTGCTACTGATTTTTTTATTATTTTTTTTTACATTTTCCTCACCCCCAAGACACATGTAGAGGTGCATTTGAATAATAAAAAGCTTTTGAAAATAAGCCAAGCATCCTTTGTGGTCTCAGGAAGAAGGTTGCTCATCTCTGATGTGGCAAAAAGAAATTCCACACCAATATATTCAGTCCTTGGCCCTGAAGCAGAGATGATGCTTATCCTATTTTTTTCTAGTATGCATTTTCTGTGTGCATTTGATTACATTGTCTCAGCTGTAATATGGTATTTATCACCCCATGAAATAGACTGGATGTGCCCACCAAAAGGAGTGAAGATGAAAACACTTCCTCACCAGCAATCAACACGCAGATTAGCAGAGATTAATACTAGACCATCAATCAAGGAGTAAACAATATCCCAGATAAACAAGCTATCAGTAAACTATTTATTTGTATCCCACCTTTCTTATTTTTACAAATAACTGAAGGAGGAAAACGTATTCAACACACCATCTTCCTCCTATTTTCTCTACAACAAGTGTTGGAAGAAACGTCCATCTGGGTTCAGTTCCAAGTGGGGAGAAAGACACTGGAAACATGGAGACTGCTTGAAAAAATGATTTATTGGTGGAACGGACGACGTGGTTTTGAGGTCCTGGGCAAAAGAGCACATGGGTGTGTGTGTGAGAGAGATTTATACCCTCTCTTGGGCTTTGAATTTGAGCTTGTATTCTGATTGGTTGTCAGACTCCCATGGGGCCATGCAGGGGTAACTTTGTAGTTGTCTTTTGAATCCCAGGCCTGGTTGAATCTTGCTGAGTGTTGTTGTAATAAAGAATGGCTGAGGGATAATCCTACCTTTGTTGGATCTTGGGTGAGGGCATTTGCTTATGAATAGACTTATCTCTTTATCTCTTAAGTGCTGACATCTGCTGTGGGCTATTGAGAGTGTGGGGGCCATTAAGAGTGAGTCTGCTTCCTGCCTAAAAATCATGTTTCTCCATTTCTCATCCAGGAAGGTATAATATTCTGCCTTTTAAATATTTCCTAGAATATATCATTTTTCTAGGAGAGGGGTAGGTGCTAACTTCCTACACAAATCTTCAAGATGGATTGGGCTGAGAAACAGTGACTGGCCCTAAGTCACTCAGCTGGCTTTCATGGCTAAGGTAAAGCTTGAGCTTATGTCTTCTGCTTTCTAGCCTGCTGTCTTAACCACTAGACCAGGGGTGTCAAACTCACGGCATCATAACAGCATCACGTGACATATCAGAACTTTGTTCCCCTTTGCTAAACTGGGCGTGGGCGTGGCCAGCTTGTGACGCACCTGGCCCACAGGCTGGGAATTTGACAGCCCTGCACTAGATCAAACTGACTGTAATATATAAAAAGAGAGCAAGCCCCACTCCCCTCTAGCACTGATGGTGTTAGCTAGTTTGGTAATGAAATTTCTGCAAGAAAACCAAGCTCAGAGAGCACCAAAACCCCATAGTTCAAGCTACAAATGTTTTCTTCCATCAAAAGCCAGTTTGAGGTAATGATTAAGGCATCAAGCTAGAAACTGGAGGTTATGAGTTCTAGTCCCATTTTAGATAAAAAGCTAGCTGGGTGACCTTGGACTAATCATTTCCATTCAGCCCAGGGAAATAGGCAATGGCAAACCACTTCTGAAAATCCTGACCAAGAAAACATCATACTTTTATTCAGGCAGTCACCAGAGGTCAACACTGACTCAAAGGCAGAGACAAAATCATCTAGGGCATGGGTGTCAAACTCAAGGCTTAGATCTGGCCCGTGGGGCCGGCCAGGAAACAGCAAAGGACCTGTCCACGGTACCTCTGCTAGTGAAAATGGGCACGGGGTCCATTTTAACTGGTAGAGGGCTGCAGGAGGCCATTACGGCCTAAACTGGGGCATGGATGGTTCCATTTTCACTGGCAGAGGGCTAGCAAAATAAACTAAAAACAAAACAAAAGGAGAAATGTTTCCCCTTTTGCATTTGAGCATGCAAGAACAGACATGAAAGGAGAAAGGCAAAGAGGAAAGACAAAGAAAAAGATGGGAAGATGGGAAGAGAGCAAGGAAGGAAAAATAAGAAAAGAGGGGAAGGAAGAAGAAAGGAGAAGGAAAGGGAGGAAGGAAGGAAGGAAGGAAGGAAGGAAGGAAGGAAGGAAGGAAGGAAGGAAGGTTATAATGAGAGGGAGGGAGTGTCTCAGGGAAGTCCTGCCTTAGCAGTTGGCCACCACAGGTGCCTCCAAGAGTGACATCGAGCTGTCCATGCCTAGAATGGCCATGCCCGCCTGGCCCTCCGCTGTCAAACACAACCCTGATGTGGCCCTCAATGAAATCAAGTTTGACACCCCTGATCTAGGGGAAAAATGCCCCAACTATCAGGAAGTAAAGGGAGCTGAAGTAAGGGGAGGTGTTGTTTTTTAGTGGCAATGCCAAACTTCTGAAAGAATTCCCCAACAGTGATCTGTCTGGCACCAGAAATGAATACAGGTAGTCCTTGACCTACAACAGTTCATTTCGTGACCATTCAAAGTTGCAACGGCACTGAAAAATGTGTCTTATGACCATTTTTCACATTTATGACTGTGGCAGCTTCCCCACAGTCACGTGATCAAAATTCAGATGCTTGGCAACTAAGCACCTGAGGGCAAGACAAGAAGCAATGGGTGGAAACTAATCAAGGAGAGAAGCAACCTAGAACTAAGGGGAAATTTCCTGACAGTTAGAACAATTAATCAGTGGAACAACTTGCCTCCAGAAGTAGTGAATGCTCCAACACTGGAAGTTTTTAAGAAGAGATTGGACAACCATTTGTCTGAAATGGTATAGAGTTTCCTACTTGAAGAGGGGGTTGGACTAGAAGATTTCCAAGGTCCCTTCCAACTGTTATTCTGTTAACTCATATTTATGACAGTTGCAGCATCCCGGGCAGGGGTGAAACGTTACCGGTTCGGGCCAGTTGGCTCGAACTGGTAGTAAAAATTCCACTGGTTCACCAAACCGGTAGTAAAAAATGTAAAAAAAAAAGTTCCGACATCGCTCAGCTGATTGTTGGATTTTATTTTATTTTATTTTTTACTTTTTTAAAGCAATTTTTACTACCTATGCGCCGGAACCAGTAGTAAAAAAAAGGCTTTTAAAAGGTTAAAAAAAGGTTCCGATGATCACGCAGCACAGCTTTGATCATCGGAGCCTTTTTCTTACCTTTTAAAAGCATTTTTTACTACCGGCTCCGGCAAATAGATAGTAAAAAAATGCTTTAAAAAAGTGGAAAAAAAAAAGGCTCCGACGATCACGCTGTGCAGCGCAATCATTGGAACCTTTTTTTTACTTTTTTAAAACATTTTTTACTACCTATTTGCCCGAGCCGGTAGTAAAAAATGCTTTTAAAAAGTTTTTTAAAAGTTTCCCATGCGCGCCACAGCTGATCACACACACCCCTGCGCAGGCTGTTCTACTTACCTTTGCAAGCCTTCCTTTGGTGTGCACTGCACACACGCGTGCACAGCTTGCATTTGGTGTGCAATGTGCATGCACACCCGCAGCACACTTTGGCGCCTGCGTGGCTAGCGAACCGGTAGTAAACTGGTTCAGATTTCACCACTGGTCCCGGGATCATGTGATCCCCTTTTGCAACTTTCTGACAAGGAAATCAATGGGGAAGTCAGATTCACTGAACGATCATGTTACTAACTTAACAACTGCAGTGATTCACTTAAGAACTGTGGCACAAAAGGTCATATATGAGGCAAAATTCACTTAACAAATGTTTCACTTAGCAACAGAAATGTTGGCCTCGATTGTGGTCATGAAGTCAAGGCCTACCTGTACATTGGGAAGGATACTGAAATCAAAGCTATTAAACTGTTCAGAGCCTTCTCTTTTGTTTTCCATATTTTTTTTTTGTTCTTCCACTTACGAATTTTTGTTTTATGTTTTTAAACATGGAGCAGATGCTTTGAAATTACTTTCACTTCCTATTATATCAGCTGCCAAGAGCTGAATTGTGATGAGGTCACAAAATATAAGAGGTAAATAAATAAACGAAGCTCAGTAAGAAGGTAGAGATCATAGCAGTAAGGATGCTACTGCTAATGAAGATGAGGACCAATTATTCATGGATTAGGGCCATTGGCTTTGCAAGCTGCTTTGTTTACTAGTTAATTCTGCAGTTAATTACTCCTTCAGCTGTGCATGTTTTTACTCACTAGAGGGATTAAATCACTTTAATACAAGCTGCACAGAACAGGAAAAAAAACCCTCTCTTTCAAAGACTTTATTTCAGAATAAGGAGAAATTGTACTGCCAATTTGTAATAAATAAAATGCCCTCCAAAATGATGGCAGCTGATGTCTAAGTAAACAAAGAAGAAACGGTTATTGCCACTGATGCAGAGAAGAACAATATGCCATATATATATATGGCACATTGCTCCTCTCTGCATCACTGGCACTGGACGAAATTGAAATGTTAATTGGAGTCATTCCCCAGCAGTGCTCCAGTCACTAGCCCAGGAACTAGCAAATCTACTAGGTCTGGGAGAGTCCCTATGGTTCCCACATGCTGACATGTAGCACGAGCTGCAGCCTCCTTCTAGGGGTGACAAACTCAGTGCTCGCAGACCAGATCTGGCCTATGGGATACTTAGATCTGGCCTGCGGAGCCACCCTGGAAACAGCAAAGGACTGGCCCACGGTGCTTCTGTCAGTGAAAATGAAGCTCAGAAGGGCCACCTGCTCCGTTTTTTGTTTTTTTAAAATTTGATTTATATGCCGCCCTTCTCTGGAGACTCAGGGCGGCTTACAGTGCGTTAAGCAATAGCCTTCATACTTTTGTATATTTTATACAAAGTCATCTTATTGCCCCCACAAACTGGGTCCTCAATTTACCTACCTTAGAAAGGATGGAAGGCCGAGTCAAGCTTGAGCCTGGCAAGATTCGAACTTACTTTAATTGCAGACAGCTGGTGTTAAATTACAGTGCCTTTGTCTGCAGAGCTATCCAGGCTCTTTCACTGGCAGAAGGTTGCAGGAAGCCATTGCAGCCGAAAACAAAGCTCGGGAGCGCCCAGGCCACCACAGGCGCCCCCAACACAGGAGCAGAGCTTTTTAGGCATTACAAAAAGAGTTAAATTTACTTATCACTTACAAGTACCGTTCTCTCCAGACTTTTCTTCTGCTTCCATTCTATCTATTTAAGACAATGTTTCTCAGTCTCAGAAACCTTTAAGATATATGGAGTTCAACTCCCAGAATTCCCTAACCAGCATGGGAGTTATGGTAATTGAAGCCCATTGATCATGGGTGTCAAACTCGCGGCGTCATGATGCCATCACATGACATTTTGCAATGTTTTTCCCATTCGTGGAGCTGGGATGGGCCTGGCCAGTGCATGATGCAGCTGGCTCACCGGCTGCCAGTTTGACTCCCCTGCTATAGATCTTAAAGTTGCTGAGACTGATTTGGGATATTCCTCCCTGGAATATGTGGGTAATTATTATTCCAAACAAACATTTCCCATGTAGGTGCCTTTGAGTCATATAAGTTGAGGCAGTCCTCAACTTATGACCACAATTGGGACTGGAATATGGTTATTAAAGTCATCACATGACCAGACCTGATTTTATGACCATTTTTACCATGGTTGTTAAGCAAATCTGGCTTCATCCATTGACTTTGCTCGTGAGAACCCAGCGGGGAAGACTGCAAATCACAACCACATGACCAGAGAACGCTGCAACCATCATAAATGTGAGCTGTTGCCAAGGGCCCAAATTGCAATCCAAGGAGGTGGTAACTTTGAGCGCAGGTTGTAAATTATGGTTTTTCAGCACCATCATAGTTCTGAACTATTAAATGAATGGCTGTAAGTTGACCTGTCTCCACTTGTATTGAAATCTCTAGAGGTTTCTGAGAAGAGCTTGGACAGCCATTGGTCTGGAATGGTAGAGTCTTACTTGAGCAAGGGGTTGCAGTAGAAGACCTCTAAGATTCCTTCCAACTCAGTTATTCTGAAATACAAACCCATTCCCCTAGAACAGGGGTGTCAAACTTGATTTCATTGAGGGCCGCATCAGGGTTGTGTTGGACCAAAGCATAAATATGCAAGTAGATAAATAGGTACCACTTCAGTGGGAAATAGTGCTTCATGATGTCATGCTGGTCACATGACCACAGAAACATCTTCTGATAACCCTGGCTTAATGGCCTTGAAACAGATGAGCACTGCCCCCTAAAGTCAGCAACGACTAGCAGAATAAAATCCTCAGGAACTCCTTTACCTCTTTTTCTTTCCTTCCTCTTCCAGTACAGCTGCCTTTCCTCTCTTTTCATTTCCATCTTGCGTTTCTTTTCTTTTGTTTGTAGGAAGTTAGCACTCACCCCTCTCCTAGAAAAATGAAATATTCTAGGAAATATTTAAAAAGTTATTAGCAATTGTGGCTTGCCACTGGGACAGAACCCGTTCCATATTGTGAGACCTGTGATGGCGAACCTAGGGCACACATGCCAGAAGATGTGCCATCTCTGATGGCACACAAGCCCCAGTTCAGCTCTGCTGGCATGTGCGTGTGCCTCCCGCCGGCCAGCTGGTCTTTGGGTCTGCATGGGGGGCGGTGCACATGTGCAGGGGCCATGCACGCATTGCATTTGGGGCAGTGATGGGTTTCAAAAATTTTTACTACTGGTTCTGTGGATGTGGCTTGGTGGGCGTAGCATGGCTTGGTGGGCATGGCAGGGGAAGGATACTGCAAAATCCCCATTTCCTCCCGATCAGCTGGGACTTGGGAGGCAGAGAATAGATGGGGGCAGGGCCAGTCAGAATTTTTACTACCGGTTCTCCAAACTACTCAAAATATCCGCTACCGGTTCTCCAGAATTGGTCAGAACCTGCTGAAACCCACCTCTGATTTGGGGGGTTTGGGCACATACATGCGCATTCTCGTTTGCACATGGCACCTTGGGCATTCGGTCCGGAAAAGATTAGCCATCACTGGCCTATACCATTCCATACAAGTGGCTGTCCAGTGTCTTTTTAAATGCCTCCAGTGATTTTATTTATTTATTCACCCATTTGTTTTTCTGATTTCAAGTCAGTGTTGCCTCTTGGCAAACCCTTGGATTAGTCCTTGCACTTTTTTTGTATTTTGGAACTGGCTTGCCCTTGGCTTCTTTTTCCTAAGGCTGAAAGAGAGTGACAAACCCAAAATAATCCTGAGGCTACCTTCCTAAACTCTTATGAACAGCTGAACTCTCTCAGCCTTAGGAAGAAGGTAATGGCAAGCCACTTCTGAAACCTTACCAAGAAAACTGCAGGGACTTATCCACATAGTTGCCAGGAGTCAACAATAACACACGCGCAGCCCCTCAAAGACTGATTTCATCCTGTGGTGGCATCTGTTGAAGGTAACTGCTAGTATTATGACCTTAAATCAGCTTCCCTCTTCACCCGTTGAAAATCAGTGTTCAAACAGTGGGGCCAGCAGGAGGGTTTACGCATCCCTTTATTTGGGATTCTGCATTCACCCGGTTTACCCATTTTACCAGCTGTGCTGAGAATGGACTGTGTTCAACAAGATAGTGTTGAACCATCACTTTAAGCATTCCTAGACTTGTTGATGATGGTCAATGTCTCACATTCCACACTGTTCTCTAAATAGACTCTTCTCTACAGGAGACATTCCTGGTTAGTTGGTCTCTTCCCAATTCAGCAGAAGGTAGCAGCTCCTGACGCCAAGGAATAGGGGCAGAGAATGGTGGGGAGCAAATGGAATGAATGTATTCACCTCCTTGTTCAGCCCCTTTCCTAGGTCTTCACTGATGCTTCACGTCATCCTGGATCTTTCTGACATATGGTTCCTGCAGGTTGCTCTGCTGTCTTTATTTTCCATTACTAACACCACAGGCACAGAAATGTGCCTCTGTGCATTTTCTCTTCTCATCTGCCCATGTTTAGTAAGTGTAATGAGCATTCCCTAGAGCTGAAAAACCAGAGTATCAGGTGCCTCTTGGGATCATAGTGTGTTCAGCAAAACACACAGCTGCTGGCTCTAAAAACACAGAACATAATGTGAGGTGTGATATAACAATGGGCTTAAGACTTTTAAAAAAGTCATCTAGGCTATTAGCAATTGTGACTTGCCACTAGGACAGAACCCTTCCATATTGTGAGCCACCCCACCTCGCCTCAGCAATGAGAATGGTCCAAAATTCAATAAAAAAATGAAGATCTTTGGAAGATTCATGCAAAGCCTCCCCCCACCCCGAAGATGAGTAGCAAAACAATGCAACTCTTTACTTCTGAGACAAATCACAATCTTTATTTTGATGAAAAGAATCATAGCACCACTACAAGTGCTAAGCTCTTCAACAAGTTGAAGCCAAGGTGCCTTACCCAGGTGCAAAACATAATATTTACTCAATAGACACGCATAAGGAATGCAGTTCGCGACAATGGGGAAGAAGAGGTATCAAAAATAACTTGGCTTCTGGACAACCTACTGAAGTGCAAGTGCAGATTCTGTATATTGCTAGGCAGGGGTGTCTGTGGGGCTTGGACAAAAGAATCAAGGTGATGGCCATGATGGTACGATCAGTTTCTCCTCCTTTTGATATGTTGTTAGGTATTTTGGAGACAGGTTATGTCCAGTGGTGGATTCAAATAACTTAACAATCAGTTCTCTGCCCTCCATTGACCGGCTGGATGGGCAATGAGGACAATCTTACTCATTTTACTGACCATAGAAGGATGGAAAGCTCAGTCAACCTTGTGGGCATGGCCAGGGTGTGTGACAGACCACACTCGGCCTCCTGTACCCCACTGGGAGCAAAAATGGGCTGCGGGGGGGGACACACTGCCCCCCACACCCTGTTTTGGGCCTAGGAGGCCTCCCTGAAGCCTCCTGGGAGCAAAAATGGGCCACAGGGGGCGCACTGCACCACCCTTGCTCCATTTTGGGCCTAGGAGGCCTCCCTGCACTTACCTGGATGCCAAAATGGGGCACATGGGAACTCCTGGAAGGGGCGGGGTGGAGCCAGCCAGCAATTTAACTACTGGCTTGCCCAAACCGGCTGAAACCCACCACTGGTTATGTCAGGCCCAAGCCCATAGACAGGACAGTGAAATCAAATCAAGTCCAATCCTTTATTTGTTTACACCTAATGGACAGAATCTTCCTAAGCTAAAGCTGTAACCATCTAACATACTAGGTATATTCTGAGAGGTTCTAGTCAGGGATACATTGAAATCTTCCCTCCTTCCCCATCCAGCTCGGAACTACAAAGTCACTTAACCCAGACCTCTCTCTGGGAAAGCTCTGGGTTGCCAGAAGACCCTTCCTCCACTCCTCTAGATGCACATTCCATCACAGGTCAGGATGTCTTATCTATCTGCTAATACTGGCAGCTACAAAACATTTCCCTTTGTTTTGGGGCATTTATTAAAACCCTTCTTGCCCACAGTCCCTTGGGTGAAAGAGAATTTAATAGCAATAGCATTTAGATTTATATACTGCTTCACAGTGCTTTACAGCCTTCGCTAAGCGGTTTACAGAGTCAGCATATATTGCCCCAAACAATCTGGGCCCTCATTTTACCGACCTCGGAAGGATGGAAGGCTCAGTCAACCTTGAGCCGGTCAGGATTGAACTCCTGACTGTGGGTAGAGTTAGCCTGCAATACTGCATTCTAACCAATGCATCACCACGGCTCTTAATGCCTAATTATTTGTGCCCCACCTCCCCCAGTTGCTGCATTCCCAACTCTCTTGTCAATTTCCAGGGTGATCTTATGGGAGGATTCTACTTTAATTCTTTCTAGTCAGTTCTACAAAGCCCATAAGAAGCTCCTCATAGGGGGGCCCCACATAATTTAACAACTGGTTTGCCTAGTGCAGAACCAAAAATGTGAGCGTGTGGCTTCAAACACACGGCAATTTCATGTGTGTGGCTTCCAGCACACCTTCTCGGTGAGTAGAGCGGGCGATGTGCGACAATCAGCTGGGCTGCATGGGCGGGGTGAGTGTGCCAGAGAGTGAGATATATAGGGCGGGATAGGGGGGCAGGCGCAGCCGGTGGTCTGAATTACCGCTTCACCCGAACCGGTCTGAGCCAGTAGCAGCCCACCTCTGAAGCATCTGTCCTGATGCTCCCTGCTACGATAAAGTAAGGCACTCTTTCCCCCGATACTGCTCCACCGAACCAAGTCTGCAGTATGAAAACTCTCTCACTTCCACCCCACTCAAGAAAAAAACAAACTAACCCCACTAAATCTAACAGTGTGCTGAAAGGGGAAGCTGGCAAAAGAGCTGGCAATGACAACCCTCTCCCCCTTTCTGTTTGGGCTACAAAAACCCAAACCACTAGGTGGCAAAGGAAAAATCCTTTACTGCCATCTAGTGGTCATTTGTATCTTTGCAGCCCAGATACAGCAGCTTGGGGGCAGCTGCAAAGAGGTGAGTTACATTAGCATTTCACTTATAGGTCCTTAAGTACAGAAGCTAGGAAAAAAGGCAGGAGTTCCCACCAATGAAGAAATGAAAAGGCTGCATTTTAAGAAATATTATATCTTTGCAGCAATATGCTGCCTACATCTTAGTCAGAAATAATCAGCTCTCTCTCCAATCTGGGAACATAGCAATCTGGGGTTGTTTTCAAACTGATGTAGAAGCCTCCAATGGTAGGATAGAGATATTCATGAGCTATGTTAGAGTTTGGCTTATATAAAGTAACACTCTGATAACCACACAATGTGTGAGTCCAAACAGCTCTACACTCCTCTGAGATCATCAGTGAGAAGGAGTTGCTTTATGAAAGAATGCAAACTGCCACCTGGCAGGAAGCCCACAAAAGTTTCTATCACAGCTTGGAATCTCATGGGAGGCTGAGAGTTTTTCATTAAAACGTCTTAAAATTTGAGAGGGGGGGAAAGGGACTTCTGTTTCTTTAAATGGGGATTACAGAATTCTCTCTTCATATAGGCACTTTGAAAAGCACTGCTGTCATACAAACTACCTCCAATCAGAATCTTCCCTTTACTTTCAAAAAACACCACCACTGATCAGCAGCGGTCATTGTAAGCACACATCCTGCTCTTGAAGTTGGCACCATATCAAAAATGTCAAGACGCTGCAGCTGTGTGGAGATGAAATTTGCCTTGTGCACAGAACAATCACATTAGAGCATTGCAGACTCTGAACTAGCTTTTTTAAAAAGCAGAAATGTAAAGAAATGTTAATTGTCTAAGATTAGCATATCTAGTTTACAGAATTTCAGGAAATCACTAGATGGCAGCAAACATTGTTAAAAAACAATTTGTTGCCATCTAATGCAGGCATCACCAACCTTTTAGACCTCAGGTAACACTAAATTCATAATTTTATATCCCACGGACCACTAATATGTGCTGCCTAATGACTGGCTGGGTGGGTGTGGCTAGGTGGTCATGTGACTGGGTGGTCATGGCCAACTCAATGCTACTCGCGCTGAGGGGCGCCTTGCCGGCCTCTACTCAGCCCTCCCCTCCCAGCCACTCCTCGCCTGCCCGCCCGGGCTCCTTAGGGCCCCAACAGGAAGCAGTTGTTGGAGCTAAGCAGACACCACAAGAAAGAGTTGGCAAAACAGCTGGCTCAGTTCAAATTGGATCTGGCCGAGAAGGAGGCTCAGCAGAAGCACCTCACTGAGGACTACGAGCATAGGCTTTCCAAGCAGAGGGAAGATCTGCGGGAGTGCAAGGCCAGGTACCGGCGCCTAGAGGCTCAGCGGGCTGAGATGGTCAGCCAGTTCCAGGCCATGATACAGTCCCACCTTCGCCACCAGCGGTGCTTCCCTCCAGCCTTCGCCCAAAGCCCCACACCAGGAGGCTGAAGCAGACCCTGAGTCGGAATTTCTGCCCCCCTCCAACCCACACAAAAAGACCCCAAGGGAGAGACTCTCTGCAGCAACGCAAATGTTCATTGCACGTATCCAGTCCAGGGGCCATAGTTTGAGGATCACTGATTTAGTGCAATATAAAAAATGCAAATAATTTTTCTGCGGACCAAAATTTTCTTGCAGACCACCAGTGGTCCACAGACCACCAGTTGGTGACCGCTGATCTAATGGACACCATACTTTTGCAGTCTGGTAGCCTTATAATCTCCATGAGTTCTTGTTGATTCAGTTCTTAACTTTGCACAAGCTCTCCTGAGAATAATTGAAGTACTGCTTCAGGGAACAAATCCCCATTTTGTTGCATCTTTTCCCCCATTTTCCCATAGTTTAGATTTCAAATTTTCAGAACAGTCCTGCAAACATCCAAATTGGAGAAGGGATTTCAATGCAGTCTTAACATCAATCTTGGACAATCTAGCAAAAGCCACAAGGGTTGGATATAGTTAGTACTTGGCTTGTAGACCAACAGAAATCTGAGATCTGCAGATCATATTGGCAAAAGCTACATGGTTGTTTTTGAACCTACCAGGAGTTCAGCTTAGCTCAAGTATGTCTTAACTTACTATTTAACAATGGTGGGAAAAATGTATTTTCTTTTATTACTGATTATTCCTTTTGAAGCACTCTTAATACATTTCCACCAATATCAACATTCTTCCAGAGCATAATCTGGGGTGGTTCAGAGAATATTTTTAAATGGCTCCTGGAAAGAGGTCAGGAGAGGCTTCTGCCTTCCCCTTCCTGTTGCTGCTCTTTGCTAAATGACAAGTAGATGAGGAAGCAGAGAGTCCAGAAGGTTGAAACTGGGGCCTGCAGATTTTTGTTTTCCAGATGTTACATCTATCCATTACTTCTTGTCCCGCCTTCAAGTCTTTGAAGAATAGCTTAAGCCCTCTTCTTTGTGGCATCCCTTTAGATAATAGAACACTGCTATCATATCATCCCTAGTCCTTTTTTTCATTAAACTAGACATCCCCAATTCCTGAAACCGTTCTTTGTATGTTTTAGCCTCTAGCTCCCTAATCATCTTTGTTGCTGTTTGTACTCTTTCTAGAGTCTCAACATTTTTTATATCATGGCGACCAAAACTAAACTTAGCTTCATGTGAGCCCAGGGTGTACATTTTTTTTTTACTCCCTTGTAAACAACTAAGTGCCTGACACAGAGCAGATAGTACAGAAGGCACAATTTGTGGTTGGGAGCTCCAGCTGAACTTCTGGGTTGCAGAACATCCAACAATGCTGTGACATCTTTGAAGGGATGAGCCTGGAAAAAAAAAACCTCTTTTTTTTTCTGCCTATGGGACAGTTTTAAAGATACGGAAGGAAACAGGAAGCCACTCAAAGGCAAATCAAAGTCACATTGAAAAATGTGTCAATGTTGCATAGATGAAATCTGGCAATTTTGCCATTTAAGGTATCTTATAATAATAATAATAATACACTATGCTACGGAAATCTGAAATTGCAGAAAAGGGGGAAGGGAAGGGTTTGTAACGCTCTTAAAACAGGCTCAGAACCCTTCCTGTTGCATACATAATCCATCTGCCAAATTATGCCTTCCATGCAGAATTGAAGACTCCCCTAGTGTCCTATTTCCTGTCTTTTTTCCACTATTCTTAACACATAGAAGTGTAAAGGTTTGAACAAGAAAATGCCATGCCCTTTGGGACTATTCTTGCTCATTAACCAGACTTCTTACGAGCAGTTTTAGAGTTCTGTACTGTTTTATATAGGCATTTACATTATATATCATGTAATTTGGTCACCTGTTATTCTTCCTGCCTTTGCCTTTTTGATAAGGAATCAATATCAAAAGCCATCACTCTGCTAAATAAATAATACCCTCAACACTGTCAAACTAGTTACTAAGTCTGCATTACTATTAATCTTCTCATTGTTCCTATCACCCATCTTCTCCCACAAGGTATGACTGTAACCTTATTGCTGGTATCCTTACAATTTATATAGACTGTTTCCTAATATGATTTGATTGCTTATTTGTTCCCTATAACTATCATTAAGTGTTGTACCTTATGATTCTTGACGAATGTCTTTCTTTTATGTACACTGAGAGCATATGCATCAAAGACAAATTCCTTGTGTGTCCAATCACACTTGGCCAATAAAGAATTCTATCTATCTATCTATCTATCTATCTATCTATCTATCTATCTATCTATCTCAAGCTATATTTTTGGCCAGGTGTATTGAGTGGTATATGTGCTTGCTCAGATGTCTTGAATGGGAATGCACAGTAAATTGGAAATTATTCACAATTCTTGCCTTAGCTTTGATCTAGGGGCTTTGAAGAATGAAGAGAATCTTTCATCCAGTGTTGTAAAATTGGTTTTTAAGAATATCCATACTTGTTTGTTTGTTTCTATTTGGGAAGGTGGTGAATCTGAGCATCCATAACTGGCAAATCTCAAACAAATCACACCAATCTTTTCTAAACATTCACAAATGAAGAATAATATTCAGCAAAGGCTGGACATTTGCTGTGAATGTCAATCTACTGAAACAGCAGGTGCTTTTCTTATTTCCTTATGTTCTTTTAATGTCAGATACAGCTTACCTGCTTTGACCTCATATCTTGTGTTTGCTTTACTATCTCACCTCCTCTTGCTGAGCTGCTAGAAGATGCCGAACAAGAATGGAGAAATGAATGTAAAATGTCATGAATTTAAGACAGGGAAATGAAGTCTTTCATGTCATGGAATGAATGAATGAATGAGATATGCAAATGAAAGCACATGGCAGCATCTGTATTAATTTCACATATGGAGCCCTCCTTTGTATCAGAAGCAGCAAGCCCAGAGTACACAATGAGCCTAGAAAATGAGTTAGTGTCCAAGTGAAGCATTGTTGCATAAGTTTTCCTGCTGTTTTACAAATCACAGCACACTATACCTTCATGTATTAAATCATCCTTGTCACAGTTGTCCCTTACGTTCCCATTTAATCAACAAAGGAGAATATTTGTAGCTTAGGGTTGAAAGGATGACTCCTTGGTGCTCTCTGAGCTTGCTTGTTTTCTTGCAGATGCTGTTTCAAACTAGGTAACCTCATCAGTGCTAGTTTGGGTAATGAAACATTTGCAAGAAAATCATAAAGCTCAGAGAGCACCAAGGACCCCTCATTCCCATTTCATGCCTACCATTTGCCAGCCTGAACTCTGGGCCACTCAGCCTCCATCGTGACTGAGATTTGTTTGTGGGCTGACTAGCAGGAATCTGGCTAGTAAATTTAACAGTCTGGCATATAAATTGGATGGGCGGATGGATGGATGGATAGATGGATATAGGTATAGGTAAACAGAGAGAGAGACAGAGGTAGGTAGGTATGGTAGGTACTGTAGATAGGTATAGATAGACAGACAGACAGACAGACAGACAGACAGATATATGCTGGACTAAATGGAACTTTGCTCAGACTAACTGGCTTTCTTTTCCCATCTTTGGTTCGATTGATGCTCCAAAAAATTGACCTTCTTGTGCTGCGAGACTCCCCCCTCTCGCAGGCCTGGCCCTCCACGTTATCGAGGGCCTATCTTGATGACGGGCTTTGGGACCCCGAGAGATGGCATGCAGCAAAGAGGGGGCTGAGGGGTTTTTTAGCAAAATTTTTAAGGAAAATTTTAAAGGGACCCGGGAGGATGGGTGGGGGTTGTAAAAGTGGACCTGGGGGGGTCCAGATAGCGACTGTGCGGGATGATGGGTTGATTAGCTGCAGCAGAGGGGTCGCGAAAGGAAATTTAACCGGGGGGCAGGGGGACGATAGAAAGGGCTGTGTAATTGAAATCTTGAGTGGGAGGGGCAGGTATGACGGGTGCAGGGGGTCATATCAAGTGTCGGGGGTGCGCACGCGCTGTCTCCGAGCGATTGCGCACTCCGGCCCCCAATGCGTAACTCGTGTCCTGGGTTGTGTAGAGCCTCAGGCCCAGGGTCCGCGGCTGATGTTATGTAATGCCAGGTCGGTGGTTAACAAGGCCCCCCTCATCTGTGATCTTATTTTGGAGGGGGGTGCAGACCTGGCAGGTATTACGGAGACCTGGTTGGGCCAAGAGGGGGGGGTCCCCCTCGTAGAGATGTGCCCGCCAGGTTTCCGTGCATTTCATCAGCCAAGGGCCCAGGGGAGGGGTGGGGGAGTGGCGGTGATCATTAGGGAGAGTCTTTGTCCGAGGGAGACCACTGTTCCTCAGATAGCCGGATGTGAGTCCCTTTGTGTGAAGTGGGGCCGTGGGGTGCAGATGGGTTTGCTGACTACGTACCTGGCTCCCTGCCACGTGGCAGCGACCCTGCCCGAGCTACTCGACGTCATTGCCGGGGTGGCGGTCGATACCCCCAGACTTATTGTCATGGGGGATTTCAACCTTCCATCTGCAGGTGAGGCGTCAGAAGTGGCTCGGGAGTTCATGGCTTCCATGACGGCCTTGGACCTGACCCAGTTAGTTCAAGGCCCCACTCACATAGGGGGTCACACTCTAGACCTGATTTTTATCTCTGGTCAGTGGTTGAATGATCTTGGTAGAGGGGACCTAGATATTAAACCCTTGTCATGGACAGATCATTCACTCCTTCAACTAGACTTTCCTACCGCCTGCCCCCACCGCAGGGAGACGGAACCGACTAGATGGTTCCGTCCCAGGCGCCTGATGGATCCTGAAAGGTTCCTGACGGAGCTTGGGCCGTTTCCTGAGACTCTAACACACGACTCGACTGAAGAGCTGGTGGCTGCCTGGGAAAGGGCGGCCGCTGGAGCTTTGGACCGTGTCGTGCCTTTGCGGCCTCTGACCCGATGCCGATCTCAATTAGCTCCTTGGTTCTCTGAGGAACTGAGAGAGATGAAGCGTCGGAAAAGACGCCTAGAGAGCATTTGGAGGACTAGCCAATCTGACTCCGACCGGACACAGGTGAGGTCTTATATCAAGACCTACCTAGTGGCGATAAAAGCGGCAAAGTCTAACCATTTTTCCGCTCTTATCGCATCTGCAGAGAACCGCCCAGCCGCCCTGTTTAGGGTGACCCACTCCCTTCTTCGGGGGGGAGTGCGGGAAGATCCCTTGCAGGGTCGTGCTGAGGACTTTGTGCAATTCCTGCACGATAAAGTCGCTCGGATTCGGGATGGCTTGGACTCCGATTGGATGAGTCCACGGGAGGAGACCGGGGCAGGTCTTGAGAATGTTATCTGGGAGGAGTTTGATCCTGTGGCTCCCGAGGATGTGGACAGGGTTCTGGGTAAGATTAGTGCCGCCACGTGTTTATTGGACCCGTGTCCCTCCTGGTTGGTACTGGCCTCCCGGGAGGTTACACGAGGCTGGCTCCAGGGGATTATAGGTGCTTCTTTGAGTGAGGGTGCCTTTCCTGCCGCCTTGAAAGAGGCGGTAGTGAGGCCCCTCCTCAAGAAGCCTTCCCTGGACCCGGCTGAATTAGCCAACTATCGTCCAGTCTCCAACCTTCGTTTTGTGGCGAAGGTTGTTGAGAGCGTGGTGGCACGACAACTTCCCCGGCACCTGGATGAAGCTATCTATCTAGACCCGTACCAGTCGGGCTTCAGGCAGGGGTACAGCACAGAAACGGCATTGGTCGCGTTGGTGGATGATCTCTGGAGGGCTCGGGACAGGGGTTGTTCCTCTGTCCTAGTCCTATTAGACCTCTCAGCGGCTTTTGATACCATCGACCATGGTATCATGCTGCAGCGGTTGAGGGGGTTAGGAATAGGGGGCACCGTTCTGCAGTGGTTCTCTTCCTTCCTCTCCGACCGCTCGCAGTTTGTGTTGGCAGGGGGGCAGAGGTCGACCTCGAGGCATCTCGCATGGGGAGTGCCGCAAGGGTCGGTCCTCTCGCCTCTCCTGTTCAACATTTATGTGAAGCCGCTGGGTGAGATCATCCGTGGTTTTGGGGTGAAGTGCCATCTGTACGCTGATGATACTCAGCTGTACATCTCCACCCCAGACCACCCCAACGATGCCCTTGATGTGATGTCCCGCTGCCTGGAGGCCGTGCGGGCCTGGATGGGGAGGAACAGGCTCAGACTCAACCCCTCCAAGACCGAGTGGCTGTGGCTTCCGGCGCCCCGATATAGTCAGCAGGTGCCATCGCTGACTATTGGGGGTGAATCCTTGCCCCCCACAGAGAGGGCTCGCAATCTGGGTGTCCTCCTGGACACACGGCTGTCTTTAGAAGAGCACATGACGGCCGTGGCCAGGGGGGCCTTTTATCAGGTCCGCCTGATTCGCCAGTTGCAGCCCTTTCTGGATCGGGACGCCTTGCGCACGGTCACTCACGCCCTTGTCACCTCCCGGTTGGACTATTGCAATGCTCCCTACATGGGGCTCCCCTTGAAGAGCACTCGGAGGCTCCAACTGGTCCAGAATGCGGCCGCGCGGGTGGTTATGGGCGCGTCCCGCTGTGCCCATGTGACACCCCTCCTGCGCGAGCTGCACTGGCTCCCAGTGGTCTTCCAGGTGCGATTCAAGGTGTTGGTTACCACCTTTAAAGCGCTCCATGGCATAGGACCCGGGTACCTCCGAGACCGTCTTCTGCCACCAATAGCCTCCCACCGACCAGTCCGTTCCCACAGAGAGGGTCTCCTCAGGGTGCCATCAGCCAAGTTATGTTGGCTGGCGACACCCAGGGGGAGGGCCTTCTCTGTGGGAGCCCCAGCCCTATGGAATGAACTGCCCCCGGAAATTCGTAAGATCTCCGACCTCCGGGCGTTTCGCTGCGCATTGAAGACCCTGTTGTTCCGCCAAGCCGGACTATCAACACAATAGTTTTAAATTGGGTATTTAAATTTATTGGGGTTTTAAATTTGAGCCACCTATTTAATTATTTTAAATTTTATACTGTTGTTTTGTCTGTGTTTTTAAATAGGCTGTACACCGCCCTGAGTCCTTCGGGAGAAGGGCGGTATAGAAATAAAATTATTATTATTATTATTATTATTATTATTATTATTATTATTATTATTATTATTATTATTATTATTATTAAGTAGGGCAGCCCTCATGTTCATCCTGAACCCTCTGGAAGAGCTCTATCCAGATTTATGTTGCTCTGTGTCAAACATCATGCAACAATGAATCTTCCCATCTATATTAATCTTTATTTAAAACCACCCATTAGCTATATGTCTCCTTTTAATGATCTACAATAAAACCCACTAAAAATGCAATCTAAATAAAAACATATAGTGTACGGTATTTTTTTTTTATTTGATTTATATGCTGCCCTTCTCCGGAGACTCAGGGCAGCTTACAGTGCATTAAGCAATAGCCTTCATAGTTTTGTATATTTTATACAAAGTCAGTTTATTGCCCCCCACAAACTGGGTCCTCAATTTACCTACCTTAGAAAGGATGGAAGGCTGAGTCAACCTTGAGCCTGGCAAGATTCAAACTTACTTTAATTGCAGACAGCTGGTGTTAAATTACAGTGCTTTGTCTGCAGAATTTGATTAAATCAAATTCAAAATAAATGCTCCATATAAACTAGGAAATAGCCAGGCACTCTTTCAAAAGCTAAGAACTACAATATAATTCAAATGCCAGTTCAAAATCCTTGGATTTTTTTCCCCCCAAGTCTTCACCTAACACTGACATGATGCTAATAGGGACCCTCCCCACTGGGGAGGGAATTCAAAAAAAAAATTCTATGGGGGCAACACAGAAGTTATCCTGGCCAGTACAGATAGTCCTCGACTTACGACCACAAATTTTCTGTTGCTAAGTGAGACATTTGTTAAGTGAGTTTCGCCCAGTTTTACAACCTTTCTTGCCACAGTTGTTAAGCAAACCACTGCAATTGTTAAGTTAGTAACCTGGTTAAGTAAATCTGGTTTTCCCCTTCATGTTGCTTGTCAGAAGGTCGCAAAAGGGGATCATGTGACCGCAGGGCACTGCAATGGTCATAAATATGAATCAGTTGCCAAGCATCTGAATTATGATCAGATGACCACAGGGAGGCTGCAACGAAGTAAGTATGAAAAGCCGTTCCAAGTCATTTTGTTCAGTGCCTTTGTAACTTTGAATGGTCACTAAACGAATTGCTGTAAATCGAGGACTGCACCTGCTCTTTTTAAAAAACTGAAAGCTGTCCTCCGACTGACAAGCCTCCGTATATGGAACGGGAAAGGCGGGAGAAGCATTGATGTACGAAGCATTGATGGCGGAGCGATGGGGGCATTTCCTCCGTGCCCCATTCCTCATCTTGCTTGCTCGTGCGAAGCTGCGCCTGCGAAGGGAGGTCTCCGGCCCCGGCTCTCCTCCTCCCGGGCGTTCCCAGCGCGCAAGCCCGCCCTCCCCCTCGTCCGTTCTCGGCCTGCTTCTGCTTTCTCCCTTCCCCGTCGCCCAATTCCGTCTCGATCGTCCAGAGAGCCCCCACCCCGTGAGCCGGGGAGCTCCAGGGGGGCAGCGCACGGGCAAGCGATGCCGCCGTGACCGCCGGAGGGAGCGCGGAGCCCTGAGGCTGGTAAGGCCGCCTCCGTTTCCCGCCGCGGTGGTTTGCGTAATTGCGCGCGGTTGCCTCTCGCCGCCTGGGAAACGTTAGCCGAGGGCGAGGTACGAAGCGACCCCTACAGGGGGGTCGGGGGTACTGTGGGAGGGAAAAAGCGAAGAGGGAGCCCCGAGGGAAGAAGGCGGCGAGAGGAGACCTCCGGGCGGAAAGTGGGCAACTGGCCCGTGCCCGCTCCGCAGAGTTCAGGGTACGTGAGTCGTTTGAAGGCAGAGAGGCTGCCCTTTGCTGTGGGGATCGGCGAGGGCTGAGAGGGGGCGGGGAAGAGATGGTGTGAATGCAAAAGTGGCTGCGGGAGAGGGGAAGGAAGCCAGAGAGATTCCGCGCAACGTGTAACGTGTTCACACGAGCGGGTGTTTTGTTGATATGATTTATTGGATCAGGGATTTTCTGTCTTCACTGTGAGTCGTATTGTGTTGGTGGGGGGGGGGAGAGTGCACTGAGGGAGCTCAAACAATCTCACTGACTGTACATACAGTTGTGCACTGACAATAAAAAATTGAAATTTGAGATGCCACCCCCAAGAAAGGAGGGCTAGAGCCATCAGCCTTTTCCAGCACTGTGGCGTGCTGGCTGGGGAGTATGGGGGGATGTAGTCCAATATTTATTTATTTTATTTTATTTTATTTTATTTCGAATTTATATACCGCACCTTCTCCCGAGGGACTCAGGGCGGTGTACTCGAGAGTAGCTGGAAGGGAAAACAGCAACTAGTTGGGCGAAGGGTTGGATGCCGTCCGAAAAGTGGGGTGCGTTCCCGAAGGCGAGGAATTAACTAAGGGTGGAGGAAAGCGACCTCGCCAAAGGGGAGACTAAACGGGAGGGCAAGAAAAAGCAAGAACGGGAGGTGAGAGCCGGGCAAACGGTCTACTAGTGAGTAGTAGACGACTTTGGGGAGTGGGGTGTGTGTGGCAGTGACGCAGACTGAGGAACTGGGCCGTTCTCTGGAGCGGCCGGAGCGGCTGAGAGAGAGAGAGATTCGAGGTGCGTGGGGGTGGGGGTGGGGGAAGCTTCTCCCGGCTAACGGAGGGTGGCTGGTGGGACTCGAGCGAAGGAGCCGCGATTGTGCGCCCGGCGAGGATTTGTCAGGTGGATGTAAAGGCGGCGTTCCCGTGGGGGGTTGGGGAGGAAGGGAGGGGGGGGATGACTACCCGAGGGAGGGATCCAGACGGAAGAGAGGAAAATCGGAGGCGGCTCACCTCTGCCCCCTCTGGGGCCGCCCCTTAGAGATGCTAATATCGTTCCAGTCTTCTCCCCGCTCACTCCTCTCAAGACCCCGGCCCCGAGACGGAGGGCTACAACAAAAGCCTCGTCTTTGGGGCCCTGGCAGGATTGCTGAAAGCAGCAGCGGCGGCGGCGGCGACAGCAGAAGCAGCCAGAAGCGGGAAAGGTGACGTGTAGTTCCCCGAGGCAGGTGAGATTTCGGGGTTGGGGCAGGAAAGTAGAGGTGTCCGGGACGCAGCTTTGGAGGATCCGGCGCCTCGTTCTCACGGCACTTAGAATAAAACTCCCGCTGAAAGGGAGCCCCGTCTCCCTAACCTCGTCTCCGGAAGCTTTCGGTGGATCCCTGGCCGTCTTTCCCACTTTTAAGGTGCTGCGTTTGTCTTTCTCCGGCACTCAGCCTCACTTCCTCTTGGAAGCCCACCTGTCTCTTGGAAAAGAAACGCGAAGGTCAACGCTCTCCCCCCCCCCTTCGTTTTCGTTTTGACTTGGACAATGGAGACAAGCGGGGAGGAGGACTAGTCAGTTTCATTGTTTTGTCAATTGCGCGCGGCTCTAATCTTCTCTGGTAGCTATAAAGTAGTAACGTTATTGGGAGGGGAGACAGTAGGAAAAGGATTGTTTTAGCAAAAGCTTTGGGGTTTGTTTTCCTTCAAACGGGGCTCTTCCTTAGAAAAAGTTGAATGCCTCTTTGTGTTTGTGCCTCCGTGGGAAAGAGAGGCAACTTAAAATGCAGGGGTGCTTAACTAATGCAGGGCTTTAGAATTGCAACTGATCAGTCCCGTTCGAAGCTTGAGCAAACTTGCTCTTTGAGTAGCTTCAGAGGAAGCATTTGTGGTTGGGCAGGTGGGGCAGGTGGAGAAAGCAGATCTTCCAGGTGTTAGAAGGTAGCAAAGTTTGTCTTCAAGGAAAAAGAGGAGGAGGATCAAATCAACTACCACAGAATAGAATTTCTGTTCTCATGGTTTAGTAGTATCTCTTCTTTCATCCCCAATACTCTGGTTTCTTTCTTCCCCCCCCTCCCCTCCCTTGGATTAAAGTAAGGCATGAGCAGCATCTTTGTCAGAACAGCTAAGGAGGAGAAAAAAGTTTATAAGGTAATATGTTCCTACAAGTCATTTACTAGTGAACTATAATCATGGGTTACTCAGCTAATGTAAGTTTGGGGAGGGGGTTGCCATACATTAAGAAACTAATGGGCTGCGTTCACACAATATATTGGGCTAAAAATATGCCTGGCTACTTTGTGTTTCAATGATTGAGTTCTTCTAATATAGTAGATTGGATAAAAATGAAAATGGATCATTCGGGATCCAGCTGTTGTTTTAGTACTTTGTGTAAATGAAGCCCTCAGATTAGGTCAAGGTTTGTGGGTGCATAGCACGGAACAAATAATTCATACACTTTTAATACGGTGTATGCATTATCTGAGTGCATCCTTTGTTTGTGTGAATGTGCTTTATTGACTACATGAAGCTTGTTCCTTGGCATCTTTAAACATTTATGTCATCTTTGCCAAATCCTGTTAAGGAAAATATTGCAACTATAAAGTTTCCAAGTTCTCCGAAGCTCAGTGTTTGAAGCAAACTCTCCGATAGGCTGAAGAACAAAAGATTATTCAGAATTACAGTATGGAAACTCTGCTAATCATGTAATTATTATTCCTGGACACAAATGGGAGTGGGTCCTGCATTGCACCTTTCTCTCCCCCTCTTCAGATCACCTTTTGAAAGTAGAGTGGGGTTTTTGTTTGTTTTTGAGGTTTTTCTCATGAGGGTTGGGTGAGTTAATTGCTCCATAGTACCCTTCTCTAATCTCCATTTCACAGAATAAAAACTGGTGGGTATATGGGTTCCCCCCTTCCCCTTATTAGTGTAAAGGTTTGTTATGGAAAGACCCCATTACAAATGAAAACATTTAAATATTCACAGTGTCCAAGTCTGCTTCAGGGCTATTATCATAAATTTCTAGGGCTTTCCAGGCAACTGTATCTTTGGCTGAGCTTTCCTGGAACTCAGCCTGGTTAATCAACCCTTTTTCTTTGCAAATGCAAAAGAGGGTTTTAAAATTATTGGAAGTATTGCCTGACCTGAATTGGTATTAGTGGGACCATGGGGAGATGGCAGTGATAAATGTTCAACTACCCGGCACTGGGTGGTGCGAATGATTGCTCAGCAAATGAGGACAGTTATCAGCTGTAAAACTGACTTTCTTGGTGACCCTTGAAGTGGCTTGTGACATGATTGACTGCCACCATGGGTGCTGTCTGCTCCTTTGTGTTCTGAGCTTCCCCTTAGAGATTTTCTTCCTGTGTTGCTCTGCTGAAGCTTCTTCAGGCAATTTGTGTTCAATTTATGAGACCAGAGACATTGTAAAACAGCTGATAAGTTGAAAATGGTTAGGAAACAAAATTACATTTTGTCTGAATTATTCTCCTGTGCTCATTTTTTTATTATCTACTTGGTGGATATTTAGAAGCAACTTTTCTTTACGATACAGATTGAATTGTTTCATGCATCATGCTAAAGTATGGTTGGTATCATCATGATTTACTGAATAAACAACTGTGTGTCCTTAGTGAGATACATAAACCCAGCTATTGCTTCTGTAAGAGACTGTAATTTGTGACCTAAAAGACTCATATTTGCTCAAATTGTACATCATTAGATCAGGATTGAAATGCTAGTAATAAGATTTAAAGCTAGACAACCATATTTTAGCTCAGGATTAGTAGTTAGCCTTGGGTGCACATATTGTGTGCAGCCAGATCAGTACAGGTGAGAATTATTTAGTTCAAAACAGAACAAGTTCTACTTTCCCTTTTTTTTCCAGATATTGCAAGATCATTTCATTTCCCTTCTGCTGACTTTTCTCCTATGAATGGGTCACCTTCTTGTATCTGAGAAGTTGCAAAAAGTCTACCACAGTTAGTCTTTACTTTCACTGAATAGAAAAGGTTTCCAGATGACCAAACCACAGAATAATATAGAACTGAGTCAAAGAATCTTGGATTGCAGCAATTGTAGATTTCTATAACAGATAGAAATTAATAGGATCAAGCTACTTTTAGAAACCGAGGAATCTGAAGTGATAAAACAGGAGGAAAGCCGCTATGTTGGTAAGGAAAGGAGATAAGAGTTATCTGTATTTTTCTGGTTTACTTGAGATCATCTTGCTTTGGTCCTGTACTAAAAGGTATGGAATGATTCATTCATAAACCAGATTGCTTAACCATAGTTTATTGAAGAAACTGATGGCTGGATAATCCAAATACGTGAAGCCAAAGCCCATATGCCATTTATAATTTGTGTATAATCATACATGAAGAGTACAACTGAAAATTAAGAGTTTACCATCATTTTCAGGAACACCCTGAAATAGACATAAAACAAAACAACTATATCCCCCCCCAAAAAGTGGAACCCCTTTCCCAATTTCTGCTACATGCATAATTATATCTATATCTTCTATGGTCCATAAATCCTCAATGATGGTTCTTGGTCACCAAAATACGTTCTCTTGTGCTTAGCATTTTATGCAAACCCAGTTAAGTAACCTAAATATAGTATGCTGCATGAACTCATCCTAGAGTTAGGTTCACATAATACCATATGCCATAATTTCAAATGCAAATGGCACGTCTTATGCAACATGCTAAAGCAAACCAGCCATATGTTGGCTCACTTCAATGTATGAACCAGTGGTGAAATCCTCTGCGGGTTGCCACCGGTTTGCTGCCTGCACATGCATGGTGCATGCCAAATGTGCACTTCATGCACACATGCACAGTGCACACCAAACGTGCGATTCGCACAGAAAAAGGAGCTGTTTGAAGGTAAGTAGAACCACAAGGGGGGAACAGCTGTGCCTTGCAATTTAGATTTGCTAGAAAGCAGGATTTCCTGCTTTCTAGCAAATATAAATCACGCGGCACAGCTGATTGTTGGAAATACAGGTTTGAATGAACCAGTAGCTTTTTTTTACTACTGGTTCGCCCGAACCCGTGTGAACTGGTAGCATTTCACCCCTGGTATGAACCCAGTTAGAATCTGACTTTCTAATCAAGGAGATAAAAGCCTAGTTTCCTATGGTGAATATAAATGTCTTCCTGGTAACCACCTTGAAGTGGTCTTTGTTCTCTCTTTAATCCAGCCCGTTAGGACTGTGCAACTCTTCAGATTCGAAGTCCCAAAAGTGCTTTGAAAGGTAAAGGATGCTAATGTAAATCCATCTGCCATTTGTTAAACTAAGTGCTTCTTTTTCTGAGATTAAGGAGACATGTTTCCTTTAAGGAGTTGAGGAGAGGTTACAGCGATTGTACAGCCTGGTATCCTAAAACATTTTTTTTTTTGCTTTTGAACTTGAAGTGCTACTGGGCCAGCCGGCCAGCCTGCTGCAAATTACTAATATGCAAACATATGACAAGAAAGGTTGATAGAAACATGCATGACTCACCATAGACCATCTGTTCCTTACTGAGTGCATTCCACATGTATGGCTGGAGCAGCAGGAGGTGATGGAACTTCAAATCTAAGTTATTGGGGTAGAGCAGGGGCCTTCAAATTTGGCAACTTTGACTTATGGACAACTCCCAGAATTCCTCAGTCAACATGTAGCAACTTGGCAACTTTACAACTTGTGGAGTTTGGAGACCCCTGGGGTAGAGGGACCAACACATTACAGGAGGCTGCCTGCACCAGAAGGATCCTTGTGGCTCTGCCCTCTTTCACAAACTAGTGTCTGAACTGCTGGAAACAACTCGTATGAAGTTCTGCTGGTGAAAATCAAATACCTGATGGTTGGGAATTGCCTGACTTCCTGACAATTAATCACACCTGCAGCCAGCAACATAATAACTGAGAGCAGTGGGAAATCACAGAAGGATTTTCCTGTCTTGGAAGAGCCAACTAGGTTTGTTTTGGAGAGCAGCATTCTCATCAGCACTCCATGGAAATTGGTTTGCTTAAAAAGGGTTGAGTTTTGGCAAAGCAAGCCCAGTTTCATGGATGGAGAGTGGCAGGAGAGCTAATTCAGCAGCACCACAGTGATTCTATGGGTAAGATATCTGGGGTAACCTTTTTTTCAGGTTTTAATGGGGGACTGGAGCCAGGAGGCCAAACCTTCCCAGCTTTAAAGGGCCAGGACTTCCTCTTTTATGATACTTTGGGGAGGGCCTCAAGGACTGAAATGGGAGGAACTGACTTCCAAAATCTTTTGAATATGATCCTCTCTCCAAGATGACAAAGCAGCTAAAATGGAAAAAATTAATTAGCCTTAGCATGGGAGATGGGATGTTAAAAAGGGAGTATGAAAAGTCATACTGACTGCTGAAATGTCTTTATTGTAACACTGAATTTCAATTCAGGGGGTTCTGGAGCTTCCCCCCACCCCACCCCCCAAAAAAAGGGTGCTGGTGGGTGGATTTCATGTAAGCTATTGTCCCTTGCTTTATCCAAATCTGAAGTGAAGGTTTAAGCCTGGAGAAATCAGCTTAATGCCCTTCCAGTTAATTTGCTAGCTTTTCATAGACAAGATTTTGATGTCTTTGAGGGAGAAGCATTTTCAAACCATGATTTTGTTTGCACATGCACACTCCTGATTGAGTGAATATTACAAAGTTCCCAGTTTATTGCCCCCCAAATAGATGGCTTTTTAATTGAAGCTACAAGTTTACAATATAGTGGCAACCTGAAATGGTTGCCATGTTGGATTGTTTATCAAGCAGATGTTGCAACAAAGAATAATCCTCAGATCTAGCAACCAATTAAGTTCCTTTGGATAGTGACATGGGCAGCATATAAATTTAATAAATAGACTGATCCAGGAGGCAATTTGGGGTTCAAATGTCATAAAAAGTCTAACTTGTTGAAAAGTTTTATGAAATGGGTTCATCTGTGTAAAAGAGATCCATATACCCTGTTTCCCCCAAAATAAGACATCCCCTGATAATAAGCCCAATCGGGCTTTTGAGCACATGGTAATAAGGCCAAGCGCTTATTTCAGGGTTCAAAAAATATAACACGGGGTCTTATTTTCAGGGAAACACAGTATGTGCTGGCTAATTGAGTTAGGTGGCTATAATAAATTTAAATGCACAGAATAATTGAGGTGGGGAGTTGAGCATATTTTGTAAACAAAATTAATATTTCACACACCTGGAAGATCTCCAAATAGGGGGGAAAATATTTTGAAGGATAAAAGTAGCAACAAAGCTTGGCAATGTACCAGAAGCTGGTGCAAAATCTGTTGGGAGAATTTGTGTCATTCCACATCTGTCGGGAAAATATGCAGCCTTGGATGCCAGGAGCTTTCTGGGAAGGTGAAGTTTCTAGAGCTGGAATGATATTGCAAAGTGTTAGGATGATGTATGGGGCTTCATCTTTCAGGGTGAGATTTTAAGAGAACCCTTAAGATTCTTAGTTTTAATCCTAAAATAGGCTTAATTAGCATTTACACTGTTGTTTCCTACCTCAAAATGGCAGGAATCTGCTGCTGATTGTCACTAATCATAAATACAGGAAGATATAGAAAAAGGGTCTTGGGTTGTTTACTTACTTAGGTACTGGGAGACTGTTTAATGTGTGATTTATTTTCAAATAATTATGCCCAGATTGGGTGAAGATGTTTTTTTCCCCCTTTTAAGTAGTTCAGAGATATTTTCATTCATATATATGTAGTTCTCCATCACTTCTGCTCAGTTCTGTTGCTGGTCCAGCTGTCTGTCCCTGAGGTGTGTTCAGTGGTGAAATCCAAATTTTTTTATTATCTGTTCTGTGGGCGTGGCTTGGGCGTGGTGTGGCTTGGTGGGCGTGGCTTGGTGAGTGTGACAGGGGAAGGATACTGCAAAATCTCCATTCCCTCCTCACTCCTGGGGGGAAGGCTATTGCAAAATCTCCATTCCCACACCACTCTGGACCCAGCCAGAGGTGGTATTTCCCAGTTCTCCAAACTACTAAAAATTTCCACAACCAGTTCTCCAAACTGCTCAAAATTTCTGCTACCGGTTCTCCAGAACCTGTCAGAACCTGCTAGATTTCACCCCTGGGTGTGTTCCAAGTATTTAGAAGGCTTTCGTGTTCCTTTGAATGGAAGCAGAATTTTGTCTTCTCTTTCCTTGCTGAATTAATACTGGAAAGAAATCTTCCACACCTAGAAGCTCCTTTCACAATCCTTCAGATGAGTTGGTGAATGTTTCCATCATTACCCAGCCTTTTGGCTATTGATGGAAAAGTAGACCAACCATCTGAAGGACACTGAGTTAGCGAAGACTATTCTGAGTGTATAATTTTTGGCTTCACTCTTAACTCAGGAATGAGAAAGAGAAAAGAAAAAGTATTTTAGAATAATAGAGGAGTGATTTGATGGCTAAACATGACTCCAGTTTTCTATGTGTTTGGATGAATGGGTAAGCTTGGCTAACGAATGAATGCCCAGATGTGTATATACTCACACTAAACTAGTGTGTATACAAAATATTTTCACCTAGGTTCTTCACAGTATCTGAGTCCAGTGCTTTAAACTGGGACTAGCAGTAGCTGTGGCAGTGAATTTTTCCCTCCATTTCTCTGCTATCTAGAATCATTTTAAAGTTAGAACTTTGCAAATGCCAGAAATTGTGTCACTATATCTAAGCTTGATGTACTGCATGCTGTTTCTCTGTTTTCCTAGAAAATCTCTGCAAGATTTCCCAGTAATCTAGTAGGGAGAGAAACAGATCAAGAGATTTGCCCAGTTTGCAAACATTGCAAGTCCTAACTCTGTGCTACTTCATGTGATTTGAGACTGGTTAGTCTCAAAACAAAATATTGCTATATTTTGTGGAATGGCCTTTTAGAGTTGGGAGGACTTTATTCCTTTGTGAAGAAATGTATCACTTCTTATTCTCTCTTTGGGAAACCTGATGACTTTCGCTAAAATCTACATGGAACCCAAGTCAGGGTGCACATGATTTCTCTCGGCCAAGGTGCCAGGAGGCTGTACTCCAGACAGATATTCAAAGTCAAGGCAAAACACGTGTGTGTGTGTGCGTGTGTGTGTGCGTGTGTGTGTGTAAATATATACCAATATGTAATTGAATGCCTTGTGTCTACTTTTTTTCACCTTCTGTCATATTAGAAAGATTATAGTTTCATTATAGTTCCCAAGGATTTTGAAAGCGACGTCTAAATCTTCTAAAGACCCATGTGTAATCCCAATGCCTGATTTAAAGGTAAGAGGAGTTTTCAGGACAGTGATAAAGAATTTATTTGGCAAGTTTATACAGCTAAGCACTTTGTTCCAAGTTCTCCTATGTTCTGAGATGCTTGTAAGCTTTTGTTTTGCTTTGTTTGAATTTTGAGCTTGGGCATCCAAGTTATGCAAGGATGGATGACTGAATGGAGTATGTGAGGCTTACTTTGGTGGCAATGATGGGGAAGGGGACTCTGTTGACATAAACCAGGGGTCTTCAAACTTGGAACTTTAAGACTTGTGAACTTCAATCCCAGAATTCCTTAGCCAACCATGCTGGCTGAAGAATTCTGGGAGTTGAAGTCCACAAGTCTTAAAGTTGCTAAGTTTGGAGACCCCTGACATAAACTATTGGGAAGGTTTCTTGAGCAAATTTTGTTCCCAGGAGAAAACCTGGGCAAAGGTGTTTGCCATTGCTCTGTCCTTGCAGTTGTCCCCTGGACCAGCTTTGCCTGGCACCTGATCACACTGCATCTACTTGTGCATTTATGGATAGGTTGTTATTGAGAGTTGACCCTGTCCAAATTCTCCAGCCATGTTCTCAGCCACTGGGCCTTCTGGAAGAAAGATAAAAGTCTGCCTATAAATACTGACAAAGGCTTCTGGGAGTGGAATGAAGCAACCTTCCCTTTGGTTATTTCCTCATATAATATAATTAATTTTGCAGCTTACACTTGAAATACCTGGGAGATTATTTTGGTTAACCTCTCTAATGTTAGGGATCCTACTTTTTTTTTTTGTCCTGCTTTTATTTCTTTAAAAGTAACTCAAGGCGAACATAAATAATACAAATTCCTCCCCCCCCCCACCCAATAATGTGGATTGGGCTGAAAGAGCGTAACCCAAAGTCACCCAGTTGGCTTTCATGCCTAAGGCAGAACTAGAACTCACAATCTTCTGGTTTCTACCAACACCTTCATCACTGGCTCTTGCATGTAGCCTCTTTGCATATCCCACCCGCCCCCAATCTTGGGTTGTTAATGTTGAGTTGCAAAAGATTGTTGAGTAATGAACATCCTGAGACATAGAGAGGAGGGACAGTGTTTCTCAAACTTGGCCACTTTAAGATGTATGTCTGGCTCTGGGGGTTGAAATCCTCATATCTTAAAATTGCCAAATTTGAAAAAATAGTGATCTATAATCTGAACTGTTTTTCTTCTTTTTAGGAGCATTGTTTTTCAAATGGACTCTTAAACTTTCTGGACTTATAATACACATATTGTGAATTCTGAGTACCTATTGTGAGTCTCCTCATAGGGGCCATGACTGGTCACAAACCAACATCCATTATCACAAGGAATATTGGTGATGTTGTATCCACCTACGCAGGGCTGAAATCTAAAATTTGTTACTACCAGTTCTGTGGGCGTGGCTTGGTGGGGGAGGGTAATGTGACGGTGGGCGTGGCCATTTTTAAAAAAACTTTTAAAACCATTTTTTCTACAACCTCTTCAGCGAAGAGGTTGTTAAAAAATGCTTTCAAAAGGCTCTGACAATCCCAGCTGAGTTGCCTGATCGGCAGAGACTTCTTTCCTTTTAAATGCCTCTAAAGATCAGGCAATTCAGCTTGGTTTTTTTTCTTTTAAAAGCCTTTGATGATCCCAGCTGAGCCGCACGATAATCAGAGGCTTTTTTTTTTTTTTACTTTTAAAAGCATTTTTTCGGCTGAAGAGGTAGAAAAAATGCTTTTAAAATTTTTTTTAAAAAGCCTCTGATGATTGTGCAGCTCAGCTGGGCATGGGGGGGGAGGCAGGGATTTTTGCTACCAGTTCTCCGAACCACCTGCCGCCATCGCTACCAGATCGGGCGATCCGGTACGAACCGGGAGCATTTCACCCCTGCTCCTACGTATCTCTACATCCAGGTTTCCTTTTTTTTTTTTTTTTTTGCCTTGGGCACATGGGCACACTTCCAAGAAGGTTGTAGTCAGTTTGCCCTCTGTCCCCCTTGGAATACCTTTGAGTTTCTTGTAGGGCACAGGAGGTTTCTTAGAGATAAGATGAGAGAGGAAGGTGCCACTTCGTATCACATTATACAAGCTTCCCATTTATTACTTTTATGTAAAAAACACATACTGTCAAAAAGTTGTGTGAGATTAGGATCATGCCAGTATCAAAAAAGATGTGTAGTTTCCTGTAGACTTCTGGTTTAGAGGGCTAAAAGGGTGAGATAAAGAGTTAGGAATAGAGGTTGTGTCAGTGGTGAAATCCTCCGCGGTTTGCCACTGGTTCACTGCCCACGCATGCGCGGTGTGTGCCAAATGCACGCTGCATGTGTGCATGCACAGTGCACACCAAACACACACCGTGTGTGTGCACAAGTGCGGTGTGTGCCAAACGCACGCTGTGTGCGTATGCACAGTTCACGCCAAATGCGTGCTTTGCGTGGAAAAAGGACGCTTAACAAGTTAAGTAGAACAGCGAGGGGGAACAGCTGTACCGCGCTATTTAGAATTGCTAGAAAGCAGGATTTCCTGCTTTCTAGCGAATATAAATCGTGCGGCACAGCTGATCGTTGGAAATACCGGTTCAGACCAACCAGTAGCTTTATTTACTTCGCCAAACTGGTAGATTTTATCACTACTGGTTTGCCTGAATCGGTGTGAACTGGTAGGATTTCACCACTGGGTTGTGTTCAAATTTTGACTGTGGTTTGGTATGGCTGTAGGCATAAATAACTTGGCACATAAAATAGAAGTAAGAGTCCGCTTCATATAAACTGTGGATCTCTTTGCTAAAAGTCAAGTTTCACAGGGGAAGTGCAGGTGTGTTATTATCAAAAAATGAATGCCTGCTTTATTGTGTGTGGAAGGGAGTTGTGCTATGATCTGCAACTAGAACACTGAATAAATTGGCAATTCCCTGGACAACCTCTCCAAGGAAGAATAAGCAGTTGCTAGGAGACAGACCAATCTTTGCATGTCACCAGGACACTCACATGGCTTTATGCTGTTGTTCAGTGTACACTGTAAACTTGAGGCAGGCCTTTCCAACTATCAGAATTTAGACTGCTTTCTTAATCTGGGAGTTTGGTCTTGCCTCAGTTTCCCTTAAAACACTTCGCCCCTTGCTGTTTATTTATTGGGTGTAAATGACTGTTCTTCAGTGATTTTAGGTGGCCTTGCATAAGATGATTATTCCTTTCAACTTTATTTACTAGAAAAAGAAAATCTCTAGCAGAGTTTTGTGGGTATTGCCCATATCAGGGATATGGGGAATAAACAGGGAAAAAACAGGAGCCTGAGTGGCGTAGGAGGCTAATGCCTCCTACTAAGGCAGCATTTAACATCCAGCTGCCTGCAATTACTGCGAGTTCAATTCTCACCAGGCTCAAGATCGACTCAGCCTTCCATCCTTTCTAAGGTGGGTAAAATGAGGACCCGGTTTGTGGGGACAATAAACTGACTTTGTATAAAATATACAAAAGTATGAAGGCTATTGCTTAATGCATTGTAAGCCGCCCTGAGTCTCCAGAGAAGGGCGGCATATAAAAATAAAATTAAATAAATAAATAAATAATATCTGCTCTGTTGGGTTCTAAAATCCCTGATTTCTGGTGTAACATACAGAGCTCTTTGTCTAAATAAACTCTAAAAGAAATTCCACAAGAAATGCTGTTGGAATAGGTCATTAGAAATCTGAGTAATGGATGTGCACTACAAGAGCAGGTTGTAAATCTTTATATAAAACAAGGATAATTTTTGTTGTCTGGAAAGGGAACAGATCTGATCAAGCCTGAATTAGTCCCTTCCATCAGTTAACTTCTATGCTGTCTCAAACTTCAAGCCTTACATCGTTTGGGGACAGGTTATTTGAAGGACTGCCTCTCCCATGTTACATCACCCAGCCCACCAGGACGGGAAGGCAGGGCATGTTACAGATTCTATTGATTAGGAATGGTCATCTGGTGGGACCTCAAAAAAGGGGCCTCCTTGGTGGTGGCTCCTTTATGGAATATCATTCCTCCTGAAGTATGGTGGTTTCCACCCTGTTGCTTTTCTGAAACATGGTTTTGTCAGGAGTCCTGGGGACCACGAACGGAGACAGATCAAGTGGCTGATTTGATTGTATTGTTGCTGCCATGGAGAAGTGCGGGAGGCAGGGGAATGGGTTTTACTGTACGGTGGGTTTTTAAATTTTATAGACTGCCTGGTGTCACCTACATGTGAGTTGGCAGTTATATAATTTTGTTTAATAAACAAAAATAATAAATGATTAAGTTCCTTGCTTATAGGAGAGGCCTAAAAAGATTTAATATGAGTAAACTTTCTGAATGTAATTTCCCCATGACTAAAGTGCTCATGAAACTATGTAAGCTGACTTTGCACATTGCACTTATTTATTAACAGAATAACAAAATAACAGAGTTGGAAGGGACTTTGGAGGTCTTCCAGTCCAACCCCCTGCTCAGGCAGGAAACCCTAAACCATGTCAGACAAACAGTTCTTCAATCACTTCCTAAAAACTTCCAGTGTTGGAGCATCTACAACTTCTGGAGGCCTCTCTAGGAGTCTCTGGAAGCTGGGGATAGCAAAAAAGTCACTTCCTGTCTAACCGGGAGTTGGGAAATGGACTGTTTCAGGCCTCGGGAGGACTTCCAAGGGGGTGGGAAGGCTCTTTTTGCCCTCCCCAGATGCATAGAGAGGATCTGGAGCCAGGTGAGAAAGAAAAACGGGCCTTCCCCCCAACCCAGGCCCTCCGGAGGCAGGAAACAGCCAGTTTCCCTACTTCTGGTGGACCTAGAAGGCCCGAAAATCAGTTGGCCGGCATGCACATGTGCGCCAGAGCTGAGCTGGATTGCCCACAGATATGGCTACGCATGCCACCTGTGGCATACATGTCATAGGTTTGCCATCATGGCACTAGGGATTCGAACTGCTGAACTGCCGAACTTTTGATCGACAAGCTCAGCCACTTGGCCACCGTGTCCCTTTCATTAAACTAGACATTCCCAATTCCAGCTAAAACATTTAGCCTCCAGTCCCCTAATCATCTTTGTTGCTCTTTGTACTCTTTCTAGAGTCTTTTTTACATCGTTGCGACCAAAACTGTATGCAATATTCCAAGTACGGTCTTACCAAGGCATTATAGAGTGGTATTAACACCTCACGTGATCTTGATTTTATCCCTCTGTTAATGCAGCTTAGAACTGTGTTGGCTTTTTTGGTAGCTGTAGCACACTGCTGGCTCATATTTAAGTGATTGTCCATTAGGACTCCAAGATCCCGCTCACAATTACTACTATTGAGCCAGGTACTACCTATATTATACCTATGCATTTGGTTTTTCTTGCCTAAATGTATAACATTACTTATTAGGTGTTAAATTTATGTTTTACTGACAAAGAAATAAGGGGAGACTAGTATAGATCTATTTCAAGTTATTTAGCTCTCATCAGATAGCCATACCCTCCTGGGATTCAAACCTGGGCTACTTGCATATTAGGTAGATGTATTAACTTCTAAGCCACAGGCTCTCCTCGCTTTGTCAGCTATACCAGGGGAAAGATTGTTTTTTATCAGGACAATCCAGGCTACCCAATTATGGGATGGAGCATATTGCTTCCGCTTTCGCCTTTCAGCCCCAATGGAATTAAATACTAAGGGGCTGAAAGGCGAATGCAATATGCTCCGTTCCATAATTGGGTAGACCAGGTTGCCCTGATAAAAAACACTTAATCTTTCCCCTGGTATAGCTGACAAAGTGAGGAGAGCCCGTGGCTTAGAGGTTAATACATCTACCTAGTATGCAAGTAGCCCGGGTTCGAATACCAGAAGGGTATGGCTCAATGATAGGAGCTAAATAGATCTGTACTAGTCTCCCTTTATTTCTTTGTCGGTAAAACATAAATTTAACACAAAAATACCATATTTTTCGGAGTATCAGATGCACCTTTTTCCCCAAAAAAAGAGGGTGAAAATCTGTGTGTGTCTTATACTCCGAATGTATACTCCAAAAAAAGCCTCAGAAACGAAGCTTCAGAAAAAAAGCCTCCAAACAGCTTCAGAAAAAAAGGCCCCAACAGAGCTTCAGAAAAAAAGCCCCAGAGCTTCAGAAAAACATAGCTTCAGAAAAAAAAGATGCTTTTTTTCTGAAGCTCTGTTTCAGAGGCTTTCAGAGGCAGAAAAAAAGCAAAACAAAAGCAAGGCACAGAGCTCACAACCAACAACTCTGTTGCTAAAATTCACCTCTGAGAACAGCTGATTGGGTGTATTCCGGGAGGCCAATCCACCCGCCAATCAGTTTTTTTCTTATTTTCGTCCCCAAAAACTACAGTGCATCTTATACTCCAGTGTGTCTTATACTCTGAAAAATATGGTAGTTTGTCGTGAAAGGGACTGTCTGTGAAAGCCTCTGGATTGAGGCTGAAAGGCGAAAGTGGAAGCAGTATGCTCCATCCATAATTTGGTAGACCAGGCTGCCCTGATAAAAAATATTTAATTACTTATTAAGCCAAAGCCATAAAGACCTGGTACAAAGATCTGTGAATTTTCTGGTATACAGTTGCCAGGAGGGAACTATCTCCCAAAGCATTTACTTTGAATTGGATCTTTCTCTTCCTGTAAATTTGTTTTTCTTTTTTCTGCTTTGACAAAGCATTACTTCAAACACCTAGGGAATCCATGAGATGCAAGGGGACGGTTGCTCCCTGCTTACCTCAGCTAATGCTCTTTAGAGGAACTAAAGAGATCACTTGCTGGATGAATGGCTGGAGCTCCTGTTTAGGGAAGGAGATTGTTTACACAGAGATGTTCCCAAGTGCACCGTGTGTGTGTGTGTGCTTGAAGAAACTAATAGGAGCATTCTACACTACTCTAGTAATGGGAATTCAAAGAGCATGTTATTACCATATGGCCTTGAATACAGGTGGAATATTCATATGTAGCAATGAAGCTTGCATGCGGCCTCCTCCTATGCATTGATCCCGAGATGCACCTTGATTTACTGTGGGGCTCTGGGAGATGGGAGATGAAGTGCCAAAAGAGATGCCTGGGGTACTATTGGATGAAGAAGTGTTTTTCGGTGAGACCGGTCTATCGTGGCAACCTGGTGTACCCAAATATGGTATGGAGCATACTGCTTTCCGCTTTCACCTTTCAGCCCCAATCCAGGAGCCTTCACAGGCAGATGTTTACACGACAAACTATTTTTGTGTTAAATTTAAATTTACCGACAAAGAAATAAAGGGAGGTTAGTATAGCCGTTTCAAGCTGTTTAGCTCTCATCAGCTAGCCATATTCTTCTGGGATTCGAACATGGGCTGCTTGCATATTAGGCAGATGTATTGGATGAAGAGTTGGAGTGACTCTAACTGGGCATGGGTAAAAGCCCATATTAAGGATTACCTTGTGGCAACAAGAGTTGCAAAATGTAAATAGTTCGCCACTCTTATTGCATCCACTGATAGCCATCCAGCAGCTCTGTTTTGGATTTTCCTGTAGAGCAGGGGTGTCAAGCTCAATTTCATTGAGGGCGGCATCAGGGTTGAGTTTGACCCTGGGGAGCTGGGTAGGCAAATGGGTAGGCACTGGGTAGCATCAATGTACTAGACTTTCTTCTTTTCAGTTAATGTTATCTTAGGCATGTTATGAACAAAAGGCTTGTGTATTTGGATCTTAAAAGTTGTACAAGTTCTTAATTTGCTCATTTTCTAAAACATTCTCAACTTAATAGGGTCAGTAGTTTTTTTAACCAATTCAGATTCAAAATTCTGGTAAAATTTCCATTGAATAATCCTGGTAATTTGTTCGTGACACTGCTTGTGGTCAGTGTGTGAAATCTTGCTAATCAAATGGTCAATTATTTGATTCTTTTTACTACAAAACCAACGAATTTGCTGTTGTTACATTTTAACTGTTGCCTTCATGCAATTAATTGGCAAAGCTTTTTTTTAAGCCACTAAAATAAAACCTATTTTAATCAACACCATGTGGGTTTTTTTATCAGCTTTTTTTTCTACATCTTTCAGGTATTGACCACATATTAACTTGTTCTCCCAAATAACAAATCAGTTTTAAATTGTTTCTTTTCTATATTCAACCTTCCATCTTTGTTACTTTCAAGATTGACAGATGTCAGCAAGGGTTCTTGGCTTTTCTTAAAGGCTATGCTTTTCTTCTTCCAGTTTGTTTCAGCTGTAGACTTCTATATTATGTAATTTTGGATCTTTATGATTAGAGCTAAAGTAAGGTAAATAAGTAAAGTATAAATCACATGTAAACCTTACATGTGAGGTTCATGGTTTAGGGCAGCCAGTTGTCTCTCTGCCTCACCTATCTCACAGAGTGTTTTGTGGATTGGGAACTGGAGCAGGGAGAATTCTACATGCTACCTTGAGCTCCTGAAGACAGGCAAGATACAGATTTCATAAATAATAGCAATATGCCACCTAAACTTATATTATGGGCAACAGATGGATTGCCCACTCTTAGCCAGTTGGTGTTCTCCTGTGAACCTAATCTTGCTCACTTGGTGTTTTCCAAAGGTTCTGGATTTCAGTTTCCAGAATCCCAAGATAATTTGGTCGGGTAAGGGATTCTGGGAATGGTAGTTTAAAACATCCGGATGGTGGCAGATATCCTAGCTCTGTTTCTGGATAAGAAGACCTTGCTCCCAGGCAAAAGGAAAAAAAAATAGCTCTGATGAAGACTCGAAATGGAAACTTTGTACTTTTCTGTCCATGCGTTACCTATGAATATTTAATGAAATCACTTGTAAATAAAACGGGTGGAGAAAGATGAGAAGCCTAGGAGAAGAAAGTAAGAGGAACTCCATACTCTTGAAACTGCCTTCCAGGAGGGAAGTAGATTCTAGTTATAGACATTTCTGATAGGATGCCTGAATGGGGCACTTGTCTAGCTTTTAATAAACAAACAAATAAACAATCTAGCACACAATTCAGGTGAGGCAAATAGTATTCAAGACATTATAGAGATATACCCAGGGACAAAGATCCCCATGAATATTGTATTGCCTACTCTGTCTTTAATTAGTGGCGTCTGTACATTTTGGATGAATTTCTCTATGTGTAATCGATGCTAATGTTTTTACCAGGAATGGTCAGCATGAAATATTGTTTTCCAAGATTTCATTACTAACCAGTTTTTTTTCTTCATCTGGCTTGTTTACAGCAGCCTCATTGGTAGGAGACAAACATTCTCGTATATCTAGATACTTCACATTGTTGGTTATCCTTTGTGAAAGTCCAGTCATTTTAATTTGTTGCAGTAAACACTGAGAATAATTAACAATTTTCCTTGTACTGTCTATCTCTTAAGTCAAGATGCAGATAATGCACTCATTTCTGCGCATGCCCCAAGATGGCTGCGAAACGCCGGTGAGCTTACCTTGAGGGGAGGCTTTTGGCTTCCTTGGAGGGGATTTGGGGGTCCTGGCGTCTGTTTGAGGGCCCGCCTGGCTGTCGGAACATCTAGGGGCTCGGACCCGATGATTTTCGGGCTTAGTGAGGATGTCGGGGAGCGCCACCAGCACTACCAGCGTCGGAGGGAAACAGCAACAGCGTGGAATTTGAGATAATCAGCTGAGAGACTGCAGCTGCGGTCGGCGCAATTGGGCGGCCGGGAGAACGCTGAGAGAGCCAGCGCTTGGGATGCGCCGAGGAGGCCGTGGCCTCGGGGGACGAATGGGGGGGGTTGCCCCAGGCTTTTGCAGTGTTGCTGGGCGCCCCCCGAGGTGTCCGAGGTTGCTACGGCGGCTATTTCATCTTTGCGTCGCTGCGGAGGCCGTTGGACTCGCTAGATTCCCGCTAGACTCTGCCCCGAGTGCCCCTGGCTTTCTTCTCGCCCTTGGACCGTGCCATACCATCAATGCTGTGTATGGCCCTCTGGTGGTCGGAGGAGTTGGGGCCGCCAGACAGTGGGTCAACATGGCAGATGGGGGTTTCCCCAAGTCTCCTCCCACCGCCCCTCCCCAGGTTGTACTTTGGGGATGTGGTTGGTGGGGGTGTGAAAGGCCGGTCTTTGTCATTTGTTCCATCTGGACATGTCTTTGACATGGAACTGTCTATCCTGCCTTTGGATGTTCCGCTCTGCCCCCCCTCCAGGAGGTACCAGGGATGATGTACCAGACTGATGGATCTTGCCTGCTGGCAACAGGACTGGGGTTTTAGTTCTCCCAACATGACCGGTGTGAGAGAGCGGCTCATGTGGTCCTTGATTTGTCGGATTCCCCCATTGCAGTGAGAGGGCAATGGGGAGGGCTTTTGTTCCATCGCTTGTTACGCCTCTCCCTGGACTTTGTCATCAGCCGATGAAGTTTCCTCTTTTGAAGCCCCCAGACTATGTCAGCCTATTTATCATCATTACAGTCCCCCAGATGTATTCTAGGACTGAACTTCTTGGTCTGCAAGATTCCCCCCTCTCGCAGATTTGGCCCTCTACGCTATCGAGGGCCTACCTCGATGAAGGGTCTTGGAACCCTGAGAGGTGGCATGCAGCGAGGAGGAGGTTGTGGGGTTTCTTAGTCAAATTTTCATTTTGTATTTTAAAAGGGTCTGGGGGGGGAGGGGTTTTTAAGGGGACACGGGAAGTGGGGAGGGGGTTGTAGAGATGGACCGGGGGGGTCCATATAGCTACTGTGCGGGGTGGTGGGTTGGTTGGGCGCAGCGGAGGAGACGAGAAGGGTAACCTAACCGGGGCTCCGGGTGGCGAAAAAAAGGGCAATTCCATCAATGTGATAAGTGGGAGGGGCAGGTATGGCGGACGCAGGGGGTCACATCAAATGTTGGGGGTGCGCATGCGCTGTCTCCGAGTGATTGCACACTCCGGCCCCCAATGCGCAACTCGTGTCCTGGGTTGCGCAGAGTTTCAGGCCCAGGGTCTGCGGCTGATGTTATGTAATGCCAGGTCGGTGGTTAATAAAGCCCCCCTCATTTGTGATCTTATTTCGGAGGGGGGTGCGGACCTGGCAGGTATTACGGAGACCTGGTTGGGCCAAGAGGGGGGGTCCCCCTCATCGAAATGTGCCCGCCAGGTTTCCGTGCATTTCATCAGCCAAGGGCCCAGGGGAGGGGTGGGGGAGTGGCGGTGATTATTAGGGAAAGTCTTTGTCCAAGGGAGACCACTGTTCCTCAGATAGCCGGATGTGAGTCCCTTTGTGTGAAGTGGGGCCGTGGGGTGCAGATGGGTTTGCTGGCCACGTACTTGGCTCCCTGCCACGTGGCAGTGACCCTGCCCGAGCTACTCGACGTCATTGCCGAGGTGGCGGTTGATACCCCCAGACTTATTGTCATGGGGGATTTCAACCTTCCATCTGCGGGTGAGACGTCAGAGGTGGCTCGGGAGTTCATGGCTTCCATGACGGCCATGGACCTGACCCAGGTAGTTCAAGGCCCCACTCACATAGGGGGACACACTCTGGACTTGATTTTTATCTCTGGTCAGTGGTTGAATGATCTTGGTAGAGGGGATCTAGACATTAAACCCTTGTCATGGACAGATCATTCACTCCTTCACCTGGACTTTCCTACCGCTTCCCCCCACCGCAGGGAGACGGAACCGACCAGATGGTTCCGTCCCAGGCGCCTGATGGACCCTGAAAGGTTCCTGACGGAGCTTGGGCCGTTTCCTGAGACTCTGACACACGACTCGACTTAAGAGCTGGTGGCCGCCTGGGAAAGGGCGGCCGCTGGAGCTTTGGACCGCGTCGTGCCTTTGCGGCCTCTGACCCGATGCTGATCTCAATTGGCTCCTTGGTTCTCTGAGGAGCTGAGAGAGATGAAGCGTCGGAAAAGACGCCTAGAGAGCATTTGGAGGACTAGTCAATCCGATTCCGACCGGACACAGGTGAGGTCTTATATCAAGACCTACCTAGAGGCGATAAAAGCGGCAAAATCTAACCATTTTTCCGCTCTTATCGCATCTGCAGAGAACCGCCCAGCCGCCCTGTTTAGCACCCACTCCCTTCGGGGGGGAGTGTGGGAAGATCCCTTGCAGGGTCGTGCTGAGGATTTTGTGCAATTCCTGCACGATAAAGTCGCTCGGATTCGGGATGGCTTGGACTCCGATTGGATGAGTCCAGGGGAGGAGACGAGGGCAGGTCTTGAGAATGTTATCTGGGAGGAGTTTGATCCTGTGGCTCCCGAGGATGTGGACAGGGTTTTGGGTAAGATTAGTGCCGCCACGTGTTTATTGGACCCGTGTCCCTCCTGGTTGGTACTGGCCTCCCGGGAGGTTACACGAGGCTGGCTCCAGGGGATTATAACTGCTTCTCTGAGCGAGGGTGCCTTTCCTGCCGCCTTGAAAGAGGCGGTAGTGAGGCCCCTCCTCAAGAAGCCTTCCCTGGACCCGGCTGAATTAGCCAACTATCGTCCGGTCTCCAACCTTCGTTTTGTGGCGAAGGTTGTTGAGAGCGTGGTGGCACGACAGCTTCCCCGACACCTGGATGAAGCTATCTATCTGGACCCGTGCCAGTCGGGCTTCAGGCAGGGGCACAGCACAGAAACGGCATTGGTCGCATTGGTGGATGATCTCTGGAGGGCTCGGGACAGGGGTTGTTCCTCTGTCCTAGTCCTATTAGATCTCTCAGCGGCTTTTGATACCATCGACCATGGTATCATGCTGCGGCGGTTGAGGGGGTTAGGAATAGGAGGCACCGTTCTGCGGTGGTTCTCCTTCCTCTCCGACCGCTCGCAGTTTGTGTTGGCAGGGGGACAGAGGTCGACCTCGAGGCATCTCGCATGGGGAGTGCCGCAAGGGTCGGTCCTATCGCCCCTCCTGTTCAACATTTATGTGAAGCCGCTGGGTGAGATCATCCGTGGTTTTGGGGTGAAGTGTCACCTGTACGCTGACGACACTCAGCTGTACATCTCCACCCCAGACCACCCCAACGATGCCCTTGATGTGATGTCTCACTGCCTGGAGGCCGTGCGGGTCTGGATGGGGAGGAACAGGCTCAGACTCAACCCTTCCAAGACCGAGTGGCTGTGGCTCCCGGCGTCCCGATATAGTCAGCAGGTGCCATCGCTGACTATTGGGGGTGAATCTTTGCCCCCCACAGAGAGGGCTCGCAATCTGGGTGTCCTCCTGGACGCACGGCTGTCTTTAGAAGAACATATGACGGCCGTGGCCAGGGGGGCCTTTTATCAGGTCCGCCTGATTCGCCAGTTGCAGCCCTTTCTGGATCGGGACGCCCTGCGCACAGTCACTCACGCCCTTGTCACCTCCCGGTTGGACTATTGCAATGCTCTCTACATGGGGCTCCCCTTGAAGAGCACTCGGAGGCTCCAACTGGTCCAGAATGCGGCCGCGCGAGTGGTTATGGGTGCAACCCGTTGCGCCCACATGACACCCCTCCTGCGCGAGCTGCACTGGCTCCCAGTGGTCTTCCGGGTGCGATTCAAGGTGTTGGTCACCACCTTTAAAGCGCTCCATGGCATAGGACCCGGGTACCTTCGAGACCGTCTTCTGCCACCAATAGCCTCCCACAGGCCAGTCCGCTCCCACAGAGAGGGTCTCCTCAGGGTGCCATCGGCCAAGTCATGTCGGCTGGCGACACCCAGGGGGAGGGCCTTCTCTGTGGGAGCCCCAGCCCTGTGGAATGAACTGCCCCCGGAAATTCGTAAGATTTCTGACCTCCGGGTATTTCGCTGCGCACTCAAGACCCTATTGTTCCGCCAGGCTGGGTTAGCAACATAATTTTTAATTGGATGTTTTAAATTTTGGGGGTTTTAAATTAAGCCAATTATTTAATATTTTTTAATTATTTTAATTCGATGTCTATTCTGTTTTTAAATAGGCTGTACACCGCCCTGAGTCCTTCGGGAGAAGGGCGGTATAGAAATAAAATTATTATTATTATTATTTATTGTATCAAGTGTCTATTCCCTTTCTATTTTGTCATACTTCCATCACATAGACTTGGCCTTTATTTATTCTTCATTTTACAATATTGTGGTCTCTAAGCCATGATGTATAGCTTAGTTACTGGACTGTGTCAAATCCACTTGTGGAGTAACAAATCAGAAGGCAATCACAAACTATTTCTGTTCTGTTGCTAAGATAACATCCCGGTTGTGTCCTTGAAACCATCAGCAGCTGAGCTCAATTTAGAGGTGACTTGCCTGGAACTAAATAATAGCAAACAGATACTTTTAGGAAGTCTATTAGCAAATTGTCAAGGCAGCCTACGGGCCACTTCTTTGTCCCTAGTATTAAATTACATCTGTCTTGAATATACAGTATGGAAATCCACCACTTTCACCCTGCCCAGTCTTACTATGTAAGACTATCACTTCATTGGTATACTCTGTACAAGGCCGCCTCCTATAAGCAGAGTACTGTATGTAGCTAATAGTCTGACTTCTTAGCTGTTACACCTAATAGGCAGATAAACCTCTTCTATTCCATGGATTTTACAAAAGCCAGCTTTCTCACAGATTATGTTTTCTGTATAAATTGAGTTTTAACTTCCATTATTACTAACACATATAGCCAATGGGGACAATGGAGAGCACCGAGATGGGTATGGCCAATCTAATCACTTTCCAAGCTAGCTGCACATTATTGCGTCAAGTGTCATTATGAAGACCAAACTTTGACCGGATTTTTTATTATTATTATTTACATTAATTGGCTGCCCAACTCCAGTGGGCTCTGTAGTGTTCATAGGACAACCTGAGCCACAAACCAGCCGACTATGTTATCTCACAAAGTGTTGTGCAAATTTAGGAAATTGAACATGATTAAGTTAATCCTAAATAAGCATATCGTACATACATTAGACTTCAGTTCTGCATCTGTGCAAACATTGCTGCTTGCATCTGTTTGGAATGGGGTACCAGCCCATTTGATTGCATGCCTGGAGATCTGTAATTATGAAAAAGAGGAACGCGTCCCATCCCCCCTTTCCATGCCTATCATAATTTTTATAAAGCTGTCTAATACCCTCTTTGTCTTTCCCCAGAATCTTTTTGTTTGCTTTTCCCAAAGCAGAGGTAGAAAATCTGGAGTCAGAGTGTCATTGGCTCTTCCTTAACGTTCCCTGCCTGTAACGCAGCCAAGCATGCATCTGTGTATTGGCACTTGTTCACATACAGCCCTATCTAACCAGCTCTTTCTTATTCTAAGGCCATCGGAGCTGATTTCCAATAGATTAAAGCAGGGGTGTCAAACTCAATTTAATTGAGGGCCACATCAGGGTTGTGTTAGACCTGGGGGTGGCAGGGGAGCTTGGCCAGGGGGCATGGCCAGCATGACATCATTCATGTTGGGGGGCGCATCTGGTGGCCCGAGTGCTCTGCCAGCGAAAACAGGTTCTCGAGCTCCATTTTCGGTGGTGACAGCATCCTGCAACCCTCTGTCAGTGAAACCAGCTCAGGAGGGCTGCGCATGACCCTTGCAAGTTCATTTTTGCTGGCAGAGGCACCATGGGCCAGTCCTTTGCTGTTTCCAAAGTGGCTCTGTGGGCCAGATCTAAGCACCTCGCAGGCCAAATTTGGCCCCCGGGCCTTGACACGCCTGGATTAGAGTATCCCATCCCCATTGTCCTTTCTGACCAGTACTGGCCCTCCAACCTTGTTTCCATGCCTCTGTCTCTTAGTATTTTTTTTTATTAGTATCTCAAAATATAAAATACAAAGAGAAATAAATGTAAAGGGGAAAGTAAGGGAGGAAAAAAAGGGGGAAAGTGTAGGGTAAAAGGGAAAAAAGAAAGAAAAGCATTGACTTCTGGCTTTTTATAACACAATAGAATAAAGTAATAACCATTTCTGTAACAGTAAATCTACAGAATCAACAAGTCAAAGTTTTATGTGTTTTTGTCCTTTTTTAATTCACTTTTTAATATTTTTTGTCTAGTAATAACTTTTCTATTCTAGCAAGCTTTTGACAGCTCAAAAGAGTGATCAGACTGTTCATATTTGACAGGAGTTCAGTTGTGGTATTAGGCCAGAATACCACAACTGAACAACTGAATACCAACCATTTATTACATGGTGTTAAAGTCCCCCCAATAATCCATATCCAAAATTCAGCAACAAACCTCAAATTACAGTAATATATTTTCCTTCTTTTAATTTTTTAAAAAAGTGTCACATTTTTGAGTGGCTCCATGTCTGTATTTTATTTTTTTTTTAATTAAAAAAGTGGTCTAACCCCTCTAAATTTCACTGATTTATGTGCAGTGCAAAGACAGACATGAGGAAAAGGATTGTCTCTCTTCAATTCTCATTCTTTCCTAGAACACAGAACATAGAATAATAGAGTAGGAAGGGACCTTAGTCCAACCCCCTGCTGAAACAGGAGACCGTACACCTTTTCAGACAAAAGATTGTCCAGTCTCTTTTTGAAAACCTCCAGTGATGGAGCATCCACAACTTCTGAAAGCAAACTATCACTCTCAGGAAATTTCTCCTCAGTTCTAGGATGTTTCTCACCTTGGTTAGTTTCCAACCATTTTTTCTTGTCTTGCTTTTTGGTGCTTTGGAAAACAGTTTGACTCCCTCATCTTTGTAGGACCGCTCAAATATTGGAACAGTGCCCTCTAGTCCTTCTTTTCACTAGACTAGACATACCCAATTCCTGTAACGGCACTTTGTATGTTTTAGCTTCCAGCCCCCTAATCATTTTTGGTGTTCTTTTCTGCACTCTTTCCAGAGTCTCAACATCTTTTTTGTATTGTGGTGACTAGAGCGGGATGCAGTATTCCTAGTGTGGTCCTCCCAGACCAGTATCATGAGAGTGATCATTCACTCCTTCCAGAGACTGCTATAAAGAATGCAATTTGTTTTTAAAAGGAGAACTGGAAGAGATAAGAGATTTCTTATCACTCTTAAACATGTTTTTTGCTCCAAAGTATATGTGGGAGGTGTTGGTGGGTGGGTGGGTGAATTATGGAGGCATTTCACATTTTGCTGTTGGCAGTTAAGATAAAGTTTGCAGGAGATGAACTGAATTATAAAATTGACCTCTGAAGAGGTTGGCTTCTCTGCAATTTAGATAAGACTGGCAGTGGAGAAAGGCAGAGCCAGCAGAAAGGCAATTAACTGCCGAATGTTGTTCAACAGTAATGATCTTGATTAGCTGTTTGCTTTTGCTGTCTGGCTGGAAATGTCTAAAATAATACTTGGCATGGAATGGATGGGAAGGGATAATTCAAACATTGCCAAGAAATGTGAGAAAGAAACCATGAAACAAGGGAGGAATCATTAAGAAATCGACCTGGCTCACAATTGCTAAGCTGTATTTCATTCTCAAAACTATCCATGTTGGATACAGCCCAAATATACTTGTGCTGATGACTGAAGAATATATACAATGTGATCTAGCTTCGTGTTTTAGTGATGATACTAGCCTTTACAAAACCTTTGGTCAAAGATACCCATCCTGAAGTCAATACAGTTTATCATGTTTATCATGTCTCTGTACCACTGGTGACTTTATTAAATCTGGCAATAGCACTCATGTTGTGTGCTGTTTAATACCATGAGTTACAGCTATAGATTTTGTTACTTTGAATATAGAGCAATTAATTTAACTTGTCATGCAACTTTTAGTTTAAAGCTCTGTATTTTATGGTTTTATGTTAATAATAATTATGTAATTACATCAGTTGTTTTATTCTGTGTTTGTACTATTTTTATTTATAAGTGCTCCTCCTACTGCTGTCAGGGGTGATATGGCAAAAGAGTTTAACTTTTATTACTATATTTGAGATATGCTCAGCAGAGGTGGGTTTCTGGTTCTGACCAGTTCTGGAGAACTGGTAGTGGAAATTTTGAGTAGTTCGGAGAACTGGTAGTAAAACTTCTGACTGGCCCTGCCCCCATCTATTCTCTGCCTCCCAAGTCCCAGCTGATTGGGAGGAAATGGGGATTTTGCAGTATCCTTCCCCTGGAGTGGGATGGGAATGGAGATTTTACAGTATCCTTGCCCTGCCACACTCACCAAGCCATGCCATGCCCACCAAGCCACCCACAGAACCAATAGTAAAAAATTTTGAAACCCACCACTGATGCTCAGTGAATACAAACCACCTTGAAAGTGGATTTACAAATGAGAGGCTACAAGATAAAGATGCTACATGGATAAAGATACTACACTGGACATACAAAAGAAATCAGCTGATATTTTAATAATTAAAAACAATATGCAAATAGTAAACCAAGAGAGTAACCTGGATAATTTTCCTATGTTATATTTATAAAAGTGGCTTGTGAGATTCTTCAAAACTTTAACAAACTATTTTTAAAATTTGATTGTAAGGGCATTTTAAGCGTTTCATATGTATCGGGGAGGAGGCATCTTATATGTTTGGTGGTGAATACAGCTCACAGGTATGGAGGAAAGCATATGAACATGTGTTCACTGTGGGGCAGTGAATTTAGTTAATCTGAAAGTCTGGATTACTTAGGTAGATGTTAGATCATTTGCAGGCTGATCATCCAATAAAGGGGTTTTGTCCAGGATGGATATAGGTCACAGAATGATTTTAGCTGTGACCCATTGGCTATAATAGCATTTCATAACAGTTTATCACTGGGTACTAATTTGGTCTTACTTCGTGTTTTATATCTGTGAGCATATATTGTTAAAAATATTTGATTCATATCTGTTACGAATATATCTTTTAACTTAGGGGTCTTTTGGTTTACATATCACACTAAGACACGGTGTGCTTATTCATGGAATACTGCATAAATTAAACTTGGCAGGGTTTATCAAGCAGGATAAGTCATGGTTGAAGTGCTACAATGGCTAAATTCACAAAGCATGCTAAACCGAAACCCATCTAGCTAAGCCCACTGCATCCTAAGACTTCATTGCAGGCAGTAAATTTTATATATTCTAAATGATGGCTGAAAATGTGCACATTTGTTTAAAACTTTAAATCCAAGAAAATGCCTGTATTGTAGATATATTGCTTCTATATACTCCTCAATGTAAAGTTGAGATAATAGTTTACTTCTATGGACTCCAACATCTGGAGAAAGAGAGCAAGCAAAAGAAAACAAATTTCTACTGCAAATAAAGAGTTCACACATCTGGGTCATAAGAAGTTATACTACTGTGATAAATCTATTAAGACCTTAAATTACTATTTTAAAAATGTGGAATAGCACAAAGTTGCAGTTTTCCACAACAATTTATAATTTGTTAAAAATATCTTATTTTATACGTAGTTTGGAAAGGATAGCCCTAGTTAAGCCAGGGTCAGGAGAGGCAGTCAAATCAAGATCTATTATCACCACTTAAAGCTAGTTTTGCAAGCTATAGCTTGGTCAGTTTGTGACTTAATATATCTAAAGTCACATTTGCCTGAGGAAGAGTCCATTGCTTAGGAGAATATGCCAGGTTTCTCAAAGAAAATAGAGAATGAGAACTGCATAAAATACAATTTACTTATGGTTGAGAGTGTAAGTCTTGATAATGATGATAATAACTACTACTACTACTACTACTACTACTACTACTACTACATTATTGTCATTGTATGTGTATGCACAGTATACCCATACAACAAAATTCACTTAACACCCAAAGACCAGGTCCAACACACATAACAATCCCCAAACACACCTCCACCCACCACAAATTCCCCACCCCTAAATCACCCAAACATCCATACAACAGACCAAGTAATCCTGTCCAACAGCTCACTGATGGTGGCGCTTTAGTTCATTGTTGAGTGCAATTATAGCTCTGGGATAAAAACTATTCAGGAAACGTGGTCCAAGTTTTAATTGTTCTGTATCTTCTGCCAGAAGGCAACAGTCCAAAAAAATTGTAAGCAGGATGGGAAGAGTCTCTGAGAATGTTATGCAACTTCCTCAAACAGCAAGATTCAAAGATGTCGTCCAGGGCTGGTAGCTGGAGCCCAATGATATTCTGGGCAGTTTTAATGATTCTCTGTAGAGAATTTTTGTCTGCTGCAGATCTGCTCCCATACTATGCAAGAACACCATATGTCAGGACACTCTCAATAGTGCTGCGATAGTAGGACAGAAGTAGATGCTGAGATAGATTTATGTTCCTGAGCATTCTCAGGAAGTACAGCCTCTTCTATGCCTTCTTCACAAGCATGTTAACATTTATAATCCATGATTAGTATTATGCCTGAAATGTATTCTGTAGGGTTGGTCTTCGGTTGTAGTCGAAAACTGCAACTGTTTGTTCTCTAGGATTCACACAGGAATGTTGCTATTTCTCTTTGTGACTTTCTTCTCTTTTCTTCCCTCCTCCCCCCCCCCCTCTCCAAAACAGTGAAGCTTGGTGGGCTATGGGATGGATGAAGCTGAGCAGGACCAGTACGAAGCCCATCTCAAAGAGCTCTTTGACAGCTTCGATGTCACTGGCACTGGCTGTCTGGGGCAGGACGAACTGACCGAACTTTGCCACGTATTGCATCTTGAAGAAGTAGCTCCAGGAGCATTGCAGGAGACCCTTCTACAGGATGGTCTCCCTAGGCGGGTAAGATCATACACTCTGTAGATGGGCACAGCTGTCATTCCCAGCCTTGGAAAATCTGCACTGGTGGATCAGTGCAGGGTGTTCTTGCATCCAGAGGGAAAGTGGAGATTGGAATGGAAGGAAAGAACAAAGTAGAAATAATAGAAGGAAAAGTTCAGAGATGAAAAGATAGCATGCCACGTCAAACCATAACGTCACCATACATGTATCAGTGTGACTGAATTCATATATGATAGTAATAAATAATGGCTTACAAACACACTGGACTATAGTTTAATAGATTCACATAGCACACAAAATTAAAACCCAATAAATATCATTACAGATAGTCTTTACTTACAAGCACACTTAATTCCATTTTAAATTGTTTTTATCAGATTTCAGTAAAAATTTGTGTCTGGAACTCTGCACTTTGATATGGCCCAAGGGCTAATCAATAAAGTAAACTAACTACAACCGCAATTGGGACTGGGATTTTCATCATAAGTTGTTGTAGTTGTAAATCAAGTCAAACCTAAGAGCCTGAGTGGCGTAGGAGGCTAATGCCTCCTAAGGCAGCATTTAATATCCAGCTGCCTGCAATTACTGCGAGTTCAATTCTTACCAGACTCAAGGTTGACTCAGCTTTCCATCCTTTCTAAGGTGGGTAAATTGAGGACCCAGTTTGTGGGGGCAATAAGCTGACTTTGTATAAATATACAAAAAGTATGAAGGCTATTGCTTAACGCATTGTAAGCCGCCCTGAGTCTCCGGAGAAGGGCGGCATATAAATCAAATTAAAAAAAAACAAAACACCAATTTCACAACAATTTTTGCAGTGGTCATTAAGCAATTCCAGCTTCCCCAATGGACATTTCTTGCTAGAAAGCCCCAAAAAAGGTTACAAATTGCAGGATGCCACAACTGGTTGTAAATGTGAACTGGTTGCCAAGTGCCCAGATTGTGATTATATGACCACTGAGGTGGTGCAACCATGATGTCATAAGTTACTTTTTCTAAGGCCGTTGTGACTTTGAGTCATTGTTAAATGGTATTTAAGTTCAGGACTACCTGTATGGTCTAGTCAGGGTACTGCACATAAAACAGGGTGGAGTTTGATTTCATCATTATGACTGCCAACTTGAATTTTTTGATCTTATCCTTATCCTTGACTGTACTGTAATGTGCAAATGATGCTAATGTGCTTTGCTGATTTCTATTGAGGATGGTATGTTAATCCAGCAGCCCCCAACCTTTTGGGCACCAGGGACTGATTCCGTGGAGAGAGGTTTTTCCACAGACCAGAAGGGGTGTGATTTCATGTGCTGCCTGCATCCCATGAATGGGGCTTCACTTGTTTGCATGGCCCGGTTTCCAGCATGCTGCGGACTGGTGTCAGTCCATGGACCAGAGGTGGGGGACCACTATGTTAGTCCATTACATTGGAGGTCTTCTAATCCAGCAGACCCAATATCATTTCAGACAAGTGGCTGTCCAATCTCTTTTTTTTAAAAAAAAGTAATACAATAATTCCACCTTCAATTAAACAGTGTGTTGTCCGGATACAAATATCTTTATAAAATGATAATCAAAATTTTAGAATATTCATTACTGGAGGCCATCTTTTCTTTTGGATCTTCAGGGCTGCCACACTTAGTCTGTGGGAAACGGAGAGAGGGGTTTGCATGGAGTTGGTAGATAACAACATTCTTTTCTCTGGGAGTCAAGGACGTTCAGCCTGCACCTGGAGTGGTGTGATTGGGAGGCATCTCCAGTTGGGACGGACCATGTGATGGACATGTGGGTGCAGGAGAAGGGACTTTGACTTTCCTTTGAGTGGGGAAAACCTGGGAGCTTTCAGATTTGGGTTTTCCTCAGATGTGCCAGTATGACATCTCTAATTCTACTAGTTAATTGTTCCCACTGTTAGGAAGTTTCTCTATTAGGAAGCTTCATGCTGCCCATGAAATGGCTTTGGCCATTATTGCTTTTTCGACTCTCTTGAAACCTCCTGACATTATTTGTGAATGCAATCACATTGAAGCACAACCCACAAAATAGATCTTTCTCTCCCAACCCAGCGTCCTTCGTGGACTACAGTTTCCTTGCACCTAACAAGTATAATCATACTGACAGGGAATTCTGGGAGGAGTTCTACAACTCATGGGGATTATGCCAAGTTGGGGGAAGGCTGAAATAACAGATTCTTATCTCCCTGAGTGTATTCTTTTTCTCTCTCTTGTGTTTCTACATCTACATCTTCTCATTTTCCCTCCCCATCTCTTGTAATAGCGTTTAGAAGAAAGGCAGCTCCTTCCACTTAATGTATAATTTTATGGCCATTGCATTATGGGTCCCTAATTTATTACATGATTGGTCCTTTGTGCAAATGTTCCTGAACCTTTGTATTCTTAAACCAATCTCCCTTAGGAAAACAAAGCCCACCCTTGCTCCACTCAAAAGAGCCCTTTTCTGTCTCTTCCTTTGGAATTAATCTCACTCTCGCTTTGGTCTGTGATGTTAAGAAGTGAATCTCTGGGAATGGCAGGGAAGAAGCAAGAAAATAGCTTTCTGGCTCAAACTGGGCAAATCCTTTCTTTCTGAAGAGAGGGGGGAGGCTTGGAGAGCTCCAGTCTCCCTGAGGGAAGAGTCTGATATCTCGAAGGGCACCTGGGAATTTGCACTGTGCAGAAAAGGAGGAGGTTGGATAATGAGCAGCTCACAGTGCCTTTATTGTGTTAATAAGGGCACTGGCTCTGAGTTACCCTCCTTCTCAAATGGAATCTCCAATATTATTTCCTTTTTCTGCCTGGCACTCAGAAAACTCATCACTCAGATGAGAACCAGAGCACAAAATACAAGCTGAGTGGACACGACCTTGTAGATGACCCTCACTCTGCCAAGGACCTTGGACTACTCATATTTAATGATCTAAGTGCCAAAGCCCACTGTAACAACATCACCAAAAAGGCATTAAGAGTTGTAAAGCTAATCTTGCGTAGCTTCTTCGGTAATATCACACTACTAACCAGAGCATACAAAACATTTGCTAGACCAATTCTCAAATACAGCTCATCTGTCTGGAACCCGCACTGCATATTGGACATTAATACAATTGAACATGTCCAGAAATATTTCACAAGAAGAGTCCTCCACTCCTCTGCTCACAACAAAATACCTTATACCACCAGACCTGAAATTCTGGGTTTAGGAAATTTAAAATTATGTTGCCTTCGGTCTGATCTAAGCATAGTACATAAAATTATCTGCTGCAGTGTCCTGCCTGTCAATGATTACTTCAGCTTCAACCACAACAATACATGAGCACACAATAGATACAAACTTAAAGTGAACCGCTCCAAACTTGATTGCAAAAAATATGACTTCAGCAACAGAGTAGTCAATGCCTGGAATGCACTACCTGACTCTGTGGTTTCTTCCCCAAACCCCCAAAACTTTAACCTTAAGACTGTCTACTGTTGACCTCACCCCATTCCTAAGAGGTCTGTAAGGGGCATGCATAAGAGCATTAGCGTGCCTACTGTCCCTGTCCTAATGTTTCCTCTATTTGTATCTATTTTATGTATCCAATCCATGTTTATACTTATTACCTAATATGTTCTTGACAAATAAATAAAGTTCAATGAAGCACTAACTAGCACTGGGGAAACAAGCTGAACTCTCGGTATATAGGACACCCTGCTAATACTATCATCTTTACAATTTTCTTTGGCTTTACCATCCTAAATGCTCTTTAATGGAAAAGATGAATCTAAGTTAGGTACATAAAAAAATCCATCTCTTTTGACTTTTGATGTGGGTGAGATACATGGGTTTCCAGGGCTGCATTTTTTTTTTTGCACTTGCGTTTAAATGAGGCTTGTGATATCATCTGATAACTCTTTCCAAAGACATTACCTTCTCCTATGCCAGCGGCATAAATTATTTTAAGTGATTGCATTGATTTAGCTTTAGAGAAAAGTTTTTCTGGGATCTAGTCTTCCAGTCTTGAATTGATTTTTGGTCATTTTGGATTTCCTCCACACTGCCATTCAATTCAAGGTTTCGCATGATTTCTGCTCCCTCTGAATGGTAGGTTTTAACTCCTGTCAGTTATGTGATTTAGCCTCTCCTAATCATTCTTCCTTTGACCAATCAGTTTTCCCAAGTAAAAATCACATGCCCTAGAGAAGCAGAACTGAGGACATAATGCATCCATTGCATCCAGTAGAGCCTATATGCTCTAGAATGAGGTTTCTAGTCTGGGTTCAGGGGGACGTTAGAACCTGGATGGGTTCCACAAGGGGCCTGGCAGAGAGGACCCTCAAATGTAGTAATCTTGAATGCACAGACAGCCATCCCCTCTGTTTTTACCTCAATTCTACTTTTGCCGTTACACTGCATCAGTGTTTGTATCCAGGCCACATGTAGGGATTCGCTGCTTTTCCTTTCCACCACTGAAATCTTCCCACAAAATGACTTCCTAGTTGTCTCCAAACGCCAACAAATATTTTCCTCAGTGGCCCAGGTTTTCTAAATGGTGGCAGAGGAAGGTGAAAGAAGAGGTGGGAGCATCTAACTTAGCAGCCCAAAAACAATTATGGTGAGTTCCTCACTCCCATGTTAATGTTGAATTTGCACTAAACAGTTTACTTTGTTATTTTATTATCAGTTTTTTATCGTTAGAATGTTGCCTCTTGATCGGGATTTCAGAGGCGGTGGGTTTTTCTAACAAACTGGTTCCATGACCTGAAAAAATGTGAAAATCCCTGTTCTAAAACAGTGTTTCTCAATCTTGGTTACTTTAAGATGCATGGATTTCAACCCCCAAAATTCCTCAGGCAGCATGGGAATTCTGGGAGCTGAAGTCCACACATCTTAAAATCACCAAGGTTGAGAAACACCATTCTAGAACTATTGGAATGTGTTAAAGGAGGACATTCAGTATTGCCTTGTCTGTCTGAATGCAGCAATTCAGACAGCTCTACTCAAATATAGTAGCTATTGGGTTCAACAACAATGTAAATGCTGCAATAGCCTTCTGTAATTTAGTTACAGAAGTTACTTTAGTTACTTTCTGTAATTTAGTTCCTCCAAATATGATGGGTCTAGTACTCTGGAATTTTGTCGTGCCTAGTGGGAGTCCTGGATATTTTACTCCCAACATACCTGAGGAATGGAGATTATTTATTTATTTGTTTGTTTGTTTATTTATTTATTTACCGTATTTGATTTCGATGATGCCAGCTCCAGAAGGATAGGTTTACAGCTCAAAGTTAGGTCTCATAAAAACATTACTTGTACCTCTTTTTTTTTTTTACTTTTCCCTACTTCATAAGCTCAACACCACCTTGTGTAAATTTTGATTCATACATTTTTAAAAATGAGCCTCTCAAAGTAGAAGCTGCGCTTTTTTTTTTTTTTTTTTGACTCCAGAAAACCCAAGAGGGACTGACATCACAAACACTTTGAAGGGAACATTAAAAATGTAGTATTTTAAGTTTCTTTGGACTGTCTTTGCTTTCCACCCTACAGTGCTTGAAATTTTAACTTGCTGTGGTCTGGAACTGGCAATGTTTTTGCACTGAACAGGCAAGTGTACTCAGTGATCATATCTGATGTGGTGTCTTTTGATGAAGTTGGACTAGCAAAATTTTAGCCTTAAGAGAACTGGAAGGCACCAAATTAGCAAAAACCTGATGCATACCCTGTTTCGCCCAAAATAAGACATTCCCTGATAATAAACCCAAATGGGCTTTTGAGCACATGACAATAAGGCCAAGCGATCATTTCAGGGTTCTAAAAAATATAAGACAGGGGTCTTATTTTTGGGGAAACACGGTAGTTATTTGGGCCAGGCTGTATTCCAGGAACAGAAGGATATTTCAGAAAAGGATTGATACAAAAATCCAGTGTTAAAAATAACAATGAATCCAATTGCTAGAGTCTTGATTAGAAGCAACAAAACCTATGTGGGGCACCTTGTCAAATTGTGATATTGTTTCCCTCTCCACACCCCCACCCCTTCTGAACTTGGTTTAAATTCACTCTTCTTAATCTTCCCTTTGAGCTTCAGTCACGGTAAAATTGCTTCATGTGATCCAAACCCTGGCCATCTGTTCTGCTTGCAGCTGCAATTTCAAGGAAGGAATTTCAACCCCAACAGAGAAACATTCACTTCTATTCCCTCAAACGAAATACCTTTCCGCCGTCTCAATCCTTTCCTTTTTCCTTTTTAACATTACCCTAAAATTTAGTCCAATTGCATAATAAATAGTGGATTCCTTGATGCTCTCTAGGTTTGGTTGTTTGCTTATAGACATTTCATTACCCAACTAGGTAACATCATCAGTGTGAAGAAAGTGGGGTTTGCTCCTTGTTTATATACAGAAATATGTCCTGCCAATGTGATAGGAGTATTGTTTTCTCCTTGGTAGTTTCTTGATTAGAGTATTGCTTTAGACAATGAATCGTCTGCAAGAAAACAAGCAAGCTCAGAGAGCACCAAGGACCCCTCATTTCAACCCTGAGCTACAAATATTTTTTATTGGTAATATTTCTTCCTTCTTGATTGTTTGTCTAGCATTACTCCTTATCTAGATGTCAGTTGCTGAATGTGCCTGGTCTTTTTTTCCTTCTTACTAGTAGCTTTTTTATTGTCTCATTTTAATGATAAGTAAATGTGGTTTATTTCAGTGTGTCTATTGATGGCTGCTTTGTCTGAATGTCAAGCCTCCAGGACAGTGGTGGAATTCATTTTTTTTAACTACCGGTTCTGTAGGTGTGGCTTGATGGGTGTAGTGTGGCTTGGTGGGCGTGGCAGGGGAAGGATACTGCAAAATTGCCATTCCCACCCCACTCCAGGGGAAGGATACTGCAAAATCCCCAATCACATCAATATTATTTCTGGCAATTTTACACAATATCTAAGCTAAAGGGTGCCCCCAGCGTCAAAGTTAGGGCTGTCCACAGGAAGAATTTTTTAAAAAAGAATCCACTAACTTCACTAACATATAAAGTTGGGTACACGTATCATGCTAAGCCAAAATGTAGCTTGGTTTTGGTTTAGTATGAACCCAGTATTGTGGTTTGTAAACCATAGTTTATAGCTTACTATTTTAGGTGAACAGATCTGTAACATATTGGACTGCAGTTAAAACAAATTAAGGCCTGGCAATGAAGCTATTGTTTCATCACAATTTATTGAATAAATCACATTTGTCTAGGTTCACCAATATGCTAAGACATATTGTGACTTGTTTTATTTAGATGTATGTGTTAACTCATCCAGTAATCTTTAGTCCATAACTTCATTCTCTACTTCATCTGACTAAAAGCAGCTAAGGTCATTCTCATCTCATTTTAATTTTCAAAAAACAAAGTGGCAGAAAATAAGTGATGGGATGCCATGATGAAAAGCAAGAATTCTGTTACTGAACATTTTCACTTGCTGAAATATTTAATCAATAAAGAGCAATTATTTCATTAATTGCAGAAGCCAGGAATCAATGAAAACTCCATATGATGTCTCCATAAACAAACAGGAGATTTAACATTGATGGTAAAGTTCAGTCCAGTCAATCACAGAGAAAGAACAAATTGAAGTATATTATTTCCTTTATCAACAAAACATTCATGCCTTAAAAGGAGACAGTTGAAATACAACCAGGTAAAACCTTAGAACCTTAGAATCTCTCCTACCTCTTTTCTAAAACACTATTATTTCAATATAAGGGAATATATGTAGTTTAGGATTGCCTGACCAATTAACCCACTATAACACAACCACCACAAGCTATGAAAAGGACAGCTCTGTCATATATCAAAAGCATCTCAAAAACAACCAACAGACTATAACAACCATATAGAATCACTGTAGATACCAACTAAAGTCATCCAAAATACCTTAAATAAACCAAAGACCCAGTACAATAGCCCAAAAGCAAAAAGAGGAATCATCTAACATACACTGTAATAGTCACTATGTAGGACAGACAAGCAGAAGGCTAATGCAGCATATCCATGAACACCAACTTGTAGTCAGAAGACATGATGAAAACTTCTTAACCTTACAACATGTGGGCAGACTCAACCATATTTTCAACTGGGAAACTGTGAGCATCCTAGACCAAGCTTAATTCAGGAATTCCTGGAGCAGGCATGCTATTCAGCAGGTTCTGGAGAACCGGTAGCAGAAATTTTGAATAGTTCAGAGAACCAGCAAATACCACCTCTGGCTGGCCCCAGAGAATGGAGATTTTGCAATATCCTTCCCCCAAGAGTGAGGTGGGAATGGAGATTTTGCAGTATCCTTTCCCCAGGAGTGGGGAGGGAAAATAATATTCACCTACTTGACCAAGTAGTTAGTGAGATTAACATGTTCAAAATTTTGTGAACAAAAGCATCTGGGTGCAAATTTATGCACTGCCCTTTGAAATATTTAACATTTCCCTAACTATGACCCTTGGTTTAATTGTTAATTGGAATTCTGAAAAGTTGCCAGAGCTTTGAATATTTGGATTTTTGTAGTTTGGTAGCACCTAAGTTTGAGAGTAAGTAAATAGCATCTTAAACCCAATGGACCTGATTATTTCTGTTATAAATGTTGGCAAGTGTTGTGTTATATTTCTTAGTGCAAGTGTGCTGTGGATGAGTATAGATGACTAGGTCTTACAAGTTCCCCACCCCCCATGATTAATTGTAATGCACAGTGTGCTGTGCACAGAGCCCTGCATAATCTAACACTCCCTCCTCTTATAGTCAAGCTCATTTATTTTAAATGTCAAGGTATTTTTTTTTAATCAGGAAAATCTTCCTCTCTGCAAACTGCTTTCTTTTAAGTACACCAGCATTTTGAAATATTGGTAGGATGAATGGCAGCTCTTAATGTATAAATGAGCCACTGCTATGAAGTTTAATTGAGCTGATTCCCAAGATGCTTTTAATTACTTCTTTGTGATATGCACCAAGATCTCTACAGCTAGACTGTATGTTCAGTTCTGAAGTATTTATTGAGATGGCAGTGTTCTATGGCATTCATAGAATGACTCCATCATACAACTTTAGCTTATGCTAAGCTAAAAAGGGGCTTGGTGTTGTGTCAGCCATTGCCTTAGTAAATTGTGTGAAACAGGTTGTTGCTTTAAGCCACAATATGATTGTAGGGGATGCGGGGAAAGAGGAAGCAGAGAATGCTTCATGTGTTTTGTTAATTCAGGTTTGGTGATAAAATGTTGTATGAACTCAACTTTAGGGCTGATATATTGGTTGAAATACTATCTCCAGAAGCAGAGAAGGGATTATTCCGTTTTAGAGTCAATTGAATTGGCAAGCAATGTTTCCACAAAACCCTTAATTAGGTTACTACCGGTGTGTAGAGTGAAGCCCTACACCTTGCCAACTTAAGCCCAGGGAAGGACATTTCAGATCAGAATAAACCATAGGGCCCTTCCATAATCAGCTGTTGTGTGAATATCACAGGACAGTAAAAAGTGAAGACTGCCTTGACTGCGCAATACTGTACCCCCAAAAAAACTGGAGCTGTAGAGTTGCTGGGAAAGCCAGTGGGAGAATGTGGGAGAGTGGATTGCAAGTGGGGGGTGGGGTCCCTGGGAAGTCACCAATGGTTGTGAGACTTGGAGAAGACACTTCCAGAACTGTTTGCATGATGGAATAAGCCAAATTTGGCACCAAGTAGGGGTAAGGCACGTTGTACTACAGTATACCAGATGTACTAATAATTCCTTCTTCTTTTTTTAAAGGTCCACTTCGATCAGTTTAAAGATGCACTAATCCTCATCTTGTCTAGCACATTAACAAATGAAGAGTCCTTTCAGCAACCAGGTAAGACCGGTTTTGGAAATGCTGAGATTCTGGCAACCACCAGGAAAGGAGAAGTACATAATGCAACTATAATCCATTTAGAAAAGTTTCCGTGTTTATAATGAAGTGTGAAGCAACATTTGGGCCAAGTGGCTTTGATTTCCTACACTAAGTTCTCCTCCAAACAGGAACTGGTGGCTTCATTATATAAATATTCTGCTTAGTTTATATGCAATTTAGAAGAAGTAGCTGCAAGCAGAAGGCGGGATATGTCACCTCATCAAAAGGTTAACAGGTTTTGATTGGTTGGCAAATGGAAATTAGAAATATTGGTATGAAACAAATTCAGGTATTCACAGCATACTTCGATTTAGTTTTTAAAACTGTTTTGGAGGAAGTTGCATGCAACATGCAACTTCCTAATCCAGTGTTTCTCAAATTTGACCGTTTGGAGGTGTATGAACTTCAAGTTGAAGATATGCTGGTCTCCAAAGAAGCAATGGCATGTATATACTGCTTCATAGTGCTTTACAGCCCTCTCTAACCAGTTTACATTATCTGCATATTTCCCCCAACAATCTGGGTCTTCGTTTTACTGATCTCAGAAGGATGGAAGGATAAGTCAGCCTTGATCTGTTCAGGATCAAACTGCTGGCAGTCAGCAGAGTTAGTCTGCAATAGTGCATTCTAACCACTGCGCAACCATGGAGCAGGTAGCTGAAGTCCGCATATCTTCAATAATAGATTTTCCAAAGACCTGTAAAGTATTTGTTTCCCCAGATTCTGTCTCTGAGACCTAGATCACAAAATGTATTAAACTTTTGCATGGCTTTGAGTTAGGTAAAAATACTGTAAGCATTAGAGAGTTAGTCAACAAACTATAAGTACAGTAAACAAACCATGGCTTAGTGGAATGTATGAAAGCAGTTTTTATGTGATCACAGTTGTTTTCTTTCAGGGTGTAACATATGACTCTTTTCCTTTGCATTCTGGTATTCACCTTTATGATCTCAGAGACAGGCTATGTCAGACTTCTTGGCTGATATTCCAGGCTTGCCAGAATAAAACTATTTTTCACCATCCGTCAGAGTTTTTAAAATGTATTTATTCAATTTGTATGACTGCCCATCTCAGACATGACTCAGGGTGAGAAGCAACCATAAAATCAATTAAAAACTGAAATCACAATACTAAAATATTGTGAACTGAAATCACAATTGTAAAAATTTAATACATACACAGCTGCCAAGAAAAACATTATAGTCTATAGTGGTTAAGGAAGTGCTTCTTTTTCACAAAATGACTGAAGTAAAAATGTAAAAGTAAAAAATTCTTCAGTCACCTAGGTTAAGTCCACTCATCCTAAAGTTGCTGAGATTGAGAAAGACTGGCTTAGAATAAGGAAGAAGAGAGAGACAATTGATAGTAAATTAAATGGAGGTTAGCCTCTTGGGCATAAACTATAGAATTAAAGGTACTGTCTTCTTTTCTGGGAAAAGGGCTTCTCTGAGTAAGTGTGTAAAATGAGAGCTAGCATAATGTAATGCAGTTAAACTTTTTACACTTTAAAATATGCTCTAAAATTAAAACATTATTGCAAAGCTAAGGAAATATTTTGGATGTCTTTAGTAACTGAAGGGACAGCCAAGCTGACTTTGTTTTAAAGAAATACATTTTAAAATATAGTATAACAATAAGGGTTGCAGCATAGTTAGTAATTGCTTACAAAAATAGCTACTCAGGTTGATTAAACCTGACAGTAGTTAGCAAAGGAAAGAATGTGTGTTGGGACATTTCTTCTGCCCAGTCCTTGGGGCTAAAACTATATGTTTGTGCTTGCACAGAAAATATTTTTAAATTGACTGGATTCATCTTGCTGAGTAGATACTTTACCAGAGGGCAAATAAAGAAGATTCATCTGGGGCTTCAAAAACCCTAAGGTTTTTTTCCTTTATATTTTCTGACTGCCACTTGGAGAGTCTCGGTTTGAGTTTTTTAAGTTGAAGGTTCTGAATTGCTAATAATATGTGTGGTCTAATCAAAGAAGTAAGAGTTCTTAATTCTAACTCATTTAGTCAATCAATTGGTTACTCATGTTCATATCCTTGCGTTTAGAAAGTCAGCCTAAAATGAGTGAGAGGAGGGAAAGGAGAAAATAATTGTCCCATGGCTGTAGACTATGGACCCATGATGGCGAACCTTTGGTACACCTGCCCAAAGTGGCACACAAAGCCATGTCACCTGGCATGCGCGCCCTTGCCTGTTTCTCTTCCGGGTTTCTGGCTCACACACACGCACAATGATCAGCTGTTTACGCGCGGCAGTGCCAAAAACTGGTGTGCGCATGCACGCCGGCCAGCTGATTGTCGGGTGCACATACGCACCAGAACCCAGAAGTTCGGTTTTTCCAGAGTGCGATCCCTTCGTGCGTGTGGCAGTGCCGAAAACCGGCCTGCACACGTCCACTGGACAGCTGATCATCAGGTGCGCATGTATGCTAGAACCGGAAGTTTGACTTTTCCGGAGCATGGCCCCAATGAGCATATGTGCGCATGTGCAATGTTTCTGCGCGAGTGCCGAAAAGATTTGCCATCACTGCTATAGGCTATACTCTCTCTCTCACACACACACACTCAAGCTAAATCTTTTATAAGAATCATTTTCTCAAAGGAACCACCATCTTTGGTAGCATAATGTTCAAACTTTGCTCATGGAAGTTTTGATTTTTTATTATTTCCAACATTGCTTGTCCATGATTTGACCAGCAAATCTACAAGAAGCCAATGTGGAATGACTTCCAGCTCACATGGAAGCATTGTGGTCAGTAGTGGGATTCAGCCAGTTCGCACCACTTCGGGAGAACCGGTTGTTAACTTTCTGAGCAGTTTGGTGAACTGGTTGATTGTGGTGCATATTCAGATGTTAAATATTGTAGGCAACCATTCTGTAAACAGGAAGACAGTCTTGTCTCTGGAGATTCTTAATCATCCAGCTCATGGTTGTCCCAGAGGTGCTTTTCCAAAAGGCAACTGGACTTCCTTGGTTTTTTTTCCTTGAAAACATTTTGCTTCTCATCCAAGAAGCAGCATCGGTTCCAATGAAGTGAAACGTTTTCAAGGAAAATGTCTATGGAGATTCTCAATCATCCAGGTTACGGTTGTCCCAAAGGTGCTTTTCCAAAAGGCAACTGGACTTTGTTTTTCCTTGAAGACATTTCACTTCTCATCCAAGAAGCTTTCTCAGTTCTGATTCCATTCCCCAGCATTCAGTCAGAACTGAGGATGCTTCTTGGATGAGAAGTGAAACCTCTTCAAGGAAAAACAAAGTCCAACTGTACCTTTGGGTTTTCAAGGAAAAAGAGCAAGAAAGTCCAGCTGCCTTTTGGGAAAGCATCTTTGTGATGAAAACGGTCTTCTTCAATATAAGAGAATAGACATGGTTAAAGTTGAACTGTGGAATCCTTGGCGCTCTCTGAAATTGTTTGTTTGTTTACAGACTTTTTGTTACAACATGAAACTAACTAGCCTCTCCAGAGGCTACTGACCTTGATGGTCATCTTGTTCTGTTTCTTTTATGCATATGGTCTGTCTCAAACTTGCTCTTGTTTTTACTGTCCTTTGTGTGCTGTGTTTTTTTCCTGACCTTTGAAAACTTTCCATGTATCCATCAGTCCTAACAATAAATTGACTACATACAAAGCGGTGCTTTTTTGTAAGGGTACGTGCGTATTGCTTCAGAGGTGTGGGTGTTTTGTTCTTTCCAACCCAACAAAATCTTGGAACGAAATTATGAAAAGGGTCTTGGGACTCAGTCCATCAGCCAGGGATAACTCTTTGAAACAAAACAGAATTGGGACAAATTTGGTATAGGGCGAGAAGGTGGCCAACCAGAAAAAAGACTGAGTTTTTAAAAAGTGTTCAATCTGGCCAGAAGCTGAAGGGAGAAAAAATGCAAGGAAAAAAAAAATCCCAATGCATCCCTAGGGAAGAGGGAGATGCCCCCCTTCCTCTTCCCCATTCACATGTCCCAGGGTGGAGCATATGCAGTCTTTCCAATGGTAGGTTTCAAAATTTTTTACTACTGGTTCTGTGGGCGTGGCTTGCCTTGGTGGGCATGACAAGGGAAGGATACTGTAAAATCTCCATTCCCACCCCACTCCAGGGGATTGTTACTGCAAAATGCCCATTTCCTCCTGATCAGCTGGGACTCGGGAGGCAGAGAATAGATGGGGCAGGGCCAGTCAGAATTTTTACTACCGGTTCTCCGAACTACTCAAAATTTTCGCTACTGGTTCTCCAGAACTGGTCAGAACCTGCTGAAACCCACCTCTGAGTCTTTCCTGTATACACTGTACATGCATACAGATATAAATCAAACAATGTGAGGGAAGAGCAAAAACATATCCATGTGCAAAAAGGCCACATTGTTTTGTTACATAGGAAAAAATATAAATGCCTCCTATGGCTACTGCTAGTAAAAGAGTTGGAAAGAATTCCCAAGGCTTGTTGCATGTGCTTTCCTTCCTTTGTTTCGATATGGCAGCAGAGGGGGTGCCCCTCCTGTGTAGCAAGAACTAAACCAACATTATCTGAGCTGTGGCATCCTCCAGAGCAGGGTTTCTCTATCTCAGCAACTCTAAGGTGTGGACTTCAACTCCCAGAAATTCCCCCCAAGCATGCTGCCTCCTCCCTACCCCAATGCTTCAGTAATGGCAGTCATGGCTTCTAGGCTGTGCTGTACTTTCAAGGCGCAATGCTAGTAGTTGCACCTGTGGAATTCTTCTAAAGAAAAGTAATGTTGCTTTATGTAAGAAAAAATAATAATTAAGCCATGGGTTCCTGTGAGCATTGTGAAAGCAGCTAAAGGTTTATGAAAGTTATTCTTTTAAGAGACCCAGTTAGGACATTTATTAGAAAAGGAAAAGAGCATCAAGAGAAGAATGTCAATACAGGTCATCTATAATAAATAACTACTTACTCAAACAATTGGTGAGAAGAAGACTGAATATAAATAAACTTATACACATATATGCGGGTGCATACATAAAGGAATGATACCTTTGCAAAAATGCAAAAAAGAACATTGCACTAGAAGTCTGCAAATGAGATGCTATTAATCAGAAACCTTCCAACGTCCTACTTTTTTCTGCATGCAAGGTGTGAAAACTACGATTATATTATTGTAGGAGAAGGGCAGACAGAGCTGGAAGGTGGAGTTAAATGCATCATCAGTTTGGAGTACTTGCATTGCCATAAGAGATCCAAGTCCAGCCCCCTCCCCTTAAATTCTGTTGGCCCTTATCTAGCATCAATTCAGTGATGACCATTAGTTGATCAGATTCTTGTCAACTTTCTTCTCAGCAATATTTCTGAGCGTGCCCTGTCAGTGTTGGGCAAACCACTAGTTCAAACCCCATTCCCTACTAGCACTGATGATGTTACCTAGCTTGGTAATGAAATGTCTGTAAGAAACAATCAAGCTCAGAGAGCACCAAGGACCCCATAGTTCAACCATGAGCTACAAATATTCTTTTCTAATGGGGCCAATACATATGTCTATTTGCAAATTCTCTTTTAGGAAACCATCACTAAAATTTGCTTATCTAGAGGGCTCTCCAGTGTATATTCTGCTTGAGAAGAGGAACTAGATTGGTTTTTTATCTGATTCAGTAGGTTGCCTTGGTGTTTCCTTCATATGCTCCTATGAATGGGCACCGCCCAGCAAGATCTGGAGATCTCTAGAATTAGGTATTTTAATGGCTTTATCACTGGATGGGTTTGGTAATATGACATACAATTGCTCTTCTGAAATATAATATCTGCTTGTTCTGAGCTATGTATCTATTTAGTAAAATAAAATCTTCTTTGAATCAAGGTCAGCTCCAGGGGATTTCATGGACAAATCTATGTAATATTGTTAGCAACCATAGAAAATTGTTGTTTCACTGTTATCTTCATCAATGTTTTTTTTAACTTCCCGATTTATCCTAAAGCCTGGTTTTTCATCCAGATGCTGAGCACATTCAACCCTCCTCAGTTTTTCAATATTACCCAAATATGTCTATGCCCTGTTTAATGCGTGTTAATCACTTGCCAAATGGTGATCAAACTTCAGATGCTGGGCAACTGGCATGCATATATGACGGTTGCAGTGTTCTGGGGTCATACAATCACCTTTTGTAACCTTCTGATAAGCAAAGTCAATGGGGAAACCAGATTCATTTAACAACCATGTTACTAACTTAACAACAGCAGTGATTCACTTAACAATTGTGGCAAGGTCATAAAAAAGAGCCTTGGTAGTACAGTGGTCTAAGGCACCCTGTTATTAAGCTGGTTATTAAGACCAGCTGCCTGCAATTACTGCAGGTTCAAATCTCGCCAAGGCTCAAGGTTGACTCAGCCTTCCATCCTTTCTAAGGTAGGTAAATTGAGGACCCAGTTGTGGGGGCAATAAGCTGACTTTGTATAAATATACAAAAGAATGAAGGCTATTGCTTAGCGCATTGTAAGCCGCCCTGAGTTTCCGGAGAAGGGCGGCATATAAATCAAATTAAAAAAAAAATGGGGCCAACCTCACTTAACAGCTGTCTTGCTTAGCAGTTGCGTTCAATTGTGGTTGTAAATCAACCTTACTTCCATTTGTCCTGTTAATTGCTATGAAGAGTAATGTTTCAGCAGCTTGTTGTGGCTCCGTTACCTGAGCCTGTGTCATCGGCAGGAGAGGACTCTGAGAGTGAAGGAGAGGAGTTAGTAAGGCCTCCCTCTCCAGGACCGTCCTCTCTGGCAATGCCTTCGGTGTCCGCCGAAGGGCAAGAGATAGGGCCGGGGCCAAGTACGTCCATGCAGACACAGATGGACAGTGATGAGGATGAGGATAATGAGTCTTGACTGGATCCACACCAGCGTCGCAGAGATAAGCGCGCGCAACAGAAGAAAAGACATGCACGAGATTGGGCTGAGTCACTGGACCACATCCCACAGGATATAAAAGGGAGCATGGTGGCCAGTCAAACCTTGTGACGAACAAAGCTGAAAGCTTCCACGCCATTCTGCATTGCCGGACTTTTTGCTATAGACTTTGCTGGATTATCTCTGGACTTGATTGACTCCATAATTATTGAGCTGTTTCTTTTGATGTACCAGGAGTGGGGAGAAGTTATCTCTCCTCTTCGTAAATAATAAACTCTTGGCAGGCAGCCACTAGGTTGTTGCCAAGTTCCGTTATCATAAGGAAAAGGATTTTGCTGGCTGGTTTGGTCTTTAACTCTTGAACGTCTGTTGGTGTGTGTGCGTGTGGTTGGGGACAGAACACAGCTTCCAGGAGAATCTCTGTTGGTTTTAGGCAGTCTTACCCATCCTGCCTCTCTTCCAGGTGTGTTGACAATACAGCTGCTAGGATTCCCAGCCAGCGTAGAGAAAAGCCATGCTGGTTCTCCTGGGGCCCACAATGCGGCTGAGTGCCAGGTTTGGAAAAGCTGCATTATCCCCGAAAAGCCATTCTGGGAAAAACCTGGCAAGCAAACCAATCAAAGCTATGAATAAATAAAATACCTTTTAAACGTATGACTGTTTTATAATCTCTGGCACTGCAGTCTGAGGGATTTTTTAAAAGATAAAAGAAAAATAAAAGCAATGTGAAGCTCATCATTGCTCGGCGGGATGGGCATAAATATTTCATGGCCAGACCCTTGCTAGCTCAGAAATCAAGAGCTTTTTTTTTTTCCCCACAGCTGCTCGGCCTCCATCCACCCACCCCCCACACCCCTAAGCTGAGAGTGTGGAGGAAGTTAATACCGGAGGGTGGGGGTTGTCCTGATGGAAAAGCCTTGGCATCGAATGCTGATACATAACAAAGCATAGCCTCCAGCAATGGCTGATTGAGGGTGTAGTCAATCAGCTGGGTGGAAGCCCACAAAAATTCCCCAACTGAGATCTGATTTCATGCACTTGAGCCCACAAGCCCCCCACCTCGCCCCACACCGCAATTGCCTCTGATCTCAGCTAGATTCGAGCTGCAATGCTGGCAGGAGCCCAAGGCCTCTGACATCAAGGAGGATTTTTTTTCCCTGTCCATTGAATGATCTTTGGGATCCCTCATTTCAGTTTAAGACAGAAAATCTATATTTAACAAAAGCCACAAGGAAGGGAGAGTGGTTGGCCTTCCTGTGCCAGCCTCCCTCTCAGTCTTGGTCAGGAGGAAAGAGGGGCCTAGAAAAATAATCCTTTCCTTCCTTTCACTCTCTCAGTATTCTCTCTTACCTTTTCAAAACATCTAGTATTCTTCTGTGATACCCAAATAATTAATTTTATTACAATTTTAATACTAGCTATATGTAAGGTTAAAAATAAATAAACACTTCATTATACACGAAGGCCTAGAAAAGAGAAGGTTGAAAAAAAGCAAGCACAGTATTAGAAATATTCCTATTTTACTAGTCTATTAATATTAGTCTAGTGGAAAGAAGGACCGGGGAGACATGATAGCAGTATTCCAGTATTTGAGGGGCTGTCACAAAGAAGAGGAAGTCAACCAATTCTCCAAAGCATTTGAAGGCAAGACAAGAAACAATAGATGGAAACTAATCAAGAAGAGATGCAACCTAGAACTAAGACATTTCCTGTCAGAGAGAACAATTAATCAGTGGAGCAGCTTGCCTTCGGAAGTTATGGGTGATCCATCACTGGAGGCTTTTAAGAAGAGACTGGACAGCCACCTGTCGGAAATGTATAGGGTCTCCTACTTGAAAAGGGAGTTGGACTAGAAGATTTCCAAGGTCCCTTCCAACTCTGATATTCTATGGTCTGTGTTCCTGCTTGCAGACACATAACTCCAACTATATTATGGGACAAGGTAGACACAGATGGAAAAAGGAACCTAGATATAGGAAAAGGAAATTGTGCTTTGAGAACTTATTTTCATACACAATGTATGAATGTATGGGAAAGGTTTGCTTGAATTGCTGGACAAAGCCCCTTATAAAATGGCTGATTAATGTAACTGTAAATTGCTAAGTGAGGCGACAACAACCCGTTATAGCAGTGTTTCTCAACCTTGATAGCTTGAAGATGGGTGGACTTCAACTCCCAGAATCCCCCAGCCAGCAGCGCTGGCTGGGGGATTCTGGGAGTTGAAGTCCACCCATCTTCAAGCTACCAAGGTTGAGAAACACTGCCTTATAGGATACTAACATAGGAGCGTGACTCAATGCTTCTTGTCCATTATAAAAATTGTGGGCAGAAAGGTGAGAGACACACAAATTTTGGGAGAGATCTCCTTGAATCCTTTTTTCTGTGCAAAATAAAAGTTTTTCTAGTCTCCACCCCGGTGTGTTCTTCATTGGGCTTTCATATACTGGGCACTAATCCAGAGTTTCTGGGACAACCTCTGCATCAGTGTATTTATTAATGACATCTATATGGCCATCCAACTCAAAGCAACAAGACTCTGGGCAGTGTAGAATTTCTTTAAAATGCCAGCTAAGCCATAATAGGTGGGGTTCATCTGTTCCAGAGGTCTTCAAACTTGGCAGCTTTAAAACTTTAAGCTATGCTGGCTGGAGAATTCTGGGAGTTGAAGTCCACAGGTCTTAAAGCTGCCAAGTTTGAAGACCTCTGATCTATTACATCAAACCAATATTGTGGCTTCATGCAAAGACTGAAACCAGTCACATGTAACCCACTGCCCAGTAGCTGCTATTATTATTATTATTATTATTATTATTATTATTATTATTATTATTACTACTACTACTATTACTATTACTATTATTATTACTATTATTATTACTATTACTATTATATTTATTTATTTAATTGATAAAATAATAATTATTTTTATTTATTAAATTGGTTTGTCACCCAGGTGACTTTGTGCAGCTTATAAATTATGTGAAAGATACCTGTCTATTGATGTGGGTTATGTTGTGACTGATTTCAATTTTTGCATGAAGCCACAATATTGGCTTGATTTTGGCTTGGTAGCTTGGCTTTAATTCCGAACGAGATCTTGATGACTTTTTCAACAACTCATAGCTTAAAAAAATATTGACTTAATTTGATACATAAATCTAGATGATGTGTCCAAGTGTGATAATCATTAAGGGCATGTTGGCATCATTTACTGTAAGTTTTTGCGTACTGTACATTCACTGAATAAAACCTAGAATGCTTTGAAGCAGATCTAATTCCGTAGTGCCCTTACCTATCTATTGAATCCCTTCTACCATCCTAATAAGTTTCTCTCTAAAGCAAGGTGGGGAAAAAAGGAATGGGACACAGAGAAAACCTGCCATTGCTAACATGCTAGAGATGATAGTGGTAGGGAAGCAGTTGCCAGCAGCCCAGCTTTAATGGTAATGATAAGGTTTGCTTTTGTTCTTTTGGGTCTTATTTAATCAGCTCGACTCGTTTCTGATTTTTCCTATCTGTGTGTTTCATCCTATGGCTTTTATGCCCAGGCTCCCAGCTGCAGGAAACCTTGTTAAAATTGCCTTCTTCAAACACAAGTGCCCGCTTGCATTCCCTAGGGTTTGTAATATGTATGGATGGGGTAGAAATCCAGGGGAAATGAGAAGGGGGTTATCAAAGGATTTCTGTTCCTGTGTATTTTATAATTCATTGCATAGCTAAGCTAAAGAATACATTTTCACTAACAAGGTCTTGAGCAGAATCTATATAGAAAGGGTATTCAAGATGATATGAAGAGGTTGGATCTGAGCCCCTCGTATGTTCCTCGGCGTGTTTGAACATGCTTCTTGCTACTTAACTTTAAATCCCGACAGCCTTCATCAGGATTCTCTTAAAATCAAATGTCATCTAATTTTGAATCACATCTTAATCATCAGCACAACCACAGTACATGGCATAAAATCACTGGTATATGTGTAAATATGGATATGTATTCAGTGTACTTCAAAATTCATTCTTGTTGGTGAAGTAGCTCATACATTTTGATATTTTATTCAACCCCTGGAATTGAGAATGCAGCAATTTTAACACCATAGTCAGTTTTCCCTTTGCGTTGTCATGTTTAATAAAACTTGACTATCTCCCCGTTTTTATGGGTCGGAGCTGTCAGTGCCATTTAGAATTTATGCAAATCTCAATTAAAAGCTAAAAATAAGACCAAAACATTTAGAGCAGATGGGAGATTAAAGGATTGAGTAAATAAAAATGTATTTGCTTAATGCCAAAAAGACAGAAGCTTTCCGGGGTTCCTGGATAAGATCTTAATGTCTCTGCTGGATGAAACTGTTGGTTAGAAGGAGTCCTACCATTTGTTAAAGAAGGGAACTTCCCTCAGGCAGCAGATTCGGGGAAGTAGTAACGATGAATCATAGGATGCCACTTGTAAGAAGCAAGAGTTGGTTTTGTCTAGTGGTTAAGGCATCAGACTAGAAACCTTGAGGTAGTGAGTTCTAGTCATACCTTAGGCAGAAAAGCCAGCTGGGCAACTTTAGGGCAGTCAATCTCCCTCAGCCCAGCTCACCTTGCAGTGTTGTTGTTTGGGAGAGGAAGAGGAAGGAGTATTAGATGTCTTTTGCCTTGAGTTATCAATAAAGGGAGTGGGAGTTGCATACACATACAGTGCATACACACGCTGTCCCATCAGCAGCACTGATGAAAGATGTGGTTGCCACATGGACAAAGAAAGTATAATACTGCCTTTTATCTCAGATTTATATGCAGATCTAGTCTATGATAATAATAATAATATATAATGTAGTGTAGCGTAATGTAATGTAACATCATATACCTCTGTCTTTTGCCTTGAGATATGTAATCCTTCCTTCAGAATCAGCAACGATATGCAAAATACAGAAAAGGGGTACAGAATAGTAAGCCAAAGAAATTAAATGTATGAAATAAGAAAAAAACAAAGGAAATAGAACTATACCTACTTTACAGCAATGGTATTCATTATAATTTACCATACTATTCCTAAGTATTCTTGCCAATCATGCTTGCTTTCCCCGTGTCCATACATCACTTTGTTCTTTCAACTTCTCATTTTTCTCTTTCAGAACCTCATCAACAATTTTCAGTCTTGAATTTTTCAATTGTTCTTCCTCAATCAATCACTTTTCTTTCATATACCTGTTTGATGATTTGATCTTCATTCAGTCATTGTGTACAACCAAGCCACTTCAGTGTATTTCTTTCATACTAGTCACTCATATATTCAATCAGTATTCACATAGTACTAATTCATTTTGTAGTTCAATTCCACACAACTCTATGACACCCTGTAACCTGATTATGTTCATTCTTTTCCGAGCAGCTTCTACCTCTTTTTTTTTTTGGTATCCACTTTCTATTCATTTTGTTGGGAGATTTATCTTCTGATTTTTTTCAAACCAGGAAAAAATTATCTTCCTGAAATTGCTCTACATTCACTTTTGTTTATTTCACTTCTTTCTCTTTCTTCCCTGTCTTTTTTCCCCCAAAATCCTTTCCCCTCCCCTTCAGTTTTGAATTTCAGAGCAGCTATTGTGTAATATCGGCAGGTCCTTTTGCAACACAGAATGAGCTATAAGCACTAAAATAGTATCTTTACAGAATATATATTTCACAATGTAAACCGGTGTAGTATGAAATGATTTCCTGGTATCTCTCATTATGAGAGACTTAAATGCCCAGAATCAATGAGTTTCCCCTACACTCAACATCTGACCCTTTTGTAGAGAGGGGAGTGATACATTTTTACTGGCAGATGACAGAAAGAGACATCCAATAAAATAAAGCTGTGAGGAAGGGAGATTCCCTTAGAAAGTACCCTGCAATGCAGTTGTTGTGAAGAAGTGTCAGTTCATGAATTAGTTGCAAGAATGCATAAAAAAAAGAAGCGCCAAAAGAAAATAAATCTTCGCATTAGCGTTTTTCCTGCTTATTTGATAGTGTAGGTGATGAAGAACTCATTAGATGTGTCTGGGATTGTGATTTTCCAGAAGTTAACTTTTGTGCGAGATTTACTACAGCAGCAAAAGCAATATTTTTTTTCAGTGCTCTTCTATATAGCAATAGCACTTAGACTTATATACTGCTTCATAGTGCTTTTACAGCCCTCTTTAAGCGGTTTACAGAGTCAGCATATTGCCCCCAACAATCTGGGTCCTCATTTTACCCACCTCAGAAGGATGGAAGGCTGAGTAAACCTTGAGCCAGTGAGATTCGATCTGCTGAACTGCAGCTAGCAGTCAGCTGAAGTAGCCTGTAGTACTGCACTCTAACCACTGCGCCACCTCGGCTTTTGTATGATATGTTCCCTCAAATTAAAAAACAATATTGGCACAGTAGAGGGAGAAACCATCCTTCTTCGTTTGAAGAAATTTGACTTACTTTTACCATGCCAAGGCTCTGCCCCAGTTTGTAATGCTGTAGGAGTGCATTTCACTATAAAGCAATGATATAATGATGCCGATAGCAATGATAGAGGGATGCCGAAAAAATCAATACGGAACCACAACCATGCAGCGGAAAGCTAAACTCTTGTGAACACCCTTGTGAAAATGGGACCAAAATTGCTACCTTGGAATAACTTTCTCTAGTGTGGTATTTTCCAAATGACTATACTGACTATGGATGAGAGGTGTTGCAGTTCAGCCCAATTACAAGCTGCCAGGTGAACAAAAAGCATGCATTGATCTATTTATATTCAGTAAATAAATTGTATAGGGCCATCTAGTTGATTGGCAATTCAAAGCAGTTTCTGGCAATCTAACCCAGTCTTTCTCAACCTTGACCTCTTGAAGATGTGTGGACTTCAACTCTCAGAATTCTGGCGGTTGAAGTCCACACATCTTCAAGGGGCCAAGGTTGAGAAACACTAATCTAATCTTTTTGCTGTTGCAAACAGGCTACAGTCTATTCTGTTCTTAACATCATGGATTCCATCTCATCTCTAGATTCTTCACCTGAAGCCCAGCCCAAATACATCAAGGATGGAAAGCGCTATGGGAGGCGATCCTTGCCAGAGTTTCAGCAATCCGTGGAAGAATTTGCAGAGGTGACAGTGATTGAACCTTTGAACAAGGATGCCCTCTCCTCCCGCCTCTCCAATAATGACTGTGATGAGGTAAGGATTTAAAAGCAAGCCAAGTGGATGAGGAGAAGGGAGTCTGGATCTGAGATTGAAAATCCCTCTGTGTGCATGTGTGGAAAGCATTTTAATGTTTCTTTCAAGAATTATGGCATTTTAAAATATGTGGAGTTCAGCTCCCAGAATTCACTAGCCAGCATGCATAAATTCAAAGTTGCTGAAGTTAAGAAACACTGCTGTGGACAATGGGACAAAGGTTTTGCTTCCTAAAGGCCATCTCTTCATATTGCAGCTTATTATAGTTTCTGGCTTTATAAGCACTATGAAGAAGCACATTGAAGAAAGACTTTTTTAAAAGGAATTAAAAATGAAGCAGAAAATGCAAAATGTAGAAAAACTTAAGTTGAACTAAAACAACATAATTATGTTGCATCTTAAAATTAACAGGTTACAGTGGCATCGATCTGCATGGATCCTGATCCATTTCATAAGAGAGGCACAGTTATACTCTTGAGAAAAGAATATTATATTAGGACTGTGCAAATCTGGGAGGGTTGCTTTGATTCATAGTCATGGACTTGCAGGTGACCTAAGAGATCCTCAAGTACAACTTCCTGCATACTGCAGGACTCATTACATTATTGCTGATAAATGGCTATCTACCCTGTTTAAAACCCCTAGTGAAGGAAAGAAACCATTTCCTACAATAACCTATTCCAATGATTGACTGTTCTTAGTGTCAAGACATTCATCCTTGAATCTAATTTGCATCTACATCCTAGAAATTTCATCCCATTAGTTCTACTCTTGCCCTCTGGAGCAAATAAGAATATTCAAAATAATATAATATTCCCTTGGATATTTGAAGACTGGTGGCATATTCCTTTCAATGTTCTCATCTCAAGATAAACATACCTAGATCTTTTAACATACCTACATTCCTCCTAGGACTTAGTTTCCAGTCCTTTCATCATTGTGGTAGCTTTCAATGGACTTGCTCAAGTTTATCTGCTTTTTTTAAAAAAAATGTGCAGAATTGAATGCACTGCTCCAAGTAAGGCTTGTTTAAGCAGAATTGGGTGGGATAATTACTTCCTATGACTGGATACTATGCTTCTCTTGATGTTCTTCAACATGTCATTGACCTTCTTTGCAATTGCATTATATTGTTGGGACATGTTGAGCTTGTAACCTGTTAGTACATCCACATCCTTCTCATGTGTGCTACTCTTGAGCCACCTTTTCCCCATCCTGTACAAGTTTCTTTCATTTTTCTAAACTTGCCTAAATGCATAAATTTTCATATCTCCCTGCTAAATTTCATTTGATTTGTTTCTACTCATTGTTCTAGCTTGAATTTTTCCCCTCTCCTCCCTAAACTCCTTCTGTGGAGTTTTGAGCAAAGAACCCTACAAACACACATGTTCACACACTTTTCAATGAACCAAATTTAAAGTTAAGCAAGCTGTCACTAGATCTTAATCTGGTTAAGCAATTAAGTTAAGAACCAACTATTGCTTCACTTACCACATTTCTGGCCTCAGGTGGCTCCCCAAACCTCTGTTGCCCCCCAATGCATGACTTTCTTAATGAAGAGACTCCTGCAGGAAGAATCCAGAAGCATTTGCTTCATCTCTGGTCTTCAAGAAGCCTATTTCATTTCTCCTCAATGTTGTTACAAAATTGTTTACCAGTAGGCTCTTTGAAAATTAACAAGCCAACTATTCTCTGAGATTTTTTTTTCTTCCCAATCCACAGTATGTTCATCGTATTGCTTCCATCCTAAATTTGATGAGTCAACTCCATCCCATCCCATCACTCTGTGTCCTGGATCTCTGCATTTGGTTAAACATCTGTTGGCAGAATTTGTTCAGCTTTTTTGTGGTTCTGTATTTCAAGTGTTGCTTTTCTTGACAGATGCTCTGAAGCAAGAGACGAGCAGTCGCCACGTCATTTTACTCTTCACAAATATCTATGTGACCTGCAGAATTACCATTTTCTAATGGGGTTCTCTCCTCTTGCAGCTGCTTCTTTGGGTAGAAATAGACCAAATGCCTGAAATGGAAACGTATTCAATGTGAAAAGTTTAAAATTAGAATTGCTCATGTAGAAAATACATTACAAATGCAGTCTAATTGCTATCCAACTTTCTTTCTAGTTTTAAAATGCCAGAGTATCATCCAATTTAGCAAATGTAAAGATCTTACTGAAAGATTATCAAGATTCTAAAGCAAATAGTTTAAAGGTTGGAGCAGATGAGGAAGGTCTTAGCTCTTCTCTGGCCTGGTTTTTTTATGCCCCAGGTCAGGTATTTATAAACTTTTCCTGATGACCCAGCATTTCTCAGGGACACTGGAAGAATGGCTGGAGGGAAAAACCAAGCTTTCAGTGCAAATGCAGATTGCCCAAGGATGTCATCCACTCTAAGTGGTATGGGGAGAATTGATCCCTTGGGCTGTACTTCCATTCCCGCTTGAGGGTCATGTGCAATGGGAATGTGATGCCCATTAATGAAAAGAGATCAAGGAAGTATCTTGTTGAATTGGAAGTTACATGACTGATTCTAGCAGTTCTCTCTCTAAGTAGAGAGACATTCTCACCTATATTTTAACCCATGTGTGTGTAGAAGCATATATACACAATCCTTCTGATAAAGATGATGCAGTCAAACTACCTGAGACTTCATAATAGCACCCAAGATTCATTTTGGAGTATATTCAGTCATAGAACACCTCCGAATATTCCCTGTGATAGCTTTCTCTTCTACTATCTCTTCAATAATAGACAGAAGAATCATAAGTGAATTATGACCCCCTTGCTTGTGGAAATCGTATAGAATTGATAAGGAAAATGTGTTCATTCACTAAGTGATGTCTGACTTTTCACAACCCTTTGAACCATAGCATGCCAGCACCACCACCACCCCCACTATCTCCCAGAGTTTGCTCAAATTCATGTTCATTGCATCTCATCCTCTGCTGTCCCCTTTTGCTGATGAGAAAAGGGTAAACTGGTAAATGCTTCAGCAGGCAATCAACAGTTAGAAAAAAAAACTACAAGTTATCTTGGTCTGTCACTAGTACCGGAATTGCCACCATAAATCTTGTTCTACTCCTAGGTACCTCCAAAATTCAAGGAGGATGAGCACTCACAAAATGGTGGCAAGTATGAATGGAGCTGTGGCCCAGGACAATTACTAGTGGCTTTTAAACATATAGTGAATGTCTTCTTGCCTTATTTGTGCTTATCTCTTGCCTCAAAATGGAATGCAGTTCCAGTCTTACTTTGCAAAGAACATCCAGAGGGGACAGAAGCAAATTAAGAGGATTCTTAGTGCATTCAGAGAGTACTTTATTAGCTGCCAAGAGTGAACTGCTGGAACTGCTGCACATGGACCAGGAGCTACAGTTAGTGATCTCTTTAATAGGTATCGGAAAGATTATCTTTGGACAAAGGCCAGAGTTGTAACCACTGAGCATAGTCCTCATGCAACTTTAGGAAAGACAAAGTTGAGCCAAAAGAATATTCCATAAATACTTTTCAGCCCAAGCACTAAGTTGCTGCAATTGAATCATAAGTAAGTCCGATGTCCCAGTGAAGATACTGAACTAGGTTTGAGGAGATCCATGGTCTCCTCATAGTAATGGAAGATTACAATATGATTTAGGACTAGACACTCTTTCTCAGCCAACCTACCTGAAAGGATTGTTCTGCAAAAAAAAACTGGAGGACAGAATGCACTATATGTTTTGAGTTGCTGGAAGAAAATAGGCTACACATCAAGCAAATAATAAATCTAACAAATAGAAGAGTAAGAGAAGGAAATAAATGATGGAATGTTCTTTTTACAACCCCATCCATCTATCCATCCATCCATCGTGGAGTTGGAAAAGGCCATTAGAGCATTGAGAAACCCTTGCTCAGTGCAGGAATCTAAATTAAAGCACTCTTAACAGATGTGTGCCTGGTTTCCACTTGAACAGACTCATCATCTTCCTGGATAATTGGGTCCATTGTTCTTATCATTAGGATTTTTTCCGCTAAATGTTTGCAAATCTCTCTCTCTCTCTCTCTCTCTCTCTCTCTCTCTCTTCTCTCCCTCTTTCTTTCTCTCCATCTCAGCTGTCAACTGGTGAAACATAAGGTCTTTTAGAATTAGCACAAGGTCTAGCTGTCCTATCACTGCAGTGGTCAAATAGAAGTCACCAAGAAAGCTCACAAGATGATTCAGTGCACAAAACCATGCCTCTGCTTGTTTGCTCTAGGATCCAGCAATCTAAAATATACAATCTCTAATTATAAGATTTGGCATAGCAATTAGACTATTTGAATGAATTTGCACAACATTTTTAATTGGTTGTTGGTCTGATCTATTGTATGAGTTGGCACAATACTTTCCCCAGGCTCATATGCTAACCAAATGGGCTGAGTATGCACAACATGCAAAACCATGCCAAAAACTAATCTTCTTTAAAGATAATTTGATGTAGTATGTTGGGCAAATGCAGTTATTATTTATTTATTTACAATCATACAAGCATGTATGAGAAAACAAGTATAAGTAAGAACATAACATGTAAACATATAAGTATGAACAGGTATAAGTATATACATAATAAATGAGTAAGAATAAATGGGAACAGTAGTACAGGGACGGTAGGCACGCTGGTGCACTTATGCACACCCCGTTACAGACCTCTTAGGAATGGAGTGAGGTCCATGGTAGACAGTTTAAGTTTTGAGGGCTTGAGGATATAACAATGGAGTCAGGTAGAGCATTCCAGGCATTGACCACTCTGTTGCTGAGGTCGTATTTTCTGCAATCGAATTTGGAGCGGTTTACTTTGAGTTTGTATCTATTGTTTGCCTGTATATTATTGTGGTTGAAGCTAAAGTAGTCATTGACAGATAGGATGTTGTAGCAGACAATTTTGTGTACTACGCTTAGGTCAGACCGTAGGCAGCGTAGTTCTAGGTTGTCCAGGTCCAAAATGTCAAGCCTGGTGGCATAAGGTATTCTATTGCGAGCAGAGGAGTGGAGTACTCTTCTCGTGAAATACCTCTGGACTCGCTCAATTGTATTAATGTCCGTTATACAGTGTGGATTCCAGGCAGATGAACTATATTCAAGAATTGGTCTGGCGAAGGTTTTGTATGCCCTGGTTTGCAGTACCATGTTACCGGAGAAGAAGCTTCGCAAAATTAGGTTTTGTTAAACTGTTAGTCTTGCTGAATGTGGGGGTAGTAAATATTTTACTTGATTTAAGACATTGGGAGGGAGATTGGTGTCCTATGATTATAAAATAGGAGTACAAGACAGCTGGATATCTTTGTCTAGATTCAGAAATTAAGCAAGATCAGCCTGGTTAATACTTGGATGAAAGATCAATAGAGAAGCCCAGGGCTATTTTTTTTAATGCAATAGGAGCTGAGCTTCATTTAAAGGCACTTTGGCTTTTTATCATTGTAAAAAGCTGCACACATTTCACATTATTGTGATTGCTTAGGGCATCTAGAATATAACTCCATAACAGGTTCATTACAAAATGAATAATCCAAGTTAAGCGTAGGCTTTTTGACCCTGTAGCTAAGCATAGACCTTTTGACTACAAGGACTTAAAGAACTCCTGTTTTTGCGGAGGATCTGAGATGGGGAGTGGGATAACTTTGCTTTTTTTTTTCTTTTTCTTTGGAGACAGCCATAAACAATGGCTTCATTTAGCTAGGGATTAACAACCCCTCTGAAAAGAAGATGTGACTCAAGGTCAGCATGCATCAAGAATGGCTCACTCAATGTATCCAAATGCAAAATTCGTATGTCTGAGGAATTTTCGGAATCTCCAAGAGTTCTATTTTGCTAAAGGGCAGTGCAACTAAGAGACGTTGATGTGTTTTACATCAAGTGGGCATGATTTTAGATTTGTGTCACAAGAGTCTGAGTGCCTGGACATCACGAAATAGCAGCGTGGTATCTGTGCATTTGATGGTTTTAATTAATGATATATTCTGGGGGGAGAAGAAAAGGCTGTCATGCAGCAGCAGATGGTCGGGTGGAAGAGGGAACTCTGAAAGAAGGGAGGAAAGATTGCATTAAGGAATTCTCAACCACAGATGCTTCTGTAGGTTTTGAGTTTGGTCATTGTGAAACTTTCAGCCATCTGTTCTTTGGGCTAGCAAAGGCTTGAGTCTATCAAAGTAATATATTCCTGGAATCTCGCATGGGCAAGGACTCCTCCCCACTCCTCCCTAATGCGTGTGACCCTCATCCAGCTGCAGAACAATAGCTGTCTGTATGAGAGTACCTGCCATGGCTGGCGGAGGGAGGGAGGGAGTTTATGGTCCACAGAATCCATAGAGAGTGTCCCCCTTTTGTCTTAGCTGCAATCTGTTGTCTTGCCTTTGGAGGCAGCCATTTTGGGTTTAGTGACCTCTGACCTCATTTGCCTTCCCTTCACAATGAAGCTCTTGTTGAGCATCGGGTATGGTAATGAGGAAGCGTGTGGTGCAAAGGAGATCTGCCAGCTGAGACTGGTGTGGCAGCATCCAGATACAATGGGGGGCCCTTAATACAATGGGGGGGGCAAGTGGAGATGCTTGTAAAAAAGCAGACTTGCCAGAGCTTTGCCCTTTGTGTAGATTGGTCATCAAAATTAAGTTGAGGTTGACAGGTGTGTGGATCGTCCTACTGTTGATATGGATTTTCAGAATATCATAGGAAGGGTGGGTGTTCCTTGATGAAATCCATTTCATAGGAAGATGGCCAGAGCATCATTGTCCAAAAGGCCCCCCCTGTTTATTTCTTCTTTTTCAATTATCTTCAACACTTTTCTGGAATTTCACACATTTTTTTTTTCTTCTTGCAATGTTCTGCTCTGCAAGTTGCAAATATCTAAACACCTTTGGGCCTAATTTGAGGCTTTGCATCTCCCGTTACAAACCTCTCTGGTTGTTAAGATCTGCAAAATAATTTATCTCAAAGATCTCCTCTTCGCAGCCCTACTCCATAGGGGGCTTTGACAGCTGATGTTGCCCAGATGAATTAATGCCATCACGTTGTTTTACTTTCCGGTGGTGTGATGTGATAGGATGTGATGATTTTAAGAGCTAATTTGTTGCAGTAGTTAAGGAACCAGGGTAGAAAACTAGAGACTGTGAGAGCTCTAATCCCTCCTTAGGCAAGAAGCCAGCTGGGTGACCTTGGGCCAGTGACACCTTCTCGGCCCTAGGAAGAATGGCAAACCACTTCCAAAATCTTGCCAAGAGAACTGCAGGGATTTGTCCAGGCAGTTGCCAGGAGTCAACAATGACCCAGGCACCAATTTTTTAAATGATTTTACTATATTAATTTATGGTTTTAAATTACATTTACAATTAAGAATGTTCAAAAACTATGGTGAGTCAATTGATTTTAGTCGTATATAAAACTAACAAATATTTTGGACATACGGGGGAGAACCTGCTCTTGCATTGCTCCAGGCGATGAGTGCACTGCTTTGGGAACTGTACAAGTAGTCCCCGGCTTATGACCACAATTGAGCCCAACATTTCTGTTGCTAAGTGAAACATTTGTTCAGTGAGTTTGCCCCATTTTACGACTTTCCTTGCCACAGTTGTTAAGTGAATCACTGTCATCGTTAACATAGGCAAACTGTTGTTAAATGAATCTGGCTTCCCCATTGAATTTGCTGTTCAGGAGGTGGCAACATGACCTTAGGACACTGCAACCGTCATAAATATGAACCAGTTGCCAAGCATCTGAATTTTGATCATGTGACTATGGGGATGCTTCAATGGTCATAAGTTACTTTTTTCAGTGCTATTGTAACTTTGAACGGTCACTAAATGAACTGTTGTAAGTCGAGGACTACCTGTATTTGTTCTCCATATTCTTTCAATAGAGTATTTCTAAAAGATATAATCAGGCTAGTTTGCTAGTTGCCCACATGGATTATTTTCCATGCATGTTTCTTAAAGTTCTCTTTAGCAAGATTTATTGAGTTGAAAGAGGTAGGGGTAAAAGAATTTCAGGAAGTGAAGTATTTTTAATTTAAAAATAACATATCTCCATGTACTTGCAATTAGAAGTTGTGGGAGCTTTATCACTGGAGGCTTTCAAGAAGAGATTGGATTGCATTTGTCAGAAATGGTGTAGGGTCTCCTGCTTGGGCGGAGGGTTGGACTAGATGACCTACAAGGTCCCTTCCAACTCTGTTAACCTAATTTTAATTATATATCTATAAAATGGCTCACTGGCTAAGACGCTGAGCTTGTCGATCAAAAGGTCGGCAGTTCAGCCATTCGAATCCCTAGTGCCATGTAACGGGGTGAGCTCCTGTTACTTGTCCCAGCTTCTGCCAACCCAGCTTCTGCCAACCTAGCAGTTTGAAAGTAAAAAATGCAAGTAGAAAAATAAGGGACCACCTTTGGTGGGAAGATAACAGCATTCTGTGTGCCTTTGGCATTTAGTCATGCAGGCTATATGACCATGGAGATGTCTTCGGACAGTGCTAGCTCTTCGGCTTTGAAACAGAGATGAGCACCGCCCTCTAGAGTCAGGAACGACTAGCATATACAGTATATGCGAGGGGAACCTTTACCTTTTATACCTGAGGTACTGCTTTAAAACTCTGCAACCTAAATATCCTGTTGAATGTATGGGCCATTTATTTATTTTTATTTATTTATTTTTTGCAGCTGTGGATATAAACAGTGAATTGCTTCATAAACAGCCACAGAGGCAGATCTCCTAGAGTCACACTGGGAGATATTATATCATTTCGGTTACAACTGTGTTTTGATGCCTGTTTTAAAAATAAACCAACCGTTATTTGTCACATCAGCTGAATCTTTGCTACTGTCTGATTCTTACAGCCCAGAGCTCTCCATATGGAATGACAGATGTTGAGCCCGAAGAAGAAAAACAAGCTCCCAAATCCTTCAAGCAATCATTTGTTCTAGTTCTAGATTTGCAGGGATTAGTTTATGGGGTCCTCTCTTCCTGATGCAGTTTGGAAGTCGCATGCGTATTTGAAAACTAGAAATGCATTTGTTGGCTCCTCGGCCCTGTCCCTTTGCAAAATAAGATGGGGGTCTAAATCTTGCAGGAAAATCTGAGTAAAAGGGATCTGCTGCTGAGGGTGATGAAGGCTCTCCTGCCCAACTGCTTGGGTTCATCTTTTCAAAGGGTCACAGCGTGATAGAGGGCACCGGTCTCATCCCTTTCCCCACTATGCCTTTTTAATGCAAAAATGGACCTCTTTTCTGCTGTATATATGAATGGGGATAGACATGTTTTTTTAAAAAAAACCCATATCACATTTGTCCCTTAATGCTTTTTTGACAGGTCTCATGAAGGAGAAGGACTCAGAGTCCTGATAATGCAGAGATCTTGCCTTGGTATTCAGCCCTGTCCTTAGATGGCTTGTTTGCTAGGTGGTGACAGGAACATCTGGTTGTCTAATGTCTATGGATGTTCTCTATTATTCAAGTCATGGTTGTCTGATCTTTCTTGTGTGTGCAGGAAGCTGAGAGGGGTTTCCTAACCTTCTGTGAACAGCATTGGTATATATTTCTATACTGTAGATCAGCACACATGTACGGAATCTTTCTTTCTGCTCCTCCCTTTATTTTTGTTGCACTATGACTTTCTTCTCTTGCCTGCTTTTGTCAAGGGAAGAGATGTGATGTTTACCTATCTGCAGGAAGATGTGCTTTTTCCCACAGGACCATGAAACATTTTAATAGGCTAATTGGAAAGAGAGGCTGTCTGTTATTCATGTACTTACATTACATATGAAATACTCCCATATTACATCATTCGTTCATTCTTGGCACGATGCCATTGTTATGTAATCTACAGACATGACATAAAGTGGCACGAAATTACACAATTTGTGTCACATGCATGAAGACACATTAAGCAAAGGATGTAAATTCTCGCCAGAATTGAGCCTGTTGCATGTAGAGTCTATTCTGCTAAGATCTGCTAAATTGAATTTACCCTGCATTTTAAATCCATCCGTGCCATGTGAAGCTGTATAATCCAGGACTCTGTAATAATCCTGTTTGTTTATTGTATATCCTTTGGGGGGGAATATCCTTTTACTGCTCATGCTCAGGTTCTGAATAGATTGTATAATCCTGACCAGGCTACGTTGGTTCTGCTCTTTGTATATTTGAATTCCTAGGGCTTTGATTGGGGAGGGGCAAGGAAGAAGGGCATTTACTGTGGCATTAATGTAGTAATTGTTCTTGAAAATTTAAGAATGCTGCTCCCTGGGCACGTGCCTCCTTGGTTTTCCCTTCTGTCAAATGGGAATGTTGAAACATTCTTGTATGTCCTAAATACTGTGGTGGTGCAGTGGTTGGAATGCAGTATTGCAGACTAACTCTGCCCACTGCCAGGAGTTCAATCCTAACCGGCTTAAGGTTGATTCTGCCTTCCATCCTTCAGAGGGCAGTAAAGTGAGGACACAGATTGCTGGGGGCAATATGCTATTCCGTAAACCGCTCAGAGAGTGCTGTAAAGCACTATGAAGCAGTATATAAGTCTCAGTGCTATTGCCAGTGCTATTGCTGTCAGTAAAAAATGGCATATGGTAGGGAATATGCCCAGCATGATCTTTCTTTCATCTCCTGCCATTTTTTTCTTTTATATCAAGGTTGCCCATCCCTTCTCTCTCAAATTTGAGGCACATAATTCCTTGAAAACAAATAACCTAGTCCCCCTATATAGCAAGCATCCACATGTATTAATTGTGTCCACCTATCTGACAGATTATTTTCAAACAGGCCCCTTTTCAGCTCTTTGTATTTCAAGTACTTTTATTGCTTAAAAAACAGCAGCTTGGGAATGGTGAAAGGGAAAGTAACTTGACGTCTACTTACAAATAATGTTAAAAGGAGATGTAATATTTTGCATGAGAATCAGGAAGGCTCTGTCAAGAACCTTCATGAAAAATTCAGGGATAAAAGATAGGGTAGCAGAGGGATACAAGTACCATAGCTGGGACCAGAATTTCCATTGCTAAACAAAGTGGTTGTTAAATGATTTGCAGCTAAATTTACACCTTTTTTTTTTTTTTTGCCAAAATTATAAAGTAACTGATGCAGTTATTAAGTGAATCCAGGTTTCCCCATTGACAGAAGCTGATTGGGAAGGTTGCAAATGGCAATCACATGATTTCACGATGCTGCAACCATTGGAAGTACCATTGCCAAGCCCCTGGATTTTGATCATGTGACTGTGGGGTTGCTGTGTGAAAACCATTCATAAATCACTTTGTTCAGTGCCATTGGAAGTCGAGGACTCCCTATATTTCTATTATTGGTGGTGTATAATTGATTGTGGAATTGCTTTTTCAAAATACCATGAAACGGACATTTTCATGGGGAAGAATCTAATTTGCTTAGCTAAATGAATTGAAGTGCTCTCATTATTAAATTTATCTACATCTGGAGTAGGAAAATATTGTTCGGTCTTCATCCCAGTTATCTGTTACATTTTTAAGGTGTCACCAGGTTGGCATTAGTGACCCAACAGATTAAAGGGATTGCTTTATTCCTGTTTTGGGTGTACATATTTACTGCATTAAAATAAAATCTTATTTTCTTTCTTAGAATTGGCAGTCACAGGACAGTGAAGAATATGAAGCTGAAGGTAAGAGAAGATGATGCCAGTTTCTTTTGAAATAAATGGAATATAAAATGGACTGGGAGAAGGATTGTTTGATTTGGGAGCAGGGAGAAGAGGGAGTTTTTATTTATTTTCTACATTTAAAAATTGTTTTAACTTTTCAGAGCTTCAAAATCGTTAATTTATAACCCCATTTATTTAACACATTACAATTCTGCCTTTCACTGTATTTATAATTTTAGAGAGTGTACAATTAATTGTAACAGAGTACAGATGCAACAATAAAAGTATTTTTCTTGGTTCAGACATTGTCAAGTGCTTTTGAACAACATATTATAAAGATTCTGTCAGGCCCAAAACCATATATAATACATGCAGATTCTTCCAAGCTGAATTCTTTATTGTTTCACACAAAATCTTGTAGACAGGGCATTCTAATATCACATCTGTATCTACAATATACTGCGAACTATTAGGGAGGGGCTGCCTTCACCCTCTCTCTCACACACAGAACATCCAGACTGAGTTGCCTCTTACTCCTCTGGAATGCACCCCCTCCCGCCTGGAGGTCCACCTTCTGCCTGTATTCCATTACAGATACAGTCTGTCTTCAAAGTATCCATACTGAGCAGAAGCCAGACTGGAAGAAGTACCATACTTTTCAGAGTATAAGATGCACTTTTCCTCCCTAAAAGAGGGTGGAAATGTTGGTGCGTCTTATACACCAAATACAGCCATTTCTGGCCTCCTGAAACCCCACCCCGCGCATCCCGTTTTTGCCAAAAACAGGCCCATTTTTCGCAAAATGGAATGCACAGAGGATTTGGGAGGCCTGCAGAGTGTTCCTGGGGGCTGGGGAGGGCAAAAACCTTTTTTTTTCTTGTTTACCTCTTCAAAATCTTGGTGCGTCTTTTACTCCGGTGCATCTTATAGTCCGAAAAAAAATAGTATATAGTTCTGATCTGCATGTTATTTGGAAGTTTTGGAACTGTCCAAGATGGCCCATAGGACCTGAACAGATCCCAGCACATAATCAACTAAATTTTTAATAGAACATTGTAGATTAAGTTTGCAACCAGCAGTATTGGAAGAAGAGGAATAGAAGAAGAGGAAAATTGGAACAATAGAAAGCAATTTTAAACTATCTCAGCCGGAACTAGAAATGAGATTAAGGCAACGTCATAATGAAAAAAAATTGTATGACACAGTTGTATGATGCTGTTTATGCCACAGTTAGAAGAACATGACAGTTAAATTAGAAGTTAACGTAAGGACAGTTAGAAGGACTTATGCTTAACCTACACCAAAAATATTTTCTTTAAACTATGCCTTAATTTATTTTAATTGTTCAAGGAGTTTATTAGATATTATAATGTTGACTCTCTCTGATAAACAATGTAGGATGTGTAAATTATTTAAAATAAGCAGTAAGGAAAAGCAATCGTCTTTATATTAATATAACTAGAAAACATCAGGGAGAACATTGATAAGAGTTTACACTTTTTGAAAGATTCACTAATTTTATTTGTGGTTTTTCCTCTGTTTGCTTTTTCAAATGTAGGGGTGTGTTTTTTTCCCCTCTCCCAAATCAAGCTTTGTTGCTTTCTTTTTAGGCCAGTTGAGGTTCTGGAATCCTGATGACTTGAATACATCTTCAAATATCTTCCCCTCTCAGGATTGGATAGAAGAGAAGTTACATGAGGTTTGCAAGGATCTTGGAATTTCCCGAGATGGCCACTTTAACAGAAAGAAGCTTGTCTCCATTTGTGAGCAGTTTGGTTTGCAGAATATTGACGCTCAGGTATCTAATGAGGATTCTGCCCTGCCCTATCCTACCCTATGTCAATATAACTGCTGGGAACTGTCATTCTTATTTCCTTAACTTTGCAAATTTAAATATATTTTCATGGTTTGGGGAAAATATTCTGAGGTTTATAGGCTGTAGGCAACCCCCTAACAAATTTTATAGTTCGTCAGCACTTTGCTGAAATTTAGTAGCAAAATCACCAGTGGCGTGGGTTCCATTGATTTTTGCAGAACATGAAATAAAGCAAGTCTATTAAGCCTCCAGTAGGCTCGATACAAATTCCCCATAGAAAATAATGAAATGACCATTCTCCCCTCATCTCTTCAGAAACATCAAAATCTTTCTACCCCACACCTTGCATCCTTCAGTTGACAAAATAATGTTAACATTATGATTTTGTTAGCAAAGTAAACAAAGACAAACAGTATTGCTACTGTCTATTTTATAATTTTATATACTTTTTATAAAATTATTTTATATACTTCTTTTCCAAAACTACAGTATTTGTAACAATCCCATCTTTATATTACTTTGGCATGAGTTTTTTTTTTCAAAGCTGGTCCTTTGGGGTAGGAAGTTTGCCACAAAAGCAGAGAAAAAGCTGCAGAGACTAATGTATGATTATCTTATGCATTTGTGGAAACTTTTATTAAAGTTGAATTCTCATGAAAACAAAGTTATAGAGCCATTCTTTAAATGACACAAGATCCAGGTCCAGCTGTGCAACAATAGCTCTATTCTCAGCTTAAATGTTCAGCATTTAGAACAAGTTTAAGACTGAGTTCAGCAAGTCTAAAAACAGGAAAACCCTTTTTGGCTTCAACTTGACTCCCAATGAAATGATGTGTGCTGTTTCCTTGGCAACAGTATGGGTTTGTCATTGTCTTCTGGGATGCTTTGTGTCTTCCCAGTTGGCCCTATAGCCCTGGGATTCTCAGAGAGTTCCCCGTCTATAGTAAGTATTAACCAAGATCGACCTTACCTAAGCCCAGATGAAGTTAGCCAGATGCTGCCACCTGCTGTTCCCTAGTCTCATTTTTCTGGGTTTCAGACTGCATCAGTGAATTTCAGTTACACTGAATTTTCTTAATTTTGCTAGGATATTTTTCCCCCCCATAAGGCACTACACATCTAATTTGAAACATTTGCTCCCTCTTAGATGCTGGAGGAAGTATTTCACAACCTTGACCACAACAATGGTACAATGAGCATTGAAGACTTTTTCTACGGGCTCTTTAAAATTGGGAAGCCTCTCCCACCTTCTGCTTCCACTCCATACAGGCAGTTGAAACGGCATCTTTCTATGCAGGTAAGTGCTTTCAGTGTGCTTCCTCCATGCACGTCACTAAAATGTTCTGCTTTGCTCTCCAACCACGTTTAATTCAATCTGGGTGAGGGGTGTCAAACTGGTGGCCCACAGGCCAGATGCATCATGTGCAGGCCACACCCACCCCGGCTCCACAAAGGCAAAAAAGTTGTGATACGTCATGTGACGTCACGTGGTGTGATCAAATTTGACACCCGTGATCTAGATCACGTTTTCCTGTGTTTTGCTTTGAAAATAGAACTTATAGCTAAACTATTAAAGACAGAGAGGAAAATATTCTTGTCAAATAGTTGTATTATCTCATTGCTTTTTGGCATCATGTTTTTTCTCTCAATTGAGTTTTCCTATTCCCAATTTTTCTTTCTTTTATTTGTCCCAGGAGTTTATTGGATATTTATGGATGCTGCTGTTTAATTAACTGCGGTTGGCCTGATCTATATATTCCATCTTCATCAGCAAAATTGTAACGCTCATCTGAAAAATGAAAATTGAAACTCCTGTTTGGCCTTTATAAAACAAAAGAAAGGAGCAGTGGCTCAATCTTAAATATTATCCTGAGGCCTTGTTGCACACAAATATCATAGAATTATAGGGAAAGACTAGCACATATGTGTGAGGGGAACTTTTACCTTTACCTTTTTAAAGAGCCACAAGGCCCATCTAGTTCACTGTTTTTCAGATTTGGCAACTTTAAAATGTGGGGACTTCAACTGCTGGCTCTGGATTTCTGGGAGTTGAAGTCCACATGTCTTATGGTTGCCAAGTTTGAAAAACACTGATCTAGTCCAACTCTCTGTAATGCACAGGAAGACCAGTTAAACTGTCCATGAGGGATAGAAAGCCTCAAGAGGTGGAAAATCTAGATATGCTCAGGGGTTGCTTATTTGGATTTATTGTGAGAGAGCAAAACCATATCTATAGCTTAAATGTTACTGAGACATGAGACCTTTGGGTTTTATCATTACAAATATGGAGGGTAAGGATGCTCAAATGAAAACACTTGCCTTCTTCTGGAAATCAAGCCCATCAAGAAGAAAGATTCCAAAATAATGTGCCCAGAGGGCACAATTTACAGGCTAGAGAAAAACATATTTCTTTCTCTCTTCTCCTCCCCCCACCCCACTGCCAGGCCTTTGATGAAAGTGGGAGACGTACCACCCCTCCCTCAGCAATGACAAGTACAATCAGCTTCCGTGTCTTTTCCAGCCTGGATGATGGGATGGGCTATGCTGCAGTGGAACAAATTCTTGATACTTGGCAAGAACAAGGCATAGAGAATAGCCAGGAGATCCTGAAGGTAATGTATTCCATGGTTACCCGGTTACTAATGCAGTTTCAGAAATATATCTGAACCGCAGATTCAAAGTACTATTCAGAATCCACAAAGGATTTTAATGGGATGCCACACATTTCAATCTGGGAAAGGATGCTCAGAGCGCTTTGTCAGGAAGCTTTCATCTTCCCCAACACAATTACACACACCAGGGCTTCTGGGTGCAGTTAAAATGTGGATTATTCAGGCCTTTGTGAGCAAAGGGAATTCCCCATTGCAGTCTAAGCTGCTCATCTCCTATGCAACTCCCAGCTGTTTCTGAACCTCTTTTAAACATTTCAGCCCAGCATGCAGTTGGATTGAGGTTCAATCAGGGCTGCAAGTACTGCAGGATTTGATTGGCTATTCCCCTGTTTCTTGTTCCTCCCACCTGTGCGGGGAAGGCAACCCTCATTGGCTAGCCCCTGTGCCTGCCTTTTCTTTTTAGAGCAGTGTTCCTCAACCTCAGCCACTTTAAGATGTGTGGACTTCCAAGTCCAGAATTCCTCAGCCGGCCTGCTGTCTAGGGGATTCTGGGAGCTGAAGTCCGCATATCTAAAGCGGAGGTTGAGAAGCACTGTTTAGAAATTATTCCTCCCCCATTAGTCTCCATGCCTTTGCTTTGTAGGAGACAGCTTTCACAGATGTTTGCACATGGATGGCTTTCCCTTCCCTTGACACAAACAAAAGTTCTTCTGTTTTCGTCCTACACACACACACACACACACACACACATTGTACCATCAGTGCTCTGAAGATTCAGTAATCAAAGCCAAGGGGAACGGATTGCCTTTTCATTCCTACACACAACTATAAGTCCAAATAAGCTTTATGGCAAGGAAGAACTGCTGATTCAGCATCATACAAGCAAAAATAACATGTTTGAAACATGATAGCTTTATTCCAACATGTGCATTTAGATTTAAGAAAAAAGAGAAATACTCTGAATAGGGGTGGGAAGGCAAAAATAAAATGTTTTGGGCAGCAACTTAAAAGAAGTAAGGTTAGAATGGAGCAATGACCTTCTAGAGCAGGGATCTCCAATCTTGGCAATGTTAAGACTTGTGGACTTCAACTCCCAGAATTCCTCAGCCGGCTTTGCTGGCTGAGGAATTCTGGGAGTTGAAGTCCACAAATCTTAACATTGCCAAGGTTGGAGACCCCTGTTCTAGAGCAATGTTTTTCAAACTTGGCAACTTTAAAACGTATGGACTTCAACACCCAGAAGTCTGGGAATGGAGGTCCACACATCTTAAAAGTCGTCAAGTTTGAAAAAAACATTTGGTTAAATGTTTGGGAAGCAATGGTGGGTTGCCCCCGGTTCGCACCGGTTCTATAGAACCGGTAGTAAAACCAGCGGGAGGCTCCGCCCACCTACCCTGACGTCATCAAAATGCTTCTGCACATTTGCAGAAGTGTGCGGCCCCACTGCGAACCAGTAGTAAAGGTAAGTAGAACCCACCCCTGGTAGGAAGCAACAGGACAACTTAATGGACCATCACTGTATCAAGTGCAAAATATTTTTTAAAAGGCAACTCCTGACCAGCAGAGAGGATTGAAGCCAGGACAAAAGGGCAGCAATCAGCTGCTGGAGTGGAGGAGGTGTGCCAAGTACTGTAGACAATCAGAGTTATTACTATATTGGAATGAAGCACTAAAGACCATCTGCTTGGAAGGGCTTAAGAGGACTTACATAATGCTTTTAAAGTAGAGATCCAAAACCCATGTGATGGGGAGGGGTGCCTTTGTCCAAGAGTAAAGCAGGGAGTGGTAGGTTGTGGCAATGGGGCAAGCAGAAAGTATGGATCTTCCTCATCTGTCCATCTCCAGTCAGAGGTTTACCATTTTCAAGAGCAGCCATTATATGCCTATAGTACTGTGAAGCAGGGGTCAAATCCAGCAGGTTCTGACAGGTTCTGGAGAACCGGTAGTGGAAATTTTGAGTAGTTCGGAGAACTGGCAAATACCACCTCTGGCTGGCCCCAGAGTGTGGTGAGAATGGAGATTTTGCAATATCCTTCCCCCAGGAGTGGGGAGGGAATGGAAATTTTGCTGTATCCTTCCCTTACTACGTCCACCAAGCCACACCACACCCACCAAGCCACGCCCACAGAACCGGTAGTAAAAAAATTTGAATTTCACCACTGCTGTGAAGGCACAACAAGATGAAGCTGTGCTCAGAATCCACTGAGTATATATTTGGCTGCTGAGCTCTGTTTGTTTGTGCAAAGGGAACATCCGATCTGCAGAACAGATGATGTCCATGAAAACAAATTAACCATGGCTTTTTTCATAAGATTTATCCATTTGGCATCCACCCCAAAAGTTTGTCAAACTTTGCTCTCGTTATGTAAAGAATCGTTCTATTGGAACTGCTGAGATATATAGGCTGCACTGAGATCTTGAGCAAAACCCATCTATTATTTGTACTCTATAGTTCCACTCATGTCTTCTTAAATATATTCCACATCAGAAATCAACAAGTCTTGTAATGGCATCCTACATCTTATCCTTTGCTACCATCTTGACTTCTTCTAAAACAGAAGAGACAAAAGGGAAGGGAAGTCATTTTTAAAGGCACAATAGGCTGAAACATTTTTTTCTCCGGCATATGAGGGTTTTGTTTTGCTTTGGGGGTTTTTTGGGGGGGAGGGTTGCATGCAAAGGAGAACTAGAAAGAAAGGGAAGAACTTTCCCTTTCATCTGATTCTTCTCCAGATTGGGGGAAAAAGTTGAGCCACATCTCCTACTCGGGTAGAATGAGGGTTGGTGTTCTCTGAGTTTGGTGATTTTCTTGCAGATATTTCCATACCAAACTAGGTAACATAATCAGACTCAGAGGTTGCATTCAACAGGTTCTGACCAGTTCTGGAGAACCGCTAGTGGAAATTTTGAGTAGTTCGAAGAACCAGTAAATACCACCTCTAACTGGCCCCGTCCCCATCTATTCTCTGCCTCCCGAGTCCCATCTGATCGGGAGGAAATGGGAATTTTGCAGTAACCTTCCCCTGGATTGGGGAGGGAGTGGAGATTTTACAGTATCCTTCCCCTGCCACGCCCACTAAACCACGCCCACCAAGCCATGCCATGCCCACCAAGCCACAGAACCAGTAGTAAAAAAATTTGAATCCCACCACTGATCAGACTGTATGGTAATGAAATGTCTACAAGATAACCACCAAGCTCAGAGAGCACCAAATATCCCAGCTACAAATATTCTCTTCTATCAAAGCTGACGCATTTATTCATCCTAACTTTCTTTCAGGCCTTAGATTTCAGTTTGGATGGAAAAATTAACCTGGCTGAACTGACTTTTGCCCTGGAAAATGAGCTTCTCATAGCAAAGAATGGGATATACCAAGCAGCACTGGCTGCTTTCAAAATGGAGATTCGGCATTTGATGTGAGTATCTTTAACATAAATATTTATACAATGAGATGGAGATAGTAAATCAGCTTTAACAAAATCCTGAAATGTAAGGTGGTGGGGATTCCCGAAGGAGGACTTCACTTCGACAAAGCTTCAGTCGAAACACCTCTTCAAGTGCTAGATCAGAGTTGCCTTGCGGCTTTGGTCTGAATGCTTAAGCGCAGAGGCCCATTTCCAGCTGGATGAAGTCTTTAGCTAGAGAGAATCTTTCTGCTTTGATTCAAGGCATAGCAATAGCATTTAGGCTTATATACTGCCCCCTAGTGCTTTACAGCACTCTCTGGGTGGTTCACAATGAAGATGTATTATTTGCATATTGTCCCCAACAATCTGGGTTCTCATTTTATTGACCTCGGAGAGATGGAAGGCTTGAACCCATCAGGATCAAACTCCTGGCTGTGGGCAGAGTTTGCCTGCAATACGGCACTGAACCACTATGCTACCTTGACTTGTTTGGCACTGCAACAAAGCAACTGATGAAAAGCCAAGAAAACTCTGTACAAGCCAAGGCTGACCAAGGCAGGAAGATAATAAGGAAAGATCCCTTTACTTTCCAAACTGGGTTTGATTCCTAAAGACTGGTGAAATCCATAACTCTGTTTCATTGCCTTAAATGATTGTGGCAGGAGAGAATTAGCAGACTGTAGTCCTGGAGCTTCATGTTTTCCATTTTCTTGACACTCATAGACATATATCGGTTAGGGTGGCAGTTTCTTATCCTTACAAAAGCTCTGAACTGGGCTAGCCTGCTGGCTGCAGCATTTTGTTCAGGATCAGAGGAATTTTTGGCAGGGGAAGGGAACTCTTTTAAATAGTAAACCCATTTGTAGCAGAAGCAAGACCTTCTTAACTTACTGCTCTGTTTTTTAGCCATTCTGTTACCCCAGCAAATAAGCATATGTAGACTCATGCATATTCATTTCTCCCGTCACTGTCAGTGCCAACCTACTTTGATGCCTGTGATTCTCTAGAGCTGTGATGGCAAACCTGTGGCACGCATGCCCAAAGTGGCACACGAAACTATGTCACCCAGCATGCTCAACCTTGCCTATTTGTCTTCTGGGTTTCTGGTGCACATGTGCGTGCGATGATCAGCTGTTCTTTGCATGCATGGCAGTGCCGAAAACAAGCTGATTGTCGGGTACGCATGTGCGCTAGAACCCGGACGTTCGGCTTTTCTGGAGCGCGATCCCTTTGTGTGTGCAGTAGCGCTTAAAACCACCCTGTGCACGCGTGCCGCCCAGCTGATCGTTAGGTCCGCATGTGCGCTAGAACCCGGAAGTTCGACTTTTCCGGAGTGCAGCCCTGACGAGCATGCGTGCGACATTTCCGCACAACCTTTTCAGCACTCCTGAAAGATTTCACTATTTGCCTAATAATGATTTATAAACTTCAACGAGTTATTTGTGCATCCGGGTAGACGTACTCACAGGAGTATGCTTGGAAATTGTCGAACTATTATCTGTAGTTATAATATAACTATTATATTAATGCCAGCATTATCTGACAACTGAGGTTTATTTTTTAGAGAACGGGCTGATCTGGTTCTAAGGGAAAAGGACAAACTACGTCTGGATTTGGAGAAAGTGGAGAAAAGAGCATCACTAATGGCCACCGAAGTGGATGACCATCATGCTGCCATTGAACGCCAAAATGAATACAACCTAAGGTATGTTGCCTTTATTTCAGGACTCACAATCTCTGTTCATGGAATCACTGTAACTTGAGTGGCAGCTGGATCTCTTCAAATAACAATTAACAAGGCTGGCCATGGGTTCAACTGAGCCATGAATGTTAGAAACAGGCTGGGAAGTAGGTCTGTGGAGATACATCTTTAGCTTTTTGACATATTTGACATAATATGTAGGGAGGCTAGACTAAGAACTGCAGGATGAGGCATCTTGAGGAGATTCATAACACCCTTGAAGGAAGGTAGGAAGACCACGTGCTGCATACAACCTCTAAATCCATTTTTTTTACCACATCTTATACCCCCAGGATCAAAATTAAATAATCCTTGATTATTAGTGATGTAATTTTTCATATAAAAAATCTTAAAATATATGCATGAAATCTTCAAGTGACTTGCTTTCATTCCCATGTAGAATAGAACAGAACAGAACAGAATTCTTTATTGGCCAAGTGTGATTGGACACACAAAGAATTTGTCTTGGTGCATATTCAGCAACAAAGATTAAAAACAAATGATTGTAATAAATGACAATACATAGCCATTTTACACACCGAAGAACAATAAAGACATTCAATGAAAACATATTAAGAAAAATCAACCTCACAATTTACCAGCCTTGTGAAAGCATCAGGTTTTAATAGCTTTCCAAAATTGCAACTCGACTGGGACTAAGCAAATCTCAAGAAAAGCACGGTTGTAGAGAAGCAGTCACAAACGGAGAAATACGACAATTTGCACCTATGAAAGAATATAGGTAGCCCTCAACTTACAACACTTCATTTAGTGACTGTTTGAAGTTATGATGGCACTGTAAAAAGTGACTTACGACATTTTCACACGTAACGACTGTTGAGGCATCCTCAACATGGTCACGTAATCAAAAATTCAGATGCTTGGCAACTGACTCATATTTATGATGGTTGCAGCATCCCAGGGTCGTGTGATTCTCTTTTGCGACCTTCTGACAAGCAAAGACAATGGGGAAGTCAGATTCACTTAACAACCATGTTCCTCACTTAACGACTGCAGTGATTCACTTAACAAATGTGGCATGAAAGGTCGTAATATCGGGCAAAATTCACTTAACAAATGTCTCACTTAGCAACAGAAATTTTGGCCTCAGCTGTGGTCATAAGTCAAGGGCTACCTGTATACAATTCTCAATTCATCCAAATTTCCACATGCTGTCTTGGGGGCATCCAGGATTCTATAGCAGTTTCAAACATTTAAAAATTCAGATGTATCATTTCTCTTGGGAATGAGAACTTCGTTTTAAATCCTCTCTGGTGAGGATTATTTTATGAGGCCATTTACATTATCAAGAAGATCCCAACGTGAATGATCATTTTACTGATAAACACCACTGAATCTATGAGATTTTTGTTAGGTTGCTGCCAACCACTGATTTCCAATACTCAATCCCTGGCTTTTCTTAATCTGTGTGCATAGCAAGCTGGATGAGGAGTACAAAGATCGTGTTGCAGCTCTCAAAACAGAGTTTCAGAAAGACTGCGAGCGGATACAGCAGCAGGCCAGCAAGCAACAAGCAGAATTGGAGCAGGAGATAGAGAAGATGAAAATAGAAGAGAATTATCTCCAGGACCGCCTTGCTCTGACACTGAAGGTAATGGCTGGCTTAAAACAGGAGGGCATAATTTATTTCATACCACAGACCATGCTTGGCCTTTGAATGCTTGTAGGGAGTTTTACAGTATTTCCATGTAAACATGGCCCGGCTAAAGAAAGAAGCAAGAGCATGACAACAATTAAAATTAAAATAATCTAAATGCAATTCTTATTACTTCATGTATATTACCATATTTTTTGGAGTATAAGATGCACCGGACTACAAGATGCACCAGACTATAAGACGCAGCTATCTTTTTTGGTGAGGAAAACAAGAAAAAGAAATCTGCCTCTGCCTCCCAGCAATTTTGCCTCATTGCAGCAAACAGTAAACAGCCTGCTTTACTTTCATTTTCGTTTTCAGCATAGCTTGATTAGCACAAGGAATAAAAAAAAAAATCTGCTCCAGCAATTTGCCTCCTTGCAGCAAGCAGCAGAGGCCTGCACAAGAGAGCAAAACAGCTGAGAGTTGGAAGGCCGATCCAATGAAGTTGTGCTAATTAGGCTGTGCTGAAGCTGAAAGGAGCTGTTTCTTCTTGCTGCTTGCTGCAAGGAGGTAACTGCTGGGAGGCAAAGGCCAAAGGGTGGGGGCCAGTAGGTGGGTGGGACTACATTTGGTGTATAAGACGCACCTAAATTTTCACCCCTTTTTAGGGGGGGAAAGGTGCGTCTTATACTCCAAAAAATATGGTAATTAACTTTGCCACAGTCATATTTATTTGATAAATGCAATGGGCTACCAAGCTCCTTTTTCAGCTGCCACAGCCTCCTGCAACCCTCTGCCAGTGAAAACGGAGCTCAGGAGGCCCTCCTGAGCTCCGTTTTCACTGGCAGAGGGTTGCAAGAGGCCGTGGCAGCCGAAAACTGAGCTCAGGAGCCTGTTTCCGCTGGCAAAGCGCTTGGGCCACCACAGATGCCCCTGACAGGAGTGACGTCAAGCTGGCCACACCCACCCCGGCCCCCCAAGGTCAAACACAACCCTGAATGCGGCCTTCAATGCAATTGAGTTTGACACCCCTAATTTAGAGGTTGTACATACATCTCAGAGCTTAAAAGAAGTAAACCAGTTCCTTAAAAAGGATACCAGTGTAATATGTATGTCTGTTTCTGCATATGGACGGCTTTTATTACATGCACCTAATTTTTAAGGTGCAAATCAATGGGCTGACATTTTTGTACTGATGTACTTTATTAAAAAAGCTTGATGTAAGCTTTTTAAATTATGCAAAAAATTAATTCATCCTGGGGTTGAAGGAAAGGAGGAGGGATGGGAAAGATGAAGATCATCTTCTAACATGATATTCCCTGCGGCATCTGCAGATTCATTTGAATGCATAAACTGAAAGTTAATTTTAAGGCAGTTAATTAGATTTTAGAACAAGGCAAGGGGTTTCTCCTTTAAATATTATAATGATCCTCCAGGGACCAAGCAAGAAATGAAGACATACAGTACATTCCCTTAGATTTTCAAACTCCTCTGGACCAGACTAGCAGCCTTTTAAATATTGCCTACTCTGATCTAATGTCACTCAATCTAGTGCCCTTTTTATTTAGTAGAACTATAATTACCTGCATTTTCGATAAGGCTGCATGAAAAATCCAGACATCATTAATAATATCAGGGTGAAGAAAACTGAAACTAGGAAAACCACAGTCACTTTATGTATTGTTTGCGAACCAAACTGGATACTTTTGAAGACTCTCTGGATATCTTTTTAGGAAAACAGTCGCTTAGAGCATGAGCTCCTGGAAACTGGGGAGAAGTTGGTGAAGTATGAAAGCATGATGAGCAAATTGCAGAATAATTGGGAAAACGTCTTAGCAGACAAGGTAAGAAGCAGTTGGGGATTAATTCAGCATACCAGGTGGTTGGCTTTTAGGACAGGAAGAAAGCAAAATCCCAGAATATATTACAAATGTCCTTTGACTTTATGAAGAGTTAATAAAGGATTTTAGTCTAGATAAATCTGGTGCAAACAAAGCCAGATGCAGATATTTTGAAAGTTAAATAGTAAGACTGATACAATAAAAGTCCACTCAGCTGTCTGAAACTCTGCAAAGATGTTTGGAACTATATTTTCAGACTTGCAGTTCAATCACTTCAAAGAAACAGTTCAACCCCTTTAGCAAGTGATTGCAAGAATAAGGACCGTTTTACTACCGTCACATTAATTATGGAGTTGTCATCCTAGAGAGGCACTTTTTTCTGGTGTCCTTCAAGTCTTGATTTTCAGGAGCTTCATGGTGTATTTTTTTGTAATCAGGTAGAGGGTAGTGTTTTGAATCCACAAATCACCATGTAAACTTTTTATTATACTGCAGCCTATAAATACACCATACTGTGGGGCACAGTGGGTGAGTTGTAGGTTTTTCAGATTTGTTTGCCATTTTATGGCTGAATATGATATAAATCAGGGGTCTCCAACCTTGGCATCTTTAATCCTGGCGGACTTCAACTCCCAGAATTCCCCAGACAGCAAAGCTTAAAGTTGTTAAGGTTGGAGACCCCTGATTTAAAGGATAATATAATAGGTAGTCCTAGCTTAATGACTGCTCATCTGGCGACCACTTGAGCTTACTGTTGCTGAAGGAGTGGTACTTATAACCTTCCTCATTCTTATGATGGATGCAGTATCCCTATGGTCACATGACTGCAATCCAGGTGCTTGGCAACTAGCTCACAGTTACGACGTTGCAGCATCCCAGAGTCATGTGATCATCATTTGCAACCTTTAATGCTGGCTTCTAACAAGCAGAGTCAGTGGGGAAGCCAGTAGGTGGTTGCAAAAGGTGACCATCCCGCTTCACAATGTTGTGGGATTCATCGAATGACAGCAAGTGGAAGTACCGCAACTTCTGTCACTAAGTGGTGCAGTCACATGCCATTGTGCTTTATGACTGTGTTCCTTAGCAATGGAAATTCTAGTCCCAATGACTTAATTATTTAACGTCGTTAAGTCAGGACTATATGTATTATTTATTTATAATACATTATATGTATTATTTAATATGCCACCCAGAATTACAGAGTTTGAGATGGACAGCATAATCAATTAAGTACTACATATGTCTATATGCTACTGGTACAGATATCCTGGTAACAGCACTTGCCTTGCCCACCTCCAGATTTGATCTCTGACATATTTTCTAAAGCAGTATCCCTTAGCTGGGTGCCCTCCCTTTATTCAGGGCACCAGATTTCCTTTCAAATCCAATAATAAAGCTTCATTCCCTGGACCATCACCTAAGTGCTGTACCAGTGAGGAAAACAGGCTGTCTAAAGGCATGGAAAAAATGACCATGTGTTCTTTGGTTCTAGTTTGGAGATCTAGATCCTGGCAGTGCCGAGTTCTTCTTTCAGGAGGAGCGGCTGAGTCAGATGAAGAAGAAATACGAACAGCAGTGCAGGGTAAGAACAACATTTCAGCTGGAAGACAATAAGGTTTTTCCAAGGCCTATCCCTAGAGACTCCAATGAATCACTTTTCTTGATGTCATGTGTCTACATAAAGAGAGCTGCGAAATCATTTGATCAAATCATTTGATTTACAAAATTAACAAGATTAAGTCCCATCACGTGTTCCAGATGTGAACTGGCCTGCTGACTATGCAAGCCTCGGAGCCCCACCATCTAGGACTGAACTACTTCCCAAATGGCCAACATATAGCCAACCTTGCTTGAGCCACCCCAAAAACTAAAGAGTCAGACCTAGTTAGGATTTTAATGGCAGATTCCCATAAATGCTGAGTTTTTTAGGATAGAGGAATTAAAGAAACAGCCTAAAAGAAGGCAATGAAGAACTGTTTCCATCCTGTTACCAGGAAAACTGTATGGACATGGACCAAGCATCCAGAGAGTCAGTTTGGTTCAATCTTTAGACCCTTCAAATAATGTCATAGAACTTGTCTATGGAGATTCTTAGTCATCCCAGGTCATGGTTGTCCCAAAGGTGCTTTTTCAAGAGGCAACTGGACCTTCTTGTTTTTCTTTGAAGATGTATCACTTCTTATCCATGTATCTTCTTCAGTTCTGACTGGCTGGTGGGGAATGGGAGGATTTATATTTCTTGCAGATGATCAGTTGCCTGCAAGGAATGTAAATCCTTCCATTCCCCACTTTCCAGCCTCTAAAATATCCTCTTTCCAGTTGCATTTAATCTACCCTTTCATTATTTAAGCAATATATAAAAGGCCTCTCTTTCACTTGGTGTTTTAACAATTGTATTTTAATGTTTATTGTTATTTTAATATATACTTAGATTTTACTTTTTGTAAAAAGGTGAGATATAAAAAAATACATAAATACCTCTGAAGTCATTAGCCATCCAAGAACAGAAGGTTCTTCTTCCTGACCTGGAACTTACCCATGAGTTTTTCCAAAGCTGCTCATTTTATGTTGATCTCAAGACATGTCACTATCCAGACAGCTATACACTGTAGCTGAAGAGATGGCTCTAATGCTTAGTCCCCAAATTGCTTTATTTCAGAGCAACTAAGATGATCAAAGGCCTGGAGACTAAACCATATATATATATATATATATATATATATATATATATATATATATGCATATTCTTTCTAGCCAGGTTTTACCTACGTAAGCTAGGTTGTTCTGCAGCTCTGACTGTGTGAAATCTCATTCACCATCCTCAGAGCTCCTCCTCTGCTGACAAACTGCAACTCTGCGTTGCTCTCTGGGAGACTCAGATAGCTATTTCTGCCTTATAAGGCTTCGTCAGTGAGCCACACCCACTTCTCAGATATTCCCCCTGTAAAGGTACAATGTGTCTTTTTCTGTTTTTCGTAGGCTTTTATGTGCATATTCTTTCTAGCCAGGTTTTACCTACGTAAGCTAGGTTGTTCTGCAGCTCTGACTGTGTGAAATCTCATTCACCATCCTCAGAGCTCCTCCTCTGCTGACAAACTGCAACTCTGCGTTGCTCTCTGGGAGACTCAGATAGCTATTTCTGCCTTATAAGGCTTCGTCAGTGAGCCACACCCACTTCTCAGATATTCCCCCTGTAAAGGTACAATGTGTCTTTTTCTGTTTTTCGTAGGCTTTTATGTGCATATTCTTTCTAGCCAGGTTTTACCTACGTAAGCTAGGTTGTTCTGCAGCTCTGACTGTGTGAAATCTCATTCACCATCCTCAGAGCTCCTCCTCTGCTGACAAACTGCAACTCTGCGTTGCTCTCTGGGAGACTCAGATAGCTATTTCTGCCTTATAAGGCTTCGTCAGTGAGCCACACCCACTTCTCAGATATTCCCCCTGTAAAGGTACAATGTGTCTTTTTCTGTTTTTCGTAGGCTTTTATGTGCATATTCTTTCTAGCCAGGTTTTACCTACGTAAGCTAGGTTGTTCTGCAGCTCTGACTGTGTGAAATCTCATTCACCATCCTCAGAGCTCCTCCTCTGCTGACAAACTGCAACTCTGCGTTGCTCTCTGGGAGACTCAGATAGCTATTTCTGCCTTATAAGGCTTCGTCAGTGAGCCACACCCACTTCTCAGATATTCCCCCTGTAAAGGTACAATGTGTCTTTTTCTGTTTTTCGTAGGCTTTTATGTGCATATTCTTTCTAGCCAGGTTTTACCTACGTAAGCTAGGTTGTTCTGCAGCTCTGACTGTGTGAAATCTCATTCACCATCCTCAGAGCTCCTCCTCTGCTGACAAACTGCAACTCTGCGTTGCTCTCTGGGAGACTCAGATAGCTATTTCTGCCTTATAAGGCTTCGTCAGTGAGCCACACCCACTTCTCAGATATTCCCCCTGTAAAGGTACAATGTGTCTTTTTCTGTTTTTCGTAGGCTTTTATGTGCATATTCTTTCTAGCCAGGTTTTACCTACGTAAGCTAGGTTGTTCTGCAGCTCTGACTGTGTGAAATCTCATTCACCATCCTCAGAGCTCCTCCTCTGCTGACAAACTGCAACTCTGCGTTGCTCTCTGGGAGACTCAGATAGCTATTTCTGCCTTATAAGGCTTCGTCAGTGAGCCACACCCACTTCTCAGATATTCCCCCTGTAAAGGTACAATGTGTCTTTTTCTGTTTTTCGTAGGCTTTTATGTGCATATTCTTTCTAGCCAGGTTTTACCTACGTAAGCTAGGTTGTTCTGCAGCTCTGACTGTGTGAAATCTCATTCACCATCCTCAGAGCTCCTCCTCTGCTGACAAACTGCAACTCTGCGTTGCTCTCTGGGAGAACCAGATAGCTATTTCTGCCTTATAAGGCTTCGTCAGTGAGCCACACCCACTTCTCAGATATTCCCCCTGTAAAGGTACAATGTGTCTTTTTCTGTTTTTCGTAGGCTTTTATGTGCATATTCTTTCTAGCCAGGTTTTACCTACGTAAGCTAGGTTGTTCTGCAGCTCTGACTGTGTGAAATCTCATTCACCATCCTCAGAGCTCCTCCTCTGCTGATTTCACACAGTCAGAGCTGCAGAACAACCTAGCTTACGTAGGTAAAACCTGGCTAGAAAGAATATGCACATAAAAGCCTACGAAAAACAGAAAAAGACACATTGTACCTTTACAGGGGGAATATCTGAGAAGTGGGTGTGGCTCACTGACGAAGCCTTATAAGGCAGAAATAGCTATCTGAGTCTCCCAGAGAGCAACGCAGAGTTGCAGTTTGTCAGCAGAGGAGGAGCTCTGAGGATGGTGAATGAGATTTCACACAGTCAGAGCTGCAGAACAACCTAGCTTACGTAGGTAAAACCTGGCTAGAAAGAATATGCACATAAAAGCCTACGAAAAACAGAAAAAGACACATTGTACCTTTACAGGGGGAATATCTGAGAAGTGGGTGTGGCTCACTGACGAAGCCTTATAAGGCAGAAATAGCTATCTGAGTCTCCCAGAGAGCAACGCAGAGTTGCAGTTTGTCAGCAGAGGAGGAGCTCTGAGGATGGTGAATGAGATTTCACACAGTCAGAGCTGCAGAACAACCTAGCTTACGTAGGTAAAACCTGGCTAGAAAGAATATGCACATAAAAGCCTACGAAAAACAGAAAAAGACACATTGTACCTTTACAGGGGGAATATCTGAGAAGTGGGTGTGGCTCACTGACGAAGCCTTATAAGGCAGAAATAGCTATCTGAGTCTCCCAGAGAGCAACGCAGAGTTGCAGTTTGTCAGCAGAGGAGGAGCTCTGAGGATGGTGAATGAGATTTCACACAGTCAGAGCTGCAGAACAACCTAGCTTACGTAGGTAAAACCTGGCTAGAAAGAATATGCACATAAAAGCCTACGAAAAACAGAAAAAGACACATTGTACCTTTACAGGGGGAATATCTGAGAAGTGGGTGTGGCTCACTGACGAAGCCTTATAAGGCAGAAATAGCTATCTGAGTCTCCCAGAGAGCAACGCAGAGTTGCAGTTTGTCAGCAGAGGAGGAGCTCTGAGGATGGTGAATGAGATTTCACACAGTCAGAGCTGCAGAACAACCTAGCTTACGTAGGTAAAACCTGGCTAGAAAGAATATGCACATAAAAGCCTACGAAAAACAGAAAAAGACACATTGTACCTTTACAGGGGGAATATCTGAGAAGTGGGTGTGGCTCACTGACGAAGCCTTATAAGGCAGAAATAGCTATCTGAGTCTCCCAGAGAGCAACGCAGAGTTGCAGTTTGTCAGCAGAGGAGGAGCTCTGAGGATGGTGAATGAGATTTCACACAGTCAGAGCTGCAGAACAACCTAGCTTACGTAGGTAAAACCTGGCTAGAAAGAATATGCACATAAAAGCCTACGAAAAACAGAAAAAGACACATTGTACCTTTACAGGGGGAATATCTGAGAAGTGGGTGTGGCTCACTGACGAAGCCTTATAAGGCAGAAATAGCTATCTGAGTCTCCCAGAGAGCAACGCAGAGTTGCAGTTTGTCAGCAGAGGAGGAGCTCTGAGGATGGTGAATGAGATTTCACACAGTCAGAGCTGCAGAACAACCTAGCTTACGTAGGTAAAACCTGGCTAGAAAGAATATGCACATAAAAGCCTACGAAAAACAGAAAAAGACACATTGTACCTTTACAGGGGGAATATCTGAGAAGTGGGTGTGGCTCACTGACGAAGCCTTATAAGGCAGAAATAGCTATCTGAGTCTCCCAGAGAGCAACGCAGAGTTGCAGTTTGTCAGCAGAGGAGGAGCTCTGAGGATGGTGAATGAGATTTCACACAGTCAGAGCTGCAGAACAACCTAGCTTACGTAGGTAAAACCTGGCTAGAAAGAATATGCACATAAAAGCCTACGAAAAACAGAAAAAGACACATTGTACCTTTACAGGGGGAATATCTGAGAAGTGGGTGTGGCTCACTGACGAAGCCTTATAAGGCAGAAATAGCTATCTGAGTCTCCCAGAGAGCAACGCAGAGTTGCAGTTTGTCAGCAGAGGAGGAGCTCTGAGGATGGTGAATGAGATTTCACACAGTCAGAGCTGCAGAACAACCTAGCTTACGTAGGTAAAACCTGGCTAGAAAGAATATGCACATAAAAGCCTACGAAAAACAGAAAAAGACACATTGTACCTTTACAGGGGGAATATCTGAGAAGTGGGTGTGGCTCACTGACGAAGCCTTATAAGGCAGAAATAGCTATCTGAGTCTCCCAGAGAGCAACGCAGAGTTGCAGTTTGTCAGCAGAGGAGGAGCTCTGAGGATGGTGAATGAGATTTCACACAGTCAGAGCTGCAGAACAACCTAGCTTACGTAGGTAAAACCTGGCTAGAAAGAATATGCACATAAAAGCCTACGAAAAACAGAAAAAGACACATTGTACCTTTACAGGGGGAATATCTGAGAAGTGGGTGTGGCTCACTGACGAAGCCTTATAAGGCAGAAATAGCTATCTGAGTCTCCCAGAGAGCAACGCAGAGTTGCAGTTTGTCAGCAGAGGAGGAGCTCTGAGGATGGTGAATGAGATTTCACACAGTCAGAGCTGCAGAACAACCTAGCTTACGTAGGTAAAACCTGGCTAGAAAGAATATGCACATAAAAGCCTACGAAAAACAGAAAAAGACATATATATATATATATATATATATATATATATATATATATATATATATATATATATATATATATATATATATATATATATTTAATTTATATGCCACCCTTCTCCTATAGGACTCAGGGCGGCTTACAAAACAAACAAAGAATTACATAAGCAGATTAAAATCAATTTAAAATTAAATTAAAATCAATTAAAAATTATTTAAAATTATTTGAAGTCACCCCTACGGATTCAGCCCATTTGGTAGAAAAGCCACGTCTTCAATTCGCGACGGAAGGAGAGGAGGTCCGGGGCTGTCCTGAGGCCGGTGGGCAGCCCATTCCAGAGGGTCGGTGCTCCCACAGAGAATGCTCTCCCCCTGGAGGCCGCCAGCCAACATTGTCTGGCTGACGGCACCCTAAGGAGGCCCGCTCTGTGTGAGCGCACCGGACGGTGGGAGGAAGGCAGGAGATGATCCTGCAGATACCCCGGGCTGAAGCCATGTAGGGCTTTATAGGTGAGCACCAGCACCTTGAAACGAACCCGGAGAGCCACCGGCAGCCAGTGCAGCTCACGCAGGAAGGTGTCACACGGGAGTACCGAGAAGCCCCCGTAACAACCCGCGCAGCCACATTCTGGACTAACTGTAGTCTCCGGGTGCATCCCAAGTGCAGCCCCATGTAGAGGGCATTACAGTAGTCCAACCGAGACGAGATATGAAAAACGGCTGCAGGTTTTGGGTCTGGCTAGTCTAAAGAAAAGAAGAGTTAGGGATAACATGATAGCAGTATTTCAGTATTTGAGAGGCTGCTACAAAGAAGAGCGGGTCAAATTATTCCTCAAAGCACCGGAGGGCAGGACAAGAAACAATGGTTGGAAACTAATCAAAGAAAGAAGCAACCTGGAATTAAGGAGAAACTTCCTAACCGTGAGGACAATTAACCAGTGGAACAGCTTGCCTTCAGAAATCATGGTTGCTCCATCACTTGAGGGTTTTAAGAAGAGACTGGACAACCAGTCTGAGATGGTATAGGTTCTCCTGTTTGAGCAGGGGGGTGGACTAGGAGACCTATTCTATTCTATTCTATTCTATTCTATTCTATTCTATTCTATTCTATTCTATTCTATTCTATTCTATTCTCTGGTCTGATCTGGTCTGGTCTGGTCTGGTCTGGTCTGATCAAGCCAGGGTCCAGTTCCAGCCTCTCATGCAAATACATGCAGATTTGCTGCTGTTCAGTTCTCTCAAGTCATAAGAATATTGCGGTTCCAGTTGATTGTTTGGCTGGGTTGCTCCTGATGAGATTGCATCTGGAACTTTCAGGAACTTCAAGATCGCATAGATGAGCTTCAGTCTCAGCTGGAAGAGTATCAGATACAAGGCAGAATTATCCGACCTTCACTGCAAAGCTCTCTCTATGAGGAACTAAACGACGTCGGAATGCAAGGTAGTCAAGGTACAATATGTCCTCCCTACTATATATCATGGGGGCGTTAGCATTATTTTGGGTGGGGGGGCAATCGAGTCATCTTTCCAGGTTTTATGTAGCCAATATTGCAAGAATGTACCAACACTTCAGGGAAAAGCTAAAGCAAGTGAGCAAATCTCTAAGAGTGGGAGTCTGGGCAGGTCATGGCAGTATATGCAAAAGAAGTTGGATCTAAGGATTAAGCAGATTAAGCTAACAAGGCTGCCAAGTGCCTCGACTGGTGCTGCTAAGGGCAGCCTTCTAATACTTCGTAATGTTTTAATATTTACGTCAATGTGATCCATCATTGACTAGTTGTCCAAAAGACTTTCATTTCTTTTCTGCTACCCTGTATTTTAGAGCCTGCTCCTGAAGACTGCAGCCGTCTAAACATGAGCATAGAAGCTGAAATAATTATTGAACAGCTAAAGGATCAGCTGCACCAGGATATCTACAACTTGCAGCAGGAGCTTGAAAACACAGTAAGTTGTCCCCACTTTTTAGCATGAAGCTAAAGTGCTTGCATCAGAGATAGTTATTACATTTGCCCAGGATATGTTTTTATTTAATAAAAATCTGCTGTTTTTGTAATCTTTAGTTTTCTCTTGAACAATTAATTATTTTGGCTTTTTGGAGTTTCTGGATGATTAGTGGTGAACTACGGAGTATCAAAATGAGTGAAAATAACTGCAGCTAAAACTGGAGCAGTGAACAGACATACCTTTTCCAAATAAGGAGAAGATGGGAGATAGCAATAGCACTTAGACATATATACCACTTCACGGTGCTTTACAGCCCTTTCTAAGTGGTTTACAGAGTCAGCATATTTCCCCCAACAATCCGAGTCCTCATTTTACCCACCTCGGAAGGATGGAAAGCTGAGTCAACCTTGAGCTGATGAGACTCAAACTGCCAAACTGCTGGCAGCCGGCAGTCAGCAGAAGTAGCCTGCTGTACTGTATTCTAACCACTGCATCACCACAGCTCACTTTTGCTCTGGATAGCTGCTACTCATAAAGAAACTACAGGACAGTGGTTTGAGCACCAAAAGATAAAAGGAAACATCATGCTCTCAATTCTGACACTGAGTTTGCTAATTCATTTTCTAATCATTTTCTGAAATTGCCTATTCAACTATCTTAAGGACACTAGAGATTTTCAAAACAGCAAGTTTCAGAAGAAACCTGAAGAAGTTTACCTTCATTTTTGAATAAAAGAAAAAAACAGCTTAAGAACTTAAAAAATTAGAAGTATTCACAAACAGCTAAATTCAAAACTGATTTAAGCGAATTGTAAAATAATTAAAGGGCCAGACAAACTTGGAATAATGGAAAATTAGGACTTTTTCTACAAGATTTTGGAAATAATTGTAGAAATAAACAGCAGATTTGTGGGAACCAACTTGTTTAGTCTATCTGAAGTCAAAACAGCAACATGAGACTTTATGATTTTGGAAACTGAACACTAGAGGGGACTAAAGATTCCAGGCGGAAAAGGGGGAAAAATGAAAAAGTGTCTTTCGTCAGCACTAAAACATGAAAAATGATAGAAAATGCTTTGATGTTTGAAATGCTTCAGCAGGTTTTTGAAGAGTGGGGTAAAAAAATAGAAGCCTCAATCTCAGCAATGATATATATATCTATGACTAGATTATGTCCTAAAGATATTAAGAAAGAAATTACTGATGTGAAAGAGAAATTGTGGAAGATTTACAAGATAAAGAGATGAAAGAAAGTTTGCCTGAGGTAGAAATATCAGAATAGAAAACAAATTGCAGAAGTACTGGAAAATATAAAAAAAGGACTAGAAAACAACTAAAGTGGAAGTACAAATGACAAACCAATAAATTGACCTAGACAAGAATGTTTATGTCTTGAAGAAATCTTCAAAATGGGAAAAAGGAAAATGGAAGAGAGATCAAATCCTAGAATAGCATCTCAATGAGCTAAAGATTAAGATTGTTAAAAGCAGAAGTTAGGACAAAGTTAGATTGTTTGACCAAGGTTAAAATAAGACATGTTTGTATAAATCTGGCATCCTTTATAGATTTTTGCTAACACTAGGACTGAAATGTTAATGATTTATGGTTTTGTATATGGCTTATGGGACAAAGTAATGTAATGTTGTGGGGGTAAGATATTATTAAATATATGCTTGTAATGACGATCAGAAGCTTCAGAGAACTGATGATGGTTTCATGGATTACCAGCAGGGACGGGTTTCAAAACCCATCGCTACTGGTTCACTCGTGGGCATGTGCGCACTCATGTGTGCGCGCGCGATGCTTCTGCACATGCACAGAAGCGTCCAGGCGGGTGGGCAGAGCCTCCCACCGCCGCAGCTACCGGCTCACCCGATCCGGTGCGAATCGATAGCAACCCACCATTGATCAGCAGATAAGGCTGTCCTTTGCAGACCGACCTCTGAATTAAGATTAAGAGTCATGGTGGCACAGTTATTAGAATGCAGTATTGCAGGCTAATTCTGCCAACTGCCAGCAGTTCAATTCTCACTGGCTCAAGGTTGGCTCAGCCTTCCATCCTTCCGAGGTGGGTAAAACCCAGATTGTTGGGGCAATATGCTGACTCTGTAAACCATTTAGAGAGGGCTGTAAAGCATTGTAAAGTAGTATATAAGTCTTAAATACTATTGCTATTAGGAGACTCATCAGCAGAGAATTTATTATTGAAGACAGGCTGTTCATAAAGTAGCTCTTGGGAGGCAAAAGCATAGAGTACTTATTTCCTCCCCTCTCGGGCATCTTTGTCCTTGATGGACACAATCACCACAGAAGAAAACTCTGTCTAGAACAATTACAAAGGCTTATTGAATGAAAGTTTGAATACAGTTATCTCCTTAATAGATTTTCCAGTTCCAGCACAGCTAATTAGAGATACACACCGATCAGTATGATTTTCCCAAATAATATTACAGATTAGCTAAATTACAAATCAATAGTTACAAACAATTGTCATGTAGCTCTTTGATTCCAGAAAGATTTTCCAAGAAAAATAATGAGAGAAGTAGCAGACAAAATGCACCAAACAAAATAGTATGCTATAGAATGGAAATGCTTGGCATAATACATGCAACCACTGCATTCTTCTTTTGTCACCTATTTTATACCTAAATGCTTTGGACTCTGACAAACTGGTTTTCATCAGCCTTGTCATGAACTATTGTTACAATTTAGAAAACAATTGAGGGGAGGCTGTGTCAAGTCTTGACTGTGGAAGTTCTTGTCTGAATCTTGGTACTTTTATCCATCATCTTTGATCTTCTCCTGATAGCTGACACATTATTATTCTAACATCCTGTTAAATATCCATGCATCTACTGTAGGCATTCAGGTGGACTGTATGGGTTTTATAAGACTATAATCATCCTAATAGTTCATTGTCCATCATGATCACTAGCAGAGGTCAATGCTCGGCAAGCCTACAAAGAGATTTTATTCTGTTCATGCCGAAGATTTTCTCTGGTTCCCTGGGTTTCTGTATCTCCAAGTATTCTTCTAATGGTAGCTGGCCTAAGAATCTGTTTATATAGTTTGTTTCATTAGCAGCTTCCAAGCAGCAATTGAAAATTCAGGAGCCTTTTATAAAAGTTATGCTGGCTGGACATATTGTGAATTATACTCCTACACACCTAGAGGGTATCAGGCTGGGAAAGTCTGCCTTTTTCCAGGTTGAGGAAATCTGCCCTCTTTTTAACAGAATTTAAAAGGTTATGAGTGATTTTCAGTTATATCTGCTATTGAACCAAACTGTCTGGAATTGTTTATGCAATGCTTCTATTGAGTTATGCAGAAATGCTAATCATAATCCTTCACTTCACTTAGGTATGCCATTATGAAAAGCAGCTTGAGGAGACGAAGGCCAACTATGAGGAGGGACAAGAGAACCTCCAGGAGAAGTACTGTCAGGAAAGACAATTGTTAGAAGAACAAATTAGGTGTCTGCAAGTCCAGATTTCTGAGCTTCAGGGACAACTGACAAGCGTGAGGCAGGCCAACGCCCAGCAGAATATTGAAGGGAACAGTCTCCAGATATGCATGAATGAGAAGGCTAGCTTTATAGAATGCCTGAAGATCGATCATGAGAGGGAGCTCCAAGCCAGACTGAAAGAAGCAGAAGAAAACTTTAGTCATGAGAAGGAAGAGTTGATTCAGTCTAAAGCCTGGCTGGAAGAAAGAATGAGAACTTTAGCACAGGCCATCCAAGAAGAAAAAATGGAGCTAGAAAATGGCTTCCATGAGAAGTTGCAAAGATTGATGGAGAAGCATGCCCTGGAGATGGAGCAGCTACAACAAGAGCTACTAAGAGAGCATCAGCGAGAGCTCCAGGAACAAAAGTGAGTAACTTAAAAAAAACAAAACAGCATAGAATTTACCTTGAATTTACCATTTTATCTTAGGAACCCTGACAACTGCAGTTCTGGGGTAAGCTTTGGGTAGCTTTAGATCTCTAATGGAAGCTAAATCATATCCTTGCTAATGAGTGAAATGCAGAATCTTTTAGAAGATTTCTGAGTTAGGATTTAAGAAAATCCAATAGAGGAAAGCAAGAAAAAGCATAATTGTATTTGTATCTGATAAATTATTTTTATTTATTTTATTTATTTATCAAATTTTGTAACTGCCCATCTCCTTCACAGGGTGGCTCTGGGCAGTGCACAAATAAAATATCAAAACAAAAAAATCAGTATAATCAGTATAATTATCTTTCAAGAGTGTATAATTGTATCTACATTAATTACATTGATCCGGTTGCTTTGTATATTGTGGGGTGCATTGAATTGTATATACATCTACATATATATTGAATTATGATAAAGTATATTTTAAACAGTTTATTCAATATATCATTATAACAAATCACTATTTTTGCACTACTTTGTAGTGTGTTTCCTGTCTTGAACAATAAATTTTTTGTTTGTTTTTAAATGGGGTATTTCCACCTCCAAAAACAAGCTTTGAATCTAAACCTATACAGCCCTGCAATGATGACAAGATCTTTAGTGAATACCTTTTATTGTTCCAGCTTCTACTGACAAACTTGGTTGTGAACAATTGAATGACATTTTCCATCTGTGAAAAGATCTGTAGATCCCTTCATGTGCAGCATATATTAATATTTTAAGGGGACCACTAATTTCTTTTAAATTAGTGTATCTGTATCTGTATATTAATATCCATTAATATTTTACCCAAGACTGAAAACCATACTTACAACAATATCCCTTGCTTGGACATTATTACTGTTACAGTTATTACAACTAGTACAATATTCTAGTCACTGTCAAAGATTAGATATTAGCTCAAAAGGCAGAACTTCTTAATAAAATAGGTTTTGAGACTGGCTATATACACATGAAGAACGGTATTATAGATACATCAAATGTGCTCTCAATGCTTTAAAACAGGCCGATATTATTATTATTATTATTATATGCCAGAGCAAGTAAGAAAATAAATTTTGACTTATGGTAGTCAAAACTTATGGTAGACTTCTTTATTTGATCATGGATCTCATATGTCGCCTCTGTTCAGTTTGATCTGCATAAATACAGTATTTTATGTACTGTATACCCTGATTGATTTTTTAAAAAATTTGATTTATATGCCGCCTTTCTCCGGAGACTCGGGGCGGCTTACAGTGCGTTAAGCAATAGCCTTCATACTTTTTGTATATTTTATACAAAGTCAGCTTATTGCCCCCACAAACTGGATCCTCAATTTACCTACCTTAGAAAGGATGGAAGGCTGAGTCAACCTTGAGCCTGGCAAGATTCGAACTTACTTTAATTGCAGACAGCTGGTGTTAAATTGCAGTGCCTTGTCTGCAGAGCTATCCAGCCTGATTGATTGTTTACTCTGCCCTATAAATGGCAGAAATCCCCAAGCAAATGATGAACTGATTTCAACAATATTTGTCAAGCCTTTGATGCCTCTGTACAGACAATTTTGGCAATTGGATAGGACCAGAGGTGGGTTTCAGCAGTTCTGACCAGTTCTGGAGAACCGGTAGTGGAAGTTTTAGTAGTTCGGAGAACCGGTAATAAAAATTCTGACTGGCCCCGCCCCCATCTATTCTCTGCCTCCCAAGTCCCAGCTGATCGGGAAGAAATGGGAATTTTGCAGTTTCCTTCCCCTGCCACGCCCACCAAGCCACGCCCACCAATCCCTGCCATGCCCACCAAGCCACACCCATAGAACCAGTAGTAAAAAATTTCAAAACCCACCATTGGATAGGACTCGTGGTCTTACACATATCTGGGGCTAGCTCTTTTCGTGAGTCACAAATTGAGTATGGACTTCAGCAATTCCAAACATCAGTAATATATAAATGTGAATAAACATAAGAAGACAAAAATCTTCTTTTCTTTTTGGATTGTGTTCTGACTATTTAAGAGATCATTGTACTCTGAGCTGATAATATATTCATTCAAAATATATATTTACCCTTTAGATGATAATTTATTATGTTAAATAGAGTATCCTGTATTAAGAAAATCTGTAGTTATTTTGCTAGGTCATTATTCTTAACTTAATAGGCTGTAACCTGATTGAACATTTTAAAAGGAAAAAGAAAAATAAGCAGGGAACAGGAATTAATCAGGCTAGGATTAAAAATAAAAAAATACCAGGCTAAAAATTACAGATGGCCATTGTTGCAATTTGCGGCTAAAACTGCATTCCAAGTCTAAGACATCTAAAAACTAGTACAGTAGGTGGTCTACAACCCTTTGTCCCTGAATGTGTAGAGATTTCAGTAATGTATTGTGTTGACCACATTTAGGATAAAAGTGGAAAATGAGTATAATGGAAGAATATTTCAGAGAGAGGAATGGTTCACCACTGAACAACAAACACTTGCAAGAAAGTATGAGGAAACCATAAACAAACTTGAGGAGCAGCATCAACAAGAATTGCTTAAGCTCTCCAGGCTGCAGTTAGATGAGAAATCCCAGTGGGAATCTGAAAAAAGTGAAATTCTCCAGGAAGGCATTCAGGTCCAAGCAAAATGGAAAGAAAAGCTGGAGAAAGAAAAAGCAATCTCTTCATTACTGGAACAAGACAAGAAACTTCTAGAAGCAAATTACAAGGAGCATGTGAACTTGTTGATCTTGGAGAAGCAGCAACTTCAACAAGACCTTCAGGACCTGAAAAAGCAAGAAAATGAATGGTGTGAGAAACTTCTGAAGATTCAATCCAGCCATGAGATGGAGCTAAGGAAAAGGGAAGAAATGCCAACATCAGAGGAAGAACAAAGGCAATTTAGCAAAAAGCTTGGAAGACAAGAAGCAGAATTTGTACATGAACAAGAAGAACAGAATTCTAAGGCTTTGGAGTATTTGAAGCAAGAGATGCCCAGCAGAGCAATAGAAGAAAAAAATGAATTGAAGTCAAAGATCTCTGTGCTTGAAAATAAAATAGAAGAGCTACAGCAGGAATTGCAATGTCAGTCCAAACTGCAAAGCAATCTTGTTTCTTTAAACAAGGATGAAGAAGCAAAAGGAAGTGATTTTCTAGAATCTGTCAAGCACCAGGACTCTGGAAAGGAGATAAATGTTCTTTCAAAACAAGAAATAGTTCAAGATCCAGGAGAAGAAAATAGTGTAGGAACTACCTCTTTGATGGATGACTCTTTGAAAGAACCAGAAAGAGAATCAACCCAATACCCTGGATTCATCCCATTAGTTCCAGAAACATTTATAGATGCTCAGCTCCTAAGTGTGACTGGCAAAGACAGTCAAGTTGTAACAGAAGATGGAATGAAAAAATTAGACAAGATTGCAATTCCAAACATGAAAAATGGAGGGACAATAGTTGAAGAAACTATGGAGACTTCACATGTCTTGCAGAAGGCCTCTGAAGAAATTTTGGCAGAGAATGAAGCCCTTAAACTGCGACAGAATCAGCTTCTGGAGAGGATCATTCTGCTAGAAACTGAATGTAATCAAGCAGCTCATGCTCGACAAGATATGGCTTCACAGGTTCAGAAGGAGCTTGAGGAGATCCTTAAAACTATCCCCCAGCCTAATGTGTTGCCATGTGCAAGTGATGAGAAGGGGGGAAGTTTGCATTGGGAAAAATTGCCTACTGGCAGTGCAACAAAAAACCAAATGCTCTTTGCTGAAGCTTTGGATACTGATTTAAGTGTTGAGGAAATAAGTTCCTACTCTCTTTTATTTGAGGCAGATCATGGAGAAGAAGTTAGAATTGACAAGGGAGACCTCCATGATGTAGTATCAGAATTTTGGGGTATGGATATGATGGAAGACGCAGACTCCAGAATAGGACCTAAAATTTTCCAATTTCCAGAAGAACTCAAACTAGAAAACCAAGCCCTAAAAACAGAGATAATCAAATTGCTAGAACGTAACAATAAATTGGAGGGATATATGCCAATATTTATAAGCCTGCAGTCCAGGCTAGATGAAACCAACCAAGACTGCTTCACACTTAAGGAGGAGAAAGAGCAACTGCTGCAGAAAGTGAAAGACCTAGAAAAGAAACAGGACCAGTTGGTGATGGAAAATGCCAACCTGCAGACTTCCAAGCTGATTTTGCAAAGCCAGCTCGGCAAACTAGATGAGCTCATGCTGACTCTGCAATCCCAGAAGAGTGGACGGCTGGGCCGTTGTGAGAATGTCACCAAAGATGCAGAAGTGGACAGGAAAGGGCTCCATGAGCTGAACAGGAAACTCAAAGAGAAAATAGCAGTGCTCCTGAAGCAGAAAGGCACCCATACGCAGGAGAAAGAGAGCCTGAATGCTGTTCTTCACGGTTTGCAGAGCACCTACAATGAGCAGCTTCAGAAGATTGAGTTTTTGAGGTAATGTGGAATCCTTCCATGGTCTAAATCCTGCCACTTGGCTCTGCTTTTTGGAACTAACTACCTAATGCTTCATTGTCCACCTCGCATGACTTGGATTAACATATAGATTAACTTTGCCTAGAAGACAAATGCTCTGTGATTTCTAACATGAATTAATAACATTTCATAGAGATTTGAAGAATAAATAACCAAGTATAACTTTCATGGAGTATTAGAAGGCTGAATTGTTTAGACAGCAGGCTTTATCTATTAGGAGCTGTGCAAATTGCATGAGACAATCATTTTTTGTGTACTGCTTAGCTTAATTCTTTTATATATCCTCATTACAATACTACCTTTTGTATCATTCCTCTTCTTCTTCCTCATCTTAATTCTTTGTTTTTAAGTGATCATAATTCTGATTAGTTAACCATTACCACTTTTAATGTATTTTGATTCAACATAATTTCATTGTAGACATTTCCTATAAAATAGAACAAGTTATTCTGTTTGCTAACAATATGGTAAGAAAAACATCTTTGCAGGTTGATGGCCTGCATCATAAAATAATATCAGAGCAGAATTTCCTTCAAGTTGATGACTTCAGACATGATAATGGTGTTTTTTAAGGCAATAATATGGCAGTGGTTTGCTACAGAACGTTTCAACTTCAGTCTACAGATCTGGAATTTCCGAGTGGTCTCCCACTCAGCTACTAATAAAGTTTAGAAGCTTGGCTCTTTAAAATTATCTAAGATTAACTAGAAGAAGCTACCTGCCACAGGCATAAATAATATGCATTTCAACAAACTAATTCAGGCTGGAAATGGTTCAAAGTATCTTGAGTATCTTAAAGACTATATTTTTGCATCCCAGATGTGAGCATCTTAGAGAGGAAAATACTGCCAGGAAGATTGACTTATTAAATGAAAGAATCGTCTCCAATATGTAACCGAGGGAACCTCGACTTACATTGAAGTTACAATGGCATTGAAAAAAGTGACTTATGACCATTGTTCACACTTATGACTATTGCAACATCCCCATTACATTTGGTTGCTTGACGATTGGTTCATATTTATGAGGGATGCAATGCCCCAGGGTCATGTGATCACCTTTTGCAACCGTCTCACAAGCACAGTCAATGGGGAAGTCAGATTCACTTAACAACTGTGTTACTAACTTAACAACTCCAGTGATTCACTTAACAAATGTGACAAGAAAAGTCATAAAATGGAGCAAAACCCACTTAAATTTCTCACTTAGCAATATAAATTTGGGGCTCAGTTATGGTCATAAATTGAGGACTATTGTACTTAAAACAATCTTTCAGCTGCTGTGAGATGCTTCTATAGTTCCTATTTATATTCACCCACATAAGCAGCAACCTTCCCCTTTCACCTTCCAAAATATTTAGGCAGCCTGCCATTCAGCCCCAAAGTGGACCTACCTGAGAGAAAATTGTCATACTGTTGAATGTGATGGTTCTATGTACTGTGCATTTTTAGGCAAAAAACAGAGACCGTACTGAAGGAGAAAATGGCCATGCAGAAGATAGCTGAAAGCTTGAAGAAGCAGGTAGGATTTTCTACATTTAGGCAATCTTGGTTGGCCAAAAAAACCTGAATTCAGATTGATTGTAAAATTGATTGTAATTGTATAGGTCCCTTCCAGTTTCCATCCCTGTTCTGTAGTTTTACATTAATTTACATTTCATTTTTACTTCTATTTTAGAGTGACTGTTATATTATTAGTTTTATACTGGTCTATGAAAGAAATAAAACACAGACTTTGAATCAAGGGTGATTGAGAAAGGGGGTTAACAACTATAAAATTCATTGATGGCAAGTGCTAATATGATCAAATATGAACTTTACTTCCAGTCTAATATGCAGATTGGAACTTGGCTATTCCCCGGCTTTATGCTTGCTCATCGTAAGATAGAATACATGAGTTAAACCTTCTCTTTTCAAAGTGCTTTTTTTTTAAAAAAAATGTTTTTCTGGATACTATGTTTCTAAATAATTATTTAGTGATCAAAGTTATATCTCTGCCCATCTCACAGAGACTCTGGCAAGCAAGAATCAGCAAGAATAATAAATAAAAACAAAAAATGTATAACATAAATTTAAGCCTTATTAATAAATATCATAAACATGAAAATATAAACCACAGGAGAAGGAGGATAAAAGTAGCCACCTCAACAATGGAGCCATCTGAGCAGATTACCTAGGAGCCCCAAACCTGAGGCCAAGACTTATGGACTTTGGGAAATATCAAAACAGGGATGGAATTAGTCTAATTTCAGGGGGAGGGGAATGTTCCATAAGGCAGCTGCCATGGCAGAAAAAGGCACAACTTCTGGAAAAAGGCCCATCAAATGAAGATCCTTGGCTAATGTTACTCACAACCTGCCTACTTTGCTATACCTACTGGGACAGGCTGATGTAATCGGGAGAGGCAAGTCCCTCTGATAACTCAGTCCCATGCCATAAAGGACTTGAAAGGTTAAAACCAGAACTTTGATTTGGACCCAGAAGCAAACTGATAACTAATGCAACTTGCAGAGTAGAGGTGGCACTGCTCACCTCTGCCAGGAACACACACATAGCTTTTTATAGGAGCGCACATAGCTTTTTATTTGCCGGCTTTTTACTGCATGAATCCTAGAGGTAAAGGTATTGATATTTTGGTTGGGGAACTATGGAAAATAAAATTCTGCTCATTGGGAGAATATTAGATTTATGTTAAAGTGATAGGCAGTAGTCTTAACTACCTACAATCAATGCTGGCTTTTTCAAGAGAGTACAGTATGGCCCAGCTCTCCTCATATCCTGAAACCAATTACGGTTGATTGAATTATTTTGCAGAAGGAAAGAGGCTTGAAAAGTATTGTCCAAGGAAATTTTTCTTACCATTAATTTTTGTTGGGTTCTTGTTTCCTAATCAGGTATCTGAACTGAAAGCCAGGAATCAGCAATTAGAATTGGAAAATGCTGAACTTGGCCATCGAAACTCTCCAAATCGATCAGATGTACAAGATTCTAACCAACAGTTTATGAAAACATTTTGGCAAAAGGAAAAGGAGGCTAGGAAATACATGTCAGAAGAATGGGAAAGAGAGAATTCCCAGCTCAAAGAAGAATTGGAGAAGTCTAAAATTCAGGTACAAGAGGCTACAATGAGTTGAATAGAAAGATGCCGATTGAGATCTTAGTTTGACCTCTGTCATTGACCTCCCCCACTTCCTCTTAATATTTTGAGAATAATAATACCTGCCACCATTATCATCATTGTCATTATTATTACTATTTCAATGTATAATCTGCTTAATAAAAAAAGAGACTCAATGTGACATAAAGAACAAAATAAAAGCACATTTTAAAGAAAAAAATATAAATTAAAATTTTACTTTAGCCAATTCTTAAGCTGCAAATTAACCAACCTTTGAGGCTTTCTGAAAAGGGTATTTGCCTCAACTTTCACATTTAATTTAATTTTCTTCAATTGACTTCTAGTCCTCATCATTGGTCTCATCCTTGGAAACAGAGCTAGCTCAGCTCAGAATTAAGGTTCATGGTCTGGAGCAGGAGAACCATTTCCTCAAAGAAGAACTGGAGAATGTAAAACAGGTAATGGTGGGCAGAATGCCTTTCTTCCCAAAGGGAATGGAGATCTGTTTCTGGGAATCAATTAGTTTATGAAGGTCACCAGTGGTGGGTTTCAACATGTTTTACTACCAGTTCTGTGGGTGTGGCTTGGGCATGGCATGGCTTGGTGGGCGTGGCAGGGGAAGGATAGTCTAAAATCTTCATTCCCACCCCACTCCAGGGGAAGGATGCTGCAAAATCTCCATTTCCTCCCAATCAGCTGGGACTTGGAGGCAGAGAATAGATGGGGCGGGGCCAGTCAGAATTTTTACTACCGGTTCTCCAAACTACTCAAAATTTCCGCTACCAGTTCTCCAGAACTGGTCAGAACCTGCTGAAACCCACCTCTGAAGGTCACTTCTGAGTTGCAGACAGCTTCCATTTAGGTGCAAACATTCCATAGACATTATTGAGTTCTTCTTGAATGCGGTTTAAACATACTCATCTCAAAAATTAAAACAGAGATTTTTCCATAGCTACCCAGTTGCCTGGATCTTTCTGAACTGGAGAATGAGATTTCCAATGTCATCATAAAAAATGAGAAGCTACTGAAAGAGAAAGAAGCCCTCAGTGAAGAGCTGAAGCGGTACATAGAGAAGGTGAGGGGCACACAATAATGTCCCATCCAAATACACTCTTTATTTCAATCTACAGATACCAACACATTACTTTTGGGGGTGGGGTGCTCATTGCCACCTTCCTTGGTTTTCTTTCGTTTTTAAACTGTTTTTACTTTCTAAGATCAAAGATAATGCACAAGAAACCATGCCTCTTTGTTATGTGTAAGTCCAAATATAAATTAGGGGTAGATGCAGTCCATTGCTTCAGTAGAAACATATTCAGCCATCCAGAAAATAATGATACTATGGGGGAACAAGGGAATGCCATACAAGAGCCAGGGATGCTATCTGGATGAGAAATGACCAGAATGCATTTTCCCTTTTCCACCTTTTAATCCCCTTTGAGCACACATTGATACCAAACTGGTGAAATGTGCATTGTGACATCATAACACAAGTTTCACCTCTTATGTATTTATATGCAACATCACGATGCAACTACAGAAGGAATGGAATTTGCATCATGATGCACATTTCCCACTTGGCCTCTCTTTGTTCCCTTTTGTAGATGTCCGTGCCTTAGTCTTTCATTAAGGTGTTGCCGAGCACTGATAGTTCAGCAACTCAGGTGGTTCACAAACATAATTTGATCCAATTACTTTGGTATTGAGACTGCTTGAGCCAGAAGAAAAACTATTGAGGGTTAGGCACTGATGGTACATTTGCAGACTGCTAGGGTCTTGGTAAGATTTATTTATTTATTTATTTATTTTATTGGATTTCTATACCGCCCTACTCCCGAAGGACTCAGGGTGGTGAACAGCCATAGAATAAAACACATAAATACAAAAATTTAAAATAGAATAAAAATGAATTAAATAATTTGGCTGAGACAAATTTAAAATACCCAATAATTTAAAAACAAATTAAAATTTACATTTAAAAGGGGAGAAGATTTAGGCCAGGCCAGCTTGATGAAATAAGAAAGTCTTGAGCGCGCGATGGAAGGTGCGCAGATCCGGGATCCTCCGTATCTCCGGGGGGAGCTCGTTCCAGATCATAGGTGCCCCCACAGAGAAGGCGCTCCCCCTGGGGGCCGCCAGTTGACATTGTTTGGCCGACCGCACCCAGAGGAGCCCCTCTCTATGGGAGCGTACTGGCCGGTGGCAGGTTATCGGTGGTAGCAGGCGGTCCCATAGATAACCAGGTCCTGAGCCATGAAGCGCTTTAAAGGTGATAACCAAAACCTTGAAGCGCACCTGGAAGACCACCGGGAGTCAGTGCAGCTCACGCAGGAGAGGTGTTACATGGGAACTCCATGTCGCTCCCATAACCACCCGCGTGGATGCACTCTGCGCCAGTTGGAGCCTCCGAGTGCACCTCAAGGGGAGCCCCATGTAGAGAGCGTTACAATAGTCCAGACGAGAGGTGATGAGGGCATGAGTGACTGTGCATAGGGAGTCCCGATCTAGAAAGGGACGCAACTGGCGGATCAGGCGAACCTGATGACAAATCCCCCCGGTCACGGCTGTCAAGTGCTCTTTTAAAGACAGCCGTGAATCCAGGAGGACGCCCAAGTTGCGAGCCCCTTCTGTGGGGGCCAATGATTCATGCCCAATAGTCAGCGATGGCATCAGCTGACTATATCAGGATGTCGGAAACCACAGCCACTCAGTCTTGGATGGGTTGAGCCTGAGCCTGTTTCTCCCCGTCCAGTTCCGTACAGCCTCCAGGCACCGGGACATCACTTCAAGGGCATCGTTGGGGTGGTCCGGGGTGGAGATATACAGCTGAGTGTCATCAGCGTACTGGTGGTACTTCACCCCAAAACCACAGATGATCTCGCCCAGTGGCTTTACATAAATGTTGAACAAAAGGGGCGAGAGGACCGATCCTTGCAGCACCCCACATACGAGGGGCCTCGGGGTCGACCTCTGCCCCCCTGTCAACACAGACTGCGACCAGTCGGAGAGAAAGGAGGAGAACCACCGTAGTACGGTGCCTCCCACTCCCAATTCTTCCAACCGGTGCAGCATGATACCATGGTCGATGGTATCAAAAGCCGCTGAGAGATCTCACAGGACCAGGACAGAGGAGCAATCCCTGTCCCGAGCCCTCCAGAGATCATCAACCAATGCGACCAATGCCGTTTCCGTGCTGTACCCAGGCCTGAAGCCTGACTGGAACGGATCCAGATACGTCATTTCATCCAGGTACTGGGGAAGCTGTCGCGCAACCACACTCTCAACAACCTTCACCACAAAGCAAAGGTTAGAGACTGGACGATAATTAGCCAATACTGCCGGGTCCAGGGAAGGCTTCTTGAGGAGAGGCCTCACCACAGCCTTCAGGGCGGCGGGGAAGACACCCTCGCCCAATGAAGCATTTATAATCCCCTGGAGCCAGCCTCGCATTACCTCCCAGGAAGCCAGCACTAACCAGGTGGGACACGGGTCCGACAAACATGTGGTTGCATTCAATCTACCCAGAATCCTGTCCACGTCATCTGGGGTCACAGGATCAAACTCATCCCAGATAACATTCTCAAGACCTGCCTCCGTCACTCTCGCTGGATCTACCTAGTCGGATTCCAGACCTTCCCGAATCTGAGTGATTTTGTCATACAGATACTGAACAAAATCCTCGGCTCTTCCCTCCAAGGAGTTCTCCCATGCTTCCTGGTGGAGCAGGGAGCAAGTCACCCCAAACAGGGCAGCTGGGCGATTATCTGATGATGCAATAAGAGCAGCAAAATGAATACATTTTGCTGCTTTTATCGCCACTAGGTAATTCTTAATATGAGATCTTACCAGTGTCCGGTCCGATTCAGAAAGACTGTCCCTCCAACTACTCTCTAGGCGTCTTTTCCAGTGCTTCATCTCCCTCAGCTCCTCGGTGAACCAAGGAGCCAGGTGAGATCGGCGCCAGGTCAGAAGCTGCAAAGGCATGACTCGATCCAGAGCTCCAATGGCCGCCCTGTCCCAGGCAGCCGCTAGGTCTCCAGTCGAGGCGTGAGCCAGAACCTCGGGGTTCAAAGGTCAAGGCGAAGGAGAGAGTGATCATGACAAGGGCTCAATGACTATATCCCCTATCTCGAGATCACTCAACCACTGTCCAGAGACAAAAACCAAGTCCAGTGTGTTTTCCCCCATGTGCATAGGGCCATGAATTAGCTGGGTCAGGTCCATGGCCATCATGGAAGCCATGAACTCCCGAGCCACCTCAGATGCCTCACCCATGGACGGCAGGTTACAGTCCCCCATGACCATAAGTCTGGAGGTATCAACCGCCACCGCGGCGATAACGTTGAGTAGCTCGGGCAGGGCTGCTGCCACGTGGCAGGGAGCCAGGTACGTGATCAGCAAACCCATCTGAACCCCATGGCCCCACTTCACAAGGAGGGACTCACAACCGGCCGTCTGAGGAACAGTGGTCTCCCTCGGCCTAAGGCCTTGATGACTGTAGATCCTAATAGCAGTCCTACCTGGGCTTTACTATCTTTGCAGACAACTAAAGTTACTTTCCTAGAGAGCCTCAATGCTTCCTTGAGGGAGGAGAACTCATCTTTGGAGCACCAGAATCAGCATCTGAAAGCACAAATGGCAGTATCACAAGACAAGGTGTGTTATTGTCCTGTCAAAACACTTATGAGTCTAATCTAGACTGTTGATATATTTACCCACGTTGATAAAAATGGCTTCTAGATGGCTTAGAATTTAACAATTAATTTGATTCTGTGCAGTTAAGCTGCAGCTATGTTTTCTCTCCCACAAAAGCGTTAAATTAACATATTTGTGGAGAAGAACAATGTCATCATTACAACCTTTTGTTCTCTTCCATTTGCTTACGTCCACAATAAACCAAAAAGTACTCTTTTTCCCCTTCTGCTCTTGCCTATGTATTTATCCATAGATGTCTCTATCCGTCAACTAAATATTAACTTTATTGAGCAATAAAATTTCCTTCATAGTACTATATGTTCCTTTCATCATTTAAAAAAAATCTGTTGAATAGGTCATGCTGGCTGGTTCTGATTTATCTTTTCTTTCAGCTCCCACCTGTACTGAAAGAGTTTATTCTGCATTATCTTGATTGCTTCACTGTTTGAAAAATGTCTCAAGAACAAGAACTGTTTCTATACACTCTATTGCTTTAAAGGAGGGAAACCACCTATGTGTCTTTCTTTACCTGCAAGAACAGAGAAAGTGTCTTTGCTCTTATAAAAAGTTTTCTCATCCTGAAATACATATGAAGTTCTGAAGTACATACAGTACTTTGATTGAGCAGGGAACAAGTGTGTGGGAAAAGCATCTTGTCTTTGCTGGAATACAATCTATTTCATGCCCCTAACTTCTTTTTTCTTTGGCCCTTTTAGATTCAGAATTTCGATGATATTGTGCAAAATGTTAGCCTTCAGGTATCCAGGCTCAAATCAGACCTGAGGGTCACCCAGCAGGAAAAAGAGAATCTAAAACAGGAAGCGATGTCATTGAATAAGCAACTGCAAATGGCCAATGAGAAGGTACACCCAGATGGGAGGGTCTGATTTCAACAGTTGCTGAGTCATCCTGATATTTATTTAAGGGATAAATGGGCTGCTTTTAAGAAGCAGAAGTCTTCCCACATCTTTAAATACATATTTAAAAAATTGTATTTAAAAAATTGACATATTTTAAGCATCCTTTCAAAACCCACCTTTTTATGCTGATCTTTCCTGCTGTTGATTAATTAATATATTTCTTTTTGATGAATTATCTTTGTTCTCTATTTTCTGTTCTATAAGTATTGCTAACTGCTTCAGAATTGTTTGTGATGAAAAATGGCACACACACACCACTCTCTCTAAACCCATTGCACGATTTAGGAAAATGACGACAATTTAATATTTGTTCAGTTACCATGAGACCAAAATAGCTGCATGAAATGCTTTATAGCTTTTCAACAGAATACCTCACAGTAATTAAATTCTAAACCAATTCATTCTTCAATTATTCACACAGCTGGATTGAAATCAAAATACTTTCAGAGTTGTCTTTACCACTAGAGTAAATGAACAATGTGGATTAGATAGTCCTTTCTAATTGGAAAAATATCTGTTTAGTTTGGGTATACCCCATCTTTTCTCTCAGAGCCCCAGGTGGCAAATGGAGATCTCCTCTCATTTATTCCCCAGCCAGAATTTGGTGAGGTAGGTTAAATACCAGTGACTCTCAAATTTGACAACTTGAAAATGTATGAACTTCAACTCCCAGAAATGCACAGCTGAAGGAATGGGAGTTGGGAGTTGAACTCCATCTTCAAGTTATCTAGGTTGAGAAAGCATTGGGTTAGACTGAGACAAAGTGATTAGCTTCTCCTACTTTAAGGATTCCAAGCAGCTTTCAGATCAAGTGACAGCCTGAATCCAGGTTTCTTCAGTTCTAAACTAGACTAAACTATAGTATGTGTGCTTTTTTTTTTCAAATTAAGTTCTAGATACATGTCATAATTATCTTTTTTCAGTGGAGAGCAGTGTGAGAAATTAACTTCCACATTGCTTTTGTTCCATTAATATAAGCAGTTGCCAATCCATACCCTTTGTCTTGAATGTTAAAATGATTTCATATATTTCATAAATGTTTATTCACTTTTTAGCAATTATGTGCATCCCATCTGGGTTTGATTGAATAGAACACTTTCAAACTATTTCCACCCCATTCAAAATTCTTCACCATAAGTTCCAAATGAATTTATCTGTTGTAGGCTCATGGCTATATTAACCTTTAATTGCAGAAGTTCACTTTTGTTTTGCCTTTCCAATAGTCCTATAAGGCAGCACTTTCTATTTCTTATGCTTTTTATGGGAATGTAGCCAAGTTAAGAGGGAGCGACTTGCTCATATGAGTCAAGATAGAAAGTGGCTTTGAATCCATGCCTCTGAGCAATCAATCTTCCTAGCTTGTATCATAAGTTTGACTCTGCTATTTGCTTGCTTTCTTGCTTCAGAGTCGGTTCCTGGAAGCAGCTGTGCATTCATCAGGGATACAGAACCAGCAGAAGAAGCTTTGTTGGGGTGAACTGGAGCTGATCAAGCAGGAACAGCAGCTTCTGAGACAGGAGAATGAGCAGCGGCAGAGGGAATGCCAGGGTGCCAAATCAGAACTATCTCATTCTAGGGAAAAGGTGAATTGGAATAATTGACAAGTACTAATATGTAGGCAGCCCACTTTATTCCAAGGTCCAGAGGTAGTTGATCAAGTCTCTTGTTAGATATTTGAACGACCAGCACTAGATTGACCAAAAATTGCTGACGTTAGTTATTTCATCATTATAATTTCTACTGCTGAAACAAAGAAGTTGGTTAAAGAGAGAGGGAGGGATAGGAAGTTTTGTTTGATTCCGATATTAAAAATGATTTACCATTTGAGTCTTACAGCTATATCTTTTTGCACCAGGCTCTGCTTAGTGAGTTTAAATAAATGAGAAGAATAGTTCCTACAAGATTGAATGACTATTCATTCCTGTATAAAATCACTTCTATTCCTATTTCATAAAGAGTATTAGGCCTGGGCCTGTTTTAATAAGTTACCATGAACCTGGGACTGATACAAAGCAATTAATACAATGATGTAGTGAATTTAACTCCTTTGCTGCAAGGATTCAAATGAATCTGCAGTGAGGAAAGTAAAATCACAATTGCTACTATTGTTGATTATGTCCTTGGTTCATGGTGCAATCTAGAAGGTTTCCCCTCTATCATAGAGACAACATTATAGGAAGAAGAGGGAGGTCCCACATCTCACTTAGGTAAATGTACAGCAAGTGTGGGAATTTAATTTAATTTGGGAATCTTTTCTGATTCTTTGTCTATGGCAGAGTTCTTCAACCTTTTGCAGGGGTGGGGGGGAGAGGGGATGGTTCCGTGGGCAAGTCTTGCTTGCACAGCTCCATTTGCCCAAGTGGGGATGTGTCACATATCCTCTCCCACCACTTCTGCATCCTGGTTCTGAAAGGCTCAAGCCCTGGTAGTGGGCTGCGGCCTCGGGATTGGGGACCTCTGGTCTATGGAGATTCTCAATCATCCAGATCATGGTTGTCCTAAAGATGCTTTTCAAAGGGCAACTGGACTTCCTTGGGTTTTTTCTTGAAAGCATTTTCTGCTTCTCATCCAAGAATCTTCAACAGGTCTGATTGAATGGTAGGGAACAGAAGGATTTATATTATTATCTGTTGTACAGTAAATCATTTAGATTTATTAATAGGTCCCAGTATATCTCCTCTTACCCCTGTTCTGTGTTTATGTGTGTGTGAGAGAGAGAAAGGAAGAGAGAAAGGATATTTAAATTTAGATTGAGTAAATAAGAATATTACCAATCAGACCTAAATGTATGTCTGATGCTTTGCTGTGTACCTGGTACTGATTCTATTTACCTATTGCTCTTGCCAAATAGAGCAGCTCGGATCTACTACTCCAGGGGTGTCAAACTCAATTTCATTGAGGGCCACATCAGGGTTGTATTTGACCTCAGGGGGCTGAGTGGGTGTGGCTGGAGTGGGTGTCGGGCATCACTCATGTCAGGGGGCCTGTGGTGGCCCAGGTGCTCTGCCAGCAAAGACAGGCTCCCAAGCTCCGTTTTCAGCAGCAACGGCCTCCTGCAACCCTCTGCCAGCGAAAATGGAGCTTGGGAGGTCTGTGTGCAGCCCTCCTGAGCTCTGTTTTCGCTGGCAGAGGAACCGTGCGCCGGTCCTTCTCTGTTTCCAAGGTGGCCCTGCAGGCCAGATCTAAGGATCCCACAGGCCAGATCCGGCCTGTGGGCCTTGAATTTGACACCCCTGTACTATTTCAACCATCAAGCAACAGAAACACCAAAGCCAGTTATTCATTGAGCAAAAGAAGCGTAATGTGAATGGCTACAGAAGAAGCTACAGAAGGAGTTTGGCCAGCAAGATCAGTTTTAGGTGTGGGGGGAGGCTGGCCTAGAAAATACACTTTTCATTTTGCACAATTATTTTAAACTTTGAATTTATCACTTAGCTTTATTCCATCTTTCAAAATCTGCCAAATTATAAACAGTTTGTTGGTTCCATTTATTTTTACAGTGCACTTCTTTGGTACATATGGATAATTTCAGACTAGTTCCTGTGTTCCAAAAACACAAGCAACTATTCCTTGTAATTGTTTTTATAGCTGGCCAATTAGCTGCAGTCTCTGCCATAACCAACCAAATGGCTGTTTATCACTATGTAGACAGTTGGCTGTAGACCATCAAGCAACTGCTACCAGCCATGACAGAAGATATCTTTATGATCAAAACCAATCTATACTGGTTGCTATAGAAGGTCAGAAGCAAGAGAAGGATACTGCTGCCATATCCTTCTTGTTCATTTCCTGGAGATCAGGGAATGTTGGCAAAATGATTATTATACTTTAGATTAAGGAGGTTAATTTTTTTTCACCAAAGCAACATATGAAAAATTATAAAATCTAGACCATGCAAACTTTTGACCTGTTTTAGCTGGGGATCTTATATTCTCAATTCCTGTATGTGCCAGTGATCTCCTATTGGAAGGATGGAAGCTTTATAAACAATATTTCATTCCTATCCCTATAAACCTTGCAACTCTAAGGATTATAATGAAGTTCTAGACAATTTGCTAAATAACCTCTCTGTTGGACTATACTGACTATACTGACTACTGACTATTAGAAAAGATCTATTTGGTTACATGCTGACTATATCTGCAGGTATGTTTTATTTTCTTTGGTTGGCAGAATTAAAACTAAATAAATCATGCCACTTATTTCCTCCTAAAATGATAGTAAAATCCTTGGGTTAGTCCAACAGAGATTTCCAAAATGGCAGAAGAATTAGCTGAACTTATCTTGATTTAGGAATTGACACTCAGCAAAGGAACAGAATCTTCTCAGCCTTGAGTGAGCCTGACCTTGCAGTTTTCACTGATGTAGATTTTGCCATAAGAGATGTGAGCATAACTGAAAGCAGATTTCAATTCCTGTTGGCTTGTGGGTTATATTGAGTGATTTTGAGCTATTTATTATACCTTCTAAATATAATTAGGGTGGCATAGTGGCTCAGCAGTTAAGAAACTAGGGTTGTTGTCTAGAAAGCCAGCAGCCCAGGCTCAAGATCTGAGTGCACCCAACAGGGTAAGCGCCTGTCCTTGTCCCAGCTCCTGCCAACCTAGCAGTTTGAAAGCATGTAAATGCCAATAGATAAATAGGTATCACTTCAGTGGGAAATTAACGCCACTACATGATGTCATGCTGGCCACATGACCACAGAAATATCTTCAGACAGGCTGGCTCAATGCCTTGAAACAGAGACAAGCACCGCCCTATAGTATGCAATGACTAGCAGAGTAAAATCCGCAGGGACTGCTTTTTTTATATACCTTCTAAAACTTACTACCTCAGAGAGATTGAAATAATAAAATTATAGGAGATCTTAAAATAAGTCACTGAGTTTAGAAGGATATAAATGTAATAAATCAATATTTTTGTGGAAAAGGGAGCCACTGGGGGAGGAGAAATGGTGTTTGGAAAGTCAGGTTCAACATAAAATAGTTTCATTTTTTGTGATCCAAATGAATTCAGAAAAGAAACATTTTGCCCAATTTATTCTGATTCTACAAGTTACTGTATGTACGGCAAATAATCGTCCAAGGTTTGGAAGTCCATCCAATCCATTGCTACTCTGACTACTAGAAAAGTGAAATATTGATTCAGTTCCCACCCATCCTTTGCTTCTGACATTTAATTGGACACCTCTTCACATGTTCAAACATCAGCCATAAGATATTGAAACCTGTTCTTACTTTTAACTCAAACCAAATCTCTTAAGAAGCTGAGTTCTGTGCATATTAAATGTGCAGGACGCACGTAGCCCAGCCTATATTCTCTTAAAGAGAATAGACTCAAAAGAGAGTCTCCAATTACACGTCCTACCAGCAGCTCTTTTCTGTTTCTCTGAAAAAGTCCTTGGTTTTTTTGTGTTTTATTACTCTTTTTCTGTGCAAGTTTCATTTGGCCCTTTTTGCCCTTTGATTCCCATAATTGTCCTTCCATCTTATGTTTTTTTCTTCTTCCTTTCTGGCTAACCTATGCCTAGACCTTGGTGGCTGGAACTAGCAGAGACGAATGCAGTGCTCTGCCTGACTTAACGTGTGAAGGTAGAACCAACTCTTTTCTTCTGTAATCCCACTGCATGGAGAGAAAATAAATGACATTACCTAGTACCTGCCATCTCATCTTTCCTTTCATTTGTTACAGACTTGGTCCTGAGCATTAAGGCAATAACCTGTCTCATTTGAAGGAGCTACTCTTCATTTTAATGGAAATATTAATGGTCTTGCTCAAGCATCATAGGGTAATAGGCAAATAATTTCTCTAGTTTCAGGAAGAAAGAGGGCTTATCTTTAAAATCTGCACTTTCCAAGAATATGAGACAGGATGCTTAATACAAAATCAAACTTCAGGGGAAAAAATGAAAAGTGGCTCTGAGATTCCATTTTCTTTTTCTTTTTCCCTATTTTTTGTTAATTGTGGGATGGATTGTTTATTTCGTGAGATATCTTTTTCCTTCCATGGTTTCCCGATTGCATGTCCTTAGTGGAATAGTGAGATTGACATTTGCATGGCCAGTTTACTGATCTTTGATGATCTCCAAACTATATAATTTCCCCTATGTTTCTTTACTTTGTACAGCCGTGAGCCATACGCTCAGGGAAAATGCTCTTTGTAAGCTAGTTGTGATTACAAAATTGTTCTCCAATTTGTATTACATTTTGAGTTCCAGCTAAATTTCCCATGAACGTTGTGCTGATGATGATTATGGTGGTTGATAGCTTGTATGATTTTCCACAAAATTCAGAGCATGTGAACTGGATGTGCATGCAAGAAAACAGTTGCACATGCCCTTTCCACTTCATTAGTCCTCCATTCTACCATCACCAAAAAGACATATAAAATATTGTTTATATAATTCAGGTAAGAAGTAAATGCAGGTGATTTTTCCAAAGGAATCATCACAGAACCTTTGTCAGACCTGGAAGCCATGCAGTGGTGAAATCCAATTTTTTTTTACTACCGGTTCTATGGGCGTGGCTTGGTGGGCGTGATATGGCTTGGTGGGCGTGGGAGAAGGATATTGCAAAATCTCCATTCCCACCCCACTTTGGGGCCAGACAGAGGTGGTATTTGCTGGTTCTCCGAATTGCTCAAAATTTCCGCTACTGGTTGTCTAGAACCTGTCAGAACCTGCTGGATTTCACCCCTGAAGCTATGATTAAGCACAGTATAAATGTCTTATCTGCTGCTTCATATTTGAATTTCAACAAATATTGATTTGTATTATTTTTCTGTAATAGTTCAAATGCAACCTCAACCAACCTGGTGATTTCCAAATGTGTTGGAATACAACACTTAAAGATTGGGAACTTTGTCTGGGAGTTCTGGAAGTTGCAGCTGAACCAAAGAATATCATATTAGTTATATAAAATTGTATAAAACTGTACCATAAGCTGGTTCTGATATTTCAGGACAAAAGCTAGTAAAATATTCTAACAAATAAATAGCATATCAAAAGGTTTCCCACATTGTTCAAAATTCTAATATTGTAATTCACTACCACTTTAAAGGCTATTTTCATTATATTGCTGTGTAGCTTTACAACTGCAGCTCCCTATAGAGCTCACAGCATAAAAAGATTACTTTTGAGTTTGTAATTAGCAAATTGTATGGTTGGTTTTATAATGAGAAAAATCTCCAACTAGAACTGCTGTTAACAATGTAATCCTAGTTTTCTCTTCAGAAGGCCTGCTGAGTTTAATACTATTAATTCCAAGGTAAAGATATATTCAATTGCAATCTAATCTGGGGAGTGAGGACTGGGAGGTGAATTCTTAATAACATTTGGCAATCAATTATTTTTAAGCTACATCCTAGGGTCAACTGCTTTTAGTCTTGGTAATGTCTGAGTTGAGGATAACACAGAACTGGAAAGGTGTTTTTGTTCCCTTATGAATTTACTGTGGATGTCTTCAACATAAGCTCAATAAGTTAGAAGAAATAATAAACATGTTACACATTCTATTTATATTAAAATAAATCTTTAGGGGTATGTGGTGCTTCAGATCCAGAGCCAACAATGTTCTTTGCAGGAATATGGACGTGCACACCAGCTCTATTGGTGCCTCCTAAAGACTGATTGTTTCTATGCCATCAAGTCAGTGTTGAGGCTGAGGCTGAGCAACCACACAGAAGGCCGCCTTCAGAATGATCTGCCCTTCAGGTCTCCCAGCGGTGCAGCCATTGTCTCTGTCTCTCTCTGCTCCTCTTGTCTTTCTTTTTACCATTCCCAACATTGTGAACATCTCAAGGAATTCCTTAAGGAAGCAACACTTTTCCTTGAGCTCGCTTTGTGAATTTGGGAGAAAATGTATTGAAGTTCAAGAGGCACCAAATGTGTGTCCCTACCACTTCAAAGTGCCTTTTTGGCCTCAGCTCCAAATTGTGGCATTATCTTATGAAGCACGAATGTACACAGCAAACCTTCATTTAATAGAACAGCATTAGAAAAGTACTTTACTCCTGTCAAAGGCCATATTCTCTTTTTTTGCAATCTACAGGCTTCATGAAGCAAAAATTGTACAGGAAGATGCATGTTCTGAGGTTCTTCCAAAGAGGTTGCTTCTCCTAAAGAGAGACTTCCCTAACTAAATACTAAATGTGTTCAGCTGAAACTCCATCATCCCCAGTCAACTTGACCAATACTGTCTGGCTGATGGCAGCTCTAGTACAATACTTCTGGAAGGGACCTGATTGGATAAAGTGCCTTAAAGTAGCAACCTAATGTGTGGGTGGATGGGGAGAGGAATGGGCCTAGTATGGAACTATCTGTTGCAAAGTGTTGTGCTAATGGTAGATTTAAATAGAGGGGAAAGAGGGGCACATCTTTAGCAATATGGTATCTCTCCATACCAGCAAGCTTTTTCTTTTTCTTTCACACAACTCCATTCCTCCTTTGGTCTGGAGCATGGCAGAAGGTGGTTGAAGGGTTTTATTTTGGCCTAGATCTCAGATGAGAAAACTTACTTCTCCCTTATCCCCACTCCTTTTCTTTCCGTCTCCATCGACTCCTTTGCCCCCGCTCCCAAAAAAATCTTACTGCATAGGCTGTGACAGCGTGCAGTAGATTAAATTTGTATGGTTTAAATTTGCACACACAACCTAAATGGAACGTTAGACCAGTTACTGGGAGTCCACCTTTGCATTCTTCCTGACTGATCTTGATGCTCAGATGATGAGAAGAGGTTCTTGGTCTAGACTGCAAAGCATCTCTTTTATATTTTCCTACCCATCTTCTCTGATGCAGCTACTTCACTCAAACTCCAGCATGATGCTTAGCCCACCCCAGCACCCTCGAGAACTGCAGGAGATCCAGCAGCAAGGATGTCCTGTTGTCCCATCTGAACAATACCAGCAGCTCCAGCACCAGTTCCTTCAGGCAGAGAGGAGGTGTCAACGCCTGCAGGAGGAGCTTGAGAATCGGCCCTTGGAAACGAACATGCCCCAGGTATGTTACAGTCTGTTTCTTCTTCACTGAATGTAGATTAGTCATCTACCACTTCACTTTTTCTTCATGTCCCTTTCTCTGTTTATGCCAGTTTCAAATTTCTAGTGCAACAGATATAATCTTTCCATATATTGCATCAAAACATGCTTTCTTTGGACAAATGGCTATCTAATATCAGTTAGGAGACCTCTGGGGAAGGGAAAGATGCCACTTATGATGCAGGTTATTCTATTGGTTGACAGTCATGCCCTCAAAAAAAATTCTCCTAGTACCAGGTTTGAATTTACACCTCTGTGGTTTCAACTCATTGGTTTTTCTTGCCCTACTATCAGTGACAGAGATCATGCCCACTCCTTTCTTTATATGAATATCTGAAGAGTCCTACCATATCTCTTTTGAGTCTAGTCTATTGCAAGCTAAACGTAGCCAGTTCTTTTCAACATTCTTTGAAGGACCGACCATCATAGTAGCATCCTTCTGTACAAGCTCCAGTTTGCAGTTCCTAAAAGTGAACATAGTAAGATAGCAGTTTTAACAGGATTGGAAGAGCAAAATCTTTTATTGGATTACCTGTACAGCACAATTCAGTAGCAATCTGAGCTGTTGATAATTCTCAGTTGAACATGGCAATCATTTAATATGAGGACGATCTGCATAAGATAACACTTCATTTTGCAAAGTATCTCTGCACCAAAATGATTACATCTTTATAATGAAAAATTCTGACAATCAGTAGCCATTCAGACATTGGACTCCAATTCTAATCTGACCCCAGCAAGCTTGCCATAATTCAAAATGCATGTGAATTATTTTTTAATAACGTTTATGTGGCCACAAGTTTCTCCCTCACATCCAATTCTAGAAAATGGACCAGGAGCTTCCTTGTATTCTGCTTATTGTACCATTTAGTTATAAATGGTACAATACAATACAGTACAATGGCTTAGGGCCGGAGTATTTATGAGACTGCCTTCTGCCATCAATAGCCTCCCACTGGCCAGTACGCTCACACAGAGAGGGCCTCCTCAGGGTGCCGTCTGCCAGACAATGTCTGCTGGCGACTCCCAGGGGGAGAGCCTTCTCTGTGGCGGCACCCGCCCTCTGGAACGACCTCCCCCCAGAGATACGCACGATACCAGACCTCCGGACTTTTCGTCGGGCCCTGAAAACTCATTTATTTCACCTAGCCGGGCTGGCTTGATCCCATCCATTTCGGTTTTAATTTGAAATTGTTTTTAATTGGGTTGTTTTAAATTGTGGGCCGAAATTATTTAATTACTTTTTAAACTGTTTTTTAAATTTTGTATGCTCTGTTTTATCTCGGCTGTTCACCGCCCTGAGTTCTGCTGGAGAAGGGCGGTATACAAATCAAATTAATTAATTAATAATAATAATAATAATAATAATAATGCATATCACTACTAATCCGTGGCTTAAAATTAAGTAACCATAGATAAAATGTAATAATAGAAATGGAGGATCCAGCAATAATTCTGATTTATGATTATTGTCAATATATAACCCTATTCTAGCTTCTATGTATGAAATACTGGAAGGTAGGATAAGGGCTTTTTGCTTAACATATAGCTGATACTGAAATGTTGAATTTCATCTGAGATTTATGCTGCATCTTCCTCCTCTTCCTCCCTTTCTCTGCCTGATTCCATCTTTTAGATAAACCATTATGACTATTATATCTAAAATAAGATACTTTGGTTAACATTTTCCTCTAAACCTTAACTGAAAAGCAAGGTTTGAATGGGTTTCTAGTTTTGCAGTGCGGGCAAACTACAACATGTGTAAATGATAGGCATGATCAGTTTGGATGTAACAATAAATGACGGCTGACCTAAATAAGAAATGGGGTGATCATGCAAAGAGAGGAAGAGATGTATTAGCCTGAGGCTTAGAATTGGCAATGAACCTCACCCCAATGTCAGAAAATAAGAGTCATTGGCTGTATGGTGTTTGCTCTTTTTAAAGAGCTATGGATCTTTAAAGAACTACTGTCTGCAATGCATGACCTATGTGGGTATGTGTGATTTCCTTGTTTTTGCAATGGGCAGTGAGAATAATTTTGAGGAACAAAAGGAAGAGCCGGCAACCAAGACAATTGTCAGATAAAAGAAACTTGAGTTCAAAGCAGAAATATAATTTGAGAAAACAATTAAGACTTGACCCCCCAAGTTCTCTTATGGGTAAAGGCAGGGAGTGGGGAGGTGCTTTCAGACTTGCAAGAGGCTGCTAAGGCAACAGTATAATAAAAGTAGTAGAATTCATAATTTTTGTTTCCTAGTCTGGTCTTACTTGAAGGGCTGACATCCATCTTATTCATAAAAGAATTAGGGAGGATCAAGTTTGACATGTTTTCTCAAACTACATTTCTGCTTTGGACTCAATTTCTTTTATCTGATAGCAATAGCACTTAGGCTTATATACCACTTCATGGTGCTTTTCAGCCCTCTCTAAGCGGTTTACAGAATCAGCATATTGTCCCCAACAATCTGGGTCCTCATTTTACCAACCTTGGAAGGATGGAAGGCTGAGTTAACCTTGAGGTAGTGAGAATCGAACTGCTGGCAGTCGTCAGAGTTAGCCTGCAATTCTGCCTTCTAACCATTGCGCCACCATGGCTCTTCTTGATCAGTTCCTCAAAGTTAATCTCACAGCCCCTTGCAGTTCTTGTGTTTGTTTGTCTTGATGTGATGCTTAAATGGCACTGAGTGTTTGTGCTGCTTAAGTGTGATGTGCTGTTTTCAAAGGCCTGCGGGTCAAGTGTGTCCTCCTTGCCTTCTTTCCCCAGGCTTTGCTTCCGGAGCAACGATCATTGCATGCAGATACGTACAGGCGGATTGGTCATCTCTGACACCCCTTGGCTTCTAACGCACCGCATTCCTTACTCCCACTAACTGGCATAAGCTGAGAAACCCAGGGATTAAACTGCATTTGTTGTTAATTTAAAATCATCTTTTTTTAAAAAAAAAAAAAACCTGTCTTGTATTTTTCCCCATCCTTTATTTATTTGTGTCAGAATCTATTTTTATGAGGGGGAATGGGGAGATAAAGAATCACATCTTTTTTATTTTAAATGTTTTAATTTTGTTATAAGTCAATTTCATTATTTATGCTATTTAAAAATGGCTTAACCAGAGGAGTTTGGAAAGAGAAAAACTTATTTTCCCCCATCAATTGTATACTGTAAGTATTTTTTAAACAAAATGGTACTAAATTTTTTATATATTGGATTTGGAGAAGAAATTGTGAGTTATTTATACAAAATTTTGTACAAGATGTATAAATACTTTTTAAACAAGGAAAGAGCAAAACTTTGGGGCTTGTAACTGGATAAATAAAATACACATTTTTAAATATCTCCTTGTCTTTTTGTCTTACTAATTAATAGGATTTTTGGATGCATTCCTTGATGAAGCTGAAGTATTTATTAGGCTGAGTCATTTTGCCATGGAAGTTCAATTAAGGCAATATTTTCTTCCCTTGGCAACTTCCAGATGTGCCTATTTTAGTTCCCAGAATTCTTAGTAATAGTCATTTTAGTAATTTCTGAGAGACAAAGTCACACATCAGAGAACTGCCAAGTCTGGAAAACACTGAATTAAGGCAAAACCAAAGCTCGGTGATACAGCACATATTCTATATGCAGAAAGTCCCATGTTTTATCTAGCATCTATAGTTATGAGTAGAATACTCCAGTCTGAAACCCTGGTTGTAATTAGTATCAACAATGCTAGTCTCTCTCTCCCTCCCTTCCTCCCTCTCCCTCTCCTTCTCCTCTCTCTCTCTCAAACTATTTAAAAACAATCTGCAAGAAAAGTGCACTAGTTTCCCTAGCAAGACAACCACTTTTTGGGTTGCATAACTATGTTACCAGATCCCAGATGACAAAGCCATGATTTTAGGCCCTTCCAGAAGATGACGTAAATCTGACATTGGAGAGAATGATACTGCAAAGAATAGGCACCACAGCAGAAAAGACTCTCCTCCTAGGTCCCATCAGATGGATCCCTTGGATGGAAACTGCAACATGCCCTTCCTGCCATACCTGATGGGATGGATAGATGTGATTGGGGAGAGGTGGTCTCTCAAATAATTGTGTTCTTAATAAAACCTTCAAATAAAGAACCAACCAATGGACTCTGATTCAGCTGAAGGAACTGTAACTTTGAGGATAAATTCAACGGTAACAAAATAAAGCAGCTAGGCCAAAAGATTGTAATTTTTAATCCAATACCAGTAGTAGGAATGAAATGAAGATCTGTAATAATCTTTATTCATGGCAGAATTGGATTGGATCCTAGTAAGATATGACAATAATAAAATCTTAGAAAAGCCTAACAATTTGAGATATTCATATGAGACAGCTATCAATTTGTTATAGGCAAATTTATTCATGACAACAAATTATTCCCTATTACAATAACAAAAACTGATCGCAAAAAAATTCAAAAGGATTTCTTCATAATGGAATAAACACTGAAATTTAAATCCAAAATTTAGAAAATTGGGGCACAAATCCTATCTACATACACAACTACATAATACATAGCAAGGAAAAGAAATTGTGACGTGAATATGGATTGTTGAATTAAAACATTGACTCTTTTGGTGTTTATACAAAGAATAAATACATTTTAGGATATGCTGGAAAAGCATCTGAAAAAATAATTTATGTTATGACATCCATACTCTTAGAATGTTTGTACAAAATCTGGGGTTTGATTTCACTTGGAATATTGTGAGAGGAGAGCTGCCACATCTCACCAAATGTATAATATTTCTGGAAAGGATGCAGAAAGACTAACCAAAATTATCAAAATTATCAATTAAATCAACATTATTAATAGAACAGGAGCCACTAATTTGTATGTTTTAAAAGAGGATTGAGAGCAGTTTGGTGTAGTGGTTAATGCTAGAAACCTGGAGATAGAATTGTATTCCTGCCTTAGGCACAAAACTACTTAGGCTGGTCACTAACTTTCAGTCCTAGGAAGGAGGCAATGGCAAGCCACTTTTGAAAAACCTTGCCAAGAAAACTGCAAGGACTTGTCAAGGCAGTCTCTGAGAATTGGACACAATTGAAGAAAAAAAAGGATTGGAAAATTTAATGCAGAATAAGTCTATATGCACCTTCAGAACCATAAGCACTACATACTGGTATCTGAAAACTATCGGGAAAAACCTGATTATGAGCATAGCTGCACTTAATAGCAATTGAACAGACAGCACATCACAAAAGTCTCACTTTAGGATTCAGAGGTTTATTAGAATTTAAAGCATAGCAAACATAAAGCCTTTGCTGTAGGCACTTATATCACATTGCAATGAAGGTCAATAGGACAAGCAATCAAAAGGGACGGCTTGAGGCCGATTGGCAACCTCCCATTATTCAGCTTTGTCTTTTATACCTTAAAACCACAACTCACATGATTTTCGGAATCTGTCCATACTGTCATAGCAACGGGCAGTCCTCCATTCCTTTAGCCTCAATGTTACAACATGGCTATTTGTACATGTACTTTAAGCATACACTTCCTCTTTTCCCACAGCCTCAGCCCCCCACCCCTTATTTCGGTACATAGGGAACTACAGTATCCATGTCAGCTACCATTACATCAGATGTATAGGCTGATTACAAATTTTTCTTTATACTTGCATCAGGCAATTTATGTCAATATTGAACCCATCTCAGCCCCCCCCAAACTTTACTGTGCTAGAAAGGGGTCCCCATTATTTTCCCCTCACAATACCAATTGCTGGTGAATAAGGACTCAAGAGAGCCAGTTGCTTTGAGACTCTCTTGGAGACTCTTTCCAGAGATTTAGTTGACTGCTATAATGGAGCCTTGTGCCTAATCCAGCAGGTTTTTAGATAAATATAAATAGTTTTAGATGAGCTTTGTTTTTAGTTTATGCTGGAAAGAATTACTGATCCAGCTCATCACCAGAATTTATGTTCTGTTTTATTTCTGTTTTATTTGATGAAAAATGGAAGAGTCTGCCAACTTAGTTTGGAATCAATTAAATGTTGTTGTTTTTTACCAAATGATGCACTTTTGATGAAAAAAATTGTTTCAAATTATGCAATGGCCTCTAGGAGTGCTAATTCCTTTGTGAGGTCTGGGGGCTATCTCATGACTACACCTACTGCCAAGAGAGGAACTATGTTCACATAATATGGCTAAGTAAAACATAGTTGAGACTCAATTGTGGCCTATTGAATCTATAAACTAACCACAATGGCTGGTTTTACATAATATGCTAAATTAAAATATGGTTAGCTAGTTTGGTTCTAATGTATTGTGTGTGAATGCAACACAAGACCCCAAACTGCTACTTGAAATTAATTCCTTTCCAATTCTGCTAAAGCTTTTCACTTCAAATGAAGTTGCTATTAGAAAAGTGTTTAATTTCACATGACAGACTGGAGACCCTTCCGGCCAACACAACTCTCCATAAATCAATGAAAGAAGATTGTTACTTTAAGTAGAAAGTTGAAGGATTTACTATCAAACAGATGGAAATTGTTCAGCCCATCTAAAAACAACAGTACAGCTGCTTCCGCTCCCCCAGTTTCTGCAAAGACTTTGAAGGGTATGGTGTCCATATAATTAAGATGACCCTTGGATATGTTTCCACAACACATATGAATAGTGATATGAATAGTGAACACTGTACTTTGATTTCACAAAATACTTCAACCTGACCAAAGCAGGATGGGTTTGCACAATAACTTAAACTACAAAAAAAAAACCCTCTGAAACTTAACTCTTCTCCAAATTTAATATATTGCACATGTTTTTTATTATATCTGGACCTAACTCCTTGTGAGTTTTTAATTTCTAGGAACTGACAAGTAACACACACTCTACATCTCTAGAAGCAGTGTAGTTTTGACAGCACCTATTTAACTGTGGTTGCTCCTGGAAAGCCAAACAATGTTAGATTTAATACTACTTGTATGGGAGGCTACCAGGAAATATAAGGGTATAGACTTGACCATGAGGACCTAGATTGTGGGAGCAATAAGCTGACTTTATATAAAAAGAACACTGCTTAGAGGGGGCCGAAAGCCCTACTAAGCAGGTATATACAAAAGTATGAAGGCCATTGCTTAACGCATTGTAAGCCGCCCTGAGTCTCCGGAGAAGGGCGGCATATAAATCGAACCAATAAATGAATGAATGAATGAATGAATGAATGAAGTCAGGAAAGCGCAGCAGCAAATCATCCACATACTGTTGACAAGAAAACTTTAAATCAGCGGAGTCAAGCTTAACTTAAGAGACTTTAGCCCTGGATACCATTTTTAGCTCTGGAACAAGATAGACAATTGGAAATAGCTACTACCTTTAAGTTTGAAGGGGTACCATGATTTAAGAGGTTTCATCTATTATCCATCTATGATTCACTGAGATGCTGATGAAGTAGACTTTGGGCTGATCCAATTGGGCTTTTAAGCTTTTTTAGTTTCACCTTCAGATTCTCAACATCTCTCCCAGATCATTTCATTACACATTGAAAAGTAGAGCACGTGATTGGTACATCCTGGAAAAATGGTAGCACAAAGAATTATTTGTAAAGCCTTCACACATTCAGTTCTATGGAAAACCCTCCTGCTGCTCAGTTTTGTGCTGTTCCCTTGTGTGCATGGATCATGTCCATCTTGAAAGAAGCTGGAATCTGCCCATTCCTTTAAACATTTTTCTTGGATCTGAATATATTTGATAACTGTATTGCAACATTCCTGTTCTGGGGAAAGCCAGATCAATGCAGTGATTGCTACGAGTGATTTACGAGACCACCTTCTGCCTCCGATAACCTCCCACCGGCCAACACGCTCCCACAGAGAGGGTCTCCTCAGGGTGCCGTCTGTCAGGCAATGTCGGCTGGCGACCCCCTGGGGAAGAGCCTTCTCTGTGGGGGCACCCGCCCTCTGGAATGAGCTACCCCCAGGGATACGACTAATCCCGGACCTCCGGACCTTCCGCCGGGCCCTGAAGACTTTTTTATTTCAGCAAGCCGGGCTGGGTTAAAAATTTTTAATTGGGTGAATTTTATGGGTAACGGGGTTTTAAATTGGAGAAGCCTAAGATAATTTAATTTTGTTTTAATGTATTTTAATATTTGTATTGTGTGTTTTTAACTCTGGCTGTTCACCGCCCCGAGTCCTTCGGGAGAGGGGGCAGTATAAAAATTTAATAAATAAATAAATAAAATACCATCTGCTTTCATCTTAAACATTGTTTTTAGTAGATTTTTATATGTATTGTATTTATATTCTATATATAGGGGGTTTCCCATTAATATTATATTGTGGACATTTTAATATACAGCGATCTTGTCACTGCCAAGAGTTTTTTTGATTGTATCAAATCTAATAAATAACTAAGCAAATTTGAAATAGAGAATCACATGTACATAAAAAGTCTGTGTCTTTGGCTTGCTTTGCTTTCAGAATATCATTTTTATCTGTACAAATAACCCAACTATTTCTCAGTCTTTTGTTTTCAATTTTTTTTCTCCCCTGTAAAGCTTATGTTGAAAAAAGAACAGCCAATCACCAAGATCTTCAAAGTACTGTAATTTTGATTTCATGCACACATGCTCCATTACAGGGTGGATATGAGCAGCTACTACAGACTATGGAGAAACGCATGATGGATGTTGAACAACAATTGAGGCTTGTGAAACAGCTTCTCCAAGATAAAGTCAATCAGCTGAAAGAACAGGTGAGAATTCTAAGTGGTTTCTAAGTCAATGTGCGGTAGTTGATACCTGAGGATTCCTTACACAAGGTTTGAGGTAACATGACAATCTAAGGCTGGGTTCACACTAAACCATAAGATTTGGCAATGTGTTGTTGGAAACCAGCTAGCACTATGGTTTGTAAATCAATGTATGGCCAAGCATACAGATGCATATTTTTCCAGACAGATTCTGAAACCTCAAAGCTCTCTTCCCTAGAGCTTCCAAAAATTGTTATAAATAGTAATTTGAATCAGACAAAAACACCTTTAAACAAAATGAAATCAAGTGTGGTTTTGTCCTGGCTTCATTTACTACTCTTTGGAGTATAGTCACATGTGCTAATCAGATGATCAAATCTACCCCTCAGGCTCAACAAAGTAATGCATCCTTATCTTAGCATGATTTGAAAAAAGCAGGCAGTTGTGGTTTAGATAATAAACTGGGGTTATGCAAACCATGGTTTACTATATTGTGTAACTGCAGAATTTTTGGGTTGATGTCAAAATACCTCATCCCAATACTATGTAGATATAAATAGGCTTCATAGTGGATGAGTCCCAAATTATTTCATTCTAATTGTGCTGAATGATTAATTGTTGGCAATTTATTCTAGATGGCACACACTTGTATCAAAACTTAGACATGGCTTTATGGGGAGAAAATAGTAGCTAAAGCATTATTGTTATTTACACGTAATCCATCCAATATTTTTGACTGAGTTTGGTACTTTTGACTATTGGATCCTTCCCAAGGATCTAAGATAGTTAAAATATGATAATTAATTTTGTGTATTTATTTCATTTATATGCCATCAACTCAAGGTGGCAAACATATTTAATATGTTTTCCTCCTCCTATTTTCCTCACAATACAATTCTGTAATGTGAGTTGGGCTGAATGAAAATGACTGGCCCATGGTCACCTAAAGGGCTTTCATGGCTAAGGCAGAATTAGAACTCATGGTCTCCCAGTTTCTAGCCTGGTCCTAAGCACTAGACTAAACTATTTAGATTAATGCAACTGTTTATTACTGGTAAATTCAGATTCTACCCATTCCCATTGTATCAAAATGCTTTTCAGATATTTTGGTATTATTATTATTTACCATTTGTCTACTAAATGTATTTAGACAATATTCAAAATGACTATGACTCTTTACAGTAGGGGTGTCAAACTCACGACGACACATCACGTGACATATTGCAACTTTTTTCCCCTTCACTAAACTGGTAGTGGGCATGGCCAGCGCCTGATGCATCTGGCCCACGGGCCGTGACTTTGACACCCCTGCTGTATAGAGACAACTTAAAAAGTAATACTGAATTTAGCTACAACTGGAGTGCATAATTTATTTCTTTGTTTTGTCCTCTATGTGGAACAAATGTATCATTTCTTAACTATGTTTCAGTTTGTAAGAAACACAAAAGCTGATGAAATGGTGAAGGATCTCTATGTTGAAAACGCTCAGCTGCTAAAAGCTCTGGAGATGACAGAACGGAGGCAGAAGATGGAGGAGAAGAAGAACTATCTGCTAGAAGAAAAAATAGCCAATCTTAGCAGAATAATCAAAAATCTGACCTCCAATGTAGGATCATCAGCTCAGCTGGGATCTTAGTGCCTTTCTCCACTTGCATTTAACTATAGTGCAAACATGTCTTGACCATTTATTGCAAGACTTTACCTTCATCTCATCCCCAGCCAATGTGTAAACTTTTTCAGTCATGTTTAGCTGTACTAGTGTTAAAATAGTATTTCCCTACTTATTTTGACTTTAGGTGCAGCTCAACGCATGTACAATCTGATACTGTATTACCTATTACTTTAGGGGAAAGTTGGATGACCAAAATGACTTGAAGCAAAAGCAATACAGGTTGGATAAGGATGGGCAATTGGATAGCAAATTTCATGCTGGTATAGTCCCCAAAAGCTGTGGAAAGCACTTCAGGGGTGGGGAAAGATCCTAAACCTAACTACCTATTTATGCAGAATTATGCACTTTATTGAAAGGTGAACATTTCATCTATTTTAATGCTGCATTTTGATAGCTGCAACTTTGGGGCTGTGCTCAAAAGAAATCTCACTACTCTCAAAAACACAAAACTAATCGGTGTATGGATACACACCAAGCATAAATCCCAAGTGCCTTTATATTTTTTTGGTTTGCATGTTAGTTTGGAATGGTGTGAGGAGGTACCATGACCTAAGAGGTTTCATCTATTATCCACCCACCATACTACTGATTCACTTTTCATGAGCCATTGTCCTGAATAGCCAAAGCAGAATGTAAATGGTAGATATACCCTGAAATTTTCATCCTCTGCTGAAGTTTTAGAGACAGTGGTACTATAACCATACTTTGAAGGAAATTTGGAAAAATGAACATCCTCTCAGTTTTCCCAGATCCATTCAAAGGAACAATGGTAGCTTTGCCAGTTTCTAGGATAGTTAGACTAGGAACTTTCCGCCCTTTCAACTGACAAACACTAGAAAAGAAAGGTTAAGAAAGTAGATGGACATCAGAAAGGGAGAAGAAAAATCAAAAGAACACCAGAAGCAGCCTGACTCTTAAGGGAAACCACAGCTAGATCTCTTCACTCTCAAACGGTCCCACCCTCAAGAAAATCATCTTAATGAGTAAGACAGAAAAAGGATAATTGTACAGGCAATCCTCCGCTTACAACCATTCATTTTAACAACTGTTTGAAGTTACAATGGCACTGAGAAAAGACTGGAAGTTTTAAAGAAGAGATTGGATTGGAAATGGTATAGAGTTTCCTGCCTAAGTAAGGGGTTGGACTAAAAGACCTCCAAGGTCCATTCCAACTCTTCTCTTCTCTTCTTCCTTTCACTTACAACCATTGCAACATTCCAACAGTCACATGATCAAAATTTGGGTGCTTGGCAACCAGCATGTATTTATGATGGTTGCAGTATCCCAGGGTCTTGTGATTGTCCTTTGCAATCTTCCCAGCTGGCTTCCAACAAAGTCAATGGGAGAAGTCAAACTCATTTAACAACTGCAGTAATCTGCTTAAACGACTGTGGCAAAAAACTGTGGCATTGTAAGCCGCTCTGAGTCTCCGGAGAAGGGCGGCATATAAATTTTTTTAAAAAAAAAGTTGTAAAATCAGGCACAACTCACTCAAAAACTGCCCTTCTTAACAATGGAAATTCTAGTCCTATTTGTGGTCGCTAAGTCAAGGACTATAGAAAAGTTGTGACATAGGGCTATATGGTATGCAAACTGATGAGAAAGCAAAGAACTGAACAATTCCAAAATTCTGATGCTATCTGACACCAATGGTTTCTACTGTCAGAATCCACACTGCTGTGTTAATGGCTGCAGAGGACAGGAAAAAAATATCTTGATTTGCAGGACAAGCTATTAGTTGGTCGTAGTAGAACATTCTTTGCATGCAGAACATTCCTCTTAAGAATCTTAAATTCCAATAGTCTGTATATACAGCAGCAAAGCTTCATATAATTATTAAGGATTATAAACATCATGGCTGAGAAGTAGCTGACCTTCAGATACTAAATCTGAATACTGTTTGTATTTTTACTAACATTTTCAGGAACCCAAATTTCTCATATATACATTTGAAGAAAGAAGATTGCATTCTTAAAGAGAGTACTTCTGTTTGAAACCAGAAGTGACTAGCAATGGACTGCCTAATTATTTGGCTGGTTCGTTTTAAATTTCATGACTTTATTTTAAACATCAATTTGATATTTGACATTCTGGATTTACTGTGATTTATTGGATTCTTAATCACCCAATCATTGTCTCTCAGCAATAGAAAAAGAATAGTTGCTTTCTCCATGCTACAGCTACACTGAATGTGTGACCTGTTTTTACCACACTACCAATTATAACCTGAATAAAGAATGAAACCAGTGAGGCTAAGGCTAAAACATGTTGTAGATCAAAATATCTCCAGAACATTTAATTAGCCAATTGTGCCTTATCCTGTTTGTAGCTGCTTCTACATGCAAAGCATGCTGATTCCACCTCTGTAATAAACTCATCCAGAATTCTGCAGAGGGAAACCTAATTCCTTCTAGTGTACCAAATAATGGTCATTAGCATCAGAAAAAGGTCAGGGATCTCCATCCAACACATGTTCTTTACAAAAAAGCAAGTGCAATTTTGGTGCACTTGCTTTTTTGTAAAGAACACGTGTGGGAAGACCTAACCAATCTTTGTAGTTATTTAGTACAGGCTAGAATATTTTTTTTGTGGATGGGACCAGAATTTCCTGGGAGAGGTTGTGGGGAATGGGATAGAGAATGTTGTAATTATTATTTTAAATAATATTTAACTATCTTACATTCAATTCAGGGCTTGCACTACACCTTCTGATTCTTTCCCATCTCAAAATAATTGAAAACCATGCCAGCAATTTCCAGAAATTGTGATTAGAGATAGGTATACAGAAGGGGCTACAAAAAAGTAGTTCAGAAGTCTGACTCCTGCCCATAGGCAACTTTCCTCAACTGGATGCAATCCAGATGTTTTAAGATCCTTTAGATTCTTAGCATGGTATCTGAGAATGCTGGGAGTTGCACTTCCAATGTATTTTGAGAGCATCAGGTTGAGTAATGATGCCTCCCACTTCTCTAAACTTTGAACAATAGCTCCCAAAGGGTTGCACGTGCACAAAAAATTAGATGATAAACATGGTAAATTTGTCACCCAAACAGAGCCATTAATTTTGTTTTGCATGAGGCTGAAGAAAACCTGACTCAACTAAAATGAGCTCTTTTTTCACTTTTTTTTTTTTTGAATGGAAATTTATCACTCCAAAACTAAAGCAAGGGTCTCCAAACTTGGCAACGTTCTGTAGATTTCAACTCTCAGAATTCCCTGGTCAACTATACTATATTGGCTGAGGTGTTCTGGGAGTTGAAGTCCACAAGTTTTAAAGTTTTCAAATTTGGAGAGCCCTGATCTAAAGCAAGCAGTATGGTAGAGTGGTTAAAATGCTAGACTGAAAGCATGGAAACCTACTCCACCATGATCACTCCCTTCCATGGGCACTCACCCAGTATCTCAATCTAACCTACCTCACAAAGTGATTGTTGTGAGGATAAATTGAAAGTAGACTCTGAAGTGAAGGAAGGATAATCCTGTAGGCTTGAAAACTCTCCCCCCAAAAAGATGACTGATGCCAATGCTATGTTATTTGAGGCAATGGGATAAGGCATTCTATTGCCAGATAGCTTATCTTGCTATAGTGTCTCAACCAGCATCATAGGATTTCTATAGCTTCTACAGCCTCTCAGATTTGTTAATTGAGGTTAATGTTGCCATTTATCAGATTTGTATTTGATATAAGTATTTTGTTTCTATTGTACATTGCCCTAAAAGTAACTTGAGGATGGACAGTATTAAATATTTTAAATACGTAAAATCAATCTTTGTTCTTATATTGATTATCTCCTATTTTGCAGCAGCTTTATTTTACTCCCATTATTTCTGCCATCAATGCACAGAATTTATATTTCATGACCCCTTGGTTAAGGCCTCTTCCTTGGATATATCTGCATAGTCAGATATGCATACAGGCTGGACCCTGCATTACAGGCATCAATCTGGCACTGCAAAGTATAGTCTCCTGCGAATTCAGATCATCTCCTAATGAATTCATGGATGTGTCTGCATAGTTTTCTTGACAATATGGAAATAGCTTGCCATTTCCTTCTTCAGGGATTTATGTTGAATCAACACTTCCACCCCCGGAGCTCTTGCCTTTTTTCTGACCTCTGCTCCAAGATGGGATCAAAAATGCAAGGAGTACAGGCATTATAGCTGTTTTTTTTAAAACTTGGCAATGTTAACATGTTGTTGGCTGGGAAACACTGGGAGTTGACTTCGACACATCTTAAAACTGCTGAGGTTGAGAAACACTGTATTAGAGCATCAGCCTTAGCTGGGAGACAGCTAAACCATGGCTGGGTTCACATAATACATTTAACTTAAGTATTAACCCATTTTTCTGGGCTTGAACAATGCACTGTACACTACAGTGTATACTATAAACTATAGAGTAAGCAAATGATTTGAGTTCAAACAACCAAGTAAGCCTCCCCAAAACAAATAAATATAAAACAAGTTTAACAAATTTGAATGTAGCTGCTATGTTGTAACAGATTTGCTGTCATAACTGGAGATATGTTGTGTTTTGGCAAGAATGGCAATTGACACAAAAAACTAGATCATAGAGGCTTTTATGCTTTTTTTTACTATTTACAGTGAAGCTATATATGACTAGTATTTATAACACAGCCCGTTCATCCAGTATCAGGTTTCTTCCTAAGTCTCCCACCCACAGACTCTCTCCCTCTAACTCTCCTGCTAACAGTCTTGTTTTCCTCCCATTTTCACTCCAACTCCCTCCCCAATTTGAGGACTTAACAAGAGAAAGACTGGGGAGGGGGGGAGAATGTAGCTGGAATTTTACTGTCCGATGCTCAGCACAACTTGACCTCATGAAAATGCTCAGCTGAATGCTGGCTCTTCCAGAGAGGGAAAAACCTCTCAGGATCTTCTGCCCAGTCCTTTCCCAGAGGACAGGACTTTGCCACCAACAACCAATCCTTCCCCTTTTGGGTCTTGGGTGAAGTTAATGCCTACACTCAATTGGGTTCCTCCTTCTCATCTTGGTTAGAGCTTCTGTATCTCCATTTTCATTTCCCTTTTTTTCAGGAAAGTCACTCCTGGATCTATCTTCTCCAACCAGGAACCAACAACTCTGCACACTTAATTTCTCTTTCCAATTTTTCTTTCCAGCCACTAATGCAGTGACTTTTTCTTGCCTTCTCTCTCCAATTTTTATTCAGGCCAGCAGTATATTCCCCCAAGCAACTGAGAAGATAGGTGCCTCTCCCAGAGCTCTGGTCCCCAACATTTATATACCAGGCCAATCAATGGGACTCCAGTCTCAAATCTCATCACAACAGCTCAGCCCTTGTGATTTCACACCTTCACTTCAAGATACAAATTGGGCATTTCACTCTTTTTACTCATTCTATATCCTCTTGTTACTCATGGCAACAGAACAGCAGTCTTGCCAAGGCATTAAAACCCATATGTCATACCTGCTTGAATGTGGTGTATGAATACAGCAAATCGCCCGGCCGCCCTGTTTAGGGTGACCTGCTCCCTCCTCCATCTGGAAGCGCGGGATGACCCCTTGCAGGGCCGAGCTGAGGACTTTGTGCAGTATCTGTATGACAAAATCGCTCAGATTCGGGAAGGGCTGGCCTCTGACTGGGTATGTCCGGACGGGATGACTGAGGCAGGTCTTGAGAGTGTTATCTGGGAGGAGTTCGATCCTGTGGCTCCCGAAGACATGGACAGGGTCCTGGGATGGCTGAACGCGACCACGTTTATTGGACCCGTGTCCCTCCTGGTTGGTACTGGCTTCCCGGGAGGTGACACGAGGCTGGCTCCAGAAGATTGTTAATGCTTCTTTGAGTGAGGGGTTCCTGCCGGCTGCTTTGAAAGAAGCGGTTGTGAGGCCCCTCCTCAAGAAGCCCTCTCTGGATCCGGCTGTTTTGGCTAACTATCGTCCAGTCTCCAACCTTCGCTTCGTTGCGAAGGTTGTTGAGAGTGTGGTAGCGCAACAGCTTCCCCGGTACCTGGATGAAGCTGTCTATCTAGACCCGCTCCAGTCCGGCTTCCGGCCTGGGCACAGCATGGAAACGGCATTGGTCGCGTTGGTTGATGATCTCTGGAGGGCTCGGGATAGGGGTTGCTCCTCTATCCTGGTCCTGTTAGACCTCTCAGCGGCTTTTGATACCATCGACCATGGTATCATGTTGCACCGGTTGGCGGGGTTGGGGGTGGGGGGGCACCGTTCTGCGGTGGTTCTCCTCCTACCTCTCTGACCGGTCGCAATCTGTGTTGACGGGGGGGCAGCGGTCGACCCCGAGGCACCTTGCTTGTGGGGTGCCACAAGGGTCGGTCCTCTCGCCCCTTCTGTTCAACATTTATGTAAAGCCGCTGGGTGAGCTCATCCGTGGCTTCGGGGTGGCGTTCCATCAGTACGCTGATGACACCCAGCTGTACATCTCCACCCCAGGCCACCCCAACGATGCCCTTGAAGTGATGTCCCAGTGCCTGGAGGCTGTGCGGGCCTGGATGGGGAGAAACAGGCTCCGACTCAACCCCTCCAAGACCGAGTGGCTGTGGCTTCCAGTGTCCCGATATAGCCAGCTGACGCCATCGCTGGCTATTGGGGGCGAATCACTCACCCCCACAGAGAGGGCTCGTAACTTGGGCGTCCTCCTGGACGCACGGCTGTCTTTAGAAGATCATTTGACGGCCGTGGCCAGGGGGGCTTTTTATCAGGTTCGCCTGATACGCCAGTTGTGTCCCTTTCTAGATCGGGACTCTCTACACACAGTCACTCAGGCACTAGTCACTTCCCGCCTGGACTACTGCAACGCTCTCTACATGGGGCTCCCCCTGGGGTGCACCTGGAGGCTCCAGCTGGTCCAGAACGCGGCCGTGCGGGGGATTATGGGGGCGATGAGGCGCTCCCATGTGACACCTCTCCTGCGTGAGCTGCACTGGCTTCCGGTGGTCTTCCGTGTGCGCTTCAAGGTGTTGGTGACCACCTTTAAAGCGCTCCATGGCTTAGGGCCGGGGTACTTACGAGACCGCCTTCTGCCACCAATAGCCTCCCACCAGCCAATACGCTGGCACAGAGTGGGCCTCCTCAGGGTGCCATTCGCCAGACAATGTCGGCTGGCGACCCCCAGGGGGAGAGCCTTCTCTGTGACGGCGCCCACCCTCTGGAACAACCTTCCCCCAGAGTTACGTACAATAACAGACCTCCGGATTTTTTGTCGGGCCCTGAAAACCTATTTATTTCAACTAGCTGGGCTGGCTTGAGTTAAATTTTAAATTGATTTTAAATTGGGTTGTTTTAATTTACGGCCAAAATATTTAATTATTTTAATACTGTTTTTAAATTTTGTATGCTCTGTTTTTACCTTGGCTGTGCACCGCCCTGAGTCCTATTTGGAGAAGGGCAGTATAGAAATTTAATTAATAAATAAATAAATAATAATTAAATAAATTACAAACTAGACATTTAATCTAGCATGTAATGCAAAATCTATTGATTTGTCTTAGTATGCATGAGAACCCAGCAAACCGAGTTATTTGAATTAATTAGGGAAAATATATGGACAAACACTAGATAGTAAAGCAAATGCATAACTTCCAATGGTCCTGCTCACAAATATGCCTGCATACGTTGTCAAAATCACTTGGGCAAATTCACACTACATATTGTCATAATATAATTTGTTTGCTTGCAGCTTAGTGTATGCAGCTTAGTGTTTGTAACCAGGCACTGTGGTTAGTAAATTTATGGCTTGTAAGTAAATTAGTTTATGGCTTGACTTGGGAACCTAATCAATTATGGTTTATTCAGTAAATCATGGTTATACAGGCTTCCATTTTATTTGAACACAATTGTACAAGATCTTGATTGCCTAAATTTAACTTTGGACAACCCATTTGGCAACCCAAGTATTTTACACTAGAATGTATTGTGCAAACCCATAAAATGAATTCAGAATCAGATTGTTTTGTTTGCACACAAAAAGGCTTTGGAATAATATGGATAAAGATTGGGCTGAGAGTGTTGATCAGTTGCGAAAGCAGGATATATAAAGAATAACACAGCCATCAGTAAGCATTACCATATCATTGCATAGTCTCATCTATATAGCTGAAACTCAAAAAATTAGAATATCGTGCAAAAGTTCATTTATTTAAGTAATGCAACTTAAAAGGTGAAACTAATATATGAGATAGATTCATTACATGCAAAGCGAGATAGTTCAAGCCTTGATTTGTCATAATTTTGATGATTATGGCTTACAGCTCATGAAAACCCCTAATTCACAATCTCAGAAAATTAGAATATTGTGAAAAGGTTCACTATTCTAGGCTCAAAGTGTCCCACTCTAATCAGCTAATTAAGCCATAACACCTGCAAAGGGTTCCTGAGCCTTTAAATGGTCTGTGTGTCTGGTTTAGTAGGAATCACAATCATGGGAAAGACTGCTGACCTGACAGTTGTGACACCCTCCATAAGGAGGGAAAGCCTCAAAAGGTAATTGCAAAAGAAGTTGGATGTTCCCAAAGTGCTGTATCAAAGCACATTAATAGAAAGTTATGTGGAAGGGAAAGTTGTGTGGAAGAAAAAGGTGCACAAGCAGCAGGGGTGACCGTAGCCTGGAGAGGATTGTCAGGAAAAGGCCATTCAAAAGTGTTGGGGACTTTCACAAGGAGTGGACTGAGGCTGGAGTCAGTGCATCAAGAGCCACCACACACAGACGGATCCTGGTCATGGGCTTCAAATGTCGTATTCCTCTTGTCATGCCACTCCTGAACAACAAACAACGTCAGAAGCATCTTACCTGGGCTAAAGACAAAAAGAACTGGTCTGTTGCTCACTGGTTCAAAGTCCTCTTTTCTGATGAGAGCAACTTTTGCATCTCATTTAGAAACCAAGGACCCAGAGTCTGGAGGAAGAATGGAGAGGCACACACTGCAAGATGTTTGAAGTCCAGTGTGAAGTTTCCAGTATGTGTTGATTTGTGGAGCCATGTCATCTGCTGGTGTTGGTCCACTGTGCTTCATTAAGTCCAGGGTCAACGCAGCCGTCTACCAGGAGATTTTGGAACACTTCATGCTTCCTTCCGCAGATGAGCTTTATGGGGATGCTGACTTCATTTTCCAGCAGGACTTGGCACCTGCCCACACTGCCAAAAGTACCAAAACCTGGTTCAATGACCATGGGATTACTGTGCTTGATTGGCCAGCAAACTATGGGGCATTGCCAAGAGAAAGATGAGAGACATGAGACCGAACAATGCAGAAGAGCTGAAGGCCGCTATTGAAGCATCCTGGTCTTCCATAACACCTCAGCAGTGCCACAGGCTGATAGCATCCATGCCATCCCGCATTGAGGCAGTAATTGATGCAAAAGGGGCCCAAACCAAGTACTGAGTACATATGTATGCTTATACTTTTCAGAGGTCCGATATGGTTCTATGTACAATCCTTGTTTTATTGATTTCATGTAACATTCTAATTTTCTGAGATTGTGAATTTGGGGTTTTCATGAGCTGTAAGCCATAACCATCAAAATTATGACAAATCAAGGCTTGAACTATCTCGCTTTGCATGTAATGAGTCTATCTTATATATTAGTTTCACCTTTTAAATTGCATTACTGAAATAAATGAACTTTTGCACGATATTCTAATTTTTCGAGTTTCACCTGTATACCTTGGCTTTATACCTATAAAGCCAAGTCTTGGCACTCCCTTGGGATAATTGAAAGAAGTTTGCCCTTTAAGACTTCAGCCAGGGTATAATGCAACATGTCCCATGAAACAGGTTTAATCAGTTTTAATTTGATAATAAACTACAGTACTACAGAAACCAAGAGGTATCTAGAAATTCCTATTGCCTCCTTACCACAAAGTGATTGACTTTACACAGGATGTCCCCATTAATTTCTCTACAAGTTGAAAATTATTATAGGGCAGGAGTAGCAATGTTCCTCAAGATGCCTCTTCATCACCGCCACCCCAGAATTCAGTAATAGTAAAGAGTCCCACAAGTGGATTCCCTCAAAGCTTAGTAAATTACATGAACACATCTGTATCATTTTAATTTATGTTTCTGCCCACTAGCAGTGTCAAAATCTCATTTCAAAAAGCCCAAGTCTTACCAGTGTAACCTACAACCCTGGGTCTTCCTGTTGGTCTCAGCCATGTAGAGAGAGAGTGCTAAAGGTGTCCAGTTTTCTTGGCTATAATGTTGTCCTCCGATGTCACAGATTAAAACTACAATTATATATTTTTTATTTATTCCATTTCTACTGACGCCCATCTCAGTCAACGATTCTGAGCAGTTTACAATTCAGGAAAAAATATATCAAAAATATTTTTAAAAACTTTTTCAAAACAGTAAAAAGTGAAACCAATAAAAACACTTTAAAAAACTTCCAATTTACACAATACACAAGAGCAAGATACTTGCCCAGTTGGCAATACAGCCAGGATACGGAGCCTTGGCACACTCAGAGCCCCAGGCTTGGGAACATAAAGACAAATCTGAGGAAAACTTTTAGGAAAAAGCTTTAGGAAAGGCTAACAGGGCTGGGGCCGTCCTGATGATCTCCGACTGCAGTTTGCGCAAACTGTCACACCTGAGGGAAGGACCTTTCAGCAACAGCTGCTTCCAACTGCCAGGGAACTCCAAGCTTAACACGAGGAAATATAAAGCCCTTTCCCCTCCAAGCCATGAGGTGGCGCACTCCCAACCGCCAGGTTTGGTTTTGTGCTGGGGTGTTGTTTTTTTTTCTCCCGCCCGCGAATGGTTTGCCATTGTCTCCTTTCCTAGGGCTGAGAGAGAGTGACTGGCCGCCTGGCTTCATGCTACGATCTCTAGCCTGGTGCTTGAACCATTAGTTTACGCCAGACTGACTCAGCCGGACACGCCCTCCACAATTGCCAGCTGCTCTTCCCCCTCCCTCCTCCTCAACGCTCCCAAGCGCTTGCCTTCCCATTGTTCCTTGCGCGGGGGAGCAGCCGCTGTTCCTTCAGAGCTCCGGCTGTGGGCGGGAACGGAAAGTTTAGTCGGGGAGCTTGCGAGTGGAAGAGGCAAAAGGCGCGCGGGTCGGGTGCGCGGCCCCGCGCGCGGGCGCGCGCCTCCTTTAGAGAACTCTTGTCCCACCCATCCGACTCTTCTTTTCCTCCCCCCCTTCTCTCCTCCTCCTCCCGCTCGCGCTCGGGACAGGGAGACGTGGTGCGCGCGCTTGGCCAGTCTGAGGTGAGGTAGGGTGGGGGGGTGGAGGAAAAAAGGCGAAGGCGGAGGGCGGCGATGGATCCTGACCGAGAAAGTGTCGCCCGGGGACGGCGGCGTTGGTGGCTCCTCCGGCGGCTGTGAAGGGGGCGGCGGCGGCGGCGGGGAAGGGGATGCTGTCCCGGAAGAAAACGCGCGCCGACCTCTCCAAACAGGGCGAGGTGCAGGGCAAGTACGTGATCAAGGAGACCAGCCCGTTGCTCCGCAGTGAGTTTTGAGACCTGGTCGGGGAAAAGGGGAGAGACGAGGGAGGAAGGGAGAAGAAGGGGGAAAGACCCTTCCCTTAAAAAAAAAAAAAAAACAACCCTGAGGGGAAGAATGGGCCGAGGGGGAGGGGAGGGGACGGCGGGGTGGGGTGGGGTCTCAAAATCGCCGGGATGCTTCTTCCAAGGTGAAGGGTTGACTTTTACACAATGGTGGCAGAAAAAGACCCAACGTTACTTAGATTTTACATCCCAAGATCTTCTTGCAAGCTTTACTTTTAAGCCATTCTACATTTCTTAAATAGGGACAGCAGCTTCAAAAAGCATTTTTTTTCTCTCCCACATATGAAAGCAAAAAAAAAAAAAGAGAGAGAGAGAGATTTGAGATCTTTTGGAAAATCTTTCGATAAGGTTAGATCAGTAGAGGGTGCTGGTTCTCAGTTGTCTAATTATAACAACAAATACAAACTATTCCTTTTTGACCTCAATTTAAGATGCTTTTTTTTAAAAAAAACAAAACAAAACCCCACTCCTTGGAGGGGGAACCCAAAATCGAATATTTGGTGAACTGGTACTGCTGGTAAATAAATACCTGGGCTGAAATATGCTCAGGAAGACACTTTTTCCCCCCTGAATTCTGAGTATATGTCTCTGAGCTTGTTTCATATGTTTTGGGGCCCTAGGGGGAAATAAAGTATAACTGCCAAGCCTGAAGTCTGTCCACCCCTGTCAGAACATCAAAGGCACAGATAGGAAAATAATTGGATTTAAATCACCTGTAGTTGTTGGTGTGTCTGTTCATTTCTTTAAGGAGTGAAATCGCTCTTGTTCAAAGGCCAAGTGTAGGCCATGTGACCTTAGCTTGTCACCTTATTATAATCTTTAAAGGATTATGCATGGTTAACCTAAAGCTTTCTGGTTTGGAGAGAAAACAGCTGTGACTGTGATCTCATTTCATTTGCAGGGGGAGAACAATTTTCTTTTGAATAAATTGGGGGAGAGAAGATGCTGGTGATGATTATATAGGCTATACCTTCCTTACCTTCTTATTCATTTCTAAGTCGCACAGGCGTTCTCATACTTATGGTCTGTATCACCTGGGAAGCTGAGCAGGACATAGCTTGAACTGATTTGAAAGGAGTTCGTTTTTACAATGCATAATTAAATTGCAGAAACCTACTTGAGTTGATAAAATAAAAAGTTTCAAAACTGGTTTGAATTAAAGTTGCTTGCCCAAAGATGATACAGTTCTAATATTAATACACAACAAGGATGGCTTTTATCTCTTTTCCCATAAACTTTCAATTGCTTTGCAGTAAGTAGAAATGGAATAAAAACCTGCCAGACTTTGGGTTTTATCTATCAAGATAAATCATTAAATAAACACTGTTTTTATTGAAATGAAGTTCTTTGATTAAAAGAACCCAGGTAGGGACCAGTAAATTTTCCTTGATTTTCTGAGTCCTGAATGCCCTGAAAGGTAGTTTGAAGTTATAATCTGAATTAGCCAAAGCTTTTTATTTCAAAAATAAATCCTATTCATTGGAAATGTTATTACAATTTTCAAAAAGCCTACATGGTAATGGCTGTGATAGGGATAATTAACAATTATTTTATCATTATAAATAATTAACCTTATTCCAATAGCTTGCTTAGATCCCTTTCTTTTATCTTAGAAAGTTAGGCTCAGACTTTTACGGGAAGTGGTAAAGGTTGAGTTTGGAATAAAAATCAAATCTGTCTTATCAGAGTTTAAAGAACATGTAACAGAAGAGAGACACTACCAGAATTTCACATTAATTACTACTCAATGCTCTCTCTGACTGTCCTTAGCCTTATGGGATAAGATTGCTTGGAAAGTGGCTGTTTTCCTGTTGACAAATGAAAAGGAGAGGCAAAATGAGTCACATTTAATATTAATAAAGCTAGAAATAGGTTTAGATCAGGTACTGTATAGCAGTCTGTGAGTGTAGGCTGTATGTATTTATAAAGTCCCATTTTTGCAGCTCTTAGACTTCCTTCTGACCATCATTATCTGAAACTGATAGCATAATTGCCTACCATTTTGAGGGGACAAATTGAAGATTGTAGGGTATGCATTAAAATGGCATGAAAAATGAAACTCACCACTACTGTCATTTGTTTTGCAGCCCTTAGTTGCTCCTCCCAAATACTAATTGTGGCCCAAGGCTTTAAAAAGGGTTATTCACGTTTATTTTAGATGAAGTAGATGCTAAAATAATTTGACTTATTTTGCCTTAGAGAAGAAAAAAAGGTTTTCTTACTGCTTTCCAAAAGAGTTCCCTGAGGTTCTTTTATTAAACTATTTATTCTAATGCTGTGGTGCTTAGTTCTGATTTTTAAAAAAGGGAAATTAGATTTTGGTTCGGTTTAGGTTCACATGTAGGAAAAGGTCTTCTCTGCACCGTTTCTTACCAGGTTACAGAAGTGTGAAGAATCTAAATAAAACTTGTTTGCTCAAAAGTTAGTTGATAGATTTAGTTATTGTGATGGAGGGGAAATTAGAGAGGGCTCATCTTAAGAGAATCACTGGCAGGAGTGAAGAATCTGCTAGATTTCAAATGTTGTTGAACTTTTGCCTTCCAATAGCTTCAGCTTCTAGGCCATACAGTAGTATCTGGAAGGTTGCAGACTCCCTTCTTCTGAGGCTTGAAAAGTTCTTATAGCATTTTCAATGACAAATTCTCATAAGTGAGATTTGAGGAATTATAGTCCCAACATAAGGGCATTATGTCAAGCAAGTTCACCCTATAGAGTAAGAAATCTATATCAGCGATATTCATAAGACAGTAGTAATGCATTTATATTAAACACAAAATAGTCTGTATTGGTGGTTGTCTAGACACACCCACCCACCCACCCACACATTCTTTCAAAATACCCTACCTCATGCTACATTATTATGGTATATTGGAATTATAGCAAATAATTAAATAGTTAAATTTAGTAGAAACGTCAATAATGTTTTATGCAGCTTGTAATTCCTTAATTTCAGAAATACAGATGATTATCATTTGTTTTGCATATCGTGATAAGCCAGCATTTGGCTAGTTTGAGGATTTTTTTACCTATCTTGTAGAAGTACCTATAATTACTTACTGATGATATGCAAAGCAAGTCATTATATAATGCAATATAACAACCATGTTATATTGAACAGTGCATGTACATACATGAGGAAAACTCTACAATCTAGCTATGTAATGTCTAACTGGATCATGATTCCAGAAATATCAAAAAGTACAAGTTCTATTTCAGAACATCCCACAAACTTTCTGAATATAATTTGGCATTCATGCTTATGATAGTGTCAAGCCTGAATTTGATTGGGGTGTGGATTAATTACTTGGAACCTGACAGATAGATTCATAAAGTGACAGTGGAATACTTTTGACCTGGCCATGGTATTTATTCATGAAGAAGTGAAATTGACTAAGATACATAAAATATATACAGTATATAGAATTGCTTTACTTTAAAGAAAATAATATTAAAATTTTGCTAAAAACTTTGATTTCAGCATTACAAGCTTGAAACAAAGTTTAAATACCTTGAGATTTCTTTTTAGAATGTTGTTGGAATTGTGCAGTTTGGAGTTCATGATCATACAAAGGACCTCTGGGCTTTCTTTTGTTTTACAGGATTTAACATTTAATGTATCCACTGTTCATTAACATTTATAAATATCCTAAGTTCTATGTATTTATTGTTACTATAACTTTCTGCTACAGATCTGATGCCTTCATTCATCCGTCATGGTCCAACCATTCCAAGGCGAACAGATATCTGTCTTCCAGATCCAGTGCCTTCTGCCTATTCGGCAGGCGGGGACAGCGCCCTTTCCAGACATCAGAGCTTCCTAAGGACTCCAGTGCAGAGGCCTCCTCATGAAATAGTACGGCGGGAAAGCAACAGACTATCTGCCCCTTCCTACCTTGCCAGGAGTTTAGCTGAGGTCCCTCGGGAATATGGCTTATCTTCACAGTCCTTTTTAACAGAGGCCAACTCTGTTACTGAAAATGGAGATGCTGGATCCCGTTACTATTTTGGTCACTTTTATAATGATCAAAGACGACATCAACTGGGAGATCATGTTCAGGAAGAATATAGATACTATGAACATAATACTGACCTCATCCAAAGGATGTCACAAAATCAGGGAAGACACAGTTCAGGCAAGTATCATTGGGTTTTTTACACATAATTCTATTTTTCTTTTTTGGCTCTATGTGAAAACATCTAAACAGTAATTTTTATGCTTTTACTAGTAGAATTCAGTTGATATGATTGAACATACCAACATCTGAAGCTGCCTTGCATTGGGTCACATAAGAACTGTGACCATGTTTAATCACCCCTCATATTTTTATTAACATTACCTTGATTCATTGACTTAAGAGTCAAATTATTGTGGAAACAGCAAAAAACTTGGGCGACAGCTGTAGACAACAACAATACCCTATTAGTGTGTAAGAGGATCTGAATTAAAGGGCTTTGGCATTTCCTCCACTAATATGGATAAAGAGTTGATCTCAAAGAGCTGGTGTAATTAGCCGCATTTAATGAGCCCGCCCATGGACCCTTTTCAAAGGTAAAAGTAAAGGTTTACTCTTTCTAGTCGTGTCCGACTCTAGGAGGCGGTGCTCATCTCCCTTTCTTAGCTGAGTGAGCCAGCATTGTCCGGAGACACTTCCATGGTCATGTGGCCAGCATGACTATATGCCGAAGCACAGAGAACAGTGTTACTTTCCCACCATGGTGGTACCTATTTATCTACTCATATTTGCATGCTTTCGAACTGCTAGGTGTGCAGGAGCTGGAACAAATAACAGGAGCTCATCCCATTGCACAACACTCAGGTCTCAAACCTGGGCTGACAACTTTCCAGCTGACAACTCAATGTTTTTAACTGGTGAGCCATCACACCCCCTTTTAAGAGGACTCATATAGAATCTCAGCCAAAGAAGGAACCAGCTCTGAAGGGATCTTTCTCCTAAGCTCCTTTGTGTTTTTCTTGTTGGTATTTGCTTGACTAAAAAATAGATTTATCATTCTGATTTAAATTTGTTAAACTAAGAACTAATGTAAAATTTTATTTATTCTACTAGACATGCTAGTGATTCTTTTATCCCACTGCCTCCACAGCATATTTCTTTCTTAGCCTTTTAGTATGTTATATGTTTGAAGCTCAAAACTGAAAAGTTATTTTTTATCTTCATGACTGACTTTCATAATTCTTAGCAGTACTTTCTACTCTGATTCCTACTGTGTGACCTGAGCTTTATCTAAATTTGATTATATATAAAGTGCTTCTGGTTAAACAAACCATATTCCAAGCAGTGTACTGTTTCATCTCCTTATTGAAAATATTGAACCAATATTTGAGGGAAAGGTTTTTAATTTGGGGAAAACAACTGATATATTTTAATTTTATATTTTGCTAATAGCATTTTAAAGTATAAATTGCATACAAATTTTTGTAAGTATTCACTCATTGGAAGTTTAGCACCTGCACTGGTATTAATTACTTCAGTCAATAAAAATTCTCATTAATTGTTCCATCTGTCTGCAAAACATTGTTCCAGTAATCTGCTGGATTATTCAAGTGGACTTTTGAAAACTTGAGATGAGTGGCAATGTGCTTTCTGGAGAGCACTAGTATTCTCTTCCCATACATGTGATACTTGTTCAGTATTTTCATTATGGACACATGAACCCCGACATCATATAACGCAAGAGTGACCTGCAGATCCATTGCTATCAACTTACAGTTGAATGCTACTTCCTGGAGTTATATCCTTTGATTTTGGAAGAGTAACATTGGTATTAGATTTTCTTTATAATATCTATTGATCATGGATTGAGGGCCAAACACTTTGGCAATTTTTATAGTCATTTCCGGACTCAAATGTATTGACAACCTATTTTCTGTAACTTAAGAAATTTTGATTGGAACATGGTTCATAGACATGACATGAAAAATGGTATGTATGTGCATTTTTAATGGGAGAGGGACCCTCAAACTCATGTTTATCTCATTGATTGGAACATCTGACTTACCCTCTTAAGAGAATTTCTTATTGTAGGACTGCACATACTTTTTTCCAACAAAGAGAGTGAATGTGGTGGTCATGTGTTCAGGTAACCACAGCTAAGAGCATAGTACACTATGTTGTGTGTGGTTTATTTAATCGGAATTTGTATATTAATAGGACTTAAATGAAGCTCTGATCACATTGTTACAGGATCATAGATCTGAAAAGGGATTTTCAAGCTTTCCCCATTGTGAGGCCTATTCTACTGGATGACTTGTTTCACCAGACCAGAAATAGGCAACATATGAGGCCAAAAGTCAAGTTCTGCTTCTGGGCAGGCTACAGGAGGCCATGATGCTACCAACAGGAAAGAATGGGACTGCACGTCTTGATTTTTTTATGTTTTAGAGATGTTTTAAAGATGAGAATGAAGACTTTGGGGAAGGTAATTCCACTCTCACCTTTAACTGTCCAAACATTTAAAGAAAAACTGCCATCATTTTAAAGTATATCATTTATTCTCTGCATCAAATGGGTATATTTCAGCAGTCTGGTTTTGCCTCTTTTACTTCCATTATGATCTGAATCTTGGAAAAAGAAAGAATTGAAAATGTGTTTCTGAAAAGGGTCATTTTGTTGCCAAAAACAAAAGGTTTTATTGGAAGTGTGAACTTGAGGTTCTGGGAGATTGCATAAAAGCAACTTGTTGCCTGTCCTAGTTTACCAAGAATTATTTGTGTTTATATATTGAAAAGTCAACTTTTATCAAAAAACAATATTAAACACAAAGCTGGTTTTAGTGCCAAGGAGTAAGTTTAATAATTTAGGAACAGCTATTAAAATGGTGTACTGAAGAGTAAGGAATACCAAACTTTGAGGAAAAGCTTGATAGTAAAAAATATTTGTCTCAGAAATATGATTTTTTTTTGGCTTAAAAACATGTCAGATTTTTGAATGTGGTTTTTGTGTTTGTGGGATGCAATAAATGTTTGAGTACCACTTGTACTCAATCATAGCCCTGGGAAGTCCATAAAGTGTTCAAAGTACAACACATATTACATTGTAGTCAATGGGATGTATAGACTTGTTACTATGTACTCCTCCTATCTCATTGCAAATTGTCTAGAGCAGTTTGAAGAGAGAGAGGGATATGAGATTGTCAATTCCCTTTTCCCTTTTTCCAAAAGATGGTTTTATTTGAAGAATTTCTGAGCCTCAACAAGGCAGATTGTTTGTAGTTTTCCCTTATGTTATATATAAAATCTCATCTTCCTGTAAGAGAACTAAGACATTCCTGTTCACTCCAGAGGGAGGGCTGGAGACCTGATGGAAAGAGACGGCTCCTTTCTCAGTTCCTCCCTCACTCCAGAGAGTATGTGTGATATTGACTATCCTTAGCTATTTATCTTTTTTCCTTCACTTTATTTTGCTTTCTTTTCCATTTTTCCCTGAGCAAAAGCCAAGGCTAGGAAACTCACATGTAGCACACATCAGAGCCCTTTTCTTAATAGCAGAGGGTGAGCAAAAAGGTCATCTTTCAATTGGGCAACTATGCAGTCCCACTTCAATCAAAGCTGCAATTCCCAAGTCATCAGCCATGAGTCCCATCATTGCCCAATTCCCTCACCATCTTTTGCAAGAGTATAGATTCCTCATCTCCAGTCCCTCTTCCTCAGATCCCTCTCCTTGCTCCTGTTGTAAAAGGCAAGAAGCAAGCCACTTAGATATCATTGTGACACTTCCCTTCAAACCCATTCAGATAAGAGCATGAAAAGTTGAGGAAGGGAACCTACAGGCAGCCTTTGAGTCTCAGATTTTTTAAAAGGTAAGTTACCATGATTGCTCGGGAGGTCTGTAAATTCCTGGGCCTGGGAGATCCAGAACCTCATCTCCTTCCCAGATCTCTGATGGGTTTGCTGACGATAGAAGTCATGCCTGTGTTTAGCAACCCCACCACCTCTCTTTCTATAGAGCATAGTCCCTGGAGCATAGTGCAAGCCCTATAGGCAATGAAAAGTGTTTATTCCTTGCCCCTAAACTGTGCATTTTTCCTCATCCAGTTCTAAACCTGCTCAAATACTTCAGCACATCTTTTTGTGGCAACCCTGATTTCAGGAGCTATTCTGAGTAAATATCCAAAGCCCAGGAAAATTGGGAATTTGCGGTGCAGAACACATGAGACAAGAATTTTAGCTATAAGAGGTTCCATGGCTATCTCAAGCTTTTGCCAGTTTTTTCTTTTCCTGTAGGCTAACCCAACCATCTGGAACAAAGGATATTCAGGTCAGACAGACAAATTAACCAAGTTGGCCACCTTCATGGCAAATATTAGTCTGGACAGTGCGCAGTTCTCAGAGACTCAGTGTCTAATATAGCTCCTAGAAGCAACTACTATTGAAGAACTGGAGTATATTCTAAATCCAAAACATCTAATCCATTTGGTGCAGTCTAATCAAGACCAAGCATAAAAAGAAACCTCTGACCTTAGTTTTGATAGGGGTTTGGTATGTCTCATTTTAGAATGTTCTGGCTTCCCTGTAGGAAAACAGGACATAAAGGGTCTTTTTCTACACCAGAAACAGGGCATCAAGCCCACTCAGGAATTATTAGCAAAAAAAAGATGAAACATCTATGGGGAAGAGCATTTAATTACAAGATTTTTATATTGCATCAATCCAAAAAAACTAAACCGATGCAGAATCATTTTATATATTTTTTTAAACTTTTAAACTTTTTTTAAGCTTTTTTAAACTTTTCTCTGATCTCTCTTTCTGGGTTATTTCAAAGCTGGGAAATTAGTTACCTCATTCCACAGGAAACAACACCAGAAATTCTCCTAATTCTAGCTTTGAAGTGAGTGCATATAGAGAGCTAGGGAAATGGATTTGTAATAAATATTCAGAAATCATAATGTAAACAAGGGTAGAATGGGAAGGGAAGATAGTAAATAAGATGAGATTCAAAATTTCTCTCTGACTCATTGAGATATATGAGGGAGAAGAGGAGAAGCACAACTGAACTTTAAGATTTTGTTATTATAGCCTTTCTCAATAAAGTATAGTTCTGGTCTTCCTGTGGAATGTATTTCCTGATCTGGCCTACGTCAAAGGGCTGACAGTGGGAGAGAAATACCCACTTAGGATACCTATTGCTGTGGTAGAAAAAGAACTGCTGTGGCAAGTCCAATGTAGCATTTTGGTTTGTTTGGGAAAATATGCTTGGTATATATAGCATACTCAGGTTGTCAGATCTCGAAATCCAATTATGTCCATCGCTTTTTATTGGAATCTGATTATCTCCTTCCTTGTTGCTTCATAGAATATAAGTTTTAAAGAGCATGGGCAACTTTGGTGTCACTGGGGTTTCTGTTGTGGGAATTTGGTGGTATGGCTGGCCTGACAGTGGAAGCAAAATGAAAAATTGCTGGGCTGTCTGGTTGCCTTTGTTTAATTCTGAGGTTTGAAAACAGTGACATTAAGACAGAGGAAAGGAAGGCCAAACCACAGCTAGTGCTTCTGCTTTCTCATGGTTTCCTTCTTAAGGCATTGAAATAAGAGAAAATAAGATGTTTCAGTGAAATGGCAGGAAATTACTTTGAATTCTGGTCTCAGAGTTTGGAAGGAAAAAAAAGGAAAGTTTGCATGTTTGAGAGATTGGAAGTAGACTGTTTCTTTTACCATTGGCGAAGAAGCAGTTAATGTATGAGTGGACAGAAACTAAAAATGTGGATTGTCTATTCTGTAGAAATAAGAGGACAGAATAGACATATTAAAATGAGGAGGAGTGGCAGTCTTTATAATATCCTCAGGCATTTATTCTGGGGCTTAGATACCCCCAAAATATAATTCCATGTTGAGTAGGTAAGCTTAAATTGTTTTTTCACATTTTATAGAGGCAAAAGTTCTAAAAGAGGGTTTTCAAACTAATACACACTTGCTTAGGGATTATAGTAGAGAGGAGTTTTTATCCAATTACCCTAGTCCAGTGATGGCTAACCTTTTTGCCATTGTGTGCCAGGAGGGGAGGTCACGCGTGGGCATGCCCACACCCATAATTTTATGCCCTTCCCCCTCCCCCCCCCGCTCCTGGAACGAGATGGCATAGTAAGCCCATTTTTTGCTGTCCCCAGCCTCCAGAGCCTTTCTAGGAATCTGGGGAGGGTGAAAACAGCCTTCCCCACACACCCCAGAGATCCTCCGGAGGCTGGAAACAGCCTGTTTCCCAACTTCTGGTGGGCCCAGAAGGCCTGAAAATCAGCTGGCCAGCGCACACATGCACGCCGGAGCTGAGCTCACATGTCCACCGATATGGCTACATGTGCCACCTTTGGCACGTGTGCCATAGGTTTGCCATCATGGCCCTAGTCCTTATTATGAAACTCTTCACATTTAGGAGACATTTTAGTACTCCCAAGAACATACAGCAGTAGATTCTATATATTTTTTAGAGTGTCCTCAAATGGATGGCCTTTTAACACTTGTCAAAATGCATCTTGGATTCTTTTGCTGAACAAGATATTTTCTGGTGAGAAAAAGATAGGAAAAAACAGGAAAGTTCTTGTAATAAGATAGGTTACAACTGTAAATGATGCAATTCCCTCACCATAACATTCCTTGAATGAAGTTTTTGCATACCAAAAGTCTTGTCTGGAAGCACTCTTGGAAATATCTCATTTTAAGAGAATGAGATTGTTCTAAATCAAACCAGATGCTCATATTTCTGTCTCCAGGCCTTGTCTCACAGGCTCAATCTATCAAGGAAGAAAAGAATTTGGGGGTACAGCCACCATGACTCTTAAAAAAGCTGGAAAATGAATTTTGAATTAATGGACCACTAGTACCACACATCCCCAAAAGCATTAACATCAAGCAATGTGTTCAAAGGCAGTACCGATCAGCACAAAGAAATCTCTCATACAAAGCATACTCATCCCCACCCTATGAGGTCAAAGAACATAAGGCAGACCCAAAAGAAGATGGAGAGACAACATCAAAGTTACACTACAACAACATTAATTAACAGTGGTTGAGGCTGCCAGAAGAGCAAGAACCAGAACTTTGTATCTCCTTTGACACCTGAAGCAGTAAAAGAGGAAGAGGAGGAGGAGAAGGAGTGCCTCATGGAGTGATATAGAGTTGCAATATTATTAAGCTGTCTAGGTGCAAATGAATGGATAACTATTTCCTGGAAGCAACAATTCATGTATTTCCAATAAAATACATTTTAGCCTCAGTGGTGTCATGCAGTATCTGCAACATGGTTGCCCTGTCCCTTCATGATGACTGCACTGTACTAATGGCTTAAATAATTAAAGCTTTTAAAACATGTAAGATGATCTTCAGCAATTTTGTTTTTGCTTTTTTCATTCCCCTCCCCAAAATTAATCAGTGAAAGGCTTTGATCAAAGTGTTGGCTATCTTCTCTTTTCCTTCTAAATTGGCTGAAGAAGCTGAGAGGGTCTCATAATTCCTGCCAGCATTTAAAATAAGTCAAATTCTCCTTAAAATCAAATACTTGGGGAGAAGCTAACAAGGATGCCTGTGATCTTTATGGCTTGATCACGTCCTGTAGAAAGTAAGGGCAATGACCTTGACAGACATATGCAAAAATGTTACTTAGGCAAAAGGAGCTGAAGCAATCCTGAGGTAATATTTAATATTCAGAAGCGTGTCAGGCAGATGCTGATTCACGGGACTATAAGAAGGTGCAAAGCAAATCAGACTTGCAAGGTTCTATTATAAGTTACGTTTCGACTTCCTGTGCAGTTGATTTCCTGGTTTGATCTACCTAGAGGAGCTGATCAGAGTAGTAATTTGATCTGCTCTACAGTAACAGTCTCTTTCAGCCATCAATGTTTTCCTCTGAAAAACTTGAGCCAACTAGTCCTCTTGTTTAGAGCAATGGTGCAGAACATCATTTCTGCAGGTAGCCGCTTTATTTTCTTTGACTTCCATTACATCTTCATTCTTTTTCACATGAGAATGATAGAAGATAAATAAAAGTTCAAAGTGATGAGATGGTAGATGAGAACTAAGAACCTCCTCTCCCTATCAACTTAGAAAATTGATGCTATTTGGAATAGAATGTACTAAATTACAGGAAGTTTAGTTAAGCCAATAACTAAACTTTCCCTAGATATTGGCTAAGGAAACCTTGAATGCTTCATCTTTTCTGAGACTCCATGCCTAAAACCAAAGGAAGCCCTACTTACATTTTGTCTGTCTTAATTTCTCGGAAAACTTTGGTTCCAAGTTTTCTGACATCTTGGAAAACTAACTCCACAATAAAAACCCTTTTGTTTCCAGACAATCAGTTCTATATGATTTGTGACCTCAAGTATCTTTTTCTTTTTGTTTTCCTTATTGGAAAACATTTGAACTGGAAAATTTGAAAAATCCTTTTTAGCTGCTCATTTATCTAGTTTAGAAGATTTTATATTTTTGACCATGTCCTTTACATTGTCCTCAGTGTTACTGAGTCTTCTTATGGGTGAAGGAGGGTTAAGCTTTTCTTCTAAGGGCAAGTTTGTGCTAAAGCAAACTCTGGTTCACAATTAATTGGTCATATGGCCAGCCCCTGGCTTACTTTGGGCTTAGAAAGTACACAGATTTAGGCCTGGTTAGTATTTAGATATGAGACTACCAGGGAAATACTTGGGTTTAGGCTAGACTGGGAAATCAAAAACATTCTGGAAGAAGGCAGTAGCAAATCACGAATGTATTGTTACGACAATTTGTAATGTACTATTAAAACATTTGTCAACAAAATGTCAAAAATTGAACTGACTAAAATATACTTTTCATAGTTTATTGATGAGTATATGTGAATTTCTGAAAGCAAAAAGAGATCACAGGTACATTCTCCAGACAGGAACATTTACATGTGGAAACAGGATGCAAAGGTAATACATTATGAAACTGATCACAACCTGTTTTTCTGAGGAAAGAAATTACACCATTAAATATTATTTGGTTTATTAATACCCCGTTTGGCTTGGTTTTCCAGGCATTGGAAGGGTTGCTGCAACATCATTAGGAAATTTAACAAACCACAGTTCAGAAGATTTACCTCTCCCTCCTGGTTGGTCAGTAGATTGGACTCTTAGAGGAAGAAAGTACTACATTGACCACAATACTAACACAACACATTGGAGCCATCCACTTGAGCGAGAAGGTCTGCCTCCAGGATGGGAACGTGTTGAATCGGCTGAATTTGGAGTGTATTATGTTGACCACATCAATAAAAGAGCACAATATAAACATCCTTGTGCTCCCAGGTAATATACTTGTGATCTTCACTATAGAATGTTTGAATAGATGGAGATAATTGTGCTACAAACTAATCAGTTTCTTTATTGCTTGTATGTATCTTCTCTTACTTGTTTCAACATGTCAAGACACTGTGAATACTATCAGCAATTTTGGATTTTTGCATGTTTGTTCACAAAACATGTTAAAGTTGATTGAGCAAAACATTCCTGTTTGGCATAACGCTTCAGAAAATATCCCATGAATATAAATGGTTTTCTAGCATTTTTGGAAACAATTGAAGCTTAACACTCCTTCACGCAAAAAAAATGGAACATTTCCAAACTTTTAAATCTACTGGATATTGAATACCCAACAGTTTATTAATATGAGGTATCTATTATCAATCCCCAACTCTCTTGTAGTAGAGAAATTGACATTATATACAATTACCTCTACCTCTGTTCTACACAGTCATTGAACTCTGAATATTTATTTACTTTGGCAAAGAAAGTGAGTAGGCCAATATTCATATTTTACAAACAGAAAATACTAAAATGGAAAGAACTGTGGTGTGCCAAACCTAGATTAGAAAACTTGAACTGAAATGAATTCAGGCTCCAGGTTTAGCACTGACTTCAAAAATTGTCTGGGTTGCAAGGTCAGAGAATAATTTTGCTTAGCATCCTTCTTGAAATCTAGTCATATTGGAAATTGTATAAATCCCCACGAATTTCTGAGAAGGATCATAATGTTTAATTTTATAATTGGCTCAAAATGAAGTTTTTAAAAAACAGTGCACTCAAGTCAAAATGTTCAAATCCTGTGGTAAAAAATTATTCCTATTATATTAATACTCCTAGATTTATGTCATTTTAACTTTGATATTATTAGTAATTGGAGCTTTAACAAGAGGAATTGATAATTACTATCTAGAGTTGCTGGGGGTTGGGCTGCATGTGAATTTTAATAAATTATTAGTAGTATTAATAGTTCTCCTCCTCATATGCACTTGTGCATCTTACAGAAATTTTGCAGATCTGATGGAATGTAGTAGGTTGAATTCCCAGGAGGGAGGGGGTACATTCCTAAGGAATAAGTGGCAGCTCAATCCAAATAGAGAAAAAGATCCAGTGTGAGAGAAAGAGGCTGAAGCCAGCTACTCCGTAATAGTTCTTAAAGAGTATATGATAGATGCAGAGAGCAGAGTTCTTCAGTTTGGCAAAATTCTCTCTATAGGTGAGGAACAATAAAGAATTCAGGTTGGAAGAATCACCATGTATCTTTCTTAGTTTTTGGGCCTGCCATCAATTGTTTTAATCTTCTTGGTTAGACATATTGGACTACTGTATATGTTAGAATAATTTGTATATAGACAGATGGGTAAATATGAATTTATATAAATTAATAGTAAATTTAAATTATGACTCAATGGTAGCACTTAACCAGTATAGGCTGATATCCCCCACCCACCCACCCCGCTCCCAAAGCCAAGAAGAGTCAGATTTCATTAGTATTTGAGTGAGATTCACCACTAAACTTGAATGCTCTGCTTTGGAATGCACCATTTAAAACCACTTTCATATTGTTGCCCTAAACCAGTGTTGGCAAACCTTTTCGGCACCAAGTTCCAAAACAGGTGAGTGTGCGCATGCTGGAAACCGGAATAGCAGCTGCCCAGGGGTGCATGCGCCCACCGGGAAGATGATCTTCTGGTTTCCGGTGCACGCATGCGCACTGGCCACTTGGCCTTCTAGTTTCTGGCACGCATGCAGCCAGCTGGTGCACATGCATGCGCCGGAAGTGAAAGAACAGCCGCCCGGTGCCCATATGCGTGCCATCTCAGCCTCAGGAGCATCTGTCTAGCCACGTCTTGCTCAATTTAATGTTTTCTTGGTCACAGATGTTGCTAGATTGTGATAAAAATATTTGTTGTCTGGTTTTTGGTGCGTCCCTTTCCAGCGTCCCCCGTTATGACCAACCACCTCCTGTGACATATCAACCACAGCCAGTTGACAGAAGTCAGCCTATCCTTGTACCTGCCAATCCATATCACACTGCAGAGATTCCAGACTGGCTGCAAGTCTACGCTAGGGCTCCTGTGAAGTAAGTATTGCTTAAACTGTTTTTCCTATGCCTGACGATAAATATATTTTATAACAAATGTGTTATGTTGGAACCTTTAAGATACCAAGTGTAAATTACCAGAAATATTTCTTCTCTCTAAATCCATTTTGATGTAGTGGGAAGTGTTGAGTGTGCATTTCAGTATAGTGTTATAAATTAAAATGTTTCTGACATACTCAGTGACATTAGCCTTTCCTTTATATGTTTGTTTTATATACTCCTGCATTTTCTCACAGATACGATCACATACTAAAATGGGAACTCTTCCAGTTGGCTGACCTGGATACATATCAGGGAATGCTGAAGTTGCTTTTCATGAAGGAACTGGAGCGGATTGTGAAGTTGTATGAAGCATATCGCCATGCCCTCCTCATGGAACTGGAGAATCGCAAGCAAAGGCAGCAGTGGTATGCGCAGCAACACAGCAAGAATTTCTAAGCTCCTTTTTTGCTATGGACGTTGATGAAGGTTATTAGAACTTTTAGGGACTTCTTGCTCTCCTTAAAAAAATCGTGAACGAGTGCTTTGGTTAAAAAGGCAGCTTTTCCCTGGATCTTGCACCTTTTGTAATTATCTTCTTTGTGCATCATGACTTTCGAATACAAAATGTTTGTTGTATAAAAAGTTAGTTTCCTAGTCCGAAAGCCACTGTTGAGGAAAAAGGCAAAAACAACTTTGTGATTATTTTGTCTTTCAGGTTTTTCTAGCAAATGGTTCTACTCTGAAGAAGCAAAATTTCCTTTTTCAAATGGGAAATGTCAGTGCACATTTTTCTTGAAAGTAGGCACATGTTTTTAAGAAATCCTAATTCCCATTGCACAGCTGGTGATTTCACAGTTGGTCTTGTATCTGGAGGATAAAGAGATACTTCTGCTGCAGCAAATGAATTGTAAAGTTTGTAGTTTTCATACAAAAGGTAACCACATAGGGTTTTTTCCCCAGTGGTTGCCTTGCAGAATAATAGTTTTCTGTTTGAACCAAGCACTTAATAAATTACTGCCTTATTTTGTTCAACTTTGTTCTGATTTGCTACTGGGCATTTGTTTGAAAAAATACCATATGTAAGCTGGTGAAAGCAGTTTGTAGCTTTGGAAGTATTCCAGGCAAGTAAGGACTGAACCAGCATTTAAGTTAACTATAAACATGATGTTGGAGGACTGAGTTATCTTGGCCATATACAGTAAACTTTATCATAATTAGAGTAGCAGTGAACAGTTTTATAAATCCTGTATTTGGTGGGAAAATAGTTTTACATTCACAACTCCAGAGCAACTAATCTATTTTCATTCTGAATTGTTGCTTATGACTCCTCTATGACATGTTTTCTGTAAAATAAATGTTTTGTTTAAAATTTGTAATACATTGTTTCTAAATTTCATTCTTTTTTGCCTTGTCAACAAGAGGTGGGCTGTGGAATGGATTAGCCCAAATCAGATTGCATTCATTACCCCATGTTGAAGAAATTTACCTTTAAATGCCTCTTGATGTGATAATGTAGGGCAAAACACCATTCATAGGCCTTGTGGGTATGTTTGTGCAATATGGTTAGCCAGATTACTGAATTTATTTGTTTTCTAGATTCATATATGCCATGTTCCATAAGCTTCCCTCATAGTCCAAGTTTGTGTTTGTGTAATATACTGAGCTGCAAAAGTCTAACTAGAAATAATCCTAAATTCACCCTATAAGAATTGAACACACAATTTTGATTGTTCTTTAAAAAGAATTTGTGCAGATTTTTCCCCAAAGAGGCTGCTGTTAAGGAAAGCAAAATGACAAATATTGCAAGTGAAATAGATGCAGTGTAAATTCTTGTATTTAGTGTGACACAGGGAAGTTTCTGCATGATTATTCAGAAATTAATAAAACAACAAATAGGTAATTGTCTTAGGAACGAACTTTTAATCAACAATAACATAATAAAACTAGGAACACTCTTTATGCACTAAACAAATATATATATACAGTGGCATTTTCAAAGACGTTAAAAAAGGCTTTTCCATTTCTTTAACATATCATAGCAAAAGAAATTTCTGCAACTTCAGAGAAGGCAAGTGAACAAGCTGTTTGAAGAAAAGTGTGAATATCAAAACCTTTAGGTGTATATTGGGCAATGTTAGGATAACCCCACTTAAATAAGTGCAATGTTTACAGGCCATTACTTTTATTCATCAGGTTTGCCTCACAAAATCCTCCAAGTGCACATAAAGGTTTAATTTGCATACTTCTCTTCATCAAACTGCATGGATGTATCCATGAAGTTACCAGGAGTTGAATCTGACTCAAAAGAGAGTCTCTTTTTTTTCCCTAGAAAGCCTAAAATGGTCTTAATGACTCAAGGGGCTCAGATTCAGAGAAGCCCACACAAGCAGTTGTGTACATGATCATCAGCTGCACTGCTGCTACATCCCATTCTTGCTTCTTTGGGATGGCATGGCTCAGCTGTGAGAAAAAAAATCTGATGAAAGGAGAAACAATTAGTATCTCTGGCTCTGGCCTTATGCTCTTAAAAAGATCTGAAAGTAACAGCATTTTCTAGAGAACCAAAGAGTACTGAGTCTGCAGCAAAATTAAGTCACTGCCTCCTTTTTAAAAAGAAAATGACAGTCATGCTGATTCATCCACTCTCAAGCAGGGCATTGTCCAAATTAAAGCAGCCACACTTAAGCCATTGGTGCATGTGAATGAGTTATCATTTTTCTCCATCTTCCGTTTTGAGGAGTGCCAGAGATTGGTACATGGATGCAGAAGTGATTAACGTGTTTTAATGATGTATTTCTTGCACCTCTGTGGAAAGCATCTGGATTACATACTTTTCTTCTCTGTCCCTTCCTTGGGCTCTACCTTCTGGGCTGTAGGGAAAGCATGATGGTACAAATGTCTGTGTGTGGCAGCTGCGCTGTAAAGTTTGTACAAAGCCTGAAAACCAAAACAAAAAAGTTTTCAGCTGTTCTTCTCGCGGACTACTCCTAAGCAGGCAGATCCTGCATGTATCCAATCTTTTTTGCTTTATCTCAAGCGAATGCCTTGTCTTTTCAATTACTGATAGAATTTATGTAAAATGTGAAAACACAGTGCAAATTCCTCCGTTCAACTACATGTAGAAATCTGCTTTTTGCCAGAGGAATTGATGTTTTAAGTTATTGCAGGGATGGTATTCTCTAGAGAACTGACCCTGCTTCCTCTACCATCAGGGACCTGGATCCTTTCCCAGCAAACATTACAGGGAAGAACAGCATATTTAATGGATACACAGGGCCCTTCTCCTACTTGTTTTGCTGTACAATCTGCGTGTAACAACGGGCTGTGCGGTATGCCCTGAGAGCCATATTAAGCAGGTTTTTTTGGTCTCTGATCTGAATTCCAAAATGAGGCAAGCAGTCAAATTCTGCAGCTGCCTTCCCAATTCCAGCCTAGGATGGGAAAGATTTTAAAACTACTGGTAATACAAATACCCTGAAGTACTATGAATCCACATGCACAGTTATTCATATATATGTATACTAGTGGAGAAGGAATTGCTTTTGCATAACAGTAAGTTGGCTTACCTCATTTGTGTTGCCCTGCAGAAAAGGCAGTTGTAAAAAGAAAGAAAAAAACAAGGTGAGAGAAAGAACACAAGATGTCCTTGCATTTATATTCCCATTCTCCACTGTACCCTGAAGCAGGCTGGAGAGGGTGCATTCAGTTTATTCTGCTTTCTCTTCCTCTTGCTAACTGAACCTATAAAGTTGCCTCATTCATTTTTCCAGCCACCAGTTCATCAAATCAAAAGGTATTTATTCGCAACATCACCCTTCTATATTTAAGCTAAGTATTAACTTAATTATTTTAATATCAATTCTATGTATTTGCTGTTTATTCTTTTACTTCTTTTGGGAAGGGGTCTCTTGAACCATCAATAAAGGAGAGAGTTCAGATTATTAAATACATGGTTTTCATGATTTTTGCCTGGAAGATAATATATAAACCATATAAACATTAGATAAGCCTAAGATCTGAAGACAAGATTTCTAAGTGCATTATGCGTAGATATTTATGCAAGGACTAAAACCCAGGAAGCCTAGTTCAACACAGTAACATAATCTAAACAAACCTTCCTCAATCTGTTGGATTAGAACACTCTTTTGCTATAGCCATCAAGTAACTGGGCACCATCTGTCACTCTTGCTTATTTATCAGGGCACTCTTAGAAGGATTATCTTGGAGCCAAATTTGGGCACAATCCAAATTCATGCATGTACAGTACATTTGTTGTTGTTTTAATGATATTCCATAATAATTCACCTTTCAACACCATCAAATTGGGAGTGATTTTTAAATCAATCTCAACTACTCACAAAGCAACTTGGCCAATTCAGGTTACAGGAGAGGGCCCAGGTCAAAAACAGACATTATAACACTGGTCCTCACAAGAAGAAGTTGTCAAGGCATCCTGGTTTATATGTGCCTCTGCTTTAATGCCATATGGGACTTAGACATGATTTTTGTTAAGGATTTTCTGATCAGAGATGCATTTGCTTTTAAATCTTTTACTTTTAATTACTGAAAAGATAACCAGAGCCTTTTATGGCTGCCTTCTCATATCTAGAGGGTAAATCCATTGGGGAACATTAATCTTCTCTCAAATTCTATTTATATTGACCAGTAGCCTCTCTAGGGCAGTGTTTCTCAATTGTGGCAACTTTGAGATGGTTGGCTGGGGAATTCTGAGAGTTAAAGTCCACCCATCTTAAAGTTGCCAAGGTTAAGAAACATGGTTCTAGGGCTTTCCATACCTGGAGAAGTCAAGAGAGCAAACATTATTTGACTTTGATCTTTTCATTTACCATTAAGATACCTACTAGTGATTTTCAGCCCTCTAAATCTCCTTCATAGTCTCTGTGCAACTATTCCCTGCAATGTAAAAGAACATGTCCTTTTAAACAGCAAACCTTCTCCAAACTGAGGGGTCACTGAGAGCAAACTCCACTCCTTATTAGCACTGATGATATTATACCTAGTTTGGGTAATGAAACATTTGCAAGAAAGCAAACTTAGAGAGCACCAAAGACTCCTCATTTCATCCCTGAACTACAAATACCCTTGTTTATTGGTTTCTCCAAACTGCTGTCTGCTGACTGGCGGATTCTGGGAGTTGAAGTCCTCCAGGCTTAAAGTTGCCAAGGTTGGAGACCCCTGATCTAGGGGGACTAAAGGCTTGATAGGAATGCTAGTGTTAAGGCTCAAGAACGGATAGTGAGCTCTTACCTGGTCCCAGAGTGCTGCTGCCACTTGGTCTATGACGGCCCCCAGCTCCCTGTACTCCCCGGAGTATCTGATGTATGCCCATGTGCAAAGGGTGATCAGAGTTAGCCCCATAATCATATTGCAGAGACTGGCTATGATGTCCAATCCAATGAAGCCTGTGACACCAGCAATGACGTAAGTGATAAAGATGACGACAAACAGGGTGGCTGGGGTGCGGGCAGCGTGGAAGATGTTCTTGCTGTCGTTGTGCTTGATATACTGGACATAGAGCTCGTCAATTTCTGCCTCCAATTGCTGGAGGTAGCGACGGCTGAATTCTTCACCCCCCATTTTTTTCACACCACGGAATTGCCGCACTGCCTCTTCCTTGAGCTCCAGGTGTTTATTCTGAAGGTCACTGGGTGCAAGAAAAGGTTTGTCACCCCCACACACCTGAAACAAGCAAGTAAAGCATTTTTAAAAAAAAAAACACGACAGGGTAAACCCCTGACCAAAGTAATGAGGCATCTCACAGATGTGTTAGATTTGAATTCCCAGAAGTCCTAGAGTAGGCAGTATGAAAAAAAGTCATACTAGTTGGGAATTTGAAGTCAATTCATCAGGCTGAGAAAGCTGGCTTATTTATTTATTTTATTTATTTGTCAAGCATGTATAAGATAACAGATATAAGTATAAACACAATTATGAATACAGGAAATGGATACGGATAAATGGTGACAGAAGAACAGGGATGGTAGGCACGCTGGTGTGCTTATGCACGCCCCTTACAGACCTCTTAGGAATGGGGTGAGGTCAACAGTAGACAGCCTAAGGTTAAAGTTTTGGTGGTTTGGGGAAGAGACCAGAGTCAGGTAGTGCATTCCAGGCATTGACAACTCTGTTGCTGAAGTCGTATTTCCTGCAATCGAGTTTGGAGCGGTTTACCTTAAGTTTGTATCTATCGTGTGCTCGTGTATTGTTGTGGCTGAAGTAGTCATTGACAGGTAGGACGTTGTAGCAGATAATTTTGTGTACTACATTTAGGTCAGACCGAAGGTGGCGTAGTTCTAAGTTGTCTAAGCCCAAAATTTCAAGCCTAGTGGAATAAGGTATTCTGCATGAGCAGAGGAGTGGAGGACTCTTCACTCATATAACATGTAACTAGGCCATCACCCGCCTGCTCAGTACAGGAATTGCAATTAAAAGATCCCCAATAAATATCTATCTACGCTCTACTTGATTCCATCAAGTAAAAGGAAGTTTTGGATAACTACCGTTTCCCCGAAAATAAGACATCCCCTGATAATAAGCCCAATCGGGCTTCTGAGCACATGCACTAAAATAAGCCTTCCCCCCAAAATAAGCCTTCCCCGAAAATATTTAAACACAGAGCTGGAAATCAGGTAAGACAGCAACAGGAGCCCCATCTTGTTCCACGTGCCCCAAAGACCTCCCCAAAAATAAGGCCAAGCGCTTATTTCGGTGTTCAAAAAAAATATAAGACAGGGTCTTATTTTCAGGGAAACACGGTAGTTCCACTGTTGGACTGCCCTTAACATTTAAAGGATAGATCATTATTACATGTCTTTCCCTTGGAACAAGTCTTGATCTGCTTGACATCCATGGGAGTCCACGGAATCTCTCATTTTGGATACTATAGTGATTTAACATCTTTAGCTCTTTACATTTTTGTTTGTAAGACTTAGTTTCTACTGCTCTGATCAGCTTCACTGTCCTTGTCTGACTTGTTCTACTATCTCTGAAACCTTCTTAAAATGCAGGATTTGGAAATGGATTCAAATGGGGTCTGATCAAAGCAGATTATCTAAAGTGAAATGAGTTGCAACATGTTGTTCAACGTTTTTACTGGGATAAAGTATTTCAGTAAAGGTAATCGCAGACTATCTGATTGTGATTTCTTAATCATATTAGTCCTATATGATATAGATACCGTGTTTCCCCCAAAATAAGACCCTATCTTATTTTTTTTTGAACCCTGAAATAAGCGCTTGGCCTTATTGCCATGCGCTCAAAAGCCCGATTGGGCTTATTATCAGGGGATGTCTTATTTTGGGGGAAACAGGGTATATACAAATCAGAAGTTAGTACTGCAGTGTCAGTGGTCCCTTATCCCAATTAAATCAAAATACATATTTTTAAAAAGATAAGCCAGATTGAAATGTCCAAAATCTTGCAACCATATCGTCAATTCACAAGATTTCAGATGACTTTTGGGGACAGGATGATCAGACCGTAATGCAGCAATGTTGAATGAATTCTGGGGGCTGAAAAGCTCAAAGACCTTCCCCTGAGATCCAGATCACATATTTTTGGAACTACACTGGCTCTTCAGAAGACAACGGATCACCCAAGGCCTTACATGGAATGAAGGAGCTACGGCTCCTTAGAAAAATGATGGGACAGATTCTGAACCTTACCTCTTCCATTCGTTTGTTGTAAGTATCTTTTGCAGTGGCGACAGCTGCCAGATTGTTTGCTTCTGCAGTGGCCTGCAAAGGCAGAATGGGGAACAGGGACAAAGAGGGGGAAAAAAATGTTGCTATGGAAACAGGAGGCCATTGACCATAACAGTTGGAAAATACTGTGAGTTTATTAATTGCAAGCAAGGAGGCTTTTTCTCCTAAAGCATCAAGGAAGCTCAAAGTCAGGATCAAGCAAACCATGTCAACCACTGGATGGTTCTGGAGGAATCATTCTCACTCAGCACAAGAAAAAAACACATTTTCTGGAAGAAATGCTTTGCACATTGCCTTGAACTCTTGGAGCAAAGACAGGGAGATAAATCTAAATCTTATATAAATAAGCACCCAACAGAATAGTACACAAATAGCTTCTCTACTACTTGTAAAAATTCTTTCACGGTGACTCCAATCAGTTCACTTTTTCCATCCACAATCCCTTTTCTCTCCTAGCGAAGGCACATTTAACCTGGGAAGAGGTTATTATATGCTTTAATTAAATACTTCCCACAAACTCTCTCCTCTAGTCCTCAGTTAATCAGTTAAGGAGCTGATGATAAAGTAGGGGCTGCTTTTTTCCTCACTGTTCAGCCATTTTGATGGAAAGGGGAGAAAAACTGAGATAAGGGAAATGCCTATGGAGATTCTCAGTCATCAAGGTCATGGTTGTCCCAAAGGTGCTTTTTCAAGAGGCAAGTGGACTTTCTGGTTTTTCTTTGAAGACGTTTCGCTTCTCATCCAAGAAGCTTCTTCAGCTCTCAGCTCTGAGATGAAGAAGCTTCTTGGATGAGAAGTGAAACGTCTTCAAAGAAAAACCAGAAAGTCCGCTTGCCTCGAAAAAAGCATCTTTGGGAGAGAAAACGGAAGCCATTTGGATTGAGAGCATCAGGCAAGTTTTTGCAAGCTAAAGGAACAGTGGGGGAATTCAAATTTTTTTACTACTTGTTCTGTGGGCATGGCTTGGTCGGCATGGTGTGGCTTGGTGGACGTGGCAGAAGGATACTGCAAAATCCCCATTCCCTCCCCACTCCTATGGGAAGGTTATTGCAAAATCTCCATTCCCACCCCACTCTGGGGCTAGCCAGAGGTGGTATTTGCCGGTTCTCTGAACTAGTCAAAATTTACCAGCTCTCCAGAACCTGTCAGAACCTGCTGAATAGCACCCCTGTAAAGGAGCCCATATGGCAGTCAGTAGATGGAATGGAGTAACATCAGGATCATCTAGAACAGTGTTTCTCAACCTCACCAACGTTAAGATGTGTGGAAATCAACTCCCAGAATCCCCCAGCCTATTATTGGGTTGAGAAACACTGAGGTTGAGAAACACTGATCTACAGCATACACCTTTCACTTCAAGGCTGCAGTCCAAGTCTCAAAGGCCTATTTATAGAACTGAGAACTCTTTCCCAACCAAACTTTTCCCCAAAGTGTTAAATTACTATGCCTTCAATTCCCAGACATCATGGAGAAACTTTGAAAGCTAGTATTTTACACATCTGGAGGGTACTAGGGTGAAAAAAGTTGGCCTAGAGACACACTTAGGACTCCTTCCTACTTTATATCTTCTTAGGGCCAAAGACAAACATGTAACATAGACCTGGAGAAGGCATAACAAATTATTTTGACCAAGATGCCTTGACATTTATGTCAAGTAAACATTATTTTACAATACTTGAATAAAATTAACGTTTCAGTGTTTTTCAACCATGAGAATACACCCGTATACATTAGCAAAGCATCTAAAAAACTGGTTTATGGTTTATTCTGAAAGCAAGACTGGATTGAATTGTGAGTGTTTTTGCATGTTTCTAAAGAGAGATTAAAGCTTGTCGATTGAAGGGTCAGCAGTTCACCAGTTCGAATCCCTAATGCCGCGTATTGGGGTGAGCTCCCATTACTTGTCCCAGCTTCTCCCAACCTAGCAGTTCAAAAGCTCATAAAAATGCAAGTAGAAAAATAGGGACCACCTTTGGTAGGAAGGTAACAGAGTTCCGTGCGCCTTTGGCATTTAGTCATGCCGGCCACATGACCACGGAGACGTCTTCGGACAGCACTGGCTCTTTGGCTTTGAACCGGAGATGAACACTGCCCCCTAGCGTTGTGAACAACTAGCACATATGTGTGAGGGGAACCTTTACCTAAAGAGAGAGATCTCACTATGACCTCTTGGCCATTTGCACATAGTAGTGTGCTCTCTATTATGTTCTCCCATCACTGTATTCAATTCCATTAATTTGGTGCCCTTCCCAAATTAATGGGAAGTGCAAGATCTGAGCATCTCACACATCTTTAAGGGACTTGATTCGTCCTGTAAGTCATCTCTTGTGATTGATAGGAATTGATAGGGAAAAAATGCTTTCTCCTTCCAATAGAAACATATGTTCCCAACCCCCCCAGAATGCAGTAATTACCTGCAACATTGATTTTGGATGAGGGAGCTCTTCTCCTTGGTAGATCTTAATATAGGCCTGGGAGAAAAACAAATTAAAAAACTCCAAGTGATATATGGAACATCATTTAAAACCTGCCCACAAAATATTATGTCAAAAAATGTTAAAAGTGTTTTTAAGTTCCTACTTAAAGAGCTACAATATTAATTAACCATATTAACCATATAACGTCTACTATGTCGTGGATGCTATGCCTTTAATGGCGATTCCAAATATATCTAAAAAATGCTGTCTTTGGGGGGGGGGTTAAGTTATTGAATGGAAAAGCTGTGACTTCTAAATATGATTTAAGTGCAATGCATAGCAGTCCTAATTACTAGCCCTGCCACTAGAGATGGTAAAATTCTACTTAAGCCACATTTGAAGGGGTTTAAGCTCTAAACTGTTTCTGGAGAAATCTGTTCCCGTAGAGATTGCTCCCTGTTTCTACATGAGCCCAATATGGCAAGGGGACCTTAGCCACTGATTCCCTAGAAAATGGAGGCTTTGAAGCCAGAAAGCCCTCTCTTTTATACTTGCAGCTCACCTTGAAATATTCCACAAGGCCTCGGCAGGTGATCTTATTTCCGTTGATCTCCTTGACATCCAGGCTCTTGGGGCTCAATAGCCATGGAATCAGGATTTTCAAGTTTTTGATGAAATCATCATCTATTTCTGTAAGGGGAACATGAACCCTATTTATAAGTGTGCCTTTTGTAATGCAAACACTAGAAACCCCAAGAACTGAGGAGATTTCAGAGTAAACCAATGATTATCTAAATCAAAATAATGAATTCTATATATCAAAGTGTCCAAAATACTGTCTCCTAATTTATGACATGGATCTTTTGGACGCTTTCTGTCAACGTATTTTTAATTGTTATCCATGAATAAGATATCAAGGCAGATATAACATAATGTCATTTATATGAACTTTTCCACAGTACCAATTGGGGATGAAAAGCTCAGGATAGCTCAGTAGACATTGCCTACTTCATTTGACCCAAGATGATAAATTTTATCACGGTCAGATGGTCAACATAATAATAGAAGTTTGGACAATCAGAAGACCAATTGCTCATTAATGTATTGGCGAGAGTGGTTTTGTTCATACATTGTGCTAGATTTAAACTACAGCATGCTAAAGAAGCTACAATGACCAGGATCAAAATAAACCATTAACCATGGTTTACAAACCAAAACTGCTAAATTGATTCAACACGCAAAGCTAAAACCAAGCAGAACATATCATGGATTAACTAATTAATTAATTAGGAATCTGTTGGTGCAATGGTTAGAATTCAGTATTACAGGCTAACTCTGACCATAGACTGGAGTTCAATCCTGACCAGCTCAAGGTTTACTCAGACCTCCATCCTTCTGACGACAGCCAAATGAGGACCCAAATTGATGGGGGCAATATGCTGACACTGTAAACCTCCCAGAGAGTGCTGTAAAACACTATATGGATCACTATATAAGTCTAAGTGCTAATGCAATGGGTGAGCCCAGCCACCATGCTCCTTTTGTGTAGTCTGGATTGTCCTCACTAATATTTTATTGGTGGATCTTCTGACATGATCTACTCTCTTTTATGTACTCCAAGAGTGTATGCACCAAATTCCTTGTGTGTCCAATCACACTTGGCCAATGAAGAATTCTATTCTATTCTATTCTATTCTGTTCTGTTCTGTTCTGTTCTGTTCTGTTCCGTTCCGTTCCGTTCCGTTCCGTTCCGTTCCGTTCCGTTCCGTTCCGTTCCATTCCATTCCATCCTCCAAACCTTTACCTGGAGATGGCCATGACTGTTAAGATCACATAGTTCTTGAAAGATTAATCCTGGAGGGTTGGAACTATCAGATCCATCATGCCCATCTTAACATTATACTGGGAATTAGGAGAGAACAATACCAGCAGTTTGTTCAAAGGTCTCCTCCTTTCCTGGACATTTCCATGGCATAGCCTGAGACGCAGCATTTCTCCAAAGAACTTGGCAGAATCTTACTTTCCTCCAAAAACTGTTGAAATCTCTATATCGCAATAATGTCACTTTATGACTAGACGGGCCCCTTTGCAACCCTTAGCTTGAAAACTATTGATCAACAAATGTGTCTTTTAGGGCAAAAGAGTTTACTGTCTTTGCAAAACCTGGCTTGATGCCCATGAGTCCAGAGGCCAGTTAGAATGGCCCAATCAGAAACCTAATTCGATCACGAAATAAACCTTGTCCCTATATGATACTGCTGTGTTGTTCTCCTCTTCTGTGTAGAGGTCATGGTTTCCCCTTAAGGAATAATCTCTAATCATGTTGAAGGTATCTGAATGGGTCAAGAAAAATTCTCTCAGAACGGCAATCAGAAGAGTACTAATTATCTGAGGAACTGTCTCACCCCAATGGCATGGCCTCGCCCCACCTGCCCCTCTGCAAAAGAGGTCTCCCATTTATATCCCATTAGCCTTCTCTGTAGTGGCCTCTGGAACATCTTGCCACCAGAGGTAAGATCCATCTCCTTCATAAGTACCTTAAATCCTGGCTTTTCTGGTTGACCCAGGATACTGATACGGGGGCGCTCTAGGCTGGAAATGGTTGGTCAAGTGAGAGATAAAAACCCACCCCCATATTGCTTCATCCTCTTGGTTTTTAGCCCTTACAGGTAGTCCTCGACTTACAACTGTATGTTTGGTGACCATTTAAAGTGACAAAATCACTGAAAAAATGGACTTAAGATCATTTTTCACACTTACAATCATTGCAAAATTCAGATGCTTAGCAACTGGCATGTATTTATGATGGCTACAGTGTCAACGGGAAAGCTAGATTCGCTTAACAACCATGTTACTAACTTAACAACTGCAGTGGTTCACTTAACAACTGTGGCAAGAAAGGTCGTAAAATGGGGCAAAATTCTTGCTTAGCAACAGAAATTCTGGGCTCAGTTGTGATTGTAAGTCGAGTAAGACTAGCTGTGTGATTAGTGGTTAATTTTAATGTTTTTATAAATATGCTTTAATGGCATTGTAAGGCTCCCAGAGGGGTGGCTAATGAGAGGGGTGGCATACTTAATGCATAAATAAACAAATAATGTATAAATCTCATCTAAGAAAAAAGGCGCATGGGTATAATTAATTAAGCAGAAAAAAACTGGAGACATGCAGTTCCAACCATCTGGTCAGTTTCATTCTCTTTTGAGAATGAAAGTACAGAACAGGCGAAACCCGGATCAAAAACAGAAACTGTGAGAGGGACTTTGGGATCCTAATAGACAATCACTTAAACATGAGCCAGCAGTGTGCGGCAGCAGCCAAAAAGGCTAATGCAATACTTGGTTGTATAAACAGAGGCATACAATCAAATTCATGTGAAGTATTAGTGCCGCTTTATAAATCCTTAGTAAGACCACACCTGGAATACTGCATCCAGTTTTGGTCACCACATTACAAAAAAGATGTTGAGACTTTGGAAAATTTGGGAAAAGATAATTAAAGGCCTGGAGATGAAAACATACGAAGAAGGTTGCAGGATTTGCGTTTGGCTAGTCTAGAGAAAAGAAGGTCTAAGGGTGACATGATAGCAGTATTCCAGTATTTGAGAGGTTGCTACAAAAAGGAGGGGGGGTTCAACTTGTTTACCAAAGCACCTGTAGGTAGGACAAGAGACAATGGATGGAAACTAATCAAGGAGAGAAGCAACCTGAAACTAAGGAGAAATTTCCTGACAATGAGAATAATTAACCAGTGGAACAGCTTGCTGTCAGAAGTTGTGGGTGCTTCATCACTGGAGGTTTTTAAGAAGAGTCTGGACAGTCACTTGTCTGAAATGGTATAGGGCCATGATGGCGAACCTATGGCACATGGGCCACAGATGGCATGTGGAGCCATATCTGTGGGCATGCGAGCGTTGCCCTAGCTCAGCTCCAGCGCGCATGTGTGCACCGGCAAGCTGATTTTCAGGCCTTCCGGGCCCACTGGAAGTCAGGAAACGGGCCGTTTCCAGCCTCCAGAGGGCCTCCAGGGCAGTGGGGAAGGCCGTTTTTGCCCTCCCTAGGCTCCTAGAAAGCCTCTGGAGCCTGGGGAGAGTGAAAAAACAGGCCTTCCGGTTCCACTGGAAGTCAGGAAACACGCCATTTCCCGGCCTCCGGAGGGCCTCCAAGGGGGATGGGGAAGGCTGTTTTCACCCTCACCAGGCTTCAAGAAAGCCTCTGGAGTCTGGGGAGAGAAAAAAACAGGTGTACTGGGCCAACCGGGCCATCACATGCCAAAAGCGAGGGGAGCGCGGGGGTGTGTGTGTCGCGCGCACATGCATGGGGGGAGAGGTGCATTGAATTATGGGTGTGGGCACGTGAGCACATGACCCCCACCCCCACCCCGCGTTCTCCCTGCTTTTGGCATGCGACAGCAAACAGATTAGCCATCACTGGTATAGGGTCTCCTGTTTGAGCAGGGGTTTGGACTAGAAAACCCCCAAGGTCCCTTCCTGCTCTATTATGATTGATTGAAAATGAATGTTATCCCTAAAACAGCCATAGACACACACACTTCTGCAAACCCTGCCTCAAATTTGTCTATGATACAGCCAGAGGTGGGCTGCTGCCGTTTCAGACTGGTTCAGGCAAACCGGTAGTTCCGACTACCGGCTGGGCCCGCCCACCTGCCCACCCAGGCGCTATCCCATCCTATATATCTCACTCTCTGGCTCACTCGCCCTGCCCATGCAGCCCAGCTGATTGCCACGCCTCGCCCACTCTACTCACTGAGAAGGTGTGCTGGAAGCCGCGCGCATGAAATTGCCGTGTGTTTGAAGTCACACGCTCACATTTTCGGTTCTGCCCTAGGCGAACCAGTTGTTAAATTATGTGAAGCCCGCCTCTGGATACAGCTCCAACTCTCAAGTTTTTGTGCTGCTTGGTTTCTTACTGATGCCAATGAACTCACCTCTGAGTTTCCCATCAAAATTGGGATTTGTAGCTACTTTCAAACCCGGATGAGGTAAAAGGAAACAGGAGATATTGGTGAAACAGGAGTGTATATGCTGCCGCACATTCTGCAGCTCTTCATGCTGGTTTCCAGAAACCTGGGAACAAGCAGACAATTACTCGTTTAAGGAGGACAAGTATAAATCCGTTATTCATAACTGGGGATTCCATTGTTGCATCTCAGTACAGGTAGTCCTCGACTTACGATCACAATTGAGCCCCAAAATACCGTTGCTAAGTTGTTAAGTGAATTTTGTCCCATTTATTAATTCATTTATTAATTCAATTTGTATGCCGCCCCTCTCCGAAGACTCAGGACCCATGTCTGATTTTTTTTGCCACGGTTGTTAAGTGAATCACTGCAGTTGTTAAAAGTAAGTAACATGGTTGTTAAATGAATCTGGCTTCCCCGTTGATTTTGCTTGTCAGAAGGTGACAAGAGATGATTACAGGATCCCGGAACATTGCAACCGTCATAAATATGAGTCAGTTGCCAAGCATCCGAATTTTGATCACGTGACCATGGAGATGCTGCAATGGTCGTAAGTGTGAAAAATGGTCATAAATCACTTATTTCAGTGGCGTTGTAACTTTGAACGAACTGTTGTAAGTCAAGGACTACCTGTATACAAAAAAAGCATAGAGAGATCCTTTCAAAGCATAGCCTCTACACCAATCTTTTTCAAACTTAGCAACTTTAAGATGTGTGGACTTCAATTCCCAGAATTCCTCAGCCAGAATCCACACACACTTATAGTTTGAAAAATACTGCTGTAAACTGTGCCCTGGAAAACCTTCTTGAATCAATGCCAGCCTCTATTTATCTTCAAGTAGAAGACAAATTCCCTCTGGGTTCATCCCTCCTGCCACTGCTGAAATCCTATGTGCAGCACTTAAAGGTCCAAATTCCTCCAAGTTAGATTGAACAAGGCAGCTGCCACAAAGAAATCCTCACCTTCTCACCATGTGGCAGGAGAAAGTACTTAGTGTGCTTTTCATATATGTTTAAAAAAACAGGTTCATTAATGTGTCAAACTTCTACTGGCACAAAAGTCCTAAAGTTATCCATCTCTTATTTCATGCATCATCTTTTAGACAAAAGATTTTGCAGGAACCATCCCACAGATTGGAGGCAATCCTCAAAGCTCATTGTGCCCTCTCCAGACTGGGCTATAATATTTTGATAGCAAAATTTCAAAATTTTTAAGAGTATGATTTTCTGTTTTTTTAAGATTTCTTTGGCTTTAAAAATGGCAAAATAAATGCATTCAGACTTAATGCAACTTGTTCGTATTTTAACCATCCCAAACCTTAAAACAATTCGACCTTACCCATTTGACAAGATCATCACACACCAATCGATGCACCTTCTAGACTTCTTAGAGGTCTAAAAAACATCATCATCCTTGTGTGGTCTAGCTAAAGAAAATGGTCTACTCCTACCCTCCTCATTGTGAACCACAGACATAAGAACTTGTCTGGAGAAAATCAGTCTGGAATAGGCAAAGAGATGATACAAAGACTATAAGGTAAAGGTTCCCCTCGCACATATGTGTTAGTGGTTCCCGACTCTAGGGGGCAGTGCTCTCTCCATTTCAAAGCCAAAGAGCCAGCGCTGTCCAAAGACGTCTCCGTGGTCATGTGGCCAGCATGATTAAACACCAAAGGCACACGGAACGCTGTTACCTTCCCACCAAAAGTGATCCCTATTTTTCTACTTGCATTTTTTACGTGGTTTCGAACTGCTAGGTTGGCAGAAGCTGGGACAAGTAACAGGAGCTCACCCCGTTATGTGGCACTAGGGATTCGAACCACTGAACTGCCGATCTTTTGATCAACAAGCTCAGCATCTTAGCCACTGAGCCACCGCATCCTTCAGCATCATAGCCACTGAGCCACCGTGCAAAGGCTGTATCAGGGGGTTAACCTGTGTCAGAGGGAACGGGGCTAGGATTTTCCAGTTTTATTCTGGTTGAGAGAAGCTGCATGTTTTCTTTTAAATGCATAAAGCCTATTTTAGGCTTGCAAAAAAAAGGTTTCCATACCTTTCCATCATAGAAGTGCAGGAATTCACTTTTTTTTCCCAGTCATGCCACCAAAATTGAGTGCATGTTAAGGGACTGTAAACACCACACAAAGAGTGTGATGCTCAAGTTCTCATTGGCCAATCAGGCTTTTCCTCTCTGCTGCCCTCTGCAGTAATTTTAACAACAGTACCTTAAAATTGTGATTGATTTTTTTCCCCTGCAAGAATGACTCTAAATTGATTTACTGTTAACTAAATTTAATTTGATAACCTTAATCTGTGAGGATTATTTCATTATTGTCTGATCTGTTTTAACAAGCGTCTATTAAGCTGGAAAATAAAATGAGAACACGTGCAACTGTTAATACTAACCTTGAGACGTTTTTCCAAAAATTTGGCTCCACCTTCAGCCCCGTAAGCAAATTCATAGGGAAAACTCCAGTCACGAACAAGGAAAATAAGAGACTATAAATGTGATAAAAACCAAGAGCAAAATGAATACAACGTACAAGCAACGAAAACATTGCATTCTTTTAAATGCATTGTTTGGTATGGAACAACAGGGTGTTTTTACCTGTTTAATATGAGGTTTAAATAAACTGCTTCATTTTGAAGAAATCAGCTGATTTGTAACAAGTTGTTTATTGAAAATTATAAACATTTGCAGTGCTTATTTATTAACCTTCTATCCAGGAAACTTCCAATGCTATACACTCAAATTTCATTACTGAAAGCAACCAATATTGGATTTTATAGAAACAAAAAATTTGCCTCTTTGATGCCTTATACTTCTCAAAGGAAAAGTATTATTGTTTATTTATTTATATCCCATCTTTATTATTTTTGTAAATAACTCAAGGCGGTGAACATATCCAACATATCTTACTCCTCCTATTTTCCCCACAATCCTGTGAGATGAGAGAGACTGGCCCAAAGTCACCCAGCTGGCTTTCATGGCTAACCTCAGCCTTGAATTTACAACTCCTTTTAAACAAATTAGTTAAAACATCAGAATCAACAGAACTATGGTGTTGAAATCATGGAAATTTCAGCAAATTAATTCCAGCCTATTCTGCATTAATCAGATCTCACCTTGAATACTGAATTATATTTGAACCATATTCTACTTGTATATTAATTAATATTGTTTGAAGGTTTTGATGACCAATTTGCTTGCTACCTAGGTTACCATAGTGTCTTTATTTTGTATTTTATTGCATTTTGTTTGGGTACGTTTTAACTCAAATTGTATTTTTATGTGTTTGTGTTTGTTTTAAAGCTCCCAGAAAACTGCAGCTATTGGTCAGTTTAAACATTCTGAATGATTAGTTGGTTGGTTGATCGATCAACTGATTAGAGCCTCTCACTTTAAAGATTTAAGTCAGGTTTAGACAAGAGCAACAAAGATAATTGGGGGACTAGAAATGAAGTCCTTTGATAAGAGACTGAAAATTATTTAGGTTGAATCTTGAGAAAATATGAATGAGGGGGATAGGACTGTGCTTTTCTTGGACTGAAAGGATAGGATAGGATAGGATAGGATAGGATAGGATAGGATAGGGTAGGGTAGGGTAGGGTAGGGCAGGGTAGGACAGGACAGACAGGACAGGACAGGACGCTTTATTGCTCAAGTGTGATAGACACACAAGGAATGTCTCTGGTGCAGAAGCTCTGAATGTCACAGGGAGCGTCTTAAGGAATGGCAAGAGGGACAGGCTGATATAAACTACCGTGTTTCTCTGAAAATAAGACCCTGTCTTATTTTTTATTTTTTTTACCACAAAAAAAAGGCACCAGGTCTTATTTTCGGGGGGGATGTCATCAACTGACTAACCTCACTTGTCCACATCATCCCCCGGCCTCCTTTTCACTGTCAGAGGCCTTTAGGAACTTCTTCTGCAGCCAGCAAGCCTTTCCTGGAGGCCTCTGCAACCAATAACAGAGCTCCAGATCGATTCAGAGCTTTGTTATCAACTAGAGAGGCCCTCAGGAAAGCCTTGCCAGCTTTGCCGTCTGCAGAAGAAATGGGCCGGCGAGGCAGTTGTCGGGGTGTGTGAGGCCTGGCTACAACTGTCCAAAGGTAAGTAGTAGGGCAACTTCACACACACTCCCTAGCTTAATTTTTATCCGTGTACTCTGGAGTGGGGGGATCTTAATTAGGGCTTATTTTGGGAGTAGGGCTTATATTAGGCGCACATGTGAAAATCAAGCTAGGACTTACTTTCAGGGAAGGTCGTATTTTCAGGGAAACAGGGTATGTTGCAAGCCCTGCCCTTTTCTGTGTGTCCTGTTGCTGCTCACCCACCCAAAATAGACAGAGTTTAGGATGCCACTTCACAATGTGGTTTTCACCTTCAAAAGCATCAAGATCCTGCAGATGCCGCTGCTTGTCACCAAGAAGATCTGTTGTCTGTCATTGCAGAGGCAAGGGCATGGAATGATGATCTTAAGTTATGGCATGGCAGGTTTAATGCAGTTCTACAGTGGAATCAATTATCCAGAAAAGGGGGAGCTTACTGGATGTATTCAAGCAGAGGTCGGACAGTCATCTGCCAGAGATATTTTAATCTGGATTTCTGCACTAAGCAGTGAGTTTAATTTGTTGTGTAAAGTGGCTCCTTCTACATCCCAGATGCTGGGGTGTGTCTATACCTACAAAGCTCAGAATTGTGCAGGGAATGGAAGCATAGTCCATGGCTGTGCTGGATAGGAACTGAGAAACCCAAAATAGAATAATATTGGTGCGTAATGCTGCAGCGCTGAATAGCAACTTGATGATATAGCCATACCTTAAGGCAATGGCAGGTGGTCGTTTTGAAGAACTGAGTTATCTCTTCAGAGTATAGAGGTTTCCATTTCTGTTTGAGTGCCACCTCAAGATTATCTGTGCAGTTTACAAAACATAATTTCTGCAGGTTGCACAGGAAACCTCTCAATTATTTTCTTACCTGAAACGGCTTCAGGAATGTTTCTTCCATGGCTAGCCTCCCATATTCTGTGAAGAGCTGAAACAAGAAGGAAGCCAGGGAGAAATTTTAAACAAGACCTATGTGTTAACAAATAGTTTTGCTTATATTGCATTGACCACGGTGCTTTATTTTTAAACTGGAACTGAGTATTACATTACTTCCATTGCTTTCAATTCAGAGTGTTTGGGGAGCAGGCAACTTAAAATTTAGTCAATTTATTATGGCATCAGCTTTTGCTGATGACACTTCTCTTGATCAGACACACCAAATGTGACTGCATCAATGGACTCCAGTCTGTAAACTTTTAAGTAAGTTGTCAGCGTTCCGGCCTAATATGGCTTCCAAGGCTGACATAAGTGATTTGTTACCTTTAAAGTGCCACAAAACCTATTCTGTTTATCTGGACAACTTTCATCCATAAGATTGAAAACAGGGCTTCAAGTATGAAACTGAAGGTGTATAGATTACAGTATGGTTGAATCCTTTTAATGTATTATTTTAAACTGAAGATACCACAAAGCTGAAGTTGTGACTTCTGTGTTATCCTTCCACAACTCTAAAGGAATCTTTGAAGCTCACATACACATTAAAGGCATCAAACATTTGGCCGAAGTCTGCTTTAAAAGTACAAAGTAACTTGTCTGACGTGTAAATATTGTTAAAACCTTTATCCAAAGCACCTGAAGGCCAGGCAAGGAATAATGGATGGAAACTGAACAAGGAGAGATTCAACTTGGAAATAAGGAGAAATTTTCTGACAGAGACAGCAATCAACCAATGGAACAGCTTGTCTTCAGACGTTGTGGGAGCTTCATCACTAGAAGCTTTCAAGAAGAGACTGGACTGCCATCTGTCAAAAATGGTGTAGGGTCTGCTTGGGCGGGGGGTTGGACTAGATGACCTACAAAGTCCCTTCCAACTCTGTTAATCTGTATCTGTTTCTATCCTTGGGATATTCCTATTCCCAGGCCTGATCACAAAGATATTGTTAGCAATAATAAGACTAATGGTAGTAAATAAACACATGAGATCATCAAAACTAATTAAATACTAGCTGAATAAATAGTAATAATGCTAAGTCACAATTGTATATCTTTGCACCATAAGAACAAACAGTACTTCTGTACAGAATTATAGCAAATAGAACTGTCCAACTCTTATGGACAGAGCAGGAGATGGGTAAGCAGCATAGAGTTACCTGCAAGTGCTGAAGGTCATCTTCTTGTACATTCTGTGACAAATTGTACACCTGAGTACAAAGCAAAGTCAGAATTGTGTAAAAATGGCTGTGAAAATTCTTATCTTCTTGTATGCTCTGTTGTATGCAATTTATTTCCTGCTACCTATGCTGTACTCCTAAAGAGGTCTCTATTTGGAGTAATGAGAGCATATGCACCAAAGACAAACTCCTTGTGTGTCCAATCCAGAGGTGGTATACAGCAGTTTCTGACCAGTTCTGGAGAACTGGTAGCGAAAATTTTGAGTAGTTCGAAGAACCGGTAAATGCCACCTCTGACTGGCTCCAGCTGATCAGTCTTGGCCTCCCCTGGACCGGAACACCGGGACGAAGAAGCACACGAGACTAGGAATCGGAGTTTCTTAGTTTAATTGGTGTCTACAGCTCACGGTGGAAACCGGATTTGTAAAACAAGCAAAGACACGGCTGCTGGGAGCCGGCGTCTGACACATTTATAGAGCAAACGCTGAGCGCCCTCAGCTGAGCCACTTCAAACTTCCCGCAGCTGTGGTTCTGGAGGCGCAGCGGTGATGTCATCTGCCCTGGTCTCCGACGACGGCTGCGTTGCAGGTTTTCTCCTTACCCACGCGACCCCGGTATGCACCCGTGCAGGAAAACGCCTAGCCGCCAACCTAACCCCTTCACCAGCACTCGGTGCCCCACCTCCACCCCACCCATGGTGTCGAGTACATTGTGCCACTCGACAATAAGGAGGAAATGGGGATTTTGCAGTAACCTTCCCCTGCCACGCCCACCAAGCCATGCCCACCAAGCCACACCATACCCACAGAACTGGTAGTAAAAAAATTTGAATCCCATCACTGGCAATCACACTTGGCCAATGAAGAATTCTATTCTATTCTATTCTATTCTATTCTATTCTATTCTATTCTATTCTATTCTATTCTACCATGTTTTCCCAAAAGTAGACCCTGTCTTATATTTTTTTGAACCCTGAAATAAGCGCTTGGCCTTATTGCCATGCACTCAAAAGCGTAATTGGGCTTATTATCAGGGGATGTCTTATTTTGGGGAAAATAGGGTATTCTGTTCTATTCTATTCTATTCTATTCTATTCTATTCTATTCTATTCTATTCTGTCTCCCAACCTTAACAATTTTAAGACATGTAAGACATGCTGGCTGGGGAATTCTCGGAGTTGAAGTCCACATATTGTAAGGAGCAGAGGTTAGGAAACACTGAATTAGTCCTTATCAGGCCAGACCACAAGCCAACGACAATTGTTTAAGGCAATATGTAACTATTTTGTTCTCACCCCATCTATCATATAGTTTGGCTCGCTCATATGAACTATCACAATTTAGCAGTTCCACCATCACCATTTTGCAGTCACACATCTCTGTGTCTCCATTCAGGTACTAAAACGCTGCATGCTCTGGCTCCTGCACTGAAAAGACTCTATGACCACTGGATCTTGCAAAAAGCAGGTCTTTAATGTCTAGTCTGATGAAAAGAAGGATTAGGGGTGACACGATAGCAGTGTTCCAGTATCTCAGAGGCTGCCACAAAGAAGAGGGAGTCAAGCTATTCTCCAAAGCACCTGAGGGCAGGACAAGAAGCAATGGGTGGAAACTAATTTTGAATGCCCCAACACTGGAAGATTTTAAGAAGAGACTGGATAACCATTTGTCTGGAATGGTGTACTCCTGTCTGAGCAGGGGCTTGAACTAGAAGACCTTCAAAGGTCCCTTTCAAATCTCTTATTCTATTTTATTCTATTTTTAAAAATAATCAATGATTTCAACCTTAGTAAGACAGTAAAGGGCATGTAAACTAGAAAGAGCACTGCGGCCTTAACTTTTCCCCCTTGAAACCTCACCTACCCTGGCATCATGTAGAAGAGCAGAGAAAGCCTTATGTTGATGTTCTACTGCCTGGACAAGTGCCTGCAGTTTTTCTCTGCAAAATTTCAGAAATGGTTTTGGCATTGCCTCCTTCCTAGGGCTGAGAGAGAGTGGCTGGCACAAGGTCACCCAACTGCTTTTTTACTAAGGCAGGACTAGAACTCACACTCTCCTGGTTTCTAACCTGATGTCTTAACCTTTACACCAAACTGGCTCTCTTATATGGCCTATATAGAGTCAATATCCATCACTGATACTACAGGTACTCCTCGACTTACGACCACAATTGAGCCCAAAATTTCTGTTGCTAAGCGAGATATTTGTTAAGTAAATTTTGCCCCATTTTACGACCTTTCTTGCCACTATTGTTAAGTGAATCACTCTAAGTGTTAAGTTAGTAACGCAGTTGTTAAATGAATCTGGATTCCCCATTGACTTTGCTTGTCAGAAGGTCGCAAAAGGTGATCGATCACATAACCTCAGGACACTGCAACTGTCATAAATATGGGTTACTTGCCAAGCATCTGAATTTTGATCACACGGCCATGGGGATGCTTCAATGGTTGTTCAGTGTGAAAAATGATCATAAGTCACTGCATTTGACACTGCAGAGGCACTGCCACTGACATTGTCTATTACCTGGATGGAGCTGATCATGGTGCTCAGTGCAAAGACTGTGGCTGAATCCCGCAGTGTTGACTGGCTGTCGAAGGTGCCCTGAGTATCCATTAGCAGTACAGCAACCTGTAAAACCATAAGAGGGAGAGGAGAATACAAGATGAGGCTCTTAGGCACTACATTTGCTTAAAAAAATCAAAATCTTTGGCTTCAGTTGTGTTATGGCACTGGAAAAACTTCAAATCTGACTCATTTAAGGAATGTTCTCAATAGATTTTGTCTGCAACAAATGAAGATCCTATTGTTTTTCTAAGCATCTCTTATTCGGAGGGCTAGAGGTAGCCTATATCGTCCAGGAATATAGGCTGAGGGGCTCAGAAGGCATTTTACTGTGAATTAATTACATTTCTTCCAAAGATCCAGGGAGCCTGGATAGCTCTGCAGACAAGGCACTGTAATTTAACACCAGCTGTCTGCAATTAAAGTAAGTTCGAATCTTGCCAGGCTCAAGGTTGACTCAGCCTTCCATCCTTTCTAAGGTAGGTAAATTGAGGACCCAGTTTGTGGGGGCAATAAGCTAACTTCGTATAAAATATACAAAAGTATGAAGGCTATTGCTTAATGCACTGTAAGCCGCCCTGAGTCTCCAGAGAAGGGCGGCATATAAATCAAATTAAAAAAAACAAAACAAGATGCTACACTGATTACTAATACATTATTGAGCTAAGTTGTCAATTATTTAGACAAAATATTGTTAATGTAAGGATAAGTAATATGGTACCCAAAATATGCCTTTTGGAAAGCCTTCTAGTTTCCTGGTCCATCTTTTTAACAAAAAATAGACAGACAGCTGATCTACTACAGAACAAAGCATTTGGCAGTTTTTAACTTTTATTATACAATAGTATAAGCTTCCCAGAATTACTGTATTAGTGAGATGGGCAACACAGAAATCCAATATATTAGCTTTCAGCATCTTACTTATTTGCAAGCATGGTCTGGGGTCCCAAAAAATCCCACCAGAATGATAGAAAGCATGTGTGAATTGGAGGGTTAATTTACCATCTGGTACATGGATGTTTTGTGATTGGCCACAAATCACAAAGGGTGAAATGCTCCCGGTTCGGACCGGATCGCACGATCCAGTAGGGATGGCGGTGGGTGGTTCGGAGAACCGGTAGCAAAAATCCCTGCCCCCCCCCCATGCCCAGCTGAGCCGCACAATCATCTTTTTTTTTTTTTATTTATTTTTAAAAGCATTTTTTCTAAAACCTCTTCGGCCAAAAAAATGTTTTTAAAAGTATAAAAAAAAAAGTTGGCCACACCCACCCAGTCACATTACCCCCACACATACCAAGCCACACCCACAGAACTGGTAGTAACAAATTTTACATTTCACCACTGGGGCAATCATTTTGTGAACAAGCAGATCACCTTCAGCGGTCGTTTTATAAACTCCTCACACATATCCAAAATTTTAAAGGAGCCTCCAGGCCAAAACTTTTGCTATCCCCTTTCTCAAAAATATACAAAGAGCTATGTAGCATAGGTTTGGATGCCCAATAGATAATCTCCCTTTGGAGCCCGCCTAGAAATTGAAGTCAAGACAAAAGACTTTCTAGAAGGTGCTGCCCTTGCCAGATTTGTCATGTGACAACTCAAGGGAGAATATTTTTTTGATGCAGGAGCTTGAATAATAGAATTCCCTCCTGGTTTATTACATCTGGCTGGCATCACCCCAAGACTCGTTAGCTTTCCCTGACAATTAATCACCTCCTTATTCACCCAGCCTTCAGCTTACTTCATACTATGATATCATTTAATGCGTTGTCATTGTTGTTATGGTTCTCTTTGGTTTGGTTTTAACTCTTTCAAATCTTCTACTTTTTTAGGGATTTGCTTTGCACTATTGTATTCTGGATATTTTTTATTTAAAAAAAGAGTAAACCACCATGTGAATGAAATAAATGTATAATCAAACAGCCTTGAGAGACCAGGGAAGTCTGCGGGAGTGGTCACAAATGGCAAATATCTGGGCAATCAAAGCTCATCCCCCTTTTAATGTGCTGTGCATACCTACCATGCACATAAAAGGGGCGGGGCTTCACCTATCCAGTCACACCCACAACTTTGATCTTGCTGACTACCTTTGCAGATGTCCCTGTTTGATGCCACATATAAAGCCAGAAAAACATCTAGTGGCTATCCAGGTCAATTTATCCATTCAGGCTAAACAGAGGCAATACTCCTCCCATTAGCAATGGAATCCTGTGTAGAAGGAAGGAAAGCCTTGCTATTTTACACTGCAGTGTAAAAAAAAATTGCAATAACACTTAGATTTATATACCGCTTCACAGTGCTTTACAGCCCTCTCTAAGCGGTTTACAAAGTCAGCATCTTGCCCCCACCCATCTGGGTCCTCATTTTACTGACCTCAGAAAGATGGAAGGCTAAGTCAGCCTTGAGCCAGAGAGAATTGAACTGCTGGCAATCAGCAGAATTAGCCTGCAATACTGCATTCTAACCACTGCGCTACCACAGCTCAGTTAGCAATTTCCGCTACCAGTTCAGGCGAACCAGTCCGAATCGGCTGAATACCACCTCTGGATAGGATTCTGTTTTATATACCACAGTTGACATTTCCTTTTTCACATGTTGCCCATTTTGTTTGCATGCATTTCAGGATCTGGGACCTCAATTCTTCACTTCATTTCCACTCCAACTCTACATATCCTCGGGTTCTTTTAAGAATCTATTTGTTTAATAAAGCAGAATGAAGAATAGAAGTGGTTGTAAACCAATACCAACAATGCCAATAAGGTTGATTTTCTGAAAACTTGTATTTGTAAAGTTAGATAGTAAACAAGTTTAGGCAAACGGAAACCAATGGTTCGGTCCACCCATTATGTTAAGCCATAACAAAATTTAGTTCTAATTTAGTGTGTTCTATGAAATGACCCACTGTGCTTTGCCTGCCTATGACTTAGTCTTACGAGGTAGTCCTCAACTTACAACAGTTAGCTTAGTGACAGTTCTAAGTTACAATGGCACTGAAAAAAGTGACTTATGACCATTTTTCACACTTATGACCATTGCAGCATCCCCATGGTCACATGGTTTATATTCAGATGCTTGACAACTGGTTCATATTTATGACGATTACAGTGTCCCAGGGTGATGTGATAATCTTTTGCGACCTTCTGACAAGCAAAGTCAATGCGGAAGCCAGATTCACTTAACAACCATATCAGTAATTTAACAACTGCAATGATTCACTTAATAAATGTGACAAGAAAAGTCATAAAATGGGGCAAAACTCACTTAAGAAATTTCTCACTTAGCAACGTAAATTCTGTGTTCAATTGTGGTCGTAAGTCGAGGACTACCTGTAGCCAGCATTATAACTTATTCAATATATCACAGCTGGTTTGATACCAGCCAGTGGTTATGAGTATCCACAAGAAATCACCAACCTTGTTTCCATCTGGTTTGTCCACAAGGAAGACTTCACTCCAAATCTGGATGCCAGTTGTCTCCCGTTCAGATCCACCTCTCCAAGAAAATCCTGTGAGTGGTTCATTAAAATCCCCAATCCAATCAACCAACTCCTGCATAGTAATGGGCAAGCAAGTTATTATCCTCAGAGCCATGGAAAATCATGTTTCTTTATCCCAATAGCTTATTTCTAGTATTAGTGGTCACCAAAGAAGCTAGCAACCAAACAATTACTTAGCAGCTGGACATTTTCAGTGATTGTCCATTTGAATGAGAAGTAAGATGATCCATTTCAATTTGGACAAAGCATTTTACTACAGAAGAACTTAAAATTTATATTTCAAACATTATATTTTAAACATTATATTTAATGTTTTTAAAATGTTTTTATAATGTTTTTAATAATTTTTCTATGTTCATTGTTTGCATTATTTTTGCTGTAAGCTGTCCAGAGTCCCTTGGGAGTTGGGCAGCATAGAAATGCGATAAATTAAATTAAATTAAATTAAAATTAAATAGCCAATAAAAAGTTTAATTGGCATTTTCAGATTCCCCACCAGGCTGGTAATGTCAGGGAACAATTCATCAGATTACAGAGGATTATCTCTACTTGTATGTAAAATGGTTGAAGACATTCTCAGTTATGAAATCACAGATGCAAATCTACAAAACTAAGTCACAGGCTACACTTAGGCAGGTTATTGTTCCCCCAATCTTAAACCTACAAATAGCTGTGCCGTATCCTGAACCCTGTATATTTGCACAATACGTGGAATCCCAGCATGAAGTTTTGCTACAGTTTGGATGGATTCTGGCAGACGAATCCCACTTCCTACCCGCAACAACACATCTTATCCCTTGTGACATTCTCATTATTCATCTCTCAAGTATCAAATCTAATATTCGAGGGCACTTTACTTAATTACATCTTCTTAATTGCACCAAAAGCAAGTCAGACATATATTGCAATCTGCAGGCTTGCTCATGTACTAAGTTCCTGAGCATGAAGAATGAGGCCACAAACTCTACAGCAAACCAGTGCAAACCTACCATGTTGTGCATGTATCTCAGCATGAAGTCCATCAAGAATGATTTTCCCTTCCGAAAAGCCCCAGCCACGGACACAGCCACCACCTCCCGATCACAGACAGCTTTGGAGAGCAAGATGCGGTTGAGAGCACCTTCGTCCAGCTCAAAGGAGTGATCATCCTTCACAATGAGCACTTGTACTGGGTGGGCCTTCCCACCAGAGTCTTCCTCTTCTGAGCTCCATTCATAGCTTTTTTCCGAAAATCCACCTGTGTTTAAGACAACCATTGTCTCATCAATGTTCCAATGAGGTTACATAGAGGCTTAAACTAACATTGTACATTGACTTACCAAACATGGGTTCTTACATATCAGGTCACAGGAACATTGGGGGGCCGGAAGGGAGAAAGGATACAGCAGAGGGAAGGAAAAGATACCTAGCCACTATCCTCCAGACAGATTTAAAGCCCTCCCAATAATTGGCTGCCTCAAGGGAAAGAGAAAATTCCCTCTGACAATTACAGAAATAGACTAGCAGCTGAATTTTACTTTATTTATGAAACATATTATATTACTGTCTAATAATACCTCTTGCTAGTTTTCCGTTACGTTAGTCATATTCTGTGCTTACACCCAAAGACATTAGGATAATTTAAAAGTTAGAAGGATGCTCAGAAGTTGGTGCTCCAAGATTTCACTTTCACTCTCTACCCGGCTTCTGACACTACAATAGACATCACACTCTGCATCACTGAAAGAGATCTTGGGATCTCAATTTTTTGCAATTTTCAGATGCACGAAAGAAGCCATTTAAATGGCCTGAGACCAATGGCTGCTAGGGAAATCTGGCAGCTAAATGAAGAGGCAGCCACCCGCTTCCACCTCTGGATTCTCTCCTACAAAATCTACTGCCCCACATTTGTTTCAGAAGGCAAACAAAATTCATAATATAACACCATATCCTCAGGTTTGCTCAGAAAGACTGCCTATACATTGGCAGGTCAGATACATAAAATAAAGAAGCACCTTTGTTCTGGCTGGGGAATCATGCCAACCAAACAAGAGACTATCAAATGTTACCAGACAAGGAAAATTGGCAAACGCAGTTCTAGCTGTTTACATTGAAATAATATATCCCAGGCAAATACAGTAGATAAAAGGATTTTAAAAATTCTGCACTAGGATATTGTAGGGACAAGACACGTACATGCAGCTATATTAATACATGATTACTGTGTAATGAAAAACTGTCTAAACACTGAATAGTTATCTTCCCATGTTCCAAAGAGACATAGTGGCTCAGTGGCTTAATGACGCTGGAGATGGTCTCTGCTCTGGCGGTTTGAGCCTGTCGGGGTGAACTCTTGTCACTCGCCTCAGCTTCTGTCCAAATAACAGTTCAAGAGCATGTTCTATGTGAGTAGATAAATAGGTATCACTTTGGTGGGGAGATGAGTTGGCACTCCATGCAGGCAGTCAAATTTCTGTCAACTGAACCTTCCCGGCTGCGGCACCCATTTGCAAGGAGTCTCCAGGGAGGGAGGGGCATTGGATGATGCTACAGGAAGAGCTGCTCATTTTTCTTTCTGATGTGAAGTCAACTCACCCACCTGTGGCACATCTTGGGAAGTGTGACAGCGTTTCTTACAACAGAAACCTGGCAGGTTCTGGTACCTTGGCAGCCAAACTACTAGTCTGCAATAGCAATTGTGGTCTGATGGCCAATGTAACAATGCCATACACTAATAATAATAATAATTCCCATGTTCCAGTTGGCCAATGCAGTTGCCTCTAACCACAGCAACTAGGCTGTGGCTCTTCAGCAAGGCTCTTCTGAACTGGCATACACAGCTTCAAGTTTTCACCCATAAGGCTCTATAGGAAAATACATTTCCATACCATCCTAGTTCTGGAATACCATCCATATTATACTTTAGAGTTTTACTTGGGCTGCCCACTTACTATAAATAATTTTCAGCCCCAAAGAAAACGGATCTAATTATACTAACAGATATTTTCTAGATAGAGATCTTTCATATAACATGCTCGCTGAACCTCCAAATATATTGGGGGGGGGAACCTGGAGATTTTAGGGGGGATCTTAGATAAACACACACATACTACATAACAGTGGGCATATTAGCTAGTTTGCATTTCAGAATTGCTTACGAGAAAAACATCAATTGAAAATGGAACCTCCATCTGCAAGACCAATATAGCTAATAATACCATAACTTGGAAGTCATATATCAATAAACCGCCTTTCTCTGAATAAAATGGATTCCTGTGGTTGGAAACAAGGCACTGGAGTGAAGAGCTTTTTAAAGGTAGTCCTTGACTTACAACAGCTGGTTTAGTAACCATTCAAAGTTATAATGGTACTGAAAAAAATGATTTATCACCATTTTTTCACACTTATGACTGCATCTCCGTGGTCACATGATCAAAAATCAAATGCTTGGTAGCTGACTCATATTTATCACGGTTGCACTGTCTCCGGGTCACGTGACCAACTTTTGTGACCTTCTGACAAGCAAAGTCAATGGGGAAGCCACATTCACTTAATAACCTTGTTACTACCTTAATAAGAAGCCTCGGTGATGCAGCGGACTAAGTGCTATTAAGTGCTAGCACTTAGCTGTCGGCTGCCTGCAATTAGTGCGAGTTCAAATCTCACCAGGCTCAAGGTTGACTCAGCCTTCCATCCTTTTGAGGTAGGTAAATTGAGGACCCGGACTGTGGGGGCAATAAGCCAGCTTTGTATAGAACAACACCGCTTTGTGGGGGGGTGCGAAAGCCCTAATAAGCAGTTATATACATAAAAGTATGCAGGCTATTGCTATAATGCATTGTAAGCCGCCCTGAGTCTATGGAGAAGGGCGGCATATAAATTGGACTAATAAATAAATAAATATCTGCAGTGATTCACTTAACAATTGTGGCAAGTAAGTTTGTAAAATGGGACAAAACTCATTTAACAAAGATCTCATTTAGCAACAGAAATTTTGGGCGCAACTGTGGTTGTAATTTGAGGGCAATCTATATTCATGCTGTCCACCAAGGCATCTCTTACAAATTTCAATATTATACTGCATTGTTGCCTACAGAATATCATACCACGCTTGCAATTTTTTTCAGCTATGCAGAATTTGTGCTATTTAACTTCTATTTTTCCCCTCTCTCTCTTTTGTTTAAGTGCAAAGCAAGCAGATCTTTCTCCCTTCCCAGCTGCATGTTTAAGGGAGGAGAAGCAGAAGGAAGAATAAGAACTATGGGAAGAATTCTGTTAATCCTGACAACTGTTTCAAAGGAATTAACACTGGATGCTTGGCTAGAAAGAGAAGAATTTCTTCCTCAGCGTTACAGCTGCTAGTGTGCGATGTAAAAAGCATGCAAGGGGGCAGGATGGGGAAAGAGGCATGACCCTTCCTCAAATACTTTACTTTCATTTTTTCTTCTTGTTTGTAAAAAAGAAACCATTTCCTAATATTAAATAACAGAGCACATGATTTTTGCAAATCTAATCTTCACCCTATACTCAGCATGCTAATGCTAAACACCAAAATTATGTCACAGCTGCTGATTTTAGTTGCCAGCTATTACTCATAGCAATAGCACTTAGATTTATATATCGCTTTATAGTGCTTTACAGCCCTCTCTAAGCAGTTTATAGAGTCAGCATATTGCCCCCAACAACCTGGGTCCTCATTTTATCCATCTCAGAAGGATGGAAGGTTGAGACAACCTGGAGCCTAGTGAGATTTGAACTGTCAAAATACAGGCAGCTAGCAGGCAGCAGAAGTAGCTTGTAGTATTGCATTCTAACCACTGTGCCACCAAGGCTTATAAAATATAGCTTATGTAGTGGGGGTTAGTGCTGCACTTATAAAGCCCCCTCAAAGCAATGGTGAAATCTGAAACGGTTTGCTACTGGTTTGCTGGCCGCGCATGTGCAGTTTGCACCAAATGCGTGCTGTGCGTGCATGCGCAAGGAAGCTTGGGAAGGTAAGTAGAACAGCGAGGGGGGGAAATCAGCTGTGGCGCGCAATCTTGGGAACCTTTTTTTTTTTACTTTTTTAAAGCATTTTTTTACTACCTATTCACCCAAACCGGTAGTAAAAAAATGCTTTAAAAGTTTTTTTAAAAAGTTCCAAGGATTGTGTGTCACTCAGCCGATCATCGGAACTTTTTTTTTTACATTTTTTTACTACCGGTTCGGGCGAACTGGCCCAAACTGGTAGCATTTCACCCCTGCCCCAAAGGCTTTATGACCAGTTTATCTGAAGGACCCCCAACTCTGATTGTTTCTGCCCATTTAATATACATTAGTTGAGTGGTTACACTGCAGGCCCCTTCAATTAATCAGTGTGAACTATCAGGACTTAGGAAACATAGCCTCTATAAAGGTAGTCCTTGTTTAGTGACTGCCTCATTTAGCAATTGTTCAGAGTTATGATGGTGATGAAAAAGTAACTTTACAACCAATCGCCTATGGAGATTCTCAGTCAACCAGGTCATGGTTGTCCCAAAAGGTCCTTTTATTCAAGAGACAACTGGACTTTCTGGTTTTTCTTTGAAGACATTTCGCTTCAAAATGAAGAAGCTTCTTGGATGAGAAGTGAAACATCTTCAAAGAAAAACCAGAAAGTCCAGTTGCCTCTTGCAAAAAGTACCTTTGGGATTTACAACCAATCCTTACATGTATGTCCTTCATAGGTCTGTAAAGCAAAGGAAAACTGAAATAAAATCAGAAACTCAGTTGTGCTTTCACTTAGCAATTGCTGAGTTGACAGCCCCAATCTTGGTAGCTAAAGGAGCTGGTGCTGCCGTCTTTTGGGGTGGTATCCTCCCAGAGATAGATGTATCCTACCACTCTAATGACATCGCAAAAGTCTTTGAAAACCTGATTGTTGTCCCAAGACTTGGAGTAGAACCATGGAAATGGTAGAGTCCTTGATGCTCTCTGAGCTTGATTGTTTTCTTCCAGACGTTTCATTACCAAACTAGGTAACATCATCAGTGCTACAACTGATTTCACAGTGATGATGTTACCCAGTTTGATAATGAAACATCTGCAAGAAAACAGTCAGGCTCAGAGAGTACCAAGGACTCCACAGTTCAACCTAGAGCTATAAATATATACTCCAACGCTGAGCATTTCTCAACCTCAGCAACTCTAAGATATGTGGACTTCAATTCCTGGCTGCCTGGGGAATTCTGGGAGTTGAAATGCACATATCTTAAAAGTTGCCAAGGTTGAGAAATACTGCCTTAGAACAAGGCTGTCAAGCGAGCAACTGCTCTTATTTATTATTCACATATTTCAGCTGGCAGAGTTCAGCGAACTACTAAGAGTTCTTAGTAACTATGCCATTAAGATTACATAAAGAGTTCACAATGAGGGTAAAGTTTCAATCATAGTCTGTACATGTTTCTTTAAATTAACTAAACATTTCCCACATAACCATATAAAATACATATTTATCCGGGTAAGCATGCACACTGTTGCACTATGAGCTTCTCAGATAAAACCATGCAGGGAATCCTATCTCCATCTATGATGTAGCACTATGTAGCAGATCAAGAAATAGACTCCACAGGAAGACAAGAGCTGCATTTTAATGAGTTAAGCTATATTAAGAGAATCTTGCAATCCCGATTGTTTCTATATTCTCTTCCTCTTACATCCCTGTGAATTAGGATGATTGATTGATTGCCCATCTTACCATAAGGTAATTCTGGGTGGCTTACAGTTACAGTACATAAAATCTAAAACATAAAAAGTTAAAAACAAACATTAAAGCCAAAAACACATGGGGTAGGTGGGATCTGTTATTACCCAATCGACCATCTGCATCACCAACAGCAGAGAAAGCCCTCCTCCTGGACCCCGCCAACCAGAATAGTCGGACTGACGGGACCTGTAGCATCACCCTCCTGCCCGTACGAGTGGTATGGGCCAATCCCAGAGGGGCAAGAGGTTCCCTCAAGTAACCTGGACCCATGCCAGGAAGAGTTTTAAAGATGATCACCAATACCTTGAATTGCACACGGAAGCAGATTGGCAACCAGTGCAGTTCGCAGAGCAGTGGGGCCATTCTTGGGGGCCCCAAAACTACCCACGCTGCCACACTCTGCACCAGCTGTAGCTTCCAAATACTCTTCAGGGTAGCCTCCATGTAAAGCGCATTACAGTAGTCCACTTGTGAGATGACTAGGGACTGAATGACTGAGTGCAGGGAATCCTGGTCCAGGAAAGGCCGCAACTGGTGCACACAGCATGAAGTTGTGCAAAGGCTCTCCTAGCCAAGACTGCCACCTGTTCCTTGAACAGGAGTCGCAAGTCCAGACGAACCCCCGAGTTTGTAGACCAGGTCTTTCTGGGGCAGTGCCACTCCATCCAGAGTCAAAGATAACAAAGTCCCAGATCCCAGAGCTCTGTGAACCCAAAGCCTTCCTGTCTTATCAGGGTTCAGTCAAAACTTGTTGTCCCCCATCAAGGCACCCACAGCCTCCAGGCACCATGAAAGGGTGGCTACAGCATCACTTGGATCACCAAGAGTTGAAATATAGAGCTGCTCCACAGGATTTAAGGAATGTTTTAGTCCTCTTCATTTATACTATAGTACTTCTTGCCCATTTCCCTGTGTTTCTGATTTTACTTCAGTTTTCCTTTTCTTTACAGACCTACAAAGGACAATCATTTCTTCAGGATGGTATAAGAACTCCTGCCTTGGGCAAGGGGTTGGACTAGAAGACCTCTAAGGTGCCCTCCAGCCCTATGATTCTATGTTTCTCTATATACAATGCCAAGACTGGTTTATCCTGCAACTCCTTAAAGACACCATTATGCTTTAAAGCTTCAAGACTGCATTTTGTCTACGTAACATGCTGCCTATCCACATTTGCCGCCTGTTTCTCTCTCTTACGAAAAGGTTTCATGGACGGCTGCTATCTGCACAGTAATGTAGTGCAAATTCTGCTTATGGACAATAATGAATTTCAGTTATAAATCTTTTGAATTTGATCACAGAATTGTAGAATTGTAAAGCTGGAAAGGACCACAAGGATCATCCAGACCAACTCTCTGCAATGTGCAGGAAAATCAATTTAAATCATCCTCAAGCGATGTCCATCTAGATTCTTCTTAATGAACCTGCATGGAGAACCCACAGCCTTAGACTATTCCACTGTTCTATAGATCTTACCATCAGGAGAGTGTTCTTTATGTACAAAGAATATTGTACAAGAATTTAAAACTTACAAAAATGGAGAGAGAGAGAGAGAGAGAGAGAGAGAGAGAGAGAGAGAGAGAGAGAGAGAGAGAGATGGACACACATTTTGCATCCCATTCTTCATATTAATCAATATCCAGTGTCTAAGTATATAAGATCACATTGGCTAGGCATCTTGGGAGTTGTAGTCCCACAACATCTGGACAATATTGATGGAAGGCCCTTGTAACACATCTTGATTCTAAGGGCCTTTCCAAACACCATGTCATTATACTTGAGCTACTGTAGCAGAAGTCTACATTGGCATGAAATTTGCTGTCCCTATCACCAATCCTAAACCTATTTCTATTGTTTCTGTCCTGACATGTTGGCCAACAGATATGTTCTGATGATGTGTCTCCAGTGCATCTTAAATGAAGCAATTGGTTAAATCATTTGGCTTTGCTATTCTTTCTTCTGAACAGAGTGCATTTGGTAGATGGGCAGCTATATGTTAGTTTAATAATTAAATGAATAGACAAACATCACCAGGCAGTGGAAAGAAAAAATCATTTCTGAAACACAGTGCTGCAGCAGCAGAAATGGGACAAGTCAGACTGCCAATCACTAATTATTAATTAGTAATTTAAAAAATTACTTATCTTTATTTTTTGACACCCAATTCCAGTGGATTCTTCCTAATTCTCCACTCCTGTATTTCATTCTCTAATAATCCAGGTTGAATAATCCTTTGTTTTAAAAAATACGCTTTATTATGCCATCACTCTGCTGAACACATAATTCTCACAATGCTTTCTAATGTCTATGTGCATTTTACCCATATAGTATGGCTGTAGCCATACATTATTTATCATTATTATATTCTTTACTCCCCCCTTTTTTATTGGTATTATTATGATGATGATTATCATTATTCTGTTGCTTTGCATGTATACTAAGAGGTTCTGCATCAGACACGAATTCCTTGTGTCTAATCATACTTGGGCAAATAAAGTACTCAATTCAATTCAAAATCAGAAAGGCAACTGAGTCATTTAGGGTCCCTTTCCTATTTCCTTTATACATACATACATGCATTTGTGTGTATGTGTGTATGGAGGGATGGACTGGGAGGCACAGGGCAAGGAAATGCAGACTTAGCTACATCATTCTGCTTTTTTCTAAATTAGGAAGGCCAATAGAATTAAAGCATTTCCAGGACTGCTGTGTGATATTATGCATTTCTAATAGACTACCAGCATTAACAGTATCTGGCTTTTTAGGAGGACAGCAGCAAAATTAGGTTAAACAGTGACTGGAAGAACAGCAGTATATTCTGGAATGAATAATAAATACCACTCCAATGCCATCTGAGCTTAAAGGGGAAAAGACTAGTATCACTAACGCTAAAGATGTCTGAAGACAATCTCACTCATGGGCTGGGAATGAGATGAACTCAATGACATATGGTCATGGGAGCAAAAATGTTGCCAGTTATGATTTACAGGTACCAGACGAACACCTGCTGGCCAAGACTTTTATTTATTCATTTATTAAGAAATGTTATAGGAGTGCCAAACACATGGTGATGTTTGTATCTCAATCAATGTCTCAGCAACCCCAGGCTGACCTAGAAAACAAACAAGGATTGGCCTAGTTTAGTACTTAGATATCACCAGTGGATATCAGAGCTTTAGTTAGACTGGGAAATGAAAACAAGAAGCCTAGAAGAAGACCATTCATTTTGATGAGCAACATAGCATAGAGATATATAAGATATACATCTCCTTACATATACAGTGATAGATAACTCAATGCCTGCTCCATCAGGAAATCCACAAAAATAAGGTGTAGATGCATGCAGATTCTTTTGGAGTGGGTGGCCATTATGAAGTTAATTAATAATGATAATAATTCCTCCTGTTAAACTGTTCAGCCAGTGTTAAACACTCCATAGCTAAACCTTCCTTGGCAGGTTACAAGATGACCCTGGGAAGCACAGGAGACCTATTTAAAAATATTAAATGTGTTCAGATTGCTAATTGAAGTACTGCTGCAGATTTAAGATAATAATAAATTACATCTGTAATGGAGGTGGGGTCAGAAGTGAAGGCTCATACAGCTCAGATTAATGCTTTATACTCTTCCTTATGGGGCTAATGTAACTTCCTTTTCTTCTTTGTTGATGCTGCTATTTTATTTTTGATTCTACAGTTAGTTTTAATTTTCAAGGGATAAACTAGTTATCTCTAACTAGTTTATGACTGTAAGTAAAAATACCACCACACGTAGGAAATCTAAAATCAAAATATTTCCAGCAAATGGCAAAAGATAGAAACTTGGTTTGTATCTTTAAATTATGAGATTATCAGATCTGCTTTTGTTAATATTAAAACTGCAAGATGCCTCCTTTCTTAAAGGAGATAATTATTGGATTCCCCTCTGAGAGGTGAAATTATAGGCTTGTCTCTAACTTTCCATGGCAGTTGGGAGAGAGGCTTCTCATTTAGAGGAAGCAGCTGAGAGGCAGATTATCTTGACTATTTTCAAACTGGCTTCAGATTGGGCCAAGCCTGTTTGGGTCAGTCTAAAAGAGGACCTGAGTCAGGTTTGCTTTTCTTGACCTTTTAGTAGTGATGTTCACAACCATAGCAGAGAATGGTTGTGATTGTAACCCTGTATTTCTGATCAATTTCATCAGTGGTGAGTTGCTACCGGTTCTACCTAGATCAGCGGCGGGAGGCTCTGCCCACCCATGCCGGACACTTCTGAGCATGTGCAGAAGCATTGCACTTGCGCGCATGAGCGAACCGGTAACGACGGGTTTTGCAACCCACTACTGAATTTCATCTTAGACAGATGCTTCTTGAAATAGAGATGAATATATGGAATCTCTTATGACTTTATTTTTCTCCAGTGCTTTTCCATATGAAATTCCCTGGGAGATATCATCAAAAAAATTGGAACTGGGAGCTATCAATTATATCAAAATCTAATTCAGATTAAGGAGAAAGCCCACAATGCCTGAAGTAACACACTGGATTAACCCTATATGTATGTATGTATGTATGTATGTATGTAGTATGTATGTATGTATACATTTTATATCCTGCCTTCTTTATTATTTTATAAAAACAACTCAAGATGATGAACATACCTAATATTACTTTCTCCTTCTGTTTTTCCCATTGGGCTGAGAGAGAGTGACTGGCCCAAAGTCATCCAGCCAGCTTTCATGCCTAAAGCAGGACTAGACTTTATTTATCAAATTTATTTGCCACTCTTCTCGAGGCGACTCTGAGCAATGATTGGCCCAAAGTCACCCAACCAGCTTTCATGCCTAAGGTGGGACTAGAACTCCTGGTTTTTAGTTTGGTGCCTTAACCCGAACAGAATTTGAATGACCGAGGGGTCACTATGCCAGAGATAGTGGATCACTCTGTTGTGAATGGGGCTTTGCTGTCCCAGAAATAGCAGGTACATCCATTACACCTGGAAGGGATCCAGAACTCTTTTTGGTTTCCCAGAGTGAGGCCAGTGGCTTTTTCTTCTGCTAAGCCAAATGAAACAAATATTAAACTGTTAAAACTGTTGCTCATTTTATATCTCTGGTATTAATTTTGGTTTTATCATTTTATTATATACCACTGTAAGACTTTGATAGTCAATGTTATAACAAGTTAAAGAGAAACGTATTTCTTTTAGGCTGGATTCACATGAGGTTAGCCCATGATTTATTACATAACAGAATTTTTCAGATTTCTACAATACATGGAACCCTCAAATAAACATATGGGTTGGATTTGCACAAAACAATAGGTTAGAACAGTTAGTACTGTGTGATTTATTGTATCTTGCAAACACAGCCTTAATGTGCAACAGAAATATATATACCTGTAACTTAAATCTAAAAGTTTCTGCTTTCTGGGTAGTTTTCCACATATTTGAAGAGAATGAAGATGTCTTCATTTATTTTACTTATTAATCACATTTATATAGCCTCCCATCTCACAAGAAACAACTCTGGGCAGTGTACAAAAACCAATAAAACAATTATAAAAACAATCATTATAAAATATATGGTAGTAAGTCATATTAAAAATGAAAAACACTCCAGCATCTTCTGGGTAGGCAGTGCCCAAGTCTTTCATATCTCTGGCCTCTTCTTCATGTTATACATTGTCGGTTCCTTTTACATTTCCCCATAAAAATTAACTAGGAATTTTTATTAACCTGTAAAATTGGGTGTCAGAACCAGCCACAGTTCACCAGATAAGATCTGGATCTATTAAAAAAAGAAACCTTGACTTGGTATGACTGGGAAATTCTAATAATGGAACTTAAAATTATTTTAGTCTTCTTTGCCACCATGTCACATTGCTGACTCACTTAGGAAGTGATTACAATCTCAATTCACTGGTAATATTTCCACATATTCTACTGTTGCCCATTCTATTTATGTGCATTTTTCCTGACATTAAGAATCCTTTTCTTTTTCATGTAAAGTCTATGTTTCTATCCTCTTTCATCCCTACCTTCTGAATTATCCTTTATCCATTGGATATTACCTACATATTTTTTTAAAAAAAGAAACATGAGGAGCTTTTAAAAATTACCTATATCTTGTTAGCCATTTTAGCATTTCCAAAGAGAGGCAGGATAGAAATGAACTAAAATGCACAGGTTCGCACTCCCATTCATTTAACATGTGTGCAGCCACACCTTGCCGACTTCCAATAAATTAAACTACTCCTTCCTTCTCTTCTTTCTCCCCACCTCATATAAAACTCCATTCTAAAGAAAAAAATCTTCCTGATGTGGAAAACTGGCTTCCGGATCCCAAATTAAATGTAGGGTTTTGCTCTCCGGTTTCCTGTTTTGAGGAAGGGTTCCGAATCCCGTTAAGGCAACTGAGCATAATATAAACAGCCATACTTGCATTATTTTGTGCCTATTTGTAAACAAGAACTCCAGATGCCCCTTTCCCAAACCGGTGTCTCCAGATGTGCTTGGGACTATCCCTCCCATGATCCCCCAAAGAGGTTGCTTGTCCCCATACTGAGGAAGGCTCTTCTGAGGGGAAATTATTTTCCGCTAAGCAGCTTTGAACGTCCGCTCGGAGACCCTCCCATGGTGGAACAGAGTCAGACCCGTCCAAACCAAAGCGAGCAAACCCCACCCTATCCGCCCCCTTCTAGCCGTTGGGAAGGAGGGCGGACGACGATCGTGGCAAGCGACGGAGCGGGAGCTGCACCTCACCATTCGCCCCATTGTCTCCCTTCCGCTTCTCTTCGAGCACCCCCTCCCTCCCCCCCCCACTGCCGGAGAGGGGCAAACACAAGGGGCGAAAGAAAAAACGGAGGGTAATCACGGAGCAAAATAAAGCCAGGAGCGAAATCCGTTAGGTCCGGAGACACAGCCATCTCCTCTGCCCAGCCCAGCCCGCGGCTGGGGGACGATGGGCGGGGCCGTTTGAGACCCTTCGCCACCTCTAGCCTAGCCCGGGCAGGGTCCCGGCGCGGCGACAAGGCGTGTCTGAGCATGCAACGGGCCGAGGCGGGGAAGGCCGACTCTGTCCTGCGCCCCAGCAGCTCCCAGGCCCTCCACCAGCTACGGATGGAAGTAGCCCAGATGCCGAGCCAGCCCTCCCACTCCCCGGGCTGGTCCTGATCCACCTACCCCAGCTGTTCCTCTCCTTGCGGTTCTTGGCCATGGTTAATCCGCCCGGCGGCTACCTGCTGCCTCTCGGATCCGCCGGGCTCAAGGCGGCGGCGGTGGCTGCCGCTGTTGCTAAGATGAAGAAGGAAAGCGCCGCCGCCGCCGCCGCCGCTGCTGCTGCCTAGCCAAGAAAGGCGTCTCTCTCAGCTCAACATCTCCTGCGGGAGGGTGCAGGGAGTACCCGAGACGCGTCCGGCGCAAACGCGGATCCGCAGGGAGAGGGAGAGAGAGAGAGAGAGCGCCTACGACGGCGTGCCGGAGGTTGCTTCCCCACGCACACGTGTCCGGTCGGGGCTGGGAAAACACCTCACTCTCTTCTAACCAGCCCGGCGCGCACCATCCGCACGACCCGATCGCGCTGCGGAGCACCTGCGGACGATGACGCGCGCATCGCGGGGCGCGGCACCAGTATGCGCCTGCCCACCGGTGCGGCGGAGTTTGGGCACACCCTGAGATGGGAAATCGGCGCCCGCGACGCGTCGCCACTTATTTTGGACCCGTGGCTCTAGGACTGGCAGAGGGAAGAGTCTGAAGCCACGTGCGAAACTCACGTGCTTGTTCGTCCCGGCCGATAATTCGTATTTTGTATTTTGGACTTGGGGTACGGAGGTTGCATTGTTTTTACGCGCCTGGCACCATCCGTCTGTGCGAGGACAGCCCTCGAGAGATTACCAAGACGCAGGTCCCCGCCCTAATAGTTTACAACCCAGTCTGGATACAAAGCAGCGAAGAGGGCAGTCAGAGCTGGAGAAAACAGAAAAATAAGCATGGCTGTCAGCAGTTGAGAATGTTGCACGTTTAATTCAGTGGCTGGATTAGCAATAGCACTTAGACTTATATACCCCTTCGTAGTGCTTTACAGCTCTCTCTAAGCGGTTTACAGAGCATATTGCCCCCAACAATCTGGGTCCTCATTTTACCGACCTCGGAAGGATAGAAGGCTGAGTCAACCTTGAGCCTGGTGAGATTCAATCTGCCAAACTGCTGGCAACTGGTGATCAGCAGAAGTAGCCTGCAGTACTGCATTCTAACCACTGCCCCACCATGGCTCATTTTCTCCCATAGAGATTCTCCCAGGACAGTATTCCTGGCTTTGCATATATAAATTATAGGCAGAGGTAGGATCTGTACAGGCAGAGCTGAGAAAAGTATTATAACTAGGAGGCACCCATGTTTAAAATTCTGGAGTGTCAAGGAAGATTCCTTCAGGCTAAGACCTCAAGGGTCCCCACTGAAAGAAAAGCTCCAAATAAAGGAATCACTGAATAGTCCTTAACGGTACTAGGTCTACATGGAGGGAAGTAAGCAGTGAGGTACCACAAGGTTCCATCTTAGGCCCAGTACTCTTCAATATCTTCATAAAGTCTAACTTCATAGACTTAGATGGGGGACTAGAAGGGGAACTTACCAAATTTGTGGATGATACTAAGCTGGCAGGAAGAGTCAACACCTTAGAAGATAGACTCAAGAAGATCCAGATGGATCTTGACAGACTTGAACACTGAGCCCTAACTAACAAAATGAAATTCAATGTAGAGAAAAGCAAAGTCTTACACTTAGGCAAGAAAAAAACAAAAGTATGTATGTAGATTGGGAGAAACTAGACTTAATAGCAGTAACTGTAAGAGGGATCTTGGAGTCTTAGTGGTCAACCAATTAAATATGAATCAACAGTGCAGCGGCAGCCAAAAAAGCCAGAGGGATTCAATCAAGAACACTTGAAGTACTAATATCACTCTATAAAGCCTTAGTAAAACCACACCTAGATTACTGCATCCAGTTTTGGTCACATTATAAAAAAGATGTTGAGACTCTAGAAACAATGCAGAGAAGAACAACCAGGATGATTAGTGGCTAAAGCATATGAAAAATATTTACAGGAACTGGCTAATCTAGTGAAGAGAAGGACCAGGGGAGACATGATAGCAGTGTTCCAATATTTGAGGGGCTGCCACAAAGAGGAGGGGGTCAAGCTATTTTCCAAGGCACCCGAAGGCCAGATAAGGAATAATGGATGGAAACTGAACAAGGAGAGATTCAACCTAGAATTAAGAAGAAATTTTCTGACAGTGAGAACAATCAACCAATGGAACAGCTTGCCTCCAGAAGCTTCATCACTGGAAAGCTTTCAAGAAGAGACTGGACTGCCATTTGTCAGAAATGGTGTAAGGCACGGGTGTCAAACTCGCAGCGTCACATTGCCGTCACATGATATTTTGCAATTTTTTTCTTTTCGTGGAGCTGGGGTGGGCATGGCCTGTACATGACACATCTGGCCCGTGGGCCGCCAGTTTGACACACCTGGGTAGGGTCTCCTGCTTCGGCTGTGGGTTGGACTAGATGACCTACAAGGTCCCTTCCAACTCTGTTATTCTGTTCTGTTCTTATTCTATTTATAATTCAGAGCCTCTTTATGACTGCTAGAGCCTTGGGGCTTTGTGGCCTCTAGCTTATTTTGTAAAGGTTGAAGATGGAACAGCCCTCTTAATCAGCTGATCCCCATTTGTCTCCTGCATGAAGGTAAAACTCTGACTATAATTGATATGTTAAATTATATATGGAGGCTCTCTTCAAAATGCTCTTGGAACCCAATCAGCCTCTAATTTGGCCCGATTTCTTTACTAAAAGTATCAGCAGAACATAAGTATATGTACTGAGCTTTTAAAAACACCTTTTGGGGAATACAAACATCACAATTCATTTTCTCCAAAAAGTCCTAGGAATCAGAGATATCTGCAGGATTTAAAATTTTCATCAAATTGACAAAAGCTACATGAGTCTCTTGTGACACGAGGAGAAGAAGCTGCAGACAAGACAATGTCAGATATGAGGCAGCTTAACCTACAGAAGTAATAGGGGCAAGGCAAACATCCCAGAAGGAATCCCCTTCTGGGTTTTTTTTTTCTTTTGAACGGTAAAGACAATGGGGAAGCAATGTACTTTCAGACTTGCAAGGGTCTGTTACTTTAAAATAAAGGTAGTGTTAGTATCCATGGTTTGTACTCTTTATCTGGATCGCCTCAAAGGGCTGATGGATGTGAAAAAATATCAATGGTAAAATGGCAGTTCCCCATTCAACAGCGGTGCACAATCTTCCTGGATTCATATCTCCTGCTTGATGAGCAGTTGTAGCTGTGAGCTGGAAGACCTTTGTACCTGGAACACCTGGTGTGCTAGTTGCCCAGTTGTCCCTCTTCCTAGATCAGGAGGCCCTTCAGGATAGTCATTCATGCCCTGGTCATCTCAAACTTGACTTGCAATGCATTCTACATGGAGCTTCCCTTGAAGATCACCCAGAAGCTTTAACTGGTCCAGATTGCAAGGACTGGGCAGTTTCCTTCCAGATGCAATTCAAGGTGCTTGGTTGCTATCTATAAAGTCTTACATGGCCTGAGGCCTGCCTATATCTGTTTGGCTGCTTTGATCTGGCAGGGTCAGTGTGCTCTGGATTCTTTCCCTTGACCATACCACCTATTGGGCCCCTGAAATGTACCGTCTCTGTCATAGCAGCTACCTTCTGGAATGAGGTTCCTCTCACCTGAGATCTTAGTGGATCCCACCCTACTACCATTTCTGAAAGGCCTCAAAGTCCTTACTCTTTGGCTAGGATGGGTGTAGCCCCTTTCAAGAAAGAGGTGTGTGCTTGCTGCGGCTTGATTTTGCCATTATTGGTCTTCCTTTATTGCTCTATTGTTTTATTGTTTTATAGTTCTCGTGCCTTCTTGTGACTCCCTCAGAATCACTGAGGCAATGCAAACTTTGAATAATATACAAATAAACAAATAAACAAAAGCACTGGATTTTTTCCCCAAATGCTTCCCGTTGTCACAATTCCTTTGTTCTATTGAAAAATGCCTTTGAATTTACAAAGGTGAAATGCTGGCTTGTCAGCAATTTTGCAACTAGCAGCTTTTGGATTGGGGGATTGGGAAATTGAGATCTAAACAACACACATTGAAGCAGTTGAATTCCAGGAACAGGAAATGAAACATCCATAGGAGGTGGGGTAAGAAAGAAGTAGCTTTTTTAGCTCAGGAACTGGGCAAGAGTTTCTGCCTAGAAGATCTGCAGAGTCACAAGGGAAAATACCAGCTTTACTTTGTATTCCAATAAGATGGAGAAAAATCAGTAACCAGTCAATAGAGCTTCCATTGACAAATTATATTTCTAAAATCAGCCTGGTCCACAGCCAATCCCAAAGTGCATAGCATTGGTTTAGAGGTGCCTGTAGTTCCTTCTCATTGATTCTTTTCATGTTTTCTAACAAGGGCTACACTTCAAATTCAGAAACTTGGTTGCAAATGCTATAATTAGACAATAATTAGACAATTAGATAATTAATACCTTGTAAAGGTGATAGACAGAATTTATGTTAGTTTCTCTTTTATACAAATGGCTCTGGGCCCCATTATTTTTTGGAGGGAGGGGGGCACAATTTGAATGCTGGTTCTATCCAGCAAGATCTTAAACAGATTGATCCTAACCTATTTAAGGTGTGATTGGACAGAACTAATATATCCTAAAACAGTGATGGCGAACCTATGGCACGTATGCCAGAGGTAGCACTCAGAGGCACTCTCTATGGGCACGCCCCAGTCCAGCTCCATCGCGTTTCTCCTGCAGGGGGGAGAGAGGGAGGGACGGAGGAAGAGGGAAAGAGGGAGGGAGGGAAAGAGAGAGAGGGAAAGAGAAATGATGTTACAAAGTTTTTCTTTTTTATTGTTAAATGTAATATTGCAAAAACAAAAAAATGAAGGGGCATAAAAGTGCATTTATCACGTTTTTCTTAGGACATTTAGCTGAATTCTGCCTTGTTTATCATTATTTTAGGTAGTAAAACCTCATTATTCAGGTTATATTGCCGTGTTGGCACTTTGTGATAAATAAGTGGGTTTTGGGTTGCAGTTTGGGCGCTCAGTCTCTAAAAGGTTCGCCATCACTGTCCCAAAACATTGTCTTTATCACTATGAGAATTAAGATTTTCTATCAATACCATTCTTGTTGTCCCTTCAGATTACTGTCAACTTGCAAAGCATCCCTGGCCTGCTTTTGAGTTGCCATAGGCAAGAGGTATGGGAAAACGAACTCTGCAGTTGTGGCGAGGCAGCATGTCAGTCAAAACAAAAGCACATTCCAGCCATATCTCTGTCAAGGCCGTCTCCACGGTTACCCACAGTGGCCTGAGAGGAGTGATCTCTACAACCCATGAAATTACTTCATTGGAGAGTGTGACTGATGACAGACCTTGGGGGGAGGGGGAAACAGGGTCAGAGCTGGAATGTAAATTATGTGGGATCAGAGTTGGCTTCACTTGGGACCTGCCGACATGAAGCTCCTAATAAATACCGTATTTTTCAGAGTATAAGACGCACTTTTCCCCCTTAAAAGGGAGTGAAAATTTGGGTGTGTCTTATACACCGAATGTAGCCCTGCCCACCAGTGGTGGGTTTCAAAATTTTTTACTACCGGTTCTGTGGGTGTGGCTTGGTGGGCATGGCATGGCTTGGTGGGCGTGGCTTGGGCGTGGTCTGCCGCCCACCTGTTGGTCCCCACCCTTTGGCTTCTGCCTCCCAGCAATTTACCTCCTTGCAGCAAGCAGCAAACAGTCCGTTTCAGCTTCAACACAGCCTAATTAGCACAAGCAGTTGATTGTCTGTTGGATCGGCCTCCCAACCCTCAGCTGTTTCAGGCTGCAGGGATTGCCATTGCCTATTGCCGTGCGAGCCTCTGCTGTTTGCTGCAAGGAGGTAAATTGCTGGGAGGCAGATTTTTTTTTCTTGTGCTAATCAGGCTGTGATGAAAATGAAAATGAAACTAAAGCAGGCTGTTCGCTGTTTGCTGCAACGAGGCAAATTGCTGGGAGTCAAAGGTAGATTTTTTTTCTTGTTTTCCTCCCCAAAAAAGGTAAGTATGTTTTATAGTCCGGAGCGTCTTATACTCTGAAAAATACGGTAACTGGATTTCTTTTGAAGCTTGGTTCGAGACTCATGATTTAATTAGGGCAGGAACCCTGACAATTATCTTGCAGTTACAATGCACAGGAAGGCATTTTTCTTCTCCTGAAAGATGCAGAGTTCCTTCAATGCTTCTATTTAGGGAAGCAATTGAAACATTTCTTTTTAATCAAGCTTGTGAACCTGCCCAGATATTCTGTGTGCTGTGTACAGGTAGTCCTCGACTTACAACAGTTCATAGTGACTGTTCAAAGTTACAATGGCACTGAAAAAGTGACTTATAATTTTTCACAGTTACAGTTTTTGTAGCATCCCCATGATCATGTCATTGAAATTCAGATGCTTGGCAATTGGTTCATACTTATGGCCATTGCTGTGTCCCAAGATCATGTGATCACTTTTTGCAACAGAAATTTTTGGCTCAATTCTGTTTGTCAGTTGAGGACTACCTATATTTTATTATTTATTCTTGGTTGTGATTTTGAATATGTACTGGTATAATGGAAGAGCCAGTTTGGTGGAGTGGTTAAGGCATCAAGCTAGAAGAGACATGAGTTCAGTTCTGTCCTACGCACAAGTCAGCGGGATGACTTTGGGCCAGCCACTTTCCCAACCCTAGGAAGGAGGCTATGGGAAACCACTTCTGAATTGCAGAGACTTGTCCAGGCAGTTTCCAGGACTCAACACTGATTCAAAGGCACATACACGCGCACACACAAAATCATAATATCCCGAGGGAGGAAGAAAGAAATAGAAATTATTTTAATTACATTAATTTAGATGATGAAATAAAAAGTAATCAGTAAATTGAGCAAAGAAAATTAGGAAAACAAGACAGGAGTCTTTATCAAGGGATTAATAACTAAGTAATTTAAAATAAATAACTTGGAATGCTTTGATTCATTCCTTCCTGCCTGTAAGAAATAATTATTGAGATATATATAGATACAGTGTGTACACACAAACACATTTACACAATGTAATAGTATTTTACTAGTGGCATGGATAAGTCTCTTGGTGGCAGACCATAAAAATATTTTTTTCTTCTTGAGGATTACAGTTGATATCTGTCTGGAACCTGAAAAGCAGGTTCCAATTCATTGATAATGTTGCAGGGAGTTTCATGATCTTTTGCTTTCACAAAGGACTTTCAGATCACAGGCTGTATAATATAGCAGTAGGACTACAAACAAAAGCAGAGTTTTTTAACAGAAATTCTTTCCATCTCTCTACCCCATCTTAGTGCAAGATGATCGATCTGTATTGTTGGAAGAACACCAAACATTAATGTGTGTCGTTCAGTGTTTTTAAGCCTTGGCAACTTTTAAGATCCGTGCACTACAACTCCCAGAACTCCTCTCCCTAGCATGCTGGCTGGGGAATTCTGGGAATTAAATCTGCACATCTTAAAGTTGCTAAGACTGAAAAACACTGGTGTAGATGTAGGAAGTTAGCACCCACCCCTTTCCTAAAAGAATGAAATATTTTAGGAAATATTAAAGAGGCAGAATATTATATTTCCCTGTATGAGAAATGGAGAAGCATGTTTTAAAGATGAAGCAGCTTCCATCTTCCTGCCCCCCACCCTTTGTCAATGGGCCATTAAGGCCTGGGCCAGTCTATTTTCCATAATAAAGATCTACCTCCTTCAGGCAGAGCCATAGTAGGAATTGCCAAAGATCCAACAAAGATAGGATTAGCCCTCTACCCATCTAACAACAGAAGCTCACCACATGGCACCTGGGAAGATTACATCAGCCAGCAAGGCTAGCTAAGACCCCCACCCCCTGGGAGTCTGACAACCAATCAGGATACTCTTTCAGGGCCCCAGGAAGTTCAAAGCCAGAGAAAGCATAACAACCCAGGGACTCGCTGTATCTGCCCCTTTTCTGTTCAGGAACTCAAACCATGTGATCCTCTCCACCATTAAACCCTCTTTTCAAGCAGACTCCATGTTTCCAGTGTCTTTTTCCCCACTTGGAGCAGAACCCAGAAGGATATTTCTTCCTACATAGATGAGGTGACCAGACGTCCCGCTTTTGGCGGGACAGTCCCGCTTTTGAGCAATTTGTCCCGCGTCCCGCGGCGTTTTAAAAAAGTCCCGATTTTTCATTCTGCCTCCTGAATCCCCGCTGATGGATAGAGGGAAAAAAAACTCTTTAAACTCTTGCCGCGGGGCTTCAAAGGGCCGACCTACAGCTGATCAGTGTTAAAAAAAAAATGAATAGACCCATGCCTGCAAAAATAGAAAAAAACAGCCCCTGTTAACAGCTTCCGCTAGGTTAATTAGCTGCAAAAAGCTGCAAAAAGTTCCTGGAGCAGATTTCCCCCCCCCCCCCCCAGCTATACTGAAAACAAAGGCGAAAGCGAAACTAAACCTGCAACATGACAAAATGAGGCAGAGAGAGATTTCTTTCTTTTTCTTTTTCTTTTTCCTCACCAAAAAAGGTAGGTACAAAACTGCAAACAATGGGAAATTTTGGGCAAAAGAGGAGAGTTCAAGATTTTAAAACACAAAAGAAAAAAAGCTCTATTTAACTAGGGAATTGTAATAATTGAGATACTATTAATAATTGTATATTGTGTTGAAAGCAGAAATGGTTAAGTTGTGGTTTGGAGGAATATATGGGGGAAATTATTTGGTTTATTATTATTGGTAAATATAATTAATTGATTTGTAAGAAATTGGATTGCATGGAAATAATTGGAATATTCATGTTCATATTGATTAATATACAAAAAAGATAGTTATATAACTAATTGATTTATATTAAAATGTTGAATTTGTATTAAACAACTGTATTACATAATTACATAATTAACCAATGTGAGGATGGATATAAAAATAGATGAAAATGGGAAGTGGTATAATATAGAATAGAAGGGAAAAATTGAATTTGATTAAGATTAGAGATGAGGATGAAGGGTAATATTGGTTTTTTACAAAAATAGATGAGGAATAAATATGGCAAAAAGGAAATATAGAAATTGTAAATTTAATTGAAATGACTAAACGCTGTTTAAATTTGTGAACCAGCCAAATATTCTGTTCAAAGAAAATACATTGCATGTTTGTATGTGTGTTTCTAATTATTGCTATTTATTCATATTTGTTCTCTTTTATTCTTTAAAGTTTAACAATTCATTCTTAATCTTAATATCTTTATATTTGCTTGGGGTTGGCTTTCTTCCCTTTCATCTTTTTTATTGTACAGCAATCTTTCTCCTCAAACCTACCACCACTCTCTTTTCTTTCCTTCTTACTTTCTCTTCCCCCCACCCTCTTTTTCTCCTCCCTACTTCCTCTTCCTTTCTCCTTCTCCTCCTCTCTTCCTCCCTCTCTTACCCTCACTCCTACTCTAATTTCCATTCCTTCATCCCTCTCTATTGCTGTATCCTTTAATGCATATGGACTACTCAGAGGGCTGAAAAAGTTATTTTTGACTGGTCCTCACACTTTTGACCAGTCCTCGAACTTACGACTGTCCTCACATTTTACATTTTTGCCCTATCTTGTCATCATGGTGAAGAGAAGCAGTTGTGAAATGAGTGACATGGTTGTTAAGAATGCTGCACGGGCATAAATGTGAGGATGGTCATAAGTGTGAGGACCAGTCAAAAGTGCGAGGACCTGTCAGAAATGACTTTTTTCAGCCCTCTGGTTAGTCCTTTTGTGCATATGGACTACTCAGAGGGCTGAAAAAGTTATTTTTGACTGGTCCTCACACTTTTGACCAGTCCTCGAATTTATGACTGTCCTCACATTTTACATTTTTGCCCTATCTTGTCATCATGGTGAAGAGAAGCAGTTGTGAAATGAGTGACATGGTTGTTAAGAATGCTGCATGGGCATAAATATGAGGATGGTCATAAGTGTGAGGACCAGTCAAAAGTGCGAGGACCTGTCAGAAATGACTTTTTTCAGCCCTCTGGTTAGTCCTTTTGTGCATATGGACTACTCAGAGGGCTGAAATAGTTATTTTTCACTGGTCCTCACACTTTTGACCAGTCCTCGAACTTACGACTGTCCTCACATTTTACATTTTTGCCCTATCTTGTCATCATGGTGAAGAGAAGCAGTTGTGAAATGAGTGACATGGTTGTTAAGAATGCTGCATGGGCATAAATATGAGGATGGTCATAAGTGTGAGGACCAGTCAAAAGTGCGAGGACCTGTCAGAAATGACTTTTTTCAGCCCTCTGGTTAGTCCTTTTGTGCATATGGACTACTCAGAGGGCTGAAATAGTTATTTTTCACTGGTCCTCACACTTTTGACCAGTCCTCGAACTTACGACTGTCCTCACATTTTACATTTTTGCCCTATCTTGTCATCATGGTGAAGAGAAGCAGTTGTGAAATGAGTGACATGGTTGTTAAGAATGCTGCATGGGCATAAATATGAGGATGGTCATAAGTGTGAGGACCAGTCAAAAGTGCGAGGACCTGTCAGAAATGACTTTTTTCAGCCCTCTGGTTAGACCTTTTGTGCATATGGACTACTCAGAGGGCTGAAAAAGTTATTTTTGACTGGTCCTCACACTTTTGACCAGTCCTCGAACTTACGACTGTCCTCACATTTTACGTTTTTGCCCTATCTTGTCATCATGGTGAAGAGAAGCAGTTGTGAAATGAGTGACATGGTTGTTAAGAATGCTGCATGGGCATAAATATGAGGATGGTCATAAGTGTGAGGACCAGTCAAAAGTGCGAGGACCTGTCAGAAATGACTTTTTTCAGCCCTCTGGTTAGACCTTTTGTGCATATGGACTACTCAGAGGGCTGAAAAAGTTATTTTTGACTGGTCCTCACACTTTTGACCAGTCCTCGAACTTACGACTGTCCTCACATTTTACGTTTTTGCCCTATCTTGTCACCATGGTGAAGAGAAGCAGTTGTGAAATGAGTGACATGGTTGTTAAGAATACTGCACGGGCATAAATGTGAGGATGGTCATAAGTGTGAGGACCAGTCAAAAGTGTGAGGACCTGTCAGAAATGACTTTTCAGCCCTCTGAGTAGTCCCTATACACATAGCCATGGCCACCCGGTCACATGACCAGCTAGCCACGCCCACCCAGTCACATGGCTTCCAAGCCACGCCCACACAATAAGTCACGCCCACAATGGTGTCCTTCTTACCAATGTTAAAATCTGTTCACCTTACCCTATACGCATAGCCATGGCCACCCGGTCACATGACCAGCTAGCCACACCCACCCAGTCACATGACCAGCTAGCCACGCCCACCCAGTCACATGACCAGCTAGCCACGCCCACAAAATAAGCCACGCCCACAATGTCCCTCTTTACCAATGTTAAAATCTGGTCACCTTATACATAGATGATAAAATGTTCAAAAACCTTATGGATCCCTGAGAAAACTCACAAGCCAATGACCAATCAATTCCCCTGAAGCACCCATTTAAGATTTTTGGGTTAGCGAAATTCAAAAGCACTGACAAATTCCCCAAATGCTAATCATATGTCCCAAAAGAATACTATGATCTATACTAGAAATTATCACTGGGGATAATGATCAATTGAAATAATTTCCCCAGGCAATTCTGTGGCATAAATAATCAACCAGGGCAGCCAATGCTATTTTCCACCCCAAAAGTCTTTGAATCCAGATGTGGAAAAAATTTCAATGTGTATAATTAAAAAAAATCTACACGTGTATAGTTTCATTTACTTTAAAGGGAAGGTTGCCAATGTTGGGTTCAACTTCACACTACATGTCAAGGTGGGCAGTGGTTTGTTTCAGGGGTGGGTTCTACTTACCTTTACTACGGTTCGCATGTGCAGATCACCAATGACTGACATCCAGGGCAGTGGGCGGAGCCTCCCGCCGGTTTTACTTGCGAACCGATCTGAACCGAACCACTGGTTTATTTCACTTTGGCTTGTTGGATTGTATGTACCGAACCATTGCATTTTGCAAATTATAATTAATGGCTTTGCATACTGTGGGAAATAAACCCACCCCTCTCCTAGAAAATGAAATATTTTGGGAAATATTAAAAAGGGCAGAATATTTCCCCCTAAAAGGGAGGCAAAAATTCATTCCCCCCACCTTTGTCAATGGGCCATTAACGCCTGAGCCAGTTCATTCTACATAACAAAGATAGGATTAACCTCTACCCATCTAGCAACAGAAACTCATCACATGGCACCTGGGAAGATTACATCAGCGAGCAAGGCTAGCTAAAACCCCCAACCCCTGGGAGTCTGACAACCAATCAGGATATAGGAACAGGAAACACTAAGGTGGGGCCCAAGAGAGGGTATAAAACCAAGGGACTCTCAGCATCTCAACCCTTTTTCCTTTTTCTTCACCCAACATCTTGAAGCATAGGATTGCCTTTTCTGCCCAGAACCTCAAAACCATGTGGTCCTGTCCGTCATTAAACCATCTTTCCAAGCAGTTTCCATGTTTCCAGTGTCTTCTTCCCCACTTGGAACTGAACCCAGAAGGACATTTCTTCCAACAATACTGTGTAAACACAGTCACTTGTGATATATTCAGTTAACTGTGGTTGAGTGAGCAATGGTTTAGCACAATATATAAACCTGGTCATAATACAGTGGAAGTTCATGGAAAATGTAAGAAGTCTCACAAAATAGTTTTTAAGAGGAGTTGGGCCATACGTCTCTTTCAAAGGGATTACAATCTCTATTTCCCTGGTCAAGTCGATTTCAGGCAACTACCAGTACTATTAGTTGTTTGTTTGTTTGTTTATCAGCAAGTCAGAATGAGCTTTATTTATTTTCCCATTTTATCCTACCTTTCTGCCTAACCATTAATCAAACAAACCTTATAGGTCATTCACTACTGAACAATCTATAATGGATTAAGGTCAGTAGATCACATGACCATATCCAACATATGGGAAGAAGAGTGTTAAGATCCACTCATCCTATTCTCTGGTGGCTTCAACAGGAAAACTTGTTATTTTTCTGGATTGTTTAGGAGTTAAATGTTTAATTCTTGACTCTTTGATCTTTTGAAAGAAGATACTTTCTCATAAGATCAAAGAGCAACATTATGTTGCCAAGGAGTTCTAGTGCTAATGTAAATGGCAACCTAAAAAAGACCTTAGATGAAAATGGCCTCTGTTTATGTTCACGTACAAACACTGACTAAGGTCAAGAATAATTTACAATAAAACAAATATTAGTTTTAAAGACATCACAAAGGATCAAATTCTTTGGTGGAAAATTTCTAAAAGGGCAGAGATGGAAGTCTTGCAGTAATTAGTTTTCATGAAGCTCCAATTAATTACTGCCACACTTAGTTTGTAAAAATTGCACTGATTTCTAATTAACTTTTAAGAAGGTTTAAAGCTTAATTGTTGAAATATATATCCCTAAACCACATGGGATGAGGATATGTAATAGAACAGTGTTTCTCAACCTTGGCAGATTGAAGATGAATAGATTTCAACTCCCAGAATTCCCCAGCCAGCATAGCTTTGTTAATCTATGATGGCAAAAAATCAGGTGGTGGATATTATAATGTCTAATGATATGTGAGAATAACTTGGAAGACAAGAGGAAGAACCAAAGATTAGACCATGGCAGCTGAATAGAGATGTAGCAGAAGGGACCATCCTTAATTTCTTGGACTGCAAAGGCGAGGGGAGGGGAAAAGAGATATACTTACAGACTTGCAAAATTATTGTCAACCTTATGAGATAGTCCAGAGAAGAAGCACACCCTGAAATGCTAGCTCTAACTTTATTATAAGGTTACATTGATAGAATCTTACAAAACTGAAAATACATCTCCCCCTCCCCTCACCTGTGCACTCCAAGAAACTCAATGTGGGTCTATTCTGAGACTTTTGCCATGCCCCCATTCTTTCTACAGACTCAGAGCCTCTTATTTGACTAGTCTAATCTGCAGCTCTTCCTCTCCCAAGGCTATTCCCCCATACCATTACAGGTATCTGTCTAACAGATGCTGCCCAGTTCATCAGCTGCATGCAATGGCTAGATTGATGCAGACCAGAGGTGGCATTCAGCAGGTTCTGACCAGTTCTGGAGAACCGGTAGCAGAAATTTTGAGTAGTTCAGAGAACTGGTAAATACCACCTCTGACTGGTCCCACCACCATCTATTCTCTGCCTCCAGAGTCCCATCTGATTGAGAGGAAATGGGGATTTTGCAGTAACCTTCCTCTGGAGTAGGGAGGGAATGGAGATTTTACAGTATCCTTCCCCTGCCATGGCCACCAAGCCATGTCATGCCACGCCCACCAAGCCACGCCCACAGAACCGGTTGGAAAAAAAATTGCATCCCACCTCAGATGCAGACCTCAAAGTGACTGTTTTGGAAAAGCAGAACTCTTAATAGATCATTAATAAAAAAAATTGAATTTACACACATCACAAGGTTACATGCAATCTCAGAAGAGTTCAACAAAGGCTTTCTAGCAAAGAAAAATGTTAAGTGATAAGGTATTGGTATTTTGTCTGATAGGTAACCTGTATCTGCATAATCAACCTATATTCTTTTCCTCCTCACCTTATCCCAGTTTAAATCCTATGTTAGTCTGTGTAGCTGATGAAGAGAGCTGAGTTTCAAAAGCATAAGCCTTTTCCTACAATTTGTTTTTTTTTAATTGAAGAAGTTTTTCAAATACAAAATTTTTCCCCCTTTTCCCCCCCTCCTCCCTAACCCCCCCTCCCCTCCCCCTGTGACTTCTTCATAGTAAAACCCAAATTCATAACAGATTATATAATACTTTACCATCTCCTTACTCCATCCCCATATGCTGACCCTTACTTTCTAATAAGATTATCATATCCCCCTTATACTATACATTTCAAAATGACTTTCTACTATAACATTATATAATAACTCCTAATTTAGCATAATAATAAATCAAATCTTTTATGTATATTAATCTATCATTTCAAAACAACCTTCCGCTATAAAACTATATAATAAATCCTAATTTAACATTTATTCAGTTCATAGTCTACCCATTTCCTTCACCCCCATCGTTATATCTCTTAACTCAAATCTTTTACATATATTCATATCTAAACATATCCCTTTTCTTAAGCTAAACAATCAATAAACTAACCTATCTCCACCCACTTTCCTACAAGACTACCATACTTAATAATTCTTAATATCTTTATTCTTCTGCCCACTCCACTAAAAAATATTCCCTTATGTAAATAAAATCCTCTTAAAAAGACTTTAGGCTTGTAATCCATATAATATCTTCTGTAATGTCTTTCAACTGGATTATAAACTCCATCACCCATAGTAGGGTAACATCACATCCTAATTCCAACAGTATGTTTGGTATCTTCAATTACCATCTGCCCCCATCAATAGCAAATATCTTCATAAAAAAAAAACAACCACCCAAGTGACTTTGTATTTGTATTCCATATAGTGTCTGTAGAGGTGTCTTTTATCCAAATTATTAGTTCCAACCACCGTAATAGGGTAACAACCAGATCTTCTGTGTGCCCCAATCCCATAACTCTCTTGCCTTGTAACTCAGCATAAACGTAGTAAATTTATCAAAGAATCCAAAAAAAGATAATTCCAATCCATTCAGTTTAAGGCCCTTTTCACATCCCAAAAGTACAGCACTGCAGAAGTCTGTCACTCTCCTCAGGATAATGTAAACCAATACTTTGCCTCAGCTATCTTTTCATGTATTCAATCATCTCTTAAATAACTGGCATTACACTGTTGTTTAGTTTAAAAGTTTTTGTTTTTGTGAGACCTGTTTCTTCTTTTCTTAACTTTTTGTGGGTTGGATCTCCATCCTGAGTTCCTTTCTATGGATTGTATATCAACTATTTGGTTTTCAAGCTGATCTATAACTTGATCTTGTTGGTTTCGCTTTTCTGGCTTAAATCTCCATTCTGGTTCTATAAATTGTATATCAACTGATTGATTTCCATGCTGGTTTGTGACTTGATAAGTCATTACATTAGAATCCAGAGCTGCCTCTTTTATATTAAATGGTCCAGCTGAGACCTCTGAAAGAGAATCCAAGAGCGGCTCATCTGTAGAGACCTCTGTAACTTGTTGTTTCTTCATTACTTCCTCCTCCTTCTGCTTTTCTTGAATTTCTATCTCTTGTTGATTTTGCTTTTTAAGGACCTTGTAGTAAAATTCTTCCGCTTTTTCAACAGTATTTAACTGATATCTTTCTTCTTGGTATCTCAATATTATACCAACTGGAACATCCCACCTGAATGAAATATTTTGTTTTTTAAGCTCAGTCACCAAAAGTCCAAATTTTTTTCTATCTTTTAACATCTTTGGTGGCAATTCTTTATATATCCAGATCTTTCTTCCATACAATTGTGGAGTAGAATTAAAGGATTTTTGCACAATATCATTTCTTATTTCTTTATCTGTGAAGTAAATCACCACATCTCTAGGCAGTTGCCTTTGCTTTGCAATCCAAGAATTTACTCTATAGGCCTTGTCGATCTTACAAGATACCTCATCAGGATGAACCTTTAAAATCCCAGCCAGAATTTGAGCAGATATTTTTCTTAGATCATCTCTATTATTTTCCTGTAATCCTCTCATTCCGATCGCAAATTCTGTGAGCCTGTATTGCATCATTACAACTTCTCTTTCAATCCCTTGCTTTATATCATCTGCATTGTAAGTCTCGTGACCAGCTTCCTTTTTAGACTTTACTTGTAAACTATTGTCTTGAATATTTATCAAATCATTTTCAATTCTTTGTATTTTATTGTCCAAATTATAAATCTTATCAACTTCCTCCATTTTAGACTCTAATAATTTGATATTTGTATCCATCTTTATAACAACTTCTGAAAAAGCATTAGTCACTGTTACAATCTTTCGTTGCAGATTATCATACTTTAGTTGTATCATTTCTTTAATTTCCTGCCTTAATTTCTCAAATTTCTGGTTCATAGTCTCATGATATTTTGCCATTTGCTCCTGAAGAAATTCTTTTAAATTAAAACCATTCTGCAAAGTCTGTAGGCTCAGAGCTTGTTCAGCTAATTGTGGATGGGGGAACACCCCCCCCATTGCTTGTTTATCAGCCATCCTGCCACACAAAAGAGCTCTTTTTTTTTTTAAAGAAAACTTTTCCCCAAACAAGATCAAATACAGATCTCCAAGAAAAAAGAAACTTAAAATGGATATTTTCCTTCTAGTCTAGCCGGCACTGTATATTTCGCTACTGTGTAGCTTATTACGGAAGGACTTTCACTTTCGGCTTTTTTCTCAAGCCTCAGCAGTCACCATTTTAAACTCATTTTTTCTGTTCAATTAGAAAGACTTGTAAAATCATTAAAAATACTTGCGGTTTAGGGTCCGAGGTACAAATCTCGCTCTCTTTAATTGGACCATCTGTTATTTTATTAGTTGGTCCAGTCCCAGCGCCTAGCTCTGCAAAAAGGCAGAGTCCTCCCGAAGCCCGGAGCAGCGGCGAGCGAAAATAGGGAGTCCCACTCTGCTCGTCCCCTAGAGTAAAAAAAAAACTCTGGGGACTTCACAGAGGGCTCTACCTGCCCTCGCCTGTTCTGGCTCACATTTCCATCAGGAAATGGAGTTTTTCGAGCCACCTTTCAGGTGTAAAGGCGGCTCTTTACAGGCAACGGGGCTGGCGGTCACGGAGGACCGTCTGGTGGCGACGGAAGCCAGACCGGAAGTCCCTACAATTTGTTAATTAGGTGATCTGAGAAAATATGACTTATATTATAATATTCAGATGGCAAAAATCTTGCATCTTTCTGGCTAGGCCTGCTTTGGTTGTAGTTCATAACAGGATGGCTTTTCTCCCTGTATTTGAGGATACCCCTACACTACATTGTTTAACTGAAGAGGCATCTTTTCACCCAACCTTCCCTATACGAATAACTGAGGCAGTCTGGTTTGTGGCCTTCCATTCTCCTTTCCATTTTAAATTTAGGTGACAGCTTCAGAATTGGTATCAATGAGATACTTGTTGGACATCTCACTGCCATACTGAAAAAATGGGATTAAAAAACAAGAAGGCAAATACAAACCACGTCCATATTGTTGCCAAGAAAATCTAAACGGTACCAATGAAAGACTCTAGGCCAATCTGAATGGATTTTTACAAGCTTTAACTCTTTTAAGGTTGTATTTAATTATACTTTTGAAATAAGATCTCATACCTTTTTGAGATCATTTATGAGCCTTGGTGGTGCAGCAGACTAAACCACTGTTAAGTAACACCAGCTGCCTGCAATTACTGCAAGTTCAAATCTCACCAGGCTCAAGGTTGACTCAGCCTTCCATCCTTTCGAGGTAGGTAAAATGAGGACCCGGTTTGTGGGGGCAATAAACTGACTTTGTATAAAAAAGAACACTGCTGGGGGGGGGTGAAGCCCTACTAAGCAAGTATATACAAAAGTATGAAGGCTATTGCTTAATGCATTGTAAGCTGCCCTGAGTCTCTGGAAAAGGGTGGCATATAAATAGAACCAATAAATAAATAAATAAATAAGTATGCCATTTAAAAATGATTTGGAATTATTCGATCCAACCTCTCCTTCCTTCCCACTCTGTATATGTGTACTGTAAAGTCCCAAAATATACTTGAGTCACCAGAATGCCAAAAAGAGCCACTGCACTGCACTGTTCTATTATTATTATGTCCCTTCACTACACAGAGACATTTCCTTATATTTGTTACATAGAGGACCCTATTGGTGACTGGCTGAGGGGAGTAACTCAGAGCATGTATTGCTGCTTAAGTTTAAGTTTATTTTGTCAAGCATATATAAGATAACAGGTAAAAGTATAAACATAATTTGAATACATGAAAAGAGTAAGTAAAAAGGAATATTAGGACAGGGAGGGTAGGCACCCTTGTGCGCTTATGCAAGCCCCTTACAGACCTCTTAGGAATGGGGTGAGGTCAACAGTAGCCAGTTTAAGGTTAAAGTTTTGGGCGTTTGGGGAAGAAACCACAGAGTCAGGTAGTGCATTCTGCTTGATGAATCCCACCTTTTAAAATTACGAATACATGCATACATTTATAAAAAAAACCCTCCATGGCAGTAAAACCCTTTTGTGTACGTCTTGGTCCTCAAAAACGGGCGTGCGCTGAGAAAGAGTTAGAGAGAGAGAGACACACACAGGTAAGAGAGATCAACTGTTCCTCAGCATGATTTGATCTAGAAATATGTAAACGGCGCGGTTTCTTTGTGGGGTTGGTCGAGGCTGAGAATAAACATGGATTAAGCCTGCGCGAGGATCCTCTGTGAGGACATCCCTCCATTCATCCAGACCTCAAGCAGCCCGGGCGAAATTTCGTCAGGGAAGCCGGTGAGTCAGTGTTTCTTCCGAAGGGAAAAGAAAGAAAGGCAGGCAGGCAGGCAGGCAGGCGGGCGTGCTGGAACCGAGGCCTCTGAGACTGGGACGGTCGTTTGGCTCGAAAACAGACCCATTCGGAAGACCCACGCCGGGGCGCTGTCGCTCTGCTTAACCCGGGCCCGGCCCTTCTGTATGCCGCCGCCGCCGCCGCGGCGAAGGCGGGACCGAGAGGGCGGGATTCCGGGGAGGAGGTGGCCACGGCGGCGGCTCATCTGTCTGGTGTGGCCCGGCCCGGCGCGGGTTCGAGCGGGCGCGCTAGGAAGCGGGTGAGGCCGAGCAGCTCTGCCCAAGCCGACCAGGCCGTACTTGCGCGGCGGGGTCGGCCGCAGAGCAATTCGCCGGGCCCCCCGCTGACCTCCGCCCGGCCGAGCGAGGTGGGACAAAGCGGGGCCTCTTCCTTCACCTCTGCGACTCCGACCGAAGGAGCTGCCCGACTCCGTTTGGAAAGAGGTGAGACGCCCCGCGGGATCGGGGCCTGCACACGAGGTTGCGGGCTGGGTAAGCGGAGCCGCCTCGATCGCTACGGCCGCTGCCGGAGGAGAAGGGAGGCGTCCCGCATCGAGCGGGAGAGGCCTCCCCGTGGTGGACCTTTGGGCGAAGAAGCCGAGGAAATTGAATGCGTGGTTCTTGGAGAAGCCGAAGGCTGCAGGATCGGGGGATAGGGAGGGAGGGAGGGAGGGAAGCAGACGGCAATCCAGGGAAGTATCTCCAAGTCCCCCGTGCAGAGACTGAACAAATCTCTCTACGGCGTTAAGATGCAGGCTGTACTTGCACAAGGCAAACCATGGTTAAGTGAGCCACGGTGCTTACCCAACTTTGCAGAGCAGAACGGTTCAGTAAAGTAACTATTGGCCGACTAGGTTGGCGCAATAGACAGGAACAGAAACTAGTCAATTGCATTTTAGTTTAGCGTGTTGCATGACTCCTAACTACATGCTTGGGTGGCAGAGCTGCAGACCTGGGACAAATACACACCTCTTTCTCAGACTTGTTGTGACTGAAAGATATACTTCTGCTTTGTGGCTAAGGCTGAAGGAAGCCTGACATCAGGCTTGAGCCATTTCATTTGTCAACTTGGCTTGGTGACCAGAAAAGCTCCCTTGCTCTTAAGTCTAAGGGAAACAGTGGAGGAGGCCAGTGGCTTCCTTTGGCACCCATTGCTAATTTTAAAAAGTGAAAAATAACCAGACGTTCATCAGCTTCTGACATGAGGCCTTTCCCCAGCAGAAGTGCTATTTCCACATCTTGGATGCTGTAGGACCGTATATGAAATTGCTGTCCTCAGTTCCAGCCCTTCTGTTTGCTCCTGTTTGCCGTTATCTGACTTCTCTCCAAGATAATGTCTGACAAAGCCTGACAGATTTTATATATTTACTTAGGCAGTGCTGGGATTGGGGGTGGGTAAGGATACTGTTTTAAACTAGTGCAGGTAAGGATCACTTAAGACGGTTGTATTTATGAGATGGGAAGGATATGAAGGTAATATCATAGTAATGGTATAGAAAAAAATGTTGCCAGGATAGGTTTGTACATAGGAAAGATGCTCAAACTGGTTCTGATGCTGCTATATTATCTAGTCATTCACATATCTAGCTTTAAGCTTGCTTTGAAAAGATCTAACTCTTTTTATGCAAATTTTCTGAGTCAAAAGCCTGCTGTTTGCAATTTTATCTTTGGCCTCCCTTTAATATAATTAACAAAATACAGTAACATTTTAAAGGGATTGTGCTAAATCAATTAACTCTGGAATGACAGGGAAGTGTTTGTTGCAGACTTGTTAACAGAGGCTGAATAACAGATCCTGTTATAAACAAACAGATACTGGACATCCGTGCTGTTCCATGAAAAGCTGGATGCTGCAGTATACATAAATGCGCTAAACAAACAAGGTTGCTTACATTAGCTTATTGTGCCCAATTCAGCTCCGGATACTGTGCAAGTTTTATTTGATAGAGTCCTGAACTGCAATTTCACTTGCCTCAGCAGTGTGGCAAATGCTTACCAAGAGGAAAAAACTAAAATTTAATGGTGCATATTATGGGGATGGCTTTTAGGAGATTGTTTGGTGCATTGTCATCTTGCCAATTCTTTTTTTTTCTGAAAACTCTTGGCTGTTGGACTCTGTGGGTATCAGTCTTAGACATCTGTCTTTGTAAGCTTTGCTTCTTGTCCTTCTGTTTGTATGTTGAAGTTATAGATAGCTTGATACTGTTACCTCTTTTCCCTTTGCATACTTCCTCCTTATGTTCAGGTTCCCTGGCAGGATCAAAGATATTTATGCCCCAGATATCCAAGTAGGATTTCAATTTATATTTGCATGCTACATTTGAAATCCTTCCCTACTGAGCAATAGGTTTTGATGTTTAGTATTGTTTAAATAGATAGTCATTTAAGTATGTGATTTAAATATGGAAATGATAATGATGATATCCAGTTCTACAAAAAAAAATTAAGTGGAAGATATCTGCAGAGAATTGGTGAGAAAAAAATAGCCGTGGAGCATTTGCAAAGGAGAAGTGCACTATTAATGTGGCTTTTGAGGAGTGGAACATGGATGGTGTGCAGGTGGGCTTTCCTTAGAGTTTTTCATGCAACTGTTACTATTTTGATCTAGAAGGCATATTGAGGAGAAATTTTTAGATTGGAATGTCTACTTTTACCCTTTCCATTTGAGTTGTGGGCAGATGTTGGTAATGAAGATAATATCCATCAGACTGAAGATCTTACATCTTTTGAAAATATTCTAATGCAAAATGCTATGATGCTGTAGCTTGCAAATGTTAAAATCAGTGTTAATGGATACAAGAAATAGATATTCCTAAAACGCTATGGAAGCCCCCCCCCCCGTCTTGTAGTTAAGGTTTATTTTTATATTGGGGATAAGTGTTAGCCAAGTACTTGTTTTCTCTTACCCTGAGCTATACATGGTAGATTATCAAGAGTAGTTAGTTGGGGATATCATTTGATATACAGTGATTGAGAGTTAAAATGCTTCTTCCCCCCTAAGAAAATCTTTTTTCTTTTCTTGGAAGTGTTAAAAATAGTATAATATTGTGCCTAAGTCACAAATTACAAAGGATCCTGTTTCAACTTTGATAAAGTGCAGAATTTGGATTATGTGGAGCAGACACTGATTATCTTTATGGCACATGTTTTTTTCTTTGGAGCTACAAAAAATAGACCGGAATTAATGGAGTTCCATTATTAGCTTTTTTCCTATGCTATTAATATAGAGATTGAGAGATATATTTGTAAGGGAGGATCAGCAGGAATTAATATCATTTGTTCTCCTTGGGCAGTTTTAAACTATATTTCTCCCTTACAAATGCCTGAAGGCTGTTTTTTCTTGTTGACACTCTGAAGTCTGTACTTTCTTCTGAATCTTGAAAGAACTACATATTTCCCAATCCATATTTAAATGGCATGTACAGTTGATTGCCTATTCAAATGATACTAAAAATGAGATTTCAAAAATGCATCCATTGCTGCCTTCTGATGAAAATAGCATGTTAGGGCTCCAGAATGGCACTGGCCACAGCTGGGATCAATATTACTGATGGGTTTTGGAAAGAGAAATCAGCAAGCCAGGATTATATTCCTCTTCCTTTTACCACCAATTGTCCCTTCATAGATCCCTTCTGTCTGTGCCATGTCTCTTATCTTGGCAAATGTTGCGATGGAAACATATATTTGGAATTGTAATACCCAGTTTATTTTATTTTTATTTATTTATTTTAAAAAATTGCTATAGGTTTCCATCTTATGCCAAATTCGGGGCAGCTCCCAATCAAGAATTAAAACATTAATAAAATAACATTAAAAACATTAAAATAGAAAAACCATAAACATTCAAAGCAAAAAACAAAATAAAACACCCTGCCACCAAGTTCAGCTTCCAACATGCAGTCACCTCATTCTGTACCAGGGCTTGGGAGAAAAGCCAAGTTTTCAGTGCATTTCGGAAGCCTAGGAAGAAAGAGACCTGCCGAACTTGCTTATTCCTATGAGTTGACCAAGAATAAAATGGGAGTTCAACAAACTCAGAACTTAATTTTAGCTTTTCTCTTAGTATCAGTCCTGATACCTACACTTTGGGGCAATAATGCCAGAATTATAGAATTGAAAAGGTAGATGTTAATATTTGGCTGATAAAACTGGATTGCTAAGGTTGTTTTGTTTTTTTGTGGCCTGATGGAAATGCAACTATCATGTGATGAACATAGAATCATAGGGCGGGAAGGGGCCTTCGGAGGTCTTCTAGTCCAACTTCCTGCTCAAGGCAGGAAACCTTATACCATCTTGGTCAAATGGTTGTCTAGTCTATTTCTGAAAACTCCCAATGATGGAGCCCCTACAACTCCGGGAGGCAAACTATTCCATTGATTAATTGTTCTCACTGTCAGATAATTTCTTCTTATTTCTAGATTGGATTCTCCATAGGTACCATTAGGGTATGAGGCTTGAAGATGGCAGGCTATTTCCCAGTTTAGGCTTATTGAACTGAATGGGCATTGGACAACAGTATCACATTTGTATCTGCTATTCATTAACGTAAAAAAGTTAAAGGAATCCTTGAGGATTTTACTCCGCTAGTCGTTGCCAGCTACTATATAGGTGCTGGTGCTCATCTCCATTTCAAAGCCATAGAGCCAGCACTGTGTGAAGACATTTCCAAAGTCATGCGGCCAGCATGACATCACAGAAAGCTGTTACCACCCCAGCAAAGTGGTACCTATTTATCTACTCGCATTTGCATGTTTTCGAATTGCTAGCTTGGCAGGAGCTGGGGCAAGGACAGAGCTCACTCTGTCAGATGGCGCTTGAATCTCAAACCTGGGCTGCCAGCTTTCCAGCTGACAAGCCCAGCGTCTTAACCGCTGAGCAACCATGCCACTTTCTATTCATTAACCAGAAGAATTCCATTTGGTTTTCCTTCTTTTAGTTACAAAATGTTTCTGCTTCTGTTTGAAATAAAAATCTCATCCAATTTCTTCTTCTTCTTCTTTTAAATATTAGACCCAACAAAGAGTGGACCAAAGCCATGTATTCCTGCCAGCAGACAATTCCACTAGGATTTTAAGGACACCATTTACCTGGCTTCAGTGCTTGAGGCAGAGGCAACTGTGCATCATTCCTGTTCCCCCCCTGTGGGGAAGGGGAGAGTGAATTAGCAGATTATGGATCCTCTGACCCGCCCAAGCGGAGATATTATGCGGCGGAATCCACAGCAAGACTATGAGCTCATCCAGAGAGTGGGGAGTGGCACCTATGGAGATGTCTATAAGGTAAGGCCAGCAAATACTTCTTTGCTAGCTAAGAGAGCAAGTTTGAATTCCTGCCCCTTTCTTTTCTGAAAATAGCTTGAACTGGTTCATGGAACTTGCAAGATGATACACCATTGGTTATTAGATGGATTTGCATCAGTGATGGTATTCAGCCGGTTCTATCCGGTTTGAATAAACTGGTAGCGGTGGCTGCGGGTGGCTCCGCCCACCCACCCCAGACGTAATCACATCCCATTTATCCATGTTTTTGATGCTCTGCACATGCGCGCACGCTCACATTTGTGAACCGGTAGCCAGGGTGGATTTGATTTAAATCGAGTTGATTTAAATCACAATTTAAATCATGATTTAAATCACTAGTAAAAAGGCTCAATTTAAATCAACTCGATTTAAATCATAATTTTTAAAGAGCAATTGTCATCTCTGCTACTCCTTTTACCCACTGTTGACTCACCGATAGTCCCAGAGTTGCTGAATATACAGCTTCCTGCTACATAACTAAGCTCCATTTCGTGCTGAATAAACTAAATTATTTATGTACCTTAAATAGAAAACTATCTTACGATAGATTTTTACCCCAAAAGTTTTTTATTAAAATAAATTCGATAAAATCAAAAAAATCCAATTTAAATCAAAAAAATCCAATTTAAATAAAAAAATCTGATTTTTTTGATTTTTTTTAAAAAAATCATTGATTTTTATCTACCCTGCCGGTAGCGAAGGTAAGTGAATATCATCCCTGACTTGCATGGATTGCATCCAGCCTTAATTAGATCATTTTCAAATCAAATCAAATCAAATCAGAATAGAGCTGGAAGGGACCTTGGATGTCTTCTAGTCCTTTTGATTTATATAGTGTAGTGTGTGAACTAGCCATTGTTGTATGGAAGCCAAACACATCTATGTTCATCTACAAACTTGTAGCATCCCTGAACCTGGAAGAATGCACACAGTATTCTTCTCTCATTAAAAAGCAACTTATCTTTCATCATAGTAACATGATTGACTGACTTTATATTTGCCTTCTGTTTCTAGTCTCCATCCTTTATGAACTCATTTGGACTTTTGATTTGATTATATATGATACTGCATTGCTCTATATTAAACGCATTTAAAGTATGCTTCTCCCCACCCCATCCCACCCCCAGCATGGCTAGAGTAACTGACCTCTAACTAGATAGAATTGTTATAATGTATTAACTTAGTGTCTAGTTCGAGATTATAGGATTTCACAGAGAAACCTTAATTCCTTATAACATTTTTCATGCTGCAGAATAGTGGCTTAAGTAAAGAGATACATTGGCCAAGCAACTGGGTTTGAATGCATTGTAGTACTGCCCAAGTGTGTATTGAACATTAGTAGTAGTATATTCATGAGCAAATAGGAAAGTTGCTTGTTGTAGTAGCCATGATACTGCTATGGAAACAACCACATTTATCACATATAACACAAATCACTTTAGGTTTCTGCCATGAACTGCTTCTCTTTGTTTGCACTGACTAAGCTGTGGTTTGCTTATCCACATTTTGTTAAATGAATCACAATTGGCTAGGTTCATCCATTGCTAAGAAATATACTAAGTTTCATAAACTACAATGGGTTCACACAGCATACTATGATTTCATGTGTTTTGTTGGACTTTGGGGTAGCATATTAGATGAATTGAGTCATTAGGTTTAACACTAGATTGGAGTAACCTTTTTAAGCTAGCATGTGTATTAATGAACATACTTGTAAGAGGAATATATCATATATCCTTTTCTACTTTAAAAAGTCATTCCATAGCAATCATAGCATATGTTCAAAAGGATTTGGGAAAGTATTTAAAAACAATTATTTCATGACCTGAGGAAAAAATGGATTTTTGAAGCGGCCAATTTTGAATATCATAAAGAAGCAGCCGTGGGGGAGAAAAGAGAATAGGCATTATGCATGAGACAAGTAGTTTCTTTCATTATATTGGGGTACTTCATGCCTGATTTTGCTCCATGCATACAGTATTAGTGAAAAAACCAATTTTGATTTTTCACTTGGTCTATTTATTAGCCTCTTTAAACTGTATTGCAGATATATTTAGCTGGGCTGGCATCAATAAATATACACTGTGTGTATATCATGCAGGAAATAAAAAAAATCCTAGATTTTCTGAACTCATAGATCAGGGCTGTCAAACTCCCGGCCTGCGGTCCGGATGCGTCATACACTGGCCACACCCACGCCCGGTTTAGCGAAGGGGGGGAAGTCCTGATATGTCATGTAATGCTGCTGTGACAACCCTGTCTTAGATTGTCCATGATATAATGCAATCTTGCTAGCATTAGATATGACTTTAGAGAACTTTAGACAATTTATGGTTGGTAAAGAATATTTCAGAAGCAGCAGAAGAAACACTTCTTGAAGAATATATATACTTTGATTGTGTCCATGTTTATATTTATTTATTTTATTTTATTTCCAATTTATATACCGCCCTTCTCCCCGAGGACTCAGGGCGGTGTACAGCCAGAATTAAGAACATGAAATACAAATATTAAAAAACAATTAAAATATATATAAATTTGGCCAAAAAATTAAAAATCACAAACCAATTAAAACATTTTAAAATTTCTTCTTAAGCCAGCCCGGCTTGCTGGAAAAAGTAGGTTTTAAGGGCACGGTGGAAGGCACTGAGCTCTTGGATTCTCCTTATCTCTGGGGGCAACTGATTCCAGAGGGTAGGTGCCCCCATAGAGAAGGCCCTCCCCCTGGGGGACACCAGCCTACATTGTTTGGCTGATGGCACCCTGAGGAGGCCCTCTCTGTGGGAGCGCACGGGTCGATAGGAGGTCGTTGGTAGCAGCAGGCGGTCTCGAAGATAACTAGGCCCTATGTCATGGAGCGCTTTAAAGGTGATGACCAACACCTTGAAGCGCACCCGGAAGACTACCGGAAGCCAGTGCAGCTCGCGCAGGAGCGGTGTTACATGGGAGCGCCATGCTGCTCCCGTCACTACCTGCGCTGCTGCGTTCTGGACCAGTTGGAGCTTCCGGGTGCTCTTCAAGGGGAGCCCCATGTAGAGAGCGTTGCAGTAGTCAAGGCGAGAGGTGACGAGGGCGTGAGTGACTGTGCACAGGGAATCCCGATCAAGAAAGGGCCGCAACTGGCGAATCAGGAGAACCTGACAAAAGGTCCCCCTGGTTACAGCTGTCAGATGTTCCTCCAAGGACAGCTGCCTATCCAGGAGGACTCCCAGATTGCGAGCCCTTTCTGTAGGGGCCAAAGTCTTGCCCCCAATAGTCAGTGATGGAGTCAGCTGACTATATCGGGAGCCACTGCCACTCAGTCTTGGAAGGGTTGAGCTTGAGCCTGTTCCTCCCCATCCAGATCCGCACAGCCTCCAGGCACTGGGACATCACTTCAAGGGCATTGTTGGGATGGCCTGGGGTGGAGATGTACAGCTGGGTGTCATCAGCGTACTGATGGTATCTCACCCCGAAGCCACGGATGATCTCGCCCAGCGGCTTCACATAAATGTTGAACAGAAGGGGCGAGAGGACCAATCCCTGCGGCACTCCACAGATGAGAGGCCTCGAGGTCGACCTCTGCCCCCCTGCCAACACAAACTGCGACCGGTCAGAGAAAAAGGAGGAGAACCACCGCAACACGGTGCCTCCCACCCCCAACCCTTCCAGCCGGTGCAGCATGATACCATGGTCGATGGTATCAAAAGCCGCTGAGAGATCTAACAGGACCAGAACAGAGGAGCAACCCCTGTCCCGAGCCCTCCAGAGATCATCAACCTACGCGACCAATGCCGTTTCCGTGCTATGCTCAGACCTGAAACCCGACTGGAACGTTATATTAGTACATAACCTCAGAATATTGATTAATACTCAATATACTTTTAATTAGTAATCTTATTAGTTTGCTTGTACATTACTTTCGTTGATATCCAGCTGAGCTGTGAAATTGAGTGCCATTCTTGTGTAAAGCTCACAGTAGCTTTCAGTTGCAAACTTTGAATATCCCACAATACCATATTCTAATTCCTCTGACATTCCATAGGGTTTTTTTTTTTTTTTAGAAAATTGTCCTGCCAGTCAGTTTTGTAGAAACAGTGAAGTGATTCAACATTTATAGTTCTGTTTAAATGCCCTTAACTTTAGTTATTCAGTAAATATTCTATTCAGTTCTGTTTGAATTGAACATTTCTTTAACTACTGTGGAATTCCATATTCTCAAAAGTAAAACACTTGAATTATCTTGTCATTAATGCCTGTTTATAATTAATTCACCTTTCAGTTCTGAAAGCATGAAGCAGATTGCTGTACTACCAGTATATAACAATATCTATCTGAAATCTTTTTAATCTGCTTTTAAAGGCATTTTTCTCAATATGAGGTTTAAAATAAAATTTAATTAAAAATAAAACTTGAGTATTAAAAATATTAAACCACGGAAAAGTTAAAACTGCCTTCAATACTAAAAATCATAATTCCACTTGGAACTCTTGACAGACATTGAAGTTGGTGTTGATTCTTAATGATCACATTGATAGAACTTGTTTAGGATATTCTGAGGGAAATTTTAAAGAATAAATGGATATGCCCTTTAGGGTTTTATTCAAAGCTGATAGTGATGGGGTATCCATTGTGTAAAGCATTCATCCCCTGGTGAATCCAGATAAGGAAAAGAAAGAAGGACCTGACCATAAAGAACAGGTAGATTGATACAGGTGAAACAACCTGACCCCAACAGTTTAAAACTTTAAAATTAGGAAACAGCACTTTGAACTGGACTTAATAATGGTGTAACATATTAGTTGCATTTCTGAACAGCTTGCCCTTGCCAGTGCTCAGTTTTCAAAGGATGCCCTAGGTACCACATTACAGAGCTTAATTTGGATGTCAGTACTTCATAAAATAGGAGAGCACGTTTTAAATGTTTTAGAAACACGAAGTGGGGAAATGAGGATGTGGCTAGTGAAATGACAATTCAGAACTTCCTCAGTGGAAGAGTGAGCAGCAAGAGTGAGCCTGAATCTTAAAAGATACTTGGTGTGGAAGTCATTTCTGAATACATGTTGCATCATGTATTGCATTAGCATTGGAAGTGAAAGAACTCACAGATATACAATATGTTGTATTACCTATGAACGGTAATGTAGGAATGAGACTTTGGTATTTGATGTAACCTGCTTCATAACCTGCTTCATAATGGTTAAAAAATACACTATCCCTAAATTAATTGCTTTCAGGAAGCAAAATCAGATAAAGACAGATGTAGAATTTGTGACATATTTTAATGTTCATAATTCAGTAGAGTGTTGCTTTTTCTGATTTTCTGTCTTAGACCATTTGTGTGGATACCCTAGGTTCTAATTAATCCTGTGCAATTGTAATAATATTGCAAGGACTCCATGCAGCTCATAATACAAATAAAGTACACTCTCTTAGAGTGAGTCAAGATACTGAGGCCCTCGGTTGGGTTCTCATGTACATTGCAAAACAATTCAGGAAGTCTTTTGAAGAATGGAATTTAAAAAAGTTAAAATAAACAAATGCAGATAAGGCTGACTGGGTTTTTTTTGTTGTTGTTGCTGTTGCTGCCTTCAACTAATGAGAATAGAGGAATAGCTAAAGGCCACAAAGGCCTCTGCTTGAATCTCCTCTTCGCTCCGAATTCATCTGGTAGCCTTGAAACCAGTTGCTGCTGATGTGCTTCTCTTGCTGTATCTGCAATATGGATATACAGGTAATCCTTGCTTAGTGATGATAATTGGAACCAACAATTCCATGCTAAGTGACCATGTTGATTTATCAAGGCAGTTGTGACAATTGCTGCTGCTGCTGCTATTGTTAATTTAGAATCCTGTGTGATGTCACATGATTGCTGACCTCCTGCTGGCTTCCCAATTGACTTTGCAGAAGCTGGCAATGAAGGTTGCAAATAGTGATCACGTGACCGCAGGATACTGCAATCATCATAATTGTCAGCTGGTTGCCAAGCACCCAAATTGTGATCATATGAGCATGGGGATGCTATGACAGCTGCACTACACAGACTGGTCACATCTCATTATTTGGTACCATCATAACAGTTGTTAAACCAATGGTCATTGAATGAGGACTACCTGTAATAGCTGTGATCTGCTTTATAATGCCAATATAAGCTTGACTGAAAATATTCAAAAGTCACCATTACATACAGAGTATATATTTATATGAGAGACCTGTTCATCAAAGACCTTGCATCATATGTAGATACTATTTGAGGAGTTGTGTGGTTACGGGCTAAAGAGATCCGAATTCCTTCCTCCATGCAGAAGTTATAATAGCCCATTCATGCACTGTGTTTTCTAAAGAATCAGGCTAAGGTTTTGAAAATTAATGTAAATTGGTTTGTCATGCTGTCTCCTAGTGTGAAGATTTGAAAGGAACTACAGTCTCTGTTAATGAGAAAGCCTTCCAGATGCTTTTTTAAAAATAGATTTAACCACAGGCATATTTTGGAGGAGTTGTCCCAGCATTCTTTTTAATCCATTGAGTATTGAATTGGAAGGAATGAAAGGTGACCTGGGTCTAATTTAAGGATTGGCTCCTATTTAAGCATTGCAGAGGGGGGGAAAAAAAGAAGAAACATTCATTTTTATTTGTCTAAATCTTGCACATTTATCAAACCTATCAAGATGTCAATGGTGTTGCCTATGAGGTTTTGTGAGAGCTCATGCAGGAATGTAGAGGTTTTGCAACATTTTTGCTATATTAATTTAATGTATTCATGTTTTTTTAAAATGGAGGTTGAGCAATTCAGAGCACCCAGCCTGTTGAGGCAAAGGGTAAAAATGTGAAGGGCACAAAGTTGTCCATGGAAAAGACTCTCTAGTTTCACTTAGAAGTAGACTCTCTCTTCTGAATCTCTCTCTCAACATAGAAATGTGGATTAGAGCCTCAGAAAGGGCAAGGTTGTCCTGTTCCCAGCTTCATACTTTTTTTTACAGTACTTCTTATTCTGACCTAGGCTCCCTTAAAAAGCAGGAAGCAGAGTCTTGCTCCCGGCAAAACCTTTTATTTACACGACTGTGAATTACTTTCATTCACAGTCAGCAAAGCCTGTCCAAACAGTCTTTCAGAGGAATATTTATCAATACGCCTTATCCCACTTGGCAAGCTGCCATGTAACTATGTAACTTGTTTCCAAATGCAGTACAAGGCACAACTTGGCACAGAGTCTCTCAGAGTCATGGAACGAACAAATTGTTTCCTGCAAAAGCCCAATCCCCGTTCACTCCTCTTTTGTTTCCTATGGGAGGGGCCAATCATCTCCAAGGTGTGACTTTACTCCCAAGTCGACCCTGCTTTCTTAGTTGTTCTTGTTTTCTGGCAGCTCTGCACATGCGCACACTGGGAATGGGCTCCAGTTGTTCCTCTGCCTCATTGCTATCGAACTCCCTCTCTGCCTCCAAAGCAGAGCCCTCGTCTGAGCTTTCCCCAGCCCCCAGGACTGGCCCATGTTCCTCCCCAACCTCCTCACTGTCCGACTCTACCAGCGTGCAACAACACTTCTCACATGAATGGGACGAATGTCTGCCTAAAGTCTATGTTAATATCCTATATCTGCTTTCATTTCTGGCCATGTTCCTGGGATATCCCCAGAGCATGAAGAAAAGGCAGAGGGTCACTGAAGCCATTGCAGAGTTGAGGAGAAGAAGGAATGTGGTGGGTGAGGAAAGTATGTGGGCAGTTGCTATTATATGCAACATTCCACTTCTAGCATTGTCAATTTTCTGGTGTCACTTTTCTTAATACTGCAAATGTGATCCTTGCTATGTTAGAAGGATAGAATTATCTAGTACAAAGTAATAAAAAAAAAATTTCTCCTTCCATTCAGTTGTCTCTGATTCTTGGAGACTGCCTGTACAAATCCTTGCATTTTCTTGGCAAGTTTTTTTCAGAAGTGGTTTGTCATTGCCTCTTTCGGAGGGCTGAGAAAGAGTGACTGGCCCAAGCTTACCCAGTTGGCTTTGTACCCAAGGCAGGATTAGAATTCATAGTCTCCCAGTTCTAATCTGAGGCCTTAACTAAAGAAAAACTGCATCTCTTTTTTTCACTATTTGGTATTCAAAGAGGAAAGAATAATTTCCCACAAAAGTGGTGAAGCAGACAGTATAAATTAGACTTCCTTCTATGCGCCTGCCACCCTTTCTCTGCTATTAGTGAGATGGTCTAGAAAAATGTCACATATTCCATCTTGATTACTTCCTGTACATAAGAGGATGAAGTGGGAAATAAAGTAATTACCGCAAGGGAATCTCTTTCCAAATAAATTTCTCCCTTTCAAAAAAAAAAAAAAACTAGAGTCAACCAGATTCTATTTTTACTTCCACTTTAAAGATGCTGAACTGATCTTCATAGTAAGTGGCACTGTGCTTCTGAGCTGAGAAAAACATTGAATAGTTGATGTCCCATCCAAACTGATTCTGAGTAGTACAGGTAATCCTTGATTTATGACAGTTGGAACCAGAGTAACGATTGCTAAGCAAGGCAGTTGAGTTGTGCCTGATTTTATAACCATTTTACCTCTGTTAAGCAAATTACTGCAGTGGTTATGTGACTCATGTGGTCATTAAGCAAATCAAGCTTCCCCATTGACTTGCTTGTCAGAAGCTAGTTGGAAAGGTCAGAAATGGGCAATCACATGACCCCAGGATGTTGGCAATTCATAAAAACATACCAGTTGCCAAGCTCCTGGATTTTGATCACATGACCCTGGGAATGCTCTGACAATCGTAAATGCAATTACCGTTTGCCCTATTTTCAGTGCCATTGTAACTTCGAACAATTGCTAAATGAATGGTTGTAAATTGAGTTCAACCAACATCAAGTAATTTTCAGAAGAGTATTACATAAAAGGAAAAGAGTTCTGCTTTATCAGAGCAAAGATCTTCATACAATAATTTACCATTCTCATTTTCTAGATCAGGTGTGTCAAACTGGCGGCCTGTGGGCCAGATTTGTCATGCTCAGGCCACGCCCACCCCAGCAAAGGCAAAATACATTGCGATATGTCATATATGCTGAGTAGTTTGAAATGCATACCTGATGTGTTTGCTACTAGGAGCAAGAATCAATGTTCCCTTACACAATTCTACACAAAAGAGAACCATTGCCTGCATTCAACTCTCTACTCTAGAGGAAAGTGACAAAATAATTGTCACTTTCATCTCTGCCCTTTTGTTTCGGTTAAGGAGGAAGAACTGCAAAGCCATTCAGCTGCTTTTTCCTGAGACAACCTGAAGCTTAGGAGCTGGTAGGAATAATGGAACAAAAGTTCCCTTCAGTGGGGAACCACAACCGCAGAGTTTTAACATCACTCTTCTCCCCCTCACTTAAAAAAAAAAAAACCCTCCCTAGCTCTGTAGCAGTTTGAGTTGTACTGTATACTGAGCTAGAAATAATTCAGTCTTTATTACCACTAGGAACACAAAGCTCCAGAGCTGTTTTCAGGCTTCTGTAGAATCCTCACATGGAAGGGCCATCCGTATGATTCCTGGAGAAGGGTCTTGTGTGCATGAGAAAGATACCTGAACTGTGCATTATTTATCCGTTTATATTTTTATTACATCCTCCCTCCCTCCATCTCTCTCTCTCTCTCTCTCCCTCTCTCTGTCTCTCTCTCTCTCTCCTGAACAGGTTATAGAAAAAATGCTTTTAAAAGTAAAAAAAAAAAAGCCTCTGATGATTGCGCGGCTCAGCTGGACATGGTGGGGGGTGCAGGGATTTCTGCTACCGGTTCTCCGAACCACCCACTGCCATCACTACCAGATAGGGCGAACCGGTCCGGACCAGGGGCATTTCACCCCTGGTGTAAGTGTCTCTCTCTCTCTCTCTCTCTCTCTCTCTCTCTCTCTCTCTCTCTCTCTGTGTGTGTGTGTGTGTGTGTGTGTATACACAAACACTTGTGGAGGGATATAAATAAGTAAAATATTTTGATAACTGACTTTTCCCATTTCCTAATCATCTCCGTGGCTGAATTTCTGTTTTTCACAGTTGGTGCAGGAAGGGTTGACACATCAATTAAATTATAGCCCCAGGATGTCTTGCCTAATCATTGTCAGTTCAAAGCTCATCAATTTTCTATGTGAAATTAGGACATTTTGCTGCCGTGTATGTCACTTTAATGAATTTGAACAGCATTGCTGTTTTAATATCCAGCTCCTCTTTTAAAGTTCAAAATGGCATCCACAGTCTAACTATAGAATAAAAAGAATTGTTTTTTATTTGGTTTAGATATTGAAATGCATTAGGTACCTTTTCTGCATCCAGGATAATGGAGTATGGGATGTGCTGCCAGGTACATACTTCTGGAGAACTTTAGTAATAGTTTTTAGCTCTTCTTGGAGCATAGTGACCAAATTTTGTTCAATGTAAAGCGATAGATCTTCATTCAATATAGAGATTTAGAACGTCATCGTTTGTCTATACATTCTGCCCGGGGAGAGAATCAAATTGAACCCTGTGAGTTCAAATCTCACCAGGCTCAAGGTTGACTCATCCTTCCATCCTTCCAAGGTAGGTAAAATGAGGACCCGGATTGTGGGGGCAATAAGCTGACTTTGTATAAAAAAGAACACCGCTTGGGGGCCCCCGAAAGCCTTACTAAGCAGGTATATACAACAGTATGAAGGCTATTGCTTAATGCATTGTAAGCCGCCCTGAGTCTCCGGAGAAGGGTGGCATATAAATCGAACCAATAAATAAATAAACAATAAATAAGTTGATCCAGGAAGCTGGAACTTCACATGGAGTTGAGCAGTTACCCTTGGCTTGCTAGATGGTATGAATTTCTCAGAAACTCAATTACTCATCTATATAATAAACAAATGCCGAAAGATTGAATATGTGTTGTCCATTGCACAATATTCCTTCTGTTGTGTAAGCTAATAATAATAAAGCTGTCATCTTTTCTCCTCGTAGCTTTTTGTGTTTTGTGGATTGGAAACAGCATTGCTTTCGTCTTAGTCTTGTGATCATGGAACTGGCCAACAATTTTTAAACGTGCTTCTCCCCACCCCTCCCCTTTCACTTTGCATGTCTGCCCCTGGGCATGGCTAGAGGAAACGACCTCTAACTAGATGGAATTGTTATGATGTACTAAGTGAGTGTCTAGTTCTAGATCTTAGGATTTTACAGAGAAACCTTAATTCCTTATAACATTTTTCATGCTGCAGAATAGTGGCTCAAGTAAAGAGATACATTGGCCAAGCAACTGGGTTTGAATGCTTTGTAGTGCTGCCCAAGTGTGTATTGAACATTAGTAGTAGTATATTCATGAGGAAATAGGAAAGTTGCTTGTTATAGTAACCATGATACTGCTATGGAAGCAACCACATTTATCACATATAACACAAATCACTTCAGGTTTCTGCCATGAAGAACTGCTTCGCTTTGTTTGCACTGACTAAGCTGTGGTTTGCCTATCCACATTTTGTTAAATGAATCACAATTGGCTAGGTTCATCCATTGCTAAGAAATATACTAAGTTTCATAAACTACAATGGGTTCACACAGCACACTATGATTTCATGTGTTTTGTTGGACTTTGGGGTAGTATATTAGATGAATTGAGTCATTAGGTTTAACACTTGATTGGAGTAACCTTTTTAAGGTAGCATGTGTGTTAATGAACATATTTGTAAGAGGAATATATCATATATCCTTTTCTACTTTAAAAATTAATTTCATAGCAATCATAGCATATGTTCAAAAGGATTTGGGAAAGAGAAATTTCTTATTCAAGATAAAAATAGCATTAGTCTGTGATGTTTGGGACAGAAAATGAAAAGTCTAAATTAAATTACATTTTCCTGAAGATACGTATCTGTGTAAGTTGCATAGTCTTAAATACATAAATGGGGATGCAAAAGCATCATTTAACCAGTCTTAAACCTATTTTTTATCTTCCTGTGTGAGTGAAAAAAGCTAATTCAGTCAAGTAGCATTAATTTTGAATCACTTGGATATAGCACATTGAAATGGATTTTAGTATATTTGGTATACTGCCTATATGTAGTTGGCCATATCAGATAATTTTTTATGCATTAATGAACTACAGATAAGGGATGTCCTGTTATATATGTAGTTTAGGCACTCTAGTCAGATGTGTATGTTAGTGAATTCCTGTGTACACAGGCTGATATAACTTTTGTGCGGTACAAACTTAAACACGACTTTCTGCAAATTTGAATACATATTCAGTGTTTCTTGATGTCATAGGAAGATTCAAAATAAGAAAAACAATATGTCTGATTCAAAAATTTAGACACTCTTTCAGTCAATGATTTGCAATACCTCTCTTGGCAGATGTGCCAGTGTCCAAATACTTCCTATGCCCAGCTAAGAGTCAAATGTTCTGGAGAATATTTTAATTGATGAGAGGGTGGATTTTTTAAAAAGCTGCTTATAAGTGAGTATTTTCATTCCTATAACCCCAAAACTGGTGGCAGCAGCTAGATAACCTTAGATCTTTTTTTAAAAAAAACTAAGCAGTAGTAATGGATTTAGTTGTATTTGGATTAAAACCACTAGTAAATCTCAAGACTCTAGGTTAGTTTGGAAAATCAGAAAAACAACCCAGAAAGAAATACCAAGCAAATGATTTGTTCATGTAGTCACCAGAAGTTAAACTTATGCACTTATTTTCTTTTTTCTTCTGGGTTTTAATGGGGTTTTTTTCCCCTCAAAGGAATTACAGGGAACTGTAACCATGTTAATCAGAGTAATTTGGATTGGAGTGTTGTTAGATTGCATTAGATGCTCTTTCAAAGCTTGGTGGGAGAAGAACAAGCAAATGTTTGTAAATTATTCTCCACCCCCATTTTGGAAATACAAATTCCAGCTGTTAAAATCAAAACAGTTTTCATTCTGTGTGGGTTAAATTTTGATAACTGACTATTCATCTAAGGAAAAAAGATACGATTGTACTTAATATTATACACCCATTTTAGTTCAGTTCTTTTATTTCATAGTCACTGGCTTATTCAGACTATTTCTTTATATGTTATATTTAGTAAGGAAAGTTTGTTCTGAAATGTGCTGGTCTTAGAATAAATTTTACTTGTGGCATCTAGATTTTCTTTGTAAATAGAATAACAGAGTTGGAAGGGACCCTGTAGGTCATCTAGTCCAAACTGCTTAAGCAGGAGACCCTGTAGCATTTCTGACAGATGGTTGTCCAGTCTCTTTTTGAAAACTTCCAGTGATGAAACTCCCACAACTTCTGAAGGCAAAGTTATTCCATTGGTTGATTATTCTCACTGTCAGAAAATTTCTCCTTATTTCTAAATTGAATCTCTCCTTGATCAATTTCCATACATTATTCCTTGCCTTTGGGTCCTTTGGCAAATAGGTTGATTCCCTCATCTCTGTGACAGCCCCTCAAATATTGGAACACTGCTATCATGTCTCCCCTGGTCCTTCTCTTCCCTGGACTAGGCATGCCCAGTTTCTGCAACTGTTCTTCATATGTTTTAGCCTCCAGTCCCCTAATCATCCTTGTTGCTTTTTGCCTATTATTAGGGCCATCTTAATTTTTTTGCTTATTCTTTAGAATCTGTGAGCATCACCTCTAGTTTAATTTATTTTATTGATTATTTATTTATTTATTTATTTATTTATTTATTTATAATGCAATTTATATGCCGCCCTATCTCCAAGGACTCAGGGCGGCTCACAAAGGTGCACAGTTCCTCATTTAAAAAACAATATAAAATTAAAATTCCAATTTAAAACAATTTTAAAATTCATTAAGAAACCCCCCATCAGCCCAGGCTGCGGAACAACCAGGTCTTCAAATTGCGGCGGAACGAGCGAAAGTCAGGGGCCATCCGGAGCTCCAAAGGAAGTTGGTTCCAGAGGGTGGGTGCGCCCACAGAGAAAGCTCTCCCCCTGGGGGTCGCCAGCCGACACTGTCTGGCCGACGGCACCCTGAGGAGGCCGTGTCTGTGGGAACGCACCGATCGATTGGGAATTGTCGCTGGCTGCAGGGGGTCCGACAAATATCCCGGGCCTAGGCCATTATATGCTGCCTGTCAGTCTGGAGGCCCAAGGTGATACACAATAGTGCTCCCTCTCCTTATTTTCCCACCATTTGATGAGGTAGACTTGGCGGCAATAGAACAGTTTCATAGGATTGTGTTTAGTGACAAAGTACCATATTTTTCAGAGTATAAGACACACTTTTTTACCCCCTAAAAGCGGGTGAAAATTTCAGTGTATTTTATACAGCGAATGTTGCAGTGTGGGGAGGGGAGTTGGTGCGGCGCCAATCAGCTGTTTTAGAATGGGTGGTGGTGAATGGGCTGCGGCAGCGATGAACAGGCCGCCCTGAATGGGCCACGGCTGTGAATGGGCGGTGGCAAACAGGCCACGGTGGTGAATGGGCGGCGGCAAACAGGCCAGATGAATACCAGATGGATGCTGGGAGGCAGAGGCAGATTTTTTTTCTTGTTTCCCTCCCCAAAAACGGTAGGTACGTTTTATAGTCCAGAGAGTCTTATACTCCGAAAAATACGGTATATGCTCTGCCTGCTAAAGACCTGAAGTTGTATTCCAGGCAGCTCCACGCAAAATAGGTGAAAAAATGTGATCCACCCCTTAGTCTCTCTTAAAGTGTCAAGAGTGCAGTCAAGTGAATAGAGCTGAATATCTTCCTTTTCCTCTTATTTGGCTTATTTTAGGAGAGTTAAGAATGTGGTTAGGTGATTTGGGACCAGTTACTTTCTTTTAGCTCAGCCTTACCGCACAGGTGAAAATAGAAGCAAGAGCATCACGTACTCTGCTTTGAATAGCACAAAGGCCTAGACCTTTGGCAAGGATGATTGACGCCTTTTCTTCCTTTTCTTTGTTCCTATCCAGTTGTTTTTCTCTCTGACAGCATTGTTCCTTTGTTTTGTATTGTTTTTGTGCTTTTTGTATTGTTCCGTGTTTTAAATGTTTTTTAACAACTTGTAAACAATTTGCCCAGAGTCATTTTGAAGTTATGCAGCATATAAATTTAATTGATGATGATGGTCTGAATTAAACTGAATAAAATAATAATTTTTAAAAACCCAAGTGCAGCTCTCAGACTAAGAGATGATAGCGTTTGCTCTCCCAAACCTACAGATAGTCGTCAATTTACAATCACAATTGGGAGCAGAATTTCCATCATAAGTCGTTGCAGTTGTAAACTGAATCATACCTGATTTTATGACAGTTTTTAAGGGGGTCATTAAGTGAATCCAGCTTCCCCCATGTATTATTATTATTATTATTTTTAGTTTGATTTATATGCCGCCCTTCTCCGGAGACTCAGGGCGGCTTACAATGTGCTCAGCAATAGCCTTCATCCTTTTGTATATTTATACAAAGTCAGCTTATTGCCCCCACAACTGGGTTCTCAGTTTACCTACCTTAGAAAGGATGGAAGGCTGAGTCAACCTTGAGCCTTGGCGAGATTCGAACCTGCAGTAATTGCAGGCAGCTGGTCTTAATAACCAGCTTAATAACAGGGTGCCTTAGACCACTGTACTACCAAGGCTCTTTGTACATCACCTAGAGCTGTTCTTCCATAGGGAAAGCTGGTTTCTAAATGTAATGAATAAAAATAAGTATTTTTTTTGTCAGAAATTGGCAAAAAGGTCCTAAAATGCAATCATGTGACTATGGGATGCTGCAACCTCTAAATGTGAACCAGGTGCCAAGCATGTGAATTGTAACCATGGAGGTGGTATGCTGGTTATAATTGCAAAGGTGTTGTAAATTTGAACTGTCATTAAATAAATAGTCATAAGTCAAGGACTACCTACTTTCCTTTGCTAATGTATTCCACCAGTTACTAAGAATTTTTCCCCTCTATCTCTCTTTCAGCCTTGCTCTTACAAGCAGCAGGGACAGGGGGCCTAGACTTCTTCCTGATAAATTAGGTTTCTTCATGTATGTTTGGGTAGAAGATAGTCCTCGACCTACAACAGTTTATTTAGTGACCGTGCAAAGGCTCTGAAAAAGGTGACTTATGGTTTTTCCACATTTATGACCAGTTCAGCATCGCCATGGTCACTTGATCAAAATTCAGATGCATGGCATATTTATGATGGTTGCAGTGTCCCAGGGTCATGTGATCATCTTTTGCGACCTTCTGACAAGCAAAATCAATGGGGAAGCCAGATTCACTTTACAGTTGTGTTACTAACTTAACAACTGCAATGATTCACTTAACTGTGGCAAGAAAGGACATAAAATTGAGCAAAACCCACTTAACAAATGTCTCAGCAACATAACTTTTGGGCTTAATTATGGTTGTAAGTTGACGACTACCTGTACTGTGGTATGCTTAGTATATGAACCTCCACCTGCTCTTTGAAACACTTCAAATTTGCACATTAAGGTTTTCAGTTCTTGAACGTTCCAGATTTTGAACACTAGTAGCAATTTGAGATAATTCAGCTTATCCCAGACTGAAAGTGTTCATAAAATATGATAAAAAAAAGTCAAGATGGCTACTGCTCCAACTGTTTGTTTTTTTTTATGTACATCAAGCTTCTCAATTTCAGTACTGCAGCTACCATCTTGACTTTTTTAAAAAATCATTTTCTTCTCCCGCGTCAACCAGCTCCATTTAGTAAGTCCGTTCTGGTTTAGTGTGAACAGAAGAATCGTATAGATTCTGCAATGGCTCTGAACAGTATCCCAAGTCTGACCTATACAGAGGACTTAGAGTGTCTACAACTAGAAGAATAGATGATGCAGCCCCATCCAGTTCTTGAACAGAAAAGGTATTTTTGCTATAGCCTGATTGTTAATTGGCACATGGAACACTCCTAATCTTTCAGACCGTATTTATCTCAGAACTGTTTTCTTCCCTTCCTTCTTTCCTTTTCAATAATAGCCATATTAGTGAGGTGTGTGCGTGTGTGTGTACACACACACATAAAAATGTTTATGTATATATATACCGGTATATATAATGTATATGTCACTTTAATGCCCAGCAACTCTGGGCAGTTTACAAATTGTTAAAAGCATTTAAAAACAAGGAAACATACAAAAACAACACAAAAGAATGAAAAAAGATGGCAGAGAAAACAAACTTGGATGAGAACAAAGTTAAGGAAGAGGTGCATCAGTCGTCTTTGTCAAAGGACTAGGCAAATTGTCACATCTTCATGGCCCTTTGAAATACCAGTGGGGTGGAGGCTGTTCAAATCTTGGGGGGGGGGGGGAACCCTCATTCCAGAGGGCAGGCACTGCATGCTTCTGGCATCCCAATAGATGGCATCATTTAATTGATGAAACCCAGAGTGCACCAACCTTACCAAATCAAACTGGCTGGGCAGATACTGTGGGAGACAGGTGACGTCTTGTGTAACCAGGCCCTATGCCAGTGATGGCTAACTTTTTTGCCATCACGTGCCAAAAGTGGGGGAAGCGCGGGGAGCATGTGTGTGCATGCCCACACCCATAATTCAATGTGCCATGCCCCCCCCGGTATGCGTGCGTGACCCCCCTGCTTTCCCCCTGCTTTTGGCACGGGATGGCCCGGTGGGCCAGGTAGGCCCATTTTTCGCTCTCCCCAGGCTCCAGAGGCTTTCTTTGAGCCCCCCCATGCCCAGCTGAGCCATTAAAAGCTGAAAAAAATTATTTATTTATTATTATTTATTAATTCAATTTATATGCCGCCTTTCTCCGGAGACTCAGGGCAGCTTACAATGCATTTTTTTAAAAAAAAAAACCATTATAAAAACATTTTAAAATTAAAACATTAAAACTCATTCAAACCATTCATGGCCGGATCTCACAAGATCGCAACAGCGAGATCAACGGCCCCAGGCCTGCCGGAAAAACCAAGTCTTCACCGCTCTTCGGAAGGCCAATAGGGTGGGGGTGGTCCGGACCTCAGGAGGTAACTGGTTCCCGAGAGCTGGGGCAGCCACAGAGAAGGCCCTCCCCCGCGGGCCCTCCAGCCGGCATTGTTTAGCTGATGGGACCCAGAGGAGACCAACTCTGTGGGATCTTACCGATCGCTGGGAGCTATGTGGTAGAAGGCGGTCTCGAAGATAACCTGGCCCTGAGCCATGTAGGGCTTTAAAAGTAATAACCAACACCTTGAACGCCCGGAGACCAATACGGAGCCAGTGCAGCTCGCAGAGAATTGGTGTAATGTGGGTGTATCTAGGTGCACCCACGATAGCTCGCGTGGCTGCATTCTGGCCAACTGTAATCTCCGAACACTTTTCAAGGGTAGCCCCATGTAGAGCATGTTGCAATAATCTAAACGTGAGGTGACAAAGGCATGAGTGACTGTGAGAAGAGCCTCCCGATCCAAGTAGGGTCGCAATTGGTGCACCAGGCGAACTTGTGCAAAGGTCCCCCTATCCACAGCTGTCAGATGTTGCTCTAATCTTAGCTGTGAGTCTAGGAGGACACCCAAATTGCGAGCCCGTTCTGAGGGGGTCAATTTCTCCCCCCCCGAACCAAGGATGGACAATCAACATAGTCTTTAGGAGGCAATACCCACAGCCACTCGGTCTTGTTTGGGTTAAGTCTGAGCCTTTTGACTCCCATCCAGACCCTCACAGCCTCCAGGCATCGGCACATCACATCCACTGCATCACTGAATTGACGCGGGGTAGAGATATACAGCTGGGTATCATCAGCATACTGCTGATTTCTCATCCCGTATTGTCGGATGATCTCACCCAGCGGCTTCATGTAGATGTTAAATAGGGGAGAGAGGACCGAGCCCTGAGGCACCCCTAGGGGTTGACTTCTGTCCTACCAATACCGACTGTGACTGACCAGAGAGATAGGAGGAGAACCACCGTAACACGGTGCCTCCCACTCCCAACTCCCTTAGTCATCCCAGAATGATACCATGGTCAATGGTATCGAAAGCCACTGAGAGGTCAAGTAGCACCAAGATGGAGGAATGACCCCCATCTCGGGCTTGCCAGAGATCATCATTTTAAAAGCATTTTAAAATGCTTTTAAAAGTTTTTTAAAAAAGCCTCTGATGATCGCGTGGCTCAGCTGGGATTGTCAGAGCCTTTTAAAAGCATTTTTCTTCGGCTGAAGAGATCGTAGGAAAAAAAAATGCTTTTAAAAGCTGCTGGCAATCCCAGCTGAGTTGCCTGATCGTCAGAAGTTCTAAAAGCATTTTTTCCTGCAACCTCTTTAAGGTTGTAAAAAAAATGCTTTTAAAAGTTAAAAAAAAAAAAGGTGGCCACGCCCACCCAGTCACATTACCCCTTCCACCAAGCCACGCCCACAGAACCGGTAGTAACAAATTTTAGATTTCACCCCTGCTGAGGAGGGTTAAAAAGGGTTCCCCTCCTCCGGAGGTAGGAAATCGCCTGTTTCCCACTTCTAGTGGAACTGGAAGGCCCGTTTTTCGCCGTCTCCAGGCTTCAGAGGCTTTCTAGGAGCCTGGGGAGGGCGAAAACAGCCTTCCCCATGCCCCCGGAGGTCCTCCAGAAGCAGGAAACAGCCTGTTTCCCGACTTCTGGTGGGCCCGGAAGGCCCAAAAATCAGCTGGCTGCTCGCGTGCCCATAGATTTGGCTCCATGTGCCACCTGTGGCACGCGTGCCATAGGTTCGCCATCACAGCCCTATGCCATGCAAGGCTTTATAGGTAGCAGTCAGAACCTTGAATTACACCTGGAAGCAAAACTTGCAATCAGTGCAGCAGCAGAGGTGTTATGTGGGTATACCCTGGTATGCCCATTGCTGCCTATGCTGCTGCATTCTGAACCAGCTGAAGCTTTTTGTATTCAGATCCAGAAAGCTACTTCCTCATTAGAATGAAACGTTGTAAATCGTTTCATAACCAAACCCAATCATGATTTGCAATTCCAGTCTGAATCAGTTGCTGATTCAATAGGAAATAGGAAATGACTGGTGGAATCTGGTTTCAAGGACCGGATTGTATATGTCCCAGCCCTTTGTTTTGGGTGGATTTTCTAGGATTCAGACGTTAGAGTTCAAGTTTTCTCTTTTTGTTACAACTGCCCTATTTGGTTGGTTTCAACAGACTTCCTGTCACTGTGAAATGTGATGCCTGAAGTCAGTTGATATTTGTGCAGCTTTCCTTTTCCTTCCTGATCTTATTCCCTGTTCAGTCTAGGAGGTGTGGCACTTTCTCACTGAAATTGCATAGGAGAGCAAAGATATGCAACTTGGAAGTCCGCATTCTGCAGAGCTGGGGAATCACATTTCTGTATACACTGTGTGTACCTTTATACTTTAGGTAGAACAGTGCTGGGTAACCTGCAGTCTGTCAGACACAAATGGAAATGTCCACACACAGTGGTGGGTTCCTCCCGGTTCGGTCCGGTTTGGCCGAGCCGGTAGCGGTGACGATATGATGTCACCGAACCGGGTCTCCTCCCCCCCCGCCCTCCCACGTTATTCTTACCTTTTATTTGGTCCCACCAGGGCTGTGGAGTCGGGAGATAAATGTTCCGACTCCGACGCCTCAGTTTTTTGTACTTCCGACTCCGACTCTGGTCTTTATTCTTACAGTAGAGAAGTCATTAATTATAACTTTTTGTGAATTGGGACATTTAAACTTGCTTTTTTTTTTAATTCCAATCTAAATTTAGTAGGAGTTTGAGTCAGTGCATTGTTTCCCGACTCCGACTCCGACTCCAGGTACCCAAAATTTCCTCCGACTCCGACTCCACAGCACTGGGTCCCACCCCCAATCTATTGCTACCTCCTGAGTCCCAGCTGATGACTAGAGGGAAAAAAACCTGTTTAAACTCTTGCCGTGGGGCTTCAAAGGGCCGTCCTACAGCTGATCAGTGTTAAAAGCAAATAAATGAGTCGGGTCGGTAAGTGCGAGGACTGGTCGTAAGTGCGAGGACCTTCCAGAAATGACTCTGACCAGTTAGCCACGCCCGCCTAGTCACATGACCTCCAGGCCACACCCACAAAATAAGCCACGCCCACAGAACCTGTAGTAAAAAAATTTAGAACCCACCCCGTCCATACATAAATGGAAGCCAGTAGCACCATACCACCTGTTCTTATGTTAGACAATTTTGCACTAGATAGAGCAGTAGCTAGATTAGATATGGAAGGAGCTGTGGAAGGTTATAGAAGGCCTTCCTTCCTTAACGACTTTCTGTGCCTTCTATAAAAATGCAAGACGTAATAGCTGGAGGTGGGGAAAATGTCATGGTATAGAAATAATTTGAAAGGAACAATTTATTTTGTCTGGACACGGTGAAGCTTCTGCTCCACAGATCTGTACTCCTAGAGCTGTCAGATAGATTGTTGATCATTGTCAGAAGCAGATCATGTTCTGTTCTTAAACCTCTTCGCACAGGGCTGATTCAATTTACTTTTGCCAAGCTTCAAAGCTACATTTTCTATATTCTGGTTCTGCTTAATAGATTTTGAATTAATTTTATTCAAGTATTACGATTTGATTACATTTTAATTTGATGATTGGCATTCACTGGTGTTTTCTGACTCTTTTTTTACTGAAGCCATCTTCAGAGAGATTCTTAGGCAAGTAGAAAAAGAGATACAGGTCTCTAAAAAAAATCTTCTGGTGGTATTTGCACCACCCTGAAACTTTTATACTTTTTATTGTTGTTGTTTCTTCTGCTTTGCTCAAGTAGACAAACCTGTTTGGGGAGTTTTGGAAACTTGCAGAAGTTTAAGAATTTGATTCCTGTTTCCTTCTACTGCTATAAACACTGGATAGTAAACTCTATTGTCATAAGTGATATGCACCAAAGATACCATGTCACACACACACAAAATCTTCTTTGGTCTGACTTTTTTTTTTTTTGGTTGAGATGGTGATTGTCAGTCCAGAGCCCTTGGTATAGCTTGCTACCCTTACACAATACATTTAACTCAGCTCCTAAGTTAAGTCATTTTTTGTGTTAAAATGATATACTGAACCTTAAAAATATTTCGGTTAGATTAGCGTTAACATGCTAAGACACAAAACAATTAGCCATGCTAAAACTAACCCAGCTTCCTGCGTTGTGCTAATGTGGCTACTAGATTGTAACTGATCTGGTTGCATATGTTGTGTGTCTAGTTTATTACTGTGATGTGATTTAGCACACACACACACTCACACACACACTATGTAATTGCATTCGGGGGGGGGACACATAAAGAGTATCTTCAAGCATATGTTGTTACGTCTCATGTGTATCATAAAATGTAAAATCCGAAATAATAGGAAAAATCCTATTTCTTGATAGGATGCTTCCAGAAGATAGCAAGCGATAGGCCTTTCTTTCCCTCATTAGTATTTTTTCAAGTGAATACATATGTCCCTTTTTTCTAATCTCATAAATCATTTAACGGAGGATGTGAGTCACTGTTACTTATGAATATTCTCACCAGCCCACAATTGGAGCCATTCCCTGATTTTCTCCATGCTGATGTTGACTTCTATTGAATCAAAAGCTTCCATTCCCATTCATCCTTTATTGTGAAAGATGGCATTCTTATTAGTGATAACTTTGGCTCCATAAACTAGGGACCTACATGCATTATGTTAGAACCCTTTTTTTCCCTCTGTCTTTTTTTTTGTTTTGGAGGAATAAGTAATCTTTCATCCCGTTCCTTTTCCACGCAAATCCATCTCTGTTTCATTTTCAAGACAATATAGTAACTACTTTCCCAACCATTTGATGCTGACATAAGCTGCTCCATTCACACACTTTCTATTTCTGTCAAATTGTGTCATTTTAAAGAGATTACAGGTAGTCCTCGACCTACAACAGTTCATTTAGTGACCGTTCAAAGTTATAACGGCACTGAAAAAAGTGACTTACGACCATTTTCCACACTTATAACCTTGTAGCATCCCCATGATTTTGTGATTTACATTTAGATGCTTGACAACTGGTTCATATTTATGACGGTTGCAGTGTCCTGGGGTCATGTGATCATCTTTTGTGACCTGACAAGCAAAGTGAATGGGGAAGCCAGATTCACTTAACAGCCATGTTACTAATTTAACAACTTCAGTGATTCACTTAACAAGTGCGGCAAGAAAAGTCGTAAGATGGGACAAAACTCACTTAACAAATTTCTCAATTAGGAACATAAATTCTGGGCTCATTTGTAGTCATGAGTTGAGGACTATCTGTAGTGTTTGTTTTTGGCTTAGGTGGGTCCATCCAAGGGGTTGGAGCTTTGTATTTAAAGGTTTTCCAACAGCTGCATATATCAACATTTTCTAGGAGCTAGCTAAGCATCACTGTCCTCTTCTAATTCAAGGCCATACTACAGCCTGTTTATATGGGATTCTCCTACCAGTGTCTACAGGATAGCCCCTTGGCTCAATCTTTTACCTTTATCCCACATTATAGTCTGGACCAGGGGTCTCCAATCTTGGCAACTTTAAGACTTACAGACTTCAATTCCCAGAATTCCTCAGCCAGCAAAGCTAGGAGTTGAAGTCCACAAGTCTTAAAGTTGCCAAGGTTGGAGACCCCTGGTCTGGACCACTGTTCTCAGTCGGATGAACTTTAGTTCTTCCTTCGGTCACATTATGAGCATTAGTCATTCCTCCAGGTAGCTCTCATGGTCTCATGATAAAGTACAAATAATTCTTACTTCCGGCTGAAATTCTTTGAGCGATCATGTATCACTAGAACTTGCTCCGTTGGTAATGAGAGACGCCATAACTCAACTTGGGATGCATTCTGTCATTCTTAGACATGAAAGTATTCAGGAGCTACGTGAGTCTTGGATGCTATCCCAGCAACAAGCATTCATTTTTCTGCTCCAGTCAAAGTCCATTTAACTATATCGACTCCACCTCTCTTCTTTTAATCAAGAAGCTTGTATATCTTTATGTCTTTAGGTTTCTGGTAACATTGAAAGATGATTTCTGATTAGTGTATTATATGTACAAACATATCTTGTTTTTCTTTATTTCTCTCTCTCTTTCTTTCTCTCTCTACCCCCCTTTCCTTCCCTTTGAGGGGTTTGTTTTGTCTTGTCTTGGAAAGGAGGGCCAAGGCCAGTTCTGAGAGGCAGATCTGTTTTAACTGCTGAAGTCTGTGAAGTCTCTGTTTAGGCAATGTTTTCCCAAACACCCTTTCCGAGAATGGAGCCTGTCACCGCTTTCTCTCTCTTAGCTCCAGCTGGCTAACTGTACAGAATCCATAATTGCTGCGAGCAGTGTGAAAAATGAAAAGGCTGTGAACGGTACAAAAGGCTGCTGGGTTCCCTTTTTTCCCCCTCCCTCTAGCAGTTCAAACCAGCTTCCTGTTTGCTTAATAGCTTGTTGCTGATGGACCTGCAATAAATCCCAGGGATACCAGATAGTTTTATCTTGTAAATTGTTTGGAAGGTGGCTGTGACCAGGGCATGGTGTGTATACTCAAGTAAGTGGCTTTCCTGCTAGCTGTGGGTCAGCCTGATGTAGCAGAATTCCCTCCATCAATTTAGAGTACAGCAAAATTGATATGATAAAGAGAGAGAAAATAGGAATAGTAATTATCATAACGTCCGTGGCAAAAGTAAGCAAAGATAGCACCAATAGTGTTAGGCACCTTGGCTGCAATCCCAAAACATTTAGAGCATCATTTGAACACCATCCGCATTTAACAAATTCACTACCGGTCAGTTGCAAAAGGCAGCTTTACTTGGAACAGCTCACATCCTGTGATAGTATCTTTAATACTATTGAACAACATCTATCTGCCTAGGTCCCTGGGGAGGGGCGGGGGGGACTTCATAGGGAGATAAAAAAGCCAAATCCAGTCTAAAAATCTGGTTGTCTATGGGACAAACCATAATAATAAGAGTAACAGCTCATCAACTCCTGAATAGCTTGAGATCCTAAAGCCCACGGAGGCTTTTAAATGGTTTTAGAGGCCTTCCTGAAAGAGAACAAGCCAAGGACTACCCAGGCAGTGTGTTCCCCAGATGTTTGGAGTAGGCAGGCAGAATCATTCTTGGTATGGTGGAGCCTGCTATTTCCCTGTGCATCTCCATTTAGGACTTTAGGGTAATTTACCAGTGCTTTGAATTCAGCCCAGGTACCTATGGTTGCCACTGTGGCAACCCCAAGATAGGAGTAATTTGGCAGAAACATGGTTCCCTGGTGAGCTGTCTGGCTTCCATATTCTGCACCAGTTGCCTCTTCTGAGTGTCTTCAAAGGCAGCCTTATGGAGTGATAGATAGAAATCAATGTCGGAAGCTACAAATGTGCAGACAAGAAAATTAGCAGACCAGAAGATTAATAGGTTGACAGGCAGTAATGCCTGGATTGAGACTGGCCGGACACAAAAAGCTACTTTCTGGACCAGGTTTAGACAGTCATTGCCTCAGTCTAATAGCGCAACCTTTCCTAGCCTTGTGCCCCACATCATGCTTACAGGTATAAATAATAATAAGCTTTTGGGGTTTATTAAATTAGATATATTTTAAGTTCTTGGTTATTTTAACAGAAGCCATAACAAAACTTCATCATTCTATCCTAAATTAGGTTGTTAGAATCCTTAATTATATTGCGGCTTAGATGTAGACTTGTATACATCTTATAAATGCATTTGTTTATATTTCTCAAGTGCCTTGCAGATGGCCCCCGATCTTGCCTTTCTGCCTTCTGTGAACTTGGTTCGGATTGGTGGATTTTTTTCCACTGTAAAAACAAATTGAAATATATTTTGAAGTTACTCTGAATGAACAGTCCAGAAAAAAAATGTATGTTTGTTTGTGTGTTTGTGTAAAAAAAAAACTTTTATAAAAAAAAATAAATGAACAGTTAATAAATTTCATAGCTGTTTAAGTTGGTGTCAGCTAGTCAGAGATTTTGTTGAACTGATCTAGGTACCCTGACAAAAAGACTAGCTATGAAAGTGATTAAATTCTAAAGTGATTAGAATTACATCTTTGTTTCCAAGATCAGTGTTGTATTTATGCCTCCAAGACCTAAGTTTTCTCAAGGTGTACAATCTTTTGAGAATGATAAAACGAGAGGGAAGGAAGGAAGGATATGAAAACTAAAGGTCAGAACTGGGAGCTAGAAAGTATTTTGGGGACAAAGAGGAGATATAGGAAGATATGTTATACTGCAGCTTGATCTCTTGACTACTTTTTTCAAGCTTTCACCATATTATTTTCACCTATTTCTGCCATCATCAATATTATAGAAGATTTTTTTTTTAGTTAAAAACTACAATTTTCAAATCAGCTAATGTTGCATCAGGTACCTGTTATTCCAGCAGTGTCATGGAGATGAAGATTTATTAATTTAGTAAACAAGTTTATATAACCACCCAACTACACACAGTGACTCAAGGTGGCATACAATATTAAAAGTCCACAGTTTTTTTTTTAAAAAAATCGAAGTTACACCCTCCTCACCCCCCATAACAGAATTAAATAAGCCTCTTGAACAGTTTCCTAATAGGATCCCCAGACCCACTGACAAAACTTGGTCTTCAAGGCCTTGCAGAAAAGCAACAGGGTAGGCTCCATCTTATATATGGGGAAATGATGTTCCAAAGGGAGGGAGCCATCACAGAGAAGACCTTTTTCTTAGGTCCCACCAGATGTGGTTCCTTGCTGGTTGGAACCTGCAGCATGATCTGCCTTCCTGCTCTCGTGGGCTGAATAGATGTAACTGGGGAGATGTGATCTGTCAAATAAGCTGGAGCCAAGTCATCTAAGATTCAGTTAGACCGGCATTCCAAATGTTCTTTCCAAATTAATTATTGCTTCCAACAGATGTACATTTCAGGTTAGGAAGTTTTCATTTGTTAGATTATTATAATAAAAGGGTTCACTGTAAAAAGGAGTTAAAACTGCTACTAATTTCAAATGCAGATATTCTGTATCTATGTTTTGAATTTGTATGTATGTGTTTCAGTCCCTTTCTGGGTACAATTAAAGTGATGGTTTAATACCTGGAACAAGTTACTTGAAAGACCGTATTTTACAATATATTATCAAAATCTTCAAATAGAATTTATTTACAGCAATTTGAGACTCTTTGAGATGTTGGATTTCAACTTGCATAATTCTTAATCAGAATAGAGCTGGAAGGGACCTTGAAGATCTTCTAGTCCAACTCCCTGCATAAAAAGGAGACTCTATACTGTTTCAGACAGATGGCTGTCCAGTCTTTTCTTAAAAACCTCCAGTGATGAAGCCCCTACAACTTCTGAAGTCAAGCTGTTCCACTGATTAATTGTCCTCACTGTTAGGAACTTTCTCCTTAATTCCAGGTTGCTTCTTTCCTTGATTAGTTTCCATCCATTGTCTCTTGTCTTGCTTTCTGGTACTTTGGAAAATAAATTGAACCCTTCTTCTTTGTGGCAACCCCTCAAATACTGGAATACTGCTATCATGTCATCTCTAATCCTTCTTTTCTCTAGACTGTCCATACCCAATTCCTACAACCATTCTTCATATGTTTGTATCTACAGGCTCTTTCCATTTTTTGTACTTATCCTTATTGTCTTTCAGTTTATCAGAGAGATTCAGCTTTTTTAAAGTTTAAGACATTGGTTGGATTATATTCTATTGTTTGTGTTATGTTATATTATAAATTGCTATTCTTTTCAGCATAGTTAAATACTACCTGGTTATAGTGGGGGAGTTTTAATCAACACATAAGAGAAAATTAAATTCAAGAAGGCTGTTTCAATCAAAGAAGTCAACTTGTTTCCATCCCTATAAACTTCCAGTTCAGCTTTTAAGTAAATCGTACCATTTTTCATAATCTGTATTGTAATTATGGACTCACTTAGTTTTGTATTTCACAGTCTTGTGAAATACACTGTAATTTCACAGTCACTTTTTAATTTCTTATTTAGATATTTTAGTTTCTGAGAGTAATGTTTTAATTATTATTTGGCAATAGACAAATGCCAAGGGATGTGATAGCACTTGGTTAACCTCTTCTTGTCTCAGAGGTTAATCAGGTTCAGGCTTGGTTAGTGTTTGTATAAGAGGCTCCCAGGGAATACCAGGGCTGCAGGCTAGACTAAGAAGTTCAAAACATCATAGAAAAGAGGGATACAAGCCATTTTCCTACTGCCATTAAGATAAATGCATGGATATTTCACCAGGTATCAAGCTGAATTCAAAGGAGACGTTGTCTTCAGCACATGCATGCAATAAGTAAATATTATATTCCCCAAACCAGTGGCAGGAGTTGTGATTAGTCCTTAGGTTTGCTAGCTTGGAATTATAGTCCAACTGTTTTGGAGAACATCTCGTTATAGGATTAGGGTTAGGGTAATTTTATACTAGAACTTTCAATTGTATATTTACTGAGCATTTTTATTTGTTCTGGTCTCTGGTCTAAGACTGTAATACTGATTGATTGATCATCTGGTTATAAAAGGCTATTGCATTTAAAAAGTTGATGAGGGTATTAAGATGAATTTTGGAAACATAAAAACTAAAAATAAATAAATAAATAAATAAATAAATAAATAAATAAATAAATAAATAAATAAATAAATAAATTTCTATACCGCCCTTCTCCCGAAGGACTCAGGGCAGTGTATAGCCTATTAAAAGCACAAAGACAGACATCAGTTAAAAATAATTAAAATTATTACATAATTATGGCTCAAATTTAAAATCCCAAAAATTTAAAACACCCAATTTAAAAATCATTACATTGATAGCCCTGCTTGGCGGAACAGCAGGGTCTTGAGGGCACAGCGAAATACATGGAGGTCGGAGATCTTACACATTTCTGGGGGCAGTTCATTCCACAGGGCAGGGGCTCCCACAGAGAAGGCCCTCCCCCTGGGTGTCGCCAGCCGACATAACTTGGCTGATGGCACCCTGAGGAGACCCTCTCTGTGGGAGCGAACTAGCCGGTGGGAGGCTATTGGTGGCAGAAGTCGGTCTCGAAGGTACCCGGGTCCTATGCCATGGAGCGTTTTAAAGGTGGTGACCAACACCTTGAATCGCACGCGGAAGACCACTGGGAGCCAGTGCAGCTCGCACAGGAGGGGTGTCACGTGGGCACAATGGGTTGCGCCCATAACCACCCGCGTGGCCGCATTCTGGACCAGCTGGAGCCTCCGAGTGCTCTTCAAGGGGAGCCCCATGTAGAGAGCATTACAATAGTCCAGCCGGAAGGTGACAAGGGTGTGAGTGACCATGCGCAAGGTGTCCCGGACCAGAAAGGGCTGCAACTGGCAAATCAGGCGAACCTGATAAAAAGCCCCCCTGGCCATGGCCATCATATGCTCTTCTAAAGACAGCTGTGCGTCCAGGAGGATGCACAGCCCTCTCTGTGGGGGGCAGAGATTCACCCCCAATAGTCAGCGATGGCACCAGCTGACTCTGTCGGGATGCCGATATAAGATCAAGCAAAGCAAGATTTAGTGCTTTGTTCAATATCCCTTGCCAGTAGCAAAACTATTATTGTTCTTGGTGCCAGTTGTGTTTAATTTAATCCCTTGTCTGATGTTTATGTGTTTGGATCTGCATGGAATTGCTTGCTAGTAATGGAGGAGAGTGGTAGACTGAATTGTTAATTTCCTGCTTGATATGATTACTATAGTTTCCCTACAGTTCTCCTGCATAAAGGTTTAGCTTATTAAGATCATCAGCCTTAGCAGTTTGCTAAGGGCCTTGATCAACCTGTTTCAGCTTCCTGCCATACCCAGGAGGAAAAGGAAGGGATTGTGCACTTACAAGACCACAATAGCTACCTGATGCATTCAGTTTTCTGGTTTGTAGGTTACATGAAAGAAAGGAGAGGGAAGTTTTCACGGTTGTCGCTGCTGTTACCAGGAATAGAATAAACAGCCCACTCCAGTTCAAGTGTAATCTTACGAGTCTTAACTCTGCTGGTGCTGTCATGAACTATGAGTAACAAGGCAACAAGAGTAACCTGTATTTTCTAAGATATCTATGGGTTTTCTGCTGCCTGCTTGGAGCTGCTGCTTCAGTTTCCTCAAAATCTTCCATGTGCACTTCTGATAGTTCTATGGTTTTCTGCAGATCTGTGGAGAAATGATACCAGGAGGAAATGGGATATTTGAAAGCTAGAATTTTAAGCTACCACTCAAAGCCTCCAAATATGCTGTGGAACAACTTCCTCACAATTTTTATAAGGGCTGGTGGAGGGTTTTTGTTTTTTTTTAAATCACATTTTTATTTTTCAAAATTCTGCTTTATCACATGCAGAGAGGACTGAATGTACCCTGCTTTGGCACAGATGTCTTCCTGCAGCCAAAGAAGGAAGCAGCTGTCTTCCTGGATTTAGGGTGACCCTCCTAGTCCTTTTACCCCATTATGCTGTCAGGGAGGAAGAGCAGAACGGGGACTTGTGTGACCCAGAAGATTAGGATAAAGCAGAAGAAAGACAAGTGCAGGAAGGTGAGAAAAGCACCTTCATCCTTTCATTGGTAGCATTGAGAATACCAAGGCTGTAAGCGCTTATTGGGAAAATTTAAAGTACAACATGGAATGTGGGCATTCCTTTAAACATAGAGATCCGAATGTCTCTGAACACTTATGAAGACATCTGCATTGGCTTTTCTGAAATTTGCACAGTTAAAAAGAGTTCACCTGGATATATTTTCTTGGATATGTTATTGTTCCAAGGGTCAAGCTTTATTCTTTATGAGAATTTTGTCTTCAGAAATTGATGCATGTTATTTTAGGGCTTGGTTTACATGTTGTCTTATGGCTAAATCATAATGAGATTTGTTGTGAAGATGCTGGGCTAGAGAGAGTCATGCCCAGGTTTATCCTAGTTGGGGAAACTCATTAGATGGCATAAGGCCAGTTTCCCATCCCAGCCTCCTCTTCTGGGTGGCTGTGGAAACAAAAAAATTGAAGGGAGATCCTCTCTATGCTCCTTTATAGGTAGTCCTCGACTTACAACATTTCATTTAGTGGCTGTTCGAAGTTACAACAGCACTGTAAAAAGTGACTTATGACTGTTTTTCACACTTCTAACCATTCCAGCATCCCAATGGTCACATGATCAAAATTCAGACACTTGGCAACAGTCATATTTATGATGGTTGCAGTGTCCCGGGGTCATATGATCACTTTTGGTGACCTTCTGACAAGCAAAGTCAATGGGGAAGCCAGATTCACTTAACAGCCGTGTTATTAACTTAGAAACTGCAGTGATTTGCTTAACAATAAGAGCCTTGATGGTACAGTGGTTTAATGCACCCTGTTATTAACACAGCTGCCTGCAATTTCTGCTGGTTTGAATCTCTCCAAGGCTCAAGGTTGACTCAGCCTTCCATCCTTTCTAAGGTAGGTTAAATGAGGACCCAGTTGTGGGGGCAATAAGCTGACTTTGTATAAAATATACAAAATAGTGAAGGCTATTGCTTAACGCATTGTAAGCCGCCCTGAGTCTCCGGAGAAGGGCGGCATATAAATCAAATTAAAAAAAAAACAAAAACAATTGTGGCAAGATAGGTCATAAAATGGGGCAAAATTCATTTAAGAACTGTCTCGCTTACCAACAGAAATTTTGGACTCGAATCATGGTCATAAATCAAGGACTACCTGTATATTCCCAGAAGAAAGGCAGGATATTACTCTAGCAAATAAAGTTTTGTCTTACCATGTTACCTAACCATTTTCCTGTGCGCTGCTCCCACTATCCATGCATGGGTTAATCCTTCAGTGCTTGGCAAACAACTGAGTGTAAACAAAAGGCTTTTGTTCCCCTTTCCCGCTCCCAAGCCACGCCTCTAGTCCCATGATGCCCCAGTCTTCACTCAGTTGCTGGCAAACACTGTAGTGATTTTTGGAGCTCCACAGATCGTTAAGGTATTGTGCTTCTGTGGGGGTTCCTTTTTTTTTTTCCTCCTAAATTTCTTAAAATTATTATCATCCTACTGGCTTTCTCCTTTCCCTTTGTGCGCCTAGGATTTTGTTTTATTTTTGAATAGCTCCCCTTCGCGTTCTATCCAGCTAAGCTGAGGAACTTAATCAACAGGAGGGGGGAGTGGAGCAGAGCGCTCACACGCTCGCTCGCCAGCCCCCCAGCCTAATCCAGGCCAGCTCGGTGCGAGCGCAGCGCTGCCGGCACTTCGCCCCCACGCCGGAGCGGCAGCGCGCTCATCAGCTGGCCGGCGGAGCCGGAAGCGCCGGCTCCCCACGTGGCGAGGAGCCGAAGCCTGTCCCAAGGCTCAGCCTCGCGCAGCGGCTTCATCAGCTGGCCGGCGGAGCTACCGGAAGGATCGGCGCCTGCTCCAGCCAGCAAGGGGGCTCAGAGGCTCGCCCCACGCTCGGAATCCTCGCTCAGCGGCGGCGCGCTCATCAGCTGGACAGTGGAGCCGGAAGTGCCGGCTGCCCACATGGCGAGGATCGGAGGCCAATTCCAAGCGGAGCCTCCAGGAGGGAAATCAGAGTGAGGGCGCAGGGCGGGGCAAGCGCTGAAGAGAGAGGCGATCTTCCCCTGCGCTACAGAACAACCCCTCGTTAGGGGATTGCGCGGCGTCTGGTCGGACCCTTGGGCCGCCATTGTAAGCCCGCTGCCTAGTCTGCCCACGTGGAGCAGCCCCATATTGGTGGACCTTCGGGCCGCCATTTTGGGCCTTACGACTCAGCTTGCGCTTCCCTCCACAATCAGGGAGCCAGCTGCAGACCTGCACCCCCTCCCCTCTACTGCGGAAAGGGGCATCAACCTCTAGCCTCCAACGCCTGAAGGGTTCCCGGGCAAGGTCGCTACCAACCGCCTCAGCCATGTCTCGCACACCCCCATCGTCAGACATGGAGCTGGAACTAAGCCCACCACGTATAAGCGAAAAAAAGGGAAAAAAGAAGTCAAAAAAGAGGCACGTGAGTTCGGCCAGCAGGGCGGCGTCCGAAGGCTCCCTTCCCTTCCAAGATAGGGATGCCTTAAGGAGACACAACGCCCTGGAGCGACAGTGGGAAAGGGCGCACAGGGTGGCTGCAGGTAACCCACCCAGGGAGCTGGCACCTGGGGAGCCCATCCCGATCTCCCCAAGAGAGGCGGAACGGGGCCTTACATCTGTGAACGACATCACAGCCACCCCTAGAACCCTGGAAGGGGTTGGGCCGCCTCGCTCAACACCCCGCATCGAGACACCTTCAGGTCCCGCACTGGAGGCTTCACTCGCTTCTACACCAAACCAGCATCGTCGGGCTAGAGAGGCAAGTGCCACACCGTCAAGGACAGACCCACAGGGTCCGGGTGGCCTGGGGTTGGCACCTCCAGTGGACTTCCAGGCCATGTTCTCAGCGGCCCTGTCATCTTTCTTCACGGCAACGATGCAGCAGGCCTCCCAGGGCCCCGCTCAGGTAGCACCGGGCCACCCACGGCCTTTCCAGCCCCAGCCCCACCCCATGCCAGAACGAGGCCGAGACTCCTCATCAGACGAATCGGACCAAGCGGAGGAGGGCCCAGAGGAGATGGAGCTATCGGAGGATGAGGGCCTAGCACCGGACACACCGGCTTTTACAGGCCTCTTCTGCCCGGCCCTATTCAAATCGCTCCTCCACAAGGCACGGCTCACAACCAACCTGGGGGTGCTGGGAGATGTCACAACACCCGCCACGTTAGCGGCGGGCCCTCACGACGCCCTTTTCAAGTCATCAAAGCCACAGAAAGACTGCATCCCCTGCCCGCAGCTGTTTACAGACGTGATCCAGAACCCCTGAGTGCAGCCGGCCTCCCTGGCGACACCCAGCAGCCTGGATAAGAAACTCTACTGTGCAGCCCCGGAGTTGGAGGACCTCCTGGTTCTTCCCTCAGTAGACCAGCCGGTGGCAGCTTTAGCCTCCAGCTCCTTGATCTCCACCGACCCGCTAGACACACTCAAGGCGGAGGAGAAGAGGATGGAATGGGCCTTCCGCAAATCACACCAGGCCGTCGGCTGGGCAATCAGAACCGCGACAGCCTCTTCTTTCTTCAATAGAGCTTCGCTCATCTGGCTTCGTCATCTGCAGGACAGACTCCCACCGGAAGACACCAGATTGAATCTGGTGACTGAATCTAAAACGCCTAAACCTGTCGGTACTATACCGCAGGTTCAAGATGCACTCCCTCAAGTCCATCTTAGCGGGAGTGAGACAGGGCGACTTCCTCCAATCAGTTGACCTCCGGGAGGCCTATCTGCACGTGCCAATTCATCCGCACCACCGTCAGTACCTGAGATTCGAATACGAGGGTCAGCATTACCAATACCGGGCGATGCCATTCGGACTTTCGTTGGCCCCCCGCACCTTTACCAAGCTGATAGCGGTGGTGGCGGCCAAGCTCCGAGCCGTCCCGATCCAGCTACTCTGTTATCTGGACGACATTCTGGTCTTGTCGTCCACGCCCAGCCAGGCTCACAGAGATATGGAGATGGTGATCGAGACCTTCCAGGATCACGGCTTCACCATAAACTTTGCAAAGAGTCAGCTTCTACCTACCACCAGACTCCTTCACCTGGGGACGCTGATAGATTCGGCCAGCGGCCAGGTTTTCTTATCACCGGACAGAGTCCAGAGCATCCGAACCCTAACTCTGCAGTGCCTGATGAGGAGGAGAGTTGCCCTGATCCACCTCTCAACCCTCCTCGGGAAGATGGTATCCTGCTTCGGCATCGTACCGTGGGCATGCAGACACTCGATACCCCTACAGTGGTTCCTCCTTCCCTTCCAGTGAACGGGAAGGGCCAACTCCAACAGGGAGGTCCGCCTCACCCTACAGGCCCGCAGGTCCCTCAGGTGGTGGACGTCGCCGTCGCTCCTCAAGGGCTCCAGCTTCCTAGAGCCAGACCGTCTGATACTCACCACAGACGCCAGCCTTCGAGGGTGGGGAGCCCATCTCCACAACCTGGTCACACAAGGGCAATGGTCGCAAGAAGAACAGCAAAGCAGCATCAATCTTCTAGAGCTTCGGGTGATCAGACTGGCACTCCGCAACTTCCAGCAGACGGTACAGGGCCATCACGTCTTAATCCTGACCGACAACATCTCGGCCAAGGCTCACGTCAACAGGGAGGGGGGCACGAAGTCCCATACCCTGATGAACGAGTCCGCGGAGCTGTTCAGCTGGGCAGAGAGGCACCTACTCTCGATCAGAGCAGATCACATCTCCGGGGTAACCAATGTGAGGGCGGACTGGCTCAGCCGCGAAACAATAGATCAAGCGGAATGGCAGCTCCACCCTCAGCTGTTCCAAGAACTCACCTCACGCTTTGGAAACCCAGTCGTGGACCTCTTTGCAACGCCGACCAACGCTCAGCTTCCACGCTTCGTATCACGCTACCCGACACCACAAGCGGAGGACCACGATGCGCTGCGCTGCAAGTAGCCCGAGGGTCTCCTGTACGCATTCCCACCAGTCCCGCTACTCCCGCGACTCATTCGGAAGCTACTGGCAGAAAAAGCCGACCTACTCCTGGTAGCCCCAAACTGGCCCCGGAGACCATGGTTCGCCAACCTAGTAGCCCTGTCCGTAGAACAGCCATGGCTGATCCCGCCACAGCAGCTCGTCCTGTGCCAAGGAGCAGTCACGCACCCAGAGCCCAGTGGCTGCATTTAGCCGTCTGGCACTTGAACGGGTCATCCTGAAGAAGGACAGCCTACCAGACGAGGTGGTTGCCACTATCCAGGCGGCCAGACGTCCAGCTATGACCCGTATCTACGAGTCTTCATGGCAGGCGTTCTGTAGATGGAGCGCCCAACAGCACGTCGACCCCACGTCAGCCACCATTCGGGACATCCTGCGGTTCCTACAAGCTGGCCTAGACAAGGGCCTGGCCCCCGCAACCCTGCGGAGACAGACAGCGGCGCTGTCAACAGTCATTGCGTGCCCCCCGTACCAATCCCTCGCACACCACCCACGCATCAAGGGGTTTCTACATGGGGCCACCAACCTGCGGCCCCCCACAGTCCACCGCTACCCCTCATGGGATTTGCCTCTTGTGTTGAGGGCACTGACGGGGCCCCCCTTCGAGCCCCTAGACACGACAGCGCTTAAGTACCTATCGTTTAAGGTGACCTTCCTGCTGGCGATCACCTCAGCGAGGAGGGTTTCAGAGCTCGCGGCTCTGTCAGTCCGCAAGGACTTGTGCATTTTCCACGACTCCACGGTGACCCTGCGCCTGGACCCTGCCTTTATCCCGAAGGTCAACTCGTGGTTCCACCGAGCTCAGGAACTCATCCTGCCGGACTTTTGCCCCGCACCTCGCGATCCCAGAGAAAAGAGGTGGCATACCCTAGATGTGCGACACGCCCTCCACACTTACATCCGGCGGACCGCTCCTTTCCGCCGTACGGAGGGACTCCTGGTCTCCTTCAACCCAAAGTCCATGGGTCAGAAGATATCAGCAGCCACAGTTAGCAGATGGATCAAGGCCTGCATTGCCCTGGCATATGACCTGAGCGCCAAACCGACCCCCGGCAAGATCCTACCGCACTCGACACGCAGCGCGGCCACCTCGGCAGCCTGGGCCACCCAAGCTTCGGTCGTGGACATCTGCAGAGCGGCAATGTGGTCATCCCTCACACCGTTCATCCGCCACTACAGAATCGATGCCTACAATTCAGCGGAGGCATCCTTTGGCCGCAGAATTCTGCAAAAAGTACTGACAGAGGAGGACTCTGAGGGCAGGCAGCCCCCCACCCAGGGAGATTAGGCTTGGGTATATCCCATGCATGGATAGTGGGAGCAGCGCACAGGAAAATGGACGTTGTCTTACCTGAACGTCCCTTTTCTGGGCGCTGCATACACTATCCATATCCCGCCCGTGAGGGCTGCCTGTCACTATTATGGCTGAGACTAGTTTCTTTCCCTTACGTTAACTTGAGTTAATAAAGTTGAGTTGTATACGTTACTTGTAGCGTGGTTTCTTGTCTGCTGCGCCTTCGTTCAGACTGGGGCATCATGGGACTAGAGGCGTGGCTTGGAAGCCAGAAAGGGGAACAAAAGCCTTTTGTTTACACTCAGTTGTTTGCCAAGCACTGAAGGATTAACCCATGCATGGATAGTGTACGCAGCGCCCAGAAAAGGGACGTTCAGGTAAGACAACGTCCATTTTAGTTTGATTTATATTATGCTGTAGTTGAATCTGCTCCGTGGTGTTTTTCAGTGAACTGAGTTGAAGCAAACTGTGGGTTACTTTAAATGTAAATTTGTTTAGAATGTAGAGATTGAGTGATGGACTAAATTGAAACATTTAAAATTATTTCCATTTTTATGGGCATTCATTCATTCATTCATTGAATTTATATTGCCGCCTATTAGCCCATGGTGACTAAAGGCGGCTTACAGAGTATAAAGCTACATTTAAAACAATAAAACTAATAAAAAAAATCAAATAAATGAATATAGTATAATGTAATAAACATCACTCACCTCCCAGCCCTGGTGACAGCAGATCACACGAGCCATTTAATGGGCTCCATCCCGCTCTGGATTCCCCAGGCCCACTGGCAGAACCAGATCTTTAGCACCTTCCAGAAGAGTATTAGAGTGGGGGCCGTTCTAATCTCTGGGGGAATGATGTTCCAGAGAGAGGGAGACACCACGGAGAAGGCCCTTCTTCTGGGTCCCACCAGGTGTATCTCCCTCGGTGATGGGACCCGCAGCATTCCCTGCCTCCCTGCTCTGATGGGTCGGGTAGATGTGACCGGCAACAGACTCAGATAATGGTCTTAAGAGGTAGTGATAGTCATGCACATAAAACACATATTACTAACAGAAACACTCTTCTTGTATCTTCTCTGGTTTCACTAAATTTCAATACTAGAGACTATTCATCTTAACCAACCATGGTTTGGATGTAAGAAAAACCTGACTAACCATGCTTTTTAAAAGGGCTGCTTCAGCTGACTGGATTTGCTCAACACATTAAGATATAACACTTTGTAAATAAAAATATTTAGTTCATAGGTTCATTTGTAAAAGCCAAAGACTCGTAAATTTTACCGTGTTTCCCTGAAAATAAGACAGGGTCTTATTTTCTTTTGAACTCTGAAATAAGGGCTTGGCCTTATTATTGGAGGGGAGTCTTATTTTTGGGGTGCAGTAGGCCCCAGGCGGCCTGCGCACTCGCAGGCAGGAATCCGGCAGAGAGAGGCTCCCTCCGCACGTCACCAAGCCCCTTCCCTCTCACGGGATGTGTGTGTAGAATGTGAGCGGCCTGAAGGCGCCAAGCTGCATAACTGCCTGTCTCCCCCCTCCCCCCCTCGCACGCGTCTCAGGCCTCATCACGTTGATGTGGGTGAAGCCAGTGACAACCAGGTCCTTGAGCCCATAGCCAATGCCACCAGCACCCGCGCGGAAGCCATGGCCTGGGCCAGCTCCCCCTGCAGAGACCAGCTTCAGCTCTAGCCATCACCATAGAGTGAGAAGCACACTCCCAGAGTGGCCTCTGCCCTGGATGAGATTTGGAAGCCACAGAGTCGGAGTTTGGGGGAGAGAAAGAAAGACTTCTGCTGCTTTCCTTGCATGCAGTCAAAAGCAGAAGCAGCAGAAGTCTTTCTTTCTCTCTCCCAAAGTCCGCCTCTGTGGCTTCCAAACCTCAGCAAGGGCAGCAGTTGTTCTGGGAGTGCGCTTCCCGCTCTATGGTGACAGTCGGCCTCCCCTTCCCCTCTCTCTGCTCTGATCGCCCTGCAGTCCCCCCCACCCGAACACTGACCAACCAGAGCATCCACCGGTGAGCCTGGGAAGCCCCTCTGCCTCTGGAGTCACTGGACTGGACAGCGATCAGGCCACACTCTTCCTGGGGAAGGGAGCCTTGAGGGACCCTTGCCTGCCCTCCCTTCCTCCCGGAGGCCCCGCTTACTCTTTCCAGGTGCCCAGCAGCAAGAAGCCGGGCAGCCACGCCAAGGGCAGCCCCGACAGAGACAGCTTACCTGGCCCAACCATGGCCAACACTCCTCCCCCACAGCTGAGCTTTGTCTCAGGGGGCCGGCCGGAGCCTCCGCAGGTGGAGGCAGTGGCAGCAGCAACACCTCTAGCGCTTCAGCCATCCCCACTGAGAGACCTGCACCCAGCTGCAGGACTCGCCAGACCTGCTGTTGTAGTCTTCCGTGACTTCCCCACCACACAGCTGTCACTCTGCCCCCACCAGAAGCACGTGTGCCAGTTTCTGCCCGCCATGCATTGAGGCCTCTCTGCTACTGGTGGCCACCCTGCCAAGGAAGGCCCGGGGTGGCGATGTTGGTGCTGTTGTGGCGGGCGCTCGGTAGTGCGGGCTATGTGGATGCTGCACCTGGGTGCAGGGGGAAGAGCAGGCAGGCCGCCACCATGGAGCAGGAACAGGCACTCAAAGTCTATGGTTGGTGCCACAGTCGGCGGAAGGGGCGAGGGGAGCAGGAGTTCGCAGGGATATGGCTGCCTTGGAAAGTTTGGAGGGGTGAGGGACCTGTGTGTGCATGTGTGTGTGAGAGGGGTGGGGAACGGAGAGAACATTGCTACCAGCCCTGGATAACTCTCCGAGGTTGGATCGGATCTCCCCCGCCCCCTCTCACATGCACACACACACACCGTTCTTTCTTTGGGATCGCAGCACAGACGCCCGTCCCAGGATTGTAAGGCTGAAGACTTTGGATGGAGCATTTTCGGGATGTGTGTCTGTGCTGCGATCCCAAGTAAAGAATGATCGGCAGGAAAAGCGGGAGGAGGCCGGCAGCTGGAGAGCTGGGCTGAGTTGCACAGCCCTTGCTGGCTCAGCTGATCAGCGGGTAGCAATTAAGGGGCTGAACCTCTATGAGATGACCGGGGAAGGGAAGGGCTGCCTCCTGTGCTGGCCATGCCCATCCCTTCACTATGGCTTATTTTCGGGGGAGGGTGTGTATTTAGGCCCACCCCAAAAATCAGCCATGGCCTTATTTTCGGGACACGTCGTATTTTTGGGGAAACACGGTACCGTGAGATATGAGTTTAAACATGCTTGGGATTAAAATATGTCCATCGACAAAAATTGTAAAAATAAAACAATTTTTTAAAAATACATAAATTAAAAAGACAACAAAACAAAAACTCAAAGGGCAGTCTTGATGTCTACTAGGTTTTTTTCTACCATCAATTTTTTTTGTTTCTATATATGAAATTGTTCTTAGCCTTAATTACAGTCACTAATGCAATACTTGACTTTTAGTGAAGGGGGAATTCCCAACAGAGTCTGAGAAAAGGGAGTGTATCAATTTGTGGTTCACCCTCCATTTTGCAACCACAATTAAAAGATGGCTTTAATTGCAACTTCACCTTTACAGCATTGGTCATGATATAAACACAATATGAATTGCTGCATATTTTCTAAGCAGGTAGCTTTTTAACAGTAATTTTTTCATATTTGCCAGAACAAATAAGTGCAAACCTACAGAAAAGGGACCCTGTAGTCTTTCAATCTTGTCTTATTTATTTGCAAAAAAATTCAACAGCAGCTAACATCTGTTTAAAGAAATAACATGAGTAATAAAGAATAATGATCCTGTTAAAAATAGAAATGTTGGAGCAGCAAACAAACATAACAACAAATAATAAGATTAAAATTAATATTAGTATCCCACATATTGCTTTGGTAAGACCATACTTGGAATACTGTGTCCAGTTCTGGTCAAAAAATACGTTCATGACATGATAGCAATCTTCCAATATTTGAGGGGTGGTAACAAAAAAGAGGGAGAAAATCCTGTTCTCCAAAGAATCCGAGGGCCAAGACAAGAAGTAACAGATGGAAACTTATCAAAGAGAGATCTAACCTAAAATGAAGAAGAAATTTTCAGTGGAACAGCTTGCCTTCAGAGGTTGTGGGTGCTTCATCACTGGAGGTATTCAAGAAGAGATTGGATAGCTTATAACGTCTCCAGCTTAAGCAGAGGATGGACTAGAATATTTCCAAGGTCCCTTCCAACTCTTGTTATTTTGTTATTCTGTTAAAAGCAGTAACTTTTAAAAAAATATTCGAGATGATCACAGAAAAGATTAGCATTTTCTTTCTATAGCTATCTTCATTTTCTACATCATCTTATGATAAGGACATCAACACAATGCATATAGTTCTGTGGAGTGATTTATAAAGCTTATAAATGAGTAAACAGATCTGTCAGGAATGTGCAGATCTCATGATTTACAGAAGATCCATGTGGCAAAAATCTAATACCGTATTTTTCGGACTATAAGTGGGTGGAAATGTCTGTGCGTGTTATACTCCTAATGTTGCAGTGGGGGGGGGACGGTGGTTGGTGCGGTGCAGATCAGCTGTTCTAGAACGGGCCGTGGTGGCAAACGGGCCATGGTAAACAGGCCAGATGAATACCGGATGGATGCTGGAGAGAGAGGCAGATTTTTTTTTCCTCCTTGTTTTCCTTCCCAAAAGCTAGGTACGTCTTATAGTCCAGAGTGTTTTATAGTCTGAAAAATACGGTATATTGCAGCTACCGCAAAAGGTATAAAATATGGAAAACACAGATTTGGTTCTGTGCTATACTAAGCACAGAAATACTAAGCTAGGATTTTTAAATTTCGGTTTATTGATCAAGAAAAAAAAAAAGCCATAATGGTCTGGTTCACCCATAACATTAAACCATACAATGAGTAGATTTATACAGCAAATGAGTCAGGTTATATATAATCCAACCAATATTATAGGAAACTGTTATGGGTAACTATAATTTAACTGTCAAATATTTCAGCTCATCTGCATCAATAGGAAAGAATTATGTTTGCTTTCTATGTAACATGGCTTGCATTGGAAAAACCTATGCCTGTAGTTGGCTTTCATCTCATTCTCATATTTGTTTCTCTAGGCCAGAAATGTGCACAATGGCGAGTTGGCTGCAGTTAAAATTATCAAACTAGAACAAGGTAAGCTTTTCTCTATTTTCTAATGGTACTGAATTGGTTTTCTTAATCACACTGCTCATCAAATTCTTATTCCAAATTCTTATTCCTGAGCCGTTCTCTCTTTTCTTTAGTTTATCTCTTTCAGCAGTAAACCTGGGATAAGAGCCAGTCTTTGAACGAAGGTCAGATACCAAAACTTCAAGGATACTTCAACAAGAATTAAATGTGCCCCTCCCCTCTTCAGTTCTAGTGTTTGATATTCTGTGCCACATTTTTGGAGAAGTATTAGTCTGGATTACTTGCTAAACAGAGAGCAAGCCCCATGTTCCTCCTATTTCTGTTTAATACTATCTTCTATTTTGTCTACCTGTTATGGCTGGATTGGACTGATTTTTTAAAAAACATGACTTACTAGTTGCAGTCCATTGCATTCACATTTTAAAAAGTTCAAGGAAATCAGATGTCTTTCCAATGTAATACAGAGCACTTAACTTTTCAGCTTGTTTTCTTTTTGGGGGCACAACATCTGGATGTTAATATGAGTTAAGACCCTGGATTAATGTTTCTCAATTTTCAAGAAGCATGGACCACTAAATAAACAATCAGAAATTGCAGTGACCACCCAATCAAACAACAGTCTCTATATTTTTGCTTTTAAGAACATGAGAGTTCACTTTTTGATGAATAACAATTTTACAGCGGTTGTATTTGTATATGTCTTTCCATCTCTTCCCATTTTAAAGATATTTTAAAACCAAAATCTATATCAAAAACATGAACCCCAAATTTATCATTTTAATTATATACCTCATGCCATAATGAATATCTAAGCACAAACTTTCTAGTAAAATTGTTTTTAATGAATGGATGAGTCAACCTTGAATGCATTGAAATCCTATTTTTAGACATTCATTACATTTCTTATTCACACTTTTTCTTTTCAGATTGCTTGCGTAAAATCACTTAGTAAGAACATTGCACTTAGTTCACCATTTCTAAGACTATAGGCTTCCAGAGTGACATGGACCTAGGGGCAAATGCTGGGCATATTCATATAGATTTATTGATTTTATATGGAGCTTTGTGACATCATAATTTACAAACCATTCTCCATATTCTGTAAATCCTGGCTACTTTCCTTTGGTTTGTCTTTACTAACTGTTGGTTGCAAGCATTTTAGTTCTGCAGCCTGCTGACTGAGTGTGAAACTTGAACTGGGAGACTGGGGGGGGGGTGATAGGCAGTGTTTTGCAGTGGGTGGGGGAGCATAGAGAAGAGTGTCACCTGATGTAGAGGTGCATTGGGGGAAATGTTTCCCAAGGTTGCAGACTAGCTGAGGTTTTGGCTTTGCTGCAATACCAATCAATTAACCATGTTGTGCAGCTATGCCAATTGAGTGGGTTGACAGACTCCTTCAGTTCATACAGAAAATACTTTGAATCATCATTCTGATTGAATGCGAGATAAATTATTTCATTATTCTTATGGTAGTTATATATTTAGTCTGCAAAATTTTATTTGTTAGATATTTAGTCTCTAAAATTTTATTTCGTTATTCAGCCAAAGAGGCTAACAGAAACAGCTTGCTTTTTGAAAAAAAAGAATAACTGCAAGAAAAATAGTTTCTGTCCCTAGTCTTAGTGTCCCAAAGCCACAACATTAAAGGGAGAAAAACGAGGAAGTAAGAAGAGCACTCGTGTATACATGGTTCTTTCAGTGCCCAGATGGAATGGAATTGTCTCAGGGAGAAGCTTAGGCAGATTATGATTAAATGTTAGGAAAAAAACTTCCTAATGATAAGAATAATTTGAGAATGAAACAGCCCTGATTAAGTCAGAGGTTTAGGATCCAGTCTGTCTGTGATGCTTGAATTAGTATTTCTGAACTGAACAGAGACTGATGAGGGTATTTTATGAGTCAAACAGTTTCTCGTAGAAGTGCTCAGTATTCAGACCTGGAGCAAAGATGCTTTAGATCCAAATACCACCCACTCCTGGGCTGTCAAACAGGCCTGCTGATTTGTCCTTCTGCTAGCAGCTTCTATTCTTCAAGGGTTGGGTAGTTGCCAGGCTGCATGCACAATCAATTGCCATCTGCTGACTGGAATAAAGAATTATTTTAAGTAGCTGCAGCTGATTAAAATTGATTTTGCCTGAGCAAAAGATTTAAGGGGACAATGTTTAGAAGATGGGCCCAGGTATTACATGTAGAAGGACTAGATGAAACCCTTGTGCATTTGCCTGAAATGCCCTAAAGTGGGAATGGAAAAGGTTCTGTCTGAGTTGACGCTGACAGTTTTTGTATGACATACTATTTAACATTGAACCTACAGTAGTTGGGAAACAAACCTGATGAAAGTCTGGTAAAAGATCAAGTTAATCACCTTAGCAACAGCTCCCTCTGCTGTCAAGGCCAAATAGCCCACCAATCATTGTATTGCTTGGGACTTCCTGTTTATTATTATCAGCAAACAACATGAGCAAAAACCATTGTTTAAGTATGAAGGATTCTGTTTTATAGCCTCTCCTTTATTCCACATTGTGTTTCTGGGGTGCTAACAAGTGCTTAACAGTTAGGTAGAATATTAATCACTGAATTAGGAGGCTACATCAGACTGTGGATAGAGTAACTAGCCTATAACAAGCTTTGATTACAGAATGCAGCCAAAGGACTCCTTCAGAGCTATGTTCTGAGTCACAGTTTGGATTCAGTGGAGACAGTCAAACCAACCATAATGTGGTTTAGTTGTTATGTAAACACAGAATTGTGCTGACAAACCACCGGTTTAACTTTAGAAAAGTCAGATCTTTTTAGCTTGCGTTTTAATCTGACATAATTTCAACTCTTCAAACCTATATGACAACAAGGTTTTTTTAAACGTTACTGATGTGGTTTTGTAACTCAAAAATAGGAAATTGAAATGTCTTTTTAGATATGAGGGAAACGTGTGCTTAAAAAAATCTGTATTGGGTAAAAGTGTGCAAATGTATAACATATTGAAGAAAACTGATAAAAAAGACCTCTGTATATTGAGGAAATACATATCTAAAAATGAGCACATTTTATAAAAAGTGCTTATTAAAAAAACTGGTGTTGTTTGAAGCAGTCCAGTTCAGGAAACAGATTCCTCAAGAATGACTGGAGATCTATTTTATTGAAGTAGGCTCTAGCAGCAGAATCTGGAAAGCTTAGCTGTGTTTTCCTTTCCCTTCTTATACTCCAGGAAGTTAAGGCAGGGCCAGTTTGAGTTTGTCTAATGTTTTCTTAAAATATAGACTGAAAATATGTTTTGGTAACCATTACCAAGTAGTTTCTTCCACCTGTGGTTTTCCACTGGCATAATATCTGAAGACCAAAGAGACCCAAGTTCAAATCTTCCATTAGCAACAGAGGTTCACTGGATGGTTTTAAGCCAGTCACTATTTCAGGAGAGTGGTTGGAAGTGAGAGAGATTGATTGAACAAGATAGGGTTATGTATAGTGTGTTTGCCTTGTGCTTTTGGAGGAAAGTTGGGTATAAATCTAAGAAATACATGAAGCAGAGAGAAAATATCAGAAACTGACGAGAGTTGAGATATATATCAGGATGGAAGAATGAGAAGCTGAGCAAATTGAAGTTGAATTTGGTACAGGAGGTTATCTTTTGTGTTCATCAGTAAGGTAATTTGGTGGCAATTCTGCTCTATCCCCTCTCATTTTATTTCCTGTTCAGACATTCTATACATTCTTATAATTTTGTCAGGCAAACATTTTTTTTCTTCTTTATCAGTATATCTGTGTATGCCTGAACATGCATATACCCACAACACACATCTACAGTGGAGCACTTCTTTCAGTTCCAAAAGCTTCAGGCTTCATCTTAGTGTCTGTCAGGTTGCCAAAGTTCCATGCGTGATACCTATTTTGAAAAACCTGTTAGCCGGTTCTTTTTCAATTTTTGCATTATGTAGGTTGAGATTTTGATTACACAGCTCAGGAAAGACATACATCATTCACAGCTGTCAGAGATGAGCATGACGTATGCATAACAATGTTACTGTAAAGTTTGTTACTGAAAGTTGTTTTCATCTCTTGATCGGCCTGTGGCCTCTCATTCTTTGTCTATCACTTGAGTGCTCATTTCAGCAGTGCTTGTTTCAGATCTCAGGGCTACCATGAACATGATAAAGAAAGACACTCTGCATCTAATGTACCAAGGAAGTGCATGTTCTTAACTGTATGTAGTCCTTGACTTACAACTGGTCACTTAGTGACCAGCAAATATACAATGGATTGTCACCATTGCAACTGGCTTGCATTTAAGCTCTTTGCAGTGTCCTGTGGTTCACATTATCATGTTTTACAATGATTTTGCCTAAAACTGGTATTTACTTCTGGTTTTCGGCATAATGGCCTATAGCGAACAATGGACTCATTTTACAACTGCTACCTTCAATTAACAACCATTGCAAAAAAAGTTTATAAAATAGAGCCAGTCATACAGTGACCTGCTTTATGACTTTCATGAGGACAGTAATGGGCAGGATTCATTACAGTCATAAGTCAAGGTCTACCAGTATTGTAAAGAGTGATAATTGAAGAATTAATATGAAATGGGATTGCAGCAATAGGGAATATAACTCTCCCCCCTGCTGCAATCATAATTAAAATAACTTTCCTCTGAATGGTCTGGCTGCATGGAGGGGTAGGGAATTTTGCTTTCCTCCTTCTCTTTGCTAAAGAAGCAGAAAAGTGTCTCCAGTCTCACTGCTTAATCCCCAGACTCTGGGGGATGGGATTTGGCTGCCTCCTTGATAGCTTGCATTTGATTAATTGCTCTTTCTCCAAAAAGAATTGCACAAGAATCTGTTCTACTCTATTTCCACTGATATCATGTACAATAACAGTGGTTATTTTTCTTCTTCTTAATGCACCCTCAGACTATAAAGCTGCTGGGCCTGATGCTGTCCTGGAAGTCTTAAGACTTCCTCCCTTAAAACAACTTTTATATAGTTTAACAGATATTGTTATAAGTAGCTATTGACCAGTAGGAAATATCACACAACTGTTGTCTCCAGGGGTCGATATCTTCCATATTAGATACTATGTTTGATCCTTTAAAGGGATTTGAACTCACACTTAATGCCTGTACAGTGCATAGAGTTGTCTTGGCCTCTGTGTCAGTAGCTTGTAGGAAGGAAGGTCTTCCTGCAGGAATCTATATAAATATGCCTTCCTTTTTACTATGGTTTGTATCACAAAAATTCATCTAGTATGAGAGCATATAGCAAAACGGAAGGTATACCTATAGCTTCTGTAAGTTGCTATCATTGCTACTGACCAACAGGAGGCACTGACCAATCACATAGTGCCTTCTACTGGTCAGTAGCAATCATAACATTCATTATCAGAACTTTTATAATGTATGCTAGGGGGGGTGGGGCGGGGAACCAAGAATAATTGATTCTTCTCAAGAAATGTGAGCACAGGCTGGCCACTACTAAACACATTTGAGTAAGGTAGCTACTGTTGTGACCTAGGCCCAAGTAGTTATTACCAGACACAATCAGTCCTAAACAAACATGTTTTATTAGAACAGCTGAGAATTACTTCATTCTCAGCTTAGTCCAAATTAATTCCAAAACAAATCCTTCATAAACAGTCCTTCAGCCTTATCACAAACCTTTGTCTTCTTTGGCACCCTGCCAAAGGCTTTTCTTGGCAAAATCCCACCAAGTTCAGAAGGAAGAGATGCCGACAAGAAACAAATGTAGCAACGTTGCTTTCCTACAAAGATCCCAAGAGCCATTGCTGCTCTTTTAAGCCTTCGGGGAGGGGCCAATCATCTCCTGGCCTTATTCCCGAGTCATCCTTTTTTCTTTAGCTGCTCCTGCCTAGTATGCGTGCACTAGGAACAGGCTCCTCCTCTTCCTCTGCCTCTCTGCTATCCGCCTCTGGAGGCTCTGGAGTCCGCGCATCGCTCCCAGATGGCCCTGGCCCCATCTCTGCCTCCAACACAGAGCCCTCGTCCGGGCCTTCCCCTGACTCCAGGACTGGCCTATTGTCCTCCCCAGCCTCCTCACTGTCCAACTCCGCTGCCAGCTCCGCAGGCTGCTGATGGACCACAACAGATCCTTTTGAGTGCCATCCTGCTCAAGCAAGCCCTACTCTCCTGTCCTCTAGACATTGTGATGAGCTTTCTCCCCACCATAAAAAAGAGCAGTGTCGTATCTTCCCTCTTTTTTGTTTAGACATTCCCAAGATCTTAGCTGCATTTCTTAGAGAATAAGGCTGGTTTTACAGCAAGAATGCTGCGTTAATTTTTCCCAGTGATCAAGAGTGAACTCAAAGTAAGGCCTGGAGATTGCCATATTGTCCTGTCTTCCCTCTTACAGCCCATTTTAATAGCTTGCTGTCATTTTAGTAGCCTGCTATCTGATAGTTGGGCTTTGTGTTTGGCTTTAGATCAGTGTCTGCCATTTATGAGTTTCCAGAGCTGATTCTCGGCTAGTTTATTTGTTGGCTGGGGCTGAGCTAAAGAGTAGGTTCCTCAGATACAAGTGTAGGAAATGTAATGCGGCGAGAGCCTCAACCGAGTCTCTGCATGTGGTTGGGCCATCTTATCTGCACTAACCATCAGCGACAGCTTGTTCTCTTGTACAGATGTGGGATTTACAACTTCCACTTCAGGGTTTGTGGCTTCCAGTCAGACCTGGGCCTCCTATCCTCCCACAGCACCTCATACTTTAAAAAGAAAGTCTGCATAATAGCAAAGCTGACATGATAGTATCGTTTCCCCTCTGGGTTATTTATAGGGTATGCAGGTCAAGGTATGCAGAATTTTACAGAGTTTCACACACAAGGAGAGACCACATACTGTAGAAAGGTGAGAAAAGAAGCCATTGTTTAAACAGAGCTCCCATTTTTCATACCTTTGGGCTGAAAAAGAGAGTAGTACTTATCTCTGCCTACTTTGAAATGCATGATTTTGAAGCCCTCAATGTTATTTCCAAATACAGGTAGTCCTAGGCTTATGACCACAGTTGAACCCCCAAAAAAGTTTTTTGCAGGATCCCGTGACACATATATTTGCCTTCATTCGTGAAAATTTCTTTTGCTAAGTGTTAAAGTGAATTTTGCCTCTTTTTACAACCTTTCTTGCCACAATTGTTCAGTAAATCTGACTTCCCCGTTGACTTGACTTGGGAAAAGGTTGCAGAAAGTGATCACATGATCCCAAGACACTGCAACCATCATAAATATGATTCAGTTGCCAAGCGTTTGCATTTTGATCATGTGACCACAGAGATGCTACAATTGTCATGTGTGAAAAACAATCATGAATCACTTTTTTCAGTGCCATTGTAACTTTGAACAGTCACTAAATAAACTGTTGTAAGCGAAAGGCTACCTGTAAAAAAAAAACTCAAACATTCTAGTCTTTTCTGATGGGGACAGGTGATCAAGCTCCCTGATTATTTTAGTTGCTCTCTCCTGTTTGCTCTTCTGTGGTATTATATCATTTTTCAGTTAGATTACAGCTTTATTCGGTATGTATTCTACATGCAGACATACTATACCACAAATATGTATAAGGGTGGCAGTGTTGGCAGTTTCATTTTAGCCCCTTTTTGTAATGTTCTTTGGCACAGAATTTGCTTTTCTCCCAGCTGCTGTACATTGAGTCTATGTCGTTTTTTAAATTTGGCAAATTTACGATATGTGGATTTCCATCTCCCAGAATTCCCCAACCTGCATGGAAGTTGAAGTCCATACATCTTAAAGTTGCCAAGTTTGAAAAACACTGATTTATGTTGACCCCAAGGTCTTTTCCCTGGTTAATTACAGATGTCTCAGACCCTATCAGTGTGTATGAAAAATTAAGGATCTTTACTTATCACTGTACACTGTGCTTTGTTTAACAGGGAAAAAAGAGTAGTATGAATTGAGAAAGTCAGAAGTAGCAAACAATTCCAATTTTCAAGGGTCAGCTGTCTATTTTGCATTTGAGAGCTCTAGACTTTTGAATTCTATCTTCAATAAACGGTATGTGTATGCTGATTGGAATTTATTATTTATTCCTTCCTGGCAAATATGCACGGACACTGTTTTGGTGGCCCTGGCAAGACCCTATCATGACCACTGATGAATTTGTGGTTATTGTGGTTATAGTAGCTGGGAGCTCCACCATTGCTACCCCCACTCTATCCTTGTGTGTTATTGTGGGGTGATAAGCGCGTTGATAGCCAATCATATATTTTATTTTTCTTTATTTATTTTGTCAAGCATGTAATAGGTAACAGATATAAATATAAATATAATTATGAATACATGAAATGGATACATATAAAAGGGAACATTAGGACAGGGATGGTAGGCACTATATGTAATTTACTGTTCTCACTTAGCATAGGCTTAGAAGCTGTTTTCAATACTTGATGTCTGGAGTTCTTGATTTGTCCAACTATTTAGCTAGAAAAAGCATTTATAATGGGTGAAAAACAGAAGTCAGGACAGCTTCCCATGACTGCTAGCTTAATGGGGGCAGCCAGCCAGCTGGATAGAGGGATCTGTTTCTTTTTTGAATTAAGGCAACCAGGAATGGTGGGAAGCTGTGTTTTGCAACACAGCATAAATTGTTTGGTGCACCACTCTGTACAATGACCTTTCCTAATCTAAATGGGTAATGATATGCGTGTAGTCCAGTACATCTCAGAACAACCAATAAGCAAAATGAAGGGGATATTCAGATCTTGAGTGAGAATCCAAAAATGTTGTGAAATTTCAGCATTCTCACCCAGAGTTTTGAATAAAGGCTGAAGTGCTGTCTCACAGGATAAATTCTTGTGTCACAGCAGCAGAGTAGAGAGGGCCTACTCAGGGTGCCGTCGGCTAGACAGTGGCGGCTGGCGACCCCCAGGGGTAGAGCCTTCTCGGTCGATGCGTCCAACCTCTGGAATCAACTTCCCTTGGAGCTCCGATTAGCTCCTGACCTTCGCACCTTCCGCCGGGAATTAAAAACTTGGCTTTTCAAATCCCTTGACCTGGACTGATGGGGTTTTAATTGGTTTTAAGGGTTAATTTTAAATTTTTTTAGATTTTGGTCTTTATTTTATATTGTGGCTTGTGTTTTATTGTTGTGAGCCGCCCTGAGTCCATTGTGAGATAGGGCGGCATATAAGCCGAATAAAATAAATAAATAAATAAATAAATAAATAAATAAATACATACATACATACATACATACATACATACATAAATAAGCCTTGCACAAAGAAAGTCCTAGGTTCAAATCCTGGCATTTTCAACTGAAAGGAATGGCACCATAACAAACATATTAGTACATAATGAGTCACTAGTATAGTTGGGTTTGAAAGGGAATTAGAAAATTAACAGAGAATGCAATTGTCAATGGCTGCTAATCATGATGTCTTGTATTTTTTGGCATTTTTTAAAAGCAAAATTTAAGAGAGGGCTTTTACTGTTCTGTTTGCTGGTCTCTGGTCTGACTAGCTACTGAAGAAACAGGAGGCTGGACCAAACACGCCCTTGGTCTAACTTAGCATTAGTTCCTCTCATATTCTTAGGATGAGGTAATGGGACAGTAAGACTTTTGCCTAAGTTTGTGGCAGGCTGCTTTTAAGGATACATCAAAAGATTATATAGTTTATGCCAACCTCTTCTTTTAAGGCTTTTCAAAGCAAGCTGAATTTGAACAGTTGCCATAGGCAATTTTTTCCAAGATAATCTTTACAAAAAGAAGATGCTTGGTTGGAGGGTTTGGTTTGTCCATATGAAATCTTGCAGAGAATGAAGCCTTTTCTTGAGTCTTCTTTGAACGCCAGAGGAATCTAAGGAAGCTAGAAGTGATCTATTTCACAGCGTGGCAAATCATCAAAGATATCTTCCCACCACTAGTCCTCCTAGTCTCGTTTAATCTTTCCCTGAGGAAGTTCACTGGATGCAACCAGTTTGAAAATTGGAATGGTTCTCCATATCCAGCCTATTTTATCATAAAAGACCAGAGGAATTGCAACCAGCAGGCTTCATAAGATGTTTCCAGTCCTTTGGGGCTTGTGTGCATTTTTCCAGTCACTGAGGCATGCAGGGTTGCTGGCCCTTTTTGCTCTCAGCTAGAGGAAAAACAGTCATGATGAATATTGGAAAAGCAGTAAAATGATGCACTGAGTGCATTATATTTTGATGTAAAATGGAGTACAATTCACTTTGATTAGGCAATGTGCTTTGGGAATGTTTGCTTAAGGATCTTACATGTGTGCTTGGTTGCTTTTTCAGGTTTTTGTTTTGTGCTGTTTCTTTCTCCTCTTTTCACATGAGCCAGTTTCCTTTTTACATACCTGCACTGGGATAATTTTGAACCCCTCACCTTTCCCCCAATAACCGTGGACGAGTGTCATTGTTCTGGGGTGCCCCTCTGCTTCAATCTCTGTTTGCTTATAGGTTCTAGTTCTTCTAACATTTTTACTTGTGTATGTTGTTGTGTATGGTGTTTCCCACCAGCTGACCTATTTCTCTTGTTGGGACAGGATACAGCAGTATTCCTCCTCCCTAGGAGACACATGGTTCCAGAGATGCGTGTATACTTGCCTCTACACACCTTCAATGTGCCACTGAAACTCATCTAGCTGAGCTGTACTGCCAGATGGGCAGAAATCCTTTCTGGAGCCTGTAAATGCTCTGGCTTCATAGAATTGCTGGGAACCTTCTTGCAGTTGTAAATATTCTAAGCTAATTTGTACACCGATAGCGTTCTGTAAACAATCAAGGCTACTGATTTAGTCTTTTATTGCATTTTGTTTCTGCTATGTTGGAACTTATTCATGGGTGCATTTAATTTAATCTCATTATGTTGCAATGAAGAAGTAAAGGGGCAGTAAAATGGGGAAACTTGGTTTTAGAGTGACAACATAGTACAGTTCAGGACCATCATGGCAACCGGTATAATGAGTGTAATTCGATAAAACTATGTTTATACTCAGTAATACTAGCGTAATTTGACAGCTTCTAATTATTTGTTCTAATGAACAAATTGGTTTCTGAATATTTCTTAAAGAGTTTCTTAAGGGGTCAGATGGTTGAATTTGTGGCACTATTATTGTTCCAATAAATTGTTGAGACTATTAAATTTGTGAAAATTGACAAAGCTGCTGGTGCAGTACTTGCATCTGCATCGTTGGAGGGATTTTCTATAGCATTTTTTTCAAATAAAGTTTTCCCTTCCTCTTTTATGAGGCTTATATAATGGAGATAATGAAACATGGTAAGGAACCTTTGTAATATATAAGCTATCATTCAATTTCATTACTAAATGTACATGTTAAAATATGGATGTAACTCTGGCATAAACACTATAAAGGGGCATCATGGTGACAAATGTCAGGTAACAGACTGCAGATTGATACTTATTGATTGAGTGATTGATTGCACATATTCATAGGCCACCCAATTCAAAAGATTTCTGTCATTGGTTGTTGGATGTGGGAAAAATTATTTAATTTGTGGAACATGGTGTTTTGATGTGGTACTGTAAAAATTTCCTTGTTTTTAATCAACTTAATTAAACTGATACTTCATCCATTTTTAGTTTTTACAAATTGAGTAATTTCTTCACCTTTTAGGCCTCTCCTGGAACTTGACAGCAATATCTTTTATTTCCTCTCATATTTAATTTGATATTGAAACCATTTACCAGTTTTACAGTACTGTACAGTCTTAAAAGACTTTGCATAGTGTTGTGGTCAGAAAAAATATTCCTCTTGAAATGTTTATCTTGAGACTGATTGGTTTCTTTTCAGATTCAAAGCCGCTGTTTCCTTTTCCTAACTCTTGAATGTTTCCTCAACTGTCTGAAATGGGATTTGGGAATAGGGGGTGGGGGTGGAGGAGGCAGGATTGAATGGAATTTGCAAACACAGTAGACATTTCATTAGCAAATCCTGCCAGTTTTAAGACAATTAGATGTAAAGTATTTTAAGGTTTCAATTTTTCTCAATTGGGAAGAAAGAATGCAACTTTCAGGACAGTTGCCGCTACAAATTATATCCACAGCTAAAAGCAAATAATGTGTTGGTGTATCCCCTATCCCCAAAACTCCTGCTCTCCCAGCAGTTCAAATGCATGCAAATGCGAGTAGATAAATAGGTACTACTTTGGTGGGAAGGTAACAACGTTCCATGTGTCTTGGCATATAGTCATGCTGGTCACATGATCATGGAAATGTCTTTGGACAATGCTGGCTCCCTTGGCTAAGAAACGGAGATGAGCACTGCCCCCTACAGTTAGATAATAATAATAATAATAATAATAATAATAATAATAATAATAATAATAATAACAACAACAACAACAACAACAACAACAACAACAACAACCTTTATTGTCACTGCACAACATATGTACAATGAGATTGGTGGAGCTCCTTCAGTGCATACACCCCACCCCAACACAATACAATTCACAGTGGAAATAGAAAATCCCTAACCCAATAAATCATATTAACAAACACCCAGTCCTATTACACCAGTGTGAACATGTTACACATTGTGCCAGCCCTGCAAGTCCATCATACTATATAGTTATGATGTTATTTCGCATTCAGGAGTTTGACAGCTAATGGATAAAAACTGTTCTTTGGCCTGTTTGTGCAGCTGGCTCTGCTTCTATATCTCCTTCCGGATGGTTGGAGGGTAAAGAAGTGGTGACCAGGGTGTGAGTTGTCCCTGAGGATTTTCCTCCCTCTTCTAAGGCAGTGAGCCCTAGCGATCTCATCTATCTAATGGTATCAGGAGACAACCCACGATGTTATGTGCTGTGCTCACCACCCTCTGTAATGTTTTTCTATCCGTGACTGTCAGGCTGGCATGCCATACCGTGATGCAATAAGTGAGACCGCTTCTATTGACCGGACACGTGAAACCTTTACTTTTCCTTTTACCCCCAAACTATTGTTACATGCAATTGATGCAGATTCAGTTAATCACCACATCGAAGTAATGAACTAAGATCCCTTTCCAAATTGCAAAACCCGTCGTCATAATTTGCACAATCTTTTTTTTTTCAGGAGATGATTTCTCATTGATACAGCAAGAAATCTATATGGTTAAAGAATGCAAACACTGTAACATAGTAGCATACTTCGGAAGCTATCTCAGGTAAGACCCCTTGCTTTTTATGTTTGAATTATTTTCCATGCCAACTTCCTGGAGGTAACCAAATTCATCTGCAAATACAGCTGGAAGCTGTGGTTTGAGAATTTAGCTCTCAATTGCAAAATGCAGTTTACTAAAGCTTTATTGCTAGGTGTGGAAGCTTTTCTTTGTCTATGATGACATAACAGTGAACTTTTCCACTGAACTTAAAAGTGATCTGTTTTCCAGTTCACTGGAATGCAGCATTTCATTGAACTTCATCCTTCACTAGAGTTGATCTCATTTCAAGCACACATTTTTAAGGCATCTGATAATTGAAAAGCCCCTGTCTGCCCTTAGCTTTAAGGGTAGGTGAGAAATAACAGCATGCCACATTTAAAAGCTGCTCAATTGCTGTTGTTTTGTAAATGGAAATTCTTGTGGCCTACAGTCTGAACAATAAATTGAATGGTAGCTGCATATTGTTCAGTTTGGATTGTTTTATATGTTCGATTTATATGTCGCCCTTCTCCGGAGACTCAGGGTGGCTTACAATGCGTTAAGCAATGGCCTTCATACTTTTGTATATACCTGCTTAGTAGGGCTTCCCATCCCCCCACCCCCACCGTGTTCTTTTTTATACAAAGTCATCTTATTGCCCCCACAATCCGGGTCCTCATTTTACCTACCTCGGAAGGATGGAAGGCTGAGTCAACCTTGAGCCTGCTGAGATTTGAACTCACAGTAATTGCAGGCAGCTGGCAGCTAAGTGCTACATAACAGCACTTTAGTCCGCTGCGCCACCAAGGCTGAATATTGATTCTGATCATTTCTGCTTTATTTTTTAGCCATGAGAAGCTATGGATTTGTATGGAATACTGTGGAGGAGGGTCCCTTCAAGACATTTACCATGGTATCCGAGGATTTTATTTATTGTATTTACTTTTATTGTGTCCTTCTTCTTCCCAATTTTCTTCCATTTTGTATTCATGACAATTTTAGTGTAAAAAAATTATATATATATATATCAACGTTATTTCCTATTGATCATGAAAGCAGTTGCCTCTTATGAAGCCCCTGTGGTGAGCAAGAGGTTTGCTAGACCAATGTTTCTCAATCTTGGCAAATTTAAGACACGGGGACTTCAACTCCCAGAATTCCCCATCCAGCATAGCATAGATTAGCTGAATTGAAATGAGAATAAAGATAAATAGAAAATCGGGGCTGCTCGAATACCATTTTAGATTGAACTGAAAAGGGAAACAACGAGAGGGGAAAGAGTAGAGAGAGACGACGGGAGAAGAGAGGAGAGGAGAGAGGGAGAAAAGAAAGGGAAAAGGAGAGGAAGAAAAGAGGGTAAAGAGGAGCAGAAGAGAAGGCTAGAAGGGGGGAAGAAGAGAGGAGTGGGGGAAGGGAAAGGGAAGTAGGAAAGAGAAGGAGAGGAAGAACGAAGAAAGTAGGAGGAGAAAGAGGAAGAAAGAGAAGGGGAGGAGAAGAAGAAAGGTTGTGGTAAAGGTAAATGGTAAAAGAGCAGCCCCGAAAAAGTAAAAATTAAAATTAAAAGTTAAGATGAATGAAAAATAATGGATAAATGACTATACATGTAAATGTGTCTATGAGAAATAAAAATAAAAACTTTTTTGAAAAAAAAAAAGATTAGCTGAAGTCCCCGTGTCTTAAATTTGCCAAGGTTGAGAAACACTGGTCTAGACAAACAGGCAAGAACTTTTCTGAATTGAGAGAAATTGCTTTTATTTGGTTTTCTTTTGAACAAATGAATAATATGATCCTAGGCCTGCGATAAATTTGTGTTCAGACAATTTATTTTTATGTATATTCATTGTTTTTAACAGTCGCTTGGTTGACTGTCGTTGTGAGCCGCCCTGAGACCTTGAAGATAGGGCAGCATACAAATTTTATAAAATAAATAAATAAATAAATAAATTAAGACTGAGAAATCGGTAGCCAGGGAATAAGACATGCAGCCGTCAGGTTCCAGGGCAGTAATGATGTAAGAAAGGCAGAGGCATCCTCAAAACTTGATAGATTCAAGAATCAGTCAAAAAAAGCAAACAAGCATTAAGGTAGAATCCTTGCAGAAGTGGCAAATAGTTATCCAATTGGAAAGCGAGCTTTAATAAGATGTAATTTGGGGGTTTTTTCATCAGCTGACTGGAATTAACATAAATAGATTACAACAGGCTGATACTATAGATTACCTCAGAGGTCTTCAAACTTGGCAGGTTTAAGATTTGTGGACTTCAACTTCCAGAATTCTCCAGCCAGCATAGCATAGCTGGCTGGAGAATTCTGGGAGTTCAAATCCACAAGTCTTAAACCTGCCAAGTTTGGGGACCCCTGGATTACCTGGTGCTCTTGAGCCATATAGCACAGGCTGCCAATCTGTGCTATGATAAAGAAAACAAGGCACAGAAGTTTTATTCTGAACAAAACCATAATGCAGTTTTCTCTAAATTTTTACTTCCAGATGTGTTAGATTTAAACTCTTGTAATAATTACACTGTATCCTCTGGTAATATCACAAGACAGAGAATGGAGGCATCCATTTTTATTTTCCGTTAACCACACTTTCCCATGGCCAAACTGACATTAGTGTTAACCAGAGCATTGAGCTGAATCATAGATAATGCATTGATGTTTCTTTAATACACTTACTTAACATTAATCATAATTTGCATCAGTCTTAACAGCAAGCCTCTCAACTGTTTGAAAATACTTCCAGCTGATGCTTACATGTCACCCTAAGTAATAGTTATACATAGCCAGACTCAGCAACTGCAAAACCAACAAACAAATGACAAAAAATTAGTTGTTATTTGCCACTATAATTCTAGTTTGGGACATAAACATAGAGAGGCAGTTAACAACATGTATTTCTGGGGAAGGCTTCCATAATAGGGATAGCATTACAGAAAATAATCTACCCAAAGCAGTTATTTTCTTGGCACATGAAGATGCCTGTGGGAAGATCTCAGGGTATAGATAGGGTTAGAGAAAGCAGTTCTTCATCATGAAAGCAGGCCATTTAAATTTGTTTGATTCCAGAGATAAGCAAAGGGGATGTTATCACAGCTGTATGTGCATCCAAATTCATGTGGCATGCCACTCTGAAAATTTGAGTGCCATGCTTGGATGAATTTGTGGCCTAATCTTTTGTATTTTTTATTTCTTGGTGCACCAAATCCATTACAGTAATGTGGGGTTGGTTGGTTGGCTTGTTTGATGCTTTAGTTAAATTTAATTTAATCAAGAATCTGCTGCTGCATATTTCAGCATTTGTAAATTTGCTTTTCCTTTCAGTAACGGGCCCTCTGTCAGAGTTACAGATTGCATATGTTTGCAGAGAGACATTGCAGGTAATGAATTGCCTCAGGTCACCAAATGACTTCTTTGGCCTGAGCTGTGATTTAAACTGGGAAGGGGGAGTACAGTTCATACTAAATCAGCTATTGTTCTGTGTTTATTGACAGCAAAACAGATATTTTGCATATGTCTATTAAAGTATCTCTGTGCATCTCAAAGCAAATAGTAGCTTCTAAAGTGATACCTTAAATTAATTCCATAACTGCTACTTAACAGTGAAAAGAGGGAACAACAACCGGGATAAAGTCATAAGAGCGAGGATAAGATTTAATATTTCTGTGTTTTTGCATATTGACTACACAGGATTGGTGTAGTTTCTAGAAATTCCAGTTCAAAGATGTTCATCTGAAAAGAATGGTTGAAACCATGTTACCATAGATAAAGCAGAGAGGCAGAACTGTACATTATGATCTAGGAGGTGCCTTGGAGAAAGGGAAGCCCCTGGCAAGCTGGGCGCAGGCCAGGTAGAAGTTTTTCCTTGCTCGGGGGCTGAAAATCCTGCTTGGATTTTGGCAGGGAGAATTTTCAGCTCCTGGGTGGAGAAACACACATGGCCTGTGCCAGGCCGCACAGGGTCTTCCCCACCCCCATGAGCACCTTACAGTTCTTACCTGGAACTCTGTCCATTTAAGTCAGCAAGATTGCTTAAAAACCACAACTGGGAGTGCTGAGATTGTGGTCATTGAATGAAACAGTCGCACGATGTCTTGCTTAGTGACTGCTTCACTCAACAACTGAGATTCTGGTTCCAATTGTAATGGTTAGACAAAAGACTACCTGTACATCAATTGTATCAGGACTATATTTAACATGAAGTTTTGGCACTTAGTGTAACAATATTCAGAACTTATTGTAACAAGTTATCTGCAACAAATATACAGCTGGAGCTTTTATGTTACCATGTAGACATTTCTTATGCTAGTAATTAATGGATAGCAACCACTTACTCATAAACACTTGGATTGAACAATTTCTTCCTACCCAAGAATGTGTAATGGCTAATTTCCAAATAATCATACTGTGCCACATTTTTCTACAGCCATTTGCTAAGCAAATAAATTTCAATTATTTTTAGTTTGGGGCCAGTGTTATTAGTGTGATTGTTCTCAACATCAGATTCCTTTCTTTGTTATCGAAAGCATATTTTATTAATACCAATTTAAGATAACCCTTTTCCTTGAGTTTCTTGAGTAGCCTGTTCCACTAACCTTTACAGTTATTTAATTTGTCTTTTACCTTTACCAAACCAATTAATCTGTGGAACGGCTTGTGTTGTGGGTGCTCCATCACTGGAAGTTTATAAAAAGAGTTTGGGCAGCCATTTGTCTGGTATGGTATATGGCCGTGATGGCAAATTTATGGCACGCGTGCCACAGGTGGCACGCGGAGCCATATTAGTGGGCATGCCAGCTCAGCTCTGGGGCGTATGCACGCGCCGGCCAGCTGATTTTCGGGCCTTCTGGGCCCACCAGAAGTAGGAAAACAGGCTGTTTCCTGCCTCTGGTCGTGGGGAGGCCCGTTTTTCTTTCTTACCTGGCTCCAGATCCTCTCTATTTATCTGGGAGGGGCAAAAACAGCCTTTCCCACTCCCTTGGAGGCCCTACGGAGGCTGAAAGGGCCCATTTCCCAACTCCCGGTGGAACAGGAAGTGACGTTCTTTGCTGTCCCCAGCCTCCAGAAACTCCTAGAGAGGTTCCTAGAGATTCCTAGAGAGGCTCCTAGAGACTCCTGTGCCAAGAGCAGGGGGGTTTGCTCCTGGCACAGGAGTCTCTAGGAGCCTCTCTAGGAGTGAGGCGTGCGACCCTCCCCCGCCCCCCTCTCTCCTGGCACGCAATGGCAAAAAGGTTAGCCATCACTGGTATATGGTCTTCTATTTGAGCAGGGGATTGGACTAGATGACCTCCAAAGTCCATTCCAACTCTGTAATTCTGCATTCTGTAAACCTGCTGCCTTCTACATATGTTGAAAAAGAGTTTCAGCATACCCAACCGTATTGGGTAATGACCATATTACTGGGGTAATGATCATATTACTGGGGATGATAGCAATTATAATACCACCATTATCTGAAGGTATGAAATTACAATTTATCCCTAAAGTTGTTAAATACTAAAAATTCATACTTTTTGTTCTAAGTTGCCAAGAGATTTGGCAGTACAAACATTTACATCATCATCCTGCCTTATTGTACAGATAGTTTAGATATTTTTTTAAATCTAATAGAAATTATATCCTTATACTAACTGTTTCTTTTTCTGATTTTTTTTTTCAGGGACTTGCTTATTTGCACATGAAAGGCAAAATGCATCGGGACATTAAGGTATGTGACTCTAAGAAAGATCTTTAGCTTGTGGCCCAGTAGTGAGAGATCTATGATTCAAATATTGGAGAACGTGCCCAGTATCCTTTATTATTGTAGATTGTTAGGAATTGTAGTTTATCAACACCTAGATAACCAACATTTCCCTATATTTACTCTAAAATAGTTTCTTCAGGATAGTAAATAACTTACACTTTTGAAAACTTTTTGTATTTTAGGGTGCAAATATTCTATTGACTGACCATGGAGATATCAAGCTAGGTGAGTGACTTAGCTTTTCATTTTTTCCCCCTTCCATTCAATCATGTCTGATTCTTAGAGACTGCCTGGACAAGTTCCTGTGGTTTTCTTGACAAGGTTTTTCAGAAGTGGTTTCCCATTGCCTTCTTCCTAGGGCTGGAAGAAAGAGACTGGCCCAAGGTCACTTTGCTGGTTTTGTGCTTATGGTGGGAGTAGAACTCTTGGTCTCCTAATGCCTTAACCACTACACCAAAGTGGCTCCCATATAGCTTTCCATAATATAATAATTATAATTCATAGTTCCATGAAATATATATCATATATAAGCATATATAATATATACATAATAATGCATAATATAATTTCATAATGGCTTCCATAATCTTTTATCATATACTACATATAGAGTTGAATTGCAACTCTATATTTTTTTTACTATGTCTCTTACAACTCCTGACCATTGGCCACATCGGCTTATAAGAGATAATTCAAGTGTTTAGAGGACACCAATTTGGCTAATGCCTATGACATCTTCAAAACAATTAATTAGGGCATTCGTCATAGCCCAGACAGAATCCTTTTCTAGCCCTAAAATGGCAGTCCCACAATCTTATTAAAGATTTCATTTGTTTAAAGAACGTAGTTAGTTAGAGAAAAGGAGGAAGGTGAGTTGTGTAAGTCTCTCTTCCACAAGATGAGGAGAAACAAGGCTGTTGAACAATCTGACCCTTTTATGGTAGAGTATAAGACTGTCTTGCAAAGAGGAAAATCTTACGTTTCTAGAGTTTCTCTTGAAATATTATAATAATCTAGAGAAAAAACAATGTTTAATCAACAAAAATGGCTTACGGTATAAAAATATAAAATATACAGTCCTTAAAAACAAAATTTGGTAAACAAGTACTGTAGATCATTGCAATAAAAACAATGAAATATAACAAATTGGAAGTCTTCAGGGCATAATAAATACAACTTCAAATACAATAGCAGGAAGATAAAAACCTCATAAAAAGCAATAAAGGTTACATCTAGCCAAATATAGAGCACAGTAAAAACTCTGACTCCTTTTAATCATTGGTTTAGTGGTTTTCTTCTTTACCTTAATGAAGAATGCATTTTAGAACTCTCATATATGAGATAATGGGGTTTATAAACTTTTAAAGAAAATCTTATTAGTTTTATAAGTCTGTAGAATTGTATTGGGGCTGAATTTTGGGAAACTATGGTTTTATTATACTCCTTAATCCTAGGGATGTTTATTTCCTTAAAAAGGAAGGTGGCAGATCTCCATTTCATGTATTAGCTGAACTGCCTGATGTTTACATCTCCTGGTCACAGATGCATAGGAGTAGGGTTTTTATTATTTAGTAGTAAAAGAAAATGTATATATTTGAATATATATTCAGAATCACCCTTTTAATTACTTCATAGCTACCATGAACCTTGGTAATGAATGCTGGTCATAAAGGGGAATCCTAGAATATTGGTTCAGTTCTCCAATTTATATGTTTTTTTTTTCCATTTTACAAGACAGAACAAAATAACAGGGTAGTATTACCCATCTAGAAACCTTGATGGAGGGTAAATTTAAGTCAAGATCTGCCACACTGATTTATAATAGGGTCCCTTGCCAGAAAAATCATGTGGTGGGCAAGGCTTCGATTGATGATTATGTTCCATTAACATAATTAAATAATACTGATTCTCAGTAGCCACATAATCTTTTTTCCATGCCAAAGCTTTCTCTCACAACTATCTGAATTGAAGCTCCAAAATGCTTGTAGTGATAATGGAAAACTGAATATGAGATGATGTGCTGTTCTGGAAGCAAGAAAAAAGATGAGAAAAATTTAGCTATATTCCATGTATAACTAAGGCTTAAGAAAATTAAGGCATTGGGACTGAGTGTTATTTTCCTTTGAGCTCACAATCTGTCCCTGATGCAGCAAATATGCTTAATACCTGTTTACTAAGCAATGCACCAAGTTGTGGCAAAATATGGTGGGTGCTTGTATGGGCTCTTGGCCAAAATAACCAGAAGGCACTGCACTGTCTTAGCAGAACTTGCTTCGATTCTGCTATGTCCTATAGTACTAAATGTCTGTAACTCTATTTCCATTCATTTACTTACTAAGATTGATTTTTGTAGCAGAATCAGTAAAGTTCTTATTCTTGGCACTAGCTCTAGAATGAACCCATAAATATTATCTACTTATCTGAAGGATCTGGCATTCATATACCCCTGATAAGAACAAAGATCTAAGTATTTTCTTGGGTATGTGCATGATTAGGAAGGCAACTTCTAAAAATGTCTTCAATTTTTTCCTTCTGCAGCTGACTTTGGCGTAGCAGCAAAAATAACAGCCACGATCGCAAAGAGGAAGTCATTTATTGGCACCCCTTACTGGTAATAAATTCCTTTGGATTATTTAAACTAGGGCCACTGACCTTGAACCAGAGTTTCCTGACTATGCTATTAAGAATCTGAAATAGAATTGTTCAGCTAAGGTTACACTATGTTGAAAACAGCAGTTCGTAGACTATTATATCCTTCTATATCATTGTTGGACAGATAGTTTCTATGTGGAGTATCTTCAGCTAAACACAGCTTTGGGTCCACCAAAAGTTTCTGGTCAAGCAAGGAGAATAACATAGAAACAGGAACATGTGGACTTCAGGCGCAATAATTTTCACAATCTAGGAAATACATTTTGGTATAGCGGACTTCTATGAATTTCATTTCATACACAGCATTGTTCACATGCTTAGGCTGTTGATAGAGCAAAAGAAACAGCTAAAAATGAGTTTTGGATTACAAACATTGATGTATATAGTCAATCTAGCGATCAAGTTGTAATACTCTTCTGTGAAATGTGAGAATTCTACCTGACTATAAACAGGTACACATACAGTATATAAATCTGATAAACAAATCTCCTAGTCTACATGATAACAGAAGTAGGTTTGAATTTGCTTGCAGAAAGTCTTTATTTATGGAAAAGCTGATCTCGTGTGCTTTTGAATGGGCCAGATTGTCATTCCTTGAAACTTGAGATTGTCTTCAGAATGATGCCTGTCAAATCTTTCAGTACATTCCTCAAGTTCCATGAATGTTGAATCAATATAAACAGCATTAAGTTCAGGCCTGCACAGCTTGTGACCCATGAAGTAAAAAATGTCTCACATCAGCTCACTCAGAACTTGAGAAACCTGCTTTTAGCTGGCTGGATTTAGGAAACCAGGGACATAACAATGGCAAGCCAAGATGCAGGGCAGGTTTATTTGGCTTTGATGGGTTGTAAAAAAAAATGTAGGCTGTTTTGTATGTATCAGACCGCATATACTCATAATGTGCTGCCCAGTGAATCTAGGTCAGGGAATGTCAAACTCCAGGCCCAGAGACCAGATCTGGCCCGTGGGGTTCTTAGATATGACCCGGGGGTTGCCCTGGAAACAGTGAAGAACCAGCCCACAGTGCTTCTGCCAGAGGAAATGGAGCACATGCGGCCCTCCCGAGCTCCGTATTTTTCTGGCAGAGGGTTGCAGGAGGCCATGGCAGCGGAAAACGGAGCTCGGGAGCCTGTTTTCACTGGCCAAGTATTCAGACCCCCACAGGCGCCCCTGACACAAGTGACATTGAGCTGACCACACCCACCCTGGCCTCCCAGGGTCAAACACAACCCTGATGCAGCCCTCAATGAAATCAAGTTTGACACCCCTGACCTAGGTTATTAGAAAAGGATTGACCTGTTCTTGCTCTCTAATATGTAGTATTATTTCTCTTGCTAAGGATGGCTCCAGAAGTGGCAGCTGTAGAAAAGAACGGCGGCTACAACCAACTCTGTGACATCTGGGCTGTGGGCATAACAGCAATTGAGCTTGGAGAGTTGCAACCTCCCATGTTTGACCTTCATCCCATGAGGTCTGTAGTTAAGACAGGACAGTCCTCTCCATTGTAACTGTGCAAGAGTATAAGTAAGGGAAGAGGATTACCTTACCTGGAAAAATGTATTTTCTAAACGTGCCTACTTCTTGTTTTCAGGGCTCTCTTTCTAATGTCCAAAAGTAACTTTCAACCTCCAAAGCTAAAAGAAAAAACAAAATGGTGAGTCTTGAGTGGTGTTCCTTTTTTGTGGGTGGGCTACCAGAAAATTGAGATAGGTTAAAATACCAAAGAAAAATCTTTTATCCTGAGGAATGAGACATAAACTGGAGCAAGAATATGAAATGGAATGCTGAAAATTGTTAACCAGCTGGGGAAGACCATACTTGCTATTTCCATTTATGTCTGTTTGAAGCTATTATTTAGTCCATTATACATTGGTTCTGTGTTAACTACCAATTTTATAAAAATTACACCTTTCGTTTGCTTTACAGGTCATCAACATTCCATAATTTTGTCAAAGTAGCACTTACAAAAAATCCAAAGAAGAGGCCAACTGCTGACAGACTTTTGACAGTAAGTATGGTTTTTTTTTCTTTGCGGGGGGAGGGGGGGAGGGCTAACATGAAAGTCTCATCACGACTAATGGAGTAAACATTCAAGCTTTCAGAAGATCAAGAGGCCCTCTGTTTTTGAAAAGGCTGTAAAATGTAACTATTAAAAAATGTCAGGCATGCCTCTTGTTTTTATAATAAATACTTTTGAGTTAAGACTGAGTTATATGTTGAGCCTGCTACCTAAATTGTGCTTTTTACATGCACTATTGATGAAATTAGATTTATAACAAAGAAAATTGCCTGGAAATCACAGAAAGAAGCAAACTTCTTATATTAATAGGGACATTATGTAAATTAGAATTATACGAAGGTCACTCTTGAAGACAGCAAAGTCCACATTTTGGACAGAGAGGACCACTAGTCTGAAAGAGGGGTCAAAGAGGCCATTTACAGTAAGATTGAACAGCCCTCTTTCAACAGAGGGGGAGGGATATGATACCATCAATCTCCTGTTTAGTCCTTTCAGCATTTCCAAGAAGGTTCCACATCTATTTGCAATATTCAGGTGACCCTGAGGGCACAGATAAACTTCCAAGTGGCCTCAGCGACTCTCTGAAAGAGTGCAAACGACCAGATGACTGCAAGGAATATAAATCCTTCCACCCTCCACTATTCAGTCAGAACTGAAGAAGCTTCTTGGTTTTAGAAGTGAAATGTCTTCAAGGAAAAGCAAAGTCCAATTGCCTTTTGAAAAAAGCAACTTCGGGACAATTATGGACTGTGTTTCTGGTTTAGACTGAATGGCTTGCTGGTTGCATTGAGCATGGAATGTTCTCTCCAGGAGTTGCTGCTAATTCTTTTTAAGAAAAGAGACTTTTTTTAAAAAAAAAAAAAACTTGCATTAACTTGCATTGCAAATATTTTAGATCTGTTCTCTTATGCTAATATTTTTTTTAGCATAGCTTTGTTGGGCAGCCTGGACTTTCTCGTTCTCTGGCTGTTGAGCTCTTGGACAAAGTGAACAATCCTGATAATCACCCCCACTATGCTGAGACAGATGATGATGATTTTGAGGTGAGGTGCTTCTTCCTAGCAATTTCCTTGTCTTATTTTGGATGAAATGGTAAAGGCCAGAGTTCCCCAACCTTTCTGGGTTGGCAGCTGGGGGGGGGGGGGGGGGAGGGACGGGAGGCACCTTTTAGTGCGCATGCACATGGACAAGGTTGCATGTGGACTACAAGCGCGCATGTGACACACACAGTGCCATGACTGCCCGTGTGACACTCATGGGAATGTTAGCATATGTGCCTGGTAGTGGCCCGCAGCCCACAGGTTAAGGACCCCTGGCTATTAAGATGTGCTCTTTGTGGGTCTGTCCCTGAAGTTGATTTGAAGACTTGAACTGACATAGAAAGCTACTGTTTATAGGTAGTCTTCATCTTACAACCACAATTGGAACTGGAATCTTGGTGGTTGAGTGAAGTGGTCATTAAATGAAACCTCATGCGTTGCAGCACCCTGTGGTTATAAGTATGGGCAAGCTGCCAAGCATCCTAATTTTCATCATGTGTCCACAGAGTTGCTGCAAGAGCTGTAACCTCAGGCACAGGTTGGAGTCTCTTCACCCCTGTTTTTTTTTTTTTTTTAATTTGATTTATATGCTGCCCTTCTCCGGAGACTCAGGGCGGCTTACAATGCGTTAAGCAGTAGCCTTCATACTTTTGTATATTTTATACAAAGTCAGCTTATTGCCCCACAAACTGGGTCCTCAAACTGGGTTTTAATTTCAAATAATCACTGAATGAATGGTAGTAAGTCAAAGGCTACCTCTAGTTACTTCGAAGAGTGCATAAATTATAGATTCTTGAATGTTCTACCATGTAATATTATTAATTAATATCAGATTAGGGACATTATAAATCTCTGATATGAAATTACCCAATTCTAAGGTCTCTTTGGCTTTTTTAAAAAAATCTTATTTTTGTCCTGTCCCTTGTCCTGTTTTTTAATCCCTGGTCAATCTACCAATTTATGTAGTTGGCAGATTAACATTTAAAAATATAAATGTTGCTTTACATCCCTTATATAAATTACCATCAGACTATTACAGACAGTGAAATTTCATAAATTGAATTTTTTTTTAAGTCTTTCTTTTAAAAATATTTATTTAGGGCTTTTTAATTAAAAAAAATATTATGTAAAGCATCATAAAGCCAGGAACTTGAATGAACTCTTGGAAACTTAGTACAAACCACAGGTAGAAAAAAAATTCCAGCTGCAAAAACATGTGAGTGTTGTAGTTGTGTGGGAAATTCTTTTTAAATTTAGGAGGTGCTCTGAATGTCTGCTTTTCTGAATCCTTTAGCCACACCCTATTATTCGCCACACGATTCGCTCTACCAACAGAAATGTCAGAGCCGAAAGGACAGCATCTGAAATAAATTGTGAGTTTCCAATATGTTTTAAAAGTCTTCACCCTTGTCATGTACTAAATCGAATAGAAATGTTTATCTTTGAAGTAGTCTTTCCCACTGGATTAGATGGTCTACAACTCTCAATATCCTTGGAGAAGGGTGTTCTGAGCAGGGTGGATTTGATTTAAATCGAGTTGATTTAAATCACAATTTAAATCATGATTTAAATCACTAGTAAAAAGGCTTGATTTAAATCAACTCAATTTAAATCATAATTTTTAAAGAGCAACTGTCAACTCTGCTACTCCTTTCACCCACTGTTGACTCACCGATAGTCCCAGTGTTGCAGAATATACAGCCTCATGCTACATAACTAAGCTCCATTTCATGCTGAATAAACTAAATTATTTATGTATCTTAAATAGAAAACTATCTTACGATAGATTTTTGCCCCAAAAGTTTTTTATTAAAATAAATTCAATAAAAATAAAAAAAAATCTGATTTAAATCAAAAAAATCCAATTTTTTTTTTAAAAAATCATTGATTTTTATCCACCCTGGTTCTGAGGGATGGAATAAAATATTCTGAACTTATACACTGAATTGAGGGTATCTCTTTGGGCTGTTGTCTAGGATCTCCAAGAAAAAAATAGGAAAAGATTCTGTTCCCCCAACTGGTGCTGAACTTCCTTAATCATTCCGGCTTTCCATTGAGCAAAATCTTGGAAAAATAGGCCAAGCAACATTTGTTCACAGTAAATTCATTTATAGAATAGAATAGAATAAATTCTTTATTGGCCAAGTGTGATTTGACATACAAGGAATTTGTCTTTGATGCATATGCTCTCATTTGGTGCTTTATGCTTGGTTTGTCGTAGCAGAAAAAGGAAGCAGGCCAACTGAAAAGGCTTCATGCAAGAGGAACAACCCCTTATTCTGTGTTTTGCTCATATATTTACCATAATATCACTATTAGTTCAGAAAATTGGTATTTTGACATTTGCAAAAAAAACCCACAACCCCCTATTATTAAAATCTACATCATTTAACCATCCACATGTACATAAGTATTCTTTGTGGGTGTATGCATAGAGATGGCTTTTAAGTCTTGATGTCTGGTGGCTGCCTGGATAATTCCAAGCCATTTGTTTGGCAATATTTGCTTGGCAATATTATAGTAGTGTTTTGCCACTGCTGCTTTCTAGGACTGAAAGAATCTGACCAGCCTCAAATCATCTGGTACCATCTTGCCTAAGAGAGGACTGGAACTCACAGTCTACCAAACCGGTTTACTATTCTGTAACATACTGTTCCATATTTAAAAAGAAGAAGAAGAAGGAAAAATATCCTGGGGGAAGCCAACAAATCAATTAATATAAAATGATTTATATTTTAATGTGGAACAGTATATTCTAATTTCCTTAGTATTATCATATAAAAAGATGTACCTTGTATTTTAATTATTATTTTAAAGGAGGGAGTTTCAATATACTTGAGCTTTTGATAGATTGGGTTCTTTTATAACTGTGTTTGTGTGTGTATGTGTGCACACAAGCATTTGAACTTTTTAAAAACTACGGCAGGAGAATGTTATGTTTAAAATTGCAAATATCCATTTTTTGTAGTTGACAAGTTGCAGTTTGAACCACCTTTAAGGAAAGAGACAGAAGCCCGGGATGAAATGGTATGAATTGACTAATTTTTCTTCCCTCTGCTCTCTCTGCAATTTTAATTTGCAGTAACTCATTTCATATATTCTTGATTCTAATAAGTAGTGTATCATATTACATATGACCGCCAAAAAGCGGTCATAAATGCAGGTCTTGCCCCAGTGGGACTGAATGTTGTTGGTGTGACGACTGGAGTGTTTTTGCAGCAGCTGCAACTTCATCATAAATCCCATTGTTCAGTGCCGTCATAACTTCCAACAGCCGCTGAAAGAATGAACATAAAGTGAGGACTACTGTATTTCAAAACTATTAGTCTCCACCATTATGGCAGCTGCTTTTGGCTATGTGAGGTCGAAGCCTGGCATCTCCTCCTGATACGTACCATACTTGTCTTGCTTGAATTTTCCAGACCAGAACTAAACCAGTCCTGTGTCTAATTTGGGAATTGCTTTGCCTCGGCTGTAACTGTGTCTATAAAGCTTCCATTTCAGTTGCAGCAGTGCTAATCTTTGTTTTTGGAGGATTGAGCTCTTTTGGGAAGTCATTCATCTGTGGTTTTATGCATTGGCAGAGAATACCAGCCGGAGCACCCTTTGCTTCACATTGGAGCCCTTTCACTGATGGCGCAGGTTGTGCCAAGTAAGTTTTGCATGGCTTTTGTCCTGAATAAATAACGGGGATTTTCATGCTAATCTTGCTATTGAGAGCAAAGTGGGGGGAGCAGATATTGGAGACTGTAGGAGATGTTGCTCAGTATGAGTTCGAGAGGACTGGCAAGTTCACTGTAATAAGAAGGGCAGCTTTTTGAGGGACATGTCCCTCCTTTACTATTAACCCCCTATTAACCCCCCTGAAAAGGGGAATAGTTTGCCATTCAGAAGCTCTTCTGTTCCCATCTTCAGCATTATTTATTTACTTAATTTGGTTTTGGTTCCATTCAGAGTCATTCTGGAGTCTGGTGGCACCAAAATTAAAAGAAAGGAATAAGGCGATTAATTTTCTGTGTCATAGATGGGTGGGTGAGTGGATGGATGGATAAGAGAGAGGGGGAGGGAGAGAGAAAGAGGGAGGGGCGAGAGGATTAAAATCTGTCTTTTCTGTGTCCTTCACAAGGGCACAGTTGTGGTCCATCATCCTACAGATGTTGCCCATCTGTGATCCAGTCATTTAAACAACAAGATGCTCGTATTCTTGCTCTCAGTATGGCCAATTTGTCAGAAATTTGCCTCAGCTTGTATTTCTCTGCTCTGAGGTTATGGAAATTGGCCAGGAAGCACTTCGTTTATTACGGCTGTTGGTGCAGTTTGCCCAATCGGGGGTTCTAAAGGATAAGAATTTCAGAAGTATGAATAGTTTTAAAACATATTCTCATTGCCTTGTGCTGCTTCTCATAGCATGGAATGAGAGATTAGGGCACTGGGTTAAATGTGATTGTAGAAACCTCATTGGATACATGGGATGGAATCTATTGGGAGAGTATATAAATTGTTTTTCAGTCTGGGTTGCATTTTCAACCTCAGGCATGTTTAATACAGCTGCTGCTGTCTCTTTAGTTCACAGCTAAGGTATGTTACCCCTATAGGCATCTTCTTTATGAAAGGGCAGTTCTCTTTACACTTAGCCCTGAGTGAAGGACAAATAATTTTGAATTCTTCATAACGTTTTGAGCAAATCATAAGAGATGTTTAGATACTCGCAGCCATTCTCCTGGGTAGCCCAGCCTAGTGGGGTTTATGAGAGTAAGTCCAACACTTCTAGTTCAAACCAAATTTGGGGGAGGCTGATATCAGTGTTATTGCACTTCTGTATTTTCCTGCATCCAGAAGGTCTAGCCTGGGAAAGTTGTTCTTTAGAATAGATCCTAGTCAGGTCATCTGAGATCTCACGGGTTAAAAGGAGAGCTTTGCAGACTATAGGTTTCTTATGTCACCATGCAAATAGAAAACTACTAGTTCTATGGCAGAAGCAGCTCATCGTAGTAAAATAATTTTGCCTTAAAAAGCCTTGAATTGGGCCTTGCAGCATAACCTGTGGTCATTCTTTCCTTAAGTACATTCTTCTTTTGGCCAGTCCATTACATTACAGTTTTACTATTTTTTTCCCCATAAATCTTTACTAATTATAAAATCACAGTTGATTTTATCACGAAGAGTGAAGAGGAATGCCTTTGGAATTTACTACTTTTGACACAGGGTTTATACCAAAGAAAATACAAGGAAAGCTGGGGTACTGAGGAATACATGTACATAAATGCATTCCTTTATAGTGTAGCTTTTTTTTCCCCCACTGAAGGAAAGGAGCTTTGTAATGCTAGTGGTTTTGAATTTCCCTTTTGGTTTGTAAATATTCGTTATATCTTTGTGGCGCCTGATGGCTTTCTCTGATTGCATAGGAGTATTTTTGCCTTTTAAGTTGCTTTGGGCTGGCATGTCCTGCAGTGACTTCCAGGATCAGGCAACTGATAAAGAAAGTACTTGCAGGAAACAGAAGCTCCTGGGCTTAGGTCTAGCATTCATTGCTGCTTTGGGTGGAATGAATCGTTCAAAGAAACTGAAAGGCCAGGTGTTAACGCATTCATCAGCTGCAGTGATAAAGTAGAATAAGAGTGCCCCTAATGTCCAGTCAGACAAATGTAACTTCCACTCCCTTGGAGATCATGTTCTGCCCAGCAGCATAAACAGGAAATGCTTGGGGTTTTGGAAGCCTGAAATCCTGAATATTGTCACCACCACGCCATAAAAAATGAACCTTTTTAGTTTTGGCTTCAGAGCAGCTTTTTGCACTCTTGGACTTCATAGAAAACACACAGCTTTGATTTATGACTTTATTAGGCTTTGGCTCTATGTGAAAGGGTCATTTCATTAGCTAGAATTCTGATGAAAACAGTTTACTTTAAATCTGAGTTTCAGTGAATTTCCAGCAATCATGTTTCTCTTCTGAATTAGTTAAACCATCTTTGAGGGAGGATCGTCGGAACCATAGCAAACTCTTATTAACATTCCCCCCCCCCCCTTAAATTCTTCTGTCCGCAGATATTCTGAGAAAAACTTTGGTCAATAATGTTTCTTGCTGGAGGTATAGAATCAGCTATTAATTGAGCCAAGCTTATGATGGCCAAGGAAATCATGAACTTGTAAATGCTCCTTGGGAAGATTGGTGGAGGAAGCTTAATACAAGTGTTAAATTGAGAGAATTCAATGTTTTGAAAACTAGCTTGCTCCAGCCGGATAACACCCCAAATGCAATTCTTGCAGTTTCTACCCCACACAGCGAGAGTCAGTCCCTGGGGAAGGTTGTCATAGACCATTGTTTCTCAACCTTTGAAGCTTGAAGATAAATTCTGAGCAAAACTTCCTTTCAGATATAATTGTTTTGTGGATCCTGGATGACCCAGAGAATCTATACCCCTTCCAGGTTTCCTTTATGGGCTATCTTTTTCAATAGAGCAAATTTCTGCCAACTTGGCCACTCAACCTTCTCAGCTGTCACAGAAATAGATGCCTTTCAGCTGCATTTGCTCAAGCTGAACTTTTATTTGATTTACAATGTTTTTCTTCCTTTTTAATTTTATAAACATTTCTTTTAGGGGACATCTTAACAAATTTGGTGATGGCCATGAAGATGCTGAGGAGTAAGTGCTTTCTGACTGACCTTTTTATCTTTACTATCTGATACTGTAATCGTTGCCCCAAAAAGGCTTATGTTTGTTCCACACACTGAGAAAGCTACATCATGGAAATCATATTGGATATGGGAAACTCAATCTTGTTCTTCTTGCACCATGGATTTATAACATAAAGATACTCAGAAGAACAGATGGTTCTGGAAGGTGGTTCCACTTGCATTGCAGACTCAGTGCAATGACATCTAAGGACTTAGCTGTTCTCTAAGACCACAACTTCTCAGTTTGCTTAGCCATCATATTTGAGAAACCCGAAGGTGCTTTTTCAACAGGCAATGGGACTCTCTTTGTTTTACGTTGAAGATGTTTTGCTTCTCATCCAAGAAACTTCTTCACTCCTCTTTGCTTCTTGGATGAGTAAGGAAGGAATAACAAAGAAAGTCCAGTTGCCTCTTGAAAAAGCACATTTGGGACAACCATAACCTAGATGACTGAGACTCTCCATAGACATGTTTTAGAAAGCATGCACAGTTTTTCTCCCAAAATGATCTCTATCATTTTGCAACATTACATTGCACTGTCTATCAAGATGCAAACAAAACATCCCAAATGTTGTATGAGCTTCAAGTGGCTCTTAATTTTTAATTCCTAATTGCTGGGAAAAAAATAAATGACAAATTCAGAGCTATTACTAGTGGCGTTTTTTAAAATTAATGAAACAGTTGACCAAATTAATCTTAGTTCAGCCTAGGCAGGTATTTATGTAAGGATTACACTAGTGTACAACCATTTCTTTCATTTTCCACATAGTCCTATGAGAAATGTATTTGGGACCAGCTCATATTGGACTTGATGGACTGACCTTGGAATTCCTCCTTTGGAGTTTCTTAAGTTGAAGCCACTTCTCAGGGATGTTGTAGCTATAGATTTCACTCACAGATATTGACCTAGATGAATTTTAAAAGTAGAACAACATGTGTATAATAGGTTGTAGGCTTGAGGAACACCAGAGAAATTTGAGATAACTTTTCTTGTCTGGGGACCTTGCGCAGGAGGGGGTAGAATTGAAGTATTCTCACCAGTAGTCGGTTACAAAACCTGTCGCTACCGGTTTGCTTGTGTACACACTCATGATGCTTCCCACCGCCGCGGCTATCGGTTCGCTGATCTGGGTAGAACCGGTAGCAACCCTGGACAACTAACCAGGTTTTTTGCCATTGCAAGCAATAATGATTTCTTGATAGTAATGCTGCTACCTTATCAGATGGGAATAAACGCTTTCGTTGGACTTTTTTAGATCAACATTGAAAAGAGCTGGACCCCCTCCTTTGCCTCCAAAGGTAATTGCATATCCCTAAGTATTAATCAACTGTTGCACACCAAGGCAGCTTTTTAGGAACAAGATTTTCTAAAAAGTAGTAACATTTTATGTATCATCCATTGTTCACTTTATTGCAATTGGTCACACATTTCTGAGGACTGTTTCTCTAGTTTTTGTTCTCTACCTAGACATCTAGTTTTCACGCTGTTTAATATTACTTTTTTTTTTTCTGTGTGATGTTGAATAGTAACTTAAAGACATGGTATAGAGGTTCTGTTCATATGCCAGAGAGGCCATTTTGGAGAAACTTTGGGCATAAAGGCATGTGAGAAAGGGAACTGGTTAGGCGAATCGCTGGCCCCCACGGAGAGGGCTCGCAACTTGGGTGTCCTCCTGGATTCATGGCTGTCTTTAGAAGAGCACTTGACGGCCGTGACCGGGAGGATTTTTCATCAGGTTTGCCTGATCCGCCAGTTGCGTCCCTTTCTGGATCGGGACTCCCTACACACAGTCACTTATGCCCTCGTCACCTCCCGCCTGGACTATTGTAATGCTCTCTACATGGGGCTCCCCTTGAGGAGCATGTGGAGGCTCCAACTGGCGCAGAGTGCGGCCGCGCGGGTGGTTATGGGAGCAACATGGCGCTCCTGTGTAACACCTCTCCTGCGCGAGCTGCACTGGCTCCCGGTGGTCTTCCGTGTGCGCTTCAAGGTTTTGGTTACCACCTTTAAAGCGCTCCATGGCTTAGGACCTGGTTATTTACGGGACTGCCTACTACCACAAATAGCCTCCCACTGGCCGGTACGCTCTCATAGAGAGGGTCTCCTCCGGGTGCCGTCAGCCAAGCAATGTCGACTGGCAGCCCCCAGGGGGAGGGCCTTCTCTGTGGGGGCACCCACTATCTGGAACGAGCTCCCCCTGGAGATACGGAGGATCCCGGATCTGCACACCTTCCGCCGTGCTCTTAAGACCCTTTTATTCCAGCAAGCCGGCCTGGCCTAATTTTTCTCCCCTTTCTTTTAAATTTTAAATTGCAATTTTAATTTGTTTTAAATTTATTGGGATTTTAATTGTCGTGGGCCAATATTATTTAATTTGGTTTTAAATTGTCTTTAACTTTTGTATTTCTGTATTTTATCCTGTGCCTGTTCACCGCCCTGAGTCCTTCGGGAGTAGGGCAGTATACAAATTTAATAAAACCTAAACCTAAACCTGATCATGTCTTCAGGAATAGATAGTGTCCAAGGAAATAGCAATATGAATGTTTTATGTTTCTGCTTTAGCCTCGATTAGAAGAAATTTTCATGGATAATGAGAAGTCCCAGACGATCAAGTATTGTCCCGATTTCCAAAACCAAGCCTCACCAGGTCACCGGAGACAAAGCATACCTGTTTGTGGACCTCAGATAGAGCCCTCTGTATTTGGCATGAGCAGCAGTGTCAGCAGCCCTGGTCTACTCACCGCCAGATACACTGATTTGGGTAACTAACATTGTTCCTTGAATGAGGATTACTTCTGCCATGCTCAATGGTATATGAAAAGTTCTCTTAGCTTCATGGTTCATTCATTTTTATCAGGACCTCCCAAAATATGTAAGACGAAACAAATACTAAAGGAGATCATTGCAGAAAGTTTGAAAATTCAACCACTGTTTGCTCAGATGCAGAATATTCAGAATGAAAAGAGAGGAAAGATGGTATATAAACTTCTCTGTGGTACTTTTGGGTGGATATCTCAATGCATTATTCCCCAGTAGGAATATTTTCACTTCGCCAGAAGTGAATGCCCAGAAGAGTTTGCATCAGAATGCAGAAGAGCTTAAACTTAAAGTCAGAGGTCTTTTAAAATGTCAGAGTCAGTTCACAGTATTACTAAATATAAAAACACTTGATTCAACCATAATCACGTGTTCTTAGCTAATTTGCAGACTTTAGGAGAGGAGCTGAGTGGAAATTTTGTCTTCTACGGTTTCTGTCAGCCACCCCAAATTTCAGCATAGGGCATTAAAAATAAACCCTTGAAAATCCCTTATTCATTTCCTGAGAACAATAGAATATAAAAAAAAATTACCTTACCTGCAGGCTGAAGCCTCAAAACCACTCTTTGGTGTCCCTGGAGTCCTTTTTGTTCATGATAGAAACAATTGGCAGCAAGATTACTTGCCATTGAGAAGCACGAGACTCACGAAAACTACAGCATAAGCCATAAAATAGGAATAATGTGTAAAAAAAATGGAGGGAGGTCCGAGGAAAAAGGAAAAACCTGGTCCTTCCCTCTTTATATCATTGCCTTGTATCTCTTGGCCCCAGGAGAGCAGTGGACTATCAAGGAGGAAAAATGTAGCTTTGCAGAGCAGTAGCTGCCACTTCTGGGGTTTATCACTAGCATTGGGTTAATCTCCCCATTGACATGAAAATCTTCCTGGGTGAAGGGATTCCCAGTAGCCCTCAATCCTGTGGTGAAATCCAATTTTTTTTTACTACTGGTTCTGTGGGCGTGGCTTGGTGGGCGTGGCAGGGGAAGGATATTGCAAAATGCATTCCCACCCCACTCCTGGGGGAAGGATACTGCAAAATCTCCATTCCCACTCCACCCTGGCCAGCCAGAGGTGGTATTTGCCAGTTCTACGAACTATTCAAAATTTCCACTACCGGTTCTCCAGAACCTGTCAGAACCTGCTGGATTTCACCCCGCCTTAATCCCCTGGAACACTAGTAAATATTTCGCCCTAGCTCTACAGTCCTGGGACAAAGGGAATGGTATCATTGTCCTCTGCCCATTACCCAATTCAGATTATTTTTCTCTTTTTCTTCATGTGGGGCTTACTCCTATTTACAATTCTGCTGTTTAGGCAATGGGGATACTGTGACGAAGCATCTTGAGGAAAACGCCGAGGGATTGGGCCACATGCCGCAGCTGCCACGGAAAAAGGAGAAGCGGGAATTCCTGGTAATAATAATAATAATAATAATTTTATTTCTATACCGCCCTTCTCCCGAAGGACTCAGGGCGGTGTACAGCCAGTTTAAAAATACAAGACACAACAATAATTAAAAATTAAAATAATTAAATAGAATTGGCTGATTTAAAACTCTAAAAATTAAAATACCCCAATTTAAAATGATTATATTGACAGCCCTGCCTGGCGGAACAACAAGGTCTTCAATGCGCAGCAGAACACCCGGAGGTCGGAGATCTTGCGTATTTCCGGGGGCAGTTCATTCCGTGTGCATTTATATCTTTTATTCTGCAGCGTGGACGCTTAATTGCTGTTTGATACGTCCAAAAAGCACCGGTTCAATCTGTGCTTTCCTGCTCATCAGTGCTTACAGGGGGACAGGCAAGAAAAAGGAGACAGTTTGGTTTGGTTAAGGCACCAGGCTATAAATCGGGAAACTGAGTTCTAGGCCCACGTTAAAGCATGAAAGTCGAGTGGTGACTTTAGGCCAGTCACCTTCTTAGCCCAATTCTCCACCTAGGGTTGTTGTTGTGAGGAAAATAGGAGGAGGTAGGAGTACTAAATATGTTCACCACTAGAGTTATATATATAAATAATAAAGGTGGGGAGATAAATATCTAAAAGGGGAGCACACTCAGGTCTGCGAAGAGGTGGCTGAAATGCAGGCAAAGAAAGAATTATTTTCTTCCATCCTTGAAATCTCTCTGTTTGCTATTGCACTCTCCCACCCCTGTTCCAGAATAGTGCAAGATTTGAGAAATCTTTCCCAGCCTGAAATTCTCTGTCTGTGTTAAGATTATTGGCTGTGCTGATCGGAATTCTGAGAATCTCGTACCTTTCCTCAACCTATCTTTCCTCCAATCACTGCAGGCAGTTTATATAGGGCTCCCCTTCATTTTATTCCCACAGTGACAGTTCTGTAAAGTAAGTGGGGCTGAGAGTGACTGACCCAAAGCCACTCACTGAGGCCTTAGAATTAAGGGGGACTTGAACCCTCCTCTGCTTACATAGCATCTTCATATCTCTTTCTCCAATTGTTGCAACTTAACATTTCAGAAATCCTGGAAGTCATTTTTTTTTAAAAAAAATCTATTTACTAACACATATTTACTTTATTGAAAATGTTTTAAATAGACGCTTAAAAGAATATTCCATTTAGCATGCTCTAGCAAGCTGTAGTTCACTAAGGCTCAAATTAAACATTTCAAAAACATGCACAGATGATACTTTTCCGGAGGATAAAAGCAATTTGCCTGGCACGAGAATCTCTCTGTAAGGAGGAATTCTGCCAAGAAAACACTTTGATTGTTGACATATACCAAACATAAAAGCACCCTAAGAGTGCCTATCTTGGCAGAATATCCTAATACACATGCAAATTTAACAATTAAGCAATCCCATAAATAACAAGGACAGAACACTCTGATTCATTCTTGACAGTATTTTTTTCCGCCTACTAAAGTATGTTAGAAATATTTCAGATTGAATTCAAATTTGGCCTTTTGCTATTATTGTTGACAGAAGCCAGCGATCAATGGCCTTCCCCCAACGCCAAAAGTGCTGGTAAGTTCTTTCAGTTAAAATGAAGGTGTGTTGATATTGTTCTGCTGTTAAATTTTTAACTTTGTTTCATCTACACCCTTTCCACACACCCCAATGCAAATTGTTTTCTTCCCCTCCTTTGGCTCCTAGCCTCCATCCTTCTCTTTAACGAGCATGGGATTTTTCAAAGAGATGTATGCCCTCACCTCTGCTCACTTTTGTGATCAGGAATCTTGCATAAGAGTGAAGGTTGTGAGACATTGGCCTCACCGTGAGATCTTACTGGCTAATGGAACAAACCAGTGGTGAAATGTAAAATTTGTTACTACCGGTTCTGTGGGCGTGGTTTGGTGGGAGTAATGTAACGGTGGGTGTGGCCAACTTTTTTTAAAAAAAACTTTTAAAACCATTTTTTCTACAACCTCTTTGGCCAAAGAGGTTGTAGAAAAAATGCTTTTAAAAGCCTCTGATGATCCCAGCTGAGCCACGCAATCATCAGAGGCTTTTTTTTTACTTTTAAAAGCATTTTTTCAGCCGAAGAGGTTGTAGAAAAAATGCTTTTAAATTTTTTTTAAAAAAAGCCTCTGATGATTGCGCGGCTCAGCTGGGCATGAGAGGGGCAGGAATTTTTGCTACTGGTTCTCCAAACCACCCACCGCCATCACTACCGGATCAGGCAATCCGGTCCGAACCGGGAGCATTTCACCCCTGGAACAGACCCATCTCTTAAACTAGAACTAATATAGATAAATCTTTTGTGTCTTTTATGGGGCCACTGAAACAAGTATTTAAAAATAGTAGCTAACTAATCCACATCGTTGTTCTGTGCCTTCCCAAATTACAGAGTTTGGGGAAGTGTGGGGTGGTTTAGATAGAAACAGACATCTTCCCATTACAAAGGAATTGTTAGATACAAAATCTCTGTATGGTATTGAAGTTCCACACAGTAGTTCCGGATTCATTCCATTTTTTATTCTTCTCACCCTAGAGATTCACTGGCCATTGTTTATACCAGTCAAAGGTAGTAATAAAGGTTAGAACAACAGAATAACAGAGTTAGAAGGGACCTAGGATGTCTTCTAGTCCAACCTTCTGCTCAGATAGGAAAACCTATACCATTCTAGACAAATGGTTATCCAGAAGGAATAGGAACTTCCCATGTTGTTAAATTGGGATGTATTTTGTTTACTAATGCTATTCTAGATGGGAGCATGTTTTTCAAAAGTGTTTGATGGCTGCCCTTTGAAGATCAATTGTGCCACATCATGGATACACCCGGACACCAAAGGTAAAAAGTTGCTTTATATGTGCAAATTTCTTTGTTATTTTCATTTTTCTTTTCAATTTGTGTAGCTAAGTCAGTTTGTCTTTCCACTGTATTACAGATCAGTATATTATATTTGGGACTGAAGAGGGCATTTACACACTGAATCTCAATGAGCTGCATGAAGCTACCATGGAGCAGGTAAGTGAGAATGTTTTCTGGGTCCCAGTTGGAGGTGGTCATTCTCTGGGGAGGCTCAGGTAAAAAGTGATCTTCGTTTTTCAGGTAGGAAATTAAGAATGTCATGGATGTGGGCAAGAAGGCTGGGTAGTATTTTGTATCATTTCTCTGGTAGTTTGGGATTTGTTTTGGATTGAAGAAATATTTTTTCTATGTAGATTGTTGTAGATTCAGCAAAGGGTCAGGGACACTTTTTCAGCTTTGCAGTTATCTGAACCAAAAAGTATGACATAGGCAAGGATAATTCAGAAGTTGCCATAGTTTCTGGCATGTCTACGGTGGGATGGGGGGGACCCAAAAAAGTCAGGAGAGCACATGATGGAAGCTCTGCCCTATATTTATATGTGTTTCATACACACACCCAAGACACAGAATTCAGCTGACTTGTCCCAGGTGACTGTGGGACCCTATTGGTGTTTGGAATTTTTCTAGAAGACCCATCAGGCACTTTGGCTGTATAGGCATGTGACCTGGCCTGGATTGCTCCTATGTGGCTCCTCTCTCTGTACAGGTCCCAGGCCCAAGGTTGATCTTTATTTGTTCAGTGGCCCCTGTTTTATTTTGCTGTTTTTGCTGCCTATTAATTATTTTAGTCTGGGCTGACTGTGATTCAATTTTTTGAGCTGTTTTTATGTTTTCCTCAGTTTTGTATGCCATCCTGAGTCCACTGGAGTAAGGTAGCCAATGAATTTAAACAAACAAAAACAATAATACAAAAAGATGTGGGACTCTGATTGTTTGGTTATGTAGAAATCTTGACTTCTTTCACCCCTCCTTGTGGATGCTGCTGAATTAGATCGAAGATGTTAGTTGTGACCAAAGGAAAAATATATGAAATGCATAGGCAGTAATTATAAAATGTCATACTGCATTTGATGTAATTTGATATTTAGTTCTAATTAAATTCAGCAAAAAGTTACATATTTCTTCTGGATCTCTTCACTTTTTAGAATGTGGCCCCACTTAAGATCCAGAATATTCTAGGCCTGAAAAAGATTACATATGATTGATCTAAATCTGCGACTTTTCCTTAGGAAAAATCATCTCTTCTCTGAGTGGTATCACTGAGTATAGCCTGCAGGTGTCATTGGAAAGTACTCTTGATTGCTTTACATTTCTCAATGTTCCTAATATTTTTAATCTACCACAGTTTCCTTTTATTGTTCCTGCTTTTTTAGCCTCTTTGATTTGGGGTCCCTGGTATTCAATTTTGCAATATGAATTATGAGTGATTTTAAAAGTGCTGGAGGGAAGTAGATAGAGATAAACATATAGATGAAAAATATTAAAATGTGAGTGGCATGGAATTCTGAAAAGCTTGATAATGGTATTGACAGAGCAAATATTTGATAAATGCTTTTATTTATCTAGCAATAAATGTTGTTGAATACAAAGGGATTACCTCCAAGTAATACTGCTTCAAATTATCATGTTAGTGGTATTGATATTAGATCAGGCTGAAGAGAGTTGAAGGTCTCCTTGTGTGTTTACATTCTGGGTAACCATAAAGGATAGTTTTGTTTGCCTAAGAATTGTATTTCCTGGAATTCATGGAGCTCTAGAATCAAATTGGCTTTTCCTCCAATTTCACCATTGAAACTTTTTCTACTCCTTTTTCTTAGTTGTTCCCACGGCGGTGCACATGGCTGTATGTTATCAACAACACTTTAATGTCACTCTCAGGTATATTGCTGAAGAAATGTCTCATAAAGTTTAAAAGATGGGGGTGGAAAATTTCAGTGTACTGAATTTAACTTTTGGTAAATCTATGAAAATCATATCTCTTTAATTTTTTCCCTTTTCATTCTGCAATTTGCTTGGACCTATGGATACTTGGGGGCTATCCTTTTAGAAGGTAATCTTTTCTGCTCTATAAGTTTCCTTCTCCTTTTACTTATTTGTTTATTCATTTTTGCAATATCAGTTTGATATGTAAGAGTCTGACACAGATCATCTTGTGTTGCAGGGAAAACATTCCAGCTCTACTCCCATAACCTAATAGCTTTGTTTGAACAAGCCAAAAAAACAGGAATAGCTGCTCATATTCAGACCCACCGATTTCCTGATAAAATACTACCAAGGTACGGTAATCTTGAGATACAAGTTTTTGCTATTTTGCCCCAGGCATTTATATGGCTTGCTTGCTATTGCTGATCATGACAATATTTTCCATAAGCTGTTGCCACTTCTTGTGAATGTTCATAGAAAATTGTTTTTGCTACTTCTAGGTTTGTAAATACAGAAGGGTATCTGTACCATTCTATAATATTATAATATAGAGAGCCAGTTTGGTCTACTGGTTAAGGCACCAGGCTAGAAAGCAGGAATCTGTGAGTTCAGGTTCTGCCTTAGCCATGAAAGCCATCTGGGTGACTTTGGGCCAGTCACTCTCTCAGTTCAACCCACCTCATAGAGTTGTTGTGGGAAAATAGGAGGAGGAAGATGCACTTGATATGTTCACCACCTTGGGATGTTTGTAAAAATAATAGAAGTGGGTTACAAATAAACAAATAAATAATTAATTTCAGGAAAATGAAACAAAGATAAATTTTATGGTTTGGGATCCAAAGATTCTATAACTCATGAAAAGCAGATAGATTGCTAAGATTTTATTTCAAGAATTTTCTCTTTTTGAAAGCAAGGCAAGCAAGTCAAAGAGACAAATTGCCATGATAGTAGCACCAAGTGAACCCGTCCAAAAATTGCCTCTTGTCCTCACTGGTCCCTTTCAGGCTTCTAGGGAGTTATTTTTATTTGAATTAGTCTTTCAGCAAACCTTAGCTGAGTTGCATTCTGTGGCTCCTGTTTCATCTCTGTTTTTTCCTCCTGCTCTTCTGCTTGTAAAGTGATTCATTCTGTCCCTTTAGCTTTCCTTCTTTAGTGATTTTATTCTCATTTTAATTTATTTATGTCAATTTTGAAGCATACTTGTCTGGAAAGCTGAGGATAAATTTCAGAAATAGAAGTTGCTTGTATGGGTTTCACTTACATTAGGGCACTTCTCTATAGAGCTTGATATTTGTTTTTCTCTCTTTCACACACAAACACACACACACACACACACACACACACGGACATCCTCACTTATATATTTTTTTTCAGTTCATTCATTTTATCCTCACAGCAATCCAGAAAAGTTTGACCCAAAATCACCCAATGTGCTTTGTGATTGAACATAGATTTTAATCCAGCTTTTCTTACTCTGTCTGTGCTCTAGCCATAATATAATAAGCATTTATGTTTTTTTAAAAATTGCAAATCAGAATTGAGAGGCTTTCCGGTATCTTGGGATGGAGAATAGACAGAACACGGGATGAATAAGAATCTCTTAAAAATAACTTTATATATTGTAAAGTGCTTTTTAGCTTCTTCCCTTAATTTTCATTCCCAACAATAAACACAATTGTCTAGCATGCATTATAGACTATTTTTTTTTATTCCTCATCTTTTTTCTATTCTCCTCATTTTTTCTTTTTATACTTTGTCAGTTATAGAATAGAAACTTTTTCTATCATGTTATCTATATGATTCATTGCACTATGGCATGATACCTTCTTAAGTGTATAAAGTACACAATACTTGATAAAATAAAATGTAATTGTTGGCAAAGTAAGTACAAAGATCTCAAACCAAAACTTTTCAAGATTTCCCAAGAGCTCAGGGCACCATGTGCAAAGAGGCATGTTCCCCACAACAGCAATCATGTAAGGTAGGTTAGGCTGAAGAGAAGTCATTGACCCAGAATCACAATCTGGACCAGCAATTTAACTGCTATGCCACACTGACTCTCTGTTGTCAAATTGCTTTAGGAAAATAATTATACAGTTCTTTAAATAAAGTACAGGACTCTACAGTGTTGATGCTGTAGGAGATAACAGAGTAGATGGTATTCACAGATGATAAAGCATTGTTGAAAGTTAAATATTATGGCAAACAGCCATTAAAATAGTTAAAGGATATTACAGAATGTGATTAAAACTATTAATATCTTTGTTGAATTACACAAAGGATATTGTTACGGTAAAGGAAAAGGAAATTAGTTTTATGTTCCTACTAGAATTGAAATTGCCACTAGGTGAAAGTCAGTAAGAAGGTTATAATAGTGGCCAATTGGATGGATACAAAAAAGATGGAACTGTTTATTATGACTGAATTTATACCAATTTAGAGAAATTTTCCCTGTACATCTGGAGCTTCAGAAAAAACAATCTGAGAAAGCAAAGAAGAAAAAAGATATATTTTGGGAAGGAAAAAGAATGATATTCTGAAATGTCAAACGTGGGCAGTTTATTTCTTTAGAATTCAATATTTCTGAGGAATGTTAATTATTAAAACAGTATATAGTTTTTCTGTACCATGATTTGCTGTTGTGTATTTTATACATAAATCATTGAATTTCTAGTCCGTGGAATTCAGGGAAAATAGTTCCTGAAATTTCTGGGGGCAGTATTGAATTGAAAACAACTCTGTAAAAGTGGAACAAATAGCTGGTGCAAAGACCAAGGAACTGATGAATAGATTGGTTCCTTGGAATCTCTCTGGATAAGGAGAGGCTAGGAGATTACCCACATGTATTCCAGACAGTTGCTCCTGGCAAGGATGCTGCAGGTCAGTGATTTTCCACAGATTTGAGCACCAGGAGACAACGGGATCAGCCATCTTGCTCGCAACTGTGACAGAGTCTCTTAAAAGATACTAAATTAGCAAAACTCACTTTCTAATCACCTTCAAAAACCACTCATTGGCTACTTCTAAGTTACTAGAGACCTTCAGAACAAATTTAAACATGGTTAAACTAAGATGTGTGGTTATTTTGACTGCCCTTTATGGACTTTCTGCTGATACCAAGACTGAAAATACTATGTTTTATGATATATTTATAGATAAGAGATAGGATATGAGATGAGGGGATAAATGTTTGTAACTTTAGAGGGGATGAAGAGTTACTTGATTTATTTTTACTTGTGATGAAATCAGAAGTCAATCATTTATATATTTATTTTTCTTTATTCTTTTCTCTCTTTTTTTCTTTTTCTTTGCACTTTTTACTCATCTCTTCTTTGTATAAGTTTAGTTTGTATTAGATTTTATTACTATAAAAAAAGTATTATATATTAAAAATGAAGCTCCTTTTCTGTTAATAGAAGAAAGGAGTATACATAAGAAGAAAATCCTGAAAGATCAGTAAAAAGACTTTCTATTTTCAGAAAGTCCACCAAAATGCTACAGAATCAGTCTCCAAAAGCTGATATTAGGAGATAACGGTATCCTCCTCCATAATTTTTCTATTTCGTAAATACATGCAATTGTCATCAGGAACAGTTACTCCATTCCTGTCACTGTTTAATATTCTGTGGATTTAAATCAAAAGTGGCTTAAAGAAAACTCTGTTGACAATTATTTTTGCACGAGGCCTCTGACCTGTTTTTAACAGTTGGCTCTGGTTTTTCCCCCCAGAAAATTTGCCTTAACGACAAAAATCCCAGATACAAAAGGATGCCACAAATGTTGCATAGGTGAGTCTTCATCTTGAGTTAATATCCTCAGTTCATCTTCCAGCTCTACTACCCTACAACTTACAATGCCTTTCTTAGAATAATAACTTTCACATATGTTGGACTATAATTGTCTTAATTCTGTGTGACTGTTCTGACCTGAAATATGATAATACAGTATATCTCAAAAGGCACTATAATATGGAAGGTTGCCTAAAAAACATTATCTTGTGTTCACTTACCTCTTGCTCTTTCGCTAAACTCATAGTGTCAAGACTGGGCTAAAATAGAGCAGGTGCTCTTCAAAAGTTTTCCTGATTACTCTTGCAGAGAGAGTTCCTTCTCCCTGAGTTCTGTAATTGATGAGAACATTAGGTTGAGATTCAATGCAAATATAAATTGCTCAGGTGTTAAACCTCCCAACGTGAAACGTTGTGTATTAACAAAGCAAATTATGCCATGCAGATAGTAGAGGGAAGTTTCTCAGGCTGTATATGGATAGAATAATGTGGACTGATCCCTAACTAGACATTCAGATATTTCATATTTCATATTGCTTCTTTAAAACACTTACTTTTTTGAGCCAAGGTGGTGCAGTGGTTAGAGTGCAGTACTGCAGCTACTTCAGCTGACTGCTAGTTCAGCAGATCAGCGGATCAAATCTCATCGGCTCAAGGTTGACTCAGCCTTCCATCCTTCCGAGGTGGGTAAAATGAGGACCCAGATTGTTGGGGGCAATATGCTATTTAGTATACTGTCGATTGTTGTAAGCAGCCCAGAGTCCTCGGAGAGCGGGCGGCATAGAAATATGACTATGAATAAATAATAAAATACTTGTGGCTTTTCCATTGTAGTCATAAACTTTTTATTTCCATGATTTAACACAGCAGTTCTGGTGACAATGGGAATTATAATTCTGACACAATTCAGAATGCCAGTTTCTAACTAGCTGTTCTGGTTATTCTTAACTTCCGCTCTTGTTCTTCAGGCAGACCAGCAATAGAACCAGAAATATGAATGCTGAACTTAATTCTTTAGCACCAGGGGACAGAATCAGGTTTACTTTCAGTAAACCAATGAAGGAGAATATTTGTAGCTCAAGGTTGAAATGAGGGGTCCATGGTGCTCTCTAAGCTTAGTTGTTTTCTTGCAGACATTTCATTACCCAAACTAGGTAACATCATCAGTGCTAGTCTACACTACCATTCATGATATTACCTAATTTGGGTAATGACATGTCTGCAAGAAAACAACCAAGCTCAGGGAGTTCCCCTACTTTCAATATACATTTCACCGTCAGTGTACGTGGCTTTAACAAGATTGAATGAAAAAGGATTCGGCCAATTCAGCTGTATAATGCTTAGGTTTATTTTTAGTGAGGTAGGAAAGGGAAATTTCAGGTATGACTGAACTACCCATCCCATTCCTTCACAATTGGCCATGTCGAGCGTGGTGGTTCTGCAATCTTTGAAGTACATAGGGACATCAGTGGATGTAGACTGAGGGATCTTGATTGAATCAATAATGTTAACAAAAGTTATATCTCTGTAGAGATATAACACCACATGGCTCTTCTAGGATGGTGCTTCAGGCATAGGAGAATAGTGATAAATGATACATTTGTGATAAATCGTAACATGAATTCAAGCAGCTGGCAGATTAAAATAATCTATTATGATTGCTTCAGAATTCTTTTCTTTTTTCCTTATTAGTAAGAAACCCATATACAGGTCATAAATATCTCTGTGGAGCTTTGCAGTTGGGAATTGTTTTGCTTCAGTGGTATGAACCAATGCAGAAATTCATGTTAATAAAGGTAAGCTTGCCCCCTACCTCTCTCTTGTATTTTTGCAACTTTTTTTAAGGAATGTGCCAAAAGTAGAGTGGCACAGTTAGAATTTTGAAGTAATTTGAGATTTCAAATGAGTTTGGATCTAAGGCAGTTTTTGAGCTCAGTTTAAACTGTTGGTCTATTTTTAAATTTTAAAAACATCAAGGATTAATTGGCAATTGTTTTTTTGGAGACAAAACAGGACAGGAGAAGGGCCTATGAAATAAAAATCCTTGGGAAGCTGATCCATAAAAGCTCATTTGAGAGCATTTTCAGATAAATGTTTTGAAAGTGCATGGAGTTTGTATACCTCTCTATATTTGGTGTAATATTGTATATAAATTTAAATTGAATACTGTATGTAGGTTACTGTTTAGATATAAAATAAATGAAATAATGCTGGAATTAATAGATACATTCTAAGTATGCATGCCTTAAAATATACAAGTTAGTTAGATTTTTTTTTTAAAAAAAGTATCTTCATCTTCCAGCACTTTGATTTCCCTCTGCCAACCCCATTGAAAGTATTTGAAATGCTGGTGATCCCTGAACAGGAATACCCTATGGTATGTGTTGCAATCAGCAAAGGGGCTGAATCAAATCAGGTTGTACAGTTTGAGACAATCAACTTGAACTCCGCTTCCTCGTGGTTTACAGAAATTGGTACAGGTGAGTCTCTCGCCAGGTTTAGTTTAATTTTGACTACTGTCTGTATTCGGTATGTACAAAATATTCTGTTTTCGGATGTGGAATGTTTTCGGAAACATTTTATATTTGTTTTGGAGCCAGACCATCACAAAATACTTCCTGTCCCAGACGTTTTTTCACCTAGAAAATTGCTGGACAGCTCTCAGAATGGCTAGGTCAGCATGGTGCAGAAGAAGACTAGAACATTCTAGAATTTTTCAGAACTTTGCATTTTCCGAGAGATAAGAGTACATTTTGTGCATACCTAGTTTACCTCACTTTTTTTTTTTTTTTTGCTAAAATCCAATTTGTCTAAGGCAAAAATGGGATAAGATAAAACATGAAAACAGTACAACTCACAATTTAATAAACAATAATCCTATATTGGTAATCAATCAGCAGGAGTACTGTATATTTAGAACAGCAGATGCATAAGAGCCGTGGTGGTGCAGTGGTTAGAATGCAGTACTGCAGGCTACGTCTGCCGGCTGCCTGCAATTTGGCAAATCAGGTCTCACCGGCTCAAGATTGATTCATCCTTCTGGGGTCAGCAAAACAAGGACTGAGATTGTTGGAGGCAATATGCTGACTCTGTAAACCACTTAGAGAGGGCTGGAAAGCACTGTGAAGCAGTATATTCTGTAAGTCTTAAGTGCTATTGCTAGTGCTATATACAGTTGCAAGAAAAAGTATGTGAACCCCTTGGGATTACGTGGAGTTTTGCATGAATTGGTCATAAAATGTGCTCTGAACTTCATCTAAATCACAAGAATAGAAAAACAGTCTGCTTAAAATAATACTACACAAACATTAGATGTTGCCATGATTTAATTGAACATAACATGTAAATATTCACAGTGCAGGGAGGAAAAAGTATGTGAGCCCCTAGCCTAATGACTTCTCCAAGAGCTAATTGGAGCCAGGAGTGAGCCAACCGTGACTCCAATCAGTGTGATGATATTGGATGTGTTGCTGACAGCTGTCCTGCCCTTTAAAAACACACACCTGTTTTGGGTTTACTGGTTTCAAGAAGCACTGTCTGATGTGAACCATGCCTCGCAGAAAAGAGCTCTCAGAAGACCTACGATCAAGAATTGTTGACTTGCATGAAGCTGGAAAGGGTTACAAAAGTATCTCCAAAACCTTGATGTTCATGTGTCCACGGTAAGACAGACTGTCTACAAATGGAGAAAGTTTAGCACTGTTGCTACTCTCCCTAGGTGTTGTCGTCTTGTAAAAATGACTGCAAGAGCACAGCGCAGAATGCTTCATGAAGTAAAGAAGAATCCTAGAGTGTCAGCTAAAGACCTACAGAAATCTCTGGCATGTGCTAACATTTTTGTTGACACATCTACAATAAGGAAAACATTAAACAAGAATGGAGTACATGAGAGGACACCACCGAGGAAGCCATTGCTGTCCAAAAAAAATATTGCAGCACGTTTGAAGTTTGCAAAAGAGCACCTGGATGTTCTACAGCACTACTGGCAAAATATATTGTGGACAGATGAAACCAAAATTGAGTTGTTTGGGAAGAACACACAACACTATGTGTGGAGAAAAAAAGGCACAGCACACCAACATCAAAACCTCATCCCTATTGTAAAACATGGTGGAGGGAGCATCATGGTTTGGGACTGCTTTGCTGCCTCAGGGCCTGGACGGATTGTTGTCATTGATGGTAAAATGAATTCCAGAGTTTATCAAGACATTTTGCAGGAAAACGTATGACCATCTGTCCGCCAACTGAAGCTCCGCAGAGGATGGATGATGCAACAGGACAATGACCCAAAGCATACAAGTAATTCAACAAAAAAATGGCTTCAACAGCACAGAATACGCCTTCTGGAGTGGCCCAGTCAGAGTCCTGACCTCAACCCGATTGAAATGCTGTGGCATGACCTTAAGAGAGCGATTCACGCCACAAATCCCAAGAATATTGCTACACTGAAACAGTTTTGTGAAGAGGAGTGGTCCAAAATTACTCCAGATCATTGTGCAGGTCTGATCTGCAACTACAGGAAACGTTTGGTTGAGGTTATTGCTGCCAAAGGAGGGTCAACCAGTTATTAAGTCCAAAGGTTCGCATACTTTTTCCTCCCTGCACTGTGAATGTTTACATGTTATGTTCAATTAAACCATGGCAACTTCTAATGTTTGTGTAGTATTATTTTAAGCAGACTGTGTTTTTCTATTGTTGTGACTTAGATGAAGTTCAGAGCACATTTTATGACCAATTCATGCAAAACTCCACATAATCCCAAAAGGTTCACATACTTTTTCTTGCAACTGTAGATTACAACCCATCACTCTAGCCTATATTTAGAGGGTACTTAATTGGAGAGGGCTGATATGAAGATTAAACAGTTGGAACTATTTGACTCCTATGTATAGAAGTTCTATTTTACTGGTATTCCAGATTTCAAACTGAAATAACAACAGTGAAGGACTGCAGGAAGACAGCTTTTTCAAACTATTCTGAAAAATAAGATACTCTGGCATAGACATCTGTTATACCAACATTAATGACCCATGCATCATTGTGCAAATAATGACATCATTGTGCAAATGTCACCACTCTATAATTATAAGCAACTAGGTGTCATTTGTACGATGACATCAAGATGCATGTCATTTGCCCAGCCTCTTTCCCCTCCTGCAGAAGACCATGTATTTATATTTGGAACCCTTCAAAAGCAGAAGGCAGGCCTGCCTGCAGAAGTCATATGTTGATAGCCACCTGCAGAAGCTTTTCCTTCTAAGAGGAATCCCTAGTGTTCTGCAGTGAAAAGAAGACAGTAGGGTTTGGGGGGGTTTTGGACAGATGTTGGATACCAGCAATGATCCCTAATCAAAGAAACTTCATAATAGAAGCAGATGTTCTGCAGGATGCATCTAATGAACTGAACTGCAGTTCAGGAAACCTTACTCAGAAAAACTGCTACCAATTTCTTCTGTTGTTGTTTGTTTGTTTGTTTGTCCTTATAGGCCAGTGATGGCTAACCTTTTTGCCATCATGTGCCAAAAGAGGGGGTAATGGGGGGGATTGCGCGCATGCGCCCCATCCCCCCACACATGCGTGCGTGACCCTCCCTGCTCCCCCCCCCCGCTTTTGGCATGCGATGGCACAGTGGGCCTGGTTGGCCCATTTTTTTACCCTCCCCAGGTTCCAGAGCCTTTCTAGGAGCCTGGGGAGGGCGAAAACAGCCTTCCCCATTCCCCCGGAGGCCCTCTGGAGGCCCAGAAACAGCCCGTTTCCTGACTTCCGGTGGGTCTGGAAGGCCTGAAAATCAGTTGGTCAGCGTGTACAGTGCGTACATGCGCGTACATGCTGGACTGAGGTAGGGCAACGCTTGTGTGCCCACAGATATGGCTCCGTGTGCCACCTGTGGCACCCGTGCCATAGGTTCGCCATCATGGTTATAGGCAGTTCGCTCCCCACAGTGTTCTTTGAATATTTAACAGGTCTGTGGTTTAGGATCGATGAGGGAACAAATTTCTGGGGCAATAAAAGCTCATTTTTTTATGGGAGAAAGAAATGATGGGGAATTCAAAGGTCACAGAAAGATTGGTTTTGTACCATTATGTATTTATTAAATGCATATGTTGCCTATCAAGTGACTTGTTACTATGCATCTTGGTGTTCAAAAGCGACAGCCTAATAAAGGAAGCCTTTCCTTTCCTTCCCTTTTCTTCCGAACGATGCTTCTTCTTACAATGTTTCCCTTTTAATTTCTTGCTTCTCTCCTCGCATCCTCAGTGAATGAGTGGAAAGTATGCTATTACCCGCAACATCCTTTTAAGGCTTCTCTTGTAATCTAAGATCAAGGGCTCTTGGCCTACCACATGTTGCCTACATAATACACAATTGATTGCTTCTAAAGTACTCATAACATGCATAATTCCTGCTTGCAGTATTAGGTATTGGTAATGCTTCTAAACTGTAATTCCCATCAACTCTCCCTAATTGGCATTACAATCCAACATCATTTAGGCAATTTATAATTCCTTACCCTGTCCTAAACATCAGTAAAAAGATGGCAGTGATTAAAATACTGCTCTAAAAATAATATTGAGCTGAAGATTCCATGAAATTGAATCTCTTTATTTTTTTTTCTTACTGCTTTTTTATTTCAAAGCAACTTTAATGGCTTCTGATGTAGTAAGCTGAATGTGTATTAGGTTTTTGGTGCATTGAGGTTTTGTATACAGACTAATCGCCCGTTTCCCCTAAAGGTTGTCAACAACTTGATGCCATCCACGTCAGTCAGCTGGAAAGAGATACAGTTCTTGTGTGCTTGGACAGTAAGTGAATGGGATTCATACCCTTTCTAAAAGAAAATAGGAGATGGGGCATAATATATGACAGGAGGAATAAATATCTCAAAGGAAGATAAGATATTATTAAGAATGCATTCAGTTTCACCTGATGCAGAAAAATATCACATTAGACATCAGACATGTGGCATTTTGGTGTTGTCATTGAAAAGGCCTTTCTTTTAGTGTTTTGTCTGATCCTAGAAATGGAGGCCTCCAGAGAAAATCTCCTTCCAATGATTCTAATTGAAAAGCACCTTCAGATAGGGAAGGTTCACTCTCAAGAAAAACTGAAAACTTACACTCTGTATAAATCAGACTAACAAAAGGATAGCTTCAAGCTCAAGGGAAGCCCTCACATAGATTTCTCACTAGGCTTCTGAATTTATTTATGTGGATTTATTTATGTTACAGCTTTTATAGAAGATCCCAATCTGTTCACTCTGGCCAGTGTATGAGAGCAAACCAAAACCAGAAAATCTCAAATTGTTGAAATAGATTTGTGTAATTCGCTGCTTTTAGCCTCGGTACCACTCCTTCCAGCCTCAGAAATTTGAGTCAGTGTTTGTGACATCTTGGAATGACAGCACAAACCACTAAGCTTTTTGACAGTCTCTATAGTCTCTATAGTACTACATGGGTACAGGGTGTACCTTTCATCATTTGATGTCTTGCAGAATGGATGCTAATTAGGCTCAGTGCTCTTATTTTGCTATTTGATGTAATAAAGTTGTAGACATGTAGTAAAGCCAAATTGCTTGACACTTTCATTATGGTGAATATTTCTTCAGCAAAAGCCCCCAAGTGGTGAGAAGCAGGAGTGACTCCTAAACCATTGTTACAGCAAAAGTTAACATTTTCCAAGATTTGATAAATCTTTTCTGGCTCCCAACAGAAAGTAATACGGTATTGTAACGTGGTGGCTCAGTGGCTAAGACGCTGAGCTTCTCGATCAAAAGGCTGGAAGGAGTGGTACCAAGGCTAAAAGCAGCGAATTACACGAATCTATTTCAGCAATTTGAGAAATTCTGGTTTTTGTTTGCTCTCATACACTGGCCAGAGTGAACAGATTGGGATCTTCTATAAAAGCTGTAACATAAATAAATCTTTATTTATTAAATAAATAAAGTATTTTTTAATGTGACACATGGCAATATTATCTCTGTTTCATCTGTGCAATTTACTTCTAATTACAAAATCAAATTTAAGTTTTCTCCTGGCCTTGCTTCAGCCTCCAGATTACTTGGATATCTGTGCTGGCCCTCATGAGCCCATGGTGGCTCTTGGTTCAAAAAAGATTAAACGACAAAGATTAAACTCGTTAGAACCCAGATTGTTGGGGGCAATATGTTGACTCTGTAGAGAGGGCTGTAAAAGCACTGTGAAGCGGTATATAAGTCTAAGTGCTATTGCTATTTTCATAACGGCAAAGGAGAAGTCACTGATGAGGAAAAGAAAGATGATAGATAAATTTATTGATCTGGGGACAGATAATCTTATCTCTAATATGGAAAACCTGCTGAATATTTGGAGGGGAAAGTCAAATTTGTTTTTCAAGTTAGTGAAAAAGTCTAAAGAATTTCTACAAATAATCTCCATTGAATTCAACACAGTCTTAAAACAGTGAATTTAAATATTTTTAATGTCAGCAAAATTCAAACCATGTCTCCTGAAAAATCTGTCCAGTTGATTTGACCTTAAATTAGGGGTGTCAAACTCGCGTCATAACAGCGGGGTCACGTGACTTATTGGGACTTTTGTCCCCTTCACTAAACGGGGTGGGGGCGGGGCCAGCACGTGACACATCTGGCCCCCAGGCCGCAAGTTTGACACCCCTGCCTTAAACTGAGTGAGGCTGACTGAGCCATAGTACAGAGAGTAAAATAAAGTTCTATGTTCTTCTTTGCTTTTGAAGGCAGGCTTTCAGCCTATTTGGCACCGAGATTCTTTTATTACTATTATATTGTTTGCTTTTTTTCAATCAAGGATTTGTGAAGATTGTGAATTTGCATGGTAAGCTGAAGTCAAGCAAGAAGTTGGCGTCAGAACTAAGTTTTGATTTCTGCATTGAATCTGTAGGTGAGCAAATACTTTCCCTGTCATTTATTGTGCCTGTTGTAACTATATCATACGTGAGAGGTTTGCACTGAAAACATTTTTAAAGGCTAAAATATCATGAGATTTCTATGATATCGTTCTCAGCTCTTCTGTGTATGATGTGTCTTGGATTATTATCCAAACTTTGTCAGATGTCAGCATTTCTAATTGAAATCTCATAAGATCTCAGTCCAGAATGCTAAAATTATATAAGATTTAGCAAGCATCTCCGTAAATTTTTAAATTATGAAAGTTATTTAATGTGGGGCAGTCTGTAGATGTTATTCAGAGTTTTTGCAGACAGAATGTCAGTAGGGACTACATTACTGATAGATGATAAACAGTTATAAATCACCACAGATTCAATGAAGCAAAGAAAGCATTAAGGAAGCCCTCTATATCCTCAAATGCCTGCGCCTTTCTAACCAAGGGCCAGTCTTCAGGTTTAATGCTGCAATTTTTACCGTGGGAATATTCCTTCTGACTAACCTTTAAGATTCCTCTGATATTCAAGGTGTGATCATTTGGAATTATAAATTCTCATTGATTGGAGGCAGTTAAGTGTTAATATGATTGACGCATCACTTAATGTACTCCATTGCTTTAGAATTGTCCTTTAGCAGGGATAAGTGAGAAAAGAGTCTCATTGAGAAAATGGGGTGCTTGTTCTATGTTGATTAATTATCAGCCAGTGGAAATTTAACAGAGTTTGATCTTCCCGGCTTTGGAAGTGTTACCCAAGATTCACTCATTCCACTGATCTGTTTCCATACTTCTACCTTTCATTTGGATCTCTCTCATATGGTAGGAACACAATGGAGTCTGGCTAATGAAATGGTATCCCTTGGATTTGTTTCCCTTTGTTCAGAAAGCTCATCCCCAAACATTCCTAATCAATCAGTCTTACATTGTGTCTCTTCTTGCAGTGTGCCTCCAGGACAGTGTGTTGGCCTTCTGGAAACATGGGATGCAAGGCAAAAGTTTTAAGTCTGATGAAGTAAGTTTGGGCAAGAGTGTTGTTGATCATTGTTTTGCCATCCTCCTTACCCTTCAGTTAGGAAGGTGCCAGTCACAGACAAAGGAAACCTGAACAACATAATCCCCCTTGTTGCTTCTAATCTGTACTTGAATAATTTTATTGGCTCGAAGACAGATCTTAGGCAGAGTGTGTTCTATTGTGATGCAAAAAGAGAAAAAGAATAGCTTACTAGGTAGTGATAAGTAGCAGTGATGAAATCTAAAATTTATTACTACTCGTTCTGTGGGCGTGGCTTGGTGGGGGGGTAATGTGACAGTGGGCGTGGCCATTTTTTAAAAAAACTGTTAAAACCATTTTTTCTACAACCTCTTCAGCGAAGAGGTTATAAAAAAATGCTTTCAAAAGGCTCGGACGATCCCAGCTGAGTTGCCTGATCGGCAGAGGGTTTTTTTCTTTTAAATGTCTCTGACGATCCAAGCTGAGCCACGTGATCATCAAAAGCTTTTTTTTTTTTACTTTTAAAAGCATTTTTTCGGCCCAAGAGATTGTAGAAAAAAGTCTTTTAAAAGTAAAAAAAAAAAAAAAAAGCCTCTGATGATTGTGCGGCTCAGCTGGGCGTTGGGGGGGGCAGGGATTTTTGCTACTGGTTCTCCGGACCACCCGCCTCCATCGCTACTGGATCGGGCGATCCGGTCCAAACCGGGAGCATTTCACCCCTGATAAGTAGGTATTGTTTCCTCCTGCTCATGGGAATACCCAACACTGAATTTCATGGATCTGATTTAATTTATTTGTTTGTTTGTTTGTCAAAAATGTACAAGATAAAAAGTATAGGTATGAACATAAACACGAACAAAGGAAGTAAATACAGATAAATGGGGACAGTAAGACAGGAACAGTAGGTGCGCTGGTGTGCTTATGCATGCCTCCTTTAATACAGTTTCCTTTGCACTTAGCATTCTGTTGAACTGGCTAGGAGTTCTGCATTCAAATCATAGCTCAGCCACTTTTGTACTGGTACTCTTTTGACTTCAATTTCTCCCAATTTGTGGCAAGGAAATCTCACTGATCTATCTTACTGATGTAAAAAAGATGTTGAGACTCTAGAAAGAGTTCAGAGTAGAGCAACAGATGATTAGGGGACTGGAGGCTAAAACAAATGAAGAACGGTTGCAGAAACTGGGTATGCCTAGTTTGATGAAAAGAAGGACTAGGGGTGATGTGATAGCAGTATTCCAATATCTCAGGGGTTGCCACAAAGAAGAAGGAGTCAAACTATTCTCCAAAGCACCTGAGGGCAGGACAAGAAGCATTGGGTGGAAACTAATCAAGGAGAGAAGCAACTTAAAACTAAGGAGAAATTTCCTGACAGTTAGAATAATTAATCAGTGGAATAACTTGCCTCCAGAAGTTGTGAATGCTCCAACACTGGAAGTTTTAAAGAAGAGATTGAATAACCATTTGTCTGAAGTGGTGTAAGGGTTTCCTGCCTGAGCAGGGGGTTGCACTAGAAGACCTCCAAAGTCGCTTCCAACTCTATTATTCTATATCTTATAATATTTTTGTCAGGATCATAGAGATATTTGGTATAATGCTATTAAAATGTCCAATGTTTGTATTGTCCCAAACTGGTAAAATCTGCTATTGGATTAAAAACAGGCATATTTCCTTGCTCAGTTTTGAGTAAGACCATAGTAGGATGCCCTATTTCCTGTCATGGGATTTAGGTTTAATCCCTGTCAACTTCCATTTGAAAAAAACATTAAAAGAGAGGAGAGATCCTTCTCTGGCTGAAAATTGGTCTAGCTAAGTTAGCTAGAGGTCCATCTAGTTGAATGGCAGCTTCCCAAATTGAACGGAAACTCTCAAAAGGTTGATCTGCTGAACACAGTTGTACTCCGTATCAGCAACACTACCTATAAAAATCTCTCCTCCTGTATAAACAAATGTGACTTTTCTGGGCTGAAGAAGAATTGCATTACTAGGGTTTAGTACATAATGTAAAAATGAGTTGGTGTGTATATTATTAAAAGTTGATGGCCCGTTTGAAACAATTCTCATTTGCCATCTGAATTAGGTTTGTTCTTTTCCAAATGGGCAAAAATGCTCTTGTCAGTTACTCACATTGCGTTCTTTTTTGGGTATTTTGCAGGTTACCCAGGAGATCTCTGATGAAACAAGGGTGTTCCGTTTACTGGGATCTGACAGGTGAGCTGAGAAGAGCAGCCTACAGCCTTTTCTCCTTTAAAAAGAAAATAGTACATTTAGAGAAATAATCATTGTCTCTCTGTGTTCTTCTTAAGGGTTTTTTTCTGCCACTGCCTTCCCCCACCTTTATACCACTGTGTCAGGCAATTGCAGGTCCAAGGCACCATACCTTTTGATTGATACACAAACCTTTCACATAATCTCAGCCCTTGCAACTTTCAAGTAAAGCTCTGACAACCACAGCAGACACTCCATAGTTTCAAGGCCAAAGCCAACATTTCAAGAAGAATGAAGCTAGAAGGGAAAGAAGATACACCCACCGTAGAAGTAGTTTGAGAACCAGATGCTATATTCCATAAAGCACTCTTCAGATTGTATAATTTTTTTGCCCTTTGATCTGATTATTTCTATCTAATGTTTTTTCTAAGTTCACATATAATACTCTTCTCCTCACCTTCGGTCTGTCCATTTCCGTTTGAATAAGATACAACCATGAACTCTTAAAATTCTAGTCCTGAATTTCATCTGAACAGATTTCACTGTCTGTTAAATTATATTAACCTTCCTGCAGTAAGATTTTTAATGTTTCCTTTTTGTTTCCTTTACATTTTACATTTGCATAGAGATGCTAAAACCACATCCACTCACCCAAATAAATGTATAGATATATAAAATATAGGATCTCCAAACACTATGTAGCAGTATGGTATTCAAATTTCTTGAGTATCAGACTTCTTACTACTCTGAAGAACTGTAACGTTGGCTTCTCGTTTAAAGAATCCTAGATTCTGAGAGGATCCTGTAGGCTTCAATTCCATTTACCCTGTTCTGAGAGTATTTGAAGGGTTATAATATTGAGAAAAGGCACAAGCTAAAAGTCTTGAGGTTTCAGGGGTTGCCACCCACATTTCTAAAGCAGGGGTGGGCAATTAATTTTTCCAAGGAGCCACATGGAAAACTGGGACTGTTGTGGAGGTCTGAATCAATAGGGCTGTGAAGGCTCATTGGCAGATATATAGATTTTTAAAAATGGCAGTTGCCTTCAAAATGAAAGCAATACAGTTATATGGCCTGTTATATGGTGTAGGAGGGACCAGTCTACTGCACCTGCAGCAGTCTTAGGATGGACCTGTCTATCATGTCTCCGACAGCCTAAGGAAGGCTATTTTCCCTCCAAAGAGGGAGAACGGGCCAGCTTGCTGGATTCACCAAGGCTTCTCCCTCATTGGTACTTCTGGCGGTAAAACCCTATTTAATTTGCAGTTAAATAGTTTCCTGTCCAGACAGGAACAACCAAAGGGCCAAATGTGGCCTGTGGGTTGTAAAATTCCCAGCTCCGTCTTAAAGGAACATTTCTGCATCATATCTGCATATCTACTGTACATGCATGATTGCATAAGAAAACACGGGTGCCAAGATGGATGGGGAGGTGATTGGCGGGTTAGAAGTGGTCCAGTAGCAAATGCTCAAGGAACAGCATCCGGGATGTCTGCAACAACTGCTGACTTACTCATTCTATGCTTGCCCCACAGGGTGGTGGTGCTGGAAAGCAGGCCGACTGATAATCCAACAGCACACAGCAATCTCTACATTTTGGCAGGCCACGAGAACAGTTACTAAGCAACCGTGAATCGACTTGAACTGTGAGCCAGCAATATGTTGCCTAAGGAAGCCGCTCTTTATGGATCTCCTGTTCAAGACATATTATGTGGCACCTTTTTTTCTCTTCTCCCTCTGCCTTCACACTCTCCAATTGATGTCTGAACGGACCTTGTTTTTAGGATCAAGAGCCAAACGTCGCACGTGTCTTGCAGCTGGGAAGCAGCTGTTCTCTCCCTTGCCACTGTGTGGTTGGTTATGTTGTTGGCTTAATAAAAGCTGTGAGATCATCAGTCCCTTCTATTTGTTAGGCCTACAGAAGCATGGATGTTGGAAAATCTCAAAACGCAGTCAAAATGATTTGGGACAGGATTTCTTCATGCTCAGGTTCATGGCTTGGGCTGCTGATTTCATCATCTTCTGACAATGCCTACTTTTTGGATACTGGGAGTTGAAGTCAACAGCGAAATAAGGAAAGGGGGGATGCCTGTGGGGCAGGACCCAGTGGAAATGAATTTCTCCTCTGTGAGGCCTTCATGGGTTTTCTCTCGTGTGCCACCAAAACATCCCCGTGTCAGGGAAATCCTCAGCAGAGGTTCCCAGGAAGTTGTGTTTGTATCTTTATTTTTTAACGCAGCCGTTCTCTATGGATTTGTAAAGAAACACTATTTAATCTTTATTTATTAATCTGCTGCTACGGTGGTGATGTGATGCATTTTAACTTCCAGCACACGAAGGTTGCAGCGCAGCTTTTGGTTGTGGGTGGGTGGGTGGTTTGTTTTTTTGGTTGTTTTTTTTTTAACAATTGTAAAAACAAAAACAACATTCTTCTTGACCTTTTCTTAGATATAGGACATTGTTGAAGGGAGGTGTTTATATAGAGAGGATTTTAAAATTTAAAAAAAGCCTTTTTCGCTATATAAAAGCAGTTTTGTACAAGAATATTTCGTATGGGTTTGGCTTATGGAATTGGTCATTAAAGATCATTTGGTATCGATTGAAATTATGTTTGAAATGCAAGGTAAGTTTTAGAGAGGATCAATAACAGTCTGGAAAATTGGCAAAAGCTACAAAATAGATATAGGATGAGTTATGCAGTATATGCGTGTGTGTATGTGAGTGTGCATTTGAGGAGGGAAGCCACATTCCATATGTCAGTTCTCATAAGCGTGTTGGAGGAACAGAGGTTTATCCGGATGTACAAACATTCGTGCTCCAGACTCAGCTGTCAAAATGTGACACAGGTTTGTCCTGCACTGGTCACCAATGGCTGACAGAGACTGGGGTCCCTCTAGATGTTGACTAGCCATTTGCGAGAGGTGCCTGTGCTTTGGCCCAAAGTGTGTCTTATTGGAAAAAGATAACAGCTTTTTCCCACATCAACCCTCCTAATGTGCCCCAATGTCAAACTAGAGATTCAGAATGCCCTGGACTAGACAAACCTTTCTAAACATAATGCCCCTGCATGTTTCAAGGAGTTTTTAAATGCTTTAATTTGTTCATGGACACGTATTTTATTTATACTATGCCAGAATGAAGTTGGATAAAATGCAGTGCCTAGGAAAAATGAAATATTTATTTCAACTTGGGCACCTTTGAGTGGTAGGTTTATTTCTTGGTGGTATGGTATAAATATATATATAAGAAGCAGTATTGTCTAATAAATCTTGGGAAATCTTATTTTCTCCATTATCCTTTGTTCAAGGCTGTCATCCATGTTTCCTTTTTTGTTTTCCCAATTAAACTGTCCCCATTAAACTATGTCTGTTTTTATTAAAGGGACAAACATGGATTTGTACATATGAAAGAGTTTGAAGGACAGTTAATTTAATAAGTTTCCTATTTTTCCTCCTAAGAAAAAACTCATTTTGTTTATATCACAAAATGGATTGAAATGCAGTTTGTTTGCCAACTAGCAGAGCCCTCACAGTTTGAAACAGTGTCCATCTTGTGGGTACAACATATCTCAGGCCTACACATTTTCTATTTGGTAGCAGACAATGATACTTAATTTCACTCAGTAGCATCTCTGCTCTTATTAAGAAGTGTGCGTGTGTCCATGTCTTTCCACATAGATGCAACTCTCAATTTTGGATACAACATGCTATGAATTCGCATTTCAGGAAGAGCCCAGGAGATCCAATCTGTAACAGGATGAATTGCATATATTGGCTTACATTTGAATCTCTGCTTTGTTGAGAATCTCAGGAATCTTAATCTCAGGCCAGGCTCTTTCAATCTTTAATATTCTTAAGTATGTAAGCATAAAATCATACATGCTTCCTGAACCATTAGGAGGGAGAATGGTATTCAGATGGGTTGTTCAATAACTATCATATTGAAATTGGCAAGAGACATTTCTATTCTACTTTGTAACTAATTGTACACTCTGGAAAGTAAGCATAATGGGTGAATGAATGCATCCTGGATGATGGTATTCATTAATGATTGCAACAGCCATTATGTAGGACATACAGAAGACTGGCAGAGCATATTCTTGAGCACCAACTAGTGGTTGGAAGACATAATTTGACAACATATGGACAGGCTTAACCATAGTTTCAATTGGGAAACTGACCATCTTAGACCAAGCCAAGTCCAAAAACGCTAAGAAATTTCTAGAAGCCCGGCACTGTAACATATTAGCCATCAATAGACACATAGACATAAACAATATCTACATACGATGCAGAAGAGACAAGCTACAAACTAAAAAGGGAACAAAAAGACCAAACCCCTCCCCATCAGTAGTCGGCACCCAGATGAGCATAGATTAACTCCAAGATTAACATCAGACCAACAATCAAGCAAATGATACCCCAATCAAGGAACTGCCAAACAAGCAGGAAACAGCCCAAAGAACTTCTAAAACCATCCCCTAAGACTAGAATATAAACAGAGAGCAAACCCCACTCCTTACTAGCACTGATGGTGTCACCTAGTTTGGGCAATGAGCCTGCAAGAAAACAACCAAGCTCAGAAAGCACCAAGGACCCCTCAAGTGTAAATAGGGTTTGCAGCAAGAATTAGGCAGGTTTATAAACTGTCACTTTGAGGGGTAACAAGTGATCTCTGGAAAGAAGGTGGGTTGTAAAGGGAGGGAGAAGAGCCTAATGCTGGGAAAGATTGAGGGCAAAAGAAGAAGGGAATGACAGAGAATGAGGTGGCCAGATGGAGTCACTGAAGCAATCGGCGTGAGTTTAAATGGACTCCAGAGGATGGTAGAGGACAGGAAGGCCTGGAGGAACGTCCATGGGATTGCGATGGGTTGGACACGACTTCGCAACTAACAACAACAAAGGGAGGGAAAGTAAAAGGGGGGGGTCTACTTTCAATTAATATTTGAAAGGTTCTCAACAGAACTGAAATTGGGGCTGTTGTTTTTACCAAGATAGCAAGACTAGACAGATCAATGGTTACCATATTGATCAGTAGTTCACCTAATTTCCCAGAAGTATCTGCATTGCTCCAGATACTTTTATGCAAAAATGAATTGTTTTCATGGGCATAAAGGGGCTAGAGGGGGCATGACATCACATAAGTAGCACAGGTGACACCATTTGCCCAAGAATATTATGTGATTTCATCATGACTTTTCATGGATACAGTAACATTTTCATAAATTAGCCTCTGATTTGTCTCAGCTGCCCAGTGTCATTGTGGAATTGGGCAACCTGGAAAATTGGAATATTAAAACTTGACTTTGGAGATATACTTGAAGCAAGAAGATTCTAGGCTGCAAGACGAGGGTTTTAAAAGGACAGGGTAGTACCCAGTAAAGTGGTCAAGCATCCTCTCCATAAAGAATTTGGATTGCTGACATTTGCTGGGTTCACAGAAGTCAGTCACTTTCTCAAGTCAATCCACTTTACAGGGTGGTGGTTGTGAGGGGAAATAAGAGAGGAATATTCGGTTTATTTGTTGCCTTGAATTGTTTATAAAATAAGAAAGCCTATATAAAAAATTTAAAAAGCCTGTAAGTGTTAAGAAACATAAGTGTGCCCACATAAAACACATTCCATTATGGCTGACTATAACAGCCTGATGATTCAGTAAGATGAACTACAAATTACCTATTCCTATTTTAAGCAGGATTAAAATGACTAAACCCAGCCACTGATGTTCAAAATCCTATTCAGTTAGGAAATTTGCTGGAAGTTCCAGACTTGTGGTTAGCAGAGATTCAGACATTCATCCATGCTATTATTTAACACAATGCAAGCAAGACATGCAAGCAAGACTTAGCAGTTTCATGCTTTACTCAACCTAATTTTTTGGGTTCACATGGCACTGGCTGATAAACTACATAGGCTGGATTCACACTGGAAGCTACATTAAGCCACGATTGGCTTGTTTCTTGATAAGTGGGTGGTAAAAGTCAATTTATGTACACTGAGCGCATATATATCAAAGACAAATTCCTTGTGTGTCCAATCACACTTGGCCAATAAAGAATTCTATTCTATTCTATTCTATTCTATTCTATTCTATTCTATTCTATTCTATTCTATTCTATTCTATTCTATTGTCTCATGTCTTCCATAGCAAAGCCCTTTAGTAATAGGTTTGAAGCTATCAATCCAAAATCCTAATCTCACTTTGCTTTCCATTAGGTTTTCAAGACACTTGAAACCTCAGACTACTTGATCCTAGTTTAGTCAACTATATTGTGTGATTTCATCCCTGTGGTTAGTTGATGGATGTGTGCGAAAGTGAAAATAAAATAAAATAATAAATATTTTAAATAAATAAATAAATAAAATACACTAACCACGGGGAGGCTTGTGAACTCAGGCTTCTCCCATTGCTTTTACACCTGCGATCGGGTTTGAGCAGTGGAGTATCTTTTTAAGTTTGAGACCAAGTAGTTTGCAATGGAAGGAACGCAAAGAAATGTTGTTGTTTTTTTACACCACATAGTATTTTGGCCTTCTCTGAATAACAAAGAGAAAAAGTTCAGCGCGTTTTAGTAGAAAAGGGGGGAAATGCGTCACCCCGCAGCAAAATGTATCTGACGTTACAGGCTTCAAAATGGAGCAAATCCCTGTTCTAAGCGCCTCCGCTAAGCAATGCCGCCCCTTCTGCATTGTCCTCTCTCCTGACAGACGGAGCCACGACAGACCGTCCAGCCTGCTGTTCGGATGGCTGGGCTGTCACCTTCGGTCGCCGAAAACGGCGGCCTTCAGCCTCCTCCCGCCTACGGTCCACCTCCAGGAGGCGGGCAGTGGCGAAAGACCGTCGCCTCCCCGCACCGCCTTCTTCCCCCCACCCCGCCACCTCTCGCCCGGGGGCCGCCCTGACTGGCAGCCACTTCAGCGTCTGCGCCCGACGGCCCGGAGTGGCGCGTGAAGGAGTCGCGTCTGCCGCCACATTTGCCCGCCCGCGCAGCAGGCGAGAGAAGCGGGCACCAGCTGCCGGGAGCCATCGCCGGGCGGCATGAAAGCGAAGTCTCGCACCGAGGGTGAGAAGAACTGCTGGTGGGAATCCTCTCGCTCCCGGTCTCTGAGCGCAAGCAAAGCGCGCCTTCGGTCGAGCAAGGGACTGCGCGGCGGAGGAGATCCTTCTCGGCTGCGAGTTGAGAGGAACGCGCGCTTTTCTGTGGAGAATTAGATAACTCCCTGCAGGCTTTGCAGGGCTAATGGAAGGGAGGGTACTTCTGAGGATATGCAGAGGGCACTTTAAGTGGGGGGGAGGGGAAGGAGGGGACATACGTGGTCCCTCAAGCGGGCTTCTTCCTGCTGGGAAAAGAAAAATGTCTGAATTGCCTCTGAGACGGCAACATTCGCCTCTGCAGCTGCCCACTCCACCCCACTCCATGCCTGTCAGTGCATCCTGAGCGTACATCTCTCCTTTTATCCCAAAGGGGCTGCTTGCCGGCCTGAGGGAAAGACTACCAAGAGACTATTGGGCTGGTGAGAGTAGAGGGGACATCCCCAGGTCCTCTTTTAGGATCCTCTCTGGGACCATCTCCACTGTGCCCTTCTCATACACCTGCTGGCACTATTATCCTCTGGAGGTGTTTTTTTTTTTTAATTGCAGGCAGGCGAGACAAGGAAGGGGGGAAGCCAAAGCTGGGCCTTGTCCCTTGCCTTGCCTCCTGTCCCTTCCTTCCTTCCTTAAGGCAGAGAGGCAGGCGTGTGTTTTGCTGCTGATGGACTTGCCCAGCTGGCTGCACCTCCCTGGCAACCTGCCTTTGCCTAAAGGTGCTGAATTAAAATTTAATTTACAGACGGGCCTTTTGCAAGGGGAAAGTGGTCTGAAAACGCAGAGGCCACTGGAGCCTTCCAGCAATCGGGTTTCAGATTGCATTAGAGGCGCTAGGATCCATCACTTTGGTGCGGAGAGCGCCTTACAATCCTCGCCCTCCTTTTTCCTCCGTGTTTCTAAATTCACGGAGTAATGCTACCACTGTGCAGATTTTACGCTGTGCAGATTGTGCTCCTTTTTTTTCAAACAAGGGGGCCCTTTCAGTATAGGGCATTTGTACAATTTGTTGTTAGGAGGGTTGCATGCTTGCAATACCATAGTGGTGTCGGAATCATCACAAAACATCAATTTGCCATGGAGTAAGCTGAACTTGGTCCGGCTCAACCCCTCTTATCCTTCAGAATGATCTCACTTCAGCATATCTTTGTCCTGGGGATGGGGGAGTGGGGCAAATAGGCATGCACTGCTCCAAATACTAGCCTGCAGCCCCGGACCATTTTCATTTTCTAAGAATGTCTTTGTGGGGCCCAGAGATATATTGGTAAAGGAAGAAAACACTAGACTTGTGCTTTGCTTTGCAGCATGCTCACATCTCTGTTTGAGTTAAAAGACTTTATAATAAAAATTGTTTGTTAGGGCAGGGAGCCTGGCAGGCATCCAGGAGCACCTAAGAGCCCTCAGGCATCACGTTAGAGACCCAGAAGCATTACAGAATAATATAAACTTGGAAATAACTTTTTTTTTGTTCTAAGGAGCTTAAGGTCTGAATTTGACTGAATGTAGAGATGATCAGATCTGAATAGAGGAGTGGAGGTAAAGAGAACACAGGGAAGGAGAAAATAGGATGGGGAGAATTTGCATAAATACAATCAGATAGCCTTATGTGGTTGCTATGACAGAAATCCAAAAGGTTAACCAATAGATTTTTTTTAAAAAAGTCCTGGCTTTTGAGGTGAAATGTGATTAAGGGGAAAGAAAGGGACTGAGCAGAAGTTCCAGGAGTTCCAAGTCTTGAGGACAGTGTGAAAGAACAAATAGAGCCAAAGGTTGCAGGAATTACGAACAGAAATGTATGGTAGTCATGACTTTTCCAAGGCTACAGCTACTCCTTGACTTACGGCCACAACTGAAATTTCTGCGGCTAAGTGGGGCAGCTGTTAAGTGAGTCAGGCCCAATTTTATAACCTTGTTGCAGTGATCATTAAATGAATTGCCACAGTTAAGTGAATACACAGTTGTTATGTGAATCTGGCTTCCCTATTGAATGATTTTGCTTCTTGGAAGCCAACTATGGTGGTGAACGTGGGACCCTGGGACACTGCAACTAATATAAATACATTCCAGTTGCCAAGCGCCCAAACACACTGTACCAGTTGTAAGTGCAAGGATTTGTTGTAAGTCGCTTTTTTCAGCACCATTGTAGCTTCAGTCACTAAACGAAAGGTTGAAAGTCGAGAATTACCTGCATATGATATGTTTTGTGGCAGATCTAGGAAGCTTTATCCTTACATTTCTATCCCACCATTTTCATTATTAAAAAGACTCTCAAAATGGGTTATAAGTCATTGCAAACAATTAAATTTAAATTATCATCATCTTAAAAAAATAAATGTAAATAACTTTTAATCGCTATTAAGTATGGAACAGAAAAGTACTGTGGTTCCAATTTAACTGAAAGTCTGAAAATGTGCATCTTTAAAAGAAGTTCAGCTTCAACTGTTAACTAAACAGGAATAGATTCTGCAATGGAGGTTTTTGTACTCATTCAGGTCATTGTATTATGAATTGAGCAACTTCAATGAGACATCTTTTGTAGATCTTTTGTAGCTGATGGACACCTACGAAAGGAGGTATCCAGATCCCAAAGATATCCAGATCCCAAATTAATCAGGCGCTGTGTGAGATTGCAAGCACTGTAGAGATAAATCTAATTAACAGAAAATTAAAGGCTTCCTCAACTCATGCTTGGCCCATGGGATCTACATTAATATCTCCAGGTCCTCTGGAACATCTACAGAAGTAGTTTGCCACTGACTTCTCCCGGTTGGTATCTTCAGTTTCCCAGTGCAGCTTGTTTCCCAAGGCTTTTTTGCAGGCCTTCCATCCAGACCTGACTCTGCTTCATTTTTTTCAAGGTCATCCAAGATTGAATAGGTCCTATCAAGGCAATGACTAATTAGCTGAGTGAAAAAATAAAGGTGAAGGGTCAGTTTATACATCACATTAATTCATAATATGTTTGCTGGCTTTAGAAGTCCAATGAAATGTGGGCACTGCCATATTAAATAGAAACTTTTCCACAACAAACCACACTGTAATTTCAATCATTCCAGTTCATTTCAGTGGAACTGGTGGAGAAAAACTTCATTAAGTTCCATTTAACTTTTTCGAGCGAGAGGTTTTGGGAGCTTGCCCAGTGCTGTAGGGTAAATAGCAAGGTATTTCAAGCAACAGTGATGAAGCCACTTAAAAAGAGGTCATGTTTTTTTAAAAAAACTCCAATCTCTCCTTACCACCTGCTGGATTATCAAGGGTGGGGGGTACTGAAGACTAGTGCATTCTTTAAAACAAAGTAAATATAGGCTCGGATTGCTTGGTCCATTAAAAAATCAGTATGGTGTGGTTATGTTCCATAGATTCTATAAATGTTAAGTGTGGCTGCAACCATATTTTTACATTTGTCTTACAGGTTTAAGATGATTGCGATCTTTTGCAACTTTTAAATTATTCAGATCCTCAAGAGAGCATCTTACTCACCAGGTCTTGCTGAAAGTGGATAACATCTTAAGAGATTCTTTTCTGTTAGCAATGGAGAAATATGAAAAAATCAGTAAGATTGGGGAAGGCTCCTATGGGGTTGTTTTCAAATGCCGAAACAAAGACACCGGGCAAATTGTTGCTATCAAAAAGTTCCTGGAATCTGAAGATGATCCTGTTATTAAAAAAATTGCACTTCGAGAGATTCGGATGTTAAAGGTAATGAACTGGAATTTGCTTATCAGAAACTTATTTGATTAAAGCTGTATATGCTTTTCTATACGCTTATTGTTTTTCTTTCTTGTAACTAATCCAATGGCCCTTTTTATCTGAACATCACTGTGCCTTTTATATGGCAAATATACTGTTGGATGCCTGCCTAAGAGTCATCCAGCTTTTGGAAACTTATCTTTAAAATGTATTTCATGGATCATTAACTATACATAAAGTACATGGACTATGCATTTGATGATAGATAGCTCTGATAAAAAGCCATGAGAAGCAGTGGAAAGAGTGGATATAAATAAGATTATTTATTTCCTCAATTTACATATCACACGTGAACTATAGATTTAGAATGAACATATTTTAACAGTAGTGATTTTCATTGTTGTATTCCATTCTGTTTGAGAACTTTTAATTCTATAAGAAGATTGATAAATCTCTAATGTAGACATGATTAACTGTGATTAGGATAGTAGAAAGCTGTTTTCTTCCTTTCTTTCAAGCTTCTTGTGGTACCTAAATCAATTCATGTAAATTCTTTACCTCATATACTCTCTCATAGACTCTCTCCGATCAGTTTACAATGAATTTTTATCATATCTGTCTCTGAGAGGTTCACAGCCTAAGAGTTATCTTAGGAAGAGAGTTTTTGGCTTTCGATGTATGTATTAAACACTTGTCCGTTTGTCTCTCTTGAAAGATTTTCTGATGGTATGAGGGCCAGGGAATTTTTTTGGGAAAAGCTTCTTACACAGTGTCCTCCTGATACTGGGCCTAAATATATTCCATTCCAAATGAAGCAAAACAGCATGCCAAGATAACCCAAATTGTGTAAGAGGAAAAAAACTTTCATTTTGTAATTGATGTAAATCATTGTGGACAATTGATTGAGGTCTTAGTTTTCTTGGGTTTATTCTGCTGATTATATGTCATTTGTGGGCAAACATTAGCACCAATGGGCCACAGTTCAATCCTCCCGCTGTTCCTAATATTAACATAATTTATGTTTATATGTTGGTTTATTCAATTTATATAGCCACCCATTTTACAACAACAACTTTGGGCAACTAACACAACTTAAAGCACTAAATATAAATGATTATAAATTTACAATTAAAAAAAGCATATAAAAGAAAACCTTCAACTGTCCATCATTAGTATTAATTACTATAATCATTGGTATCATATCTTGTAGTATTATTTTTAGCACAGAAAGGATATACAAGGAATAAGGCACTGTAAAAATAGCAGGGACTCAATTACTGCAATAGCTTTCCTGCTGATATTTGGATGCATTTTTTTTTCTCCAATAGATAGTGGACAATCTCTCCTCTGTTCTCTCTGACATTTGGTAGGGCAGTTCATGGGTGCAAAGAGGGCAATGGTGAAATCCAATTTTTTTTTACTATTGGTTCTGTGGGCATTGCTTGGTGGGTGTGGCTTAGTGGGTGTGGCAGGGGAAGGATACTGCAAAATCTCCATTCCCATCCCACTCTGGGGCCAGCCAGAGGTGGCATTTGCCGGTTCTCCGAACTACTCAAAATTTCCGCTACCAGTTCTCCGAACTACTCAAAATTTCCACTACCTGTTCTCCAGAACCTGTCAGAACCTGCTGGATTTCACCCCTAAAAGATGGACTTGGAAGATAGATATATCTTATGGAATACCTGTTTTTAGCTTTGCTTGTTATCTCTGGCTTCTCTGCATTGTGCTATCTCACCAGCCATTTTCCTGATTATTTAAACTCTATTTCTCGAACAATGAAGAGGAAGAAAAATTTAAATGAAAACTTCTTATAGGATTAAAAGTCCTCAAACAGAATGGAATACTATGTATTTTTGCCTTCCTTTCCTTGATAAGATACATAGTACTTCCAAAAAACAACATTTGGTGGTTGTCTGCTATTACTTTCATTTATTTGCCTCTGGGCTATATGTGGTGTATGGAAGTCTTCCTGAAAAGAAAGGGCAGTATCTTATTTATTTATTTTTTGTTGAAAGCCAAAATAATCTTTAAAAATAGTTGACTAAATTCAGGTGAGCCATAATTCAGTAATTTTGTAGTCAATATTAAATTGGTTTGCAGTTCATTTGTTGTTGTTGTTAGTTGCAAAGTTGTGTCCAATCCATTGCGGCCCCATGGACAACATTCTTCCAGGCCTTCCTGTCCTCTACCATTCCCTGGAGTCCATTTAAGCTTGCGCTGATTACTTCAGTGACTCCATCCAGCCACCTCATTCTCTGTCATCCTCTTCTTCTTTTGCCCTAAATCGTTCCCAGCTTTAGTCTCTTCTCCAGTGAGTCCTTCCTTCTCATTAGATGGCCAAAGTATTTGATTGCAGTTCATAAACCACATCAAATTGTTTTAGAAGTTTGAAGTTGGAGTGGCATTGACTAGCTGTTTTCTAAGATAAGTCCCTTAAAAGAACCGTGATGTCCTGGCTTTTGTTCCACACCTGGCCATTTGTCTTGCAGGTGGAATAAGAGGAATAGAAAATGGTGTTTATCAGTCAAAAGTTTATCCCCTGCATAATGCACCCACCAATATGAAAAAGTAAAAGGAGGTAGCAGCTGGATGTTGGGTCAGTTGGAAAAAGTATTGTTGGATTAATATTGAGAAGACTCAAATGGACTTGAGTTTATCAGCATTTCACTAAGTGCTGAAAAGATGGTTGCAACCCCAAACCTTAAACCAGGATATAGAATGAGCTCATTCTGGTGTTCTGTTAATATGTGTGTTGAATTCAGGGACATTGGGGTATTTCAATTGCTTTCAACTTTTTAAATTATTATTATTGGTTATTCTACTATTTATTAGCCACCCAGTGCTGTGTCTTGAGTTGGCTGCCATATATATTTAAATCACAAGTAAATTTGGAAACCCAGTTTATTCCCCCTAAGCCAAGAAATTGCACTGAATTATTTTGGATAAGGAAATAGTTCCTGTGAAGATAAAATTGGAGAAAGTATATTTTGTCTGTTAAAAAATATCCATCCATCCATTTTATTAGCAATGCATACTTGAAATAAAGTGAGCCTTGTTGTGATGAAAATGTCTTCTGGTCAATTCTGAGGGATAACACCCAGTTCTAACTCTCCATTCAGATGATATTGCCTTAAGCCTTTAGGTCCATAGGAGGTAACCACGGGTGATTTTAGCAAGGGGTTCTCTGCCCGGTTGCTGGGTGGGTGTGGCCATGGCAGGCATTGCCTAGTTGGCCTCCTGCACCATGGTGGGGGGAGGTGTTTTTGCCCTCCCCGGGCTCCGGAGGCTTTCTTTGAGCCTCCGGGAGGGGGAAAATGATCTCCCCAGGCTCCAGAGGCCCTCTGGAGTCTGGAAACTGGCCTGTTTCCGGCCTTCCCAAACTTCTGGTAGGCCCGTTTTTCATCCTCCCCGAGCCTCTGCATACACCCTGCACTTACCTGCATCCAAAACAGGCTGTGTGGGGACTCCTGGAGGGGCAGGGTGGGCGGGGCAGGGCAGGGCCAGCCAGGAGTGGAATTTGGAGGTTCTCCGAACTGCACAGAATCTTAGCTAGAGGTTCTCCCAAACCCCTGTGAACCCCCAGCAGCCCATCCCTGGAGGTAACCATGGGTCCTGTGGATATTTTATGTTACTATTCCTCAATTCCAAAACTTTGACTATGTTGCTGGCACAAGTGGATGTGGTACCACAAAGCCAATGAGGATATCAAGTTGCTTACTTCTCTTTTTATGCATGCTTTAAATCCATAGTAGCATTCAAATCTACCCTAGCTATCTGAAGAGATTCAGAAGTCTGATAAGCTATTGTGGAAAGATTAATAGGGATTTCTAAAGCCCAGGAAGAAATTCAATAGTAGGGGCAGCAGCTTATGTCAGGAAAACAGGTGATAAATGGCCATTGAAGGAACCAAGAAAGAGAGCTGGGGAAGCAGAGTATCTCGACGATTTGCACCATTCTTTTCAAATGGATCTGTGTGCTGAATTGTGTTGATTGAACAAGTGCGGGCCTGCTCTGCCGCCAGTTCTGAAAAACACTTTCTCAGTCAATAGTAACAGATTGTTTGTTTGCTAATTGGAGAACAGTGTGAGTTGAGATCTAATCCAGTGGGTGTGGGGAGACAGGATTCTTAATCCATCATTTTTCTGTGTTGTATAAACAAAGAAAGAACAAAGGCGTCAACAACGCCATAATCATTCAGATTTAAGAGATTAAATGAGCAGCGCCATTTAGCTTGTCTGCCTTTAGGGTACAAGTGTTGGGTTTGAAATATATGAACATAAGGCTATCAATGGAAAAAAAGGCTACTGGTAGTTGTATATCAACTTTTGTGTCAGAGGCAGGGTGCATCTGGATCCTAGTTGCTGGGAGACGTGTCTTGCTTGTGAGTTTCCTTCTGTGGGAAACATGGTGCCATTTTTAGGCCTTTCATCCAATCCAGCACAACTTTTTATAAACTCTTTTGAACACCGAAGCTAGGAGACCCCAGGGTGATATCTTGGTATTATAAAAATCTGAAAGCACCTTTTTCTTGCTGTTTTGCTGTGTTGTTGTTAAATCACTCTGTGTTGAGTTAGTATGACCTCTGAAGCAGACGTGAGCAGCCCATGACTGCTTCCATCAACTCATTTGTTAAACATATTTGCCAAATCTTTAAAGCTGGCCAACTTCATAATGTGGTATACAATACTAAAAGCAATTGAAAATAATTGTAACCAGCAAAAAAAAAAAAAGATAAATGTCTAAGAAGAAAAGAACAGGAAAATTGTAATCCTCAACTTTGATTCCAAAGAACTCTACCATACTCCCTAATCCAGGACATGGGGGAAGAGGCAGATCCTTCAAGAGTCACTTAAAAACGAGACATGAGCAGAGGCTATTTTACCTCTTCCAGGCTCACTTAAACAAAGACAAATTCATCTTGTCATTCAGATTATATTGCATGTTGCATGTCAATAAAATTAAAATACAAGTATTCAATCAAAATGTAGGATTTTATTTATGGTCAGGATAGCTGTTTTTTATGATACTTTAAGAGGAGGTTTCATGCTTTGTGAAATTTAGAGAAGATAGGAAAGGGAGAATGAGAATAGTATAGGAGAGACAAAAGGCAAGAAAATTGCAGTTGTATATTAATGGCAATTACGGTATATGTTTTATCTTTGTTTGGATTGAAAAACAGAACCCAATGGTTATGCTAAAAGGTTATGGGAAGAGATTAGTAATAAATAAATAAATTAAATAAACACACATACATACACACAGAGTCACAATGTTTAACTGAGGAGAACATATGTATTTTTGAGATCTGAGGCATGGTAATAAGGCAAAACTGAATTAGAAATGAAATTCTGAGCAATGACTCTCCAACCTTTTTGCTTAATATGGTGACTGTTTTAGCATTAGACCAATTTTAGAATGTTAATACATCTTTATTTTCTTCAACTGAACTTGCTTCACAAATGTTATGTTATGCATTTTTAGCAACTGAAACATCCCAATTTGGTCAATCTTCTGGAGGTCTTCCGGAGGAAACGAAAGCTTCACTTGGTCTTTGAATATTGTGACCATACGGTCCTTCACGAGCTTGACAAGAATCCACGTGGGTAAGTTGCCAATTCATGAAATTCATAGAAACAGAGCAGTTATAATATCCATACCTCTCTGCAGACTTTTCTTACTAGATGTAACAGATCTGCAACCATCAATCTTGAAGGTTAAAAAAAGGCCACTGTGTGGTTGCCATGGATTAAGGCATGCTTGCAAAAGAATGGTTTGAGAGCTTGCTGTGGACTCTTGCAAAGGAGATAACGTGGCTGAGATGGGATCATGTATGCTAAAGAAGGGAAATAACTCCTCTTTAGACCTTTAAATTGATCATTGCTGAAAAGATTTCTTCCACCTCAAAGGCTTATTACAAATCATGCAATTTTTGAAAAAGCCAACCCTTGTCAATTTATTTTAAAAAGCCTGAATTTTGTTATTTGTGTGAAATCTAGTACAATAGACACAGATACTAAAGTCTTGCTTAAATGTATGACCAGACCTTACAGATTAACAGAGTTGGAAGGGACCTTATAGGTCATCTAGTCCAACCCACTGCTTAAGCAGGAGACCCTACACCATTTCTGACAAATGGCAGTCCAATCTTTTCTTGAAAGCTCCCACAACTTCCAAAGGCAAACTGTTCCACTGGTTGATTGTTCTCACTGTCAAAACGTTCCTCCTCATTTCTAAGTTGAATCTCTCCTTGGTCAGTTTCCATCCATTATTCCTTGTCTGACCTTCAGGTGCTTTGGAAAAGACCTCCTCTCTGTGGCAGCCCCCCAAGTATTGGAAGATGGCTATCATGTCTCCCCTGGCTCTTCTCTTCACTAGACTAGCCATGCCCAGTTCATGTAACCGTTTTATTTATTCATTCATTCATTTATTTATTTATTGGTTCAATTTATATGCCGCCCTTCTCCGGAGACTCAGGGCGGCTTACAATGCGGTAAGCAATAGCCTTCATACTATTGTATATACCTGCTTAGTAGGGCTTTTGCCCGCCCCCCAAAGCGGTGTTCTTTTTTATACAAAGTCAGCTTATTGCCCCCATAGTCCGGGTCCTCATTTTACCTACCTCGAAAGGATGGAAGGCTGAGTCAACCTTGAGCCTGGCGAGATTCGAACTTGCAGTAATTGCAGGTAGCTGGTGTTACTTAACAGCACTTAGTCTGCTGTGCCACCAAGGCTCTTCATATGTTTTAGTCTCCAGTCCCCTAATCATCCTGGTTGCTCTTCTCTGCACTTTTTCTAGTCTCAACATCTTTTTTATAGTGTGGTGACAAAAAAGGATGCAGTACTCTAATTGTGGTCTTACTAGGGCTTTATAGAATGGTATTAGTACCTCACTTGATCTTGATTGTATTCCTCTGTTAATGCAACTTAAGATTGTATTGGCTTTTTTAGCTGCCGCTGCACACTGCTGGCTCATATTTAGCTGATTGTCCACTAAGACTCCAAGATCCCTTTCACAGTCCCTGCTATTAAGCCTGGTTTTCCCCAGTTTTTATGTGTGCTTTTGGTTTTTCTTACCTAAGTGTAAGACTTTACTTTTTTCTACATTGAATTTCATTTTGTTATATAGGGCCCAGTGTTCAAGTTTGTCAAGATCCATCTGGATCTCGAGCCTATCTTCTAGGGTGTTAGCTATTCCTGCCATCTTAGTATAATCTGCAAATTTGGTGAGTTCCCCTTCTATTCCCTCATTTAAGTCGTTTATGAAGATATTGAAGAGTACTGGGCCTAAGATGGAACCTTGTGGCACCCCACTGCTTACTTCTCTCCATGTAGCCCTAGACCCATTAAGGACTACTTGTTGAGTATGGTTTGTCAGCCAGTTGTGAATCCATCTGTTGGTGAAGCTATTTCGGCACTTGGTGCTGAAAGTTAACCATCACTGGCCTAACTCCAAGCTTGTTTATAAGAGCAAACTTCCAGGTTGCCACTAGACGGCACTGTTTAATGGTGGGGACCCAGAGCACTCTCACTTTGCCCAATTTATTGATTGGGTGAAAGCCAATTGGGAGACAGATAACCAGGACCTATGAAGGATTTTATAACTGACAAGTGTGGACCCAGAAGCCAACTGGCAACCAATACACTGGTTTTCAAGCAGTAGTTGTGAACCTGTGAGAAACCCTAAGCTGCACACTGGTCTCAAATGGGGAAGCACCACCCCATCCAAAGCAAAAGGTGAAAAATCCTGAAATCCAGAGGTTCATAACAGCTACAGTGACTCAATCTGAGAATAGCCTCCAGGCACTACTAGGCTTGTTATTACAATGCATTAACTGTGCATTAGCTCTCGTAAATAGTCTATTTCTTAAATACCAATCAGTAATGGTATAGTTTTAATTTTACTTCATGTTGGAATGGCATATTAATGCTGTTCTTTTAGATAATTGTGAGCCATTCAGAGTCATTTGCAGAGATGGGCAGCTATAAAAATCAATCAATCAAACAGACAAATGTTACAATTTGCTGTAGGTTTTGTCAGGGTTCCAAGTAACACGCTCAACGAAAGAAGACTCTGAGGCTAGACGTTCCTCAAAGTTCCATTTTATTAGAGATGTCATATTGGCACATCTGGGAAAACCCAAATTTGAAAGCTTCCGGGTTTGCCCCACCTAAAGGAAAGTCAAAGTCCCTTCCCCTGCACCCACATGCCCACCACATGGTCCAATCAATCCACCGTCCCAACTGGAGATGCCTGCTAGTCACGCCACTCCAGGTGCAGGCACAATGTCCCTGACTCCCAGAGAAAGGAATGTTGTTATGGCTAATTACTTCCAGCAACTCCATACAATTCCCCCTCCTAGTTTCCCACATCACTAAATGTGGCAGCCCTGAAGATTCAAAGAAAAAGATGGTCTCCAGGGCTGGCAGATTTTAGTAGATTCTACACTAGAATAGAAAGGGCAATCAAACAATTAGGGGATTAATGTGATTCCTCTCTCGAGGAAAGCCTATATATCAGTGATGGCAAACCTTTTCGGCACCAAGTGCCCAAACCAGAACATGCATGCATGTGTGCATACATGTACATGTATGCTGGAGCCCCAAAAACTCAAAAGACCAGCTGGCTGGTACACATGCGCCCACCGGCCACCTGGTCTTCAGGTTTCCAGGGCTCCGGCATGCAGGATGATCAGTTGGCTGGTGTGCATGCATGCCGGAAACCAGAAAAACAGCTGGCGACGGTGCGCATGCCCACAGAGAGTGCTCTGCATGTCATTTCTGGCATGCGTGCCATAGGTTCACCATCACGGCTATATAGTATTTGGAGTGTTTGGCTCAGAAAGTAGGTAAGACAACATAACAAATGTATAAATCAGGCATGACATAGGAAATGGGAGCCTAATATTTTTTCTGGTTCAATAGTATGAGAACTAGATGTCAACCACTGAATCTAAATGAGAACCAGTTTGATCTAGTGATTAAGGCTCCAGGTTAGGAGACTATGAGTTCCAGTCCCATCCCAACCATGAAAGCCAACAGGGTAACCTTGAGCCGGTCACTCTCTCTCAAGCCAACTCACCTCACAGGGTTGTTTTGTGGGGAAAATAGGAGGAGGAAAGTTTGATGAATATATTTACTGCCTTGAAGGCAGGATATAAATAAATAAATAGATAATATAAATGCAAGGAGAGTCAGAATATTAAAAAGGAAGTACTGATTTATTGTATATAACAGGGCATGGCTTTAAAATTGATTGCATACATAAATCTCATTATGTAATACATAGTTATGGTTTTGAAAAATCACTGGACAAATTCATAGAGGAATAAGATACATGTTACTTTTGGAATGAAAGGTCGTATATCTGAAATACCATCCTTTAGGGAACAATAGGGAAAAATGGTCCTTGGTCTTTTATCTTTGGTCCATGCCTTTCAACAGTGGAATACATTTGGTGAGTCACTTTCATCTAATCCTGAATCTTTTCTTCTATATAAATATTTTTACTGTTTTATTAATGTTAGTGTTAAATATTTGTGAACTATTTTAAATACTTGAAGCAAAACAGAAATATTTAAGTAGCTGCATCTGGGAATTGTTTTCATTTCTTATTTGCACTCCAGCTTGCTTCTTGCTTGCTCTTATTTTAATCCATAAATTCATTTAAAAAAAAAACCCACATTGAATATTCTAAATAGTTTGTCCTCAATTTTAAAATGAAAATACTGCAGCATGTGTTGTGTGTATGTAGGAATCATCTAGGAAAGATGTTGAATTCTACACACCCTATTTTTGCTGCCTTTTCCATTTTTTTCCTTCCAGGGTCCCAGAACATCTTGTGAAAAGCATAACTTGGCAGACTCTCCAAGCAGTGAATTTTTGTCACAAACACAATGTAAGTCATTCCATCCCAACAAATTTGTTTTTGCAGAGCTACAGACTTTGAGCTCACTAAATCAGAGAAATGGTTGTATTTCCACGCTGTATGCTGTATTTCCTTGTACCTCCATGTTGCTGAACAAGATCTAAATCTTCACCTCTTATGTATAATTGCTATAATTATCTCAAGAGTGGATCAGCTAGATATAAAGCTGTTTTTTGTAAATCATTTTTAGAGAAATGTTTTCATGCTGGTGTGTGTGGCTGATTTGTTTCCATTTTTGACATTTTGCCAAAAGAAGTGTCCTGCTTCCATGGTACATTTCCTATCCCTTAAAAGAGAGGTTGGCAACTTTTTTAGGTTGGCATTTTTAAAAATTTATTTTAATACAAAAGATCATAAGTTTTGGTGATTCCTAGTATTTTGGTTATTTTAATTTTGGAACATGTATTGTAGTAATTTTGATTGGATTAAATCTTTTGGGGAAGTAATAGCTATCATATTGGTTCCTCTTACCCTAAAGTATCTTTCCCAAGTTAGCAATTCTGGATTGTTCCAGAATTCCCAACTTCCTGCCATGCTGATTAAGAATTTTATAGTTACAGGTTGGGAAAAGACTTTCCAGTAGAATCCAGAATTATGGAGAACATGCATAGCAATTCATGTATAAATATGTTTCTTAACACTTTGTTATATACCAAAGCTTCAAAACTTCAAAGGAAGACAATTCTGATCCATTGAGGACCTGTATACTGCATGAGTCAAAAAGAGGGCTGTGAAAATATTTACAGACCCCTCACATCCTGGACATAAATTGTTTCAATTCCTATCCTCAAAATGACGCTATAGAGCACTGCACACCAAGACAACTAGACACAAGGACAGTTTTTTCCCAAACGCCATCACTCTGCTAAACAAATAATTCCCTCAACACTGTTAAACTATTCACTAAGGCTGCATTACTATTAATCTTCTCATCGTTCCCATCACCCATCTCCTCCCACTTGTGACTGCATGACTGTAACTTTGTTGCTTGTATCCTTATGATTTATATTGATATTGATTGTTTCCTAGTGTGAATTGTTTGCTTATTTGTACCCCATGACTATCATTAAGTGTTGTACCTTATGATTCTTGACAAATGTATCTTGTCTTTGTATGTATGTTGAGAGCATATGCACCAAAGACAAATTCCTTGTTGGTTCCAATCACACTTGGCAATAAAGAATTCTATTCTATTCTAAAAAAACTAGACTGCCAGGTGTCTGTGCCTGAGATTAATAAAAGGAAGCATTGTGTTTTCTCCTGGAATATATCATTATGTCTCTCTTTCTATGTCTAGTGCATACACAGAGATGTAAAACCGGAGAACATTCTCATAACGAAGCATTTTGTCATTAAGCTCTGTGATTTTGGATTTGCTCGCATATTAAGTAAGTTTATTATATGAAGTTCAGTCCTCTTTCACTAGGCAGAGATCCTGCAACAATACATGAGTGTATGATTTTTTTTTCTGTTTAATCCTGTTACTAATGTTCGTCTTAATGGATAAAAGGATAAAAACCACAAAGTTGCTTTTTAAAATGTGTTAAGCTGTTAATTAATTGAAAGTAATTACCCTTTTATTTATCTTTATCTACTATGATACTCATTTCAGAAAGAGTAAAAATGTAAGAGGACTGGAAAACGAGTTATTGAAATATATAGAAACACCAAAACATGCAGATATACAAAATCAAATGCAGCTTTGATCGCTATGTCAGAGACAGTACAAATGTTTGTTCCTAGTTCTACAGAAGTCATATTTATTTATGTATGTATGTATGTATTTATTTATTTATGTATTTATTTATTTATGTATGTATGTATGTATGTATGTATGTATTTATTTATTTATTTATTTATTTATTTATGTATTTGTTATATTTCTATACCGCCTTTCTCCCGTAGGACTCAAGGCGATGTACAGTCAAGAAAAAATATAGACACACAAACATCATAAAATTGCTAATTAAAATTATTACTTAGTTTGGTCAATTAAATAAAACCCAGAATTAGATAACATTTAAAAAATCATTCACATGTTCGTATGTTTAGCCCCGCCTGTTGAAACATCAGGGTCTTGAGGGCACGGCGGAAAGCACGGAGATCAGGGATATTCCGTATCTCCGGGGGCAGTTCATTCCAAAGGGTTGGAGCCCCCACAGAGAAGGCCCTTCCCCTGGGAGTCGCCAGTCGACATAATTTGACTGACGGTACCCTGAGTAGTCCCTCCCTGTGAGAACGAACTGGTCGGTGGGAGGCTATTGGTGGCAAAAGACGGTCTCGTAGGTAAATTATATTTCTGCAACTAAGTGCATGTGAACAAAAAACAACTGAATTACACCAATATTCATGCAAAGACAAAATAAGATGTTCAAAACAAGAAGTGCTACCTTTACTCTTTCTAAAAATGAGTACCAGAGTTAGTAAACAAGAGCAGGTTTGCTTCTTCTGTGAGCAGCCAAGAGTGAACCTTACTGTATAGTATTTGTAATTTATTTATTGTTTATAAATATCCTTTTATTTCCTTTGCCCTTGAAAGGAAGATTTAGACTAGAGAGAGGGTGTGTCTTTAGTCCCCTTTACTCTAAATCAGGTGTCCCCAAACTTGGCAGCATAGCTGGCTGGAGAATTCTGGGAGTTGAAGTCCACAAGTCTTAAAGCGGCCAAGTTTGAAGACCTCTGCTCTAAATGGTGCTTCTGTTTCTGCAATCCTTTTTTCAAATCCTTTCAGCTGGGCCCTGTGACTACTATACAGATTATGTGGCTACAAGATGGTATCGTTCTCCTGAGCTCCTTGTAGGTGATACTCAATATGGCCCTCCTGTAGATGTCTGGGCTATAGGCTGTGTCTTTGCTGAACTTCTTTCTGGCATCCCTCTCTGGCCTGGAAAGTCTGATGTGGATCAACTTTACTTGATCAGGAGGACATTAGGTAAGCGAAGGTTACTGAGAAACAGAGATACCTCTAAATTGTCTGTTGTTTCTTATCTCCCTCCCCTCCCCCACCTCTGGGGTGTCCATGTGAAGTTTGACTGTCTCATGTGAGAAACATGACGTGTTGCATTGAGTCATGGGACTATTTTGTTAATTGAAATCGATTTTTGTATATGTTCATCAACTTTCTTCATCATGATACTTGGGAGAGGGGGAAGAAGAGAGACTATTTAAGGCATCCTTGTTCCTTAAGGATTCCCACTTATTCCTATTTAATAAGTAATAGTACCTATTACTATTCCTAAATCCTATTTATTCCCCCCCTCCCCACCGATTGTTTACATTTAAGTAACCTTTAGCAACCTGAGGCCTTTAAAGGCAAGAAAAGTAAAGCCAAAATCCAGCCCATTTTAAAGTGGGAGAGGTGGGAGGAGGGTGGGTCAGCAAATTTGAAGAAAATACTTTTTTTTTGCTAGTCCTAGGGAAGAGTGTTTGGCTGGTTACCTAGGCACCCATGTTTCCCAGTCAAGCCATTCTTCTCTCCCATCTGCTTCTATTGCAAACCTCACACAGGATGAGGCCTTGGGGATACAAATGTTTAAACTGTCTGTCCTATTTGCTTCTTGTTCAAAGGTGATCTCATTCCCAGGCATCAGCAAGTCTTCAGCACAAACCAGTTCTTCAGTGGGGTGAGGATACCCGACCCAGAAAGCATGGTGAGAGCTGCCCTCCTCAGTGGTCTTACACAAGCATAGCACGGTATCACCACTGGACCTGATTTATCAGGGTGGCAAAAATGTGGAAGACCAACAGATGCCCAGCAGAGTGGGGAAAAACTGTAGCTGACAGCCTAGACACAATAGCCTGAGAAAACAGAGCTAGCTTGCAAGTGTTTTCTCCTCTTTTCAGTGCAAGGAGCAGTTGATTTTTGAAGGATCAGAAAATACTGCTTTTACAGATTAGCTATTTAGGGACCCAGGACATTGCTTGGTTACCAATTGTTGCCTAAAAAGAATGGTTCACTCTTGGATATGATTCTAGAGACATGTAACTAGGTGCAGTCTGGAGATCAACACCCAAATTGGTTTCTAGGAGGGGAGGAGGGGAAGGATTGCTATTGGAAACAGAAAAGAAAGCTGCAGACTGCAGGATTTGTGTTAAAAAGTTGCAAAGCAGAAGAGCCAATTTATTTCTTTCTCTCATCTGTCCTGGGAACCATTCCCTTAAAAGAAAAATGCATTTTTGTTTTGTTTTTCTTTGTTGTTATAGGAATACAATGGGGTTGGGAAAATCCTTAATAACTATGAAGATGATTCTGCTAATATTTATTTTCCTTTTTTAAAAAAAACTAGGAGCCACTAGAAATGAAATTCCCCACTATTTCCTATGCTGCTCTGGCACTAATGAAGGTGAGGAAAACATCTTGATGTTTGTAGTCATTTATTGGGGCTCATAAATACAGGACCATCTCGTATGACTCCTCATTCCTTTCAGAGTGATCTTCAAATTTACTGCAGATTACCCCCCAAAATCCCTGTTAGATGGTTAATAAGGAAGATGGTGGGGAAAAGTACAAGGATCAAAAGCAAGGTTTCAAATGGAATATTTAGTTGTGATGCACTTTTGGTCTGAGAAAAACACTGAAACTGAGTGTGACCTCAAATTTTGCTGAAATGCAACTCACTTGTTCGTGCTGAATGGGGTTTTGGCAGTTGTACTTCAGCAACAATTAGACTTGGAGAAGCAAGGTGAATCTAACATGCACCCATTTTTGCAGCACCTAGAAAAAAGCTGGATGGTCAGCTGTTGGTAGGATGACACAAAGAAATGAATCTTTTCCATTCACAAACTTAATGTGTGCGACTTTGAGAATGGAAAACTCATATTGCCCTGAAAACAGGGGTGAAATCCAGCAGGTTCTGGAGAACTGGTAGTGGAAATTTTGAGTCGTTTGGAGAACCGGCACATACCACCTCTGGCTGGCCCCAGAGTGAGGTGGGAATGGAGATTTTGCAATATCCTTCCCCCAGGAGTGGGGTGGGAATGGAGATTTTGCAGTATCCTTCTCCTGCCACGCCCATCAAGCCACGCCCACAGAACCGGTAGTAAAAAAAATGGATTTCACCACTGCCTGAAAATATTTTTTTTCTAACATGGGTAAAAATGTGAAAATAATGTTTGTTGGAATGTGTTCCTCTTTGGAAATAAATTGCCTGCTTGTTGTTTATTATTGGTAACATTCTTTATAACATGGGTTCTGTTGATGCTTGTATCTGAAATGTAATAATTGTTTTACTCTCTGCAGAGAGAAATGCATTTCGTTTTCCTGAATGCTGTTTTGAACCCATAATTATGTTAGTCGGTATGCATTTCCATCTCCTGCTTGTATTGTCTCAGGGCTGTCTCCATATGGATCCCACTGAAAGGTTGACCTGCGAACAGCTCCTTCAGCATCCTTATTTTGATAGCATTCGGGAGGTAGAACTTGGGAGGGAACGAGAAAGATCCATTACACGGAAACCAAACCGGCCACCTCGAAGGCATGTGCCTGGGGTAAGACACTAGGCAATGCAAACTACAGGAAATGAGCTCCCCCCTCCCTTGTTTGTGACTATTACATCATCTATTTACTCCAATGTTCAAGACAATTTGACATTAAAAAATCAAAACCAAAATGAAAATCTGTTTAGCATGATTAGCATTAGTAAAAACTTTTCAGAAGCCATCTGCTTTTACCGTTTTCTTGAATATAATACTCGAGGTGTAGGGAGCCTCAGGATTCCAGTGTTGAACTTTTCTGAGAACTTTTCTTTGTCAGTAAATATAAAATTTAACACAAAAATAGTTTGTCGCAAAAGCTACTGCCTGTGAAGGCTCCTGGATTGGGGCTGAAAGGCGAAAGCGGAAGCAGTATGCTCCATCCCATATTTGGGTAGACCAGGTTGCCCTGATTTAAAAAAAAAACACTTTTTCTGAGAATCTTGCATTGAAATAAGCTAAAATAAAGGGCATATACACGTCCTCCAGTTAATTATAATTTATACTTTATCTTTCAGCTACAGTATCTGCCCCAATTAACCAGCAGCAGCATTTTACCTGCTTTGGATAACAAGAAGTACTACTGTGGAACAAGAAAATTCAACTACCGTTTCCCAAACATCTAAAAAAAAAAAGCAGATGTCAAAGCTAGTCCATTCTGTGTCTTCGTGTGTTCCTATGAAAAAAAAACCTTGGGAAGATAATCACAGTATCTACACTGGCATCAGCTAAAGCAAACCACAATGTTCTGAAAAGTGACAAACCTTGGTAAGGAAATAGCTGTCGAACGCACAAACAGACACACATACACACACACACAAAATGTGTCAACAAAAGGTTTGAAATAATTTATCAAAGTTCATCAGGAAAATGGTATTTGGGCCTCTTGGAAAATTGTAGCTCTAATTATCAAGCACTTGTAATTTATACTTTGTGGGGCAAGAATTCTTGCCTCTGCTGCAGAGGGAATTGGAGAGGGGATCCATACATGCCAAATATATTTCATTCACAAAATCCCCTTGTGTCAAAGCAAGAGAGAATTCTTGGTCATATACTAGAGATGTAGTTAGTTTCCTTGGCAGGCTGAACCTGCAGGTTCTTTGTGCAAGGGGGTGGAGGGTTGGCTTTGGAGGTTAAGACGAGAACCAGAAATGCCTGGATTCGAACTTTTTCTTTGTTGCTGTTTTTGCAACAAAATAAATAAAATGTAACGAAGCTCTTTAATTAAACATTTTGTTTCTTTCAATTGTAATCAATGTTATTTTTACCTAGAATAACTAGAAATAAAATAAAACTTTAATATATTCTTTTCACAGGATTCATTTAATTGTCTGAAATGGTATAGGTTTCCTCCCAAAGCAGGGGATTAGACTAGAAGACCTCCAAGGTCCCTTCCAACTCTTCATTCTATTCTAATTTATTAAATATTTTAAACATATTTTAAAGGCCACCGCCTATCAAAACAAGAATCAGAGAAATGATGTGGCCTTTGATGTTCAGCTTCAGAAACATCATTAGTTATGCAGTATTTATTATTGTGGGTTAGCATCCTCAAATTGCCCATTATTTATAATAGGAAAGGAATTTTCCGCCAAAAATTAATTCACAATACTCTTAATTATGTCTATATAGGTCAGCAATATCTATATCCCATAATCTCAACTTTTCCCATAAAAACATAAAAGACCCTTAAGAACGGAGACTTATTTCTCATCTTTTCCATACATTCTGGGATTCTGTATCTCATGCAAGGGGAGTATAAGAGCTTAAGGAGCAGACTATGTTCCTTGCATGCTTCTGTCTGCAGCTTTCTTCTCTTAAGTAGGCCAAGGTTTTCCACAATAACGATGGGCTGCTCAGAGGATCATTTCACAGATTTAATAATGGAAATGATGCCACATAGAATGGCAAGGATTTCATTCCAAGTCTAATTCCAGCTCAAGTGCCGGCATTGATTTCTTAAGGGACTGAACAGTTATTTCCTTATCTCGTATCCCTGGCAGATCACACAGGAACAAATATTCCAGGTTGCTGTTAGAAATTAAATAAAAGGAGAAGAAAGATTACTGTTAGCAAAATAGTTGCTCAGAGACACAGAAAGCAAAAGGTATCCATTTAACAATACTCACTAGTGTCATCAATATCTTATTTTAAATAGAATAAATGCTATGTCACTCCTCCCTCCCCAAAAATTTACAAGTATTTATACAGTTAAGCGCATGTTCGTTTTCAATATGCCCAGCAAAAAAACCTGATACATGTAGTCCTCGACTTACACCCACAATTGAATCCAACATTTCTATTTCTAAGCAATAGATAGTTGTGAGTGAGTTTTGCCCCATTTTATGACCTTGCTTGCCACAGTTGTTAATTGAATCTGGCTTCCCCATTGACTTTGCTCATCAGGAGGTTGAAAAAAGTGATCACATGACCCTGGGGCACAGTAACTGTCATAAATATGAGTCAGTTGCCAATCATCCAAATTCTGATCACATGATCATAGGGATACTGCAACAGTCGTAAGTGTGAAAAACAGTTATAAGTCACTTTTTTTAATGCTGTTATAACTTTGAACAATCACTAAACAAAGGGTTGTAAATCGAGGACTACCTGTACATTAACTGAAGCAATTAACATACTGTAAGCTTTCTAACATACACAAAGGCAAAAACATCTAGAGATGGTGGCCCAATTAGAATTCTAGACAGACACATGGATCTGTACATACATTGTAAACAGTCTCTAATTTCAACTGTAGAGAACATCTGTAGCTCAATGTTTCACTATGGGGCTCTCAGTTTTCTCTAAGCTGGGTTGTCGCAAAGGTGCTTTTTCAAGAGATTTCTGGTTTTTCTTTGAAGATGTCTCGCTTCTCATCCAAGAAGCTTCTTCAGCGTTGACTGGAAGAAGCTTCTTGGATGAGAAGCGAAACGTCTTCAAAGAAAAACCAGAAAGTCCAGTTGCCTCTTGAAAAAAAAGCACCTTTGGGACAACCATGACCTGGCTGACTGAGAATCTCCATAGACATCTAAGCTGGCTTGTTTTCCTGCACATGTGGGCTAGGTATCTTCACCAGTGCATGGATGAGCGAAGACTGCTGATTGTTTATATGTAACAGGTTTCCTACTATAGGAAGTCCTCAACTTACAACTGTTTAATGGTTCAAAATTATGACAGCCTTGGAAAAAATGACTTATGACCTGTACTTGGCTTACAACCATCACACCACCCCCGTTGTCACATCATCACAATTTGGGCATTTGGAACCAGCTTGCGTTTACAACCGGTTGCGGAATCCAACAGTCCGGTCATTGCAAATAATGCCGATTGGGGAAGCTGGATTTGCTTAATAACTATGTGATTTAATTAATGACCATCTGATTCAGTTAATGGCTGCTATGAAAATTGTAGTAATATCAGGTCCAACTGATCTTAGGACTGCAATAACATAGGTCAGAAATTCCAATTTTAATTGTTGTTGTAAGTTGAAGACTACCTGTAATGAAGGAAAATAATCAAGCTCAGAGAAAACCAAGAACTTAACTGTCTCTAATTTATTTAGGCTGCAGCAGGGAAAATAGCCCACATAATAGCCCACGTAAACTACTTTATAAAATACAGATGTGTGTTAATTGTGTTACATACCTGAGCTTATGCAATGCGATGATGCCTTGGTCTGTAACATTCCCACAAGAAATGAGAAACAAACGCAGCAGGCTCTTCTGCAGGCTTGGGGTCTCGCTAATCCGTTGTAAGCATGCATCCTCAATGTATATGCACTTGCAAAACTTTATTTCTTCAAGATGCTTTAGACCATCTGAAATAGCATAATGTCTTTTGTTAATGGAAGGGCTTACAAAAAGGTTATGTGAAGGGCTTCTGCTTTTATCCATATACTGACTGGACTCATCATTTTAAGTCACAATTTGCTTTGCTTACTTTTAGTTCAGTTTGTTGCATGAACTTGGCTATTAAGGATTTAAAACTCTGGTTTATAGCTTAATGTAAAACTATTCCATCGTACGGAACATGCTAAGTCACTATTAGTTTGCAAACCCAGCAATAGCAATAACAATAGCAAAGCTTCATTAAGTACAGCCTTAAAGGCTGTACCTACAGCCATAAAGTGGAGCCTTTCTACTTACATTGGCATTAGATAAAATCAAACCATTCTGATTTTGGTAAAGCAATCCAGAGAGGTCACATATAATTCAGGATTACGATAATGAATTTGTGCCTTACATATTATATAGGGTGCAATTGAACAGGCAAAGTCCCCTTCCCTTACAGTTTATTTTCACAACTGTGGAGAAAATAATCTTAACTTCTCATAGAAATTTTTTAAAAGTTTTTTTTAGGAACCTCTGATGAAAGTGATATTCCTCTTTAAAGAAAGGACTAAAACTCTTGAGAAAAGGGCCTGAATCTATTTCTAACATCTCTAGGCAGGGCATCTGCCTACATACAATAGATTTACCAGTCAGTGATTTAGTTGGTCCAATATTATGACAAAACCCATAACTAATCAGGATTTTGGCATGGTTTAAGTCCAGTTTCCTAGTTTGCACACAACTCTAAATCTTTATGGAGAATATCATGTATCCTATAATTCTGGAGTGTCAAACTTGCATCATTACAATGGCATCATGTAACATAGTGGGACTCCCCCACCCCTTCGCTAAACTGGGCAGAGGCAGGGCCAGCATGTGTCACATCCGGCCGGCGAATTTGACACCCCCCCCCCGCTTTAATCCAAACAAAATCATATTGTGTTTTGTATTACTTGTAAGGCAAATATATTCCTAAACACAAGCCTCCCTAGCCTGGCTAAGAATCAATTGTGCGTTGCTTGTGCTGGCTGGGCATTGTAAGAATTGAAACCCAACTCATTTGGAAGGCAGCAGATCAGGGAAGGTTGCCTATAGTCTCAAAATTACACTTTTGGTAATCCTGTGAAAGACTGGCATGAAATAGGTAAAGGATATTGTGTTATGGGGAGAGGGGGGATTATCTTCCTGATTTCAGTCGATACCAGCAAGATGCTAGTGGTGCAAATGAAACAACTGCTATGCACTATTATTGAAGTGAACTGCCCTTAGGCAGACTTCGCCATGTACAAAAGCAATACATCAAATAGGATGTAGTTTCTATGATGTCCTTTGCACAATTCTTTAAAAAAGGCAAGCTTCTTGCTAGCAGGCAAATAACAAACTTTATCAAACAATTTATTTGGGAATATTTACAGATTAAATTAGTTATATTAGGCTCAGTTGCATACCAAAATAATCAAATCCCTTGTTCATGATGCAAGATTCTGTGGCATTGATTGCTTGGATCTTATATTTCTCCAGTGGCCCCATAGGGAGTGCATTGTAATCTTGTTGCCATTTGTCATAGCCATGGTAGCGCACCGACGCACCACACCGAAGAAGCCACTCTGAAGCCGCTCTATCTGGACCAACAGCCTGGATTCGTTCATGGTCAACCCTGGCAAGAAGGCATCAAAATGAGTCCTTTCCACTACACGCAGTATCTTCAACATAAACGGTGTAAAGGACCACAAATTAAACTAGCGTTTTGCAAATTGGCAGTTTTAAGATGTGTGAACATACTGGTTGGAGAATTCCAGAAGTTGATGGTCCACACATCTAAAAGTTGCCAAATGTGAGAAACACTGGATTAAAGATTCATTAAATACAAATAGTGCTCGATTTAGGACCATTCATTTAAAAATGGTTCAAAGTTATGACAGAAAAAGTGATTTATGACCTGTCATCACACTTATGTGATGACATACACAAGCCCCCCAAGTCCCATGGTCACACTGCAATTCAGGCTCTTGGCAATCGGTTTGCATTTACAACCAGTCGTAACATCCTACTGTCATATGAATGCAATTTTTGACCTACCCAGCCAGTTTCTGACAAAAGACATCAATTGGAGATGCTGAATTTGCTTAAGAACCACGACTGCCATAAAAATGATTGTAAAATCCAGTTTGGTCATGGCTTGCTTTATGACAGCATCAACTAACAACAGAAATTCCTGTCCTAAGTGTGGTTGTAAATTGAGGACTACAGTATGCATCTGTATTTAATGGACAGGCTTGAAATAAAAGTCCTGGGGATATTTGACAAGGAATTTATTTTTTTCCTGATGTGATCCTGAAGAAACTATCTCCCTATATAACATGTGTTAATATCCTTTGTTCCTTAACGTTAGAGCATTCAGATGAAATTGGCCTAAATAAGATTTCTCCCAATTAATACAACGAAAATTACAATTCTTTAGGGTTTTTAAACTAGGTTGACCAGTTCACTGGAGCATTTATTTACTTACGTATTACATTAATATCCCACTATAATCATAAGAAAACTTAGTGGCTCACAAGAGATAGCAAAAATACATTATTATAAAATACAAAAACATATAACTTGAAACAGCGTCTGCTGTCAATTCCCCTTCAAACTTCTGGAAATGCTCCATTTCAGCAGTTTCTGGAAGGTTCCTCAAGTTGGATCAATCAAACTTCCCACAGGAGGCTGTTCCAGAGGGCTGGCCCATACATAACCATCTCTGGGCTTTGGCCCTGCCGACTTCCCAACCAGCTGCTTTTCCTGGCATGATTTTAGAAATTAGCTGTATTAGTTTATCTAATGTTAGGGTCACAGCCTTACATTTGTACACTTCTGTGCAAGAAACCTGCTTAAAAAATAAATGTGGTGTATTATTCACTAAGTAAATCATTGTGTAGGTCAGAGTGGAAAATAGCCTTGGGGGAAGAAGGTTAAAGTTTTCCTATTAATAGACTCCTCCCACAGCCCAAAGAAAGTTGAGAAAAATACTGCAGATTATATGTAACTTATAAATCATTTCCACCAGTAAGTGTGGGATTCATTTACACAATAAAAAGATATTTGTTTTAGCTTTTTGGCTTAATATGCTATATGAATCCAGCCCTTGTGCTTTAAAAACCTTTTTTCCAAGGGTGAAATGCTCCCAGTTCGGACCGGATCACCCAAACCAGTAGCGATGGTGGCCGGTGGTTTGGAGAACCGGTAGCAAAAATTCCTGCCCACCCCCCCCCCCCCATGCCCAGCTGAGCCACACAATCATCAGAGGCCTTTTTTTTTTTACTTTTAAAAGCATTTTTCCTTCGGCTGAAAAAATGCTTTTAAAAGTAAAAAAAAAGCCTCTGATGATTAGGCGGCTCAACTGGGATCGTCAGAGCCTCTTAAAAGCATTTTTTAACTTCCTGGTTAAAACCAGAAATCGCTAGCGGATTGCCGAACCACCAGCCAAGATCGCTACCGGATCAGGCGATCCAGTCCGATCCAGGAGCATTTCACCCCTGCAGTAGGATTCTGCAGCTTCAAAAAAATTTAAATGTCAGGCTCCTTTATAGCAGGGATGTGTTGCACTTGCATGAGATTTAAAGTACTTGTGTTGAATCATACCAAGTGCATATACCGCTAATTAATTTCAATATATGAAAAACATCAAAGATTACTGTACTACTATATATGAGAAAGGATTGCCTAGTAGGTATGGGCTTACAACTCACATTTTGCTATCTGAGATACAAACAGCATCTCTTTCCCTTCCACAAATTTTCCATGAAACCAAAAGGCAGGAACCCAGCTTTAGGAGCTCAGAAGTGTTAGGGTTCACAATTTTCCCGAGCAAGTGCCTCCTACGGCAGCTGCCTTCTTTAACCTAATGGTCATGTCAACCTGGAGAATCGTTCATACTTTCAGGAGAGAGCTAGGAAAATTCAAACCCCAGCTCACTCTTAGTAAGAGTGCTACAATTCTCAAGGCTGGTTCAGAAGGCAATCATATCTGCCAACTAGTTTCAGCCGGCATCGTACAAGCAACTTATCATGGAAACGACTTTATTTTTCTTGCCTGTGTTCTTACTGATTGAACACTGCATTTAACCATCCCCAGAAATGCCTCCGCAGCCCAGCAGGCGGCTGTCTCTTCAACCATTTCGTTTGGCGGCTCAGCACTTCCGTCAACATCGTGTCACTTCTGAAAAAGAGATCATAGTCATGACAGTCTCAGTGGCTTTCCAGAAACCAGTCACATTACTGTGATCAGTAAGGTCTGACCGAAGGATGACGAGACACATATGGGGTGGATTTGCACCACCAAAAAAAAAAAAAAAGTGCATTATGGCTCAGGGCAGCCCCTTAATCTAGCCATGATCTCTGCCCCATCTCTACAACAACATTGTGGCAAATTAGAGGGCAGTTCTCTCCGTACTGGTGATCAAGGAAAGAAAGGGACAATGGCTGATGGGGTAAAAAAGCTCAGACATTTGGGGCTACTGTATTATAGAAGGCAAAAGCCCCTTACGCATCTCTCCTTCACCTCACAACTTAGACCAGGGCTCTTCAAACTTGGCAGCTTTAAGACTTGTGGACTTCAACTCCCAGAATAAGTCTTAAAGCTGCCAAATTTGAAGACCTCTGACTTAGACCTTCAGGCCTGCCCTGCAATTGAACACAATGGGAGAGCCTCCCCAGCCCAGCTCCCGAGAGCCGCTGTAAAGGGCTGATGCCCCCCCGGGATTAGCACCGCCTTGGCAAAGCGAGCGACCAGGGCTGCTGCAAAGAGGCTCGAGGGACGTTGCAAGCGGGATGAGGCCGCAGCTGGCAAAAAGGCCGCCCCGACCTTCCCTCCCTGCATGTGGGGCGTGGGGGGGAAGCCCAGCCAGCCAGCCAGTCCGGCCTGCCTCCCTCTCCGAAGCCCCGGAATGGCGACACACTGTGGGGAAACGCACCCCGGACGGAATGGCGCGGTGCCTGTGGTATCCGCCTCCGCGGGATTCCTTCGGTCGTAGCGGGCCCGCCCTGCGCGGTCCTCGGATCCGGCTTCTCCCCACCCTCCACCCACCCTCGCAGGGCCGGACGACTTGTAGCGGGCGGAGAAAGAGGAGGAGTCGCCCAGACTGGCTCGCTCGCCTTCCCGCCCGCCAGAGCTCGCAATGATCCCGGCGTGGATTCGGGCCGTCGGCGGGGCCTGGCGCCCTTGTTGGGCCGGGGGTCGGGCGATGCCTTCGCGGCCTCTCAGCGCCGACAACGGCCGACGGAGGAGGTGAGCAGCCCGTGGCGGCGTCCGTCCTGGCCCTCGAGCCCCGTGATCTGCGCCGCCTTCCCCAGGGCAGCAGCCTGCAAGCGCCGAGCAGCCGGCTCTGCAGTCCTAACTTTAGCAGCCGCTGCTAGGTAGACATTCAACAGGGCGAGTTTTCCTCTGCGGGGGAAATCCTGAAAGGGAAAGAGAAGCAGCGCAATTTAAACTAATGCCCCGAGCTTAAGTATTAAGTATTATAAATGCACCAGCGTGCCTACTGTCCCTGTCCTAATATTCCTTTTTTACTTACTCTTTTCATGTATTCAAATTATTATACTTTTACCTGTTATCTTATATATGCTTGAGAAATAAAACTTAGGATGATGATTTGTTGCAATCTGAGATGCAACTGCACCAGCTCTTAGGCACCTCTCCGTTTCCATGCCAGCAACAACTACTGCACAGTAGGAGTACCACTAAATAGAAATTCAGAAATTGGCTGGTTTTACAGATTACACTTAAGCCCTAATGAGCTTTGTCTGGCTGACATGTGCGGCGTGTTGGATGGATCCTGCTATTTTAAGCCACAGTTTTGGGTTTGGCTTGCATGAACCCAGTCAGTTGTGGTTAGGGAGCAGACCATGATTATTCAATATGTGGCTTAATACGGGAATCATTGCCTAATAACTATAAGCCATTATAGTTCATAATAAAAAAAGTTGTAATCTTTAATTTTTTTAAAAAAAATCGAGTATGTGCCTTGCAAGTGAACTTTACAAATTTTTTGACAGTACCTTTGATGTCGTTGTCATTGGTGGTGGAATTGTGGGTCTAGCATCCGCCAGGGAGCTTAGCCTGCGGCATCCGTCTCTTGTTTTTGCAGTACTTGAAAAGGAAAAGGAATTAGGTATGACATCTGAAATTGATAAAACAGTTGACAGACTTCTGTATTATTTCCAATCATATGTTTAACTTATAGGTACAGTAGTCTTTTAGTATTAAATGTTATACAGGTAGCCCTTGTTTAGTGACTGCCTTGTTTAACCACAGTTCACAATTAACGATGGTTCGTGACCAGTCCTTGGATTTACCACCTTCACAGGTCTATAAAGCAAAGGAAAGCTGAAGTAAAAGCATAAACACGATTATGGTTTCATTTAGTGACCACTTAGCTTAATAGCTAAACTGAGCCTGGATAGCTCAAAGACAGAGCACTGTAATTTAACACCAGCTGTCTGCAATTAAAGTAAGATCGAATCTCACCAGGCTCAAGGTTGACTCAGCCTTCCATCCTTTCTAAGGTAGGTAAATTGAGGACCCAGTTTGTGGGGGCAATAAACTGACTTTGTATAAATATACAAAAGTATGAAGGCTATTGCTTAATGCATTGTAAGCCGCCCTGGGTCTCCGGAGAAGGGCGGCATATAAATCAATTTTTAAAAAAATAAAATAATAACCAAGTTGCTGGTCTCAATTGTGGTTGCTGAATGTAGACTACCTCTAGTTCAGGTAGATACAATCCATTAAAAATCTTTTTGATAGGTCAGTTTTACATCTCATTTGTCATAAGACAACATTAAAATTCCTACTAACATGTTATAATTTCTTGTGGCCGCTCAATGGAAAATTGAAAATTTCTAGGATATGGATTTTGTTGCCTACATAGAATAGTATGATTTCTATCGTTTTCTGACAAATAGAAGCACATCATATCTATATAGTTTCCTGTGTATCATAGTTTTGCATAGGACATTCATAGCTGTCTCAGAAAAAAAATCAGAAAGAGATCATGAGAATAAATGTCTATTTTCTGTTTGCTTTATATTTTAGTTTGAGTTTCTTAAATCTTACTGCTTAACATAAATGTTTATATTTTGATATTATGCATGCTGTGTCACTCTTTTTATGCTTATTTCCATTTTACCTTGCTATCTTTTCCTGAATTAACAATGAAATTATGTAAAATAATTCAATAATATTTTGACAAAATATTTCTATGTATTAGAAGATCAATCAAACAATAGATGTAACTTTCTATTTAGCTCTCCATCAAAGTGGGCATAACAGTGGTGTTATTCACAGCGGAATCTACTATACACCTGGATCCCTAAAAGCCAAGTTGTGTGTAGAAGGAGCTGTTCTCTGCTATGAATACTGTGACCAAAAAGGAATCCCATATAAACAATGTGGCAAGGTAGGGTAAGTGCTGAAATTTTTGGTGTTAATCTTGTACAGCTCCAAATACAGTTGATTAAGTTACTTAAGTTTCTTGGAGTGGCTCTACTAGAGTGTTCTAAATGATTCTAAAGAGAAGCAGACTTACCGTATTTTTCGGAGTATAAGATGCACCTTTTTCCCTCCTAAAAGGGGGTGAAAATTTAAGTGTGTCTTATACACCGAATGTAGCCCCGCCCACCCACTGGTCCCCACCCTTTAGCCTGTGCCTCGTAGCAGTAACCTCCTTGCAAGCAAACAGCAAGAAAAAACAGCTCCTTTCAGCTTCAGCACAATCTAATTAGCACAAGTTGATTGGATCTGCCTCCTGACTCTCAGCTGATTTGCTCTCAACTGTTTTGCGCAGGGCTCTGCTGCTTGCTGCAAAGAGGTAAATTGCTGGAGCAGATTTTTTTTTCCTTGTGCTAATCAAGCTATGCTTGAAAATGAAAGTAAAGCATGCTGTTTGCTGCAATGAGGCAAAATTGCTCAGAGGCAGAGGGAGATTTCTTTTTCTTCTTTTCCTCACCAAAAAAGGTAGTGCATCTTATACTCCGAAAAATATGGTAATCCTACTAGAACTCTAATGCACTTGATTTATGATTATTGTTATTATTCAAACAGGAAAATTGGCCCAAGAATCATACGATAGACACCCACCAATTTGGAATTGTAGGATTTTCTTCTCTATCCTGATTTTTTTTCAGTAGTTTTATAATCACTGAACCAACTTTCCAATCACAATATAATCGGCAGTTTTAAGAGTTACACAGAATGAAATATTACTGATTAGTATTTTCCATTGTTTACAGTAACATCAGAAACCAATATATATGCTTGTGTGTGTATACGTACGAGTATGATTGTGTTAACTCCATTTCCCTTGTTCCATTGCTTTATTGTTCTTTTTATATCTGCAATTGCAGTATATATGAACACAAATCTGCATATCTATTTATCTAGCTTAGAATAATTGTGTCCTTTGAAAAAACAAAATTATATGTCAGTTGATTTTGATGGTAGGGAAGGGTGACTATTGTGACATCTCCCTAAAACTGCAGCTGTTTACAATTTAATCTAATGGGGAGCAATTTGGGTGCTCTTTAAATTGGCAGAAAGAAGGTACAGATAATTTTATTCACAGGAAGGCATTCAAGATTGTACCTTAAACTGATTGCCTGAATAACACTAGGCTTTAAAAAAAAAATTCAACCGTAACATACCAGGTTGTTTGCACTAGTTCGGGTGTCAGCAACCTGCGGCTCCGGAGCAGCATGTGGCTCTTTGGGCCCTCTGCTTTGGCTCCCTGTGCCATCACTGGCTGGCCTCGCAGTCCACTGCAAGTCACTCCTCGCCTGGCCTTGGAAATCTGAGAGATATGGAGGGAAGGGAGAGGGAGAGGGGAAGAGAGAGACATAGATACACAGAGAGAGAGAGATACACAGAGAGGGGGGAGACAGAGAGGGGAGATAGAGAGGAAGATGGGGAGAGAGAGATACAGAGGGGGTGGGGAGAGAGAGACATAGAGAGATCCAGAGAGAGGGGGGGAGAGAGAAGGAGAAAAATAGAAAAGGGTTTTGTGGTTCCCGGTATTTTTTAACAACTGGTTCTCTGCCCTAATGACTGGCTGGGTAGGCATGACTGGGTGGGAGTGAGTGCCGTGAAGTTGACCACTCCCAGCCAGGTTTTGTGGTTCCTGGAGGGTTTTTTTCTGTGGGAAACGGGTCCAAATGGCTCTTTGAGTGTTTAAGGTTGCAGATCCCTGCACTAGTTCATATGCTAAACTATACAGTAACTAAATTCTTCCAACTGTCCCCAAAATAAATTCTAAACTGAATGTCTCTTTTTTTGTACCTTTGAGTCAGTTTTTGACACTTGGCAAGTTCTTGCAGTTTTCTTGGCATGATTCTTTTTCATAAATGGTTTGCCACTGCCTTCTTCCCAGGGCTGAGGGACCGATGGGCCCAAGGTGACCCAGCTGGCTTTGTGCCTAAGGCAGGACTAGAACTAGATTTTCTTCAACCTGGCCATGCAACTGGCAGATTCCTCAAATTTCATGGTGAGCTCTGATCCAAATACTAATACCTCACCTTGCTTAGCTTTGAAGCCTAGACAAGCTACTTGCTGCCACCTGCTGAGTCAACAAAGGTATTTAGTAGAGGCCTAATTGTGAATAAGATAAGATAAAACTATTTTGTTTTCTCTGTTTGGAGTGGATTCTGAAAAAACACTTGGTATAATGGAAGTCTTTTTCTTTCCTGAAAAGAGAAAAATCAGCCTAATACTTATATCACCCAGAGGAGGAGCAGGTATATAATACTTGTAGCCAGTTCACCTGTCACTGACAATTACTTTTAAGGAGCAAGAGACACTGGCTTCTTCTATGGTTCTCTGATTCAAAGAAATCAAGAGTCAATAGGTTTTTTTTTAATCAAGAAAGAATATCAGCAAGGAAAGATCCCTCCAGCTAAATAAAGTTATGAACCACAATTAATTTATATTGCAATTTTAATTGAAGTCTAATTTAATCAAATTTAATTTTGTTTCACACTTCACAGTGCGGTTATCTCGTGTTGTTCATGGTATTATTTTTTTTTTTTGTTGTTCTGTGGTTGCTCTGGTTTCTTATTTTTTTGGCAGCTGATTGTTGCAGTTGAACATGAAGAAATTCCGAGACTCAAGGCACTTTATGAAAGGGGGACACAGAATAATGTCCGGGGGCTGAAACTAATCTCTCCCAAAGAAATACAAGCCAAGGAACCCTACTGTCGGGTAAGCTGCTGTCTTGCTTTGCAGTATCTAATCTTTTCTATGCATATATCTTGTTAAATGTGGGATGGTACTGGGAAAATTCTGAAATCAATATCTCCATGCAGTTTAACAATAGTAGTACATTAAATTAAAATTAATATAGAACATTAAATACAGGATTTCTGATTCCCAGGATCCTGTTTTCTCTTTGTGAAAGAGCTGACAAGTACACTACTTGCATTTCCCACTTTTTCAATTTCCTACATCATTTTCCTCCTTGCTCTGGAGAAATCTTTTGAGGTCTTTTCTGGCATTTTTGTTCATTTTCGCCTGAATAGATGGCACAACTGTTATTTATAAACTTGGAAGAGTTTTGGCAGCCCATTGAACAGACCTGGAAGATAATACATATGACATCATATCAAATCTGCATGTTCTAACCTTAGTTTTTCACATTTGGGAATTTGCACCTCTTCTTCAAAGTGGATCCTGCATTCTTTGACCTATCAGGGCCTGAGCATCTTCCATTCTCTTCCATGAAGCTGAGGTTGGTAAGGTGGAAGCCATGCACTGGCTTCTAGAGCAGGTTGCTGAGCGGCACTTCTTTCTCTTCCTTCTCTGGGTCACAAGCTTTTGTTCCTTCTTGTGTTCTTTGGCATTCCTATCATTTCTTTGCCCCTACTGAGTTGCTTTACCCATCATAGTAAGCAAAATATTACCTTCCCTCATGTCATGCATTATATAAACTCTTTATTCCTTTATGTTCTCTTCTAATGACACAAGTGTCTACTTCCAGCAGGCATGGTTTGAGTTTTCTGTTTGAAGGACAAACCTTCATACCTTACAGATCACCACGAAGCGTTCTTCACTGTTCATGTTGCTTGGAGTTTTCCATGGAAAACTAACATGCTCACTTATTTGGGTTATATGTTTCCAGGTGTTGTTTCTCTGGAAGAGCTCTAGCTGAGGCCAAATTCTCTTCCAGTCAGGTCTGTGGCTGTTCAGGAGTCAGTAGCTCATGGCAGTTTTAATCAAGCCACAGCATGTCCTTAACCTTTACCTCAGACAGAAAAGCAGGTCCGCTCTTCAAAGTCTCCAACCATCATACCCAGTCAGTTGCTCAGAAACAAGAACCCATCTTCTTTTCTTCTTTGTCTGTATCTTCTCCTTGCTAGTTGCAGGCAAAATCCTCCATTTTGCTCTCTCAGACTACAAATGCCTACTAATCAATGCTTGACTTCCAGAAATAAGTATTAATCCATACATGTCACTCCTCAGTATTTTACCTCACCAAATCTCTTTACCAATTGTTGGTTTCAAAGGTAGGAATGGTATCAATAATTGCACTGGGAATGTCAGATGGTCCTGCTCTAAAGTTTTCTTGAACAACCCATTTTGGCAAATATTAGTCAAGTATCACTTTCACATGCTTTAAATTGTCCTTCTGTCATTCCTTGCCGATAAGCAGCACTATCTGAGTAAACACGTAGACCTAATAAGCATGTAGGCTGCCTTGCTGAAAGTTGCATTGATTCAAATGGCCCCTTTGTGTCTTCTTTGTTCTTTCAATATTGACCCTGTGAACAGATGTGTTGTCCCTGCGTCCACCTTTTCAGGGGTTGATGGCTCTGGATTCCCCATACACCGGCATTGTGAACTACAGGCAGGTGGCCCTAGCCTATGCTGAAGATTTTCAGACAGCTGGAGGTACTATATTGACAGAGTTTGAGGTGGAACACATGGATATGGCAAAGGAAAGTGATGAAGGAAGTAAAGAAGGTAATTTACAGTAAATCATTCGTTTCTGACACCTCTATAGTTATAGTCTTCCCCAATGTTCTTTGGAATTTTCCTCTCAGGATTCACTGTAATATGCAGACCTTGAACTCAACATGCATTAAGATGGTGTTCCCAAGAGCATGTCCACCAGCAATTTCCCTTGCAGCCCCAAGATGGAATGCCCTGTCTTAAGGGACCTATTTCATCTCCTAAAACTCTTCAAAAAGCAAAAGTTGGCCTCTTCTATTTTTAGAATACAACTTTGATGTGCCAGAGTGGCCTTTAGGCAGACACAAATTTAAACTACAACGAAGTTTATTTCATTTGAAAAGTGTACGAACCAACCCAATACACCATGTGCAATAAACCAAGGTTAAAAAAAAATCCTGGTTTAGCACAGTCCATGCACACAGACTGTATTTTCCATGCATTTAAAGATCTTGCAGGTTGAAATTGCCTTCAACTCTTAGGTTGCTTTGAATAAGTGTTACAGTTCAGATGATTATATTATAGGATACCTTTTCAGAACTTTTTCAAAAATTGCTGTAAATTTGATAGATACTAAATTTTACTTTAGAACTCATTCATATCCAAAAGATAGAGGGGCTATACCTAGGAAAAAGGACAATTGAACAACTTTATTCCTTGCAATTTAATAAGGAATAACAAATATACAGTATTTTAGAAGCCATTATAATTGGTCTGCTACTTGGTTTGAAATCTATACTTTAAATCCTTGTACTAAAATAGAATTTAGCAAGAAAAAGTTGTTTTATGTTTCATCACACCCAGAATTCAGAAGAAAATATTTTCTGACCACTTTTGCCAAAGGATACCTAGTAATATAGATACTATTTACCCTAATAGTAGGGTAGGAAGTAGAATAGTAGGGCAGGAAGAGAGATAGAATAAGGGGAGAGAAAAATGCAGTTCAAAGGTATTGTTGCCAACAGTGGTGAAATCTCCCGCGGTTTGCCACTGGTTCGCTGCCTGCGCATGCGTGGTGCGCACCAAATGCACGCTGCGCGTGTATACACACTACATACCAAACACACACTACACATGCACACTGCACAACAAACACACCTTTTGCGCAGAAAAAGGAGGCTTAAAGTAAGTAGAACAGCGAGGGGGGTAATCAGCTGTGCCACACAATTTAGATTCGCTAGAAAGCAGGATTTAAATAAGCGAATCTAAATTGCGTGGCACAGCTGATCATCGGAAATACTGAAATGCAATTCAGACAAACTGGTAGCATTTTTTTACTTCTGAAAGCAGAGAAGGGGAAAGCAGTGGAAAGCCGTGGACTGATCCTGGGGAAGGAAGAGCCACTACTGCTAATGAGGTCCCACCATAGCTCTGGGGATAAAAGGCAGGAGGCAAAGATGAATAGGTGTGGCAGACAACTATTCATCATCCAGAGTTGTTAACCTGCAAGAGAAACTTTTTGCAGGGGCTGCTGGCATTCCTAATAAAGGAATCTTTTGAGTTCACTTCATAGGGTTTGTTGTGTGTGGGGAGCTGGGTCAGAACAGATGCTTCTACAATAAGAAAAAGAAAATGGCTTTCAGATAGAAAGTCCATACAGAGAGTGGTAAGGACAGCCGAGAAGATCATCGCTTCCCATTATTCAGGATAGTACTTATAAGTGCTGTGTGCTTAGAGCTTGAAGCATTGTTAGAGACCCTACATACCCACTTCATGGTCTGTTTCTATTTTCAAAGTATTTCTAGCAAAACTACCAGATTCTGGAACAGCTTTGTTCTCTATGCCATCATCCGTCTGGGAAACTCGCAAGATTCATTTTTTTCGCCATGTATATATATATACATCCGAACTAGACTGTGTTGTTTCTGTGTCATATCATATATGTGTCTGTGTGGCTATATGCAAGGGGTTTTTTTGTCATGTTTATGTAGTGCATATTGGAGGTGGTGACCCCTTGAGAGCTGTAAGCAATGAAATTTTGTTTAAATGTATGCTGATTAATGTACATTTAAAGTGACAATAAAGTTATTCTAAGATGAGCCCACTTTCTCTTCAGAAACTATCACTTGGATTTTAGTTTTGCAGAAGGGATAAAACAATTCTTCATAACCCATTTAAATTCATTTCATCTTATTATTTGTAGGGATGAAATATCCAGTTGTTGTTAGAAATTCAAAGGTAAGATAATCATTCCATTCAATTTTTTCAATACATATATTTGAACTTCTGGTATTTTTTTACTTATTAAACATAAAAAAGATTTTACCTTAATTGCTGCTTTAGTAAATTAATACTTTAGTTATTTTTATACTAAGCTTAGAATGCTGATTTGTATATTAGTTTAATTCACAGTTTTTACAGCAAAAAAATAGGAAGTTGTAGAATATTAAGGTAAAAATGACATATACAGAGTGATGCATATACAGAATTGATTAATAATTTATTAACGAAGTACCGTCAATATCTGCTTTTTATAATAAAAGAAATATATTCCAAAGTCTTTAAACGTATCTTTGATATAAAAAATGAACGTTATTATACCTGTGTATGTTATTTTTCAGCCATCTGTCTTTTCAATGAAGAGGGTAATGTTTAGATGGCTTAAATGACAAATATATACTAAAAATTAGTTAATAAGAGTTTTCCTTAGCCCTTCTATATAGAAAAGCAAACATAATTCTTAATATCTGAAAATATTTGATAAAGATAATAACCATATTACAAAACATTACAAAGGCAGTTCTAGTAGTTTTTACAAAAATATAAAGTTCTAACTGTGCATGTTCATTAATTGCTTAAAGCTTCTCATTCCTCGAAAAGCTCTGACTTCAAATGCAAGTAATCCTGTCATGTGGAGTTGCTGGACATCTGGCCTTTTCCATTGGCTAAGGTAGTGATGGTGAATCTTTCTGGCACCAAGTGCCCAAACTGGAACGTGAATATATGTGTGTGTATGTGCACACGCTGGAGCACCAGAAACCTGAAGACAAGCTGGCCGGCACGCACATGTGTTTTTTGTCATTTTCAGGCTGTTTTCCGGGCCATTTTTCAGGCTGGTTTTGGCCCAGAAAACACCCTGAAAATGGGCCAGAAAACAGCCAAAAATAAGCCAGATTTTTGGCCCCAAAAATGGCCTGGAAAACTGCCTGGAAAAGGCCCAGAATAGGCCCAAAAACGGCCTCAAAAACGGCCTGTTTTTTGGCTGTTTTTCCGGCACTCCAGTGCCCGCAAAGACCAGCTGGCCGGCATGCCAGAAACTGGAAGAGCAGCTAGTGACACGGAGAGGGCTCTGTGCCCATAGAGAGGGCTCTGTGTGTCACCGCTGGCACATGTGCCATAGGTTCACCATCATGGGGCTAAAGTATCATTTGTTTGGCCAGGTTAGCTTTCTTCAAAAGTTGTTTCTGTTCCCAAAAGACCTATCTTTGATTTGAGCTTCTATTTCAGAGCCAAAAGTAATCCCTTCCTGTCCTGGTTTTAGGTCAGTTTAAACATAAGGAGCAACATTGGAGGAAATGGAACATAGAAGAAATATCTGCGGGAATTATTTACTTTTGAGATTGCGTTAGGTATATTATAGCTGAGGTAAATTTGTGCTGCTTTTGTCAAGGGGAAAGAAATCCGATGCCGACATCTTGTGACCTGCGCAGGACTTTACTCGGATAGACTCTCTCAGATCAGTGGTTGTGACCCAGAGCCCCGCATTGTGCCTTTCCGTGGAGATTATTTGGTGCTGAAGCCAGAGAAGTGCTATTTAGTTAGAGGAAACATTTATCCGGTATATCATTTCTCAGTACTTTTACCTGTTGGTCGGAAGGAAGTAAAGCCTGGGGGATTTTAGGCACTATCAGTATTGCAAAAAATTCTTTAAACTTTAATAGCCTGCAAAGTGTCTCAATTCCATTTCCAGATTACTGCCACATATTTTCCTTTACTCTGTCTTTCTTTAAAAATTCCTTTTTTAAAATTTTGTTATGTGTAATTGAAATGGGCCATTTAGGCCTTGATTCCAACATCTTGATTCATGCAGGAATCCAAATTAAAGCATCTCTGGTAGGTGGCCATCTCACTTCTGCTTAAACATATCCAATGAAAAAGAGCCACTATCTCTTTGGAAAATAGACTCCATTTTATTCTCCATATCTCTATACAATTAAATGGGAACTGTTTTGTTTTAACTGTTTTATAGTTTTATAGGCAATACAGACATCCAGTACTTTCCTACCTCAAATTAATTTTGATTTAGGACATGTTCCGTGTGTTTTGGTATGACAGGTACCTGATCCCCGTTTCCCCTTTCTGGGCATTCATTTTACCCCACGGATGGATGGTAATGTCTGGCTTGGGCCTAATGCAGTGCTTGCATTTAAACGAGAGGGCTACAGATTTTATGACTTCAGCATTCAAGATTTTATAGATGCAGCTGCTTACAGGTAATATTTTCCAATTAGTATGCCCTCTCTCATTTTTCTGTTACTTGAGTATTAATTGTGAGCATTGCAAAAAGACTTCTATTGCTTGCGGTGGGAAATGTAGGAAAGGACTGAGTGTGTGGTTCAATTCATGTTGTAAGTAATATTGTGTTTAGGAATGTTGGGAGAAAAAGCACATACAAATATTGACCCTATAAAAATCGATAGTTCAGTAGAACCATTTCTATCATCTGAAGAAACATAAGTGGCAGGCAAAAAACAAAAAAATTGACAAGATTGCTTATTTATTTAACAAAAATATAAATGTTTTACTAGATAAAAAAATGAACTAAAATCATATTTTTATTCAAAGCAATTAGAAAAACAACCAATTTTACAGCATCTCAAGAATGTAAAAATGTACTATGGCATAAGTACATACTATTTTAGATAAGTCCGCTTAAATCAGATATGTAAAGTGAAAACCAGGAGAATAATTAAAGACTTAAATCAAGTTGACAGATATTAATCCCAGTGTAGTATTTCTTAGCTACAGCACTAAAATGACTTTGTTATTATTGATTTAATTCCTTCAGTGTAATTGGGATGTGATTATTAGTTTGTACTTTTAGTTGTTTGCATCTGATCTATGAACACACACAGACACAGACACATTTATTTACTATATTTCTATATTGATGTTTTCCAAGGTCTTCTTAGAGTTTATACAATTATGGATGATGAGAGAATTTAACCTTAGCCAATCAGTTTGCAATAAACTGCTCTTTTTTTTTCTCCCAGTGGCTTATGGAAACTAGTGCTGAAGAATTTTTCATATGGAATGGGTGAAATGTACAGGGCATGTTTTCTAAATGCCCAATTGAAGCAGCTGCAAAGAATCATCCCTGAAGTTACCATCAATGATATTCAGAGGTAAAAAAAAAAAAATTAAAATTGCTGAGATGTCAAGAATGGATTTCCCCCCCCACCTTGGTTGAATATGTTTAAGAATTTTGAAGAAACAGCTCCATGATAAAGAGGTCACACCAGAAAAAGGCATTTGATGAAAACTAGTCCAACATAGCTGCTTCTCCTCTTTTCTGCTACTCCTATGAGATTCAAAATTATGATATACATTTCCCCTGTTTGTTAGCCAAATAGATGTACTCCATGAGTTATAACCATTTGTTCAGCAACTGTTTGAAGTTATGGTGGCACAGAATGACTGATTCTTATTCCTTGAAGTTAAAGGCTGTTGCACTGACACTGCAGTCATGTGAGTTTCGTCGCTTGGCATCCCACCTGCCCATACGACTACAGGGATGACTCATTTCCCTCCCACTTATCTCCCCCTCTCACCAATCTGTGTCCTTCTGGTCCTCTGCACTCCACATTTCTTGCCACTCTGTGCTCCATCATTGTAAGAGAGAAACTGGCAGAGCCGGGGAAGAAATCAAATGAGGAATCAGTTTAGACTCTCTAGGCCAGTGTTTCTCAACCTTGGAAGCTTGAAGATGGGGGGACTTCAACTCCCAGAATCCCCCAGCCAGCAGCACTTACATAGTTTTACCCAGGTGCAAACCATTAGTTGAGAAGATTGCTTAGGCTGGGGCAATAAAATCAGCAAATTTGAACCCTTTGCATTTGGAATTGGTTCTTTGTACCTGACAGTTGTTCCCAGTTGACCTTCACCGTTTTCTTGCTCCTGCTGACCAAGCACATTGGTTTCTTTGTAAGGCTTGTGGAAGAAAGCCTCACTTGACCGGCGGCCATTTTGTGGAGGGTCCAGGCCAGGCATTCTTTGTCAGCAGGGAGAGCAAGAAAATGGAGAAATGGAAGCTGGGATGGTGGAGTGCGGGGTGTCAGGAGCCTCTGAGTGCAGGGCAGCAAGAGAGACTGGCAGGGCCAGGCTGAGCTGTGGCTTCATGTCTCTCTGGGGTAAGGAAACTGCAGTTTCATGGAGTGACTGAGGCTGCACACTGAGGCTGTAGTTTAGAGCTTTCTTGCAGGCCCAGAACCACAGTATGCCAAGGAACCCTTGAGCCACAGCATGGCAAGCAGCCCCACAAGACAGGATGTAGGGCAGCTAAAAGGGCAGTAATAAAGGGGATTAGGCAGTTGAAGGGAGTTAATCTCCTATCTTGAAAGAACTGAGGTTTGAGGTTGGGAGGGACAAGCCAGGAATGGCTTAGGTCTTTGACTTAATGACCAGATACAGAAATATGCCTATATGCCTACATATGCCAGAGCCATTTTTTCAAAGTATGCATCTAAATGGCAAACTAGATTTTAAACCATCCCAAGCAATAAAACATATTGCTATGTGGCAATAAATCCTGGATTTGTCCATGTTGAGTTTGTTTGTAATTTAAACTAAGTATACACCTTGAAGCAGGGATATACTATCTGCACTGTACACCTGGGCGCAGCTGCCAGAACCTTTCCAAAAAGTGCTATTAAATAGTAATTTTTAATGTGATAAAGGGAGGATATTAAATAAAGGAAGATAGTTACAGTGTGGTCTTACTAAGGCATTATAAAATGGTATTAACGCTTCACGTGATCTTCATTCTATCCCTCTGTTTATGCAGCCTAGGACTGTGTTGGCTTTTTTGCCAGCTACAGTGCATTGCTGGCTCATATTTAAGTGACTGTCCACTAGAACTGCAAGATCCTTCTCACAGTTACTTTGCTTGTGAGAAAGTTGCAAAAGGGGGTAATTGGACCCCAGGACACTGAAACCATCATAAATATGAACTAGTTTCCAAACATCTGAAGTTTGAGCAAATGATCATGGGGATGCTGCAATAGTCTTGTGAACAAGGTCATAATTCACTTTTTTCAGTGTTGTAATGTTTGAACAGTCACTAAATGAATGGTTGTAAGTTGAGGACTACCTGTATTAGGACTGAAGTTTTATTTCAAAGGTCCAGTTGAAACAATGATTGAATTTCCAGATCAATTCAGTGCATCAAATCAAATAAATTGCTTGATTCAAACATTCCGCACACATATATATTTTATTATTTTAATTGAATTGATCCTTTGAACTGAATCTTTGAATTAACCTGATTTATTAGTAATAACCGATTAGATTTGTAGATTTAATACATTTTGTATAATCAAACTTGAATGATTTACAAGCCCACAGTGATTTTATATATATATATATATATATATATATATATATATATATATATATATATATATATATATATATATATATATATGTTTTCTCAGGTTTTCGCGGGTGTTTGTATGTAGGTCTTTGGTTATTCGGGTCTTCTCCCACGTAAAATTGGAAGTGTCTTGGCGACGTTTCGACGAAGTCTCATTCGTCATCTTCAGGCTGGTGTTCTCGGCTTCGTGCTTCCAGGAGCAATTATATATATATATATATAATTTATATTTCATGTTTTTAGACCACCTATCTCCCTCAAGAAGAGTCTTTGTTTTTAATATAATGCAAAGTTATCAAAATAATTTTTTGTCCTGGTCACGTTTTGTTTTTTTAACACCATCTGACACCATCTATTTTTGGGAGTAGAGCCCTTTGTTTACAACTTAAATACCAAATGCAAACCCTGAACCCTTGTGCAATTGAATTTAAAGAAAGAAACTTGATAAGCCTCTCAGTTGTTAGCTAAAATCAAGTGTATATAATTAACCATATTATCTGTTAAACAATCAGGATAAATTTATTTCTCTAAAAGTAGCAAAGTTGTGCTACGTTATATGTAAGTTTTGCCCACAAATGATTGCCACAGTTATTGATGTCAAGGGATATTTTCGTTTCATTTGTTTTACAAAATGTAAATTTTTATTGGTCTATGACTCAGTTTTATTCTGTTCTATAATCAACCATAATAGTGCAGTAATTGTGTTATCTCATATTAAGTCACTTTGGTTAGGGGGCCGTTATCAAATTAAATATTGAATGTTTAATGTCTTTCTTTTTGCAGAGGACCTGCTGGAGTCAGAGCTCAAGCCTTGGACAGTGGTGGGAACTTGATTGATGATTTTGTGTTTGATAGTGGAACTGGAGACATTGCTGCTCGAATACTCCATGTCAGGAATGCCCCTTCACCTGCTGCTACATCCTCCCTTGCCATTGCAAAAATGATAGCCAATGAGGTGGAGCAGAGATTTGAATTGTGACTGGACGGTGGAGACTTGGGCCTCTTGGCTCCTCCTCCTCTTAGCTACTATGACAGGCAAAGAAAAGGGCTGTTTCTTGTTTGGAAACAGAGGATTAGAAAAAGGAATCACCTACTAATTTGCTATACAAAAGCATCAAATATGACCACGATCAGTATCACAGCACTGAAACTATTTAAAAGGATAGGAAGATCCATTAAATGTCATATTACTTTGTTAAAGGAAAATGGTGTTTATACATTAGAGCAATTAGCAAACCAGAATCTTCCTCCTTTTCCTTAAGAGACCTGGCTTGTATCTAAATAAAGTTCTGTTTCCAAATAAGAGTAATAAGGAGGATACTAGACCAAGAGAGCCAGTTCTGCCTAGTTTTTCTGTTTCTTATTTACACAAAGAATCAGTGATGGGCTTAGCATTTTAAAAATAAGCAAGCAAGAGATGTGGTTGTAGACTTTTCTTCAATCTTAGAATCACCTGAAAAAAAGTGGAGTCAATAAACTGTCCATCGATCACGGTATCAATAGAAAAGAATATTTGTGCGCTGATGATGTTACCTGATTGGTTAATGAAAGATAGTGGATATTATAAAAATAACTGGTGCCATTTTTAGCAGACGTTATGCTGTAAATTTCCAGGAAAAAGATATTAGTCAAGCGTCTTTGGTCTCCAGCTTTTATTTTTAGCAAAGGAATGCTGACAAAAATACAAGCAGCTGTTGGCCAGAAGTAAAGCATTATCCTTACCAAACTCATTGAAGAAAAGGACAGCAGGTTCCAAATACTGGTAGTAAAACATGGCTTTTGTCTTTCCATGTAAATATTGCCTCTATGATTTGTCTCTAGGGGTTTTTTTTTCCTTTTGCTTTCTCATTGCTAGAAATTAGCATTCTCTAAATTGCTAACTAATGAATCAGAGATCATTTCCTGATTTGATTTGCATATAGTCTTCCTTTACTAGATGGCCCAAACATGTAAGTATTGTATGTGACTGAATTTGGTATGTTCTTTTAAAATAAAAGTTAATGGAATATGATGAGATAAAAGCATCGATCCAAACCATAATTAGAAGTCATATAGAACTTTATATTTTAGTCAATAATAAAATATAAAAAGCAATGCATAAATGTGGGGGTGATGAACAAGGAAATTTTAAATGAGTTTCTTTTTAACTGAGTTTTAATGTACTGTACATTATTTTCTGTTCATCTTCAAATAGAATCATTGGAAGTTCCAAACATCTTTTTTGAAACACTAAATTCTCCATACAGGTAGTCTTTAATTTATGACAATTGAGCCCAAAATTTCCATTGCTAAGTAAGGTAGTAAGGTAGAAGGCTGCAAAAGATAATCACATGACCCAGGGACACTGCAATCATCATAAATATGAACCAGTTGCCAAGCGCCTGAATTTTGAACATGTGACCATGGGGATGTTGCAATAGTGGCAAGTGTGAAAAACGGTCATAAATAACTTTTTTCAGTACCATCACAACTTTGAATGGTCACTAAATGAACTGTTGTAAATCAAGTACTTGTATGTGTAATAAACATGAGACTTGACTTCCCTTTTTTAACCATTCCACTCCCATCCCAATTATCGAGAGCCTGTGTGTTATTAAGCAAGAAAGTTAAACCTAGGAAAGCAAAGTACCTGCTACACAGAAGTAGATAGAAGTTTCTAAAAACATTTTCATGTAGTACAATTTTTTACCAATAGGTTTTTGGTCTGGGTCTTGATCCCATCAGACTGCAAAACAAATAAAAATTGTAAATTGTCAAAAGTCACATTTGATGGAGTATAAAGAAAAAATTATCAATAATGTTTCAGTAGTGGAATTCCTAATGAGATATGGTAGTAGTTTTTATTTTGGCAGGAACTGTGGAATCATCTGTTGGGATACTTCAATTAGGCTTTCTGCATTGAGCAACCCTGAACAGAATTTCTGCACTCTAGACTTCTTGATCTAGATTTGGATTTACATGAACAGAAAACTACTTTGCTTATTTGGCAAAAACTAGTCATGTTATCTTGTTAGGCAGAAAATAATGTTTTCTACTGCTCCTCTACCACCACATAAAATGAGACAAGGAGAGGGTATTTAGAATGTGATGTTTGTCTCTGTAATTTATTTTTATTTTATTTTTATTTTAAATTTGATTTATATGCCGCCCTTCTCCGGAGACACAGGGCGGCTTACAATGCGTTAAGCAATAGCCTTCATACTTTTGTATATTTATACAAAGTCAGCTTATTGCCCCCACAATCTGGGTCCTCATTTCACCTACCTTAGAAAGGATGGAAGGCTTAGTCAACCTTCAACAAATTATTTATTTATTTATTTATTTATTTATTTATTTATTTATTATATTTCTATACCGCCTTTCTCCCGTAGGACTCATGGCGGTGTACAGTCAAGAAAAATATAGACACACAAACATCATAAAATTGCTAATTAAAATTATTACTTAGTTTAATAATTTAATTGAAGCAAATATTTATGTACTTAATGTTATTTTATTTTCATGTCATTTCATATTTCACTATTATCTGCCACTATGCTAGAAATTTCCATTTTAAGTATGGAACATTCACCTTCTGACGTTAGAAAATCCACATCCTAGCAGTTTATAGTCTTTCCCTAAAATGTGTGTGGTTTAGAACCTTGGCCATCTATAGGATTCTTTGATGTATAGGATTCTACTTATAGCATATTTATAAATTCCTTAAGCTATTAAACAGTTTACTATTTGACTTTTTCAAGATTTTAAAATTTAATTTTAAAGAAATTAAGGTCCAAATAAAATATATTTAGGAATCGGTGAAACAATATCCCAATATCCCAGCGTACAGTTTTAAATTAAAGTGGAGCTACAATGTTTTGAGAGCCTATGGTACAAAACAAGCTGCAAATCTCACTGCATCTTTGGTTTTGATTCCAATGAAGAGAGAAAAAATAGTTACACAGGTCAAAAATATGTCAGAATACAGGAATTTTTCTATACACAGATTGTTACCCAGCATATTCTATTCTAACCAGTGGTTCCCCAATTGTTGACTGGGTCAAGCAAAACCTACGATCTACCACCAATGTATATCTCAGAGGGGAAAAAAATTGTATTAAGATTCAGAGACATATATAATCATTGCTTCGTAAATCAAAGGGTGTATACATGTTCTGTATTTATTGGGTATTTTTACTATAAAACAAGCAGAAGTATTTCTACTGCGACTAGTTAAGAAATTTTGTGTACAATTCACCTGCATTTTCTTCATTTTGAAAACTAAAGGTAATCTTAGTGGATTAAATACTTTCATAAAATTCTTACTGCAAAAACTACACGGATACATGTGTTCCAGAATTTAGTGAAAAATAACTCGGAGAAAACTTCTACTTCCATTTATGCATGGTGATTAGAGTTGAATTATCAAACATACAAACTCTGGGTTATACATCACTATTCCACAGTAAAGTCTGCAATATCTCTTGTATGTTCCCTATGAAATATATTGAATGGCATTCATCAAATACAATACTAGCAAGCAGAGTCTCCATGTCAATGTCTTTACAAAGAAGGAAATTATACATCTAAAAGTCAAGTTCTTTGTCCTCCATGATATGACCACCACATCTAGCCCAATGTGTCCTTTACATGCAAGATACTATCAAAGGCATATTTCTATGCATTAATAGTAAAGTTGAACAAATCAAATATCCAACATTCAAGAGAATTCAGTGTAAAACGGCATTGAACTGTGCACTTCTGTTCAAAAATTTGGATTCTGGATGTAGCTGCCCAAGAAACAGCCCTTAATGAGTTTGGCCCATCACAAAAGGAATGTTATTTTTTAAAATATATTTTGGGATGTGATGTTTTTTTCTTTTGGGATTATTGGTTTTGCTCTTGGCCCAAATCTAAAGCAAAAAGAACAGGGTGTTTTAATCTGTAATGTACATTAGTTTATATCAGATCGGTAATTGGATGCAAGACAATGTTATTTAGCAAATTACATTGAATTAACTTTGGCCCAAAGTTTTATTTTAAGTAGTTCACATGCCATACATTGTCAAAATATATAGAAAATGAGGAATGGGATTAAAGAATATTCTTCCACCACCTGAAGTTTGAAGTGACACATCTTTTAATTCAGAGTGCATATTTTAATTCCGTATCTTCATTTAGATTCATTTTTCCTGAAGTATGGAGGCATTGACTGAGATGCCTTAAGACTATTAATACACTGTGTACACTTTCTTTTCTGTATTTTGGTTTCCACTGAATACACATATGGGCTTGTATTTTGAATGCAAAAACAGCTCTGCAATAGTTATATGATTTAGAGGGCATTTTCAAGAAGTTTGCGTTATTCCAGATGACTCAAAGCTTTTTGTACATTACCCCATTTCTACAGCTGATGGGAAAAAAATACTTTAGCATAACTCCAAATAAGGAATATGGATTGAATAACTAACTTCAGTATTGGTTTATAAAACAAAGTTTTTTCTTCATTAAAAATAATCCTGAGCTAAATAGAATACTAATACATGGCCAAGAAGCAAACTAAGGTCTCACTCCCATGCTCATTTTCCAGGACATAAAACGCACCAAACTAATCCAAGTTATATATAATCATGATTATCTAATAAACCATAGCTTGATGAATTTACTATACGCAAAGTTTTAAAACATGATTTATAAAATATTCTTAGCATAATTAACCCAATCATACTTAGCATCATGATTACAAACCCAATCATATTATTTTTGGGTTATTTCTGAGCTAAGCCATGCCAGTTATTTTACACAGTTGTATGTTCTGCTTGATAATCTACAACAGAATAAATAAAAGATTTCCAATAGGAAACTTAAAAGAAAAGGCTGTAGAGCTTGTTTTCAGCAAGTAGATTTGTCAATTGTATTTTAATTGATTAAATGGAGGCAGTCACATTCAATTAAGGGAAACAATGTTGAGAATTGATAGTATGCTTGTTAAATATTAAAATACCCAGGCTTCCTTCAAAAAGTCCTCTATACCATGCTTTTATAATAGCCATATTTATTTCAATTTAATGTATATAGGAAGTGATATGGAATAATACAATAATAATAATAATAAACAACTCTATCATGGTATTTATTTAAAGGCTCATTCAGATATGCTAGTCATCCCTTTGCAACTAGGAAGTAATGAGTGCATATTTGTAAACCGAGCTGAACTTCAGTCTACCATGTCTCCTGTAAAGTAGTGAGGAAGAGGTATGGAGCCATAAAAATTATTTATCCCTGAATCAGATGAACCACAACAAAGGCAGTTTTCCCCATTTTTTATTTTATTTCACTATCTTCCTTTCTTGTGTGCTCTAACCACCATCCACCAAAATTCCAGGTTTCTTTTTCATAGCACAAGTGTCTATCTCTCTGTCTTAATTACTTCAAAGCAATCATCTTATCCATCAGGCATTTCGGATTCCCTATCTGCATCACTACAGGTTTGTTGTGATCCTTCATTTACCAGTCTATCACTCAGATCATAATAACTCAGCTCAGGTGTATAACTAGGATGCCGAACTCGTTGAATGTCTTCCTTACATTTCTGAAAGGATGATTCATCTGTTTGTTGATAATGAGATGCTAGCACTTTCCCAGTTTTAAGATTTATCCAGCTTCCTTTTGGCATGGATAATGAATCATAAATGAGTGCGGTGTCATATTCCATCTCTACATAAGCTAAGGATTGTGTACTGAAAACATCCGTACTTACATGAGAAACTAACACTTTCTCAACTTCATCAATACTCTGCACTTCATCCCAAGATTGCTGAATGCTGAGATCTGATACAGTAGTTTCAGATGGTTTATTGCTACTACTGGTTTGCTGATCAAATTTTGCTTCATTCAATTTCACGTCAGGTATGGGTGGTTTGGGACAACCTGCAGAATTTCTATTGTTCTCCAAAGCTGTTTTACTAAGCAAGCTTATACTTGTCTGTTGGCTATGATTTATCAGTACTTTTCCAGTTTTTCTGTTTAGCCAGACACCATTTTCTAGAGAAATTCTGCTATATGTCTGCAGAGCTTCATCTTCTCCTTCTACATATGATGATGAACTGTCAAGGCTACTCCTGCTTGGAGACTGATAAGACTGCTGTGCATCATTTGAGGGTGTGCTCCAAAGAATGTCATTATAGTGAAATTCATGTTTCACAGACTGCTTCCTTCCTTGATGGAGTTCCTGCTCCACATCCAATTTGCTGCTTATTTGGAGAGCCATCCCTTCTTCCTGTTCAGAGGCAATTATTTCTTGCTGTTGGCTGGTCTGCTGGGATGATATATCTTCTGCCCATTGAGAAGTTTTTCTCTTCTGACTAGCTTGTTGAGTTGTTACCATCTCCGCTTCTTTGCTGGCCTGTTGAGATGCTTCTATCTGCTGGCTATCTGGTTGGGATGTTGTCACTTCTGGCTGCTGGCTGGTATGTTGGAATGGCAAATCTGCATGCTGGCTGGGTTGGCAATATTCCACCACCTCGGCCACTTTGGATATCACCATCACCATCTCTTGGTCAGATAGCTGTGAAGCTAATAACGCAGGCTTTGGAACTCCATCTATTAAAGCATCCTCCTGTAGATGTCCTCTTTGGGACTGCAGCAACTTCTCTTGTTGGTTTCCCACAATGCATTCATCTTTGCAGGACTCCTGCAATTCTTTTTCTGCTTCATTACTTTCAAAAGATATTAGTTCTTTCTCTTTAATCAATGCTGCTGCTGCCGCCATCTGATTCTCAGGCTCAGACTCATCCTTACAAGTATCTTGCTGTGCTATAATTTCCTTTCTGTCATCCTCAACACGGTGTATTTTATCAAGTTCAGTCTTTCTTTCTTTAGGTGTGGCATTCCTAGCAAAACTTCCCATTGGTGTGTGATTTACTTTTCTTGCTCTATGCTCCTGAAGCCAACTTCTTTCAGTTTGTTGACTACTACAGGTCATTAATTTACCAGTTCTTCTGTTTTTCCAGGTATTCATTCCAACTGAAATAATGCTGTATGTTTGTTGAGCCTTTGAAGCGCATGAAGGTTTTTGTTTTGAATCATTTATGTCACTTTCAAGAGTATTATCCTCAGCCACTTTGTTCACTTTATCTGCAACCAGCTGATGTTCTGCCTCTACCACCAAAGGTTGTTTACTTTCCCATTGAGGCAGTAATGTAGTGGATTGCTGGCTTATACTCCAAGACTCAGGCATGCTGACTTGTTCACTATTTCTCTGGGATTTGGGCATGATGAGTGATTCACTACACCTTTGAGATTCTGATGTATCAGGCTTCACACTGTCCTTCCTATATCTGGATTCAATCAATGGCTCAGTGCTTCTTTGGGGTTCAGGGATGGCAGGCTGTTTGCTATCCTTTTGGGACTCAGATACAGTAAGTTGTTCACTGCCCTTTGGGGGTTCAAGTTCATATGGGTGATCACTGTCTCTTTGGAATTCGGGAATAGTAGGCCATTCACTATTATTTTGGGATTCAGATACAGTAGGTTCATCAAACTTCCAGGACTTAGGGCAGATGGGCTGCTCGTTGCATTCTGATGATTCTGGAATAGCAGGCTGTCCACTGCCTTTCCGAAAGTCAAGCAAAGGGGGATATTCACTGTCCATTTCAAACTCTGAAGAAATGGGTTGTTCACTGTCCCTCTGGGACTCAAAAACTGGAAGAAGATCTGCCTTCTGGAACCCACATACAAGACGTGGTTCAGGAATCGTATGGGATACAAGTGTTTCACTAGCTCTCCTGGAATGGGGCAAGTTGGGTGGTTCACTAGAGTTCTGGGACTGGAATATGCTGGGGGGTGCACTAACCCTGCGGGTATGGGGTATGTTGGAAAATTCCAAGGCCCCCTGAGGTTTAAGCAAGGATGGTTCATTGGCCTCCCATTTCTCATGAAATAATTCACTAGTTTTTGATTTACTTATAAGAGTCTGTTCACTAGTCCTGTGAAGCTGAATGATGTTAGGTGGCTCATTGATCAGCTGGGACTCAGTTTCTTCACTGGTCCTCAAGGATTCAGACACTGTACATTTTTCACTACATCTTTCAGATACAGGAAAAAGAGTTTCTTCGCTGCTCCTTTGGGAGTTAGCAGGAATTGGGTAATCAGTGGCCTTTGGGGATTCAGATAAAGTGGGCTCTTTGTTGCCTTTTTGGAATTTTGTGGTAGCAGGCACCTCTGTACTTTCCCCAAACTCTAATATGGATTTGTTGCTACCCCTTTGATATTCTGGAATGGTGACCTGGCCACTATCCTTCTGGGAATAAAGCATGGAAAACTGTTCACCATTTGTTTGAGATTTTGGAACAAAAGATTGTTTACCTTTCCAAGAGTCTGATATAGCAGGCAGTTCACTTGCTTTCTCAATTTCAAGGGATATAGACTGTTTGCTGCTTCTTTGGGATTCTAAACTTGGGGAGTGCTTACTGTTCTCATGGGACTCAAGCACAGCAGCCTGTTCTCCACTTCTTCTGGTCTCAAATGCAGTATACTGTTCATTAATCCCTGACTCTGAACAAATTCTTTGAGATTTTTGAACCCCGGGCTCATTACTTTTTGATAATGATTCTTTACTGGCAAGTTTCTGTTTTTTCTCTCTATATTTCTGAAGCCAACTATCATTAGTCTGTTGACTCTGGTTTTGCATTAATTTGCCAGATCTTCGGTTTAACCAAGTAGTTTCCTCCAGTGAAATGATGCTGTATGTCTGTTGACCAAATGACATCTTTTGTTTCAGTGGCATTATCCTATTCTCAGAAGTGATAATCCCAGGGGGCTCCTTTGCATCATCAATCTTGTTTTCTGTTCCTAGGCTACCATGGTGTGATTTTTGCTCTAGTTCAAATAACATATCACTCTGATCATCTTTTTTTTTTAATTGATGGCTATCGTGTTCAAATTCTTTTAACCCAGCTGATGGTCTGCTGTGATGAACTTGCCGATCTTCAAGAGGGAGACTACTGTGTCGAAATTCTTGCACTTCATTTTGCTGGCTATCATGGTGAGAGTCTAGTAAATTCGCTGGTAGACTGCAAGAGCGAAGTTCTAGAATGTCAATTGGCTTGCTTCCTTGGAGAAAATCTTGCTGTTTTTGTGGCAGACTATCAATGCAAAGATCTGAAATAACAGGCTTACCTGTTTTTTGCAAGTCATACTGATGACTATCATGGTGAGATTCTTGCATTCCTAATTGTGTTCTAATGTTTGCAATGCTAACTGTATCAGTCTGTAAACTTTTTTCAAACAACTCTCTTTTCAGACTCTGAACACTATCAGTCTGCTGAGCTTGGTCAATTTTAATTTTCCGTATTTTTCTACGTCGCTTTGGTTTTTTTTCCTCTGATTTTGTTTTTTCTGTTCCTACTTGTTGGCCTCTTAGTTGGGTCTCCTGCTGTACTCCAAATATTTTTGGCTCTTGAATATTATATTGGGATTCTAGTACTGCAGGCTGTTGACTATCTTGCTTTGATTCTTGTCCCTCTGACTTTTTATTAATGTCCTGAGATTCTTGTTCTGTAGCTTGTTGACTAGCTCGCTTTGATTCTTGCCCCTGTCGCTTTTGAATACCATGCCAAGATTCTTGTACTGCAACAGATCGACTACTTCGCCTGGATTCTTGTTCCTCTGGCTGTTGAATACTATGCCAAGATTCTTGTACTGCAACAGATCGACTACCTTGTCTGGATTCTTGCTCCTCTGGCTGTTGAATACTGTGCTGAGATTCTTGTACTGCAACAAAACAACTGCCTTGTCTTGATTCTTGCCCCTCTGGCTGTTGAATACTGTGCTGAGATTCTTGTACTGCAACAGATCGACTACCTCGCCTTGATTCTTGCCCCTCTGGCTGTTGAATACTGTGCTGAGATTCTTGTACTGCAATAGATCGACTACCTCGCCTTGATTCTTGCCCCTCTGGCTGTTGAATACCATGCCAAGATTCCTTTACTGCAACAGATCGACTACCTCGTTTTGATTCTTGCCCCTCTGGCTGTTGAATACTGGGCTGAGATTCTTGTACTACAGCAGAACAACTGCCTTGTCTTGATTCTTGCCCATCTGGCTGTTGAATACTGTATTGAGGGTCTTGTACACCCACAGACTGACTATCCCTGCCTGATTCTTGTCCCTCTGACTGCTGCATACAATGGCAAGATTCTTGTACTATATGCCTTTGAAAAATTTGTTCCAATTCTTGCCCCTGTAGCTGTTGCATACTATGTTGAGATTCATGTAATACAGGTTTCATTTCAGAAGCCCCAGAAAATGTTAACAATGTTTCAGTGTTTAAAGTTTCTTTTTCTGAATTGTTTCTTATTATGGCTTGATGAAAAGGAAGCAAAAGTTCTGCAAGTGTTTCTGGGCCCCAAACAATACTGGTTTGCTGATAGCTAGATATCCTCTGACTTGTTCTTTCACAAATACAAGTCCTTTCTTTGTTCAAAGGCTGTCCCTGAGAAAATGTTTTGTTTGGTAGATTTGGAACACAAATGGCTTGCTTGCTGCTGTGCTGAGATTCCAATCTATTTATATCTTGGCTACCATGGTGTGTGACTTGTGTCTTTATTTGCTGACTATCATACTTTTCTACTTGTTTGGTTCCATCTTGCACACAAGCTTTTTTTATTTCTGTCTCTTCAGGAAAAATAATCTCCTGTTCAAAGCCCTCTTGAAAAGACTTTGGGGTTTGTAAAGGCTGGCAAGCAACAGGCTGATTATTACAATAGGATTCTTGGTCTTGGAGTTGAGGGCTGTTGGACTGTAATTGTTTCTTAAGAGGTGTTACACTACTTGTCCTTGCAGAAATATTTGTCTGCTCACTTTCATCCATTATTTCTTTTCGTCTAAAAATGCTTACTTTGCTATCTGTTTGCAAAGTCTTGTCCACCACATTTTTTTCAGAAACCTTTCTAGGTTTTTGTTCCATTACTTGCACAGAATATCCACTTTTCTGATAGTGACTGATCTGAGTATAATCCTCATTTGTGTTAGAAGTAGGTTCCAGATTCTCCAAATTGAGTATTTCCTCATTCCCAGGATTTATCTGGGCAAGTACAATTTCAAAATCACTCAACTTTTCTTTTAGCAAATTTACTAAATTAATTCTGAGGTCCTGAGGTACCAGCTTTTGCAGCATCAGCAAGCCAAATCTCCCTTCTGAACCAAGCTGTTTTCTTTTAAAAAGCTACATGTAAAAGAAACATAAGTGCTACCTTTTCTGATCCCACTTCATAACGATTAATTCTTTTCATTAGGACTGTGACTTGGATGTAAGTTGAACCATTTTCTAGGTGGTGATAAATCTTTGTTGAGTGCGTATTTCTTATTTACAGCCAGTTGGAATCATGGCCTTTTATGTCAAAATACTAGTTCTAGATTAAGGAGTTAGCAAGTAATTTGTCTGATGATGGTTTCCAGTTCTTAGGCCAACTGCCTTTGTTCTACAAGCATCATAAATGGTCTGTGACATCACTGCACACTGTGCTCCAATCATTTATCTTATAGTTAAACAAGATTCTAAGTCCAAGCCTTTAGAACTAGGAATAGAGTTCACTTTTGCCATTCAAGAGCAGCAACTGAAGCCTCAACTATTCTTCTTACTGCCTTCTAAAGAAGTGATTTTACAAAAAGGTAAGTAATAATAATTTCCTTTAACGAATTCTTAAGTGTTGCCTTAAGGAAATATTGTTGAAAACAATCGGTTTGTAAAGTGCAAAACTGATTGTTTAATAATTTCCTTTCACCAGATTTTCTGACAGCCTTTACCAACTTCATTTCTTGGCTAGGAATTATGAGAGATGCAGTTCAGCGAGAGAGATGGCATTACCTATTAATTCAACAATTGCTTCCAATGTGATGTTCCCTCATTAAGGACCAAGGCCATCTGGCAGAGCCAGATCTTCAGGGTCCTGTGAAAGGACAGAATGGTGGATAAGATGTTCCATAGGGCAGGAGTCACAACAGAGAACCCTTTCCTCCTGGACTCCACCAGCCTAGTGTCACTGCCCATCAGAATTATACCTGGAGTCTACGTTATCAAAATTGTAGAAAGATTAAAATATTTCAATGCATCCTTGAGAGAGGAGATTGACTTTTAAGGAAGGATTGGTTCACACTCCCCTCAAGAATCACTAGATCCTACCATACTGGGCAATTTTTTTAGGGGCTGTTGTGAGGAAGGTGGTCATGCAGCAGCCTTAGTGGACTCTGGATGAAGCCATTAGTTGGACTCCTTTCTTTTAGGATTCAGACCTAGACATGGGATAGAAACAGCATTGGGTACAATTTTGGATCATGTCTGGCAGGAGAGGGATAGAGGATGATGCTCCCATCCTGGCTCAACCTCTAGCCAATTTCTGATATGTGGGAATGACCTTGGAAGCCAGGGCAAGGGGATTAAAAGGCAGTTTAGCCAACAGCAGGAATGTGATTGGGGCAAGAGGCTCAGAAGAGTCCCTCCTTTGGGGGCTGTAAAGGATTAGATGGGGAAGGGGAAGTGCTTTCAGCTTTACAGGGTAGGATAGAGCAATCGGGAAACCCAACCTGATGAATTAATTCTACATTATTGTAAGATTACATTAAACAGAATCTTGTAAGTCTGGAAGTACTCCTGTTCCCCTCCTCCCCTTGACTTGAAATAGATATGGATTGGCAACGGAGACGGTAAATGTGTTGAACTTCAACGCTCCACAATACTCTGGCAACACAACTAACGGAAAGGAGATTGGGGGAGTATCTCTGGAAGGTACCCGAGGGTGATTTTAGGAGAAGCTCGATCGAAGGAGAGGGCGGCAAAGGATTAGGCAGCTTCTGGTATCAAAGCGCGAAGGGCCGCCTAACCACGAAGCCTCCTATTTCTTACTAGCCTCGGCCTTCCTGGTACTACGATCCCTCTCCGCCCGCACTTCACTTGAGCGACTGTCGAGCAAAAAGCCATCCTGAGGGAAAAGCAAGGCAAGCCAGCGGCCCCACCTCCATTGAGTATCCGAAGGGGCCGCCTTCTTTTCCCATTGGCACTTGCCCGACAGGCCGACTCCCTCTTCCTCCGGTCCTCTTCCCGGGCCGCTAGAGAGCGCAACTGGACCCTGGCCCGGTTGCTTTAGGCCGGCCTCTGCGTTTGCGCAGTGCTCGTGAGACCGAGGCAGCCGCGGCCCAGGCTTGGGAAAGTGGAGCGGCGGCGGCGGCGCCTGCTGCGGCTTGCGGCGGGGCCGGCGGCTTGGGAAGACGCGGATGTGACCGCCGTTGGCCGGGCCTGCGGGCAGGGCCGGGGAGCAGTTGGAAACAGCTCGGTGCCCCTCCCCCGTCATCCCATCCCAAGGCGCGGGAGGAAGAAGAGGGGCTATGCAGCCGCCTCAGCCGCCCCCCTACGAGTTCCTCAGCGAGGAGAACGGGCAGAAATGGCGGGGGCTCCTCGTGCCGGCCCTGCGTAAGGTCAGTCCCTCCTGGCGGCGGCGGCATCCTGTCAATGCGGGCGCGCGCTCTCGCACGCGGTCCTTCAAGGTGGGGAGCTGCGGAGCAACCGCCACCCCCCCCCCCGCGGGGCCGCCTCCGTTGCCAGGCGTCTCCCGGACAGCGGGATCTTTCCTCTTGTCAGTCGGCAAAGTACTCTCGCTCCCTCCCTCCCTCCCCTGCCCCCCCTCTTCGGCGTGCTTCAGTTTACCTCACGCGAAGGGTCCCTTTCCGTGCCTTAGGGAGCCGCCCCCGTCAGGGCACGCCCCCTTTAACCTCTCCATAAAGCTGCCCTGCCTAAGCCAAATGCTCTCCGTGGCCCCTCAGGCGCCAGGAGATCCTGCTGAGGAGCTTTCTTTTTCCGCCACCTATTTCTCACAACGTATATTGCGTTGCAGGTGTGATGTAGGGCTTCAGAGCCTGCTCTGTATCGTGCGAGTAGACTGAGGGGCTTTGGGGTCGGTCGGCCGCCTCAGCTCAAAGCCGCCTTACCTCACAAGGTTCTTGTGAGAATATTCGTTGTGAGTTCCTGGAGTTCAACGTCAGTAAAACCCAAGGACTTATCTGCAGGGTTATAAGAGGGAAGCTGTGGCTGTGTGGAAATTCCCTAATGCTTTCCCAAGAGAAACTTTCTTACTTGTTGATAATTAAACTTGTGTGTGCTGCCTTACTTCCAAGGACTTTAAGTCTATGTCGGCAGGGTCCCTCTGGTTTTTACTTCTAGGACCTGCCCATCTTGTAATTGCAAATTGGGGATAACTGAATTCAGTTGCTTGCAGTGGAGTTTCTCACTAATGTGCATTATTGCTGTGGGGAAAAAATAGACTGTTCTGTACATTGACTAAAAACTCCTGGAGTTCATTGTTTCTAACAATGAACAAATAATATAATGCAGGTAATCCTTGCTTACTGACTACTTCATGGAGTGACTGAAATTACGATGACACTAAAAAAACCTCTCCGGTCGATCTTCACAGTTATGACCATTGCAGAATCCTGCAGTCACATGATCACCATTGAGGTGCTTCTCAACCAGTTTGTGACAGGCAGAGTTAATAGAGAAAGTGGACATAAATTCATAAATTGTGATAATGTGATTTTTTTCTTGTATATACTAACCTTGCAACTCAACATCTCTTAACTCAGATCCTTTTCAGATTATTAAATTATTTTACCGAGCATTCTTGCTGGCATAATATAAATTGTAATCCAGGACCTGGGCAGCTTGTTGAGGAAGATTACAGTAACTATATGTTGTATGTTCTTTTTACATGGAACTGCCAAAAGATTCAGATGTTTTTCTATACAATTACACGGATCATTCTATATTATTCTTTATTGGCTCCTTGTATAGACACACTTCCTGCCTTGTATTTACCTCTTCTGTATGCACATTGATATTGTGATCATATTGATCATCATGGTCCTGTAAATTTTTATGTAAGAAAGGAAGTTGAGTAGATTTGTATGTGTATGGAAACTGCAAATATAGTAGGCATACTCAAACACACTATAAAGATATGAAAGGGAGACACAAACTGCAGAATTTGAGGTGTTTGTACTGCATGATGTTGACTATTGTTTGAATAAAGAATTCAGTCTAGGTACGATGCTGGTCCAGACAATGTAATGTGATTTGTGTATTTGTTTTTGACTCAACAAGAATGAGTCCTTTTGCTCTGATGGATTCATAGTAAGCCTAGCATGGTGAATGAATTAGTAATCTGAGTCATTGACTTATCTGTCTGTACACATACCAATTTTTTTATCCTTCCATATCTAGGGTATTTGTTACCAGTCAAAATCTAGTCACAGAATCTGCCTTTCGTCTAAGAAACTGAGGAATGCCTTGATTGTCTTGTATTGTTTAGTATAGTTTGATTTTTGTAACATAGTATTACATTTCAGGAAAAGCACAAGAGTTTTGTGCTTGAACTGAGATGGAGCTTTCCATATATTAAGAAGTCATGATGTGATTCTAATTGTACCATTAGCAGTATCTGTTTCTTTTTTGAATAGTTTTCAAAACTCAGAAAAAGACAAGCAGGAGAACTATATAAGCATTTTTCTTTGACCTAGTTCGTGTGCTGAACTAAGACATAATGGATTTATTTGATTTATTATGTTGCATGAATCCATGAGTCTATAACACATACTTTATGGCTTAGTGCACTTTGTGTACTCAATCATTTGTGGATTGCTTAGTAAATCAAGTTAAGTACTTAACACTGTACGTGAACCCAGATATATATTTTGGCCTAATTTATTTTGTCCACAAATTGTAATTGTATTGTAATTTGTAAACCATCATTTATACTTTGGGTATACATCCCTCTCCCCCCATCTCCATATTTAATGGCAAGTGAGCATATTTAGAATGTTGAGAAGATGTCATAGGCACTGTCACAAAATAATTTCATGATATTTTGGTTCTTTGCAAAGAAGATAAATTGAATGCTTTGTTGTTACTGGTAGATACGTACATTTGTATGTATATATTTATGTGTGTACACATACACACTTTTTTCCCTAAGGATGCCTCCAAATACTCAGAGAAATTATGGAAATATAAGTTATGTTTGAGGCTGATACTTTGCTTTGCAACATGCTTTCCATTCATTTTTTTAATTAAAAGAATTTTTAAAAATAAAATGGGCAAGCCTGGCAGATTTCAAAGAACATGTTATTCTTCAAGAGCAATACTTTGGACTTAGCTTAGTATGTGAGAGATACCAAAACAATAATTTCAGTGAGAAGTTACTTGCTATTCTGATCATTTTAAATTTATTATAATTTGTATTATACAAATGTTATTTCTCTCCATGAAAAAAATACAGAACCCTAACCCTTCCATAAATTTTATGAAGATTTATGGTTACTGAAAAAATCATTTGATGTAACAGACAAAAACTGTTTTTCCTGGATTATCTTTCATCTGTCTGCTATTTTTGTTATAGAGCTAAATGGACAAATGTTTGTCCATTTTTTTTCTCAGTTACAATATAAGTTTGTATGTAAGAAGATTTACTTTTTTTTACTGTAACTTCAAAAAATTAATGAGGAGAGAGAAAGTAATTGAATTGGACACATATCACTAAATTAAAAAGGTAAAGGTATGTTTGAGTTAGTCTCAACTCCAAGTGACGGAACATCCAGCAGTTTTCTTGGCAATAAATGAAAATAGCTTTCTCTTGGTCGAGTGGAAATAACATCCCAGAAGGCGACAGTGGCAAGCCACTTTCCTAACTTAGCCAAGAAAAGTATTTGGAGGCTGTCAACAGGAATTGAAATTAACTAAAGGACATCTTTTTAATACTATGCTTTCATTTTCTGAATAGTTTTTATCCCAGAGCTATAATTGCACTCAACAATGAACTAAAGGGCCACTATCAGTGAGCTGTTGGACAGTATTACTTGTTCTGTTGTATGGATGTTTGGGTGGTTCGGGGTGGAGTGGGTGGGAGTGTGTTTGGGGATTGTTATGTGTGTTGGACCTGGTCTTTGGTGTTAAGTGAATTTTGTTGTATGGGTATACTGTGTATACACGTACAATGACAATAAAGTTATTTATTTCATTTATTTTTAACCTTCCATCACTTAAATAATTCATTAGTATTTACGGGGTTTTATATTTGTTCTGTGTGTACATATTTTGTGGTGTAAACTATCAGGAGTTGTCTTTTGAACCTGGTTATATACAAGCATTCTACTCCTTGCAGGAGCCTTTTATAGTCTTGAAGCCCTGTAACTCCTTATTGCTATTAGGTGCAAATTGTTAGAGAAAGATAATAAAAAAAAAATCCCATGCAAATATTTGGCATGGAATACAATGAAATAAATTATCAGTAGAAAATTTTGGGGGGGAGAAGTTAATTGATTATTGCAATACATTTTATGTGGGATTCTCCTTGAAGAAGATTCAGAAACATATTTTAGTGAAGAACATGGTGTCAAAGGTCATGACTAGTTATGGGAGATGATCATATTATGTCAGGATTATAACCTGTTAAGTCCTCTTTGGGTCAGAGGGGTATCTTTTTCTCTCATATTCGCATTGGAACCTTTTCATCAGAGACCTACTCTTAAGTACTCTCATATGCTGATATGGCTAATATAATGAGTGATTCAGGAATGGCTTTTTTTTTAGTACTCTTCTGTAAGTATGACATGCTATCCCTAGGGAAGGCTACTTTGTATTTCTACTTTCTGATTATGTACCTGAATCAGCTTTTCAAAGTTTTCAAAGTTCAAAGAAAGTTATAAATAACTGCAACTTCTCAGGGTTTGTGAGGAATGTTATAAATAACTGCTAAATTAATTTTAATACAAGTTTCAAAATAACTTATTTCAACTAGGGTGAATATGTATGCATGCATACATTTGTTTGGTTGATAGACTTCTGAAAGCCCTATATCTTCAGAAATTTAGTCATCTAAGAGGGTGTTTTCCAGAATGAGGGAATTGCAAGAAAGTACTGGGTAAAAATATTTCTGCATGATTCACAGTTCTAAATTTAGCAACATTTTTTCCATTCCCTTTCACATACCAAGGCTTTGAACAATTACAGAAGATGGTAACACTAAGTTATTAGTTAATGAAATAAAAGCTTACCTATATTCTTCTATATAAATATTCATTATTGGACATTTTATTGTGGAGCACTAAGAAAAATTAGTCTTTTAAAATTATAAGAGATGATATGGTTATCAGTATATCTGCACTCATTAATTTGTCTTCTGATTGAACATAACAAATATATCTTTCTGCAGGTTCAGCAGCAAGTCCATCCCAACCTTTCAGCCAAGGAAGATTCCCTCTTTTACATTGAGGAACTAATTCTTCAACTGTTAAATAAGTTATGCATTGCACAGCCACGGACATTTCAAGATGTAGAGGTATGAATGCAGTATATGTGAGGGCGGGAAAAGCAGGTGTTTCCTCACAAAACAATGTTAGTATGAAAAGAGGAACTCAAAAATTCAACAAATTAAATCATGCAATAGAGTATTACTTTTCTAATCCAATAACGTAGATCATGAAATAGGCAGAATTTTAAAATTGGTATGTAGATATACTGATCAATATTATCTGGTATAAGCTATTGTACATAATATAAAACCATCAAAATGTTATTTTTAGAGAGATAGTTTAGAGAGTTAGTTACTGACAGTAGACCTTTAAAGGAAGTCCTTAACTTATGACCACAATTGAAGACAGTTGTTAAGTGAATTTTGCCCCATTTTACAACTTTTTTTGCCACAGTTGTTAAGTGAATCACTGCGGTTGTCATGTTAGTAATACAGTAGTTAAGTGAATCTGGCTTTCCCATGGGCTTTGCTTGCCAGAAGGTGACAAAAGGTGATCACATGACCCTGGGACACTGCAACTGTCATAAATATATGCCAGTTGCCAAGCGTCCGAAACTCCAAATGTTGATCATTTGACCATAGAGGTGCTAAAATGGTTGTAAATGTGAAAAATGGTTATAAGTAAGTTGTAGTGCTGTTGTAACATTGAATGGTCACTAAATGGATGGTTCATTCTGTTAGTGTTCAAAATTGGTGCTGAACAAAGAGAGTTATGACTGATGTCCAAAGTTATAGCTGTTACAGTGCCCCCTTGGTCACATGATTAAAATTTGGCACTTAGTAGTGTACCTGCCCTTACCATTGCAGGGACACTGCAACTTCCCCTCACCTAACTGTCTCTTAATCTTCCAGCTACCCACCAGTTCATAAAAAGCTGCTATGGTCCTGGTGGCCTCATTCTGCTCACTGGCTACTTCTCCCAACCTCACCAGGGTTCTCTTTCCTCCACCCCATGGCCCTCTCCCAGCCCACCACAGCCAGAAGACCCAGGCCCTCTCCTTGCCCCATTATGCCCGCCTCCTTAATTACAGAAAAAGGCAAAGGTGAGTGGACTTGGGCATGATGGGGCAAGAAGAGGGCCTGGCCCTCCCAGCCCTGGCAACTTTTATGTGCTGGTGGGTGCTGAATCTCCCAAGGCCTGCCCCATCCCCTGAGGGACTATTGTAGAATTGCTTAATGACCTGCGCAATAGCAGTAGGACTTATATACGGCTTCACAGTGCTTTATTGCCCTCTCTAAGCGGTTTACAGAGTCAGCATATTGCCCCAACAATCTGGGTCTTCATTCTACTGGAAGGATGGAAGGCTGAGTTCAACCTTGAGCTGGTGAGATTCAGACTGCTGAACTTCTGGCAGTTGGCAGTCAGCAGAATCAGTCTGCAATACTGCATTCTAATCACTGTGCCACAATGGCTCTTAATACCCTGATAGCTTAATGCCACAACTGAGAGAATGGGATTGCAGTCATGGAGCAAAGTGGTCAGGTGGACATCTTGCTTAGCAACCGCTTCACTCAACGATCAAGAGTTTGGTCCCAGTTGTGGTTGTAAGTCAAGAACTACCTATAATGCTCTTCTACATTAAAGCATACAAGAGAAATTGCATCGTTATTGCAAATAAACTTATGGAAAGTTTGTAACAGAGAATCTTTATTCTTAATTCCTAATGGTGTGTTCAGTTCCTATGCATTTTGCTGTTTTCCACTCCATCAGAAAATTAAAATAATATTTTGAAAAGTATTCTGAGTCAATGCAGTGCTGCATGGCTGTTGTTTGGAAGGGGAAAAAAATACTCAGATAAATAAATGATATATTCTAGCAAAATTTAAAGAAAGGAGTCTGGCTCTCTTTTTTTATTGAGAATTTGACAGATGGGTTTTTTTGCACTTGGACAGGAGCGTGTTCAAAAGACATTTCCTCATCCAATTGACAAGTGGGCAATCGCAGATGCACAGTCAGCTATCGAGAAGCGAAAACGAAGAAATCCTCTCCTGCTGCCAGTGGACAAAATACATCCTTTATTAAAGGTATACTGGGACAAAAATATTGGTGATTTAATATGACATTTTTAATCTGCTAAATTTAATAATTTCTTCTCCTGTCCTTCGCTAAGTCACTCTTTCCTGAAAAATATGAATTGTGAAATAGCAGAATATAACTAGACATGCAAAAAAATATACTCTTTCTTGAAAGAAAAGTGTGTCCTGTGGTTAGAAAAGGGGGAAAGATTCAAGCAGAGAAAGAAATATCATTTCTAGTTGTGGGTAAAAAGAAACCCAGAATGGCACCAGCCTGACAATAGTATGTAGAATCTTATCATGGAGGTTATGCTTCTCTTTCTGCAGGATCATTGACTCCAAGTTAAAGTGTGTATCCTTTATGCCCTTTCCATCGTGAAGTAACATTATTGCGGGGCCTAGGTGTCATCAAGTGAACTTGTGTGATGTCAGAATATTTCCTCTAAAAAAGGATTATCATTTTCATAATAGTTTGCAAGAATCTCTCTTAAAACTACCAAAATTACAAAGGATTTGGGTGGTTTTGAGGAGGGAATCAGAGACATCTTTTTCAAGTATCTCATGTTGTGTAGCCTTGCATGTAAGTATCCTTGTGGTACCCAGCTGTCTGACTTTGCTCAGATAAAAGCATAATAAATGGGATTTTATACATATTCTTTTGTGTTAATTTTCAGGAGGTTCTTGGTTATAAAATAGATTATCACATGTCTCTTTACATTGTGGCTGTCCTGGAATACATCTCTGCTGACATCTTAAAATTGGCTGGCAATTATGTTTTCAACATACGACATTTTGAGATTTCCCAACAGGACATTAAAGTATCCATGTGTGCTGATAAGGTGAGGTTCTATGGAAATCCCAAATGTATGTAAATATTTCAGCTCAATTATATAGTTGTTGGGTATTCTTCTTGCTATTTCATCTTGCCATAAATAGTATCTTTGTTATAGAGCAGCTTTAAATTACATTTCTGTGTCAATAACATGTACTCAAAGAAATTATGACACTTCTCTCAAAAAATTGCATTATTAATTTATTAGTCAATAAAATATTGAATTCAATAGTTTATCAAAAAGGCCATAACTTCATATTGGTTTATAAAATATTTGCTCATGTGTAAAATATCTCTTCTCTATTTAGGTGTTAATGGATATGTTTGATCAAGATGACATTGGTTTGATTTCCTTATGTGAGGAAGAGCCTTCTTCTTCTGGTGAACTTAATTACTATGATCTTGTCAGGACTGAAATTGCAGATGAAAGACAGTATCTGCGGGAGCTGAATTTGATCATAAAAGTATTTCGAGAAGCTTTTCTATCTAACAAAAAGCTGTTTATGCCCAATGTAAGTCAGTCCTTTGCCAAATTGGCCTTTGTTGTGTGCTTTGAAATAAATTTAATTATGGTAAAAACTTCCCCCTTTTGAAATCTTATTTTAATGAGCAACAGGTAACTAAAATCTGCTTTATTGCATGTTAGTTTTCTAGTTTCTCTTTTTTTAAAAAGTGTTATTTTTCAAAAATGCAAACAAATTGTTTCTTCAGGGAATCAAAATGAATTACTTTATTCTGATGCAGCAATTAAAATAAATCATAAATAATGCATAAAAATTACAATTGAAATCTTGCCATATACTGTTACAACTGCAAGTCTTTTAAAGGTATTTCGAGACTTGGTAGCACAATACATGGAGAAGTTCAGCTCTGTGAATGCTTTCCATTCAAAAGAACTGGACTTCTTATGTAAAATGCCACTTTTTCCATAAACGTCTGTTTAAAGAACAGTAGCCGGGGCAAGCATTTTATAACAGATCAGAAGTTTGGGTAGAAAAAGAGACTATATAAAATAATTCATCAAGTCTAAAATTCTTTAGATTTGACTTACCAACATTCAAATACCTATACTTCAGCTCCCCAAATTCTCCAGCCAATTCTGGGAGTTGAAGTTCAGACATCTTAATGTTGCTAAAATTGAGAATAAACTGGTCTAAAATGATACAAAATCTGTTTTAATCTTTTGGTTTAATTTAAACTCTTGTATCAATTTTTAATCAAATAGCAGAATATTTAAAACAAATGTAAAAAGATACACATTCAGAATGGATTTTTTCCCCTCAGGATATTGACATGATATTCAGCAACATCACAGATATCCATGAATTGACAGTGAAACTCTTGGGATTAATTGAGGACACAGTTGAAATGACTGATGAAAGTAGTCCTCATCCCCTGGTTGGCAGTTGTTTTGAAGATCTTGCAGAAGTGAGTTAGCAGTGCTGTTCCATTTATTATTCAGTGGGGCATGATTAATTCAGATTTTTCGGGGGGGGATAAGAATGAATTTTTTCTGCTATGGAGGATTACTCTATTTCCCTCTCTACCTACAAATATATAATTAGCCTATTAAAGTGTAGGCATATAATACATTTATTATAAAACTTTTTTTATAATTGGGAATACAGACTTGAAGAATATACATGGTGGGCAAACCTAAAAAGTCTTTTTCTTTGAAAGCCTGCCGTATTTTCCGTAAGATGACTTTTTAACACATGAAAATCTTCTCAAAAGTCGGGGGTCGTCTTATACGCCGGGTGTCGTTCTCCTGTAGCCAGGCAGACCAGCCCGAAAGACTGACGAGCCTTAAATGGCTCTGGTGATCCAAGCTCTGATGATCCCAGCTTTGCCTGCTAATCAGGCAACTCAGCTGGGATCGCCAGAGCCCTGTAAAAGGAAAAAAATTTTCCCCCTCCAGCTTGCTTACCTTAGCTGCTAGTCGCAACGCTTGCCTTGCTTCGCTTGCCTGAATCCATTCCATCAGCAAGCCACTCCCTGCCTGCAATCAAGCAGGCAGGAGTTGTGGATTTCAACTCCCAGAATTCCTCAGCCAGCAAAACAAAGCTTCTGGGAGTTGAAGTCTACAAGTCTTAAAGTTGCCAAGGTTGGAGACCCCTGTTCTATTGGGTAAGTTTTTTTTTCCCCTTTGGAAGCTTTAAAAAAAATAGTTAATTGGGTTTTTTTTAGTTGTTCTTTTTTAGAGCTAGCCATTTAAAGTTTAGGAAGTTTTAAATTTAGTTTTCATATAAAAATAAAAATAAAATAATATTTGTGCAGTTTTCTGAGATTTAGTGTGTTTCTGTAGTGTTTCACTCTAACTACACAAACACACAAAATCTCACAAAGCTGTATGTGGAATTTTGTGTGTGTAAAGTGTGAAAGTAGTTTTTTTGAGCTTTTTTTGGCTGTGTGAGGTTCCTGCTTGTTGTATGGGCCATTTTGGGTCTAGCACAGCTGCTTTTACATTGTGGGTGAGCCAGTTGATGTTTTTTAATTTTTATTTGGTGTGTGTTGGAAGAGGGGTAGTCTTATACGGTGAATATAGCCCAAACGCTATATTTTAACAGGAAAAGCCAGGGGTCGTCTTATACGCCCAGTCGTCTTATACGCCGGAAAATACGGTACTTATTCATTATGAGTTCCTCCAGTGTCTGAATTTAAAAATACAAAGTTAATTATACAATATCTTAAATGGGAAAAGTACTATTTCAGGTATCATGTTTTCTCAGCTTATTAGCAATTAAAGAATGTCAAAGTAATGCTTTAATAATTGGTAAGTTACTGTAGTGGTTTCTTTTGTCACACGTGATAACAAAATATTCTTGCAGAAAACAATGATGAAATGGCTTGTACTCTTTCTAAAGTACTGGATTGTTGCAGAATATATCATACAGTATGTGGTCACAGCTTCCTTTTCTGCAATTTATTAGAAAATACTAATAGTTTGCCTTTCTACTTCAAAAGTCTTTGCTGATTTAGTCATTTTCTTAAAACTATGATATGTAGAGCAGTTCTTTGGAAAGTTTGTTAATATCCCCTAAGAGATATTTTCAGGCTTAATTAAACACAAGATCAATTAAACATAAATATTATCTTAAACAACCAGATCTTGATAAACTCAGTTATGGAATAATATTAAAACATGGTTTGTTTATAGAAATGCCCTTGCATTGCCCTTCTTTCTTCCCTTTAACAATAAATTCATTTCTCCATTACCTAGTTTTCAGTAACTAGAATTTTCTGATATTTAATGGCTTGCTCTAAAAACAATTTGATGAATTTTCCAACTGTGATTTGTCAATTCACACTTAGCTAATGGAAAAACAGGAACTAAATAGGAGAACTGTTAGACTATGTAATTGTATATCAAGTACATCAGTTGCATAGTCATTTTGATTTCTAAACTATAGCATGTTGTTAAGATGAACCAATATGTATGCTGGCTGGGTGTTTGAAATTATCACTGGATTCATTTTCAGATGAAAGATTTCTAGTTATTTGTGTTTTATATACTATACTTACAGTTGTATAGTGTTTAAATGTGTTTGGATAAAATTATCCTTGCTATATATTGGTCCAATTAGATGATGCTTGAGTGATTTAGATACCCCCCTTTTTTTTAAAATGAAAAATTAGTAACATCTAATTTGAATTGCACTTCATTATCCAAGTTGGATAGATGATATTCCATTAAATATGTAAAAGTAGAACAATTAAAACTTCTCTTATGTAATTAGTAATTTCTCTAAATCACATATTTTACAATGCTTATTTTATTTTTTTAGGAACAAGCCTTTGACCCATATGAAACCTTATCACAGGAAATCCTTTCACCACAATATCAAGAACATTTTAATAATGTAATGGCTAAACCTGCTGTGGCCTTACACTTCCAGGTATATATACAGATGTGAAAGTTCTAATATAAAAATAAAACAGAAAAAATCTCTCTCATATGTTAACAATCTTGATAGAATAATTTAAATTATAGAATCTGCATATTGTTGAATTCCAACCCTCATCATTTTCCACCTGTATTGCTAAAATTGTAAATTTGCAACGTTGGTAGGTCAAAACTGTAGATGGACAGAAGTATTCTTTTTGGAGAGTAGTGGCTTTCTCCTTATAACCGTGCCAGGCCCACCAGTGTTGTTCACTGTTGTCCTGATGATGGTTTCATGAACCCTGGTGTTTGCCATTAGAAGAGAGGTTTTTAATTCCTTAGATATTACCTGGATTCTTTGAGACCTCATGATGTATTAAATACCTTGTTCAGTGTGATCTTGTTCAATCACTCCTAGGAAGGGTAAAAATAGCATTAAATTGCCCCCATATGTACACAATCTGCCTGTGTAAATAGTTTTATAACCTTTTTCTGCCTTGCGAGCAACTGTTTTCAGAAACCTCCTTTATTGAAGCCTTGACACGTTTCCACATACCTGCTTTGTAAAGATCAGATTTGATATTGAATTCCCAGAATTCTGTTCTTTAAGACAGGACTGCCCACCTGATTATCATTCTATTGATTAAAACATCTGATTCTAATTTCCCCTTCAAATGAACTCATAATCCTAGCGGTTCATATATCTTGCCACATGCATATATGTAGCTTTGGATCTTTTTCCTCAATAAATAATAAACAAATATAATATTTTTGACTCGTTAATTTAATTGGGTTCTCTTTGTTCTAGGATAAAGTAGTGTGGAAAATATATGTTTTAAATAATATTTTATTATTTTATTAAAATAATATTTATGCAGAAATATTGAACATTCAAAAGGATTAACAAACTTTTAAGCACCACCATTTACACAGACACAGATGTAATACAAAAAATTAGACTTTTTTTATTATTATTTGATTTATATGCCGCCCTTCTCTGGAGACTCAGGGCGGCTTACAATGCGTTAAGCAATAGCCTTCATATTTTTGTATATTTATATAAAGTCAGTTTATTGCCCCCACAATCTGGGTCCTCATTTTACCTCCCTTAGAAAGGATGGAAGGCTGAGTCAACCTTGAGCATGGTGAGATTTGAACTTGCAGTAATTGCAGACAGCTGATGTTAATAACAGTGCTTTAGTCTGCTGTGCCACCAGGGCTCTTTTTATAACTTTCCACCTCTTCTTTTCTGGATTTCAGCTCTTCTGTCTAATGAAGAATTTTTGAAAGCTTGCAATTAATAATTTTCATTGGTCTAATAAAGATTTTTTTCCCCTTCCTTCAGTTGAAGATTGCCTATACTGCCATATAGCTGCTTTGGCTATGGGTATAGATTATGTCTATGATTTATAAAGTTCATGGTCTTCAATGGGCTATATTGTTTTCTCAATTGTGGTATTGTCTGACAAGCAAACATTGGCTGTCCATAACTTACCATGATTCTTTAGTTAACATCACAATGATTGATTTGGTCTTTACAGTTTAATTATATATCTGTCACTGAACTAAATTCTTTCCTTAGACAATGAGTATTCCATATAATCTCTAGAGCAGTAGTCTTAAAGCTTTGTGGCACTCACACAAGAGAGGATGGAAGCCCTTTGCGGCACTGCTTGCACAAGTAGACCTGCGCTCACGTACTGGTCCGCCTCTCGTGTGGCCCAGTTCCGAATAGGCCATGGCCCTCCTACAGGCTTCTCCATGCCAAAAGCTTTTGCAAAGGGATGGAAGGCCTGAAGCAGTATGAGATTGTTCCCCACAAAGCCTTTCATCCATTAGCAAAAGAAGAAAAGAAGAGAAGCCTTTGGGGGTGCAGTCTCATGCTCCTTCAGACTCATTGAGGCTGCCCAACGCTCCAAAGTGTATTTGGTGTCTTGCACAGGCTGCCTTGGTGAGTCAGCGAAGCTGAGTGGGGTGTGCTTGTCCCATTCAGCCTCTGCTCTCGTCACTCTCCTTTTGGAGCACCAGGAGTAGGCAGCTTGGCAGCCCGACGGGTGAGAGAGGGGAACTGGGCTGCACGAGCAGCAGGCTGGTGCACACAGATGCATGTGTAGCTCCATTCACACAAGAGAAAAGAAGCCTTTTGGGCACTGCATGTGCAAGTGGAGCAGCGTGCGCACATTAGCCTGCCTCTTGCATGACCCAGTTCCAAATAGGCCATGGCCCGGTAATGGGCCACGGCCTGGGGGTTGGGGACTCCTGTTCTAGAGAGACTTTAGAGATGACAAAATCTGGGTAATCTGTGGTTTGAAAGGTTTAGTTTGTTGAAATGTTCATAAAATCTTCTTCCCATCCTACTAGATGCAATAAATTATCCTAAAGGCTTTTAATGTTAGGATAGCCTGTATGGAGGATGTTTATCTATCTATCTATCATCTATCTATCTATCTATCTATCTATCTATCTATCTATCTATCTATCTATCTTTTTCACAAAACATGCATGGTATGTCATCCTCTCATAGCTTCTAGGTAGCTCACAGTATAATTTTTAGTATTTTGTCTCTTCTTCCTATGACAATCATTGAAACTAGACTTACTTTTTTCCCTTCAGTCAATTGCTGATGGCTTTAAAGAAGCAGTACAATATGTCCTACCACGTCTCATGTTAGTTCCTGTTTATCACTGTCTCCACTATTTTGAATTGCTACAGGTGAGATATGCTGTTTAAAATAAAAGTAAATTCCATATACAAGTTGAATGTGCAAATATACTAAATCTGGATTAAATAAAAATTTTGCAGCTGTTTCATACACCAAATTTGGTTATTTAAACATGTAAACTACTTACTATTGTTGTTGTTTTGTATACTTTTTCATTTTAGCTTGACTAGTGTTTGTACTGGAGTTTAAAAAATAAAATGTGGATTTACAGTATCTGCCAGCAATACATTAAAAAGACAGTTATGTTTTATTAGCATGAGTTAATAATATACCCAGCTAATAGATGAGTTTTTCCCAGCTTAGTGCTTTCCAAATCTATTGTTCTGTAGATTGTATCAGTTAAAGACTGACACCTCTTGGAAGCATCAGATTCAGGTGTGTTGAAGGCTCATTAGACTATCCTGTGTACAGGCCCCATTGGAAAAAATTTCAACTTGTACAAAAACAATAAGATGAACATTTCAAAGACTTTGAACAGTTATCCATTTTGTATAACAGCTAAGAGTTATTCTTCCATAATCAAAATATGGATATACACAACTTGCATAATGTTGGGGGTAAATACATCTAAGGCAATCAACCATGGGTGGGTAAGCAATTGGTGGTCCATTGATAGCCATTTGACAATATTGAAGGAAGTAGAAGACCTTTATTATTGCATGGGTCAGGAGGAGTACTGAGAAGATATCTACAGATCCCTCATAAATTGGGGGTGGTGGTGGTGGTGGTGTAAAATTGCTTCAATGCCTCCCTGGACATAAATTGCTTCAACTCCTCCCTTCAGGATTGCATTACAATGCACTGCATGCCAAAACAACTAATCACAGGGACAGTTATTTACCTCATGCTGTCAGTCTGCTGAACACCTAATTCTCATAGTGTTATCTAATGTCTGTGTATATTTACCCATATAGTATGGCTGTAGTATTATCATTTATCCTTCTTATCTTCTTTACTCCGCCCTATTACTGGTATTGCGACAATGATGATTCTGTTGCTTTGCATGTACACGGAGAGCTATTGCACCAGAGACAAATTCCTTGTGTCTCGTCACACTTGGCTAATAAAGTATTCTATTCTATTCTAACTACCTGGTGCTTCTTAGTTGTTTCAATTTTTACAAAGAATGTTGTCTAAATGATCCAGGATAATATGTCATACATTGTGTAAGAGAGCAGATTCATAACAATATTAAATGCAAAATATTTATGACTACTGTAAGAAATCTTGCTCTTCCTATTTCAAAACATGTCAGTGCACCAATCAGATTGAATTTTAAATTCCCTAGAATTGAATGACGGGTTACTATGTAATTCACTTTCTTGTTGCTTCCTGATTTAAAGAAAATAAATCAGTATATAATAGATATATAAAGATATGTAATAAGAATAAATTAGTACACAATGTCAGGTCTAAGAGAAATACGAACAAGGCCTTAATAATTAGTATGTTAAATTTAGCATTACTCAGAACTATTTGTTTTCATTAAAAGTGCGCAAAATGTTTTGTTCTGAAATGCTTGGAGAATGAAACTTCATGATGTTTCCATATTTCAAGATTTCTGAAATAGTTTCAAGGTTGAAATGTTCCTAAAATGTTTATATCAGCTTTTTTAGTGTTGAAAATGTTTGAAGTGAAACATTTTCTACATCCTTAACTTCTCATTATTGTAGCTACCTTAAAATCTTATTTCCTTTTCAGTATAATAATTGAAAATGAACTTGTAACGTGTGCAGGAGAAAGTGTCCAACATTTGACATTCAAAGAATGCTCTTTATCACTGCTGCTCAAAATTTAAATATAGAATTAGAAAAACCCATTATATGTCTTTTGTCGGATGCCCTGCTCTGATATCCAATCACGGTGCTTTTTAATTTATGTTTATCCATGAAAACATAGCAAAAAGTGATTTGCAACTCTGTTTGGTAATATATTCTGACTGCTATTTCAATTAGGATTTTAGAAAATTTTTAAGACGTTGTAAGTATCAACAGGATGAATTATTTGTATATGCAACTGCCTGAAATAAACACAGACTTTTATGTTTGGACTAATAATTTTTGTTCACTTGAATTGCAAAAATAATTGTTTTGTTCAGTGTGTATGGAAATGTATTCTTAGGTTGTATTTGTATTTCAAATTCTTCTCTACTAAATGAACTCTCCATAAAATTGAAATATTTGTTCTTTTCAGCAACTTCAAGAATGCAGTGAAGACGAAGAAGACTGTGAATGTTTAAAACAAGCCATCACAGCTCTCCTGAATCTCCAATGTAGTATGGAACGCATTTATAACAAACATTCACCTAGACGTCGGCCTGGGTAAGAAAATTAGTCATGGCATTGTTCTAGCTGCGGTTTAAAGTCTTTAGGAACATTAGCAAATATGTTGACATTTGAAGATAAAGGCAGATAATGTCACAGGAATTAATGCTGTGAGTCAGCACCCTGACACTTTCTTTTCCTTCTGTTAAGGCCTTTTTACACATTTTGTTTTAAAAGTAAGCATATCTGCTTTGCACAGATTACAGTTGGTAACTGCCAAATTTAATCTGATAAACTATGTTTTTAGGGAGCCTGTGTCTTGGTTCTACAACCGCCAAATAAGAAGCAAGCATCTAGCCATAAAAAAAATGAATGAGATCCAGAAAAACATTGATGGTTGGGAAGGCAAAGATATTGGTCAGTGCTGTAATGAATTTATAATGGAAGGCACACTGGCAAGAGTAGGAGCCAAGCATGAACGACATGTATTTCTCTTTGATGGTTTAATGATCGGCTGCAAAGCCAACCATGGGCAGTCACGACTTCCAGGTTATAGCAACGCAGAATACCGACTCAAAGAAAAGATTATTATGAGGAAAGTCCACATAGTTGATAAAGATGACACTTGTGAATACAAAAATGCCTTTGAGCTGGTGCCTAAGGATGAGAACAGCTTTATCTTTGCTGCCAAGTCTGCTGAAGAGAAGAACAACTGGATGGCAGCCCTGATTTCCCTCCAGTATCGCAGCACCCTGGACCGAATGTTGGATGCTGTACTATTGCAAGAAGAGAATGAGCAGCCCCTGCGACTCCCCAGTCCAAGCATCTATCGTTTTGCAGTGGAAGACTCTGAGGAGAACATGGTTTTTGAGGACAATCTTCAGAGCAGGAATGGGATTCCGATCATCAAAGGTGGAACTGTGGTGAAACTCATTGAAAGATTAACTTATCACATGTATGCAGGTATCTGGATTTCCAATATAATGTTTTCACATTATTGACTTATGGAAGATATGACCTATGAAATACTTAATTTGGAATTGTGCTTGCCTTTCTAGATCCTAATTTTGTACGTACTTTCCTTACCACATATCGCTCCTTTTGTAAGCCGCAAGAGCTCCTAAGTTTGTTGATAGAAAGGTAAATAAAAAAAAATTCCCAATTCCTTTGTGATGAATTTTGATCTCATAGTAACAATAATAAAATCACCATATTGGTAAGCTATTGTAATAATTTAAATGTTGGCACTTTTATTTTTGAGCAATCTATTTTAATGGCATTTTGTATCTGTTTTCCAGAATTCACTACATACTTAATTATATAAAGCTTTTAGAAAGGTTTATGTGGTTTGGCAATATAAAGCTGAAACAGTTTGCATTTAGTTAAAAAGAGATCATGAAGAAAGTCTGCTGGATAAAGATTTCTTTCCTTTCTTTCATTGCATTAATGCTTGGGTAATTGGTGGTTTACTACTAGTAATTATTTAAGTCCTGGTGGAACAACTGGAGCAAATATTACATGCAGCACATAGCATAAGTTGTAAAAATGTGACAACAGTTTTCATAGTGTTTTGCCCAAGCAGAATACAAGTTTGGAATTTGATACTAGGATAAAAGGATGAAAATGGATTTTCAGAAACAGTACAAATTCAGAATTACAGTATTGCGTACAATCCATTGGAAAAATGAAGGTTCAAATACTGACCTGTAACCTCTTGATTTTCTTAGAATCCTTTAGATCATTTGTTTGGTTTGCAAACTTCTGACTATGAAGAAAAGACTAGAAAAACAGGTCAAAAGAAACTGAAATAATCTAAATTGTAGTAATTGTTATGTTTTATGACAAAACTGTTTTCTGAGAAAAATGATGGAATTGCCAACATTCAAGCTTAGTCCTTAGTCATGGCTGATTAGGCTTCCATTACAGTAGAAAAATCAGTAAGAAAATGGCATGTCCACTATGAGTCTTAGAGCTGAATCCTGTTGCTGATGTACAAAGCGGGACCCAAATCAAAATTATTGAAAATAATTTGAACTCTTTGAAAAGAGATAGAAATACTTTATTTGATACTTGTTGCTGATACAGAAATATTAAAATGAATTGGATTAATGAATACATAGATCCTCAACAATGTAAAGAATGCAATATTTTAAAAGAGTTAATATCAAACTTTTTAAAAGCATTCTGAATTTTTAAGCCTGATGATTAAGATCTTGATATCAAATGCTGGATGCCAGGGAGTTACAGATCTACTAGCTGTATTTTATATATCTGTTTTGTTATATTGATTAGAACACTATAAACCACTGACTTATTGAATAAATATAACAAAAATAAATGAAGAAATTCTTCTTATTATTCCTTGTTCTAGTTATTATCACGAATGTGTTTCCAAATCTTTCTCTTTTCTTTGTATTCTGGATCTGCTGTGACTATGTTCCAACTTCTTTGTCTTTATTAGATTTGAAATCCCTGAACCTGAACCAACCGAAGCTGATAGGCTGGCAATAGAGAAAGGAGAACAACCAATCAGTGCAGACCTTAAACGATTTCGCAAGGAATATGTCCAGCCTGTACAACTCAGGTTTGAGCTTTTATCTCCTTCATGTTTTTAACTGCATTATCAAGTGGGGGAACACTGAGTGATCACTTCACATGAGAAACATAAAGTTCTTGAAAAGAAGTTCTTTATATGAAAACACTGTATAAACTCTTACCTAGAGTTTATATTCTGGTTTTTTTAAATATAATTTTTATTGGTAAGATTGAAATTAAAATAAAAAGAGATAAAGCTTGCGAATACAATTTAAACAATTCAGATTAGATATGATAGCCAATTTAGCGTTGTGGTTAAGACACCAGGCTTTAAACTGTGAGACTGCGAATTCTAGTCCTGCCTTAGGCACAGAACCAGTTTACAAAGGTGTAAAATATTTAAAGATGAAATATCTAAAAAGAGTCATCTATTTTGAGAGAAGGGCAGCTATATAAATTTCAAAAATAAATACCTGCCATTGCATGATACTAGAACATTTATGAAGACATAATGAGGGAGAAAAGAACTATACCACAAACAGTATACCGCAGTGGTATTATTTTCATTTATTTTGTTAAAGATGTGGTGGTAGTAAATTATCTCTGTGCCTAAGCATGTCTCAGAATAGATTATTCTGGGAAACTTGCAGTGTTGCATTTTTATAGTTCCAACAATTCCAACAAAACTATGATTTGTTATCATAGTAAGCCCTGTCCTTTTTTTTTCAATTGAGACTGTTTCTCACTTAAGTATATCTGTTTTACCATCAGTTAGCAAATCTCAGCTTCACTTTGAGAAAATTAAAAATAGTAAATATATATATATATATATATATATATCTTTTTTCTCTCTTTTTTTCCCTTAAGGGTATTGAATGTGTTTCGGCACTGGGTAGAACATCATTTTTATGACTTTGAGAGAGACCAAGAGTTACTCGATAGACTGGAGACATTTATTTCCACTGTAAGAGGTATACAATTTTAGTTGATAATTTTCTTTAAATGTGAGCACTCAACATTATTTCATGGTTATTTCCTAAATCCCAGTCTTTAGCTTTTTACAAATCCTGAGTGTTCTTTTGATCTGCACTTATTCATGCATCAGAAGACAATGATAGTTCCAGTTATTATGAGACAATGTTATTATATCAATTTCCTTTTTCTGTTTACAAAAAATAAGCATTACATTACATAACTGTTCTGAATGCTTCTGATTTTGTGTCTTGCTTCTTCCATTAAAAATTAGAGTTAAGAATAACATTTCTTATCCTAATTTCATGCAGTTTTAGGAAACCTGTGTTCATTATTACGTGAAATGAGAAGAGCCTAAAGCATTCATGCTTCCATATAGATAAATAAATGTAAAATCACACATGCCATTTTATGTAGAATATCTAATACTGTAGTAAAGCGTTCTGATATGTGAATGTCTGCTGAAAGATTGTTTAAATGAGTTTTGCTTATACCCTTAAATTTAAGGTTGTTTCCATCAGAATAAAGATACCATTACGTTTAATTTGGAGAACAACTGTAGTCAGGTAGTACCATATAGTTCCAGTATTTGCTATAATTTCTGGTATGTCTAGGGCCGTTAAATGCAGTTTGGGATTAGAATTCTTCTTTTCTTTAATTTTTTGTCATAATTCTATCATAATATTCCTGGACAAAATTTTGTTGTTGAACAAGATTTCCATGGGAGGGATATTTTATAAAATAAGAAATTATGTGCTTTGAGTTTAGAATGTCCCTGGTATCTTTACTTAGCTCAGAAATTCATCTGCTAAAGAACTTGGGGATTAAATGCCTGCTATTCCAAATTATAGTCCTTGGTGATGGTTGAGAAGGCAGACAAAAAGCAGAATGAAATGTGCAAAATGTAGGTTTTATAAGGCATAGGATATTTCTTTCAATAGCCTACAACTGGCAGAATGCTGGGTATTTTTAGCGCAAATTTAAATTCAGTGGTAGTGATTTCTTCTGATGTGTTTGGGTATTAGACTGCATATCTCATTGCCCACTATAATGCTAAATTAGAAGACTAGCCCTGAAGGTTTTCCTTACCTTTGCAATTAAATGCTATTGGCCTGATTGTAAAAATCATATGTATTCTGCTACAGCGTATTAAAACTAATTATCATTACTTAAAAATGGGAAGAACCTAATAATTTATCTCACATGTCTCCGTTGCATTTTCAGTGCAGAATACATTTTAAGAAGTGTATACTGTGTATTTGCTAAACAATTTATTATCTCAGATTTGATTTATAAAATATTTTCCCCAAATTTGATGTTAATTATTAATACAGATAGTCCTTGACTTAATTAAACCCAAAATTTATGTTGCTAAGCAAGACATTTGTTAAGTGAGTTTTGTCCCATTTTACTACCTTTCTTGCCAAAGTTGTTAAGTGAATCATTGCAGTTGTTAAATTAGTAACACAGTTGTTAAGTGAATCTTGCTTCCCCATTGATTTTGCTTCTCAGAAAGTCACAAAAGGTGATCACGTGATCCCAGAACACTGCAAGCATTATAAATATGAATCGGTTCGGTTGCCAAGCATCTGAATTTTGCTAATGTGACCATGGGGATGCTGCAATAGTCGCAAGTGTGAAAAATTGTCATAAATTAGTTTTTTCAGGGCCGTTGTAACTTCGAACAATCTCTAAATAAACTGTTGTAAGTGGAGGACCATTTGTAATGGAAGTTTGTTCTGTTTCACATTTGCTGTATGAAATAGCAATGAATTTGTGCTGTGTATCTCTGATATTGAAAGCCTTTACACGATCTACCAGCAATGTCTGATGTGTTTTCCAGGCAAATCCATGAAGAAGTGGGTGGAATCCATTGCAAAGATTATCAGGAGGAAAAAACAAGCTCATGCAAATGGCATAAGCCATAATATAACATTTGAGAGCCCTCCCCCTCCAATTGAGTGGCATATCAGCCGTCAGTTTGAGACATTTGACCTCATGACATTGCATCCCATAGAGATTGCTCGGCAGCTAACTCTCCTGGAATCTGATCTCTACAGGTAGACCACTCCTTTGTTGGGTTGACAACTCCTTCCATTGCATAAGTCAAATAGCAAAAGTTCCTTCCTTTGTTAATCAAATTCATTGTGTAAAGTCAATTTGAAAAGTACAGTATGCTATAGAGCAATATCATGATTGCAATACCAGTGCTATCTGGTTTGATATTTATAGTACTATTAAGTACTCCTTCAGTAATAAGCTAATGTAACCTACTGGTTGAAGTATGTTAGCAATAATAGTAAATCCTGAAGTAAACAGAATAAAAAGCAGAGTTTTTGATAGTAGAGCATAGATTTTGTGTTTGCAAGTTTTATCATTAATACCTGTTAAAAGGATTTTAGATAGAAGCTTTGAAAAGGAATTCTGTCTGAAGTCTTAGTTCTGTCCATTGGAATACCCTCATAAAGGGTGTCCTGAGTACAGCTCCCATTATCCCTTTCATTGACTCATGTTATTGGGCTTCATTGTTCATGTTATTGGACTCATGTTATTGGACTGATGGGAGTTTCAGTCCATCACATCTTGAGAATAAGATTGGAGAAGGCTAAGTCTGATAATCCTGGACCAAAAAGAGCAATGTTTTGATTCATCTTAAGACAGTTTATACGTGATATAGATTCAGTAGGCCACTAACTCAGAAGTTGTATCTGCAATTCATTTCCTTCAAAGAAATGTGAAGAAAGATACTGATGTAACTTTCTGAAGTAAGAGTACTAAGTACTGAGACAATATATTTAACATTCTTTAATTCACCTAAAGTACAATACAGTGCTAAATATATTTATAACTGAGCACTTGAACAATATGTTGCTATTTCTAGAAGAAAGTAAAAATAATTTATGTTCAAGCTGGGGATCCAACTCATGTTTACTATTTTCTTCTTTGAGTGATGCAAATGTCAAACAAATAGGGTAGCTACATTTACTATCATTAAAAAAAATGATCACTTGGAATGACAGTTGTATGCCATCATGGTGCTTAACAAGTAAAAAGGGAAGAGCCCATAGTATCTACACAGGTTATTACACTGTAGTTTCACTTAATGAAATGCCTGGAGCACCTTCTGAATTTTCTGTGTATTATACTCTTCCTACTGTGCACATCTGCACCTTCCTATACACACTGTCATTTTGTTTTGTTTCTGTATTAGGGCTGTCCAGCCTTCAGAACTCGTTGGGAGTGTGTGGACAAAAGAAGATAAAGAAATTAATTCCCCAAACCTACTGAAAATGATTCGGCATACAACAAATCTTACACTTTGGTTTGAAAAGTGAGTAAAGTCACTTATATCAAGATATGGAGTTTTTATCAGCTCAAGAGCCAAAATTTGGACAGAATGGTGTGACATAGAGGAGGAACTATGTTTGTCAGTGGTTGAAAGGGAATTCTCATTAAATTCACCAACTGTAAACATGCAAAAAAGGAGGGAACAACTTTGTTGTATCACCCAGTCCATTGGAGTCTTAGGGCTACACAATAGCTATTAGTTGACTGCATTTTCTTGTGCCTGATGTAGCTACTAAGGATGGGGCAGATTTGTAGTGGAAAGTTTGAAGAAAGCTAAACAAAAAGAAAACCTTTCAGAAATAGGTACTTAATAAATGAATATATGATGGTATTATTCATACAGTACATCTGAATTAATGTTGGGGGAGGGGCAAAATGAGAATATGACAATAGTTTTAAAATATTATCCAACAAGCCTCTGTACTGTTTTTTTTTCTCCTTTTTCTAAATTAGGTGTATAGTAGAAATGGAAAACTTTGAAGAGCGAGTGGCTGTGTTAAGCAGGATTATAGAAATTTTGCAGGTTTTCCAGGACTTAAATAATTTCAATGGAGTTCTTGAAATAGTCAGTGCAATGAATTCTGTCTCTGTGTACAGACTAGACCACACCTTTGAAGTAAGTCTTGGTGACTGACCAATAATCAGAGTGTGACCAATGATTTTATACTACAGTTTTATACTAATGGCAGCTGTAGTTCAGTATAAATGTGAATAACATGGTGAGAATTATTTCCCAAACTAAGTGTTTCTGATAATCTGTCTACACTTAATTTAGAATTTGCAGGATGGATATCAAAGCAGGAGAAGACCAAGAAAGACACCAGGTCTTTAATAAAGCTTAGAAAAGTTTTATTAAGAAATAGCCCATAAATATTTACAATGTCAGCAGGTTATGACCTCAATCAACCAGATGAACCCTAACTGCAGGGAAGGTTAATTTCTCACAAGGAAGCTGGGGAAAAGGGGCAAATCTTACAGTCCTTCTCCCCCCCCCCCCCCACCCTTTGGAATCGTCACCTTAGTTCTGGGATAATTAGCAAGTAAAAATCAATGTCTGTGTTTACACTCATTGGAAAAGAAGAGATTACAAGACAGTAAGCAAGTACACAGTGGGGAATACACTTTGAAAGTATGTGTATTGGTGTCAGCAGGCTTTGAAGGACCACTTAAGGATACAAAAGGAAGCCTTCGGGATCAAATTGATTAGGCTCATGCCCATTTCAGATAGCAGTGCAAGCTGGGTCTGGGTGCTAATTAACTAATCAAGGTTGCAGAGCTGAGGTAACTTGCAAGTAGCATCTTTGTCTGCACACAAAGAAAAGCAGTTTAGGAAGAGACAGCTTATCCAAGCGATCTCTCCTCTGTAAGGAAAGGGAAATTCTGAGAAGGAGGGAAAGGAATAAGAAAATAGAAAAAAAAAACACCCCACCAAGCTATACACAAGACAGTGGGTAAAATAACACTTTCTTTGTTTGTCAACTTTGCATCCTGCCTTTTGTACAGGACCTCAACACATAGATCATATCACGTCACATCACAACATAGTATAATAAATCATGATGAGATTTTGGGGGGGGGGAGTGGACGGGTTAAATAAGGTTTCCAATCTGTGATAATGTAAAGTAAATCCTAGCTCAAAGATCATATGTTTACCAATTATTGAATTATTTTGGATTATACTTAAAGAAAAAAATGTACATTTTACTATTTTATTTTACTACAGCCATTTATTTCTGTCCTTAAAACATGTATTTTAATAACAAAAAAGAGATTATATAGCAACCAAGATGATTATGTGTAAGGCATTTGGACAGCAAAGACAAGTAATACTGAGAAATGATATAGAACAGAGAGATGTTATGAAGTTGTTGTATAGATTGGTCAGCACTGAATATTGCACAGATATATCCTACAATATCAAAATGTGGATTTTTTTTCTATCTAATATCAGGCACTGCAAGAAAGAAAAAAGAAAATTTTAGATGAAGCAGTAGAATTAAGTCAAGATCACTTTAAAAAATATCTTGCTAAACTCAAATCAATCAATCCACCATGTGTGCCTTTCTTTGGTAAGTTATACAACAGAGACGGAAAAAATGGCTGTTTCTTATATTCCTATTAATTCATAAATGGTTAAGGAAATTGTGACATTCTTTTTAGGGTATTTTGCAGTATCTTTTGAGAGCATCCCTTTCTGCTGAATATTTTTTTCTCCTTGATTAATTTTTGTATGAAAACTAAAATGTATTTAGATTTGAGATGATTGCTGAAATGCCCTCAGAGTATGATTCCAAAGAAGTAACATGCTAACTAAATTTATTTGGTATACCATCAAATGCTATCTATTTTTTGCATATTTCAGCCCACTTTGGGGGAGGGGATCTAAGGACATAACATATTACTGGAAGGCATACTAGAAGTTAGCAAGCTTATTACTTAATGGTCCAAAATGGTTTAGTGATGTGGCTTCTCTGAGGTTTCACTGAGTTAATTTTGTCAGGAAATTGAGTCATTCTTAAGTTATAGTTGATCCAACAGAAGGTAGTAGTTTTTTTTTCATTTGCTGCTATTCAGAGTTGGACAGCAAAACTTTCACTTCCCTCTCACCATTCAGAAATGTATCAAAAGTTCTCTCAGGCTTGGGGGAAGTGTGTAGGGTCTGCAGGGGAAAGGGGGAATCTTGGTGTCTTTTTCTAGTGAACAGGCATGGGTACAATTGTATGTCTCACTGTAAAATGTGCTATAAATTATATTTATAACGTGTTCTTTTACATTCTTACTTGATAGGGGTTGCATGTGACTTAAGAGGAATCTTACTTCTTATTTATGATTGGTTTTGATAATTTATTACACAGTGCAACAACCCATGAAAATGGGTTGAGTTATTACTTGGATGCAGCAAATAAAAAAAAATACTTCCCTAAAATTTCCTTGTTGAGTTCTCATAATCTGAAATGTCAATTTCTTCTGTTAGATGTTCTAAAGTTCAAAAAGGTAATGCAATACTTAATGTATGGTTACCATTTAAGGCTAATTTTTCTAAAGGAAGCGTCTCTCTTATGGTCATAAACAAAACAGAAGGCATGGATGTGAAGAAGCTAATAGCCTTTTGCCCTTTCTCTCTATTTAGGAATATACTTAACAAATATTCTAAAGACAGAAGAAGGGAATCCTGACTTCCTAAAAAGACAAGGGAAAGGACTGATAAACTTTAGTAAAAGGAGGAAGGTGGCTGAAATCACAGGAGAAATCCAACAGTATCAGAACCAACCTTACTGTTTACGCATCGAACCAGACATCCGGGTAATTGGACAGCACTGCAGAGAGAGTTCCCTCTGGATTTGATAAGATGACAAATTTTGTTTGGGTATTTTGCTGATAACTAAGCCATGAGTGTAATGCAGCTGCAAAAAAGGCAGATGCTATCCTAGGTTGCATTAATGCAGACAAAGTAGGCAGATCACCGAAAATTTTCCACACGGCTCTCCTACATTCTGAACACCATGTTTCATAATAGGCTGCAACAAATAGCAGCAAATACAGAGGCGGGCTACCAGGAAACCCTTATGAGGAACTGTTAAATTATCTGAATATGTTTAGTCCTCAGAAAATAAACGCTGCAGAGATATGATAGCCCCTTCAAAATATCTGAAGGGTTGTCACATTGAAGTGGAAGTAGACATATTTTCTAATGTTTAAAAGGCAGTACTAAAACCAATGTGTTAAAAATATGGGGAAGTAGATTCAGGCTAGATTTCAGAAGAAATTTCCTGATGGTAAGAGCTACCAGCCAGTGGAACAAGCTGCCATATAAATAAGTGTGTTGTCTTTGCTAGAGGTCTCAAAGGAGGTTGGAGAGTAATTTTTCAGAGAGTTTAAGTGGAGAGTTGTAGAGCTTTCTAAAGTCCCTTCCAATTATGTAATTGTATATTAGTGTTTTCTACAATGGTGAGAATTAGATTTAGCAGTAACTCACAAAGTGTCCTAAATTCTTAGATTTTCTTTATGAAAATAACAGCTTGTAAAATTAGATGGGAGTACCCTGCAGCTACCATTAAATTTAACTAGCTTTCATATTTCATGTTTGCTTTCAGTTTAAAATGTATAGAAATATAGGTAGTCCTTGACTTACGACCATTTGTTTAACAGCAATTCAAACTTACGATGGCTTCAGAAAAAGTGATTGAAACCTGTTCTCACGACTGTTGCACTACCCCAGTTCAGGCATTTGGCATCCTGCTTGACTTTCTGACTGGTTGCATAACCTTGCAGTCACATGATTGTGATTTGCTACTTTCCCAGCTGGTTTTTGACAAAGTCAATTGGAGAATTGGGTTTGCTTAATGACCTTATGACTCTTAAGTGATTCACAGTAAAAATGATCATAAAATTGGGTTTTGTCATGTAATATTTGCTTAATGAATGCATTACTTAGTGACCAAAATTCCGATCCCAATTGTGATTGTAAGTTGAGGACTTCCTGTAGAGCTATTTGTCCATTTCACATACACTGTGTACACATGCAGTCCCATCCATAAATAATTCCAACATTGCTAAGGTTATGTGAGGAAATAAAATATGATACAATTTAGAGAGCCTAGGAACAAACGTGATTTCTAGAATCTTGCTGGGATGGGGGTGGGGTAGAGAGGTTGGCATATGCTGACCCTTACTGGAACTTTTTGTTATGATACCTTTTTGTTTTTTCAGAGATTCTTTGAAAATTTGAACCCCATGGGAAATTACCCAGAAAAAGAATTCACAGACTATTTATTCAACAAATCTCAGGAGATTGAGCCTCGAAATTGCAAGCAGCCCTCTAGATATGTAAGTATTCTAATAATGTACCGATGTACTGATAGTTCTCAGTTAATGACAGTAATTAAGACTGGAATATCTGCTACTAAGTGATGCAGATATGATGCACAAGTTCATTTGACTGCATCGTTTAGCAACAGCAGTCCCAAAACTCTCCATTGCCATCGTTAAGCAATGATCAAGGACGGGTTTCAAAACCCGTTGCTACTAGTTCACTTGTGGGTGCGATACTTCTGCACATGCGCAGAAGCATCCGGGTGGGTGGGCAGAGCCTCCTGCCACTGTTGCTACCGGTTCGCCCAATCCAGGACGAACCAGTAGCAACCCACCTCTGATCAATGACACTGAATCCTAGGTAGCTCGCAAGCAGGATGGCAAGAGGCAATATGTTGTACAAGTGCAACAGGGCAGGGATGGCTACTACCTGGTGGGGAATGGCCCACAAGGCACATTGTGAGCACATCAGGCCAAGAATAACTACCAGTAATGCCAGGCAGGAGAGAGTGCACAAATGGCCCACTAGTATGGCAAGGTTGGGTGTTGCCTGCTGCCAGGTAAGCAATTTACTGGAGCGACTTGCAATTCTCCCTACTAACTTTCCTATTGACTTTGCTTGTGGGAAGGTTGCAAATAATAAAACTGCAACATCAGTGTGAGCTGGTTACCAAGGGTCCACATTGCAATCACGTGACTGTGGCGGTATTGTGAAGGCTGGAACTTTGAGAACATCATAAATCTTTTTTAGCACCATCATAACTTCAAACGGTCACTGAACAACTGGTTGATAAGTGAAGACTACCTGTATAGGACTCCATTTGATAGTGTATATATTTAATTTGTAGAAAAAATAATGGGGTGGGGTGTGCTGAGAAATGTGTGCCATTTGCAGAGATACTGCTCTTTTGTCAAACCTGGCAAGATTTCTAGGAAAAAGTATAATAATATCAATGGCTGAGTATTACCACCACAAAATTACTTTGTAGTGTTAAATGGTATTTTACTGTGGACTGTTCTGAATTATTCCACATAATTAATGTAAGCATAATTATTGCTTATATTAATCTAAGCCCTCAAAAGATGTTTTGTTTTGTTTCCAATGGAGAACTGTATTTCAAAGCAAAATGAAAATTTTGCTTCCTTCTCTATTGGAGGAGATATCAAAGGCGTGCCATCAAATGTAGTTTGAAGAGAGGTATTGTTGGAATTAACATTTCATTCTTAAAAGCAAAAGATGGCTTAGGAAGGAAAAAAAGCAATTTTCTTAGTTTAGCATGATTAGTCTTTTTTGCACTGATTTATTTCTTTGTATTTTTAAACATAAAGCAAAATAGCTCAAAGAAACAAAAGGGGATAAAACTGTGGGATTCTTTTCTCTCTCTTTTAGCCTAGAAAAACTAGCTACTCTCTAAAATCTCCTGGAATAAGGCCAAATGCTGGCAGGCACAGCTCCACATCTGGCACTTTGAGAGGCCATCCAACTCCTCTTGAAAAGGAGCCGTATAAGATTAGTTTTAGCAGAATCACTGAAACTGAACAGGAGTCTGCAGCATCGGCACCAACCTCACCAAACATACCATCCACTCCTCCAGTGTCTGCATCATCAGAAGTCAGTGTATTCATAGACATTGATCTCAATAGCTCCTATGGTAAGTATTCTGAACGACCTTACATTCTCAAATTACAATAAAACTAAACTAAAATTATCTCTCATATTTGCAGGTTTACTGCTCTACCGTATTATGATAAGTTTGTCTTAGAGAGGTGGATGGGAATACTTCTTCTGAAATATTCTAATCACTGAGTTAATGTATTTTGAATGCAGCATTTTTGTCTTTTAACTTTTGAGACCTGGAACAAGATGTATTTCTTTTTATGCCATTTATAACTGAACTCAAGTGTTAATGGCACAATGGAGATCGATGATTTAGCCCCCAAATCTTTATGCTCACTATTTCTTTTCTATTCCTTAACTTTTTATTAGGCCCATGCAAAACATTAAAACAAAGAGCCCTCTTTGAATCATTAAAGCCACTCAATGTTTTGCAAAGCTCATATGCAGCTTCAGCAGTTCCCATCTGTCGTGAATGAGCCTGCAGAGCCGTTTGCGTCACTTTCTTCACATGCCTGGAGATCCAGGCATTTCTGCCATAGCCACTTGAGTCTTGCAAAACACTGTACAGGTAGTCCTTGGATTATGATGACAATTGGGGCCCCAGTTTCCATTTACAGTGTGGTTGTAAAACATTACATCATGTGGCTGCATCACTTACTGATGGCAGTCCTGGTACTCCCTGTTGCCCTTGTTAAACAAAGATCATGGGTCATTAAGCAAGCATTTACTCACAACTTCCTGCTGTCTTCCAAAAAAACCCAAAGGGATGCTGGCAGGAAATTGTAAGTCCCAAACAGCTCCCAAGCAGCAGATGGGCAGGTAAGTGGGCTGCTGCCACGTGGGGGAGGATGCATGAGTAACTAGTGCAGAGTAAGTGTTGTAGAGTGACTTGCCAGTGGCAGAAGGTGAGGGAGAGTGCACAAGTGGCTGGTGCAGTGTGATATTGGGAACATTAGGGCCACGGGTTGCTCCTCCCAGGTGAGAGAGGATACACAAAGGTATATAAGTGGCCAGCATGGCACAGTGTGAGTATAGCAGGACTGAGGATGGTTGCTACTGTGTGGTGGAGAGTACACAGGTAGCACTTGAGGCAAGACGTGAGTGCTCTGGGGCCAGAGCAGGGGTGCTATTCAGCAGGTTCTGACAGGTTCTGGAGAACTGGTAGCGGAAATTTTGAGGAGTTTGGGGAACCGACAAATACCACCTCTGGCTGGCCCCCGAGTTTGGTGGGAATGGAGATTTTGCAGTATCCTTCCCCTGCCACGCCCACCAAGCCACACACGCCCACCAAGCCACGCCCACAGAACCGCTGGTAAAAAAAAATTGAATTCCATCACTGGGCCAGAGGTGGCTGTTGCCAGGTTTGTGAAGGGCTGTTGAGGTGCAGTAGGGCTGAGAGTGGTTGCTGTTGGGTGGGAGAGGCTGTGCAGGTAGACATTGAAGTACAAGCATGGAGGTGCTAGGGGTGGCTGCTGTTGGCTGTCCAAGGGTGCATGAGAATGTGTAGATGGCCACTGAGGTATGAGTGCAGCAGGTGCATGGGTGGCCACTGTGGGCAGAGGGTTACTACAGGTACCATAACCAGGCTCTTTGGAGGAAAAAGTCACCAGAGAGCAAGTGACTTAACCAAAGCAATTTGCAACCTTACCTGCCGGCTGTTCCATTAACTTTGCTTGTGAGAAGCAAATGGTGATTATGTGCACAGGACTCTGTAACCATCATAAATGCTGGGTGCCAAAGACCTTAGATTGACCAAAGGGATTCTGAGACAGCCAGAACTTTGAGGGCCTTTGTTAAGTACCACTCATTTAACACTGTCATAACTTCGAATGGTTGCTGAAAGAGTGATCATTAACCAAGGACTACTGTAGAGAAATGCTTTCCACAACCCTATGCTTTTTATTATAAACCTGCTTCGAAGAGCTTAGAGCAAAATGCTTGTGGGTTAATTGACTGTAGATAACTGTTCCTCTTTTCTCAGTAATGAAATATTTTATTTCCCACATTACTAACTTCCTAAATTCATTCTACTTTCCCCTACAAGCCACAAAATCCCCCTTGAAGACCCCGGTGCCTGTGTCAAAGTTCAGTTTATTATCCTGGCTGGTGTACTGGTAGGAAGAATTGAGTTTGAAAAAGTTAGACTCTCTTGAGGAGAGAAAGCACACCTGCACCAATAAGAGCTAGTCAGATCCCACCTCACAGAGGTGGCCTGATTATGCTAATGATAGTTGGTCAGGTATGCCAAATAGTGGCATACCTGACCAGTGGCAAAACTCTGTCAATAACAAAAAGAAAACATTACCTGAGGGTAACTTAAGTCTGCCTTGGGTATAGTCTGGGGATCAGAGAAAGGCAATGCAATGAGCACGTAACAGAAAAAGAAATTGCTGGAACACATTTGATGATGCAGATAGGGAAAGGCTGTAAAAAACCCAAGACTAGTCCTTATACTCTTTTGTCAAGTTCAGGTGAAAAAAGTTGTGTCACTTACAATTAACAATACACTTTTTCGCTTAGCTGTATTTTCTAAACAATATTTCGGCAGGGAGAAGTTTTTGATTGTGTCCTTTCTGCCTTTTCTCCACAGGTAGCAACAACAGCATATTTGCTCCTGTCCTTTTGCCACAGTCAAGTAAGTACTTTGGCTGTTCCTTAGAATTCCATTGTCTCTTTGTATATATATGCAAAAGAACAGCAAGAGTCACTAATCCTAAAATTGTATGATCTTTAGCCCTGTCTAAAGCTGACAAGGGGAATAACAAATGATCCAATTGACATTTTGAGGGGGTGATTTTCAGATTCTTTTGGGGAGGTTGGGGCTTTAGGGGCAGTTTTGAGGGAAAATATGGGTGCCTTAAAGTTTGGTGAGACATCAGAAAATGCCAAATCTCCTAAAAATTAGAGCAATTTCTTCCTTTTTTTGAGGGTTAATGTGCACAAAGATTTATTGGTAACATTTATATTTGGCCAGTTTGGTGTAGTGGTTAAGGTGCTGGCCTTGAAATGAGGAGACTGAGTTCTAGGCCTCCCTCCATGAAAGCCAGCTAGATGACTGTGAACCAGTCACTCACTCTCAGCCCAACCCCCCTCATAGGATTGTTGTGGGAAAAATAGAGGTAGGGCTATTAGGTATGTTCACTGTGTTGAGTTGACACGTGCGTGCGTGTGTGTAATAATATGACTAGCCAACTCAAATAATATGACTCTAGATGGTGTACAAAATCATTAAACAGAAATATAAAGCAACACTAAAACAAAACAATTAAATGGCTATCAGAACGAAAATGATCCTATCCTACCAGGACTTGCTCATTCTGATCCAGTGTCTGTGGAAACACCCAGCTCTTAACTGCCTTTCTAAAGGCTTGCAGGCTTGTGGCCAAAAGCCAGTTAGGTACCCAAAACCTTTGCAGTTGTTTCCCTTGACCTCACTATTGTAAACCTCCAAAATACTAAAAAAAAAAGTCCAAAAATGTCAGCTCCATTCACCATAGAAAACTGCCCATAGATTTTCTCATTCTGTCCTAAAGACAGAAGCTATTAAAATACAGGTAGAGAAAGCAAAACATAAACAAGGATATAGGAGAGGAGAGGAGAGGAGAGGAGAGGAGAGGAGAGGAGAGGAGAGGAAAACAGAACAGAACAGAATTCTTTATTGGCCAAGTATGATTGGACACACAAGGAATTTGTCTTTGGTGCATATGCTCTCAGTGTACATAAAAAGAAAATATACGGATAGTCCTCAATTTACAACCATTTATTTAGTGATCATTCGAAGTTACAACAGCACTCAGAAAAGCAACTTACAACCATTCTTCACACAGTGTCATATCATTCCCACAATCATGTGATCAAAATTTGGGCTCTTGACAGTTGAGCATCCTGGAGTCATGTGATCGCCATCTGCAACCCTCCCAGTTAGCTTCCACAAGCAAAGTCAATAATGGAAGCCAGATTCGCTTAATGACCACATCATTCACTTAACTGCAGTTATTTGCTTGACCATGGCAAAAACTATTGTAAAATTGGATATGACTCACTTAGCAACCGCCTTGTTTAGAACTGAAATTCTGGTCTCAATTGTGGTTGTAACTCAAGGACTATCTGTATCGAAAATAGAAAAATATTTGCTAGGGCTTATACATTTAACAAATAAGGTTTCAAAAGATTCAGTATGCAATCACACACTCCTAATTCTCTGGTTTGTTCTTCAGAATCATTCTTTAGTTCATGTGGGAGTTTGCATAAATTAAGTGAAGAACCTCTGGTTCCTCCTCCTCTGCCTCCTCGCAAGAAATTTGATCAGGAGCTTTCCAACTCAAAGGTAATCTTATATTTAAAAGAAACTTATTTATGTGTACAATATTTGTAGATTATGAGCAAAGCAGAGATCTTGTAGCTGTATGTGATTTTATTTCTCACCACTCAGTCTCCCTATAGTTTCTTCTGTGTTTGTGCATCTGCAAGTGCCTCCTCTCAGAACAACACATACCCACTTGCTTGTTAATCAGCTCATGTGCCAATTTCATGTCTGCTGCATTAACCGTCTCAAACATGGCTTGTTGATATTTCCAGCCATTTTGAAATACTATGAGACGCACCGGTATATAAGACGCACCAAGATTTCAAAGAGTCTTCGGAGAGGGGCAGCATACAAGTTGAATTGAATTAATAAATAAGTAAGAAAAAAACGGTTTTTGCTCTCCCCGGCCCCCAGGAGCACTCTGCAGGCCTCCCAAACCCTCTGTGTGCCCCCATTTTTCACAAAAATGGGCCCTTTTTTGCGGAAAAATGGGGCACGGAGAGGGTTTGGGAGGCCTGCAGAGTGCTGCTGGGGGAGGGCAAAAACGCCCCCGTTTTTGCAAAAAACGGGTCTGTTTTTCGCAAAAACTGTGTTTTTGCCCTCCCCAGTCCCCAGGAGCACTCTGCAGGCCTCCCAAACCCTCTGCACACCGTTTTTGTGAAAAACGTGCCCATTTTTTGCAAAATTGGGACGAGTGGGGCAGGGTTTCAGGAGGCCAAAAATTGCTGTATTCGGTGTATAAGATGCACCAACATTTCCACCCACTTTTAGGCGGGGGAAGTGTGTCTTATACTCTTAAAAACACGGTACCTGTTTTTAGAGCTGAAATCCATACATTTTGATGGAACATTAAACCGTTAACTTTAAATCAAACTATTTTACTCTCTGAGGAGTTAATATTCGAGTTCAAGAATGATGAAGAAGAGGTATGGAATGTTATATCTTGAGAATATCAGTGTTTTGATCCTGGAAGGAAATTTGGAGACACATGAGGTTTAATGCAGGTTCTTGCTTAAAATAATTTACATTGGGAACAGTTTGGATGATTCTGCTCATATGTGTTTCAGGGTGGTTCCAGGTCTGATGATGATCCTCCTGCTGTCCCCCCAAGACAGCCACCTCCTCCAAAGATACAGCCACGAGTCCCAGCTTACACTGGTTTGTTTGATCAGCCACTGCAAAGCCCTCCACCACCTCCACCAAGAGACCCTCTGCCTGACACTCCTCCTCCAGTGCCCCTTCGCCCTCCAGAGCACTTTGTGAACTGCTCATTCAATCTTCAGCCACCCCCTGTGGGACACTTCCACAGAGAGCCCGACTGGCTCCGGGAAGTTAGCACATGCCCAAACTCCCCCAATACTCCTCCTGGCACCCCATCACCTCGAATATTGCGTCGCTGGTGCATGCTTAGCCCAAACCTTAATAGCCTTGCAGCACCTCCAGTCCCACCTCGCCAGAATTCCAGTCCTCAGCTACCAAAACTGCCACCAAAGACTTACAAGAGGGAACTTTCTCACCCTCCTTTGCACAGACACTCTTTGCTAGAAAATGCAGAAGCTCCTCAATGACCTTCATTATGGTAGTCATTGACACTGGAATAGCAGCTCCTAACTTTATGGTTTCTCTTTAATTTATTCCAATGACACCGTGTATTTGAGCCCTTTGTCAGGCAAACACATGCACCAGAGTGGTGCAGATCAAGACTCATCCTCAAGCATTGGAACAACAACAGCCTTCAGACTCACTCTAGCCTGTTTACTCACACCATCAATCTTCTCCTCAGGGGATCAGTAACAATGCCTTCTCCTCTTCCTCTTCAGTGCTGTGACAAAGAAAACCATATTTTGCACTGTAAATGACACACTACATTAACTTTAAACTGACATCAGTTCATTGTACTGAGCCAAAACAAAAGTTGTTACTCGTGGATTTTTTATTTCCAAACTGGAGCATGAGCAGCCTTTTCTCTCCATATGTGTGTATGTGTGTGTGTGTGTTTAAAGGTGCAATTAATTGGAGAACCTTCTCCAAACTGGTGTCTTTAAGCTGTATCTAGACTGTAATCATAGCCAATATGGCCTTTTAGAAAGCACCAGGTAAGATGCATTGAGAAGTGCTCATGAAGCGTTCTCACCCAAGCCGAGTTGCAGTGAATAGATTCATTTCAATGTGATTTACCTGGGAGAACTTTCAAGTGGATGTGCCCAATTGATGCCATAATTGATGGACTTCCCACCAAACATGAAGACCCATGTCATGTTTCTAATTTTGTTTTTATAAATCTATTCGAATATTTTCTTTTCAGGAAAAAAATTAAAATCAAGAGGTTTGTGCTAGACCATTATATTACTGCTGTTTTCAAAAGTTAAGTGACATCATGTCTTAATTTTTGTAGTTTTGCTGCTGAAATTGGGAAACGATAAATGACTAAACCAAGAGTGTGCACTACAATTGGCCCGGTTAAGTGAGAAGCAGAAAAGGGTCTGCTTCACCCACCTGTTCAAGGAGAATTCAGCACGTATGTCCTATTCAGTTGTGCCTTCATTGTTTAAACAAGCGGAGGTGTCTTAAGCTAAAAAGTTGCCTGCTGTTTTGGCGAACAAAGCTATTGCGCCATATTATGTACAGTTGTTTATAAAGTATAATTTACAAAGTAATAACCTGTATACATTTCTGTGACTTGAGGCTTCTTCTGCAATCTGTTCTTTCTGTGCATTATACTATTGTAAGCATTTCTCTACATATTAGTGATGAAAACCATATTATAATTACCCTTCTTTCTTCAAATTAGAGCTTTACTGTCATTATGGAGTCCCTTCTGAAAATGTAGTGTTTAAACCAGCAGATATTGAAGAATGCTATTTTGGACTCTTTGAAACTTAAATGAGACCTTCCTCTGGCCAGTTTCTGAACTCTGTTCTTTTCCATTCAAGCTGGCATATTAAATGAGTCTGGTTTACGTATTTAAAAAGATCTGAAGAGAGTCTGGTAGCACTTTTTTCAATTAACTTTTTTTTTAAAAAAGCATAAGCTTTCCTGATGTGTAGAGTAACTAGACTTTGCCCACTTTAAGATGGGTGGACTTCAACTTCCAAAATTCCTAGTCAGCATGCTGGATCAGCCAGTCCACACAACCATGGCTAAGTTGATAAATAGTGAGATAGACTGATATAGGATTTAAATAGGGATGATAGGAAAGGAGGGGATGACAGGTTGGTGATGTAGATACAGGTTACCTGTGAGACAGATTAGCAGTATCTTATTGATTAACAATTGTTGTTTTAAAATCCCTTTGTATTTGTTGTTATCTTGAGCTTGCCTAAAATGTTTTGATGTATAGGTAATACAGATAGACTAATGACCACAATTGTGACTGGAACATACATTGTAAGTCATTGTGATCATAAGTCTAGTCAAACCTAATTTTATGACTATTTTTACAGTGGCCATTAAATAAATCACACAATTGTTAAGCAAATCCAGCTTCCCCTCTGGGTGTTTTTTGCCAAAAATTGGCAAAAAAGAACATAAAGTACAATCATGTGACCGCAGGATGCTACAAGAAGTCATAAATGTGAACCGATTACCAACCAAATTGCGATCACTTGGCTATAGGGATGTGGTAAGTGCAAGTGCAGGTCATAAGTCCCTTTTTCTAAGTTCATTGTAACTTTTGAACAATTGTAAAAAAAAAAAAAACTATCGTAAGCCAAGGACTATGGTATGCACAGTCAGCAATCTCTTGCTCAGTAATGACTTTAAAATGGGTTGGTTGAAATAGGTGCTACCAGGATTCCTTGGGATTTTTTTATGACTAGGCTCTTTCACAATGTTCAAGTACTGTAGAATCCAAAAGCCTTCTCTTGACTGCTCTGTGGCTTTTTACTGTTCTTTGTATCAGAGTTCTTAACCAGACTAATAAATCACCTGGTCTTAATTTTTAAGAAAGCCTGTTCTAGTTATATTATTCTTGCAAAAATTATCATATTAAGAAAAACAGATGAAACTCCTTAGAACTGTCTTTAGGCAAGTTGGTACCAAAGGCAGAAAATCCAGCATGGTACATTCCTCCTTTCCACTATTACAGAGATTAAACAAATTGATTGTTTGCCCAATAATTTTCATATCACCTGCTTGTGGTGATAACCAGGGGTGCTTAAATCCGGCTGTGGGGCTGTCCTGGAAATATCAAAGGACCAGCCTGCAGTGCCTCTGCCAGTCAAAATGGGCCACGTGCCCCCCCCCCGGCGGCCCATTTTCAGCCTCCTGCAGCAGTCTGCCGGCTACAAATGGACCGCACGGAGGCCTCTGTGAAGCCCGCTTTTGGCCGGCAGAGTGCTGCTGGAGGCTGGGGAGGCTGAAAACGGGCCTCGCGTGGCCTCCCATGTGCCTCATTTTTGGCTGGCAGAGTGCTGCTGAAGGCCATTCAGGCCCAAAACGGGGCAGAAGGGGCTGCATGCAGCCTCCCTGTGCCCTGTTTTGGCCATCGAGGTGCTGCAGGAGGCGTCCGTCCCATCTCCCCCCCACCAGCCCCTATAGAACTACAATGCTGATCCAGCCCTCGAAGAAATCCAGTTTGACACCCCTGTGGTAAACTCTCACCCTATGTGATATTTAAGCCAAAAATTCCAAGAGCTGGTAATGGTTCAGAAAACAGTTAAAACATTCATAAAAATGCAAGGGAAGGGAGTTACAAGAAACTCTTACAATACTTTTTTGGGGAAAATAATTCTTAATAGAGCTGTGTAAAATAGAATGTGCTCAAAGTAAACCAGGACTTTTCAGATTAGAAACAGCCACTTGGAACATTTCCAGAGCATTCTGGAAAGTTGGAATATCTACTTCTATTTCAAAATGGGAAGTTTCAAGCTCAGATGTGGGGTCAGTTCAAAACAGTCTGCACATGATTGGTTATAAATTTGTGTAAATACAGAGACTAATGCTACAGAAAAACCAAAGAAACTCTTAAGTTTTGGAAATCAAAAGATTTCACTAAAAACGTTATCTGTACTCTTGCTATGGATGCCTATGGAGATTCTCAATCATCTAAGTCATGGTTGTCAGAAAGGTGCTTTTCGAAAGGCAACTGGACTTTGTTTTTTTTCTTGAAAACATTTTGCTTCTCATCCAAGAACTGAAGAAGCTTCTTGGATAATTGAAACATTTTCAAGGAAAAAAACACAGAACTCTAGTTGCCTTTTGAAAAGTACCTTTGGGACATGTCTATGGAGATTCTCAGTCATCTAGGTCAGGGGTGTCAAACTTGCCTCGTCGCCTGATGTCACAACTATTTTACCCTTTGCTAAACCGGGCATGAGTGTGGTTAGTGTGTGACACATGCGGCCCGTGGGCCATGAATTTGACAGCCCTGATCTAAGTCATGGTTGTCCCAAAGGTGCTTTTTCAGGAAAGGACCTTTGGGTCATCTTGCTATGGATACTTTTTACTAGGTATTGCATAAAATACACACCGGTTTCCCTAACAATAAAGAAAACTCCTTACCAGTTGTTATTTATGCTCTTATTATTGGTGCATGTAGCCATTAGTAGTTTGCAAGTCTTATTTTAAACTTTATTATGCCCTTAGAGCCAGAAAACTTCAAATATGCATAGCTTGCAAGTTAAAACTAATATTATGGCAACAGATAGGAGAGGAAAAAATGTATTTGGTACAAAAGAAAATTATACCATATTATGGCATGTTTTGTTCTGAGGTAAGATGTCATGTGCACCTAACCATTTTGTTATACAATTAACAACTCTGACTCATATTACATGTGAATCCATTCAACAGTGGCTTATTCAAGAAACTGTTGTTAAACAATACATGGTTTGTTGTAACATCCAACATATTTGAAGACAGGTCATGTGAAATGAGTCCCATTTGCACATAAGAGGTTGATGCTCTATTCATATGAATAATTAATAAAAGGTTTTTGTATGTTCACAGTTTCAAATATTAAAACCAAGTCGTGATAACTCATGGAAACTCAGCTTCTTGCATCAGAAAGGTAAAGATTGCTTCTGATAATTTGATAATACCCAATTTTTAAACTCAATAGAACCTACATCAGAACTTTCCACAGTGCTTTAGAGTTTCAAGGAAGTTTGCCCCGACGAGGCCGGGAATGAATGAGAAAGGCTTTCTAAAATACATAAAAGTGATTTGGAATATTTGTGGTACCGGTTCTCAAGACAATAAGGTTGCACTCACCTAACATGTTTTATGAAGTCGGGCAAAGATCCAATAGGTGCATTTGCATAATATACTAATTTGGGTTTGTGATAACCTCGTCCAATTTTTTTTTGGCTTGGCGTAACCTGCTTGGATAGCACAAGATTGAATGTATTGTGTAAACTCAAGAAATGTAATTATTCAAAAACCAGGTAAAGCCTACAGTGTTATATTTATGCAGCCAGGATGGGTCTCATTGCTGTGTGAAAGTAACAAAATAGCTTTTCCTACTATGAGGAACAGAATACTTTCTACACAGGTAATTTCATTCTGATATACATGGTTTCATCTATGATCACCTTTCTCTTAAAAAGAGGCAGCAAATATAAACATACTGAATTAGATATTCAGAATAAAGGGACTGTGTGAGTGTTTAGTATGGGCTATGGGCAGCTTTGCATGATCTTGGTGTCCCATCCCACCTGATCAGATTCATCACAGCACTGTACACTCATCAGGATGCAATAGTGAGAAGGCTTTATGGTGATACAGATTGGTTCAGAATCAGTAAGGGAGTTAGGGATGTATTTTATCACCTTTTTGTTAAATCTGTATGCTGAAGTGATTATGCGGAAATTAGATCTGGAACTGCCTGATGTTGGAATGAAGATTGTGGAAGAACCATAAATAATTTGAGGTACGCAGGTGATACAATACTATTGGCTGAAAATAAGAAAGACCTGGAAAAAATGATCTGGAAAATCAAGAATGAAAGTGAAAAAGTAGGACTGAGTCTTAACATCAGAAGAACAAAAATAACGATAACAGCTGCAGATGGACATGAGATGGACATGCGATTGTTGTTGTGGGGGAAATAGAAGAGAAGAGAAAATGGATAGAAACGTGACATCAGCCGAGAAAAAATTAATGCATGTCAATGCAACCAAGAAATACAAAACCAGATTTTCAAGGCCTGGCAAAAAGCCGGCAGGATTGGGGCCATCCTAATCTCCCAAGGGAGAAGGTTCCCCGAGGGCAGAGACCTCGTGCACACAGATAGATTCACAGTTACTTAAAGCAGCTATTTCGCTTTTTGCCTAACTGCCCTCATTCATGGCTGCCCCGTCACTTCTGCCGCCGCCGCCGCCGCTGCTATTCTCACGTTGTCCGCATATTCTTATCCGGAGAGACACGCCCTTCGCGTACGAATTCACGGAGTCAGGGAAAGTCTCTCCGCTGATCCTTCGGAGCGCCGCCGGGTAGCTGCGAGCAGAAAGGAGCGGCTGCCCGGTCCCCCTTCCTAGCTGCCAGTCAGAGGGCGCCGCCGGAAAACAAGGCCGGCCTTGCCCGCCCTTCCTTCATGTCGCCGCCGCCGCCGCCGCCGCAACCGGCGGTCTTCTTCGAGCGGGAGCTGCCCCGGCGGGACGGCTCCGGGATCCTCCGGCTGACGCAGCGTTCGGCCGGCGGGACGGGCTCGGTGGTGTGGGACGCCGCGCTGGTGCTGGCCCGCTTCCTGGAGAAGAGCGCGGCGCAAACAGGGCAAGGCACGGAGCAGAGCGGCGGAAGCCCGGTGGGCCTTCTCCGCCACAAGGCCGCGCTCGAATTGGGAGCCGGCACCGGCCTCGTCGGCCTCGTGGCCGCCAGCCTCGGGTACGGGAGCGAGGGCAGGCGGTGGGTGGGTGGGGGATCCTGGGCTGCCGGCCCTTCCCTGGACATCGCTGCCCCGTTTTGGTCTCCTCCCCTGTATGTTCTCTCGGCCCTGGCAGAGAAAAGGGCAACCCCCACGAGGGGTAAACCTTTATCTGTGGCGCTTCTGTGTGGAAAGCAGCTCTGCCAGCCACCCGGGGCTTCTGATGGAAGCAGAAAGGAGACGATGCCCGCCCCAAGAGCCCTGCTACCATCTCAACACCTTCCTGATCACAGATTACCAAGAAAGTTTTTCTTTAGCCCTTTTGGGGATGTACTTACTTACTTACTTACTTACTTACTGGTACTTACTTACTGTTCATGTTTCTGAACCACCCATCTCCCTCAAAGAGGAACTTTTTACACAAGTCGGGGACTACTTACACAAAGTGCAAAAAGCCTCCCCCCCCCCCATGGCTATTGAATAAATCCAATTTGGGCAGGCTTACACTAAACCAGAAATAATTGCTTACAAATTGTAATGGCTGTATTCATTCAAAAAGTTAAGCAATAAACAAGTCACACTACATCTTAGCATGTCAAGTGAAATAGTTAATTATAGGCACAGCACTGATGATGCAAAATTCCCTCTATGCCTGCTCCATTGGAGGAAGAGAGAGAGAGAGATTATTTTCTTTCTAGGGCTATTATAAAGGGGTTATTGCAGTTATTTGAAAGTAAGTTAGGGCATATTTCACGTGTAATATTTTCCAGCTTAACTTGTATCTAATTTATTTGCCAGGAGATCTGACTCTGTGTTGCCTTAATACATTTCGTTCTGTACATGATTTGCTTTGGCAGGAATTTCCTGTACATGATTTGCTTTGGCAATTCAAACTTCTTTAAAAATTGACATTATGGAAGAGAGCCATGCTTGTCTACCGTAGTAAATCATCAGTATAGATTCTGATAGCGCCTTTTCCAACTAACATTTTATTAAAAGGAAGATCATTTTATCAGATGCACACAAAACTAAACCCCATATTAGTCTTAGCCCAGTGTTTCTTAACCTTGGCAGCTTGAAGATGTGTGGATTTCAACTCCCAGAATTCCCCAGTAAGTGTAGACAAATTTGAGAAACCCTGGTCCAGCCACTCTGTGCATCAGATGAAGTGAGCTGTAGCTCACAAAATTTTATGCCATTCAATAAATCTGTTTAATCATAAAAGACATTGTCATCCTTCAAAGAAATTGAGTGGTGGGTTTTATGCTTTCATGCTGTTTTCTGCCTTGTATTGGTTGAATAATAGTGGAGGACCAGGAATACTAACATATTTTCCTTCCACCTTTTTTGTAGAGCAAACGTTACTGTTACTGATCTGGAGGAAGTTCAGGATTTATTAAAAGTGAACATTGAGAATAATCAACATCTAGTGTCAGGTTCTATTCAAGCAAAGGTACTGAAATGGTTTGTATTAATTTTTTATTTTATTTACTTTAAGAAATTGAAAACCAATTTTGGTTAATCAGACAGAAGCTAACAGAGGCTAATTTATTTTATATATTTAATCATATTTTTAAACCATCTCCCTCACAGACGGAAGATGACAAGATTAACTAGACAGATGAAATATTTTTAGCCTACCTCAGACTGTAATACAAAGGATCTTGATAAATTGTTGGAGTGAATTATATATATTTAAAGTTACACTATAAAGTTTGATAAGACTTTGGAAAAATTTAAATAAATGATACATTGGATGTGCATCTAACTATACTGCCTTAAGAAACTTGTCTAAAATTCAGGCCCTATATAAAATAACTAATGAATCAAATGTTATTTCTGTATTTTGTTATTAGATTGATTAGATTTATATGGCCATCTGCTCATATAAAGCAATTCTGGGTAACTAAAACAATAAAAACACTCGAGTTCGGTGGCCAATAAGTTTAAATTATTAATAATGATAAGAACAACATTACTAAAATAACTAAATTCTACAGATAAGACACATCAAAAAACAAAGAGAAAAATGACCACTGAAGATAAACCAATCAGTAACAAATACTCCCAATATTGTTTGTGTTACGTCAATGAACCTTCATGGCTTTAGGCTAGATTACTTATTGTGTTTTGTTAGATTTGGTAAGAAGGCCTATTTCAGGTGCTATCACCAAGAGATACCATCTGGCAGGACCCAGGAAGAGAGCCTCTTCTGCCATGGCATCCACCCTCTGCAATATCATCCCCTCAGAGTAATTATACCCTGAACTTGCAAGACATTACAAACTTGTTTTTGCCCTCAAGCCTGGAGTCATATAGTGTGGATGATCCTGTTTCTGGGTCATGATTCTATTAAATATGGGATGTCATGAGTGGTCTCAGCTGTTATCTTTTTTTAATATTGTTTTTAATTGTGGTTTTTTTAATTCTGTTTTTAACTGTTAGCCCCCCCCCCTCCCCCCCCCCCGAGATTCATGTGAGATAGACGGCCATATAAACTACGGTAGTTAAATAAGTAATCCATAAGTCTTTACTCCTTTTATTCACATGTTTAGGGGGGAGGATGTGACAGATTTTCTTCCTGCACCTGATTTCATATTGATGGCAGACTGCATCTACTACGAAGAGGTAACTGCATTCCATTAATTAATATTAGTGGGCTAAGAATAGAGTTGAGGGCAGGCAAAGAATCTCTAGCCTTGTAATTGGGATTAAACTTGTGACGTCCTTTGAACTGATTTTGATGCTGTGAGATCATTGTAGAAATGCCACAGTAAAATGATAATCAGTGGGCTATTTTTTCTTTGTACAGTAGGGTATACAAATCCTATGAACACCTTTGAGACTTTGACCAGTGAACTGAACATTTGAGTCTTACGTTTTGCCATAAGATTTCTGAATGAACTTGAGGAGCCCACCCTACCCAAATTCTTTAAAATTATATTTATTATGGTTAAAAAAAATACTTGCCCTTCTGTTAAAGGGCTAAGGTACCTGCACCCATCTTGTCCTCACATCATTTCTGTAAGATACATACAGGCAATGATAGTGAGTAGTCCAAGGTTATCCAGCGAACTTCATAACTAAATAGAATTTTGAGTCCAGATTTTCCAGTTCTGGTCAGATGCTATACATTTAGGGTAGACAGCCAAGGGTCCCAGTTACGTTTTAGACTACAATTCCCATAAACCTCACTCAGCATGACAATTTATTCATGATTATGAATGTTGGAACCTAGGCAATTCTCTGCTTCTGAAACTCCTGCGTCACCTTATCTCAGTCTAATAGAATCACATAATGTTCAAATATTTTGGATTGTTATTTACATTTTATTTATGCTTTCTTGGGTACTGCTGGTAAAGTAATTTGTGACTCATTCAGCCAACTGTATCCATTTGTGGTAGCTCACATTATTGCTTAGAACGTATTTTTTCTCTGAAACCCTTGGAGAGGTTTCCTTCTCAGGATTGTTCAAACTCTTTAGGAATATTCAACAGCTGCCACCTATTTCATTCTGTGAATAAGATAGAGTGATGACTGTTTAACCAGCCCCAATAGTAAAAAAAAAAAATGGTGAATGTGCCCTGTTTCCTGAATTCCTGCATTACATCTTTTAGCCATTAGTGTAAACTAACATACAGTTAGTTTAATACAGTTAATACAGTTTCATTTTGTATTAACTGACTGAAGTTTCTTAGAATTTTTAGGAGCTATTTCCATATAGCTATAAAAATAATAGCCTTTCAGTGCCTCATGATTGTCATCCTAAGTCTATATTTTGATCTTTCTTTGAACTGATTCTCCTTGCACTTACTACTGCTATCTGCCTGGTAATTATCCCAAATAGCTTAAAGTTTGAGAGTCCATCAAAAGAAATAATGATATTTGCTAATACAGTGATCCAGTTGCTTCTATTCGACTTTTTGAACTACAAGTTGGACTGAGCCATATATAAACAGTGGGTGAAGGCTAAATGTCAAATATTTAACTTTCACGGTTAGTCACTGGACCCATTGGTTAAGACCCTGAGGGACTTGGCTGGCTTGGATACTTTCATCCTTTGCTGTTACGAAGAAAGGACTGTGGGACAAAACCCAGAAGTAGAGAAAAAATACTTTGAGGTGAGTCACGTTAAAGTGTTTCTCGATCTGGAGGAATCAAATTTCTGTGGGGAGGGGGGTTTGCAAGATTAGAAGGGCAGGTTTTCAAAACCAGGATTCTAAAATACTGAGTAATGACTTCATGCTTTATATTATTTCCGAAAACAGTCATAAGAAGCACAAATAGTATTTTGAGAATACTGTGGTTTTTAAGAACTTATTCTGGTATAATTTTAAATCACAGCTTCTTCAAAGGGACTTTGAGTTGCAGAAGGTTCCCTTGGGTGAACATGATGAAGAATATCGGAGTGAAGACATTCATATCTTTATCATACAAAAGAAAAAAATGGTAAGTATTAGCCTCATTGGTTCTGCAAATGAGTTAAACGTGTTCTGGATATCAATCAGAATAGAGCTGGAAGGGACTTTGGAGATCTAGTCCAACCCCCTCCTCAAGAAGCAGATCCTATAACCAACCCACCTTCCTTTTTTACAAGCCAATTGAATAAAAATGATATGAGACACTGATTTAGTTTCATAGTTATCCACTTCAAATCAAATCCATCTTTATTCCAGTTACATACAGCATACATTTGGAATCTCTTATCTCTTATCTTTTTTGACCTCCATTTCTTTACATATTCAATTTATATGTCACCTGACTTCAAGTGATTCTGAGCGGTTTAGAAAAAAATAAGAAAACATCACAAAACAAAAAAGAATAAAGATGCACTGATAAAATAAAATCAGATGAGAAACAAAAAGAAAAAAGAAAAGGGGGTGTTGTTCCAAACATGCTCATCAAAGGCCAAGGTGAAAAGCTGAGTTTTCAGGGTTTTTCAAAAAACAAGTAGAGAGGGAGCCATTTGAATCTATGGGGGAAACCTTATTCCAGAGGGCAGGCATTGCCTCATAGACGACTCACTATGGATAAAATGTTGTCCCAGTGCAGATATAATCCTGACTAGATGTGATAGCATCAAGCAAATTAACACATGGCTGAGGGAAGAAAGTGTGTAGCATGTAATTATGGAAGGAAATTGCTTTTGGTTGTTAGATTTAGCCAAATTGTTTGTTACATTTTTCAGAATATTTCATCATGAAATCCTTGATGCTGTTTTCTGACCTCTAATTTATAGAAGAACTCTGAAGAAAATTGGAAATTAAAGAATTTTTAATAAATTTTCTGCAGAACATCTCTGCAGCCAGAGGGGAATCAGCATATTGTTTTATACTAAAGTGATTTCAGAAAAAAATCAATTCTCTTGAAAAAGAACTACAAGCTGAAGGAGAAAGAAAAAAGAAAAAGAGAAAAAAGAAAGAAAAAGAAAGACATTAACCTGAGAATGTCAGATGAATGGTTTTGTATGAATATATGCATAATACGCAATCCCTCTTGGGCAAAACCTGTTTTAATATTAACATTTTATTAGAAAATTTATATATTAAAATTCTTTTTCCTATTTAAATGGGCAGAATGGTGCATCATAGGATAACAATTTTTGAACCAAAGTATTACAAATGGGCTTACCATCCTACGGGGAAAGGAAGAAAGTGAAAAGGGAGGGAGGGAGGGAGGGAGGAAGGAACAGAGCGGAAAAAAACTCAACACGTTTCTTGGCCCAGGCTGCTCCCTGCATCTTCCCCAAAACCATGTGGCACTTGTGGACCCCCACACATCCTCCCTGGCATCTGCCACCCTCCCTGTATGCCTTTCCTAGCCCACATAGCACCTCTATCTCCATTCACCTTTTCTGACCTGCACCACACCCTCATGCAGCATCCACCCTGAGTCTCCGGAGAGGGTCGGCATATAAATTTAATAAATAAATAAAATCTCTTGGGCACTCCACACATCCTTCTTGACCCATACTGCCTCCCTGCACCACTCCTGACCTGCATGGCTTATCTCATGCGCTCCCAAGCAGTCCCATGCACCATCTCCGAACACACACACCTCCAATTCTTGAATCACATCAACTCCTTGAGCACCCTCCCCAACCTGCATGGCATCTCTTCCACACATCCAGAGATGCTTCCCCAACCAGACAGCACCTCTCATGACTCCCCACTTACCTGTCTACTAGCCTTGGACTTGTAACTTCCCATTGACTTTTTCCATGCAAGCTTCCCACAAGTAAAGTAAATGGGGAAGCTGGCAGAAATTCTAAGGAAGTGGGAAGCCAGGAAGAAAATGACAGAATGACAAGGAGGAAGGGAGGAGTATTTCTGATGCTCTTTACCAGTTTCCCCTCATGTAAATTCAATAGGGAAGACAGCAGGAAGTCAGAAGTTGTTCCTGCTCCCATAGCCCACCTGCGGTCATATTCAAAATAATATATTGAAAATATGATAGTCACATATAGAAACAAAAGTTAAAAGGCAAAGTCTGCTGTGCCATTGGGTAACAGAATTGCTGTTTTTGTGCAAAGGGGCATGTAGTCTTCAAATTAATTCTAAGACTGCCCAGGGCAATCCCACATGATTTTATTCTATCGTTTGTTTGTTTATCACATTTATATACTCATCTTGTGCTGGTGTGGCCCATCACAATACCATCATATTTTATTTATTATTTATTGAATTTATATCCCACCCTTCTCCCCGAAGGGACTCAGGGCGGTGAACAGCCGAAAATTAAAATAACATACAATATAAAAGTAAAGATAACTAAAAATAAATTAAATGAATCGGCCTCCCAATTTAAAACCCCAAGCTATACAATTAAAAATTAACCCATAAAACCTATTCAGGCCAGGCCGGCTTGCTGAAATAAAAACATCTTCAGGGCCTTACGGAAAGTGCGGAGATCCGGAATCAGCCGTATTCCGGGAGGTAGCTCGTTCCAGAGGGCGGGTGCTCCCACAGAGAAGGCTCTCCCCCTGGGGGCTGCCAGCTGACATTGCTTGATCGACGGCCCCCTGAGGAGGCCCTCCCTGTGAGAGCGTATTGGCCGGTGGGAGGTTATCAGTAGCAGAAGGCGGTCTCGTAAATACCCTGGCCCTAAGCCATAGCAAAATATAGTAGCAAAAGTAGCATATAGTAGCAAAATATTTTATTCTGGAACTCAAGGCAGATCTGATATACATAGTCTTCCTTTTATTCTTCCCCATGGCAAACAACCTGTGAGATAGGTAGGGGCTGCGAGAGTAACTAGCTCTGTTACCCAGAAAGCTTTTTTAGATTTGGATGGAATAGCACCTGGGTCTCCCCACACCTTCAATACCTCTTGCTGATGTTTCTTGCGTATGGCTCCCTGAAGACATCACAAGTTCAACATAATGACATACAGGATGAGCTAGTCCCGCCCAGGTAGGCGCCCAGGTAGGCTTCTCCAAAAACCAGGATCCAATGAACCCATACAGGCTTCTATCCTGCAAGCCAATATGCAGGTTCAGGGGAGAGCCAATGTCATCTGAGTGAAATCAATAGCTGTAGAGTGGGGACACTTAGCTGGCCTGCTTACATGCTGAGCTCCAATAATAATGCCTGAAGAGGGTTAATGAGCTCTTACAAAACACTCCTTTGCAACTTCTGTTGCTTTGGGCAAGTCCACAGCCAGCATTTCAGAAGACTTGTAGAGAAAGGGATAAACTGATAACAATGTTTGGATTGTCACCTAAGGATTGTCTGCACACCACACTACTAATCCATGAGAAACAAACTAAAAAGGTTGTGTAACATGCACCAAAAGAAACTTGCTGCTTATTGTAAGGCTGTGGGATGTGTACATAATATGAACTACGCAGCCATACTGTGAACGTTTTGGGTTTGGATTAATGGCTGTAGTTTGTAAAGATGGTTTATACGTTTCAGCCTGTTACGCAAACATTGGTTTTGTACCAATGTTCATAGTCAACAAATCTATCTACAAAAAAACTGATGAGGTGTTCATGGTGAACCAGTCACCTACCTGTTTAACCAGAGATTACGTAATCATATATATTTACTTTTCTTCCCTACTGGATTGAGAGTTAAGCCTGTTGGATTTAATTCCAGTTCCAGGTCACACTGAGACCAGAAGATGAAAAAGTTAAAGCATAAAGTCAAGATCAGCTCCAGAATACATTAATGTAGTGTTCTTGGCAACAATATGGAAATGATTTGCCACACAAGGTTCTTCCATTTCTCAACCACTCCTACCACACAGGTATTCCCTGAAGGTCTTCATGCAAGACGTTGGCAGTACACAAACAAAAATAACCTGACTCTTTTCTGCTCCAAAGCTAAAGGCAGCCAGGTACTGCCTGCCACTGCTGAGAACCTGCAACGCAGGGCGTGAGAATTAACTTATTTTTGGGATAGCCAACTTCTCCAAAGCCAGAAGGCGGCAGTATAAGATAGGAGACTTACTCTAGCCTTCTCTCAGACTAGCACATAAATTTTCCAGAGAAATGTGTATATCCAGTGCTTTACAACGGTTTATAGTTCACACCTACCACAATAAATTACATGCTCAATAGCATTCTAGCAATTGTGTTGTAGCTGTCAACAGTGTTCACAATCACAAGACAGCGGGCAAAGAAGGAATAAGTATTAAAACTACTTGTGGTGCTTGTGGTGTAAGAATCTTTTTCAGAGCCATTGTCAGAGCTGTTTCTGTATTTTAGTTTTTTGTTTTTTTAGATAGTCTTCTATACATAAAACCTGAATCCACAAATTGCATTAAGCTATGGTTTGTTAAATGAGAGTGTCCTAGCTGGCATATCTAAAGACATAAAACACTTCAAAAAATATAATAGTTGCCAAGTTCAACAAAGCCAATTTGGTTTTGTGATTCAGACATCAGGCTAGAAACTGGGAAACTGATTTTACTCCTGCTTTAGGTCCAAATGCAGCTGGATGACCTTGGACCATCACTCTCTCTCAGCCCTAGGAAGGAAGAGGCAAGCACAAGCTGCTTCTAAACTCTTATCAAGAAAACTGCAGAGACTAGTCCAGGCGGCCACCTGGACTCAACACTCACTCAAAGGGGGGCAGGGAGCCATGAATCATAGTTTATGAAATACAATAGTTGCCAAGTTCAAGACAGCTAGAAAATAAAAATAAAAAACATTGTGCAAACTTGTTACAGTTCTGCAGAAGTGATTACGACAACATAGGGACTGATGAAGATAGACCTATTAAAATTCATAAAGTAATATGACTAGAATCATACTAAACTATAATGTAGATAAGATATAGATCTGATCAGAGTAAATTAAAGGAGTGAAATAAGAATTACATTTTATTTAGGTTTTGCCCTTTTCACCACTTTGTTATGTATAGACTTATTATTGCCTTTTATTTTGCATTTTGATATTGCCTCACAGCCAATCAAATAATAATCCCCCAGCGAGGCACTACCTTGATCTGGTTATGGGGCTACAAGGAAAATAATAACTACTTCAGAAGTTCAATCATAATGGACATGTCTCACCAGAGAAGTCAGATGAAGAGTGTGTCTGCAATAAATAATATGATGGGATATAACTTACAGAAACTATATACTGGATCAGTCACCATCAAGTCAACAAGGACCGTGCAAAGCATTGGAGTTCCTGAAAATTGGTGACAATTTGGCTAAACAGCTTAGGCCTATTGGCTAAGTAAACAGGGCCAGCAGCTGCAGAACTACTGGAAGAAAAGTTACCTACCTGTCCCAGAGTATACAAACACTGAAAACAAAGAAATAATAATCTGATATTCCAAATCAGGTCCAGTGAGAAGAGGCTATTTGCAAAGAATATGCCAGTTTTGAAAGGAATATCCAAAATCAGGAATAATAGAAAAAATCTAGCAGATCAACCTCGATTTATAATATGAAATAAATTCACAGTATTTACAGAAGCAGAATTGAAAGAATTGCAAGGGTCTACCCAGGTCAAAGAAATCAAAGCCTTGCCAGAAGTCCTCATAATATTTTCACTTAGCACTTTGTGTTTTTCAACTTTTTCTCAAGCAATTAATCCGAAGGACACCATATTGAAGAACTCTGGTCTAAAATGTGTTGATTCTCACTTGGAATCCTTCCACTGTTAGAGAGCTGATCCAGGGAAACATATTCCCAGGAATTCAGGACTGATGTCACAAAAGACAAGAGAGCTTTTTCAAGCTTGACTGCTGTACTGGTGGACACAAGGATTTTAAACCAGTTTGAGTATATTCTTGCAGCTCTTTGTTCCTCTTTGCTAAATTGAAAAATCAAAGAACATACGGTATGTGATGGGTTGACAATCCTGTTGGCAGATTTATATCTCCCATTATCCCTTCTTGTGCTATCTATAATTAGATTATTGTAGCACCTTAAATAATTATTCTCTTGTGAACTGGACAGTTTGTATGACCTTTTTAATATAAAATGTGCTTGGTTTCAAGGAGCTACAAGAATTGTTACTGTTTTTCTTGCACAGAGTTAAACACATCCATCTGGAAATAAGTCAAGTCTGCTGGGTTTAAGACTGTGATTTTTAAAATGTCTGCCACACTTGGGTGTCAAAAGCCTCTCCATTCTTATACTCTTGGTGAGGCACAAGATAAATTTAGTTCTTAACAGAGGGCAATTTTTCAAAATTGTGGGTAAATCATACAGGAAGTCCTTGACTTATAACCACAACTGAGCCCAAAATTTCCACTGCTAAGCAATGCAGTTGCTGAGTGAGTTTTGCTCCATTTTATGATCTTTTCTAACAGTTGCTAAGTGAATCATGTGGTGGTTAAATAAATCTGGCTTTCCTCATTGACTTTGCTTGTCAGAAATCAGCTGAGAAGGTTACAAATGATTGCCACATGGCCCCAGGACAATGCAATAAACATACCATTTGTCTAGCACCTAAATTTTGATCATGTGAGCATGGGAATGTTGCAATGGTCATAAGCGTGAAAAACGGTCATAAGTCTCTTTTTCACTGCCATTGTAATTTTGAACGGTCACTAAATAAATGGTTGTAAGTCGAGGCCTACCTGTCGTTCAATGGTCGTTGAATGTCATTCAATGGTTTTCAAGTAATGTTTGCAGGATTTCTGAAGGTATTCAGGAAATTTATCAGATTCTGTGTCATACAGCAGCAAATTGCAATAATCTTTTCAGAGACAGAGTAGCTTTTCCTTTCCCCCCCAAATCCTGATTCTCCTTGTAGCAGGCAGCAACAGAAGCCATCTCTCTGGGAGCAAGGCATGCTGGTCAAACTCTAGAACATAATAAGGCTTCAGCAGCAATTTTTGGCAGAAATTTGGCTGGACGAAGCCGGGCAAACTGGCAAAAGGTTTGCAATCTTCAACCATAGATGAATACTGGAAAGGCTCTTTGCTAGGTTTTGGCCATCAACAATTAGTAGCAAAGAAAATATCAAGGGTTTACTGAATGGAAAATGTTAGACACTGCAAATCCGAATACACAGAAATGGCACATCAGTCTTTCCATGTTGTGCCCTCCCAAGCTTGCTGGTCTCTATTGAATCAGGAAAACCGAGCAACATGTCATATTAAGTGCTACCAGTTAAGTCCACCTCTGAAATTATATTCCAGCTTTGTTCCTAACATAGTTTCCAGTGATGGAATCGTGCATCTTGCTAAGCCATAATATGAAATGCTGGATTTTGGCTCAACAGGATATATGTAAGCAGCTATTCTGGTTTTTAAACTACAGTATATGACTTATTGTTCTGTGTGAACAAACTACCATGCTTGTTCTACAAGCCATTATGGAACCCAGTTTTAGTGCAGAACGTGAATGCAACCTTTGGGTATGTTTTTGTGTAAAGTAAAAGAAGCATGTGGTTGCAAGAAATTTACCACATTTATCACATTTTCAAAGCTCCCATTTTTCCTTACACGTTCTTGCCTGTTAAACTCCTTTCCCTCTCCCTTGCTCCTTGGATCATGCTACCCCAGGCAAAATTACATGTTGTGGTTCAAAAAGAATGACCAGTCAAATTTGTTGCACCAGCCAGGGTCTCTTAGAAAGGGAGACTGGAATTCTTCTAAACGGGTAGGGTCAGTGTGACATAATGATTAACGTGCTAGACCAGTGTTTTTCAACCTTGGTAACCTTAAGATGACCTTACTTCAGTGGTGGGTTGCTCCCGGTTCAGACTGGTTCACAAGAACCGGTAGTAAAATTGGCGGGAGGCTCCACCCACTGACCCGGACGTCATCATAGGTGATCTGTGTGAGTGAAGCGAGTGCGCGAGCGTGTACATGATGCAAACTGGTAGTAAAGATAAGTAGAACTCACCCCTGCCTTACTTCAGCTTGCAGAATCTCTAGCATAGTGGCTGAGGGTTTCTGTCTAGAGACCTTAAAATTGCCAAGGCTGAGAAGAAACTGTGCTAGAGTGAGATCAGGGAGTCTAAGATTTGAATCCTCCCTTAATCATGGAGCATAACTTTGGATGTATTGCTATTTTCAGTCCCAATCTGCCTCACAGGATGATTTTGGGGATAAAATGAGAGACTCTCGGATATGCGATTTAAATCCCCTGAGGAAAGGCGGATTAATAATAGTAACAGTAGCCACATCTGGATTAGGAAACAGTAAATGGCTGAACTTCTTTCATCGTTTGTACACAAGCTCTTTTTGGCAACTTGAAATGCTTTGCAACAAGGTCATTTAGATTCAGAGGTTAAAAAAAAGAAAAGAAAGGACGGTAACTTTGTTATTAAAAGTGATTCTAAGGTACAACTTGAATAAAAGAAGCTTCCTTGTCTCCAACCTAACCCCAATTTCCTTCCTGATCCCATGAGATAATACTGTCTGCCTTGTCTGTCTGAATTTGTATGCTAAGAGAATGGTGTAATTGTCCTTTCCATTGTTCTAGGTTTGTTAACAAGGCATATACAAGATGGACTAATGTCAAGGCCTAATCACAGTAAAGTGAGAGGAGATGCGTTTTGACAGATCATTAGATCAATGTTAAAATTCACTCTGGTTTTTTGCAAAGGTTTCGCATGGATACAGTTGGAGCTCAATTATTACAAGATATCAGCTGATGGGTTTAGTGCTACTCCAAAACAAGGCTAAACTCATCTTCAAAAGCTACTTGAGCAACTGTTGGCAGGGGCAAGGAGAACTGCAACACAAAGCAGCATAAAACTCTTGTCTTCTGTGTTACTCTGTAGCTAGCTATCATCACCGCTGGGCAGCTGCAGCTCTCAGGTTGAGCCTGATAACCAAGTAAAAAATTGGCATAGGGATCTGGCAGGTATAAGGAGGCAGCCCGACTTGAAAGAAATGGACTGCTATAGGGAATTGCCTGCCAAGACGATTAGACACCGGGCCATCATTCCGATGAAGTCCTAATTCTTAACAATACTGTCTTACGTCTAAGTATATTTACTCATGTTGTTTGGCTGTAGTATTATCCTTCTTACCTTCTTTACTACCCCCTCTTACTGGTATTATTATTATTATTATGCTTATTCTACCCTATTGCTTGCATGTATACTGAGAACTTCTGCACCAGAGACAAATTCCTTCTGTGTCTAATCACACTTGGCCAAATAAAGCTTTGTTATGCTGTCCTATCCTGTTCTGTCCTGTTCTTGCTACTCAGAACAGAACAGGTCTGGAAGTGTTGGAGCAGAAAGATGACCTGTGTCATCCTAAAATGGATTTAGCTAATCTCACTCATAAAAGTCACCTAACTGGGGCATCAACAGAGTTGGTGAAGCATGTCACACTGTGTCCACGCTAAAACCTGTGTTGGAATCAGCAGCATCTAGAGCTAACTGCAGTAATACCAAAATGATATATGCACGGTGACATCATCACGCAAATATACTTACATCTTAACATAAATTTCAACATTTATATAATTACATAGTCATTTGTTCCTCTTGCCCCAGTCCTCTGCATGATCATGATTGGAAGAAGAGGAAAAGGAAGAAAACATTCCTTCAGACTCACTCAAAAAGTCAATCATGCTGGGAGTGATCAACAGAAAAAGGAGAAGGGGTCACCCTAGTACCCGTTGGCTGGACATTATAAAAGATGACCCTAGGCAGATCTGAAAGAGGCGGTGTGAGACAGAGGGGCATGGAGAGTGCTGGTCCAAAGAGGCTGAGGGCCGGACACAGATGAGTGGCTAACAGCAATGACAATTCCTTCAGTATTGGTAGACCTATGGACCACCTAGGACAGGGGAATCAGATGACATGGCATGATAGAAACTTGGGCAGATTTGTGCTGCAGTGAAGATGCAAATGAGAAAGAGCTTCTTCCCACATTTATCTAGTTTCATTAGCAAAACAGCCCAACAGACAGCATTCCTATGGACATGAATGTTAATGCTGGGAAGCGCCTAGCGTGTGGAATGCTAATGCTGGGATGCATCTAGTGTGAATTCAGGACTCTATATAGCTGTGAAGGTCATTACAAGGCAAATTTCTAACCCAAAGATTTGAACATTTCCATTTATCTTTTCACACAACTGAACTTCTTAAGGTTAAATAAGTGAAATTCTACCAAAATCACTATTTTCACACAAGGATCCCCTTCCTATGTGGCCCTTGTATTTGGGCCTTAAAGGTGACCTGGAAAATCAGGCCTGCTTGTTAGCTGCATCCTGACCTCTGCACCCGTCACCATGAGATTGATGTGGGACTTCTGAGAATCCCATGAATTCACTAGACAAACAGTATTGACAAAATATACTCACATTCACCTTGTATGCAGGTTTCCTAGCATGTTATTGAAGAGGTTTATCATTAACTTTATCTTGGATGTTTTGTCCGATTTAGTCAACAATTCCCAAGTGATCCTTCTCCAGGTTTTAACCAGGAACAATCCTGCATAGCTTCCAAAATTAGCAATATTAAATACTCTGCCACTTACATTTGAGGGATCATACACAATCTAACTGGCTATGAAACTGCTAAAACAATATCTTGGCCAAAGCACGTATACTTTATTGAACAGGATTAGGAGGGGAGGAGGAAGAGAAGTGGGTTAGAATGTGGAAGACACAACTCTTGATTGCTATTGTCTACGTTCTCCCAAATGCAGCTTTCTTTTTCAGTATGAGCTGTCAGTGATGGTAGTACTATCAACAGCAGGTATTCACTGTCTGAGGCATCTGGCTGGCGTCTGGCTGACAGGATGCTGAGATAGCTGGATTATTGGTCTGGACCTGCCAAAGCTAAGTCAGGTGCTCTTTTCCTACGGCATTTGCATTTTGTTGTCCTTTTTTTAAATGGTACAGTATTCTATTCTGTCTGAGCCGGAATTTGCTGTCAATGCAATATTGTTCCAGTTCCCTGTCAGAAACGGCTGCATTAGGTCGCCTGAGTATTGATAAAGACAAACAAGGGCAAGTGGGTGGGGCAGTTGGAAAAGCTTGTATGATTCAACAAGATGTAACTTCTCTGAATTTGCCCAGAGATGAAAAGTGAATTAAGTGGCATATGGCGTTCTAATAAAAGTTTAGAGAACACAGCAGGAAGTTTGGAAATGGCCAGGTGTGGAAAAGCTGCTAGTAGATTATTAACTGCATGCAACAATTTCACTCATCTTGCACCATAGCACTATAAAATTAAAAGTGTAACAGCAACTTTCTGAGTTAGCTTTGTAATTCCATTCCACTTTAAAATCCAACTGCTATAAAACTGATTAGATATTTGCTTCTTTTGTTCTGCTTGATTTAATAGTAATAGCTAAGAGTAGGGGTATATGAACACCCATTAAAATAATAGAGCTGGCATGAGCTACTCAGTCCACCTCCCCTGTCTTCTATTAAGTAAGAATAGAGCCCACCCCACCTGTGCCGGCAGAGGAGGCTGTGCCGGCAGAGGGATTTTATATTGGGATTGCTGATAGATTAACAACAGATCCCACCCCCTCCCCCTCCCCCTCATATTCCCTCAGCTCACCTTTTTAGCTAGGTTGATTTTATAGTATTATATTATTATATTATTATAAATTATACAGTGTCACCTTTTAATATTGTAAGCCACCCAGAGTTGCCTTGTGACAAGATGGACAGCTAATAAATTTTACAAACAAACAAACAAACAAATAAATAAGAAGACTGCAAGAGTGATAGAAAGAGATAGTTGTGCAATGGCAAAATAAACAAACCATGTTTATATGTGAAAACATCCAGGTTGAATCCCTGGCATAGTTTAGCCAAAACCTAGGAGAGTCGTTGGCAATCAGGGTAAGTGGTATGAACTGTATGGAAAAAGGTTTTTGCAAAATCTAGTTCTCCTTTGCCATTATCCATTTGTGTTTTTAATATGTCCTTAATTTATTTCCAACAATTATTAGCCTCTGCAAAGCCTTTTGTTGTTTGTATAGAAAAATGTCTTTGTAATAATAGAGAACTTAAGTTTTAACTTTAATCATTTTTGGGTGTGTGCCTTCTGGCAACTATCTGGACAAGCCCACATAGTTTTTGTGACTATAATCTCAGAAGTCGTTTCTGTTATTGCCTGCTTAGCAGTAAGAGTGGATGATTGGCCAAAGGTAACCAGCTAGTGGGATTCAAATAATTTAACAACTGGTTCTCTACCCTAATGACTGGCTGGGTGGGCGTGGCCATGGTGGGCATGGCCAGGGGGTGTGACAGGCAGCACTTGGCCTCTTGCACCCCTCTGGGAGCAAAAATGGGCTGCGGGGAGTGTGGTGTGTCTCCCCCCCCACGGCCCGTTTTGGGCCTAGTAGGCCTCTTGCACCCCCCTGGGAGCAAAAATGGGCCGCGGGGAGTGTGGTGTGTCTCCCCCCCCCTGACGGCCCATTTTGGGCCTAGTAGGTCTCCCTGCAGCCTCCTGGGAGCAAAAACAGACCACGAGGGTGGGGGCGCCGCACCCCCATGCCCCGTTTTGGGCCCTGCACTTACCTGGGAGTCAAAACGGGGTGTGTGAGGACTCCTGGAAGGGGCGGGGTGGGGCAGGGGCTGCCAGCAATTAAACAACCAGTTCTCCCAAACCTGCTGAATCCCACCACTGCCTAAAGCTCAGAGTGTAAAACTCACAGTTTCTCAGTTGTTACTGATGCCTTTTATCACAACATTAAATTCACTTGAATCAAGAAATAACCTAGGACTAACTTTTCACTCTTTATTCCTGTGTAAAAGGTGACAAATTGGAGACCCAGCAAGTTAGGAAAGGAAATCTCCCTGCAAAATATACTTTTGACAACAAAAGTTCTGGAGGGAATAATAATCTCTTCCAAGCTAAGAAACAAAAGTTATGCAAGGCCATGCTTTCTATGTCAAAGAAAAATAACTTCAGTGGAATGCAGAAGTGAGTTTTAAAAACTTCTTATATATGTACTTAAGAACATATGAACATATGCCATCAAAGCCAATGAACTGAATAGCCTTAAATTCTGAAGAAGCCATGTGATATCCTGCATCTCCTATTCAATGTTAACTGTGAGACCCTGAATTCTGGGGTAATAGTAGAGAGAGTAAATGAGTAACTGGCTCATCTTCACCAGAATCGGAATTCATGCAATGATTGCTGAGCTGTTTCTGCTGCTGGCAGCAGTTTAACATTTTGTTCTGCTTTGTAAGTTTAAATTGGCTGGTTGATGGATGCATTAATGTACTGTTAACCTGCCCAGGGCCTTCAGGATTGAATAGGCTATGAATTTAAAGATTAATTATAGACATTAGAAGACCAACATATTTGTTGGAAAGGCAGCCATTATCAACCACTGCAGAATGCTTTCACTGAGGATAGCAGCTGTAACCTTCCTGGCAAATTTGTTTTCCTGCCTCGATGGGTGAGAAAATTAGTAGTACTTTTGAAACCTCAGTGATTATAGTGGATTTACAAAAGGGTTTAATAAAATCATTGTAGGAAGTTAGAACCCACCCCTCTCCTAGAAGAATGAAATATTCTAGGAAATATTAAAAAGGCAGAATATTGTACTTCCCTGGATGAGAAAAGGAGAAACATGCTCTTGGAAAGCAGCCCCCACCTTTGCTAATAGCCCCGCAAAGACTGGTGCCAACCTATCTACAAGACAAAAGGCTGGGCCAGTTTATCTACAATACAAAAGACCTTCACCCTCAGGACATAATAGGATTAGCCCTCTACCCATCTCACCACATGGCACCTGGAAGATTACATCACCCAGCAAGATTCAACCAAGCTTGGGACTCAAGACAACCTGCAAAGTTAACCCTGCAGGACCCCATGGGAATTTGACAACCAATCAGAATACATTTCTTTCACAAGAACAGGAAGCAAGTTCAAAGCCCAAGAGAGGGTATAAATATATCTCACTCTCCACTCCGTGTGGTCAACTACCCAGGACTTCAAACTATGTGGTCCTGTCTACCATTAAACCATCTTTCCAAATAGGCTCCATGTTTCCAGTGTCTTTCTCCCCACTTGGAACTGAACCCAGATGGACATTTCTTCCAACACCATATTGCAACATGAAAAATATCTGCACTATGCTACAGCCAGCTAATGAGGAAAAGCCCAATTGTTTTCTTGCAACATTTATATGACCATCTCTTCAGCCTGAAAATTCAGATAATTTGATAACAGCAGAAATAGTGCAGTGCAACAGACATAAGGTCTCTCTAGTGTACCATTCTATGCCCACAATGGCAAACCAGAGGCTTCTGGGAACCCTACAGCACTACAAATCAAAACAGGACTGCATCATGCATGGTTCCTAATACTGGAAAATTACACTGGGTAATTTCTAGTTTAGCTTCAGAGATGGTATTCAGCAGGTTCTGACCAGTTCTGGAGAACCAGTAGCGGAAATTTTGAGTAGTTCGGAGAACCGGTAAATACCACCATTGACTGCCCCCCCACTCCATCTATTCTCTGCCTTCCGAATCCCAGCTGATTGGGAGGAAATGGGGATTTTGCAGTAACCTTCTAGAGTGGGGAGGGAATGGAAATTTTACGCTATTCTTCCCCTGCCACGCCCACCAAGCCACGCCCACAGAACCGGTAGTAAGCATTTTTGAATCCCACCAATGTTGCACCGATACACTGCCTATCTCCAAATCAGAGTAATCACACACACACACACACACACACACACACACATCCCGTTCTTATCAGCTAGCAAAAATATAGATTGATGTTTATTTATTAACCACCAGCAAATATCAAAAACAGTTAACTATCAAAACAGGGGATAAAGCACAGGAAAAAACAGAGTTACAAAAATACCAAGCAAGAATTTATACACTGCTCAAAAAAAAAAAGGGAACATAAGCAGAAGACATCCGAGATCTGAATGAATTAAATAGCTTTATTAAATACTTTGTTCGTTACATAAAGTAATTTTATGGTCCCTTTAGGTGTTTGAGCAGTGTATAAACTACTGTATGTAAAGAACAAAGTATTTAATAAGGCTATTTCATTCATTCAGATCTCGGATGTCTTCTGCTTGTGTTCCCTTTATTTTTTTGAGCAGTACATATAGTTCTATATGTACGTACAACTTTCCAGAGCCATTGGAAATGTGGATATTTAGAAAAGACAGTCCCTTTGGTTATTCCAGCTTAACTTTTTTATTGTACCCAATGGCAGCAGGACAGAGATGGAGACAAGGACTATTCTGTACCATTACAGTAATAATCCTGGAGATGAGAATTATATCTCTAACACTTACTGTAGTAATTTAACTTGAACGTAGTTTATAGTCATCAAGGTAGTTGGACTTATCTTTCATGAAATGGCTCAACCTGCTTTTAAAGTCATCCAACTGGTGCCCACAAGCCTGAGTAAATTACCATCTGGACAAAACATAGCAAGGCACATTTCCTGATAATAATGCTACCGTAGTAGAATACTGTACAAATCCATCCAAACATTGTTTGCAATTTTGACAGTATTTTCAAGGCTGACGAGTGCACAAAGATGATTGTGTGAAAAAAGCTTTTATGTCAGCCCTTCAGGATAGATCCAGAGCCAGGGACATGAAGGATTCTATGAGTATTCTTTATTGTAGCATGATAGAATAACAAAAAATGCCTACCCAAGTTTCTCTTTGTCCCATTTCATATTTTTTTAAAAAATTAATCTGAGTTTCTTTCTCAACTTCCTTTTTCTAAAGACTTTCTCAAAGTTCTCCTTTAGCAGCTCTCTCATTTCTTCTCTGTCCCCAAGATCAACTCCATGTTCCCTTACATTATTCAATTCATACTTTCTGCCACACATTTCAGTTCTTTTGATTATGTACCATCAAATCAGTGTTGACTCTTAGCAACCACCTAGGTAGACCTTGTACAATTTTATAATTAAATGCACAGTTTCACTTCCCTACATGTATTAATCATATTTTAACTGTGATTAAGTAGTTAGAAAACATTATATTAACAAATATGTTTTTTGTGGTGACTAAGGACCATAGGAGAAAACTTTTGGTGTAGTGGTTAGGGTTCTGGATCAGGAGACTTTGACTTCTAGACCTGCCTTAGGCATGAAAGCCTGGGTGAATTTGGCCAGTCACTCAACCCAATCCAGCTCACAGTTTGCTGTGAAGAAAACAGGAGGCAGGGATATTAGGTAACTTCTACCTAGGTTTTCCTGACTTGATATCCTCTATTTGTCTGCCTACATTTTTCAATTAAGAAAGTAAAGAAAAAGTAAGCACAAGAGCAACTTAAAACAGAGATATATAACCAAGGATGCCTACAGGGCATCAGTGCCTTTCTGTGTTGGATCCAAAGTCTCACCTAACCTCAACAACCAAAAATTAGTGATCTGGGCTTCTACCATGTACCGATGAGAAACACACACAAACTATAATGAAAGTTCTAAAATAGCTAAAAGGAGCTGAAGAAAGAAAAATAGTTTCCCATAAGTACAAACATCCCCTGCATTGCCCAAGTGTATGACACAGTTGCATAATTGTTCCACCCACAGTGACCTTCACTACCTACCAATGTTGAGAGTGATCATTAACTACCAAAAAGTTGTTCACCTTGGTTTAAAAGCTACCTATTTAATAAACTTCCTCCACCCATTTGGTGGTTTTACCCAAACATTCACAAAAACACAGAACATTTTAAGCTAACTGTGACATTTACCTTTTACTTAATACTTATTTTTAAATACTCATTTTTAATATTTTTAAAACAAGGGTCCCACCCTCATGAATCCAAAGGTAAGTTTTAAAATGTGCAGCCAGTGCCTGAAACTTCACTGGGAAATTCAGTGGCTCACATCACTAATTGCAGAGGAAAGTACATAAATTAGACTTAAGTCATTCCAAAACAGTTCTATGACAAGAAGGTTTGTTGTCTCCTGATGGGTGTTGATTCATTTTAGACCCTTTGCCTTTATTTCTTTGCTGCCTGCTCTGCTAAAGCTCTTTGCCTTTCTGATATGGGCTGCAGATGGTTTCAGACATTAAGCAAGCAATTGGGCCAATCTGAGCATGACATCTCACACAGCAATTGCCAGGCACTTTGCAAATTGTCTGTTCACTGAAGCTGCTAAATGAACAAACATCTTGGAAATGCCAGCCAATTGGCACTAGCTTTGCTGTTTCAGAGACAGCCTGTATCTACACCCCATATTTCAGATCTTAATAATTTAGGCTCAAATACTTACAAAAACAAGAGAAACTCAGTAAAACCCAAACTGACAGATTTGTGTATTCCGAATCCCTACATATGTTCAGTTATGTAAAAGGCTTTAAGTTTAAGATAATGAAATTGGCAAATCAAAAATATCTCTCATATGTACTTTAAAATAATTACAAATGAACTTTACCAAACTTCAGTAAAACTTCACACTTGTTTAGGAATTCAGCTCTTTAATCTAAAGAATGCTTTCCCTTCTAGTAACCTTTTCAATAATACACTGATAACATTCAAGCAATGCTTTAAAAAGAAATACTGGAACAGAGATGAAAAAGTGCCTAGGGAGGTATACTTTTGCCTTTAGGAATATATGTGTGTATTTGTGTGTGTGTGTGTGTGTGTGTTTGCTAAGGCATTTGTGGCTATCGTTCACATCTTGGAACTTAACTTTCTGCCTTCTAGCTCAAACTGGCCCTGATCCAACTGCATCAAGCAAAGTTTTAGTCGATTAATTCAACTAATAATGCTTAGTTGAATCACATTTCCCCCTAGAAAAAGGAGCAGGTGGTTTTATATTCTTGCTTTAGTAGACAGTCTCAAATTTCTCCTTACAGCTTGGGCATTTTATCAGGTCAGATTTCACAAAAGAGATTAGAAGATCTAAAAAAAAATTAATATATCCCATGATAATTCCAGGCCTAGTAGCAAAGAATGAGCTTGAAGAAAATTACTTCTTTGATTTTCCAGTGTCTGCATCTCCTCTTTCATTCATGTATATGTCTTTAAGTTACTTGTAGAATCTTGGCTCAGCATTTCTATCTCCCCACAGAAATTCCTTGAAGCCTTATGCCAAGAATCTAAAGGAACGGAAAGCATAATACACACAGATATTTGCCATGGAAGGAGTTCTGTGATGGGAGATCTCAAAGGTAACTCTTCTCTGTGCCGCACCAAGCAGCAGATAAATATAGAGAGGGGAATTGTTCAAACAGGTCAAAGTGAAATGAGTAGTAAAGTGCAGATGTTCTGCCATGGATTGCATAAATTCAGGTTAAAGGTGGGGTTTTCCACTTTTGAACATTCTCTGAAATTAAACAAAATCAAAACAAGCAACCCCCTACAAATATATATTTTAAAACACATACACCTAGGACTCATAACTTTTTCCTATCTTTATTAGTATTCTAGTGTTTTTTAATATAGGGGAGCATTTAAATATTGCCTTTGCTTCAACAGTGAAGAGGTAATGGCCATGCATTACTTCATGCCTCAGAATAGTTCAGCCTAGAATCAGGGATGTCAAACTGGTAGCCCATGGGCTAGATGTGTCACGCGCAGGTCACACCCAACCCAGCTCCGTGAATGGGAAAAACGTCATGAAATGTCACGTGATGACAATGTGCCTAGATAGAAGGTTGGTGATGAACAAAGTATTGGGGCTTCAGAGAGCACTAAAGTTAATTCTGAGAAAGGAGAAGCCTGTCAATATTTCAGTAGGTGATCTGCCTACCCACATTTGTCCTGAAAAACTGAACTGGACAATCTTAAAACATGTTCATTTTTTCTTTTAGAAAAGCTAATTATATAATTCACTATAATATATTCACTATATAAATACAAAATTAAACTAGTCTTCTTCCTATTCCTCACTCTTGTAACATGGATTGTGTTCACCATAACTGCATCTTTATTCTCAGCCTGCCATTATTTGTGTCCGATAATTTTATCAACCTCTTGAGCCAGAGAGAAACAATCTATTTCTCCAGCCCTTCATACCCTTCACTGAAATTTGGAGATATATTCTAATGCATTCCCCCCCCCCCCCCCCCAGTTTTGGGGAAGGAATGATAAAAACCAGTATATAAAGTCTCTCTGGTATTTAACACTTGGCTAGCATTCTCCACAAAGTCAAACATTTCAGCTTTATCCCTTTAATATGTCATCAAATCAACCCTAGTACGCCCCATGCAGTCCTTAGAAATCTATTTTTAAAAAATTTCAGCTTGCAGCTTGCTTTTGTTTTACCCTTTTTTACTCTTTGTCGTTCTTTTCTCTGGCAACTGGTTCCAGCACCGCTAAAACTGAAGACTATGGATGAATTTACATAAAGCATCAAAGTTCAAATGTGATTGGCTATGTTGTGGTTTATTTGTGCAAATCCAAACTGTATACTGTAGTTGGTTTATACTTCAGGCAATTGGGTTCCTTCAATAAATTATGCTTCATTTAACTAAAGGTTACCATGTTGTGCAAATCTAGTCTCAAAGTTCCTTGAGGCAGTGTCCTTTTTCCCCCACTGCCACTTAATGAACCTTCTGCCGCAAAATGCAATTTACATGAAAGAGCCATAGTGAAGTGGATAAGCAGTGTTCCTTTAGATGTTCCTGCACTACAGCTACACACCATCATAGGCAAATGGCCAGTGGCAAAAGATGCTGTAGGAACTGTAGGCCAACATCATCATTTCTGTGCAGCAAAAACAAACTATACAAGGGTGAATTGGAAAGTAGAATTGAATACATGCACTTTTGGAGGATTAGCACATGAAACAGTGAGCTGCAGGATGGAATTTCAGTTGTGTAAAATATACCCATTTCCCTTCAATTGTTATTTGCACAGAAAAGTGATTTGGAGAATTGCACTGAAGCAGCTGTGATTTAAAACTTAGGAGATGCTATTAGCAGAGGTGCTGGCTAATTTATCACTGTTAGTAGATAATGCTGAGATTGCTCCTAAATGTATTAGAAATCTTGTTTTACAAAACACAAGTCACAGAGAAAACACCCCTTGAAAATATATCCTGGAGTTCCAGGGTCTGAAATATAAAGCATTCTTATCAATGTGTAAGATTTCAACTCATAATTCCCAATGGTGTTCCAATAAATCTTTTTTTTTTTTTTAATGAAAAAGTTTTCAAATACAAGTTTTTCCCCCTTTTTCCCCCCCCCCTCTTCCCTAACCCACCCTTTCCACCCAACCCCCCCTGTGACTTCTTCACAACAATAGGCTATTTCATAACTAGTTACATACATAATATCTTCCCTTTCCCTTAATCCCTTCTCGGAATACTGACCCTTAACTTGTTAATCTTATAACTCCCATTTTTACGGTAATCTGCCCTTTTTCTCCTCCCCTATACTTATTGAGTATTATTACAAATTAACCTTTAATCTTTTATATATATTAATATAACATTTTAAATCGGCCTTCTCCCTGCAACCAAATTTATTCAATTCTGTCCACTTCCTCCACTCCTCTGAATATATGACTTGAAATCAGACAATACAATTCTAAATATAATCCACTACCCACTTTACTAGAATATACACATATCTATATATGCATCCCATTTTATAACAATCAGTAAACTAACCTCTTTCAGCCCTTCAATTCCTACAAAATCATGCAATACGATTCTAAATATAATCAACTGCCCACTTTACTAAGATATACACATATCTATATATGCATTTCATTATGTAAAAAGAGAAAAGACAATAACTTTAAGTTTATGATCCATATAATATCTTCTTTGATGTCTTTCCACTAGATTGTTAAATCCATCACCCATAATAGGGTAAAATAACATGCTGGTGCAACAGTTTGTTCAAAATCTTCAGTCATCTTCTGCCCCCATCAGTAGTAGATATCCTCACACCTGTATAAAAATAAAAACAACCACCCGAGTGACATTATAATTATGAATATATCCGTATGGTTATAGTTGTGGTATTCATCAGGATTGTTAATTCCCGTCATCCTACTGAGTAACATCCAGATCTTCTGCATGCCCCGGCAAAACTCTCCTGCCTTATAACTCAAAATAGTTATAATATATTTCCAAGAGAAAAAAAAGGTAAATAAGAAAAAATTAGATGATTCAAATCCAACAAAGTGAGGCTCTTTCCACTTCCCAAAATCATGGCCTTGCAGAGATCTGCCACAATCCTCAGGATAGTATCAGACAATTGTTCGCCACCACTGTCTTTTCTAATATTCATTCATTTTTTAAAGCGCCTGGCTTCACTGTTGCTTAGTTTGGAAATTGCTGTTTCTATAAGATCTGTTTCTTTTCTTTTTCTTTTTCGGGTTGAATTTCCATCCTCTTTTCTTGCTTACCAATTGTATATCTGCTGGTTGATTTTCATTCTGCTTTGTGGATTGTTTTTGTTGGGTTAATTTTATCATCTCATCTTTCTTCTCCATCACTTGTATATCAACTGGTTGATTTGCGCACTTGTCTGTGACTTGATGATTCATCACCTTGGGTTCGGATGACACTGCTCTCTTATTTATAAACAGTCCAGCTGGGGTCTCCAAGGAGTCCAAAGACAATTTATCCATCACAGCCTCTGTAATTTGATGTTTTCCTTTTATTTCCAACTCCTTTTGCTTATCCTGTATTATGCCTAAAGGTGTTAAATTCATTTTTAGAATTTTTTGATAAAAATCTTCCGCTTTTTCGACAGTGTGCAATTGATATCTTACGCCTTGATATCTCAATATTAGACCAACTGGGATGTCCCACCTGAATAGGATATTTCTTTTTTTTAATTCAGTCACTAAAAAGCCAAATTTCTTCCTCTCCATTAACATCTTGGGCGGGAGCTCCTTGAAAATCCAAATCTTTCTTCCATGAAATTGCAAATTGGAATTAAAAGAGTTCTGCACAATATTATTCCTAATTTCTTTATCTGTAAAATAGATCACCACATCTCTAGGCAGTTGCCTTTGCTTTGCCCACCAGGATTTTATTCTATAAATTCTATCAATCCTGCAATACACTTCATCAGGTTGAACCCTTAAGATCCCAGCCAGAATTTCAGAAGATACTTTCCTTAAATCATCTCTATTATTTTCCTGCAGACCTCTCAATCTAATTGCATATTCTGTAAAATTATATTGAATCATTAAAACTTCTCTTTCAATCCTCTGTTGTACATTTTCCTCATTACCAATCTTTTGGTCAGTCTCCATTTTAGATTTGTCTTCCAAGCTATTATCCTGAATGTTTATCAAATCCTTTTTAATTTTTTGAGTCATGTCATCCAAATTCTCCTCGATTTCCTTCATTTTAGTCTCTAATAATTCAGTCTTTGCCTCCATCCGAATCAGAAAGCCTGATAAACCATTAGCAACTTTTGAAATCTTTTTATTCAAGAAGTCAGACTCTGATTTCACCAATTCACCAATTTCTTTAATTTCCTGCTTAAATTTTTCAAGTTGCTGATTCACAATCTCATCCCTTCTTACAATCTCTTCAAGGATAAATTCTAATATATTAAAATCGGGTTTCTGACGCTGGAGAGTTGAAATTTGTTGGCGCAATTTCTTAAGGGGGGAAATTCCCCCCCCCCGTTTGTCCAGCTGTATAAGTCCTGATGCCATTTCCCACACAGACAAGATTTAGCAAAAATAAGAAAAGAAATAGAAAACAAAAAGACTTTCCCTCATTAAAAAAAACTTCTGAGCAGCACAGGAGCGAGGTTTCTCTAGAAATGTAGCCAATGATATTTATTCCGCTACATTGTAATAATGAAAAACGGAAGGACTTTCCCTTTTAGCCCTTCTCCAGCCACAGCAGACGCCATTTTAGAAGGCTCTTTTTCCCTCTTTTCCTCTGCTCTTTTCTTTTAAATAGTTTTTGAAAGGGTGAGATACTTGCGGTTCAGTATTAAGGGTCCAGTTCTTCATTTCTTTAATTATTCTTTTAGATTCACAGGCTTGCTCTTGACGCCTGGCTCTGCATAGGCAGAGGTCTCCCAAAGCCCGGAGCAGCGGCAGGGGATATGGGGCTTCTCATCCGCTCCGTCCCAAAAGTTAAAAAAGAAACTTTTGGGACTCTGCGGGGAGTTCTACCCACCCCTGCTGGCTCTCTCTCCGTTTCCTCTTGGAAACGGAGTTTTTTCGAGCCGCCATCCGCTGTAACGGCGGCTCTATACAGGCAGAGGGAGCTGACGATCCCAGAGGAACGTCTGGCGGCGGCCAGCAGCAAACCGGAAGCCCTGTTCCAATAAATCTTATCCACTGGAAAGAGAAGGCTGAAAATATGCATTGTGACATCATGTTACAAGTTCCATGACAGATCCATAATACAGATTTACATCTGACTTTGTGATTCAAATATGAAAGGCTAAGGTCTACATCATGACTTTATGATGCAAATTGAATCATGTAGTTATTGTAATTTGTACCAGGTACTGGTGCAACTGGAAGGTGTTAAATCAGGCAAAGCTAAACTAAATTTTGTCCCACCTCTCTACTTTTAAATAGGGCCATAGTTTCTAGACACTACTAATATTTCTGTGCCTGTCTTGTACCTCTAGCTGTGATATACTCATACTTACAAAGATCAGAATCGTGCAAGACATGATATTCCCTGTGACAAGCAAAAGTGATTTATAAAACTTTTTTTGGGGTACGATTTGTGATTGCCACAACAATTACTTTTCAGGATTTTAGGCAAGAATTTTCCTGGCTCTGTGTGAAAAATCCTGAAGTTTAAATTGAGATATTCTCTATGCAAGGCAGGTTTTCTATCAAAGTGGCTTCTTTGCTGGTTTAATAAACATGTACAAAAGATTTGATCATTCAGCTATAGTAGCCATATTTCAATTCTAAATCACAGATAATATATTTAATATTTCACTTTTGGCATTTACCAATCTCAAAATTAATCTTGAAGCACTGACCAGTGTAGAATTCCTTTATTAGACAGAATACCAGATAAGAGACTTTTTTTCATCATTTCTTGCCTGTCCTAATGTACTCCTCCTTAGTCATAATACAACCCTATAAAATGTCATCTCCTCTCTTGGTAAAGGGTAACTGGAATGGTCTTAACACTGAAGTGAAAATCTGGCAATTTAACTCTAGATATCGTTGAAAGTGGCGGTGGTGTAAAAAATATAAGAAGAATCCACAAAAATATGAAGATTCAGTTTATACTGTGAAGAAGCAACAGTAAACCAGGGGTGAAATGCTCCTGATTTGGATCGGTTCGGCCGAACTGGAAGCGATGGCGGCTGGTGGTTCGGAGAACTGGTAGCGATGGTGGCATGAGGCTCCGCCCACCCTCCCGGTTGTTGTTACTTTCTGGTTTTAACCAGGAAGTAACCTGTTTTTTATCCTCTGCGCATGCACAGAAAGGTTTGCGCAGGGGGTCTGTGCGCGGGGGTTGCATGCACTTCCGAAATGGTTGGGAAGGTAAGTAGATTTCACCCCCGCAGTAAACTATCAAGAATCAAAAAAAATCTCTCCAGTCCAGAAAGAGAGTCTTCTGCAGAGAATTCTGCTAGACATCTCATATTTTCAACTGGAAAAAAAACATGTAGCCTACAAGCGAAATTCAACAAGAGAGAAAAATGGTACTCTTATCTCTTCTTCAAAAGGTTTAGTCATGGCTATTTTATACTAATCAGCTTAATTGAACAAAAAAGTATGTATTTATCTTGCTGTATTACCGCCATAGTCTATATGGATTTCTAGAGGCTTAAAAACTGTATAATTTAGATTTGAAAACCAAGATAATACCACAAATCCACCATGCAAGAAAAGGATGATATTCGCTCACGACTCCCCACAGGCCATCTGGGCTGACTTTTGCAGGATAATTTGAATTGAAGGCAACCAACAAGGAAAAATACTTAAAAACTTTTATTTCAAAATAGCATTCTAATCTAGGTAATATCACTTATGTCATAAAGTGCCCTAAACAAATAAACAATTTATAGAACAGTGACTTGCAAGCATGTGTGTCTCAGCTGAAGCTTGGGCCAATGTTATCCTCTTATTCTTTCCTAATTCAGAGCAATAATCAATATGTATTATTCAATAGTACCCTCAAACTATGTGTTACAAATGCTTAGAATCATGTGAATAACACTTCAACCTCATTCACCTCAGCAATATTTAATAACAAAGCAATTTATACAGCAAGGGAAGTCTTTATTGATTTGGGAAAGGTTATTTTTTACAAATGAAGGTGAACATACATGTCCCAGGATCCTGCAAGGTTATTTTTTTAATATTTTTGTTTTTATTGATTTAATTTCTATAGCCACTCATCTTCACAAGTGACTCTGGGTGGGGCAAACAATTAAAATTATTGTAAAACAATTTACAAAACATAAAATAAATATTATTTTGCTGTATTTTTTTCTGGGAGGGAATTCAGAAACTAAGTTTAGCCATGTATCAAATTGTATACTGTATTTAAAGGAACTTTTGAAAACTATTGAGTATTTTTAATTGGATGAGAGAACCAACAGGAGGCCAATACAGTTGCAGTGAAGGCAATGCTCCCCCCTATGTGGCTTCTTAACACAATGGCCGGTAACACACCAAAATGACATAATTCATATTATGCTTCTTTGTGTACATTATTACTTTGTCTACACTGCTTTGTGTACAATATTGGCTGTCTCAGAGTTCCCTTGTGAAGCACATTTAAGTAATGAGAATATGGTATATGATTTATTTTTATTTGGCTCCTGCCTTCCTGCTTATGTTATTCAAGGTACAGAATAGAGGAAGAGAAACTAATCAGTGGTACTTCCCCCATCCCATGCTTACTCTGAAACATTTATAGAGGACACAGAATTCAAACTGAAGGACATCAGATATGGGTTGCTTGAACACACAGTCATTTTTTTTCTTAAAAGATTTAGGCAGCTTAGACTACGAGGCAGGCAGTTTCCCCCCATTTCTATCCAACCATTTTGAAATTGATGGTGGACATAGAAAGATAGCATAGTGTCAGTATGGGGCTAACTTTCCTGGAAGTACAGCCTCTCTCCATCCACCACATCCTCAAATATTCAACATTACCTCGAGGAGCTGCAAACTTGCATCAAAAGCATCGCTCTCATCTGATGCAGAAAAAAACTGGACTGGAGTGGAAGAATGGTAACCTTTTCAGAACACCTGAACTATCTTCCTCATTTGCTTTCCTAATAGATAGCATTATTTCTCAACTCTTGAATGGGGAAATATCCTTACATATGTTTAGAAAAAAACATTGGCTATCTCTTTTTCCATGCTCCTTGCTCGCGGGATTCACCCAAGATGTGCCACTTATCAAGGTCATGCTAATAAGCTGATGCTATTAAAAGCAAGAGGCAGCAAGAAGCTGAGCTGTACTATCCTGCTTGGTTTGCAAGATGAGCATCCTTCAGTGCCAGCTGGGTTAAGAGCTGAACAGACATTAATTAGCACTGGGATTCCAGCTTTTCACTCCAAAGGCAGCAGATAAGCTTTCTATGCAGGCTCTGAATAAGAAAACAGGAGAGGTACTTTTAGTGTGGAGTTTGCACAGCTCCAGACCCAGCACAGAGCTGAGCATGCCCTGCAGTCCAAGTAATAAGCAGTTAGGGAGTGAGAGTTAAAAGCTCCCCTGTCCAAGTTTTATATTTGATCCTAAAGCAAGTATGCTGAGAATGGAATCAGTGGTGAAATCCAAATTTTTTTTACTACCGGTTCTGTGGGCGTGGCTTGGTGGACGTGGTGTGGCTTGGTGGGCATGGCAGGGGAAGAATACTGCAAAATCTCCATTCTTACCCCACTCCTGGGGGAAGGATATTGCAAAATCTCCATTCCCACCCCACTCTGGGGCCAGTCAGAGGTGGTATTTGCTGGTTCTCCGTACTACTCAAAATTTCCACTACCAGTTCGCCAGAACCTGTCAGAACCTGTTGGATTTCACCCCTGGATGGAATCCAATTGCAGGTAAATAAGTGAGCAAAGCTGGAGAGAAGGAAGCAAACCAAGTGACCTATCTTGTAAAAAGCTCACCAAGGAAATTGTATGGAAAGACTCACAAATGAATCTGATACGGTGCCCAATGGTAGGAAACCCTTCCCTCCCACCAGGCGACAAGGTATCCAAAGAGCATCTGAGAAAGCACAAGGACCTGTGGTGAGTAATCAAAGCTTTAATGATGCACCTGGGGCAAGTCCAGCAGGAATTCCAACTGCTGAAGCAGCCACTGACAAAAGCAAGTTTCTGCACTGCACGAACACACATCAGATAGCAATTTGGAGTGTCTGAGGAATAAGCTAGGGTGAATTGGGTACATTAAACAATTGCAGCAGAGGTTACCAAAAGCAAGTACTGGAGTATCATAAAACCACATATTACTGGAAGGCAAAATCACAAAATTCTGCCTTACTGATTTCAGCCATGCCATGCATTCAAATTCATTGGAAAAGGCAGTTAAGCTTGGAGTGATCAACAGGAAAAAGAAACATGTCTGCCAAAAAACATATGGATAATCAATATCAAAACCGACATCAGTCAGAGCATAAGACAACTGAAATGAGTCATACAAGATCAGAAAATATGGAAAGTATTAGTCTATAGAATTGCTGAGAAATGGATATAATTGAATGGATAGCAACAGCATCACTATCCTCCTACTGATATATTAGGGTGTGCTGCTATGCAAGTTATATCAACATTGGTTTAGCTGTGCAACTCCTGCTGTACCATTTGCTTATGATACATGAAGAAGCAGACAACCAATTTGGACAAATAAAGCACAGTAAATTTATATCAGGTTAGGAAAACAGAGTTTTTGCTCAAAAAGGAAATACACACGAAGTAGGCGGTGATTCAAACCAATGCATATATTCTCTGCTTTGTATTATTTGCATTACGTATATAAATATAGAAGCTTCAGTGTTAAAGTTGTTACAAGATCTCAGGCCTGTAAAATCACCACAGATTATTCCACTGAACATAGCACGCATTGGGGTAAATTACAATGTGAAACTGAACCACCATCACCCTTGCCAAAACAAGATCAGCTATGAAACCATGACATTTAAGCTAAACAGACACTGGTTATGAAGTTCAGATCTGTAGCTAGAGAAAACTGGAAAATATGAATTCTTCTATTGCACTATCAATGCCTTTCTTTTAATTGACAGAGCAGTGGTTAAAACTGAATTGCATTCTTTCTTCTTATCACACTGGAGCAAATGCTGGGATTCCACAAGAGAAAGCAAAGCAGCTCAGTTTGCATTGGCCAATCCCACTGGCTCAAGTTCCCTCTGGGTTGCTTGCATTGAACAAGATTATCAGGGTGTACATTGATTCCTATTAAGGATTAGCCTGGGTGTGTGCAAATAGCTGCACTCCGAGGAGGAACAAAAAAAAAAGTGCATTTCATTTCAGTCAAGAAATACCACAGGCCATTTCTGCCTGTGACAATAGGCCAGACCCACCTGCAGCAAAAAACCATTGCATCAGACTGGGAATTAAGCAAAGGTTAATTAAGATATTATGGTGCTTTGGGCAAAGAAACCAAACAAACAGCATTCCCCTTCTTGCAGTGCTCAAGAGTTTAGAAGGTGCCTGGGGTCAAGGAGACCTTTTAAAAGAACATTGTCTAAATAGGCTGAACCTGCCTGCAAATTCTGGAAGTTATACAGCAACACACCTGGCAAATATTGAGCTGGGCATCAGAGAGAGAATGAGCTAGAGGGAGGTGAATTGAGGAATATGTTTCCCAAACAGCAAAGTTACAAAAAATCTCTGAAACTGAGACCTTTTGCATAATTATCCTGTAGAAAGATTCTTGAGGAAATAAAAAGTTTTGCCCCAAATACTGTTTAGAAATACGTTTAAAATACTGTAGTAATTCACCTTTATAGATAGGGCACAACACTTACAGTACTTGTCTTCAATCTATTTAGTAGCTGCTGGAAACTAATTTAGAGAAAGTTCTCCATTCAGATCGAGGGCCTCGTTTACTATTGAAGAAATCAGCAAAATGGTTGAACAGCCTTAATTTAGAATCCATTTTAGCATCTGTGAAATGCTTCTTATTTTTACACTAGGAATTGCTGCACAATTCATCCAAAGCCCTTCAGAGTTATCACTACTAAGCCACAATCCAAGTCTGCATTTTTAGAGGATGCTACTCCGGTGTTAGCTTGTAGACTTTCTAGGCGATTTATGCATTGCTAGAAACAAATGGGTAACCTTTTCTTATATTAGTAATATCAATAATGGCACTTTTTGCTGGAATGCTTAGCAGAGCAAACGTAGATAGAATATGCAGAGGCATAACTATGAAAAAGTACTGGATACAAAGCAGCTCTCAATGTCAAACCCTTTAGAGAACTGTCAATATAACAAGGAATGTAACATGCAACAGGATTGTTGCCCTTGTGAAGAAAGACCCTTTGTTTGGAGCAGGAGGCTCAACCTCATTACTCTTGTCTTCTAGCTCATTAAACAGAGAGAAAAAGCTATTACTGAAAACTGAACTTGTAAAGAAGACACAACTACCTATTTCTGCTATGCCACTATCAAATTATTAATACAGATTTTTTAAAAAATATTGTAAAGGGTTAACTTTGCAGCCATGGCATCAGCAAGAATTGAATTCAACCTGAATGAGTCTTTGCCTTGATCTTCAGGACACAATGGTTCAAACATGCCAAATAAACAAGTTCTTCAATGCAGGCAATCAAGTCCTGCAACTTCCACGTTTGACATAACTCCATGGAAATGAGCTTTTTCTAATCAACGAAGAATAAAACACAGATCAATTGTCAAAAGGAATATCTTATTTAGCTCCCTTCATAAGTTTTCAGAACCTCAGAAGACACTTGCTTTGAGCAAGTGTCTAGCAACTCCTTGCAGCCCTAAAGGACTAGATTTACTGTATTTTTAATCAGAACCATTTAACACATTCAGGAAGCTGTACTCATTTCCTAAAAAAGAATATTGCACTTTTTAATGATTTTTGCTACAGAATTTAGCTGCAGCTCCACACTGCCTCAGTTGATAAAAGCATTATTTTATTTTTCTTTGGGAACTACATATCTTGCTTTAAATAGTCCTGAAATAACTATGGACATGTTAATTACATGGCTGATTCAGTGAATATTATACTTAACAGTCTGATGAGATTAATTTAGGACTGAATTATTTAAAGAACTTCCTTCACTCTTCTCAATCTCTATCTTTTAAAATCAGGATTTTTTTTTCTTGTTTTCCTGTAGTTTTCCAAAAGACATAGTGCAACTAATTTATCAAGCTTTGAACTATCTATTTGGCCAATAGTATCCTTTCAAAGTCTAAAGCAGGGGTGTTTTGGTTATCACAATCTTGATCTGCAATACTTTATAGCACCTGTATACAAAATTTATGCCTATCATATAATGTGAAGCAGTGGTCTTCTGGTTTTGGCAGATTAACAGGGCCCAGAATGGAATAGAGAAATATGGTAAATGCAGTATAACTATGGCATTAATATTGAGGCTAACTGCATATTATGCCTGAGCATATTTTTGGAAATTTAACAGTTTGGATGGTGTGAAATATGCTGAAACACTCCCAGAGGTTTGACTCCAGGGATAACAGGAGCATGATTTAAATGCCTAAAACAAGACTTTATAGTGCATTCTTGCCTATTCGCAAAATGACTGTCCCTGTAAAAATGGCCAGCCTCATTTACGAAAAGGCAAAATCATGTAATTGTTCTGTTCTCCTCACCTCACGATATCATTTAGTATACTAGTTTAACTTGATCCAGGCAAGGGGGCACACTTCCAAGCAGAACACTGTCTGCAACCTCCTGCTATTGTTATTTTCTAAGAATGCCTCTGAGGCCATTCTTGCAAAATGAAGATGAGGCTGGAGTGTTCTGCTTTGCTTGGCGGCATTCATCTTTGCCACTTACTTTTTAATTAAAATGTGCTTTAAATAATTAGGTGCAGGAGACAATGGAGCCTGGCAAACACCAAGGGAAGTTATCTATTATTGCCATAGATTAAGTTTTAGTGCTGTACAGGTAGCCACATTTGGCTTTGATGGTGGCTGACATATTCACCATACCTCCAGTCTTTACCCGAGTTGCTCTGAACATGCATAGATATTTTTTAATCCACCTTCACAGATAGATACTTAGTTCTGTAGGCATATGATTTCCAGATAAAAAGTGTATGGTAGAATTCAAATACGGTAGCTATTTGCATTAGGATGAAAATCCTTAAGATTGCCATACATGAACAGTTTCTTGGGCACATGGAATCACAGAAGCGTAGGGTGGAAGGGACCTTGGAGGTCTTCTAGTCCAGCCCTCTGTCCAAGGCAGAAGTCCTTATACCATCCTGGACAAATGGTTGTCCAATCTTTTTTTGAAGATCTCTAGTGATGGAGTACCTCTAATTCTGGGATGCAGCAAGCTCTTCCATTGATTTATTTTTTAAAAAAACGTTTTGTATTAATAATTAAAATTTAAAAAACAACGGAAATGGTTTGACATCTCTGGTTTCTAACATTTCCGTCTAATTCAAATTAATAAGTAATATATTCCTTGATCTATATACAAATTTACATATATCTTACTTCTTACATGTCAAATATACAACATAATTTCTCCTAAACAGCTATATCCATATCCAATAAACCTATATCTTACTCACAAGTTTAATATACATTGACATATACATTTCTAGACAGTCACTACACCTTCTTCTTGGCATTCTTCCTCTTTTTTTATTTTTATTTTTTTTAAATTTGATTTATATGCCGCCCTTCTCTGGAGACTCAGGGTGGCTTACAATGCGTTAAGCAATAACACATCTTATCTAACCATTCATAAAATTTAATCCAGATTTCATTGTATGCTGATTCACTTTTATTTTTGAGTTCCAAAGTGAGTCTGTCCATTTCTGCACAATTGAAGATTTTACATAACACTTCTTCTTCTTAAGGTATTTCTTTACTCTTCCATTTTTGAGCAAATGCTATTCTTGCAGCTGTTAATATATCTAATATTAAATAGGTTACATTTTTATTATATTTACTGGCTGTCATTCCCAATAAGAAAAATTCTTGTTTGACTTCTATTTTAACCGTTAAAATATCTTCTAGCCAGCTCTTTGTTCAATGTCAAAAACATTTTGCTTTTGAGCACTCCCACCACATATGGTAATAAGACCCTGGGACCACCCCACATTTCCAACATGTTGAAGAATATGTTTTGCTAATTCTTGCCAATCTTGTGGGTAGGAAGTGCCACCTGTAAAACATTTTATACAGGTTTTCCTTATATGAGGCCGCCAATGTAGAGCCAAGGTGGCGCAGTGGTTAGAGTGCAGTACTGCAGCTACTTCAGCTGACTGCTAGTTCAGCAGATCAGCAGATCAAATCTCACCAGCTCAAGGTTGACTCAGCCTTCCATCCTTCCGAGGTGGGTAAAATGAGGACCCAGATTGTTGGGGGCAATATGTTGTTCATGTTGTCTTGTTGTAAGCTGCCCAGAGTCCTCGGAGAGTGGGCGGCATAGAAATACGAATAATAATACATAAATAAATAAATAAATGTAATTTTGATGTTTTTTCTCCTTAGTTCCAGGTTGAATTTTCCTCTGAGGAGCTTTCACCCACTGCTGGTTGTCTTGTCCTCAGATACTATGGAGAATAAATCAATGCCCTCTTTCCTGTGACAGCCCTTCAAGTATTGGAAAACTGCTATCGTGTCTCCCCTGAGCCTTCTCTTCATTAGACTAAACATACCTAGCTCCCTTAGTTCATTGTATGATTTAGCCTCTGGATCCCTTATTTTTGTTGCTCTTCTCTGCATTCTTTCTAGGGCCTCAGCATCTTTTTTGAACTGTGGTGACCAGAACTGGACACAATATTCTAGGTAGGGGCTCACTAGTGCAGTATAAAGCGGTACTATCGCTTCTAGTGATGTTGATGCTATCTGTTTGTTAATGCAGCCTAGAATTGTGTTTGCTTTTTTGGCAACTGCAGCACACTGCTGGCTCAGGCTTAGGTGGTAATCCACCAAGACACCTAGATCCCTCTCAATGTTACGACTATTGAGCTAGGTACCTCCTATTCTATACCTTTGCATTTAATTTTTCCTACCAGGACTTTACTTTTCTCATCACATAATCCTACTCTCCCAGAAACATTTCACTGAATGAATGGTCATAAGCGAGGACAACCTGTAAATTAATATTTGTGGAACTTGTCTCATGATTTTCCCAGACCACTGCAAAGTATGACATATTCAAGAACTCTGCTACACAAGGAATGAATGGATGGAAGGAGGAGATACATCTAACTGATCAGTTTTAAACAGTATGTTTGCTAGTATCTCACTGATGAGGACTAAATTTTAGCTTACCATTTTGAATAACTATCCAGTTTGCTTGTTATACAATACTAACTATCCAGAAAATCAGTTTAAATAAGTGGGATGGATGTATTAACTATGAATTAGCATGGTGTATGAACACAACCACTGAGACACTAATCACGGCAACAATTAAAATTCATTGTCAATCCAGTTTGCTTACATTACTATAAGAAGTATTTAGTAATAGTAAGAATTATTTGTCTGAACAGCTGATAATTAGAATGTGCAAACAGAAACTGGTGGGTTTACTTGGATAATTCAGGGAAGCAGGGTTAAGAAAACAAGTATAGTTCAAATAATTCCATTTGCTCAAACTATTTATAATAGTGATGGACTGTTCCAAAATAATATGGCATCCTTTATGAAGCTAGAATCATTGCATTTATACAGCGAATACAGTAATTAGATATTTAGCCATTATGAACACTGAGTAACCAAAACTATTAGCCATTATGGACAATGAGATGTGCTTTCTGTTAGGTACTTGACAAAATTGCCTGCTTTCTTAAATAATATTTGATAGTGCTAGTTCAAACAATGTAACAGGGGATGCATTCAGATTATAGGGCATCTAACAATGGTTTAACTGTGAAAAGACTTGTAGAATCATAGGGTTGGAAGATCTTCTAGCCCAATCCCCTGCTCATGCAGTGGGTTCCCATATCATTGAAAATAATATAATGGCCTTTTGCAGGTGGAAGAAAATGAAGAGAAACATTAAAACAAAATAAAATATGGGTTCTCCCTCTTTTTCTATATAGAAATCATTACACCATGTTAAAACAATGGCAATCTAGAAACACACAGAGATAGTTTGTGGCCATTATAATTGGAAGACCATCTCCGCATCTGTTCATGATGCAACTCTCCTTAGCTATGCCACATCCTCCAAGTACAATGATTGAGAAGGAGTCTGAATGTTGCATATTCAGAAATTAGGAGCCATGAATTTGCTTTGGATTGCTGCATTATTTTGAAATCTACTCCAGAAACAGGGAGATCTGCTCTGAAGCTGATTTCATATCTGACTGAAATCCATTAGAAATAGGTCAGGCCACAGGAATTGGCACCAGGAGTTTCAGAAATATGCTGACAGTCAAACTTCCATTCATAAGATGCAAACTTTGATGTCTTGAGCATGAGTGAATCAATTTCAAGTTTTTATTTAGTTCAAATTCATGCACTGCTGAGTGACCTCTCAGCAACCTATGCTGTCTCACAGGGTTCACAATAATGAAAATATGGATTGGACTTGAAAGTTGAAAAGCAGTCATGAAAAGGGATTAGAGTCAGATTATTTAAAATTCCTGTTGAAAAAGTCATTGGGAAGTCTTGTGGGGACCTGATGAAGGGGGGAAGGCTTGCAGGGACCTGGGGGTGGGAGAGTAGGCCCAAGGCTGTGGGGACCCCAATAGGCAGGAAGCAGGATACGAAATATCACAGGGGGTAGAGCTCACTTAGTAGTTGTTCAAAATTATGATAGAGCCCCTAAAAGATACTTACAACCCCATTTTGCCCTTACTACTGACCATAGGGCTGCTGCACCCACCCCCAATCTTTTCCTCACCCCCATCTTTCCCTGCTGAGTGCCTATAGGCCTCGGGCTTGCTCCCTACTCCCGTCACCCATTGCACACTTAGCTTTTGAAGATTTCTGGACCTCAGCTGGGGAAGAAGGACAGGTCACTCATTCCTGGGCTGCGTTGCTGCTTCCTGGAAGTGGTCATTTTCGGCCCACATGCAATTTGGTGCAGTTATGCCAAAATGGCAGTCACTTCCAGACCAGGAATGGACAGCTCCGTTCTGCTTCCCTAATGTGATCTGTACAATGCTGAGGATACGTCTAGAACTGTGGAGATCTTCAAAAGGTAAGTGTATAATGAGTGAAGGGGAAGGAGGCCCAACCCCTATGGGAACATGGTAGGGGAAGTCTTGTGGAGACCTGATGGGGGCGGAACTTGCATGGACCTTGGGGAGGAAGTAGGTCCAAGTTCTGGGAACCCCAAGAGGCAGGAAGCACGAGGTATCACAGGGAACTTCAGAACAAGCAGGACTGGGTCTGCGCTAGGCCTTCCATGGCCTCCCCACCCAAGGTCCCCTGTGCTCCGCTTAATGACAAGGGAGAGTAGGGGGTGGGGGTCGTTAGGCAAAATTGTCTGTCTCCATTGTTATCCCATGCAATAGTAATGGCAGGGTCGTATATTGCTCATTCAGGGTTTATACATCCCAATTATACATAATCCCCAAGAAAGTTAGGCTAGTCTATTGAAACTCAATTTTAATGCTTGTAACTATTTTTGTTTTTGTTTCTTAAAAGTCAAAGGGGTTTCTAAACTGTTTCTTCATAAATATCTGACCAGACCCACATGTTTTAAGATAGCAAGGTTGCTGTGGGAAGAGTACTTCAGGCTTTGACTTGGAATATTAAGATTCATAAACTTATTGACCCCAACTGACCCCAGATACTATGCAAGGACTGAAATTCTTCTCAGAGTAAGATTTATAGCTGTTTAATTAAAAGAGTCTGTTGACAGTAGAAAACAATCATTAGGTTTCATCCTCTTGGGAGAATAAGGAAGAAACAGTGCCAGTCTGAAGAAGTAAGCAACAGAATAATTTCTATTTTCTTTCCATCACTGTTCATCTTTCATTAAGAAATGAACATAATTTAGAATTTGTAGTGCTTCATTCTCCTGTTCTTTATTCATAACAATGTCTGCATTATTTTACATTGGTATAGGCCTAAGAGGTAGAATAGCATTGCAATTCTATCTGCAATGCTGTCAGTTCCATTTCCATTCTTATGAGGAGGATTCTATTCCAAGAATCAAAAAGAGTCTCATCTAGAATAATAAATTATCAAATGGCTTTTTCCTTCTGGTAGTACCATTATCACTAGAGCCATCGCACAAACACCAAGCTTAGTAGCACGCGCACACACAGACATAAATATTTAGATATCTTTTTCTCTTAGAATATAGATTTAGTAACAACCTGCAGTCTTTCAAGAAATTAAATGCATTCTGCATCAACTGGCAATTGGATATCCTAGGACTGCAACCCTCAAAAATTTACAACATCTATACAGATTAGAATCTCAGGCAACTGTGGCCTTAACATATCTGGAAAGTGTTAAATTGGGAATAAGAAAGGGTAATGCAGAGGATTTTATATTACATTATATTTTAGATTTTAAAAAGAACTATTAACAATGGCAGCTAAATGTAATTCTAACATATAAGGATTTTTGAGCCAAACAAACTCTCATTCCTTGTAACCTGAACACTTGGAGCCATCTGACTGTCTGCTTTCGATTTAAATTTGAACCCAGTGTTTTAATTCTTTCTTGCCTGGGCAAGTGTCATATTATTTAATTGAATATTATTAATTGCAGGTTGTATACTTGTACCTAGTTTTAATGCAAGAAACCCCAAACCTGCTTTTCAGGAAAAGTAAACCTGAAACTGTTGGCTACCCATTTTATTGTATTTTCATTCTAAAGTCAAAAGAATGTGAATTGCTCTACAATATTGAAGACTAGTTGAATACACTGTTAAACCTACAAGATTTTCAGTATTGATTTTCAGGGAACTCAAATGGCAACAAAGCTTTTAAGATGCTATTACAGAATTCAGAATGAAACTCTGGCTTATATAATGTAGTAAAAATATCAGTTCATTATTACAGGAGACATATAACCTTACAAGAAATTTAGTTATGTGACAATCATATACATTTAACAAAGAAAAGGTTTTACTGAATGAAACTGATACTATTTTTGAGCAAAACACAAATTGTGTTTTAAGATGCAATGGCTACCTTATAATAAATGGTCTCTTTAATCATGGTTTGAAAGAAGCACAACTGGCTGCAATCATACAATGCTCTAAGCCATACATTGTAATTAACAAAGAAAAATGGCCAGATACACACAATATATCATGCTGAAATCAAACCACATTCTTCCTTAGCACAATGTGTGATCCTAATCTATATACTGTGTAACATTTGCAAAATATCTACTTTGTAGGAATTATATCCCTTTCGGTGTTAAATACAGGGGGAAGCCAACATTTCTTTCCAGAATCTCTCAGGCCATAAATGTTTCACACAAATACTCTGTTCAAATACAATTGATTTATAACACCTAGAAAGAACCTACTTGCTTATTCTACCTCTCCCTTTTTTGTTGTCTTGCTCTGACTGATGCAGAACTTCTAATTAGATAAACCAGTTTCTCCCTATATCTAAATCAGAATCCGATGTATAGCGGATACTGAATCAGAGGTTTTTGATTCAGTTGTTAAAAGAAAGTCTGTAGTGTAAACAAGCACTGAAAAAAAGAAACAAAAGAAATTACTGCAAGGTCTATTCTAATAATCCCCATGAAGATGTTCAGTTGAATTAGCTAAAAATGACAATGAACCAGAGGAATTCTATTCAGATTCCTTTTCATGTAGTGAACCACGTTTTTAGAGAATTTAAAGTCATGTGATCAAATTTCATGCCTCCAGCTAATGCAGAACATTTATCACTTGTCCTTCTGAAGACTGGCACCTGAAAGTACTAAAAAGAAAATTATTACTTCAAAGGCCAGCATAGGGTTTGATATATTTTAAGACTTATGTTTAATAGTTACTGACAACCATATATTGTTCTACCATAACACGACTTCCCTTCTATAGTTTATATTCAAAACTCAGTACTTTTGAGGAATGTGTTATCATAAAGATTGAGGGCAAACAATTCAACAAGCTTAGTTTTCAAAGAGAGATTCAATGTCCTTCATAAGTTTTTGGTATGTGGTACACAGAGCCTCCCACAAGGATGATAAACATGACCTGAACACATTTAGCCTCCCTAGCCCAGAAAAAAAAGGTAACTTACGTTGAAATGTACATTGTAACAAGCTTGCAATATCAGACAGTACTGTAAAGCAATTTAAAAACAATGAGGTAAAAAGTTACATGAAGCTACATGAATCATTTTACAGAATCAACCAAATAGAAAAACAATTCCGTTGTAATTCAGAGGAACAGCCTGGCTTGGAAGACTGTGGGCTTTTAACACTGGAAGGTTGGATTAACCACTTTTGTGGAATATTTGGCACATAGATTGTTGAAGCAATCAAGATAAATGTAAAATCTTGGCATTGTTTATGTTAGATTCTTGTCAAGAAGTGTCACAGAAATACATGAAGGTATTTTCCAGGTTCTCAAATTTTCTCAAATTTCAAATGCTACAGAGCCCAAAGGAACCAAATTAGATATTTGAATTATGTAAATCTAGTGGGGAAGGAGAACTGTAATTTATGTTCAAGTCACAAATTATATCATGACAAAGTAAATGAGTCACAGATCCTCAGCAAATCAGTTACTCACAATGGAGATTATGAGACTCAGAGTAATTATGGTGCTGGACCTCTTTCAGCTCATCCTCTCTCCCTGCATTTTTGCTATGGGAAAAACTAGGCATGTCTTGAACTCCTGGAAGAAAAGTTGGATATAAATCTAACAATTCAATTAAAACTCTGATCTGGAAATGGTTTACGAATTAAAATTATTTCACAGTGCTATTCTGATTTTTCAGAAGCTTGCACCATTCATAACTGAAATAAATGTCATAGAATTGCCAGGGGTTAATTTACTCTTGCATGTTTACCCTGTGATAACTAGCATATCTTCTACGTCTGTTGTGTCCCTTTCTGGATTGTGAGTCCTTGCACTCAGTCACTCAGGCCTTGGTCAGGTCAGGTCTGAACTGCTGCAACACGCTGTATATTGAAGAGTATTAGGAAGCTATAGCTGGTACAGAAGAAAAAAACGGGAGGATTTTTCATCAGGTTCGCCTTATCCGCCAGTTGCGTCCCTTTCTGGATCGGGACTCATTACGCACGGTCACTCCTGCCCTCGTCACCTCCCGTCTGGACTATTGTAACGCTCTCTACATGGGGCTCCCCTTGAGGTGCACTCAGAGGCTCCAACTGGCGCAGAGTGCGGCCGCGCGGTGGTGACGGGAGCGACATGGCGCTCCCATGTAACACCTCTCCTGCACGAGCTGCACTGGCTCCCGGTGGTCTTCCGAGTGCGCTTCAAGGTTTTGGTTATCACCTTTAGAGCGCTCCATGGCTTAGGACCTGGTTATTCACGGGACCGCCTGCTACCACCAATAGCCTCCCATCGACCAGTACGCTCCCATAGAGAGGGACTCCACCGGGTGCCGTCGGCCAAACAATGTCAACTGATGGCCCCCAGGGGGAGAGCCTTCTCTGTGGGGGCACCTACGATCTGGAACGAGCGATCCCCCCGGAGATACGGAGGATCCCAGATCTGCGTACCTTCCGTCGCGCGCTTAAGACCTTTCTATTTCACCAAGCCGGCCTGACCTAAGTCTTTCCTCTTTTTAAATGGAAATTTTAAATTTGGTTTTAAATTATTGGGGTTTTAAATTTGTTCAGCCAAATTATTTAATTTCGTTTTAATCTATTTTAAATTTTGTATTTATATGTTTTATTCCATGGCTGTTCACCGCCCTGAGTCCTTCGGGAGTAGGGCGGTATACAAATTCAATAAAATAAAAATAAAAATAAATGGACGGCATATAAATTTAATAAATATTTGAACATTCTATAAGAGTGTAATTGCTGCAAACATTCACTCATACTACAAAATAGTTCAATTATTATTATTATTAGCATATGGTACCCAGGAGATCACAATGCTATCACAGAGTAGCAATTTGGCTTGTCAAGGTACCAGCCCTGTTATAGGACATGCTTGGTACTTCCCAAGGTGCGCCACAGGAAGCGAACTGGCTTCACACCAGAGAGAAAGATGAGCGGCTTTTCCTGCTGCATCACTAAGTCCCCCTTCCTTCCCAGAGCTGCCTCGCAAGCAGGCACTGCAACTGGGGAGGAATCCCCAGGAATCTGTCTGCCTGCACAGAGCACCAGCTCGTCTCCATACTGAAGTGGTACCTATCTATCTACTTGCATAGAACATGCTTTTGAACTGTTAGTGGATAAACATTGAGGCAAGTAAGAGGAGCTCACCCTGCCACGCAGTGCTAGGGCTAAAACTGCCAAAGCTCCTCCTGCATCATTAAACCATGGAGTCACTACGCCTCTAATAGTTCAATTGAGATAGTAGACTTGGCTGAAACTCATTAAGTGCTGCTTAATTTCAGTGCAACATTGGATATATGTTTAAGAATCCACTTTTTTTAAATTCAGAATTTGAAATGCAACATCAACAATTACCGTTACAACTTCTGAACCAAACCTCAATCAACAAACCTGATTTTCCCACCTCCCACTCTCATTTAAATATCGTAATAAATCTATTGATATTTTTTAAAATTCCAAGAACAGTCTCTTACTAGAATCAATGACTTTCATTCAAAAGAAATTCTAATATTTAATGCCAGTAAAAGATTTTGAACCAAGTAATATTAATTTATACATCATTTCTAATTTTTGGCACGACCCAAATACAGTTAAGACATTGAAATTCTAGAACACCTATAGTCATCCCATTTCAGTTATGTATTCGTTGCATTACAATTGTCTTAAACCATATTTGGCAAAAATAATACACAACTGATTTAAGATGCTTCCTTTTCAACGTGAATTTTATGCAGCCTTAGATTCTCTAGCATTTATAGAAAATAGTACACATAAACACACATTAACTTTCAGGTTAAATCCTGAGTTGTTGGAATTATCCTTAATTACAACCCTCCAGATTGACTTTGATTTATAGGTATTCGTCTCATTTAACTGTCATAGCATCAATATATTCACCTTTTAAAAAATCATATACCTTGATAGGGTCCACAGAAGATTTACTAGTAAATATTCACAGGAACTTGCTGTATGCGTCTTATTTTAGAAGCTTCTTCAACCAAAGTTTCTCCTTCTAGTTTTTAATTATTTATTAAATTTATTTGCCGCCTATCTTGCTATGGGGCTATTCTAGGCAGTTTTAGTTTTAGGAACAATTGGCATAATTGCCTTTATTTTGTTAGTATTATAACTCGTATCTATGGAGATTCTCAGTCTTCCAGGTCATGGTTGTCCCAAAGGTGTTTTGCAAGAGGCAACTGGTCTTTCTGGTTTTTCTTTGAAAACATTTCGCTTCTCATCCAAGCAGCTTCTTCAGCTCAGAGCATGATTGAGCTGGAAGCTGTTACTTGATAAGCAAGGTTAAGTTCCCATGTTTTAAGTCGTTTAACCAGAGTAGAAAAAGCTACATTTTAATTAATCAAATCCCTAATATCAGCCTTTACCCATAAGCAAGAACTCTGAACGTAAACCACACAAAACCTGAAAAGCAAGCATTTAAAAAACTTTCTTTCTCCCCCACTGAAATATAACAGAAGAAATGTGCTGTATAATTGTTTTATTTTCTGCTTATTAGTTCTTTTACCAACACTACAACCATATTGCAGACACAAAAATCCTGTTTACTTTATTCAGGGAGACCACAGTCTACAGACGTATCAAACATAGTTAACGCCATTCAAAAATGTAATTAGTTGTACTTTATAAGTCACATGAACAGAGAAGTTGTATGTACTGATTTTTTTAAAGGAGTGGAACTCAAACAGATTGCATTTAATCTTGCAAACTGCAGATAAATGTCTAAAGCCATTTTTATGGCTACTTTGAGCCACAGAAAAGACAGAACCTTGTTTTTTTGGAAAAGGACACTTATAAATTTTTGTACATTTTGTTCAGTAGCAAAAATTATTTGATCTATTTGCCACATATTTCATTCAACATCTGTGATTTTCATCCAAAACTATTGATTTAAAGGGGAAACCAGAAAGTATTCTTTTCAACCATAGAGAATCAGCATACCTGGAGGAACAAAATTAAATGACATACACAAGTTATGTATCCAACTTAATACATTTGTATGAAGATTTGATTCTGCCTCATTTGGAGAAAAGTACTATAAACTCTATACCAAAGGTCCCTCTTATGTTTTCACTGCAATTAGTTATACAAAAGTATTTGAGAACCAGTAACAGATCTTCAAGTTTTCCAGTTTAGGCAACTACTTTGTGCTTGGCTTTAGCTATTCCAGAAGACAGTCAATTGTTTATGGACATTTCTGCGTTTAACACAATCATACTGTAATAGTTTAGTTCGTTGTTCTCATCTTATGTTTTAAAAGATTATTTTCTGAAGGAATGCTGCATTTTCTATTGAGATTAATTTCACTGATTTTATACTAAAATTGTTTATAGTTTCATCTAGAATTAGGCTTTATTTTCTGTTGAGTGATGCTAAGCATTGAGTTTTAAGAAACTAATTCAATATAATTTTATCCCTCAAACATCTTTGGTACAAGCTTTAGCTCACAATTTAAATAGAAAAAACACTGAAGTGTAGTATAATGCCCCAATTTAAACAGATACCCTTAGAAAATGGGAATTTTCTTCTGGGTTTGTAGCAATACATTCCTAAAATTCCTCAGATGAGTGTTACTCCTTGAGGAAATCCAAAATTAATCCTTAAGGCTGAATAAAAAACCAGCTGTGTTACATTTTTGCACCCAGTATTAATACTTCATTTAATTTTTTATGCTAACCTGAATTCACAATAATCTCCCCTGACAACTAATCAGTTATTTGAATGCTGAGATATGGCAAAATAATATGATTGCCTTAAAAAAAAAATAACACGGAAGTTTACATTCATAGTCATTTGCTCACTCTCCACCCCAATCATTAGCTACCCTTCCAAAGGGATTTATAAATGTAGACATCCAAAAGACAAAGTAAAAGTACTGCCAGAATGAAAGGGTAGAACTTGCCTGTATCTGCCTGCATATGTTCAACGTGATTTTGTGTACAAAGAGCCAAGTCTTCCAAACCCACTCAGTTGTTGCACTTAATTTAGTGGCATCCACAAACCACACTCTCAGATCCTTCTTTTATTTTGATGCATTTAAGTTTAACAATTACACAAAAGCAGATGAAGGTTCCTTCCAACCTTTCAGGTTCATAAAGCTTCATTAAGCCAAGTTAAAGATCCAAAAATATTTATTATTTGAGATGCTTTTAAGTCCAATTGTGATGCTGCCATCCTGTCTCAACTGTTGAGAGGAATAGTTTAACCATTCAAGTTTTGTGTTTTAAAAAACTGCATGTCACAGCGATGCTTATAAATTATTGCTGCATTTCATGGAATGAATTTTTTTTGCACTAGAACTGGAAAATAATGCAATTACTTATATTGCAGCTGAAAAGCTAACAAATTGCAAAGTACAGGAACTGCGGTTTGACACCATTCTCATATCCTGCATATGGTTACTATTTAGAATGGAAACTTATTTGCATTTTTAAACATGCATGATATAACAACTTACTTTCAATATTCTGAAGTTGTTGGCCAGATAACCTAATACCAGGTTCTAATGTGCAACCATATGTTCAAATGCTACTTTTATTATCAATGGCCAAAAGAATTCAGAATTTTATTTCCTTTCTTAGTTAGATTCTTGCCATAAAGAGGACAGAATGCAGTTAATTCATTAACAGTGGTTTTCATTTCATTTTTACTAGATAACAGAGACCTAACATATTCTGCATCATGGCAAAAAGAAGCAAATTTACAGCAAAAATAAATGAGGGAGAAAACTATCAAACCTGAAAGCATACATTTAAAAGAAATGATACATTTAGCCCCAGAACCCAAATAAATGAAGTCAAAGCATTGCAACATTTGAGAAAAATTATTTTGCAAAGCTACGTGTCTTCCCTCCCAACCCACATTGCTGGAAGTTTGCCACAGAAATTAATGCTTCTGTTCATTTAACAGTTAAAGATTAGAGCATTTCTTAACACCAAGCAAAATTTTTATTTAACTGGGAAGCAGTCAAATGTGCAGAAGGAAAGGGTGGTAATTGGAGAAGAGGTGAGCAATCATTAAAATCCTATGGATGCTTAATTTCTGAACTTTTTAGTAGAGAGAATCATTGTTTTCTGGGAAACCACAGTGTTCCTTATGCGTGCTAACTCTCTTAATGACTAGTAACAGTTTGTCATGGTTTAAAATAATCATTAGGATTTATAGTTAGATGTTAACCATGTCAGCCCTTCATAGAGTCCATCACCCGAGGTGGCACAGGATGGCTGAACATACCAATTCCTATCCCTGATTCGGGTCAGGCCCAGTTTTTCTTGGATCTCATGTGGCTTCATGGCATCGGGAAGGTCCTGCTTGTTGGCGAAGATAAGGATGATAGCATCCCGCATCTCTCGATCATTGATAATACGGTGCAATTCCTGACGGGCCTCATCAATGCGGTCCCGATCAGCGCAGTCCACCACAAATATCAGGCCTTGAGTGCCTGTGTAATAGTGCCGCCACAAAGGCCGGATTTTATCTTGGCCCCCAACATCCCACACGTTAAACTTGACATTTTTATAAGTCACCGTTTCTACATTGAAACCCACCGTCGGGATGGTTGTGACCGCTTGGCCCAGCTTCAGTTTGTACAAGATGGTGGTCTTCCCTGCTGCATCCAAGCCAAGCATCAAGATCCGCATCTCCTTGTTGCCAAAGATCTTGGACAGTACCTTGCCCATGATGGTAGCAGTAGAGAGACAGGCATCCACAAGAAGATGGAGAAGGGTTGTTGTTACACCCAGGGACCCCCAAAAAAAGAAAAAAAAAGGCCACACCACAGCTGCTGGATAAGAGGCCAAATGCCAGCTGAAGTGTACTTACTACCACCACAACCAGGAAGCCAGTCAATCTGAGCTACAGAGCAAGCGTTGGGAGGACAAAAGGTTGGCAAAGGGGAGCAACCACCCTGACGGGCAACCAACAGGAAGGATGAGAAGGTGGGGAGGATTTAAATGCAGTTTACTGCCACCGCGGGGGGAGAAAGGACCCTCCTGGAGACCCCTCCGAGAGAAACGGGGCGGAGCTGGCTCAGAAGGGGGCGGGGCTTCATGGGGAAGGGCGGGAGCGCCCGGCGTCTTTCAGTCAGTCCCTCTCAGGGCGGGCCTGGGCGTCTCCCCCCTTCTTTTCCAGTTCCGAGACTCTTGAGCGACGGTGGGTGGCTGTAAAGAGACGGGGAGGGGGGGAGGGGGGGGCAACACAGTCAGTCAGAGGGAGGCTCTCTTGAGGTGCAACGCTGAATTAAAAGAAAAAAAAAAAAAGGAAGCCGCTAACCCTCCCCACGTACTCACCTCAAGTCGCGCCGGCTCCTCCGCCCGTCCGCCTTTCCGGAAAAGGAAAAGGCCCGCCTTACCCTTTCCTTCACAAACTCACTGCCTGGCTTGACTGATTCGCGGCGACCGTCTTCCAACACGCAGGCGCGCACCTCGGCCGACCGACACTTGCGAAAGGCGGCCCCGCCCACAGCGAGGAGGAGGAGGGCACCGGGAATTTAAAAAAGCACTGCGCACGCGCGAGTTTTCCTCTCGGCGATGGGAATGAGCAGACGCAGCAGCCTGGAAGGCGTGTCTTAAAGAGGGCGGAAAGAGGTCATTGCACGCTCCATGGAATGAATTGCGTAAAGACAGCTCAAATAAGTTTTCCGGCTTCACCTTAGTTATGCGCAGGCTCGCCAGAATTTTCTTGAACATGCGCAAAGAATTAACCCCGCCCGGATTCAACTGCGCAAGTGTTAAAAGAGAACGAGAGAGACCGAAGAGCCTTAATTTTTTTTTTTTAAGGGGTAACCTCTCCTAATTCGCATGCGTGGCAATCCCCACCGCTTGTCAGAAATTTCATCTGCGCGTGCGCTATTTTGTCGTTTTTTGTTTTTTTTTGCGCAGTTGCATTCCCAGCCAATCGTGGAAGGCTAAGAAAAACACGCGAACAGAATTCACCTCAATTGCCCGACATAAAACGACGCAAGCGCACTATCGTCATTAACCTAGCGTGGCCTTGCTGTAGCGCGCATGCTTGGTAGAAAGCCTGTCTTGAGTCGGTCTCGGAATAAGAGTTAGTACGCGTAATGTGGAAGCACGGCTACCCCTATAAAAATTAAAAGTGAGAGAATCTGCGTCAGGACTTGCGCATTAAACTCATTTTAAAAGGATTAAGTGGTGCAAAGAATAGGGATGGGATTGATAATTTTATTTGTTTTTTGGAACTGCATTGGTGGCACACGCCAGATCTAATACTTGAGTTTGAAGTTTGAAAATTCTCTCCGCTTTGATTTGCAACTGATTTCGTGAACCTTTTTCGCTGCTTTGTGTTTTCTGAAAACTTGTACCTAAAAACAGATGTTCTTTTCCGTGCATATGATTTTGGACTTCAACTTCTGCACTGGTTTTCTTACAGAACCGTTGCAACGTTGCGAACTCCATAAAATAAAAAATATCCTTATTAGACCATTCGAAATATCACAACGCTTGAGTTGGTTGGAGGGCTCATAAACGGGAAAAAAAACAAAAACCCACCGGCTGATACTGAAACCACGGGAACCTCTTATGGATTTTTCTAACGTAAAAAAGAAAATGATTTTAGGACTTAACGATTTTGATTAGAAAAGTTATAGAAATAAGGGAATTATGTAATCTTAGAGAAGTTGAATTAGAATTGTATATAACTGCTAAGAGAAGATTGAAAGGCGCTTTTTTATATGTATTTTTTTCATGGTTTGTTTTTTTTCCCGAACTCCTTTTTTCTTCGTCTCTTCATTTGCAATATTTTTTCTTTGAATGTATTTCTCATTAAATATGTAAACATTTTAATAAAAACTATTTTAAACAGAATTTTCATTTAAAGTTCATCTATAAAGCAGAACATGGGAATGTAGCAAGCATTCAGATAGATTTTGCTAAGTCCTTTGACAGGGTTGAGCCTTGTCTTTGAACTTTCATGATATGCTAATAAAAGAGGCTAGTAAAAACTCATTTGGATAACTTTAGTAAGCATTTGAAAAAAAAGTAATTCAGATAATTTTAAAACTTTGTTGGCCAATCAAAAACCTCTGGGTTCTAAAGCTACTTTATTTTGAATATTGAACTCCTTCCCACTATATGGCATACAGCAGTATACCAAATTAAATTATTAATATATTTTTAAAGAGAAAAACATTGACAATGATGTATAAAAATGTATAGCCATAAATTAGGAGCCCTCCGTGAAAAAAAATAAATTGTAACATAATCAAAGCTGGCTTTATTAGCTGCAGGAAAAAAAATCCAAATATTAGGCCCTACCATCCTAACCTGATTGAAAGCCAAGTGTCACATTTCCTTTCAAGAATCTTCTCATGCAATCAGGGCACTAATGTATAAAGCTGGTCCCATTGCTGCTCTGGCAGCATAGTGGTAGCTAGATAATGTTTAAAGTCACTAGTGAGGTAAACTGGTCAGTCTGTTTTTAGAATTACAGTGATATACCCAGGGGTGGGTTCTACTTACCTTTTTACTGGTTCGCAATGGGGTTATGTGTGCTCTTCTGTGCATGTGCAGAAGCATTTTGATGATGTTGGGGCCGGTGGACGGAGCCTCCCACCGACTACTACCGGTTCTATAGAACCGGTGCAAACCGGGGGCAACCCACCACTGAATATACCAAAAGAGCAGATGATGATGATATTATTATTATTATTATTATTGGTTAATCTTTAGTGAGATTCACAGCCTTTGAGGCTGGTTAATAGCTCAGCAGCTCGAGTCCTAACCAAGGACCTAGGAACTGTTAAGATATCGCCGGAGGATGTAGGCTGTTCCGAGTAAGGTGGTTTTTTGTAGAGTCAAAATGTTCAAGTCCGGCAAATTTAGAATTTCTAAATAGCGGGGTAGCTCCAATTACAATCGGGACAACACACGATTTCTTTTTCCACAGTCGCTCAACTTCAATTTGTAAGTCCTGGTACTTTGTGATTTTTTCTTGCTGCTTAACTTCAATTCGTGCATCACCAGGTATTGCAATGTCAATGAACCATACTTTTTTCTTTTCAACTATTGTTATGTCAGGTGTGTTGTGGACCAAGTGCCTGTCAGTCTGAATTATTATTATTATTATTATTATTATTATTATTATTATTATTTATTCAATTTATATACCGCCCTTCTCCTATTGGACTCAGGGCGGTGCACAGCCAAGGATAAAAACATACCAATACAAAATTTAAAATCAATTAAAAGAATTATACAGCTTTGGCCCACAATTTAAAACAATCCAATTAAAACCCAATATACCAAAAGAACTCCCTTTTTTTGCCTTCAGGTCAGTGCTGGCACCTGATGACTCTTAACTAGTCCATGCAGTTTGCTTGGCAGGTTTTTCAGAACTGATTTGCCATTGCCTACTTCCTAGGGCTGAGAGAAATTGACTGGCCCAAGGTTATACACCTGCCTTCATGCCTAAAGTAGTAATAGAACTCACAGTTTTCCAGTTTCTAGCCTGATGGTTTTGAGCTCCATCTACCTTGCAAAATTTCCAACATCAAAACACAGCTAAATAAGTTTTTATGATATTTTGAAATCACAAGTTGATCTAAGTACCTGGCTGGATTAAAAATAATAAAAGGCCTCAGTGAAGTAAGAATAGAAGTTTTTTCATAACATGATGGGGTTCTATAAAACTAAGGCAAAAAACCCCCCAATCTGTCACTTGAATATAGGGAAGTTTCTATCACTTGAGTTTGCCTCTTGACCAAAGATTCTGGGAATTTTTTTAAACAACTAGTTCCACTGCCTGAAAAAGTCCAAGAACCCCTGGGTGACAGCCCTATGAGGTAGACCAAACCTGCTGCATTGGAAGGCATGGCTTTATGGAATCTGCAAGGGATTATGATGCTGGTTGTATTCACACAATACACTAATTGTACTTAACCAAATCATGGCTAAATACTACATATTAAATCATTGAGCGGTCTTCTGTTTAGCTGTAGTTTGCATATTTTTGATTTAGTGTGAGTACATCCACCCATTAAGCTTTTTGTGCAAATCATGGTATAAAAATCCTACACTGTATGAAAGTCATGGTGAGATCAGGAGGAAACAGTTACGCTTCATACCCAGAAGTCATACAAGCTGCTTTACACTTGTTTCCCAGGGTTCTTAAGTCTGCAATAAGCAGAAAATAAATTCTGCATGTACTATGAAATATTCTCCACAAAGTCCTGATCAATATTGGCCATTCAGCCACAAAAGAGACACAAGTATAGTACATGGAATTCCAGATCTGTTGATTAGAACAAAGCCAAAAAGAAATCATGCTACAATAAACAATTGACAAATGTACTTAAGAAACAACTTATAGATGATTGGCCAACCCCTACTTATCTTCATTTGGATCAGAATAAATTTGCTAGTCTTTATAACTTTATAACTGTGCTTCTTAACATTGAAAATGTGCGGACTTCACTTCCTAGAATTTCTCAGCCAGCAACAACATGGACTACTTAAGGATATGTAAAGAACAGAGGTGGGTTTCAGCAGGTTCTGACCAGTTCTGGAGAATCGGTAGCAGAAATTTTGAGTAGTTCGAAGAACTGGTAGTAAAAATTCTGACTGGCTCCGCCCCAATCTATTCTCTGCCTCCCAAGTCCCAGATGATCGGGAGGAAATGGGGATTTTGCAGTAACCTTCTCTGGAGTGAGGTGGGAATGAAGATTTTGCAGTATCCTTTCCCTGCCACACCCACCAAGCCACGCCCACATAACCAGTAGTAAAAAAATTTGAAACCCACCACTGGTAAAGAACCTATGACTTAACTTATGTATAGGTGAACTTCAGAAAAAAGTATTCTTATTCTCCTATATGATTTGGTATTAGGTATCATATAGTGATACTATTTTAGTATTCTGTTCTTTGCTGCCACCTTCAGACTGATAGGAAATGATACAAAAAATGACTTTAGGCAAGAAGCAAATAGCCAGTAATCCCAGCTCCTGGGGAGGCTAAATTAGCTGGATCAATTGAGCCTAGGAAAAAAGCACGTTCCTAATCAAATATACAATTCTGACAGAAAAATCAAAAGCAGAGCAGGTTGCAGATCCAATCATGCAGTTAATATAATGTCTAGACTAGACAAGTTAAGGTATAACCTCTGCATGCAGAGCAAAGTAAACAAAAAACAGATAACGTGTCCTTCAAGATGAATTTGGATCCTTATTGGACATATTAGTGTTGTTTTGTTGGCAACAATATGGTTGTTTCTTGGCTTCTTTTAGAATGTTTTGTCAATTTCCTAGCTGCAAACAGCTGTAAATGTGCGCCGGATGCCAAGAGCACAAAAAATGCAGTTGAGTGATCACATGCATGTGTGCAACACTTGGAACTGGGTCATAAGTACTTTTTGGAGGGTTTGTCTTCATTTCAAATCACTAAGCAATCAGTTGTTGGTCAAGGATTGCCTATACCAAGGGTCTGCAACCTTAAATACTCAAAGAGTCATTTGGACCCATTTCCCACAGAAAAGAAAATACTGGGAGCCACAAAACCTGGGTGGGCGTGGCCAACTCGATGCCACTCACTACCACCAGTCACATGACCCCCCCACCACGCCTACCCAGCCAGTCATTAGGGCAGAGAACCAGTTGTTAAAAAATACTGGGAACCACAAAATCCTTTTGACATCTCTCTCTCCCCCCCCTCTCCCCCTCTCTCTGTATCTCTCTGTCTCTGCCCTGGCCGTCCCCCTTACTTTCTCAGACCAGGCGAGGAGTGACTGGGAGGGGAGGGCCAGCCAGTGGTGGGATCACCTGACAGGGAGCCACAGCAGAGGGCCCAAAGAGCCGTATGCAGCTCCGGAGCCGCAGGTTGCTGACACCTGGCCTATACCAATGAAACCCAGCTCCTGAATTGGATTATCTATTGTGGTCCAAAATTGGGTTTCTAGTACAGGTATGGGTTTTTGTTTTGTTTTTTAACCAACATGTAGTCCCTTAATTCAGGATAGAGTTGGGGCAACTGGGTGAAGCTGAACATTTACTGGCCAGATGCCCTTCCTGATGCCTATGTGGGGTTTGTAGCAGATATTTTTTCTTTGCGCCTTAAGTAAGAAACGTTTGCCACTACCTAGGGTTGAAATCTCAACCTTCTGAGTGGGAGGCCATGATGCAACTCATATCTACTACAAGTGTGTATCCTTCAAAAATTATTTGGAAGTAGTTTGGATTTTGCACAAGCACAGTTCTTCCATTATTCATTTCAGTACACTTTAGTTCCACATGTGCCTGAAAAAAAGATGGCAGTTTTAAGTAAGTAAGTTTAATCATTCCTAAAAGCAGTCCAAAACACTTATTTTAAATATTTATAATGGTACACAGCAATAATATCTAGGTTATGGCCTTTGACTCTGTTCCCCACTAGAATGTACCTCCCAGAAAGTGACTCAAAAGAAAAATGGCCATTCAGTTAAATACAATTTTAAAGGATTGCTGTCCCAAATACTGAACATGGACATGTCTTCTGCTTGAAGGTTACGCACAAAAGCACAAATTAATCGTGATTGTGAGAGGAACTTTGGATAGTTAACTCCACCTCAGCAGGATAATGAATCTTCATTTAGTATACTATTTAAAAACATTGAAAATAAGAGTAAATGATCTTGAAAAAGACATACCCCCTTCTTTTCAAGATGACTACATGGACCTACCCATAAAGTCATCAGAAATCAAGTGTTTAATATTGGTTTTGCATGTAAAAAGTTGTAAGAACTGTGTGGTTGGTATCGGGAGACAATTTAAGGTGCTATTTTTCACACTTGAAGCTCTTTATGGTTCAAAACCTGATATCAAGATAACCTGCTCTCCGTACTCTTTCTCCACTCAATTATATTAGGAAGAATGTATCTATCCCCTTTCTCTGGAACAGCATACTTCCAGAGGTTTGATTTCCTCCAATAATTGCCACAGGATTTATTTCAATAATCCTCTAGGGCAGGTGAATTGCGATTCTTCCTAAATATACACGAGTAAAAAAATATAAATGGGTAAAATAAAGCTATAAGATGCTTTATTTTGTTATTTTTCTGTTACATTCATAGATGTTAATTTGTTTTTTTATTTAATTAATTTTAATTAATTAATTTTAAAATTAATTTAATTAATTTTAAATTAATTTTAATTTTTACCCACAGCAGGTAAAAAGCTGCTTTGAATCGGTGATTGGACCAGAATATAAAACAAGTAAATGTTAGCCTTGGAGACAGTCTGGAAGATTGAGAAGAGCAGCAGCTGAACTTGGACTGTAGATTCCCCATCCTAGCAAACCTTTGGAAGTCATGTTTCATTTATGTTCAGGTCCAAGTTAGAAAACAATTAAAAATGCAAGCTAATAAGTATTGCAGTACGAATAAAATACAGTTTCCAAGTTTTAAAAAAAATATTTTCAAGTGTTAGGTGTGTTGGAAGAAATAGGGTGGGTGCTAATTTCCTACACGTGTACCTATAAAAGTTGGTATTTTTCATCGTTATTTGCGAATGTCTCCTGCTTGTTCAAGAAGAAAAATAACACGATGCTAACAGTATGCAGTACTAATCTTTCTCTCCCCAAATAGTTGCACAGGATTTGCAAAAAACCAAAGAAAAAAAACCCCACCCCGATTTCTAGGTCGCCGCATGAATAGCTGAATTTCGGCGCTCCTAGCTCCCAAAACTTCGTGCAAATACACATAGATTCACGATATGACACAGAGCTCAGAACCCAAAAGCCGCATAATCACCTAGTAGCGGAGCTAGTCGTTTTGGCTCCGCCTTCCTCCGCGAAATAAAGAAATTTGGTCCCGCCGTCTCGCCATAGTTCCGTAATCCAGCGCGCAGGCGCGAGGCCCGGTTGCCTCCTATCGTAGGAGCGCCTAGGAACTGCTATAGGGAAGCCGTGTAGACGGAGCGGGGCTCCTTTCCGGCCACCATGAAGTCCCGTTTCAGCACGGTCGATATCAGGGCGGTTATAGCCGAACTGCGCCACAGGTACGGCCTTCGGATGTCTTTCGAAGCCACGCCCCGATGACTGCCGGCCCCGCCCAATAATCCCTTTGGGATACGCCCCTCCCCCCCTCAACTGGTAGCTTCCAAGCAAGCGGTCCCTGTTTTTAGCTTTCTCGGCTTTTGGTTGGTTGGTGATGGCTGTTGGCGGAAGTCCGCTCTGTGCCTTCAGATGGTTTCAGGCGCCCCTTCTCCCAGTCTGAACTATTACTAAGCTAATTTGCTTAGTTTGGGAACTATTATTTAAAATTAAGTAAACGTGTTGATATAAAGCAGAGGTCAATTTGAGCTTGATTGTTGCATTAATTTGGAAGTGGCTTGTCATCGCCTTTCTTGGGCATAATTTGTCGACCTCCCACTTAGCCTACAGCCCTGGGATTTCCTTGTGGTCTCCCTTCCAAGTACTGACCATGCCTGTCCACATGCTGCCATCTAACTGAATACAGGTAGTCCTCGATTTAAATTGTTTGGCGACTGTTCGAAGTTACTATGGCACTGAAAAAAGGGACTTATGACCATTTTCACACTTATGACCGTTGCGGCATCCCCATGGTCATCATGTGATTTACATTCAGATGCTTGACAACTGATTCATATTTATGACGGTTGCAGTGTCATGGGATCACCTTTTGCGATTTTTTCTGATAAACAACGTCAATGGGGAAGCCAGATTCACTTAACCGTGCGTAATTTTACAACCGCAGCGATTCACTTAACAAATGTGGCAAGAAAAGTCGTAAAATAGTTTCTTAATAGTTTTTAACTTCTATATGTATTTGTATTTATTATGGCTGTTCACCGCCCTGAGTCCTTCGGGAGTAGGGCGGTATACAAATATGAAAAATAAATAAATAAATAAATAAATAAATAAATAAATAAATAAAATGGGGCAAAATTCACAACAAATTTCTCACTTAGCAATGTAAATTCTGGGCTTAATTGTGGTCATAAGTCGAAGACTACCTGTATGAGGCATAAGTTAAGTGCATGAAATCAGGTTTATCCTACTGAGTACATGGATAAATGTTTGCTGTGTCATCTTTTGTAATAATTTGCTAAAGAGTTTATAAAAAAAATTTTTTCCCATAATTTGATCAGAAATATATAAAGATCTAATTTTTTTCTTTTCTTTTTACAGCTTGTTGGGAATGAGGGTAAACAATGTTTATGATGTGGATAATAAGACATACCTAATCCGATTCCAAAAGTAAGAACAAACTTTCTTTTGTTTTCTTTTTTTGGTTATTTCTGTTGTTGGTGCTTATTCATTTTTCATATTTTTGAAATCCCCATCTCCCTTAGTACATCTTTTGTTGATTTACACACCAGCCTTTTTAAAGCAAATGTACAATTTCCCCCCAAAAAAATAATATTACAAATTAATAGAAGTTTGAACAGCAGTAGTTCAGCTTATATTTATGTCAGTGTTCAGTATCTTAAAACTGGCAAACATGCTGTATCAAATATTTTTTTAAAAAAATCAGTGTTTAAAATAGTAATTAAAAAATAAACCACAACATTTGACCTCTGAGAAAGCTTTAATGAGACCTCTAAAGAAAACCTGCCAGAATGTTTATATTATCTAGGGCTGTATCTATCATACAATATAATCTTTTAAAGACCCTGACACAAATAATTTGATTCTGTGCCACTTTTGGGTGTTCAGTCAAGTGACCGGCATATTCAGATTTTATAGATTAATATTATTTATGATTCAATTGTCTAAATTAAGGTTTTGAATTCAGTGAAAAAGGAAACCAAACTGGAAGTTTTGATAAGAAGAAGGGTTAACATTTATATATATTAGGATTCTAGGAAAAAATACAACTGTAGTAGTATCAGTTGGGTTTTTTTTGTGTGTTTTTTTTTTGTCTTTTAGACCAGACTTCAAGGGTACACTTCTTCTGGAATCTGGCATTAGGATTCACATGACAGAATTTGAATGGCCAAAAAACATGATGCCATCTGGTTTTGCAATGAAAGTAAGTTGAGTTTCTTTTGTTCATTAAAGATTCCTTGCAGAATGGTGAGAAAATTGAAGCTAATAATTGTTGATTTTCCTTTTGTAAATATCAGTTTGCTTGGCAGAATTTGTTTTGGGGTTAATAACAACCAGATACATTCTTGATGTTTTGCAAGATTGATAACAACAAGGCAGTTGTCTTTTCTGTGACTTAATTAGATATTCTGCTAGTTTACTTCAAGAGTAGAAGGATGAATAACAGGGATTGAAAAATGACCCTTTTTACCCGTATGTCTTATGGTCTTAAAAAGACCACATCCCTGTGGTCATGTGATCAAAATTTAGATGCTTGGTAACTGGTTCATATTTATGACGGTTGCAGTGACCTGGGGTCATGCAATCATCTGACAAGCAAAGTCAATGGGGAAGCCAGATTCACTTAACAACCGTATCACTAACAACAATTTCAGTGATTCAGTTAACAACTGTGGCAAGAAAAGTTGTAAAATAGGGCAAAACTCACTGAACAAATGTTTCACTTAACAATGGAAATGTTGGGCTCCATTGTGGTCATAAATCGAGGACTACCTGTAATTCCATTTAATTCAATAAAGTTTAGTTTAGAGTACATTTGTTTACAAATACTTCTCAATAAAACATGGTTTGTAGTTTCATCATCCTCATAATTACATGGTATTTTCTAAGTACACAAATCGGGAACTCATAAAAGTGTCCTATTCTGATTCAGCATCTATTCTGTTACTCAGTCTCTGGATTAAGGCAGGGAAGGATCTTTTCCATCGTTATTACTTCATCATTTTGTCTGTCCATGTTAGAGATTGAACCTGGGGCCTTCAAAATGCAAAGTATATGCACAACTGCTGAACTGTGCACTTTCCCATTAGTGTAACTTCAATAGGATATTAACATTCTTTCTTAAAGTGAACTGAATTGTGAGACTGGCCATTTGAATTCATAGCTGAGTTCAGGCCACACCATTTCTTAGAGTAGGGGTGGACAATGTGATCTTCTGGAGATACCATATCTTATCAGTTGTGGCCAGCATGACCAATGTTGAAAGATGATGAGAGTTGCAATATCTGTAGACCAAATTTGCCATGCATTACAGAGAATTTCATGTACTTTTTAGCTTGATACTATGTTGGCTTCCACTGTCAAATGCAACGAAGTCTTTCATAGTAATATGACAGACTATTAACAACCATTTTATTTTATTTAATAACAAATACACTATCCTCATCCAAGGGCAGGAAGATAATATGTGGCTAAACTATAATTCATCCAAGTTATTTCCGTGAAAATTGAAGTTTTTGATGGTCTTGTTCTTATGTTCTTATATATGGAAAGGTTGCCAACTCTGTTCTGATCGAATGCACTTTACCATTGTTTTAAGACTTCTTTGTTTTCTTTTCATCAACAGTGTCGCAAACATTTGAAGTCCAGAAGGCTTGTGAGTGTGAAGCAACTCGGCATTGACAGAATAGTCGATTTCCAATTTGGGAGTGATGAAGCAGCATATCATTTGATTATAGAACTTTATGACAGAGTAAGTAGAGAAAGAATGTCTGAGACAGGGGCCTGGGGATAGTCCCTTTCCTCTACATGCCTTCCTAAAAAAAGGTGTTTTTTTTCTTCAAAAGTCTCATTTGGTAAATACTCCACCTTGGTTCCTATCAGATGTTGGGTTGGGATGAGCTCACAGAATGTTTAGACATGGCTGTAGTGGTGGTGAATTACAAACCTAACATTCCAATCAGGGGTCCTTGGTGCTCTCTGAGCTTGGTTGTTTTTTTTTGCAGATGTTTCATCATCGAAATTAGGTAACATCATCAGTGCTAGAAGAGAGTGGGATTTGGATCATTTTATATACTAGAGCTGTGATGGCAAACCTATGGCACATGTGCCACAGGTGGCACGCAGAGCCATATTGGTGGGCATGTGAGCGTTGCCCTAGCTCAGCTCTGGTGAGCCTGAGGAGAGCAAAAAATGGGCCTTCTGGTCCCACCGGAAGTCGGGAAATGGGCCGTTTCCAGCCTCCGGAGGGCCTCTGGAGCCTGGGGAGGGCAAAAACGGGCCTACTGGGTCCACCATGCCATCATGTGCCAAAAGTGGGGGGAGCATGGGGGGGTTGTGCACGCATTGCGGGGGGGGCACATTGAATTATGGGTGTGGGCACGTGTGCGTGTGACCCCCTCGCGCGACCCCCATTTTTGGCGCATGACAGCAAAAAGGTTAGCCATCACTGTACTAAAACTTGTCCTGTCAATGTTGGTGGGAGTGGCCTTGGTGGTTCTTTGGATGAGCTGTTTACTGTTAGCTTGCTGGACAGATCATTGATTGCAGTATTGTTTGCTTCTTGATTGTTGCCTTAATGTTAATCTTGGTGTTAATCTCTGCTCATCTTAAAATTCAGATCTCTGAAGGATGCCAAGATTGGGAAGAAGGCATATATGACTTTCTATTTCCTCATGTCTTCTGATGCTATCATGGCCTATGGAGCTGATTCTTGCCATTGTTGAAAAAGAAACTTGGGAAGGAGATCCCTTCATGTCATGTCTTCCCTAACTCTGAAAGATTTCTCCTTTCATCATATCCTCATTTATTTAGGGCTTCCAAATTAACTTCTGGTGCTGTCTCTTTTTCAAATTTTCTTACAGTATTTTGGAAATATTCCAGAGATTTTACCTGAATATCCCCTCTAGTTTGCACAGGGGAAAATACACAGATCAAAATTTGAGCTTCTGTGGAAAAAGTTTCAGATCTGCATTTTAATGACAAACTGCTCTGAATCTGTTGCAGGGCAATATTGTTCTTACTGACCACGAGTACCTTATTTTGAATATCCTGAGATTTCGCACAGATGATGCAGATGATGTCAAGTTTGCAGTGCGGGAACATTATCCAGTTGATCATGTCAAAACTGCAACATCATTGCCCAGTTTAGAAAGGTATTATATTTTATACAGAGCTTACAATTGGGGCAAACTCAAGTTTTAAGAGATAAGCGTAAATTATGTGTTGTAAGAGACCTAGTGGCTGGAGGTAGGAAATTTTTGCTTACATCTTTTTTTGTCATTTTGCATTTTTGTTTGTAAGTAGTATGATAGGTTTTTGTAGTACTTCTAATTTTATCATAAAAAAGAATCTTTGCCACCAGAAACTTGTGATTAGAATATGTTAAGGAGTATTTTGAAAAAATAATGTACCTTTTCAAAAGGATATTTCTGGCCCTAAAAAAGTAAAGACAGCCTTATGGTTTGCAATGAGAGAAATAGTATTGTAGAATGAAATAGTAATATTTAGTTCTCCTAAGATATTTTTTTCCTTGCTACAAGTTTGATTAGCTCATTTTACAATAGGAAAAGCAAATAAATATTTTAAAGAACACACAATGAAACTACTTTTAAATGAAAAATCTTGGGCCATATTAAAAGATTTACAAATAGACTGCAGATGTATGCATTGGAGTCTGCTTTATTAGATCCATGAAATAACAGTATTTGTCTTGAGTTAGGCTGTATTTAACAATGGCAGTTGTACAGGAAGTTATTTTTGATCTGTTATGCAAATCCTGTACATTATCTAGGTTTGGGTATAATTTGAATAATCTGTTTTTTAAAATGATTGATGCCTTCTGAGCAGAGAAAACTTTCCTTGTTTAGCTTTATTGTATATGTTAACAGTATATTATCAGAATTTATTCTTTTTTATTATTTCTTCACTCTTTTCGTAGGTTAACAGAATTAATAACAAGTGCACCTAAAGGAGATCAATTAAAGAGAGTCCTAAATCCTCACCTTCGTAAGTATCAATTTCTTCTATTTTTAAAGAAAATTGATTGTATGTTATTTGAGGGTATGAAATAACAGATATGTATAAATCAAAAAGTTCAACTCTATTTTGAGAATTCTCATTTTAAACTTATCTTTAAAATAATCAAAATCGTCCCTCTTAAAAAATAGCATTTCTAGTAAATGATGTGGAAGAAGCCACACCTTTTTCCCTCAAATTTGGGCTTTTTAAAAAATAACTATTATCTTTTTTTCCCCTCCCCAAAAAATACAGCTTATGGGATCACTCTGATTGAACATTGCCTTATAGAAGCAGAATTTTCAGGTAGCATCAAAGTAGAGCAGATAGAAAGTAAAGGTAGGTACTGAAACATTTGAATGTGTTAATGTCTGACATAATTTCCTGTGTACTATAATATTATGTAATAGTTATTTAAAAACTTATTTCCCTTTTTTAAAAAAATCTTGATTTTGGGGTTCATGCAATTTTCTGGGCAGCCTGTTCTCTGACAGTCCCAACATAGAGAGAATATACTGTGCCACAGCAAGAATGTGCAGTTTTATACATCTTGAGTTTCAACACTTATTTCTTCTTCTAGATATTGAAAAGGTACTAGCCGCTTTACAAAAAGCTGAAGACTGCATGGAAGAAACCGAGAACTTTAATGCCAAGGTAGTTTATAATTTGGGGACAAATGCTTTGGTTTTTATACCTGGCACACTCCATGGATTTAAAGCATTTCTAGCTTTACAGCAACACAACTGCTCAGGGGGAGATACCTTGAGTCTTTCTAGTTAAGAACCAAGGCTGCCGAGGGCTGTTTTGGAAATACTATATCAACAAAAGAAGCTGGGGAGGTGAAGTGAGGGAAATTTGGCCTTCAAAAGGGCCTGGTGGCTCAGCAGACTAAAAGCATTGTGATTAACACCAGTTGTCTGCAATTACTGTAAATTCAAATCTCACCAGGCTCAAGGTTGACTCAGCCTTCCATCCTTTCTAAGGTAGGTAAAATGAGGGCCCAGTTTGTGGGGGCAATAAGCTGACTTTGTATAACTATACAAAAGTATGAAGGCTATTGCTTAACACATTGTAAGCTGCCCTGAGAAGGGCGGCATATAAATCAAATTTAAAAAAATAATAATACCACAGATGCTGTAACAAATATTATGTAGAGGAATTCCACGTTGAGTTTTCTGTTGCTTCATGCCATTTCTTAATTCTTTTCCCAAGAAATTTTGGCCTTGGGTTTACTACCTTGACGCCACGTTGCTAATGTTTATGTCGTATTTCAGTATTCTCTGGATGCAAAATGGCTAGCAGAAAAACCAGACCAACTGTAAAAGAGAACAGCAACAAAAAGCCTCATTAATTGTACTGAAGATCTGCAAGTGGCTAAAGAGGATATATACTCTTACATTTCCAGCAGTAGAAAATAGATGTAATGCATAAGGTTTTTCTTTTCCCTCCATCTTTTTAATAGGGCTACATCATCCAAAAAAGGGAGAAAAAACCAAGTCTGGAACCAAACAAGTCTCCTGAAGAAATCCTCACGTATGTATTTTGAGAGAAGTGGGTTTAGTGACTGTGCTGTGCTCTGGTGGTCAGTAAACACCAATGCAAAGCATTTCTTTCAGGTATGAGGAATTTCACCCTTTCTTGTTTTCGCAACACTCAAAATGTCCCTACGTGGAATTTGAATCTTTCAACAAGGTACAGTGCTATGCTCGGTTCTGGATGTTATATGTCATTTTTATCATATCAAGGGCTGGAAATGTAATTAATTACACTGAACAAGAATTCTTCCTTGTATTTGTTAATGAGAATGATTTGGTTATCTTCTTGAACAATTAAGAAAACATTAAGATTTTGAATTATTGATCTTGAGAGAACTTTACTCAGTTTTTGGGGGTAGTTAACTTTTGTGGCAAAGCTGATCTGAATGAAATCTGCACAAAGAAGTGCCTTTATTGAGGCAAACTTTGGGTCTGAAATTTGTTTTGCAAATTTCCAGTGGACATTTTAAGTAGATCTAAGTAAGGCGTACTGGTGCAATCAAATATTCTAATTTTCTTTTTCTTGTTATGTTTTGTGTTTCTTTATGGTTTTGGAAGGCAGTGGATGAATTTTACTCTAAGCTGGAAAGCCAGAAGATAGACTTAAAGGCATTGCAACAGGTACTCATCTTGTGAAAAAGATGAACTATGTTTTTCTGAAAAATGGGCACTCTAGTTTACCTGGGAAGAATTATATTATAATCTAGCCAAGGGATGTCAAACTCATGTCATTATGGTGGCATCACGTGACATATCTGGACTTTCTCCCCCATCGCTAAACTGGGTGTGGGTGTGGCCAGTGCGTGATGCATCTGGCCAGTGTGCTGGGTGTTTGACAGTCCTGATCTAGCCAATAAGCCAAGTTCTCGCTTGTCTGGAGAAGCAATGATGAAGCTTTCGTTCATCATTAGATCAGAATGGTAACCAATAACAGCTAGTTTGCTAAGTTGAACAACCTGGAATCTATTTTACTTGATCCTAAGTTACTATTATGGAAATGTTATATTCCTATATATATTCTCTGTTAATTCTTTTATGCTACTGTAGTTTTAAGAGGAAAATTCTCTTCTCATTTCCATTTTTTACTCATGGCTATTTTGGTTTTAGAAAATGACAAGTTTAACCTCCATATATTCTTTTTCCTTCTTGTTCTTTTACATTTGAACTTTCCTCTGCTTTTTCATTGTAATTCTGGTATGTCCTCAGAATTACTCCACCTGAAAAGATTAAGTCTCTCCGATGAAGCTCCAGTAAGACTGAGCATGCACAAGTGTATTTTTTTAAAATTCTTTCCATACTGCTCAAGAGTTTTGTTAAGTGACTGTATTGCAAAAAGTATTGTGAATCCTTGCGTCTAACATTATCTTAGTTATTGTTAATTTTGACCATTAAATCTCATCAAGATGGTCATTCTGTCATTGTTTCTATGATTTCCTCTCCTTTGTTTGCATTACGCTATTGATTTAAAGGGTAAATGTATAAATATGTATACAGGGAGGAGGCCAATACTACACTTTTCCCAATTTCAGAATTTAAAATAAACTAACATTGCTTTTTGCCCTCTGTTCAAATATTGCCATTGCCTTCAGTTCTTCTCATTTTACATTTCACTTCCTCTGTCTATGTTAGGAGAAGGCTCAAATGTTACTTCTCCCACTTCTGTGTTTTTTCTTGAAAGGAAAAACAAGCACTGAAGAAGCTGGAAAATGTGCGGAAGGACCACGAATACAGATTAGAAGCTCTTCATCAAGCTCAGGTAGAAACATTGCTTCCTTTTAAGTTCAGTGGGAATATGTAGTCTCGGATGGTCTTGTTGTTCAAGAATTCTAGCCTAGTTTCGGTAAAATGATGTGTTCATGCTGGAATAAATCTTAAAATTATGATGGGGAAGAAAAGTAATGCTAGCTGGTGTGGAAATGCTGGGCTAAATGAGCAAACAATTTACTGTGGCTTCAGCTTCAGATATTCGGAAGAACATCTGGGTGTACATCTTTTTTGTGTGTTTCTGTCATGTTTGTATTTTCACTGAAACACACCCACCCACACACCTTCTCCTCAGAACTGTTACCGGTAGAATGACCATGTATACATGCATAGTGGCTTTCTACAGCAGACAGCTAAATATCTCTGCAGATTGTAAACCTCTGAGAATTTTGTGAATGAGGATTTGATGATACATGTAATCAATAAATCTGCCAGCCTTAACCTTGGTCTAGGGACAGCCTATTTTTCAGAAAGATCAATTGTGATCAGGAGTGCACCCACTTCCCAGTTTATTAAATCGGGCATAGCTATTTTATGTTTCCAGATAAACAAAACCCTTTTTTGCACCTTGATCTACACAATTGCAATACCTGTCTTTCCCCCCCTCAACCTCCCCCCTTTTTAAATCCCATAATTTGTTATTGCAGTTCACCAGTTATTTTTGAAGAATGGTTTTCTATCAATTCTTGACAATTTACTTGTGTTCCTGTAGCACAATACTCATAGCATAACCAACATCCAAATACTAAGTCTCAGTACGTGCAGCTCTGAAGTCTTTAGCAAGTTCTAATTTTTTTATCTTTGTGATAAAGGGAAAAGCGGGGTCTCAACAGTGACTGTCTCCTTTACTTTCCAAAGGAAATTGACAAGGTGAAAGGTGAGCTTGTGGAAATGAACCTGGAGATAGTCGATCGAGCCATCCAGGTGGTCCGCAGTGCCTTAGCCAACCAGATTGATTGGACAGAGATTGGAGTCATTGTCAAAGAAGCTCAGGCCCAAGGAGACCCAGTAGCAAGTGCCATCAAAGAACTGAAGTTGCAGACAAACCATATCACAATGCTCCTAAAGTAAGTTACCAAGCAGATGAGAGGAGTGTCCTGGAATGGAGCCAAGGCTTTTGCCTATCAAGGCAATATTGTATTTCCATATAATGAAAGCGAATCTGTTGACATCCAGATATTAGGCTTCAGTTCTCATCAAGATCAGTTAGAATGATCATACCTTAGGGATCTTGGGAGATGTAGCCCAGTAATTTCAAGATCAGGAATAGGTGACGATTGTTAAATTGAAATTATAGTTGTAAAACTCACCATTCTGAAAATGGCTGTGTTAACTTTAAAAAAACAAACAAACTTCCAACCTTTAAAGCTATATGGAAATAAAAGGTCAAGACAAAAACAAACCCAGACAAAAAAATAATAATCATTAACTTGTGTTAACCATGCAAAATTTTACTGTATATCTTCAGGAATGTAGAACAGAACCAGAATGAAAAATGGTGATCAGATTTACTCCGCTATCCTCCTGAATATGAAATACATTAGTTATTTAAAATTATTATTAAAAGAGATGCTTCTGGTCAGCAAAACAGGTGTTTTTTTTTTTTGCTGGATTAGAAACCCGTATGTGATCTCAGAAGAGGAGGAGGACGAGGACGACGAGGAGGAAAAACCTAAAATAGAAGAATCAAAGGGAAAGAAAAAGAAGAAGAAAGTCAAACAACTCCAGAAGCCTCTGAAGAATCAGCCTATGCTGGTGGATGTGGATCTCAGCTTGTCAGCTTACGCAAATGCCAAAAAGTAAGAAAAGGGTAAGAATTGGCTGGCATACCTTTAAAAGCGGGGCCTTTTGGATGGATTGATTGAAGTACTAAAGTGAGGCCACGGCTAGCGTTCCATTTAAATCCGCTATTTTCTTCCCAATGTTAATCAAATCATGCAAGATGGGCAAATATGATCGCTTGAAATGTGCTCTTAATTTGGAGAGGATTGGCCTAGAGATATGACATGCTTTCATGTTTCTCAGATATTACGATCACAAGAGACACGCAGCCAGAAAAACCCAGAAAACGGTGGAAGCAGCAGAAAAGGTACATTGGTGGCTTTCTTGCTTTCATCGCTTATGGAAAAAGAAATTAGAACAGCACCCTTCATAATCTCTACTTAGACTGATACAGTTTCAGTTTTCCTGAAGCTCTGTGCCATTGACTTAACCAGCTGCCCCATTTTTATGTAGTGGCACATTGATCATGCTGAAGGAGATGGATTTGCAAAATTATTTAGTTCACTGAAACTACTGTCAAGCAGTGGTTAAAATCAAGAGGTTTAAAGCTTAACTTGGGTTAAATCAGGAATATCTACGCTTGTTTGGCTGGTTGATGCATTTGGTGGGTTGCTATTGCAGTAAGTGTGGCCCATCATCGAACATTCCTTTACCAGAAGGTCTACTAGTGAGAATGATCCACATTTATTCACTAGCCTTCCAAGATATAGTCTTCCATTTCCCATTTTATCTTTGTGTTTTTTCCTGAGCAGATGGGCACATTTTTAAGCAAAGCACTGACTTGAAACTGGTTCTCATTTTTATCATGTAGCAAACGTTTGAGCCTTTTTGGAGTCAAGGGATTGTCTTGGAAATAAAGATAATGCTGGAGGTTTTTCTTTTCCAGCATGCAGCTTTGTTAATCACATGACTCTTCAAAATTAATTAACAGGACCGGTAGAACTGTTAGTGGATTCATAGATGCCCATAGACATCATGTTGCAAATTCAAGATATAAGTTGTCCGAGAGGAGAGCTTGTACTAAAATATAGGCAGACTCACAAAGGTGATCGAAAATACTATTAGTGTAGCAGCATTAGGGTCTAAGGAAATTCAGAAAAATAACCTGGATTGCAGTTAGTAGGAGAATAATACATTGGTATTATTCTAGAAGAAGATGGCTATTTTTTGGACAGCTTTGTTTGATTCATGTTCCAAATTATTGCTGGGTGTAGATTGTATTGCTTCTTTAAAAGAAGAACTGTGGTGGATGGTTTTGTTTTGTTCATCTATATAGGCTTTCAAATCAGCAGAAAAGAAGACCAAGCAAACACTGAAAGAGGTCCAAACAGTTACTACCATTCAGAAGGCTAGAAAGGTTTACTGGTGAGTTTCTGAAATACGATTCTGCACTAATCCTTTTGTTCCACATTTTCATCTGAGAATGAGATTGGGGTTAGTAAATGGTGGGCTAAATGTTCCTTACACTGAAGACCTAAGAATCCCTTCTATCAATATTATCCTTTGGCTTGTTGTAATCCGACAGGTTTGAGAAATTCCTGTGGTTCATTAGCTCTGAAAATTACCTTATTATAGCTGGAAGAGACCAACAACAAAATGAAATGATTGTCAAGCGATACTTAAAGCCAGGTGAGTGACTTGGTTCACATTAACACAGAATACTAATGAATACCCTTAACTTGTATATAATCCTGTGTGATGTTTAAGTATTTATTTAAGTGTGTTAATGTTGTTCCTTTTTGTGGTATCAACTTGATGTGTAATTAATATCATTAAGTGATGATCATTTGCTGTTCAGTGTTTATTATTTGTCGTAGTTTAGAGAACAAGGAAGAAACAAAGGACATGTCATGCAAATGTAAAGCCATTGAATAAAGTGGCTCTCATAAGATTACAGTCATATTAATAATGCTGTGTGATTTTCTGCTAATTGTGGCACTCTGGATGGGGTTAGTGGAATAGCAATGAAGTGGAATAGTATTTTTTATAGGGTGGAGAACACACAGATTATGTAATACCTTTAGTGTTACAGTATATCTTCTTAGAACTAAGCCAGAGAATGCATAGCTTCATGTTCTGCCCCAGCTACGGACCCCAAAGAATGCAACACACACAAACTCTATACAAAGCTTATTTTACTCAAATAACTTAGTCTTTATCATTCAAAGGCTGTTAATGAACTGTCTTAACAGCCTACCAGAATTCTAAGATAAGGTAATCACAGTCTTACTAGAGTTGGCAGAAAGCCCAGAAGCAGTTTTGCAGACACAAAAGAGAGTGAACTGAAGTTATTCTCTACAGCTTGCTGCAAGCGGTGTTCCTCCTTAAATAGGCTAAAGGAGTGGCCAATTAGCCCCAAACCTTACTCTCGAGGAGACCTCCTCCTGAGGAGCCACTCCTGCCTTTTGGCAGCTCTGCGCGCCTGTCCATCGAGAAGAGGCTCCTCCTCTTCATCTTCTTCATTTAAAGGAGCTTCTGGAGGTTCTGAAGGCCCTGGCTGAATCTCTGCCTCTGACACCACATCTTCTCCAGCCTCCTCACTGTCCGACTCAAGCGCCAGCTGCACAGGCTGCTGGTGCAGCACCACACTAGCCTCCTCATTGTCGGAATCAGCTACAATCTGCACAGGCCGCTGACAGGCCACAACACCTTCAGTCAGTACATGTTTTTATTCTATCCTCATAACTGATCTTTCCTGTTTCTTCCATATAGGGGACCTTTACGTCCATGCTGATCTCCATGGAGCAACCAGTTGTGTCATTAAGAATCCATCAGGTAATGGTTTTAGGGAACAGTGTTTAGAGCAGTGGTCTCCAACCTTCCTGGCTTTGCAGATCTGTGGGGGTGGTAGAGGGGAGGATGGTTCCATGCGAGCGGTGGCTGAGCGTGCACAACTCCATTTGCGCAAGCGGTGGGCACGTGTACCTGCTGCTCGCACAAAAAGAGCTACACACATGTGCTTGCCTGCTGCACGTGCAAGTGGTACTACACACACACACACACACACACACACACACACACACACGCCATTCCGTGGCCCGGATCTGACTGGGTAGTGGGCCACATCCTGGGGGTTGGGCACCCCTGGTTTAGGGAAAAGGGCCCATTAAAGATTAGGGACTCTTAACTGCTTTCAAAATCTTTTGGGTAACTGTTAATGCATACATTGGGGCAATAGGTTGTAGGCTAAAGCAGGGGTCTCCAACCTTGGCAACTTTAAGCTTTGCTGGCTGGGGAACTCTGGGAGTTGAAGTCCACCAGGCTTAAAGTTGCCAAGGTTGGAGACCCTTGGGCTAAAGGATTGTTTTAAACTGGTCTATTTTTTTTTTGTAAGTTTAGAAATAGAGAGGACAGATTGTTAATTAAGAGATAGAGATTCATTCAATGAATCTCTTGTTTAGCAAGATGGCCTTCCTGATTGAGATTGTCCAACAAGTAATTTCTTTAAAAAGCATGCTTGTACTCCTGAGTACAAGCTCCTCTAATGCATCCTTGGTTGCATTAGAGTTGATACAAATTGAACTTAAATTCTGTTTCCTTCATCAATGATACATGTAGTTGAAAAAACTTATCTTCTCTGAGAAGCCTGCTACATTCAGAGCATTTATATGTTCCTAAGTTTTGGAGCATGGACTCAAATGATCAGGAAACATCAAGTTCCTAATGGGGCAGCTTCCCTCCCCCCCCACACATTCCAAATGACGGGGGTTGTAGACAAACACATTTGAAGAGTATCAGGATAGGGAAAGCTAAAAGGAGGTGACATTGTCTTTATCCTGTTATTTCCGAATGTTCTTTCTGACAAAATCAGTGCCACTTTGTACAATGTGTGTGCACTCTTTAAAAAACCCTCTTGAATATCAGTTACTAGAGGACACTGGTAGGAGTTGGGTGTTGTATATTGCTTATTGAGTGCCCCTGAAGCATAAGGTTTTCATCCAAGTGTGTTCATCATCCTATAAGATAGGATAGCATGCAAAGATTATGTTAAACCGGGGGCAATATTCCAGACCATTTGCTGTGGTCAAAAACAAGACCAAAACAAAAAGACAATGGCATGGCCTTTTCAGGATGCCACTTTTTCAGACTTATCATGGATTTTAGAATATCCATGATTTGTTGTTGTTAGTTACGAAGTCGTGTCCTACCCATTGCGACCCCATGGACAACATTCCTCCAGGCCTTCCTGCCCTCTACCATCTTCTGGAGTCCCATTTAAACCAGAGGTCTTCAAACATGGCAGCTTTAAGACTTGTGGACTTCAACTCCCACAATGGGAGTTGAAGTCCACAAGTCTTAAAGCTGCCAAGTTTGGGGACCCCTGATTTAAGCTCACGCCTATTGCTTCAGTGACTCCAGCCACCTCATTTTCTGTAGTCCTCTTCTTTTGCCCTCAATTTTTCCCAGCATTAGGCTCTTCTCCAGTGAGCCCTTCCTTCTCATTAGATGGCCAAAGTTTCATCTTCAGGATCTGGCCTTCTAAAGAGCAGTCAGGGTTGACCTCCTCTAGGACTGACCAGTTTGATTGCCAAGGGACTCGCAGGAGTCTTCTCCAGCACAATAGTTCAAAGGCCTCAATTCTTTGGCGCTCAGCCTTTCTTATGGTCCAACTTTCACAGCCATACATTGCAAATGGGAAATATCCATTATAGAAACACCTAAATGTTCCTTGTCTCAAATATGATAAAATAATGGGCTCCGTGTTCTAGGTTTATTTTCTGTTCTGCTTTCCAGAAGGCAGATTTCCCCAGTCAAATTACTGTGTTATTTATTTATTTTTTACTGCAGTTTAAAAACAAGTGCAGTTTCTAGCACATGTTCCTCAATCCCCACCCACCCACTTCCTGACTATTGAGGGATTTAGCACAAAGAAAAGTTAAAAGTTAAAATGCCTTCTCTGTGGGGGCACCTACCCTCTGGAATCAGCTCCCCCCAGAGATAAGGAGAATCCAGGACCTCAGTGCCTTCCGTCGTGCCCTTAAAACCCATTTTTTCAAGCAAGCCAGGCTGGCTTAAGAAGAAATTCTTAAATGTTTTTAAATGTTTTAAACGTTTTAATTGGTAGTGAGTTTTAATTGGGCCAAATTTATATATCTTTTAATTGTTTTTTAATATTTGTCCTGCATGTTTTTTTTAATTTTGGCTGTATACCGCCCTGAGTCCTCAGGGAGAAGGGCGGTATAGAAATTCAATAATAAATAAATTAATTAATTAATAAAAGTCAAGTTGGTGATGAAATTCTGTAATAATGGCCAGTTTTTGGTTTTGCTGTTTCAGGAGATCGTATCCCTCCACGGACACTCACTGAGGCAGGCACAATGGCCCTGTGTTACAGCGCAGCCTGGGATGCTCGGGTCATCACTAGTGCCTGGTGGGTCTACCATAATCAGGTAATGAGGTCACTGGAAACTTCCCTATCTAAGGGTCTCGCTTAGTTTTAAGAAATGAAACATTTTACTGGGGATTTCACAGATGCCTTGTTTTAGAACCTAACAAAAATATTTTTTAACACTGAATAATTGCAAGACTACTATGACTTCCCACAATAATCGCTTTTACAGCTTGTGGCTTTTTTGGGTTCTAGTTCTTTATCATGCATTCCTGCTCTCCTGTGCTGGCATGCAGATCTAGTCAAGGCTACTTCTGGCTTTTCGGTACCATCCTGGTTAAATTTATTTGTGCTCTTCCTGTTACACAAGGAATTTGCTTCATTTTCCTATTTCACAGACAAGAGGATTGTGCATGAGTATTCTGGGATGGCTGCTCAGAACCATAGAATAATATGGTGCTTGCCCTTTTTTCAGTCAGAAGCATTTCCCAAAGATGCTGATGTACAGTTCCAGTCATCCTCCAACCAGCATACAATTACGGGTTAAATTTAGGTAGGGAAGACTGTATTCAAATCTTCATTCAACAACGTAGCCCATTGGCTGAATTTGGGGCAATTTCACAGACGTGTTCTCTCTTTCTTGGCCTATCCTACTTCATAGCGTGGCTATTTGTGGGATAATATTAAGGGAGACCTTCCCACCTGATATAGTGTCATCTACATCACGGATCTCCAACCTTGGCAAATTTAAGACTTGTGGACTTCAGCTCCCAGAATTCCTCAGCCGGCATGGCGGGCTGAGGAATTCTGAGAATTGAAGTCCACAAGTCCTAGAGTTGCCAAGGTTGGAGATCTCTCATCTACTTCCAAAGGAAAGACAGAATGTAAATGAAATAATAAAGGAATAAATAGTCCAATACATTGAGAACAGTATCTTACTGAGACAAGTGGCAACAGACTTAATTGTGTTGCTCCTCTAATACTGGTCTCAGAAGTAAAAAGCTTTTCCTATAGGTTTTTACAGATTTGTGGGGTTTTTTTCCCTGAAAGCTACGGAATTGTTGGAAATCGCCAGGGATGAAAGTTCCAGTTGCTTAATTAGTAGTTCTCCCTTCTCCAGTCCCAGCACGTTATATGGCCATGATGGCGAACCTATGGCATATCTGTGGGCACGCAAGTGTTGCCCTCGCTCAGCTCCAGCGCACATATGTGCTCCGGCCAGCTGATTTTTGGGTCTCCAGTCCCACCAGAAGTCGGGAAACTCGCTGTTTCCAGCCTCCAGAGGGCCTCCAAGGGGTGGGGAAGGCCATTTTCGCCCTCCCCAGGCTCCAAGAAAGGCTCTGGAGCCTGGGGACGGCAAAAACGGGCCTAACCTTTTTGCTGTTGCATGCCAAAAACGGGGGGAGCACGGGGGGGGGGGGTTGCACGTGCATGCGCGGGGGAGCAGGGGGGCATTGAATTATGTGTGGGCACATGCACCCATGCCCCCCCGCGTGCCCCCCTGCGCTCCCCCCACTTTTGGCACACAACAGCAAAAAGGTTAGCCATCACTGTTATATGGCATGCATCAGTGGATCTGTTATCTTTTGTTCTTCCAAAAACTCTGGCTTTCATTTCTGTTACATGTCCAACCCTCATACCCACTTCTTTTATGATAAGGTAACCTTTGTGGTCCCTCTTTGATGCGTATGATGTTATTCGTGTTTATTCATCTGGGTAACCTCCATGCAGGTGTCTAAAACTGCTCCCACTGGAGAATATCTGACAACTGGAAGCTTCATGATCAGAGGTAAGATCTCCATTCTCCAAGGAGACATTTCCCGAGTTCATTTCCCAACCGAGGATGGCTGTTGTGCTAATAGCCCAGTTCAGTGAGAAGGGGAAATTATGAACCAGACTCCATATTAATGTTCTAAGGAGGCTGAGTTTGCTTTTTCATGGAAACCTCAATGATCTAATTTCTTCTTTTTTTTTCCTCCAGGAAAAAAGAATTTTCTTCCTCCTTCTTATCTTATGATGGGCTTCAGTTTCTTATTTAAGGTACTGTGTGCCCTTAAGTTATTGCTTCTTCTTTAGGGATGTATAAAAATGAGGTGCAAAATGCCATCTCCCAAGTATTCAACTCTACTGTTTACTAGATTGGGAGTTTACAGTTGGGAGAAAGGATATTTTCTGGTCGAGGAAAGTGAAGTTGTGATTTCAGTGAAATCCTAGCAGCTCTCGCTTGCATGTACCAGAAGTCCGCATAGCTGTAGTGCTTTGTTTCTTTTTGTTTTTTTCCAAGGGAAAATCTTCTATTTTTATTAAGCTTTACATGCATGTACCTTTCTGTTTTTCAGTATATTCATAGAGGGTTTACAACATTCTGTAAAAGCAGCCTTAGGTGCTTGTAAATTCATCTGCATGTGTCTGTTCAGTTATGTTTGTTGTATTTCTATCTCTCTCTTGTGTGGGTGCATATGCACAACACACACACAAACGGACAGACATAATCCAGATTGCAATGAGTTTTAAAATGGCCTTTCTTAATATTAGTTGGTTTATAACATTTTGTAAAAGCGTGTGCGCACAGAGAGAGAGAGAGAGAGAGAGAGAGAGAGAGAGACAGACAGACAGACAGACAGACAGACAGACAGACAGACAGACAGACATTCCAGATTGCAATGAGTTTTAAAATAGCCTTCATTAATATTAGTGGGATCTGTTTTGAAATCTGACCATGTGTGTGAATTGAAGGAAGATTTTTTTTAAAAAAGAAATGTTGGGGAGGAAAGGATCAGTCAGCAGAACCTGATTAAAACTCTCTTGGATGATAATGAGGCTTTCAAGTAGCCTCCCATCCATAGCTTCATTAACAGTTTTGTGTCCATGATGATGATGATGATTTTTTTTTTTTTGAGAAGGGAAAGTTAGTCCAGTCTCCTCTCACAAAATCTATACTTTTCAGACACGAAATGGCCTTTGTTTTATGGTAAAACTGGAATTTAAGATCCTTTCAAAACAGAATAACACAAATTGGAAGGGACCTTGAAGGTCTTCTAGTCCAACCCCCTGCTGAAACAGAAAACCCTATACCAGGGGTGTCAAACTGGCAGCCCGTGGGCCGGATGCGTCACGTGCAGGCCACGCCCACCCCAGCTCCGCGAAGGGGGCAAACATCGCGAAACGGCACGTGATGGCAATGTGACGTCGCGAGTTTGACACCTGTGCCCTATACCATTTCAGACAAATGATTCTCCGGTCTCTTCTTAAAAGATATGGTCTTAGTCTGTCAATTAGAGTTTCTGGTCCAGGTATCTCTTTCTTTTTTTCTGTGAGGTGACCAGTCAGATGCTGAGAACTTGGTCTGCATCCGAGGAAAACATGACTTTTTTTATCCGTACTCCAGGTGGATGAATCCTGTGTTTGGAGACACCGGGGTGAGCGGAAAATCAAAGTGCAAGATGAAGACATGGAGACTGTGACCAGTGCCACCAGTGAGCTGGCAGCAGAAGAAACAGAGCCCTTGGGTATGCTTTAACCTAGTGCTGCCAAAGAAAGTTACGTTTCTGGAGTCTGGGCTTCCATTTGCATATTTATCCATGGGCTGTCAGACTCCTGAATGAGAAATAACATCATAACTACATAGTATGATGGATTGCAGGGCCGGCACAATGTGTAACATGTTCACACTGGTGCTATAGGACTGGGTGTTTTGTTAATATGATTTATTGGGTTAGGGATTTTTTGTCTTCACTGTGAGTTGTATTATGTTGGGGGGGTGCACTGAAGGAACTCAGCCAATCTTATTGTACATATGTCGTGCACTGACAAGATTTGATTTGATTTACTTCTGCTGGGACTCTTTTCATGACTGTGGACTGCTAGAATGAGATCAGTAAGCTCTATTGATTCCTCCAAAGAGAAAGTTTCCTCAGATGGGAGTCTCCCCAAGGTGAACTCCTCTTCCTTTGAGATCTTGATCCCCTCTTGATCCTCCCAGGCAAATCTTGTCCTCCTCTTCAGTCAATAAGTTATTCTTCCTTTTAAAATTCCAAGGACTGTTTGCTTGCCAGTCTTAAATCATGATGAGTGCAATTGAATGTGTGTTGGTTCCTTCTTTGGCTTTTTACCAAGATGCACCAGAGGGAGATGAAACTAGTAGTGATGAGGACGCTCATAAAGAAGAGATCCAAGGGAAACCAGAGAATGAAGAACATTTTGCTGAGATACATAATGAAGAGTGTGTTGGGAACGGGGCAGGAGATGCCTTGGTCATGGAAGAATCATCTGAGGAAGAGAATGAAGTTTTGGAGGAAGAGGAAGATGAGGAACCGACAAGTAATGCTTCAGACATACTTTTTCCAGACACATCCATTGATCTTTCACATCTTCAGTCCCAAAGGTAATAGAAAGCAGGACTATATGTACAAAACCATCTTTGGAATATGTGCCAAATACAAGTATAAAATTTGAGCGTTAGTCTTTGTCTCTTCTCTCCTGAAATTTTTTGCCAATACTTCCCAGAGACCTTTGCTTAATAATTTTGCTTCTTGTTCAGGATGAATAGGAGTGTAATGAGCATAATATGTATATTAAAAAAAAATTAAAAAATAGTTTTAACAATTTGGAACTAATGTTTGGTAAAGGTTTGATTTTTTAAAAAAATGATTTGGGTTATGTTTGTGATTTGGGGCAGCAAGTCAGCAATTCAGCGGTTCGAATCCCTAGTGCCGCATAATGGAGTGAGCTCCCGTTACTTGTCCCAGCTTCTGCCAACCTAGCAGTTTGAAAGCATGTAAAAAATGCAAGTTGAAAAATAGGGACCACCTTTGGTGGGAAGGTAACAGGGCTCTGTGCGCCTTCAGCATTTAGTCATGCCGGCCACATGACCACGGAGATGTCTTCGGACAGCGCTGGCTCTTTGGTTTTGAAACGGAGATGAGCACCGCCCCCTAGAGCTGGGAACGACTAGCACGTATGTGCTGGGAAACCTTTACCTTTACTTTAGTTACTGTTAAATAGGTGTTTTCAGCTATTACATACTGCCCAGAGTCACTTTTGTGAAATGTGGGGCATATTACATATGTAAAAAAATCTGAAAGAATGGTACAGTAATGGATGGGAAACAATGTTTGTCAAAGGCCCTATGGTGACCAAATTTCATATTCTAAGAACATAAGGGCTTTAGTGTGCTAACGGACAGAATGGGCATCAGGATCTATATTTTGTTATGGAAGTATACAAAGAACTGTAAGGAAAATTAATGTAAATGTAAGTTGAGAAAGTATGTTCTGCCTTCTTATATAAATGTGGGAGTCAGCTGCTGTCTGACTCAGCTTTCACTTAGGAAACATGGGTCTCTTGCTTGCATTTGGCTCCAGCCATTTGGGCCTTCAAGCTAAGACCTGGCTTTTCTCCCAGGTTCTTGGGCCAGTAGGTTGACAGAGTTGATATGGATTGGTTAGTGGATGGATATGAGTTTTATCAGGACCTCAGCCTAATTTATTCTTTTAAATAGTTGTACTGTATAGTATTTTTATTTGCCACTCAGCTTTTTTGGTAAACAGGTGGCTGTATAAATGTATTTAATAAATACATAAACTGGCTTCTCACACTGGACTGTTCTTGTAAGAAAACCCAACTTTGTTCTATTGTAGATCGCAGCTGAAATTTGCTTTGAAAGATAACATCTCAAGTTTGGTGAGCTCTTTGTTGATATCAATAGAAGACTATTGGCTGCAGCTCATCCTGACGAAACAACTACAGTCTAACTCTCTCTCTCTCTCTCTCTCTCCCTCTCTCCCTCCCTCCCTCCCTCCCTCCCTCTCTCCCTCTCTCTCTCTCTCTCTCTCTCTCTCCCCTCCCTCCCTCCCTCTCTCCCTCTCTCTCTCTCTCTCTCTCTCTCTCTCTCTCTCTTTTTGTAGGGTGACAGCAAGTCTCAGGGGCGGAGACATCTCTCAGCCAAGGAGAGGAGGTGAGGAGGCCTAGATAGGACATTTAAATGAGTGTTTCTCAATCTTGGCAGTTTAAGATGTATGGACTTCAACTCCCAGAATTCCTTAGCCAGCAAAGGAGATGAAGACCATACATCTTAAAGTTGCCACGGTTGAGATATACTGATTTACATTTAGCTTTAAGTGGCAGTTTTGCATTTGCCTGGGTAGTTATAGCTATTGCAAAGATGCATTCTTGCTTTTTTGCCTTCCCAAAGAGGTTTATGTACTATGGAGTCCCACAAGCGAGAAAGTTGGTTGTGGACTCCATACTATATAAACAACAGTTTCATATATCTAGAGTCAGGAACAACTAGCACATATGTGCAAGAGGAACCTTTACCTTACCTTTACCTTATATTGCATACTACAGTTTTTCTGGCTGTTGTTGCCAGCCTGAGATCTCTTTCTTTCCCTCTCTTCTAAGACTTGGGGTGTCCTTGATATTTTGAAATAAATTAGCTAGCTGGCAGAAATTGTATGGAATTCTGTTTTCTCTCAGAGAGATGAAGAAAAAGAAGCTGCCAAGTGACCAGGATGATTCTGATCTTCCAAAAGGGAAGGATGAAGATAATTCTCCTCAGCTCCAGCTTTCTCCCAATGATTGTAAAAGTGCTGGCACGCAGCAGCCCGTGAAGAGGAGACAAAAGGTAAGCTGAACTGTGTGCGTATTGGGTACTCCTCAGGTAGCCTGATCAGTCAGGTGGGCAAAACTAGAGATTCTTGGACCACTGAGAGTTCAGCAAGAAACTATGCTACATGTCTACAATCCAACATCACCCAAATATGATAGAAATACAATTCCAAGCAATTGGAACTCATCTGGAAGATCTCATGATGGGGAAAGCCAATTCAGGCTGTTTGGAATTTGTGTGTGTTGGGATGAAAAGCTCTTTATTCCTCTTAATGCTGCAATTCTGCAGGGCCATCTGGCCTTTTACCCAGGGGTGAAATGCTCCTGGTTTGGACCGGATCGCCTGATCTGGTAGTGATGGTGGTGGGTGGTTCGGAGAACCGGTAGCAAAAATCCCTGCTCCCCCTCCCATGCCCAGCTGAGCCACACGATCATCAGAGGCTTTTTTTTTTTACTTTTAAAAGCAATTTTTCTACAACCTCTTCCGACGAAAAAATGCTTTTAAAAGAAAAAAAAAGCCTCTGATGATCGCACGGTTCAGCTGGGATCGTCAGAGGCTTTTCAAAGCATTTCTTTCTGCAACCTCTTGGCCGAAGAGGTGGTTAAAAAATGCTTTGAAAAGTCTCTGACGATTCCAGCTTAGTTGCCTGATCAACAGAGGCTTTTCAAAGCATTAGAAAAAATGCTTTGAAAAGTTAAAAAAAAAAAGTTGGTCACGCCCACCCAGTCACATTACACCCCCCCAAGCCACACCCAAATTTTACATTTCACCCCTGCTTTTACCTGAATGTTTCAGATATCACTGCGCCCTAAACCCTTCTGAGTAACCTGTGGATGCAGGCAAATTGAGCCTGTTTCCAGGCTGCCTGAAAAACCACAGATTGAGTCCTTCTTCGATGCTTAAATCCATCAAACCTCCTTGAGAATGTCTACATTTCACAGTGAGAGGATCATAGTAGATATATCACAAATGCAAAAATCTATATTATCTGTGGATTATTGTGGTGGAAGAGTAACCTGTCAGGTTAAGAAAGGCAGTTTGCGATGAGACTTTTCAATTTCACTTCCTTCTGTTTTTGCCCACAGAACAAGCTGAAAAAAATCAAGGAGAAATACAAGGATCAGGATGATGAGGACCGGGAGCTGATCATGAAGCTGCTGGGAGTAAGGCAAAAATAGAGTTGACTCACCTCCACCCCCACTTCAATATAATGTGAAATTTGTCTTCTGATCCTTTTGGTCTGCCAGTCTGCAGGGTCAAACAAGGAAGAGAAACCCAAGAAAACCAAAAAAGGAAAAACAAATCAAGAATCTGCCAAGAAACAGTCCCAGAGACAGAGGAGAGACCAGAAGCCTGGCCAGGGGGCCAGAATAGAAGAATTAATCCCTGAGTTAGAGGGTGCTTCTTTGGAGGAACATTTGGATGACAAGGTAGAACGATTAATAAAGCAATCATGGGTACTTAAAATAAGAGTAAACGGAGTCTTGCAAGTTGTGTTTCTCCCTTTCTCTCGGTCTTGGCTCAAGTTTGATGTTTTGTTTTCTTTGACTCTTCCAGGAGGAGCAGGACCAAGATCAAAACATAAACGAGGTAAATTTGAGCTGGTTATTTCTTTTTATTTACTGGGGAAAAAAGGAGTTTGGAAATTCTCAGATTTCTTTATTTGATGGGAGGGCATCATAGCCTGGGAGTGAAAATGGTTTCTCTGTAGTAGTGATTGTGAGAAGGATCTTGGAGTCTTAGTGGACAATCAGCTAAATATGAGCCAGCAGTGTGCAGCGGCAGCTAAAAAAGCCAACACAATCCTAAATTGCATTAACAGAGGGATACAATCAAGATCAAGTGAGGTACTAATACCACTCTATAAAGCCCTAGTAAGACCACACCTAGAGTACTGCATCCAGTTTTGGTCACCACACTATAAAAAAGATGTTGAGACTCTAGAAAAAGTGCAGAGGAGAGTAACCAGGATGATTAGGGGACTGGAGGCTAAAACATACAATGAACAGTTGCAGGAACTGGACATGGCTAGTCTAGTGAAGAGAAGGACCAGGGGAGACATGATAGCAGTCTTCCAATACTTGAGGGGCTGCCAGAGAGAGGAGGGGGTCAAGCTGTTTCCCAAAGCACCTGAAGGCCAGACAAGGAATAATGGATGGAAACTGACCAAAGAGAGATTCAACCTAGAAATGAGGAGGAACTTTCTGACAGTGAGAACAATCAACCAATGGAACAACTTGCCTTTGGAAGTTGTGGGAGCTTCATCACTTGAGACTTTCAAGAAAAGATTGGACTGCCATTTGTCAGAAATGGTGTAGGGTCTCCTGCTTGAGTGGAGGGTTGGACTAGATGACCTATAAGTTGGATGACCTTCCAACTCTGTTAATCTGAATGTACCTGATTTCTGTGATCACTTAAAAATGAGTCCTCTCAAGTAGAAAGGAGCTGGTGCTGGAATGTCTATTTTGACATCATTACAAAGTCTTTAATGCTATACCAGCAATGAAGAAAGTCAGTGTTATCTGCAGGATAAGGAAGCTTTGGCCTCAGCCTCAAGAAATCTTCCATCCCGCTCTGTCTCACTTCTGCAGTTCTAACTGTCCTTGCCCACGTGCCTTCAAGCATATCTTTGCAAAAGACGTCAAGCCAGGAGATGCTGATGTTGCCTTTTCTCTTCCTTCTCCTGATCCTCCTCCTTATTTCTTTAAAGGAAGACTCAACGAATTAGGCAGCTAATTCCATATTTCTGGATCCTGTTCAATTGTAGAGATCCCATTGACTGATGTTTCACTGTTAGCTTTATAAAAATGTTGTGGAGTATCATCTGATGTTGATAAAAATGGAAATGTTGAATGTGTGAGGGAAGGCAAGTCTTAATTTGTTTCCAGCCATCTGATGTTTGGATTTCTGGGCTTGTGAGATAAATTAGTACAAAAAAGACACGAATAGAATAGCACTTAGACTTATATACTGCTTCATAGTGCTTTACAGCCCTCTCTAAGCAGTTTACAGTGTCAGCATATTGCCCCCAGCAATCTGGGTCCTCATTTTACCAACCTCGAAAGAATGGAAGGCTGAGTTATTCAAACTGCCAAACTTCTGGCAGCCGGCAGTCAGCAGAAGTAACCTGCAGTACTGTAGTAACCACTGCGCCACCACGACTCACCAGTGTCCCATTACAACTGCTTTGCAGTCCAATCAGTTACAAAATTGACAGATAATAATGCCTCTTTGCAAAATAAGCACACCCTGTGGTAGTGAGAGCAGCTGAACATCCATGGTCAGTTTCCAGTCTGTATGATTTCACCATGCTCATCCTTTGCTGTATCCAGGAAGGGACGGCTCTGTTTGATTCTCTGACCGGGCAGCCTCACCAGGAAGACATCCTCCTCTTTGCTGTTCCAGTCTGTGCACCTTACACTGCCATGGGCGGTTACAAGTGAGTGTCATCAACTATTGGCATGGGTGTACCTGCCCAGAGAAAGCTATCTTCCTATTAAAATCATGCTCTTTTTTTTTTTTAAAGATATAAAGTCAAGCTGACACCAGGCACTCAAAAGAAAGGGAAAGGTAATATATATTCCTTCTTGTATGCTTTTCAGCCATTTGTCCAATCTGTATAGTACTAAAACTCCTTCTCTCATAAAGAGAGCCGTTTGTCCTATCTGTATAGTACTAAACAGTACCTTGATGGAACTGTCTATCTGGATCCGTTCCAGTCCGGCTTCAGGCCTGGGTACAGCACGGAAACGGCATTGGTTGCGTTGGTTGATGATCTCTGGAGGGCTCGGGACAGGGGATGTTTCTCTGTTCTGGTCCTATTAGATCTCTCAGCGGCTTTTGATACCATCGACCATGGTATCATGCTGCGCCGGCTGGAGGAGTTGGGAGTGGGAGGCATGTACTACGATGGTTCTCATCCTATCTCTCCGACCGGTCGCAGTCCGTGTTGGCTGGGGGGCAGAGGTTGACCTCGAGGCACCTTGTTTGTGGGGTGCTGCAAGGGTCAGTCCTCTCGCCTCTCCTGTTCAACATTTATGTGAAGCTGCTGGGTGAGATCATCCGTGGATTTGGGGTGCGGTGCCATCTGTACGCTGATGACACTCAGCTGTACATCTCCACCCCAGACCACCCCAACGATGCCCTTGAAATGATGTCCTGGTGCCTGGAGGCTGTGCGGGTCTGGATGGGGAGGAACAGGCTCCAACTCAACCCCTCCAAGACCGAGTGGCTGTGGCTGCCGGCGTCCTGATATAGCCAGCTGGTGCCATCGCTGGCTATTGGGGGCAAGTCATTGGCCCCCACGGAGAGGGCTCGCAACTTGGGCGTCCTCCTGGATGCACGGCTGTCTTTAGAAGAGCATGACGGCCGTGGCCAGGGGGGCTTTTTATCAGGTTCGCCTGATATACCAGTTGCGTCCCTTTCTGGATCGGGACTCCTTATGCACGGTCACTCACGCCCTCGTCACCTCTCGCCTGGACTACTGCAATGCTCTCTACATGGGGCTCCCCTTGAGGAGCACCCGGAGGCTCCAGCTGGTCCAGACTGCAGCCGCACGGATAATTATGGGGGCGATGGCACTCCCATGTAACACCTCTCCTGCGCGAGCTGCACTGGCTCCCAGTGGTCTTCCGGGTGTGTGTCAAGGTATTGGTTCTCATCTTTAAAGCGCTCCATGGCTTAGGGCCTGGGTATTTACGAGACCACCTTCTGCCACCGATAACCTCCCACCGGCCAATCCGCTCCCACAGAGAGGGTCTCCTCAGGGTGCCGTTGGTCAAGCAATGTCCACTGACGACCCCCAGGGGGAGAGCCTTCTCTGTGGGGGCACCCGCCCTCTGGAACGAGCTACCCCCAGGAATACGACTGATCCCGGATCTCCGTACTTTCTGCCGAGTGTTGAAGACCTCCTTATTTCAGCAAGCCGGGCTGGCTTAAAATTTTAATGGGTTATTTTATGGGTAAAGGGTTTTAAAATTTGGGGAAGCCAAACTGATTTAATTCTGTTTTAATTTATTTTAATTTTTATATTGTATGTATTTTAATTTTGGCTGTTCACCGCCCTGAGTCCTTTGGGAGAAGGGCGGTATACAAATTTAATAAATCTAATCTAATCTAATCTAAAACTCCTTCTCTCTTTATTGGTGAAAGTGTTTGTAGGACAATTAGTTTTCCACCCAGGTACCTCAAAGTGAATAACTTATAGATTGCATCAAAAATCTGGAATCTGTGGCTCCCATAAAGTTGACATTTGGCAAATTTCATAAACCGTTTTATGACATGAAAATCATAAAAGTATTTTTAGGACATAATACAAAATGTCATAAAACATTCCCTGTGGTCAACTGCTGATGTTTAACAGTGCCATACAGTTCAACATAGATTGAACTTTTAAAGCAGGTATGTCTCTGAATATCTTCTTGAAATTTTAAGAAGTTTTCAAGTGCTTTATACACTCTGCCATGAAAGCATTGAGGAACCTGGTAAAAAAATATCTTTGAAATGAAGATGAATGAAGATGAATGACCCCAGTGGGTCATATATAGATTGTGTGGCTAATTATTTAAGCCCTTTAATAGAAGTGCTGATCAGCAAACGTGTATTTTAGCTTGTCCATTAATAATTTGCTTTCACACATTTTCTCTCTGCTCCTTATTGTCCTGTTGGTAGTATCTCCTTTTCTCTTAAATTCTGTTTTATTGATATGCATATGTACAATGTTCTGTCTTTCAACTCAAACTCTTTGCCATTTAAACATTAAGATAACCTTTAAAAAATGAAAACTGCTTTTCCCCAAGAAGCCTCTGATGCTGTCTTCTGAGCTGAGAAGATATAGAAAACCAAGAATTTGCAAGATTCTTGTTTGCAAGAATTCCCCAAAACAGATCAACTGTTTATACTTCATCTGCCTTGTGTTGTTTTGTGTCATAACAGCTGCAAAGACTGCTTTGCATAATTTCATGCAGTCCAAGGAATCAACTACAAGGGAGAAGGATCTCTTCCGCAGTGTGAAGGTAAAATTCTGCTTTTAAATATTTGCTTTTAAAGCGAGTGTTGTGGAAACAAAAAGGAAGAAAAATCGGGTGTAAATTCCATGTGAAACTGAAATACAGACTCATGTCTTGAAAAATAGGGGATGGATTGCAAAGTGGTAACTCCAAAGTCCTATGACACAAAAGTCAAACTTCCAGATAATGAATAATATTTTGGCGAAAACATTGGGGTTGGGTATGAGTGGCGGACTGATAAGACTAGCCCATCCCTCCTGAGAATACAATTTCATTTCAGAAGTGTCTTCATAGGGAAAAAAAATTATGTAAGATTGATTTTGGAAACTACAGTTGGAATTAACAATAAGGAAGAGATCCTACCTATCTTAGAAAGTTAACTAGATCTCAAGTTCTACTAGGAGCACTCAGAAGCTCTTCATTTGACACCAGCAGTAGAGATATTTAGATATTCCTCTTTATGGATTAGGAAATCCATAGTATCCTTCCAGATTAAGAAAAGTTTCATAGTCAATGGGCCTATAGTTTTAAGTTCCTTAAAAAGAATTTTAAAACTATAAAAAAAGTTTATCTGGTATTTGCTGCTTGTTTTAGCACCTGGCTTTCCTACTGGTAGAAAAATGACTTAACAGTACTGTAAGAATATAGCTAATCAAGAGGGACATGTCATTCTTTTGCATAGGATACGGACCTATCCAGAAATATTCCAGGCAAAGTGAAGGTATCGGCCCCTAATCTCCAACATTTGAAAAAGAAATGATATTAATTATGGACAACTTCACAAGCTTGCACCTTTGGATTGTGTTGCCCAATGACAGGAGCAATGACAGGATACATCATCACTGGAGCACCTTTCTGTTTTGTTAATAAAATCCACTACTGATCAAATGATCACAATTGAGGTGCTTTTCCTCTCTCCTGTGTCCTAAACTAACTTCACTTTCTTCCTAGAAAATGGATTTATATTGGAAAGCGCTTATGATCCAGCTTGGTACAACGTTTGATTGTGACAAACTGGGCTCCATGTCACATTTCATATTTGTACTCTTTTGCTACAGCATAGAACTGATTTTTTTTCATCTTCTTTTGCTAAATTGTCTTTAGATGATCACCTTTATTGTATTAGAAAGTGGTCCCCAACCTTTTGGACTCAGGGACCAGTTCTGCTGACCAGTTCCGTGGACAGCAATTTTTCCACAGACCAGGAAGGCATGGTTTCACATGCTTCCTGCATGTGCACACGCTTCCTGCATGTGCACAGATGAGGCTTCACTCACATGGTCCAGTTCCTGGTGGCACTCCGTGGACCGTGGGTTGGGGACCCCCGTATTAGAAGACTGTGTGGATAATTTTAAAAATTTGGCATGAACCCGGATGATGCATTTAATACATGTTTAGAAGAAAGGAATTATTGTCTTAGGTTTCATACATTCCATTGTGATTCAACCCACAATTCTCCAGAAGTCCCATTCCAGAATATGCTTCTTAGTACTGGAAACGCTGGATGCCAAAACAGTATTGTTTACCCTTTCTCAGAAATCAGGAGTAATAAAAACAATTAATTTTGGGGCAAACTGTTAATTTTGCATGTAAGGCTATGCTGCGTTGAAGAGCCCTGACCTTAGATTTAATAAATATGGGGTTGTGCTATATGGAACAAAATGCAATCTTACACAAGGCTTCTGGTCCAGCACCAGTGTAGAAGAAATAGCAAATCTCTCCACAATTGCATTAAATAATAACATTTATTGCAACCAAATTTTACACAAAAATAGGTTCTCTTTCTAAGCTATTCACATGCATTCAAAAGACATCAAAGCAACATTGCCACTAATTACAACACAAGAACATTTAATCTATACAAATGTCATTTTGTCGTTCAGGGATGGTAAAATTATTACATCTTTTTATAGAAAGGCCATCTATATACAGTATGACCAGTGAAGATTCTCCCTATGATCCAGATGTGTTGTTACTACCAAAGCGCTGGTTGAGTTTGTGGAGCAGGTGCTTGGGAAGGCAGTGCCAGGAACTGGCCAGGATTTCTTTGAAGCACATAACAGTCTCTAAACACAATCTGGAGGGGAGTAAATGAAAAGAAACTTAAAATTTCAGACAAATTGTTGTTTTTCTGTTTCCTACTTAATACCATACAAATACAGGGTCAAGGGTGATAAGAACAGCTATCCATTTCTATTGAATTTTATTGTATTTGTTGAACACTGAAGGTTTCTTAAGGCAACAGAACAGATACAAGTAATCTTAGGCTGAATAGAAAAACAACAGCTACTCAATAGTCTGCTTCATGAACTTGTAGAAGACACAAGTTTGAGGGAACTGGCCTAGACTAGAAATTTCCTCAAGAGATCTGTCAGCTTCCTACCAAAATAAATACAGCATTTATTATTGTTCTCAGTGCCAGATTTATATCCTCAAATTCTTATTTTGCATATTTATTAAAAGAAAGAGCAGTTTAAAGTGTTAAAAATACCTTGCCAGGGATTTGGGTTGAAGAGAAAACACAAGTATCTCATTACTATGTGCCTGAAAGCAAACAAACAAACAATTAGAACTGAAATGTCACAACTGAGAACCTCAATCTACAATTCACAAGGAAGAGAACTGAACCTGGATCAGAAATAAGAGTTTCAAAATCCTTGTCTAGCCTTTAGATAGCTTCTCAAACAAGTCTACCTCACAAGGTGCGTGAAGACAATAAATTATAATGCTCAGACTTCCTGCACAAAAGGCAGAATAAAAGTGAATCAATGAAGAATTAGGCTATTTATTATAAATCTCTGTGACTCAGTAAATGAAAAATGCTAATGAACAATGGTATAGTCTTTGTAATTCAAACACTTTCACATATACTGCAGTTCAGTCTTCCACTCAGGCTGGCATTGTGGCCACCAGCTGCCAACCCTCCACATCAATTGGGGCGCATACGAATATTTATTTCCATCATTTCTATAGCTAACAAGCAACACTTATACTCTTGGGTAATGTGTCCTCTGTGCTTTCATGAAACAAATACAGCAAGATAGTCTAGAACAGAGGTCTTTGATTTGTATGAAAGAACATTGATGGGGGGAAATAGCCATGCAAATACGGCTCAGTATCAAACAGAATTTATGAATAGAATGGAATGGAATGGAATAGAATAGCTTGGCATACATTAAAATGAAATTTCATTGCATACAGAAACGAAAACCTCTAATATACACTACATAAACATGACTAAGTAAGTACAAAATTATGCATATACCCACATATATATGGCACAGAAACAACACAGTCTAATAAAAAAGACTGTCTATTAAGTACCTTCAGGAAGTCAATCTGAGTTGAACCTGATCCCCCACTGTTAACAGGTTAAGGGCAACATTTATTGTGGTTGACGCTAAATAAATCACCAGCTGAATTTCAAACCACCCTTTTGGGGTTACAAAAGGGCTGCCTTTTGCTGTGCTTATGATTGCACTGCTAGATGGAAAGAAATGGGCAGGCTGCCCTGAACCCAGGCCTGAATGCACTGCAACAGATCGGTGAAATCATCCCTTAGTAAAAACGAACCAGAGAGAGTCATATACTGCTTTTCCTACCAGCTGCTTTGTGCTCTATACACAGTCAAAGCCAGTGAACTGAAAAAAAAAAAAAACCCCACATAGACCTGAAAAAAGAACTTACTGCTTTGTGATGGGCAAGTAAATTGCTGGCACAGCCCCCAAAGACGATCACTTCTCCCTCATCGCTTGCACAGGCAGTGTGCCAGAGTCTGTAGATAGAACATTTGCACCATTGAGAATGCAACAGGACAAACACAAAAGAGTCGAGGTACAGGAGTCTGTAAGAGTTCACAAATCACAGTAACTACAGCTTCAGTTGCAAACTACAAGCTAAGTAAAAATTGGATGGGGGAGTATATCAACAACCCCATCAAGTGTATAGCAACTGGAATTTACTGTATTAGATTCCATTTTTTTATAGGTCCTTATATTCCACTCATAAATAACAAAACCAAGAAAATGTATGATTTGATATTTTTGCAGCAGCATGCCATACCTGCTTCACAATATTCCATTTTTTAAAATCTTTCTTGCATTTTGACAAGGGGCTTTGAAAACATAGAGATGGGAAAAAGGCTTAATATTCTCAATCATTCTCTCCCCAATTATGCTGCAAAAGATACTGCTCAGAGTGGCAAAAATAAAAGATAGATAAACCAACAAAACATTTTTCTGAGGGTTAATATACTGCAGTGTTTTTCAAACTTGCCAACTTTAAAATATGTGCGCTTCAACTCCAAGAATTCCCAGGCCACACAACTTAAGTTACCAAGTTTGAAAAATCTTGCTGTACTGTAACAATGTCTTGTTGACTGAAGTCAAGATGCATGACAGTTGGACACATGAAGCTGGGGAAGATTGCTGTAGTGAATTTGGGATGTAGAAATGCAACACAGTTCTTTTGCTACTGACTTACCGGGGTTTCTCTAAATAGTTGTGTTCAAACTGTATCCATTCATTTTTACTGATGCAATAGATCCAGGCATCACCTGCAATGTAAAGAGATTTTTAACTTTGAAGGAATGTTTTCAGTGCTGCCCAAAGGAACTAGGTTGGTCACAAGATGGGCCAAAGTACAGATTTAAAGGCATCACCTGAGGCTCTGGGCTCTCCTGGGAAGACCTACCACTGCTAGCACAGGGCTCAAGGGCTACATATTTGAAGGCCAACTACAAGATGCCCCATATAACTATATTCTTTATGGTACATTTTTTTTTTAAAAAAAGTCCTCTCATTAATTTAATTTATTTCTTAAATAATTTGGAATCCTCATCCCTGGCAAAGAAATTACCATGAAATCATCATCCTCTTTTAACGATCCCATAATCTCTTGCGGGGTGGAGTCTGGGCAACTGAATGGTGCTGAGTGTTTACTGGCCGGATGCCAATACTGAGTTTTTTCATACAGCAGATATATTCTCTGTGTGCCCAGAGAGAGAAATATCTGCCTCTATCTAGGATTGAACTCATAGCTTCCTGATTGTGATGCGAGAGTTTCACTTCTAGGACACCACACCAATCATGAAATGGTACAGATATTTCCAGGCTCTATTCCATAAATACACTGTAATCACTGTAATTAGAGAAAAATAGAATGATACCCAACAAGATGCCAAATATTTACTACATGTAACACAACTAGAGCCTGGGATCATGTGATTACCATTTGCGATTTTCTGACAAGTCAATGGTGAAGCCAGATTCATTTAACAACCGGGTTACTGACTTAATAACTACAACGATTTACTTAACAACTATGACAAGAGAAGTTGTAAAACAGGGGAAAATCACTTAACAAAGTAACATAAATTTTGGGCTCCGTTGTAGTTGTAAATCAAGGACTACCTGTATAAAGCAACTCTGTAAAGTGGGACAATGGTGATGAAATAAATATTCCATACATTTATTGGATTATACCACCCCCCCCCCCCCATTTAAAGGTGCTTGTGAAAGGAGTGGTGCAGTGGCCTAGAGGAGGATCTCTCACCTCACAAATCGGGAGGCTATAGTTCATAGCCTAGGTAGAGGCAGTTATTTCTCTCTCTGGGCACACTGAGAATGTATCTGCTGAACAAAACTCCCATTGGCAACAGGAAGGGCATCTGGCCATTAAAACACTCTGCTAGCTCCATTCAGTTGCCCAGACTCTACCCTGCAAGGGATTACAGGGTCGTTAAAAGAAGACAAATGATTTAAAGGGGCTTGTGAAATCTTCAGATGGAAGCAAAAATAAATCCAAGGCACAGAATTAAGGATTCTTCTCTGAAAAAGCCAGTAATCTGAGAAACTGAAGATGGTATCTACGCTTCTAAAATTTACTTACTAAGTGGCTGCTTGTCAGTTGTGAAGCCACCAAAGAGGAAGAGATGATCTGAGGAAATGGTGGTTAAAGAATGCCAAGATCGTCCAACAGGGCAAATGCCCTGCACAACTCTGTGGGGGGGAGAAGAACACCAAGTAAGAAAACCGAGGCTCACAGGGGCAGAAATGTCTACCCTGGGTGTAAAATTGTAAACTGTCTCAAAGGTACTTTTTATTTTAAGGGCAACTGGACTTTCTGATTTTTCTTTAAGACATTTTGCTTCTCATCCAAGAAGCTTCTTCAGTTCTAACTAACAAAATGTCTTAAAGAAAAATCAGAAAGTTCAGTTGCCTTTAAAAAAAACAACAAACCTTTGGGACAATCATGATCTGGATGACAGAGAACCTCTATAGGCAAAACTGTAAACATTTTACAAGCAGTGGATAAAAATACAGAACTTTATAGAGATCCCTAGATTGAGAGAGAGATCTGTCAAGATAAAGCGGAAGAACATTGTTGTGACCCCAGCCCCGGAGGCTGATTTATCTTTGCATGCTGATTCGGAGGATGATATGGAGGAGGAGGAGGAAGCTGTCACGAGCTATGTGCCAGACGGGCCATCTTTACTGGTGAGTCAGCAAGAACTGACAGTTGCTGACGTGCCTATGGACCCCAGCCAAATTGAGGAGGAAACAGAGGCCGGTAACAACGAGAGTCTGCATTCCTGAATTAGTCTGCTGGCTGTCTGCCAAGACCTTTGGAACATTGCCCGGTAACTATTGGACTGATATACACTATACAAGAGAACTATTTATTAAAGGGCCAGCTTCAGTCTCTCTAGCCTGCGTTTGTTACTGCCGGGCTATTTGAGCCTCTGCAAGGCCACTCGTGGGAGGGGACAGAACAAACATCTACATTGTGGAAATTCTTGAGACCCAAAGAGTTTTCTGGTGAATCATGTAGTTTGGTTTTTGAAGAAAATTCCGTATGCTGTGATAATACTAAGTATTAGGATAATCCTAAATGTAATACTGCAAATGGAACCCTGGAACCATTTTCAAGAAAAAAAGTGCAGAAAATATTTCCCTGGAAAGGTCACAGCTTTCAACCCCAAAAAGACTAATGTGAGAAATGGCCATAACCTTAGAAATTACCTAGAAGGGCAGGATATAAATTTTGTAAAATTTAAACATTCCATATTGAAAGGAAGCACAATTATGTAGGGAAAGAAAGACCTACTTACATCTCCTGCCATTCCCATGTTTCCAGATTAAGAAAATAAAGATCATTCATTCTAGATTCCTGAGAAGAGAGGGAGAGACATGGGTTTAGTAGAAGTTGGTCCTCCAAGAGGAAACTGTACCTCTATTCTGCATTCCTACTCACTCGATATCTGCCTCCAAAGACATATCCTCTGTTTCCAACTGTAGCACAAGCATGGGCTGCTCGGGGTGATGGTGATTTACCCTGGGAGGAGAATTCCAGAAAATATTATTCTGAAGGCAACTGAGAAAAGGGAATATATCAGAATTCACCAACCTTTCTGACTTTGCGGAGCAGCAGGACAGGAAGAGGGAGGGGATGGCTCTGCGCATGAGCAGCTGGCAAGCTTGCACAGCTCCATTTCCACGAGTGACATGCACACGCGCCCGCCTCTCATGAAAATGGCGCACGCATGCACATGCTTGTCCGCTGCTCATGCAAGTGGAGATGCGTGTGCGTGTGTGTTCGCCCACTGTTTCCGTGGCCTGGTTGCAAACAGCTCATGGCCTAGTGGTGGTCTGCGGCCCAGAGGTTGGGAAGCCCTGGAATATAACATTATCTCAAGTGTACTCTTTAGATCAGTTTTCTCCAGTCTGATGTATGGAACTAAAACTTCTACCACTCATACTGAAAATGACCAACGGTGTTTCAGTTTAACACAACTGAGACATGGCTCAAGAGACATGACGAAAGAGATGTGGCTCTTTCGTCAACTCAACTGATCCGTTTTGGGTGTACATTGTTATAATTTTAAATTGTTTTAATTGGGCTGTTTATTTTAATTTTATTGTGATTTGTATTGGAAATTGTCATTTTTGTAAGCCGCCCTGAGTCCCTCGGGAGAAAGGCGTCATATAAATTGCAATAATAAATAAATAAATAAACTGGAGTGTGCTAGGTTAGGGAAGATATAGCTAGTCAAAAGGTAGTCCTCAATTTGTGGCCGATTGTTTACTGATTGTTCAAAGTTATGATGGACCTCCCTGGTATAAAATTGTGTCTGTCTCCCCTTTGTTTCCCAGGCCACTAATAGAAAAATCTCTCTTCCACATAAAACACAGCCTTATCTCTGCAGGAGCCCTGAGAGATAAACCAGCTGTTTTGTACCATTTTTGTAATTAACAACACAATTACAAAAACCCAGCTAGGGGGACAGGATTGAGAAAGCATTACTGGTATAAATCTACTAGAAGCAAAGGTAGGAGTTGAATTGGGACTGTTACTGTAAATTACCACACCATTGGAGCACTCTTACATCAATAGAAAGATTAGTGCCCAGGTGATGCACACTGGGAGAACAACAGGATCTTGGACATTTGGCAGATTAAAGCTGCCACAGAGAAATTTATTTGAGAGTTACCGTAGTCACAGGCTGGCTCCAAGTAAATGACTCCGTATCTAGGACATGTACATGATTATTCCACCCTCTGGGAAGACCTGAATTCTAGAGCAAGAAACAGACACAAAGTTATAATGTTTTCTACAGCCAAACATTTCAACATTTCTAACTAAAGTAGCATGTCTAGAATTATTTTTAAATTATTCCTTTTTCTTGACTTGTGAGTTGCCTTGCAGACATTCAAATTGACAGAAAGGCAGTCAAGCCGAATGAAAAGTGCTGCATGAATGTACATTTGGTTCTTTTTTGCAATTTTGTGGGGTTTTTAACACCCCACAATTAGCTTTCAAAATCATAGATCTTTTTAATCATGATTAGCTGCATCTAGAAGGAAGTGGGGGAGGACATGTTGTCTCACTGCATATCAACAGTTCTAGACAGGTAGAAGATACGTTAAGAGGGGAAAATGAATAAATTTACTATGCTCAATTGTTTAATATATTATAATTGTAAGATTAGAGAATTAATAGCAATGTAGTGAATGATGTTGTAAATTCTGATGGTTATTGCAGAGATATTTGTATCCAGACAACACACTGTTTAAGAGAAGATGGAATGTTTATATTTTTTAAAAAAACTTTAAAAAAAAACAGTTCTAGACAGGTTAAGATAATCCCCCAAATGAAACCAAACTGAATTTGCTTCTATGAATAGAATTCTTGAATAATTGTACTCTTAGATAACAAGTTTTTCTTATTTACTAAAGTCAGGACTAGGAAGGCAGCAATGCAGGCAGCAATTTCTCGAAGTCTTTCGAGTCCTTCATTTTAGCAGGGATTAAATTCTGAATTTAAATTTTCCTATGCAAAATCCTTTGGGGATAAATTTGGCTTTCCTGTTACTTAGAACCTTATGGGCCCCTTTCAAAGAGAATCCCCTTTTCTCAAATATATGCAAAATGTAGCCAGCAAGCTGACTTAAAAACAAAGCCTGCGTTTATTATTGAGATATAATTCTTTCCACACAATTTCATGACCGCAAAGATGGTAAGAAGAAACCCATCTTTGCCAAGTCGTGGTTGAGTTCCAACTTTCCATTAAAAAAATTCCAGCTCAGAAAAATAAAATGAATTACCCAAAAAGAGGTTTCATCAAACTCAAAGGTCCCAATCTGCTCCACATCTGGGTAATAGCCATAGCCACCAAAGAATATAAGTCTGTTCAAAATGATATAAGGGAAAAAAAATAAACCACAACAATAAACTATCATGATAGATTACTGTAATTATTTTATATTCAGTAGAAACTTTGCATTTAAATTAGATAGAAGAACCATTTTTGGTTCATAGGGCTTACAGAGTGTTTTGTTTAATAAACAAAGGGAATAGAGAAGGGAATCCAAATGAGTAGCTATGAGATTAGATAATTTTATCTTTCCAAATTTGTTTGACAAGTGATCGTATATAATTGTTAGTGAGTACGACTACTGGGGTTTATGGCAGTTGCAATACAATACACCTAAAAGTATGGGAATATTTCAAATGCAGTTTTTCAGATTTTTTTTACATATTTCAAAAAGACGTTCAAGATTGCAGTAATCTTTTTAATGTTCATAAACTGCTTGTAACAGGAAAATTGGGCAGGACATAATTACAGGCTCCCTTTTTGGGTATCAGAAATTCTCAGGAGTTTAGATCAATTCTCTAAGTGAAATGAAACCTATGCAATGTCAGGTGGTTTCGATTGGTGCTGATAGTTTCAATTAATATAATGTTTTAGATGACTGATTCCTATTAGTAACTCCAACATTTGAAATCATTCTCAAATATTGGTAAGCTGTATTGGTTTTTAGTTTTATGTTTACATTAGAATCCCTGTCTGAAGCCACCACTTAGAAATGGTTACGTACAAAATGATCCAATTACAAGAATAAACTGAGGAAAATGGAGCAAAGCAGTTCCATTTTTTCCATTTCCATTCCAACTTTTAAACATAATATAAAAGTTCATTTTTCTGATTTTTTTTTAAAATATAAGTAGCAGAATATATCACACAATTGTTTCCAAGAAAAATAACAGATTTTTGGAATAGTTGATAGTTGCCTACTTATTTCTATAAACCCATACTCCGAGCTTGTCTTTTGATGATGGAGGAATACCCTGGCAGTCCACTCTGACCCACTGCAACACTCCGTCATTTGATCTGGAATTTAGCATGTAGAACTGCAAAGAAATAAGGAGAACAGGTCTTGGACTTTCCAATTCCATGGCAAAAATGAAGTCTCATCTCTTTTGGATTATGTCACATCAACTAAGAGCCCCTAATTCTCAAAGCCCCCAAACTCAACAGGCATTTCATGACGAATCTATTACTTAATTTGTAGCAGTAAACTTCATTTCTGCACAAACAGCAAAAGCTGATCTTTCTTTTCAGGAGAGAAGGAATAACTGTAGTTTTCTTTGGGTCACTAAGGAGTTTTATATTCACCATTTTACTAAGGCTGTTAACTTCCGCATCAAACAAAAATAACCTTCCTTCCCAAAAACCAGTCCAGCTGGCAAAAGAAGTAGAAGTCTGTGAATGAATTTCCCAAATATGGACAAAGGACAAGTAAGTTTACAAGAAGCCAAACACGAAGAGGAAAAATTCCTCTGACAAAAGCAATAGAAAAAAGGATTATGGATAAAAAGAGATTACTGAAAAATGGGAACATCTTCACTTAGGTTTGGGGGATATATTTTGGGGGGACAGGAAATAGAAAATGACAGACAGCTGAAATGTCAGAGATATGCAATCCATCTTAAAAACTGTGTAATAACATTTGGGAAAAAAGTTTTATTACTATTTTTACTACTGGAATAGATTTTATTATTATGAAACTTGTTTGAGGAGGAACATGCGTTAACTCTCACCAAGAAAGGTAGAGCTTAAACTTTGATAAGCTCTCAAAATATGTAGAAGAAAATTTTTGTATGAAAATAACCTTGATTTCATTAGACTACTATATAGTTTTAATTGCATCTGATAGAGCAGATGAAAATTTTGTAACAATTTAACTTGAAGAAAGAAATGCAAAATACAAATATACCCATCATGCTATTCTCCCCTTTCAGGTTCAGTAACATTATGCAAACCACAGAAAGGAAATAAGAAATAGAACAAATAAATTAAAGGCATGAGAGAAAAAAATACAGCTAGATTTGATTAGACAAAACCATTCGCTCTCCTTCTCCATTTCTATCTTTGTACTGCACCCTTGCTTCAACCACATCTGTATATACCACTTTGTTCTTTGTTTTTTTAATTTCTCGTCTCTCTCTTTTTGGCAATCACCATTCAACTACAACTTCCTTAATCTTTCCTTTGCTATCAACCATTTGTCTCTTCTTATATCTACGTATTCTGTGTTTCAGTCCTAATTCAATTCTCTCCATGGGGCCAAACCAACTCAATGTACACCTTCATAGGGCTCACTCCCAATCCCCATCCATTCTTGATTCTGTTATCTTTCTTGTTTTACTACACTTATTTATTTGTAGCCTGCCTTTATTATTTTACAAATAACTCAAGGCAGCGAAAATATCCAACACACCTCCTTCTCCTATTTTCCCCACAACAACAACCCTGTGAGGTAGGTTGGACTGAGAGAAAGTGACTGACCCAAAGTCACCCAGCTGGCTTTCATGGCTAAGGTGGGACTTTAATTATGGTCTCCTGATTTTTAACCTGATGCCTTAACTTCTATACCAAACTGGCTTTCTACATGCTCACTGAATTCAGCATATTTTTATGCTTCTCCTGAGATATTTATCTTTCTCTTCCACATAACAATATGGACACCAGCACACTCTTATTTACAGCCATTTTTGCCTCTTTCAAATGAAGATTTATTACCACAGTGGAGCACAAAATTCCCCACTTCTTGGCTTAGGTCAAGATCCTGGTCATTATTTCTAAAACCTTTATGGCTGGGGTCTGCAATATCTTTGGGACTAACTACTGCAGGTGCAATCTGCCCACCTAATACATGCTAGTGGGACGGACCTTTTTGGGCTCCCATCCTCAAGAGGTTAAGTGAGTGGAGATCAGAAGGATAGCCTTCTTGGTGGCAAAACCCTGACTCTGGAGTAACTTGCTTCTTACAGAGATCAAGATAGCTGCCACCCTATTAATGTTCAGGAAGGCAGTGAGAATTAGGCTCTTTCAAAGGGAAAACTTTTAACTGTGAAGACACAGGCCAAGAATTTCCAAGGCTATTATAGTAGGTTTATAATTGACAGTGGTGTCTTTATGACCATAAATCCCTAGAGTCCATGGGGTAGGCAGCATATCATTAATCTATGTATTTATTTGATTTCTATGGTTATCCATCTTGTAACAGTAGCTGTATGACTCATATATAATGAAATCACAGAGGTACTTACAATGTACAGTGTTATCTTGGTACTCATTCTTAATTGGTTCCAGGAAATTTGATGAGTACCAAAAGTAATGAGGCCTGAACAAATTTTTCCCATAAGGAATAATGTAGTGAGCCACAAGGCAGCTGACACTGACAAATTCTAGCTTGTGCGTTGAGTACTAAAGAAATGAGCCCCAAATGCCGGGACAAAATTGTCACGTCAAAATGTATTGAGTAGCAAATTCAATGAATTTCAAAGCAGTTGAGTATCAAGGTACCACTGTACTGACACACTCAGGATGTATTCATAATACACAAAAAACGATCAGCCACCCAAAAATGGGGCAATGAATTCTCTTTCAATTTCCATATGGATCTTTACACATTCTAAACACTTTTTTTAAAAAATTTGATTTATATGCTGCCCTTCTCCGGAGACTCAGGGCGGCTTACAATGCGCTAAGCAATAGCCTTCATCCTTTTGTATATTTATACAAAGTCAGCTTATTGCCCCCACAACTGGGTCCTCAATTTACCTACCTTAGAAAGGATGGAAGGCTGAATCAACCTTGAGCCTGGCGAGATTCGAACCTGCAGTAATTGCAGGCAGATGGTCTTAATAACAGGATGCTTTAGACCACTGTACTACCAAGGCTCTACCCTTACTTGGGCAATAAAGCGTCCTGTCCTGTCCTGTCCTATCCTATCCTATCCTATCCTTTCAGTCCAAGAAAAGCACAGTCCTATCCCCACTCATTCGTGCAAAACTGTGGGACTTTTTTTGGGAAAATTGGAAAAAAAAAAGAAAATTCACAGATGGATCAGAGTTTGAGACATTCCCAATCACTGACCTTATTTGTGTTGCCACAATCATGGTGCCCTCCGAACAGATAAAAAACCCTGTCCATGCAGACAGCACAGCTTCCTGACATAGAGGGAGGCACATCTCCCGTTGTTCTGTGTTTTGTCCTAAGAAGGAAGAGGCAAAAAAAAAAAAGAGCTTGAATCAAACAAGAAAACTTTTTATCTTCAATGCTTAGCTGTCCTTCACAACACTGGGAATCAATTTGATACACTGCTTATTTAGCACATACTGATTAGAAGCTAGTTGGCCCAACAGCACCTGCCTTCCCCAAAATGCAGGCCCTTTTCTTTTTTGCGATCGGTACCTTGGTAACGATGTTATTTTTCAGGATGCCATATGAACAGAAATCACATCTTTTAAAATTCAAATGTAATAAACACAGCATTAGCAAAGTATGATTAGGCTGGTTTTAAACAGAATTAAAACATTGGGGGGAGGAAATGTATTTCTGATATTAAAGGAAAGAAAGCTAGGTTCCAAGCAAATTTGGGGAAGTGAATTCTACAGCTATGACATTATAAAGATTCTTTCTGCCCTAGATCGCTTTATATAGCAAGTATACCTGGGCAGGAAAAGTAGACTGAAGGAGTCCTTGAGTGCTTTGGTATCAAGCCACAAAGGACTTTAAACAAATCCATCAGGCAATAACCTTATGAAAACTGAATCTGCTCGTCTGGTCTCTTCACTGAGCAAGGATCCAGTGAATCTGCAGACTCTGGATGATATGGCAGCCCTTCTCTTGTAAGATCCTTGCAAGATGGAATACTCTCTCCATGCCTGTGCCCGCCCCCCCACCCCCAAGGAATTTGAAAGAAAACCCCTCATAATTTTTTTTTTCTATGAAACATTAAAGTCGATAAGCAGATAAGAGGAGATACAGGTAGTCCTCAACTTACAACAGTTCATTTACTGATTGTTCAAAGTTACAACACTGATAAAAGTGACTCATGACCATTTTTCACACTTACGACCGTTGCACCATCCCTGTGGTCACGTGATCAAAATTCAGATGCTTAGCAACTGACTCATAATTTATGACAGTTACAGTGCCTTGGGGTCATGTGATCAGCTATTGCAACAATAGCTGACAAGCAAAATCAATGGGGAAGCCAGATTCACTTAACGACCATTTTACAAACTTGACAAGTGCAGTGATTCATGCAACAACGGTAGCAAGAAAAGTCGTAAAATGGGGCAAAATTCACTTAGCTTCACTTAGCAACAGAAATTTTGGGCTTAATTTGGTCGTAAGTCAAGGACTACCTGTAATGTCTTTTTAAATTAAAGACTTTATCTATAAAATTGAATTGAAACAATGAAAGAAAAAAAATCTGTGGTTCTATTGTTTCAAGTTCCAGCAGCAAAGCTTCTCTTTTTTCCTGGCCTTTGCTGTTGATACTGCATCCTTTCTCACGCCCATGTTTTGCAACTGAATCCCTCCAGTTCTTACCTAGAACAAGGGTAGAAAGGCAACTGTCATGAGTCTTGTGAAACTTTTTTCTGACTCCTTCTAAAAATCAGTAATTGCACGTAACTACACATGACAAAAATTCCATCCTCCGACAGAAGGGGTGAAGGGTATCCATGGAAGTCATTTAAGTGCCTTACCATTGTTTAGTTTCCATGTTATAGATCCAGATTTCATCTCTTGGCAGATAGAAGTCATAAATGCCCCTCACTTGAGCATTCTGAATCAGGAAGGAAGGAAGGAAGGAAGATGCTTCAGCTTAATAAAATATAGCAACGGAGAAGCATCCCAGACTTTTTATGCTAGTTACAGCACACAGATTACGAACTATCCCTCACGCCCAAATATATATTGATAAGCATATCATTTCTGGGCTCAAAAAAGGCAATGCCTCTTTTGTGAAATGCCAATCCTATTCCCTCAAATCATTTTATACCTGGCTTTTTATTTTCATCTCAACATATCAAAATATAGCTTATAATTTTTTAGCCAAGACAAAATGATGGGAATGCTTATCAAATGCAAACATACAAAATGGTGTGATAACTCTTATTTTAGAAGAGAAGCAATTTAAAATTAAGCTTAAAAAATAAATACATTTGAAATGTATTTCTGTATCAGCATGCAACAGGGATTGCACCAATTTGCATATTACCAAAACCCTCACCTTATATCCACCCCAAACAAACATGCATTTTCCATCAGTAACAGCCACATGACCACTCCGTTCAGGTGGGCTGCCCATGCTCAGCTGTTCCAAATTTTCTTCTGTTTCAGGCAGATCTTCCTCTGCTGGCAATTCTTCATTGTCATCTGCCATACTGATAATAGGATATTATCCTTCAAAAATAGACAGAAAGCAGGAATGGATTGTGGCAATTTCAAATATACTTAACCAAAAGGTAGCAACACCCCCCCTCCTCAAAGCTATTTTCTCCATCCGTACTAAATATGACACTGTAGATTGAAAAATGCCTTCAGCAGTCCCAGAAAACTAACTTTCACCCGCTTTTCTTATATGTAATAACTTTCAAATTTCCTAGGGTTGGTAGAGATTGCTTATCTTGAGAAACCAGATTTTTTTTTTACATCAGCAGGGCAGAAGCCAGCTATAGTTTAGGTCTAAAGGTAGTACTTGCTTAATAACCATTCTTTTAGTGACCATTGAAAGTTACGACAGCACTGAAAAAAATGACTTACGACTGTCATAACATCCCCGCAATCATGATTGTGATTTGGGTGCTTGGCAACATCACACATTTACAACCATAATAGCAACCTATGTTCATACGATTTGTGACCTTCCCAGCCAGCTTCTGACAAGCGAAGTCAATGGGGAAGTTAGCAGGAGGTTGCAAGTTGTGGTCATGCAATGTATCGCTTAATGACTATGGTAAAAAGGTTGTAAGATCGGGTGCAGTCATGTAATGTCTCTTTTAATATGCACCCCTAAACGATAAATTTTCCAGTTCTTATTGTGGTCAGGGACTACCTGTATGCACTTTAGAACTGCATTTGCTTTTCCAACTCTGCAGACTGCGTAGGCACTGTACAAGAAAACAAAGAGAACACCAAGACAGTTTTGAATTAGACTGATTTTTTTTTTTTTAGATTTTTCATAACCCAAGTGCAGCACCAGACTGAACATATTACAATAGTCTTGATACTACAACCAGGCCTGAATCCTGACTGAAAGGGGGCCAAATAATCCAATTCTTCCAGGATAGTCTAGAACTGTAAACCAATTATCTTCTCAACAACCTTCACTAAGGATGGAAGATTGGCAATCAGACAAAAATTGTCTCAATTTATTGGGTCCTGGTGTAATTTCCTCAACCTGTTATGTTTGCTCCTTGTAAAGATAAAATATGTCTCAAAACAGTGAGGATTATGAAAAGAAAAAAAATAGTCCATATGAATTATCATGCTTGACCAAGATATACAATCCCAAGAGAATGCACATTCAGAATTATTTAACTTCCAATAAGGAACCTTTATCAAGTTAACACAAAGTCACCCACACATCTCTTCCCAATCTTCTGCAAAAAATAATTATTATTTAATTATGCTGAAATTCTTATTCAGAACTTCTCTTGTAAACCACAGTGGTCATCACCAGGAAGAAAGCAGAAACAGTAAGAAAATCCGGAATATGATTAATCGGAGATGCTCCAAAAACCTTTACCTGCTAACAACCTAGGCTGTCACCAATGCTTTCAATAGAAAAATCAACTTTGGGCCAGAAAAAGATGGAAAGCAGGTGACGGGAAAAGGAAAAGCTGGATTTCAACTATTCTTTTTTCCTAGTCATGAAAGAAACCTGAGCTTCCCACCCTCATTGTCAGCCTCAAGACTGGGAGGTTGTGCGTCCATGAAACAAAAGCACAACCCAAAGCAGCCATGCAATCTTTGGTGTTGACATGATCTTAAACACAGTCTCTTCTATGGTGTATTTTCATGGATCCCCTCCCACACCCTCCTCCCTAACACAAAATGAAGGAGCCACCGTTTGCCTTTATGGGACTCATGTTTTAGGGTCACGAGGCTCGTTCTTAAAATGTTCCCAAAAGGCGCCCCTCTTCCTCCCTGCTCTGTCCGAATAGTATCTTCACCTCCTCATTCTGCCGCAGAGGGAGCTTAAAAGAGCGGGACGCCATTAACGTCAACCGCTTTATCAGCTCACTGATTTCACGACCGCCCCGCCCCCCCCCTCAATTTAAGCTGAAGTGGGGGAAGGATCCCTTCCCCCAATCCTCCGCCTTACTGTATGCCGGGTCTTTCAGACTGTCAACATTCGGCGACGCAGAAGACATCCGCCCCACCCATTGTCAGAAGCCCCGCCCCTCTGGTGAAAGGTCGCCTTGCGTTTTTCCTCCCTCTTCAGGCCAGGCGTGGAATTACTTCCCTGGAGGTCTTCCCGTGAGACGTTTATCCGTGGTTTAAGGACAAACCCGTATTTCTGATTTCTGTGATGTAGGCGCAGTACGAAGCGGGAATCGGTGTTTCACGTTAACCCCCCTGCCCCCCCAAAAAACCAGCTTCTAAGATCTTTCGCGGGATTTGGCGAATTAATGGGGCGTTCCCAACATTAGGTAGAAAGATGCAGCTGTATCAGTTCTGGGCGAGTGGCAAATTATTAGTAATATTAGTAGTGGTGTAAGTGAATGGATTGTTAATTTGTTTTATTGTTGTTTCTGCTTTGTCGTCCAAAATCACTTTGCTAGCTTGTGTTATTAGGTACCATGCCCTGCAGAGGGGAGCCTTCCGTTTTTCAACATCAAACTGCTTGTTAGTGTGGGTGAATCCAGCTTCAGAGCTGAAATGTATAAAATGCAAACTATTGCATACACTTGGCTGGAAATTATTCTGTCAACTGCGGAGGCTGTTGATCATTCTAATCATTTTAAATGTTTGGGCAATCGCCTTAAGCTGCATTCTGGGCAATGCATGTTAGTTGTGGCAGAACTTACACAACATGCACACCTATGACTTCTCTACACCTAGCCATAAAAATTTTGAGAGATTATTGATATTACTAAAAGTCATATTGGAATTTAGCAGAATTAGTTTCCCCAATTGGGGAAACTTAGAAGTTACAATAGTAGGTCTGGTTCTGGTCTTGGCTAATGTAAATAAAAACAAAGGATTAGATCTGTTTAATATTTGCATGCAAAAACAAAAGAAACTCCTTAGATTAGCAAACTGAAAAAACAATTCAGAAGCAATGGCAAACTGTTTTATCCATGCTAAGTAAAGTGCATGCATGTGACAATGACATCAGAAATAATTAAGATGAATTTTCTTGATCTGTATTAAAAGTTGCATTAATTTTAACATGCTACCCTCCAAATGGTGAGAAATTGTACAAACAATTTATCGATGATGCTCAGAGGCAACAATTAAGTGTGAACCAGAGAATGCACTTTTGCCCACCTTGCTGTATTCAATGACATTGCATCTGAGGTCCTTATCCCCACTAGCAATAGGGTCAGGCTGACTGAAAGGGAAAAATGAAATAAAATGCTGCAATTGAGTGCTTCTGTTCAGAGGCTTGCTCTTTTTTTAGGCACTTTTCAATTCTCCCCTCAAATTTTCTTACATGACTGTCCCTGGGATTCCATCTTTCCTTTCAACATGCTTTTCTTGCAGGGTCCTTCTGTGGGAAGCCCCCTCCCTGAAGAATGAAATATTTTGAGGAATATTAAAAAGGCGGAATATTGTATTTCCCTAAATGAGAAATGAAGAAACATGTTTTTTAGAGGCAGGAAGCAGCTCCCAAGTCTTTCTTAATAGCCCACAGTTGATGCTAGCTCAAGAGATAAAGGGCTTATTGAAAGAGGAAGACAAGTATCTAGATAGCTCTATTCATAAGCAAAGCAAATATTGCAGGCAGAAATCCATTCAAGACAGGATATTTTGAAACTCCCTGCAGCAAAGTCTGAACAAAGGCAGAATTAGAATTAACCCCCCCCCCCCCGCCCAAGACAAGATGAAAACTATTAAGCCACAATAGGAATTGCCCAACACCCTTTCAGAAGACAAACCCCTTCATTGCACCATCCCAGAGCAGTCCAAACTTCAAACCTGGGAGCTCAGATAAACCAGAGGTTGACCAGATTAGCTCAAACACCTAGGATTTGCATTTTCTCTTGCCTATAGAGCCACTACGACCCCTACATAACGCCTACATGACCCCATAGGAATCAGGCAACAGCCAATAGAATATTAAAGGACATGTTCTTGCACAGGAACAGGAAGCTCAAATACAAAGCCCAAAGAAGGTATAACCCCCACTCCCAACTCCATGTTGTCAGCTGCATGAGAACCATAAACACTGTGATTCTGTCCATCATTAAACCATCTTTCCAATCAGCCTCCATGTTTCCAGTGTTTTTCTCCCAGCTTGGAACTGAACCATATGGATATTTCTTCCAACACTTCAAGCCTTTCCTAGTATTTACAGGAAGTAATAAGGACACTATATAGAGGAACTAAATGTTTCCGCACAGTATTCTGCAATGCCAATCCCCTTTTAAAATTGATTTTATCTTGAAAGAACATCGCTTAGCATTTTCCACTTTGATACTCCTTTGAATACCTTTTTATCTATTATATCTGTTCAAAATCCAAATCATCAAAACAAACCTGAAATTAGCAAATACTGGGGTATCCCTGTATATTTTTATCCCAGGAAAAAAAAATTCACTTCAATAATTTTAGTATAGCTTTTAGACCTATTCTTGTGTTTAAAGAAACCCCTTTATTACCAGATGAACATTTTTAGTAATTGTCATTTAGCCAAATATTATAATTTGTTTGGCAAGCTACCCAGCTAATGAGAAGGAAACCTTATATTCCACTTTTAATGTCTAAAATATTCCTGCACAAAGAATAAGGCAGCAAGTATCATTTATATGTTGCCTATTGATAGTCTATTATCAAAAATCTCCTTAAAGGGATATAAAATGAGTATTTTATATGGCATAATCTACCCAAACATGTTAGCTTCATAGGAGCTTAATTATTACTATAATTAAAGTTCAGGAGTAGAACTACCATACTTTTTCAAGGTTTTGTTCAAAATGGCACAATGGCAAGAGACTAACGGATGTTCAGTAAATTACATTCAGACTCTTAACAAGTGTTAATCACAAAACACAAAAAGAATAGAAAACAGGATTTTATAAACACTTTTTACAATAAATTAAGGACATATTTTCAACTGTTAAAATACGAAGTTCATACAATCAACAGAATAAGCAACTTTGTCAAAATGTTGTGAAAGGATTTTGAATTTGTACATTTTTTAAACACAATTCAACTTTTTTTTTTTAATCCTTTTCAAATACCAGCAGAAGGTAAACTACCTAATATGACCAAACACCATTTTTACTGTTTGGAACCCCATTATCTTTAATAACAATAATCAAATCAAATTGCTCTTAAGTCCAAGAATATTTTTAATCTTCAGCGCCTTGAACTGGAGCTGTTATGACACTGATAACCTTTGAAACTGTTTCTTGCGCATCCAGAAATTTAGAATTTAGTTCAAACAATTTACCAATAACAAGTCAGTGTTGTTTGTTTTAAAATGATAACAGAACTGTTGTTTAAAGGACATTAATTTACTCGTGCTCCTCTGCTTTGGCTTTTTTTTTCTGACGATGATTAACAGCAACCCAAAAAGTTATCTTATTCACAACTTCTTCCAGAAGTCTAGATGGCAACCACGGTATTTGTTTCTCCAAGAGAACAGCATTTTTACCAATACAATCAAGACTCAATCTAAAAGAAACAATATGAAGGTTATAAAGTTTTTCTCTCTATAAATTACACAGTAGTAAACTAGTTAAAACATCTAAGAATGGCAATATGCACTCCAGTGGTGGTATTCAGCTGGTTCTATCCAGTTCGGGAGAACTGGTAGTGGCAGCTGCGAGAGGCTCTGCCCACCCACACGGACATCATCATGTCACATTTTTGACGCTCTGAGCATGCATGGAAGGTAAGTGAACACCACCCCGATGCACTTTCACAGCAATGTTCTCAGTCTTAATACATCAGCTCTTTCATTAGATAACTATTACTGAAAATAATCTATTCTTTGTTAGAATTTTATTGAAACATCATACTTTTTATGGTTTTCTTGAATCATAGATTATGGATTTGGCTTTAACAGCTGCTATATAATAATGACACAAGAGAGTTTATATTAAGAATGCAACATGTATTAAAATTTCTATAAGAGAAAATATCCTTTAATGGAAAACAGCCACCGTGTGTACACAGCATTACTTGACTCTCAAAACAATAGGACATATTTAATATCCTATTACATATTTAGTATGTAATATCAATTACATATTTAAATGTCTATGGAGATTCTCAGTTATCCAGGTCATGGTTGTCCCAAAGGTGCTTTTTTCAAGAGGCAAGCGGACTTTCTGGTTTTTCTCTGAAGACATTTCGCTTCTCATTCTCCAAAGCACCTGAGGGTAGGACAAGAAACAATGGGTGGAAACTAATCAAGGAGAGAAGCAACCTAGAATGAAGGAGAAATTTCCTGACAGTTAGACCAATTAATCAGTGGAACAACTTGCCTCCAGAAGTTGTAAATGCTTCAACACTGGAAGTTTTTAAGAAGAGATTGGATAACCATTTGTCTGAAATAGGGTTTCCTGCCTAAGCAGGGGGTTGGACTAGAAGACCTCCAAGGTCCCTTCCAGCTCTGTTATTCTATATATAGGTTTTTGTGTGTTTCATCCAAGAAGCTTCTTCAGCTCTGACTGGATGGTGGGGAATGGAAGGATTTATATACCTTGCAGACAGCTGGTATATAAATCCTTCCATTTCCCACCATCCAGTCAGAGCTGAAGAAGCTTCTTGGATGAGAAGCAAAATCAAGAAAAGAAAAATCAGAAAGTCCAGTTGCCTCTTGAAAAAGCATCTTTGGTGTTACAAATTTAGGTTTCCGCATGCCAGAGTCCTTTAAATAGCTCTGCACACTGGAGTTGTTATATAAGGATAGTTATTCCTGTAATAGTTGCTATTAGTATTTGCTGAAGTATATTATTCTGGAGGCTTTACAATATTATTAGTTCTGGTTTTTTTTCTCAACTCACCTGAGAAGTGAATATGGTTGGGTTTGAAAAATCAATAAATCACTGCAATGTCCCTAAGGAAGAGAAAAAACAATGATTTCAAATATATACAGTTCTCTTTCCTACAAAAGTATTGAAAACAATATACACAATTAAAAAGTGTCAAAAGCTGCCAGTTATTAAACCAAAAAATGCAGCAAAGCAAGACAAGCATGGTAGTGTGTATTCTGGAATTATTTTGAAATTCTTAATAATAGATCTATCCTGTGACCAAGTGTAAGTAGGATTAAAAATGGAACAGCCTGACACATTTCAAACTGTTGCCCAACTGATTCTCTCATAGAGACGTGCTGGGAAATGTTTTTCTGATTGTTTTTTCCCCACCACAGCATCCAGCTGGAACTAATCATTTTTTGTTGTTGTTACTAGCTTCTCCTGCCACATGAACTCAGATCCTGTTTTGTTCACTTTTTGGAGAGTTATACTACTGATGGAAACAAATATATGCTGAGTCCCAAATCCTGTTTTTTTCCCCCAGAAAATTCATTTGTTTTTTTCACGTTCATCCAAGCCCAGAATATGTTGATCCCATGGTTCCAGTGTTAAAAAGTAACAAGTATCAAGTTTTACTCTCAATCTTTGAAGCTAGAGAGGGGATGTTAAAACAAAGTGGAATCTTGCTCTGGCTTGTTCAGGGCAGAAAAAGTGATTGAGTGCTAGATCATCCCTTAAAGCATGGAAGCCAGACTCATCTCACACTGTTGTTTAGAAAAGGAATAATGATGCATGCTGCCTTGAATTATACAAAATAAAGGTGGGATATTAACATCTGGCCTCCACTAAAATGTTGTTTTTTATATACTATATGTAGCATATGCCTGTAGAAAAAGGAAACTGGATGAAATAATTAGAACTTTTAACTCCATGCATACTGAATATAGCATGAAAATTAGACAATGCTGTGAAAAACTAAAGCAAAGTATTTTCTGGGTCTCCCGATGCCACTGTCATTAGGAAGAATCAAAACTGATCCCAAATTATCTTCTCTCCTTAAATATTCTGCCATAAAAATGCGGAATGTGCATTTCCTTTAAAATGTATAAAAAGCAATTAGATTCTTTAAGGTACTTACCCTATCCAGGAAATGCAAATCATCTTTACTTCCTCCAAAGACTAATACTTCACCTTCTTTGCCAGCACAGGCCGTATGCCATAACCTAGAATGTATTATACTTAGAATGAATGCTCAAATAACTGATTTTGGAGAAGCATTTACTTACATGTTTTAGAGGTTCATATTATATCTACATTATAGGACCTTTCACTTAATATCCAACTTATAATATCTATATTGTCTTAAGAGTGATTATTCAATTCTTTAGAATATTTTGAACGTTAGTAGTGAACGAAGAAATTTAAATCTTACTGATATTTTCCTGTTTACTATTAGTGGACTTACTTTCTTAACAAGAAGAACAGGAAGAATTTTAAAAATTAGTAATGTATTTGATCCAATCTTAAAAATGGTTTGCACTGATGAGTGATGGTTTAAATATCAAAACAGCTTATTCTATCTCTATAAAATAGATTATATAATACTTTAAGTACAATTTAAACTTGTTTTATACTATTCATGAAAATGTAAAAAATTCTTTTAATATTCATAAGCCATAATATGAAATTTGGCATGAATATCAAAGTATGAGTATTCAAGATGGCATCACTTAGAAACTCAGCTATCTGAAATATTTTATTTTTCCAGTCGTGGCATTAATTTAAGGCAACCCCTAGTCATTATTCATTAGAATTTGTATTTCTTTTTACAAGAAATGAAAGCTGCGAAAATGCTGGACTAGGATCATCTCTTCTTTCTTTACTATATATTTTACTTTCTTTACTATAATCTTCTTTAACATTAATTGTCTGCCTGCATTAACTGGAGAAAGAAATCATATGGACCAACATTCTTTTTTATCACTATATAGGCTGGCAGTGGGTTGAATAGAAAGGCAGTATGTGTGTTAATAACAAGTTGGAAGAGTGATGCGTCTTTCTTTTAAAAAATCAAGGAAACAGGCAAAAACAGAGATGAGATCTATTTGACTAAAAAGACATTTGGGGGCAAAAATGTACCAAAAATCATAGCAACTCTACATAGAATGCAGTTTTCTATGAGTATTACCTGAGCTGTAATAGTTCCATCTTCTTACTTTACTATGAACCATGAACATGATTGGGAACCAAAGTAAATAGGGCATTCTGTTCTCCCATTCCTCCTTTGCATCCTACAAAAGTTGGGTGTTATTTTGCACACACTAGTGCAAAGTAAACAAACTGATGCAGGGCATTGCCTTTGGGTCCCCCCACCCCGTTTGCTAAACTGCCAGCATTATTGGAGTTTGGTGGCATAGAAATTTGCACTATAAATAAATAGACACAGATATAGACTGTTGAGAATGCAACTCATTTGTATAGGATCACAGCAATAACTGTTAGGATAGCTTCACTGTGTGTGAAGTCATTTTCTGGAAATTAAATTAACAGATGAAACTCATTGGGTAATAAGATTGTGAGATTAGTTCCCTTTTATTTATGTACAAAATATGTGCAAGATTACTATAAAACTTACTTCATTCATTTATTTCAGCAATTATATACCATTCTCCTTACACTAAACTGTATCCCACCTGTTCTCTTCCTCATACCTGTTGATAGCTCTGCCTCTGTCTTATCTGCATTAGGAAAACTCTGGCCTGGATTGGATCATCGCAGAACACTGGAATGCCTTTCCTGCCTTCACTCTGGGCCTTGACTCCTAGCTTGAAACCTGAGGCTTTTTCTATTGACTGACAGAGTTTATGTCCTCTCACAGCTGCTCTAACTTAGCACCTAGACATTCTAATAAAGCATGTTATTTGCATTATTAATCAACTAAATTAACATCATCTGTTTAAACAAATCCTTGTCAAAAACTACAGTATCTGTTGTAATTCAAATATACCACATTATAACTGAATTGTACACATATCTATCAGGGCTGGCATCTAAACCAGAAAATTGAGATCTGTAGTGCATAATGTACATAATTAGTTTAATAAGGTAAAGAATTACCCCTCAAAAGTCAGATGTTGTAAATCTGATCTTCAGCATACTTATTTGAATAGCAGGATAAGGGGGCAATATTTATCAGCTTATTTGTTGTAATGTCAATGGATAAATTACAGATTAATACTATAAAGTTTTTATATACTGGTTTCCCTTTCCCCAATAAAAATAATATTTTGGCGAATTGTACTGTTACATTCAATATTAAATTATGAAGTTCTGAAGAGAGCTTGCATATCTTCATATTATCAGAGCAAAAATACAAATGTTAATATAATCAATATACTTATCTAAAATCTACAAAATATAAAAGCATTGTAAAGTAATAGAATTCAAACTATAACAATCTTACTATAAAATGAAAATTTTTCAGAGGTCAAAAGGACAAGGTCTCTTATTCATTTTCTGTCTCTGGTAAAGTGTCTCTCTGGTAACCACTCGCTCATCTGAGGTATTGCAGCCCTAATGATCATGTATTTGAACTTAAGAGTACTCAGACTCAAGACCTTTCCCCTTTCATCTACATGAAACCCACCTATATGAAATTCAATATGCAAGATTCATAAATGTTTGATCTATTTTGATCTATTCTAGAGATATTGTAATGTTTCATTCTGTTTTATTTTGTGTTCAAAATTTGTAATTACAAGTGGTCTCTGTTTAATGACACGTGTTCAGCAATTATTAGTGCTGAATGAGTGGTAGTTACAACCAGTCCTTCCACCTATGGCCATTACAGCATAACCATAGTCACATGATTACAATTTATGACCTTCCCTGCCAGCTACTGGTACCAACAACCAAGGCCAATGGAGAAGCTGGCAGGAAGTCACAAGTCTGGGTCACTTGAAGCCCTCACTTAGTGACCTACAGGTTTCTTGCTTAATGACAACAAATGGAACTGCTGGAACTGCCGCTAAGCAGTGCAAGCTTTTTGACATATGACCACATTGCTTAAAAATTAGAGTATTCAGTCCCAATTAGCACTACTACCTTAGGACTATCTGTAGTTATTTTTACTCTTATGAGTGACTAGATAGTGACTATGGACATAGAGATATAGCACGGATGTATGATCTTACTTCTGTACTTATGTGTTTCCTTCTCATACACATATTTTTGAAAAGGTAGGATTATATTTGCTTTTCTAACTTCAGGTACTATGAAGCAATATTTGTTGAAATTCCTGTGCCTCTTTCCTCAAATAAATGCACTAGGAAGGAAATCTGAAAAGCTAAACAAGTATCCTTACAGTTTATGGGTTTTTTTCTGATAATGGCAGCCTTATTCAGGCTTTTGCCCACTAGGATAGAGAAGTCCATGTAAAGGACCATTAGTTCCTGACCTCCACAGGTTGAGTAAAGATGATTTTTCCTGCTCTCAGAGAAGCATCAATCCAGTTAAAAAAACATACACAATTTTATGGAGGTCTTCACTGGCGTTAACGGGCCCCAGCTTGAAGCTATTTTGGGGTCACATTATTAAGCATGGAGAAAACAAAAGCTATGGCATGGGATACATTTGAGTGAAGATACTGTGGGTGGAACTACAATACGAGACATTTTTACCCTTTTTTTAGGCATAAGGTCTGAACAGAACTATCAAAACAAATTATTTTTAATAACTTTGCTGACAACTATAGGAAATATTTAAGCAGTCAAATCTGGTAAAATGATAAAAACAGAAATTGTACTATGTAATTTAAGCCATGTTTTTAAGTTAATGAATTGAAGCATGTGAATTATAAATTTCAATTGTTACACAATTTTGTTTTTCCCCATTATAATACCATGCAAAATGACTTCTGAGGGCTATAGGACTCTTTGGAATTGTAATAGATATGACAACAGGCTATGACTGGGAAAATGGGAGCCTGGAGAAAATGTGAGTGATGACTACATGAATAGCTAGCAATAGCACTTATATACCGCTTTATAGTGCTTTTACAGCCCTCTCTAAGCGGTTCATAGAGTCAGTATATTGCACCCAACAATTTGGGTCCCCATTTTGCCCACCTCGGAAGGATAGAAGACTGAGTCAACCTTGAGCCTGATGAGATTTGAACTGCCAAATTGCATGCAGCCGGCAGTCAGCAGAAGTAGCCTGCAGTACTGCATTCTAACTACTGTGCCACTGTGGCAGATGTTCTTTTCTACTTTTATAAGCCACATTAGATCCACAAAGGAGAATATTTATAGTTCAGGATTGAAATGAGGAGTCCTTGGTGCTCTCTGAGCTTGATTGTTTTCTTGCAGTGCACTGATGATGTTACCTAGTTTGGGTAATAATGAAACGTCTACAAGAAAACAACCAAGCTTAGAAAGCATCAAGGAAAGCTCAACATTACATCAAAATCTATATTTTAATTCTCAAAATTAAACAATTACAAAGTCTTATATTCTTCAATTTCAGGATATGACTAGCATATTATACCTAGGTCTAGTCTGTGGTAAATATGTAAGTTGTTGCCATTCATTTGTTGCAACATCATAAATCCAACCATCACCTGAAAATAGAGATAAAAAGATTAGTGCTATTGTTTTTATTTAAAGTGACAAGAAATTATGTAATAAATTGTTCTGTATTGTAGGTGAATGATTTTCAGCATGAAAAACAGGTGCTATCTTCACCAGGACTTAAAAGAGAAGCAGGTACTAGTTTAGTAGGTTTTTACATTGTTCTTTGACTATAGTACTTTTCTTCCTTTTTCCATCACCTAGCTCACCTCAGTTTCAGAAGTAGCTGGGAAGAGTAGCATTGCTTATTTTCCTAAAAAAAGCAATCTACTCTCCTTTAAGTGACCTGAATCTTCATTTCAGAATATGGCAAATGTTTCATTAACATTTGACTTTTCTGCATGGACTTTAAGTCATACTGTTTAAATTAATTAAGCAGCTTGGTTTATTACCAATTTGGCCTCTTGTTTGCTGAAAACCAGTTTGAGATCATTAATGGTACTCTTCAAAGTCACGCTGCTAATGGACACTAACTGTGATCCAGGCATTTATGTGTCTGTCTCACTATTACTGTGTAACATTGCAGGGAGCCGCAGTTGTATGATTGCCATTTGCAATCATAAGCAAACTCAATGGAGAAGCTGTTAGGGCAGATCGCAAGCCATGTTCAGGCTCTGTGGGTCCTTCCAGATCTTCTCCTGCCTTCCCATGACTTGCATACAGCCTGGGCCAACCCTCCTCTGGCCTCCCATACAGCCTGCACCAGCCCTTTCTTGCCTTCCTGCAACCCATTCTCTCTACCTGGGATTCTGCTTCTTCCCACTTAAGGACCTGTGCATTTTGGGACTACAACAATAATTGTGACTGCCAAGCAATGCAGCCACATGACATGTGCACTTTATAAGTGCATCACTTAGTGGTGGCAATCCCAGTCCCAATTGCCACGGTAACTCAAATACTAGCTATATCTGTATCACATTCTCAACATTTCAGGACAAATGCTACTTACTTAAGGGTACATTGTCTGAACTCAGCCCACCAAATAGGAAAAGTTTCCCATCTGCCACAGGAGTCAATGTGTGCCATGATCTGTCTCTTGGTTTTTCTCCATTTGTAGCAATTCTAAGTAGAAGAGCAACCAAAAGCACAACTGCTTATAAAATTCAAACAAACAAATCCCAAATAATTATTGAATATTACAGCATGGGGGATGGGTGTGAAGAAATATTTCCTAAGGCAGCTTATATGATATAAATTGTTTATTTCATTAACTGCTGAAACTGAATTTTATAGATTCAAAACAACTAGGATTCAATCACTCCTTTGAACTTTCTTCGGTTGACAACTCAACTAAACCAGGAAGCAAGGAGCCATGTTATAATCACCAATTTCTGCAACATACAAGTAACACACACACACATAGGTTTTTCATTTATTTATATATTTATTTAGGAAATTTATTTGCCACCCATTTCGTATCCAACTAAATCTATATATGATGGTTAATATGAATTGTCAGCCTGACAATCTAATGTATAACTAAAAATAAATCTCTTCATTTCTCTGTAAAAATTCTTAGAAACTTCATCTAAGAAATCCTTGCAGTTTAATAAAATCATAAGATATGTTTTGTTGACCTATTTTCTTCACTTTTAAATTTTACAATTTAAAATTTAAAAAACTTTTTAAATTAAAGCAGTCTACAACAGCAAAAGGATGGATCATAGCAAAATCAGTCGCTGATATTGTGAGGGAGGAACCTTAACTTTAAGTGCTTTTGCATTTATATTTAAGTTGGTCTTTTATCGTCTGAAAATTTCATCCACATAATATGCAGAAATCCATCTATAAATTATAAATTTGCTTACTATCATAAAAACATTATTATGTGACATTAATAGAAATAGTAGTGATTTATTATCAAAAAGCAAATCCCAAGAAAATGTTCAAAACTAACTTGCATTTAACTAGGGTATTTATATACAACAGAAAAAACGACATCGAAGAAAAAAACTTACTTTCCTGACCAAACCCAGGTGTCTAAATTCAGAGAATGTAAATCATTCATCCTTGTTTGCTATTTAAAAAATACAACATCCATTTTATTTTAAAATAAAATATAGTATCAATTTCAGTTTACAAATTCCTCAGATAAGAAAATTTATCTAACTGTATCAATTGAGATTATGTATATTATGGTCAACAAGAACATGAAGAAAATAAATAGTATTGTTATGTAACTGTTCTCATACTATTTCCAGTCTGTTATGTTCATTTGAATTATGTAATTTGATTTTCAACCAAATCAAATTAAACTATTCAGCATAAAGTTCCAAGTGACTATTCACACCAACTCAACTAATTCCTACTAGACTAGAGTGTAGGTGTGATCACATTCCATTTACAGTATTTTTCAGAACACACAGGTAAAGTATTTTAGAATTTCTGGTTTTAGACTGAAGGGCTTCATCTTTTTCTGCTGGAGCCTTTCAAATAAATACTCCTTCCTTTTTTTGGTGCATGATTACTTGCTGCTGTTATCCAGAATGAGCAGTAGGAATACTTTAAACCCACTTAGCAGCTGCTGGACAGCTCTACACGTAGAAATATTAGGCTAGATGGACAACAGTCTCATTTAATCTAGTGAACATTCTTCTTTCCTATTCTTCAATAAGCCCTTTTAAGTCTTTGATGACTAAATTTTGGAATCAAGTTACAGCCAGAGAAAAAGTGAGGGAAAAAATTCCTCATAGCAATATTTTAACAGTCTCTTTTTAGTTCAGAAAGATATATTTTTCCTTTCCTGCATTAAAGCATCCTTCTCATAAAAAAATAAATGGGCACTGAGTACAAACCAAAACCCGTCCTCCAAAAACATATCCTGTATTTCCTATGACTGCACATGAGTGAGCTGCTCGAGGCTGAGGTGCAATTCCACGCTGCAAGCAAGAGAATAACAGTAATCAGAATATGCCTACAACAAATATGTTGTGTCACCAATGCACCTGGCTATATCTATACACAGAGTTACAAAGCTTACTTTAATTTTTGGCTGATACCAAGTTTGAGTACTTGTATCAAAAACATGAACATCATTGTGCCATCCCCAGAATATTTGACCTTCCTAAAAAAAGTAAAAGACATTAGAAGTAGTAGTAATAATAATAATTTAAAAAACACAATAAAAGCACTAATAATAAATCAGCTTCTATTTTTTGCTTGGAATTAAATTTTATCTTACCCAAAAGGCATCATGAACATCAAAACAGTCACTTAGCTCATTTTGTTTCCTACAGCCATAACCACCAAAGTAGATTAACCTGAAATAATTGGAATTAAATTACTAATTAATTTCTCTGCAATAATCCTAAGAATACTATGCTTCTGCCCTTTCATTTTCCACAAGACTTCTCAAAATGTCACCTGTAGTAATCTGTTTATTTGCCTTATATGTATTCCCAACTCTACATAAATAAGATAGACATCCAAAGTATACTACTTTTCTGTCAGCAATGCACTGGCAATATCAAGAGAAAAACGAATTCAATATTCAAAATATTTTACCTTTTAAAAAATCCTAAATATTACAGCCTATTGTTATTTACTTATAATGTAAGTGTTGTTCGTAGTAGTATATCCCACTGATAAATGTTATCAAACCATTAAGTTACCAGATATTTTTTCATCAGCTATCAATTTCCTCCCCATTTATGAAATCATTTATGGAATTACCTGTCTTTATACACCCAGCAAGCAAGCTTGTCACGTGGTGTAGGAGGCTGACCTTTAAAGTCTGTGATTTGCTTCCATACATAAATTCCATTTTTTGTTCGCAAATTAACATGATAGAGCTTTAAAGAAAATTAAAATATACAATATTTTAATATTATGTTTAATATATAAACATAAGTGCTAATGGAAAAAAGATAGTGAATTGAAAAATCAATATTCCATTACTATTTTAATGAAAAGGATTAAATTCTCTTATTTCCAATATTTAAATAAGCTTTTGTGCTAACAACATTCAGACATTTTCTAATTGTGAAATCACAATTTCACAATTTGTTTTTGAACTGATGCTCCCTTTCAGGCCAAATTCTAGTAACGAAAATGCTTAGTAGTTCCAGTGAAGTGAAACTAGCTGCAAATTTAATGCCCATGGTTTTCAAAAAAAACAAATATTGGAAACTAAATTTTCCTCACTGCATGGACCTACAGAAACAAGTTACTAAACAAGTAATGTTAGTGAAACCAAAGTATCCCAAACTAATACATTCTAATTTAAAGTATGAAGACCTGATGGCCATAAAAGGCCTTAGGTTAAAGTCTTAGAATTTTTTATGATGCTTCTAAATATTTTTTTCTTCCATTCAATCATGTCTGATACTCTTAGATCAGGGATGTCAAACTGGTAGCCTGAGGGCCGGATGCATCATGTGCAGGCCATGCCCACCAGGGATGGGTTCTAAATTTTTTTACTACCGGTTCTGTGGGCGTGGCTTGATGGTCATGTGACAATTATTTAGGATTTAGCAGAGGTACTGGTCTACCAAGTTTTTAACTGCTTGCAGAGCTGTACCGATTTACCCATTTATTTTTTGCAGGCACTGATCTACTCATGTATCTTTGCAGGCACTGATCTACTCATTTGTTTTCTTTTAACATTGATCAGCTGTAGGGTGGCCCTTTGAAGCCCCACAGCAAGAGTTTAAACAGTTTTTTTCCCTCTAGCCATCAGCTGGGACTCAGGAGGCAGCAATAGATTGGGGGAGGGCCAAATAGAAGGTAAGAATAATGTGGTGGCGCGGGGGGGGGCGCGAGTGGACCCTACCGGTTCAGTGACGTCATATCGTCACCGCTACTGGCTCGGGAGAACCAGGCCGAACTGGGAGGAACCCACCACTGATGCCCACCCCAGCTTCGTGAAGGGAAAAAATGTTGCGAAGCTTCATGTGACGGCAACATGATACTGCGAGTGTGACACCCGTCAAGCCTCTGCAGTTTTCTTCACAAGGTTTTTTGGAAGTGGTTTGCCAATGCCTCTTTCGTAGGGCTGAAAGAGTGACTGGCCCAAGTTTGGTTCTCTCCTAAACATATTTATCAATAAAGTCCCACTGCTATCAAACGGTAGTTCTGTTGGTCATCATTCAACTGGAAGTGATATCAAGATGTAATTAACATTGGTAGTACTTACGTTTAGCATACAAGAATTAACAATGCTAAATATATTCATTCTGTGAGATTTGTTATTTTTATTTCCCATACAGCATTTATGTCATATACGAGAAAGATTATACTGTCAAATGAAAAATAAACTATGCCATATGAGGTATTCAAGTACCTAGATATCCCAAAATTATTATCTGTGCTGATTAGTCTTTATCTGTGAAAAATCCCAAATTCAGATCTTATTCTTGACATTTCTTGATCATTATAAATTCTTACCACTATGTATTTTTAAGTTTTAATACAGCTACAACAATGAATCATAAAAACATAAATGTGAAACACAAAAAGGTTAATACATAAAAACGTGGAAGAATTTTAAATATATAAAAAGATATAGTTCAGTTTTAAACAAATTGAACAATATTTTTCACTATTTAAGACATTTCTTATTTTGTTGGGAAAGTTTTTAACAATGAAAGGAATCCAATACCCGATTGCTGTATCCTTTGTCATCAAATCCTCCAAAGATATAGAGCTTCCCATTAATGCAAGCTCCACAGCTTCCAGACATAGATGGAGGTAACTCTCCTTTCATTAGATGCATTGACCTGCAAATCAGGCAATACAGAATATACTTTAACTTTGCTCAGAGAGTATGAGAAACAGATAAAAGAAATAATACTTTTAAGTACTTTGAAATAACACTTAATAATTTTGCTGAAAAATATTATCTACCTCAATCTATGTCATTCTCTTCCAGTCATTATACATTAGTACTCCCAAACTTGATGCCCACCAGATATGATCATTACATGTCATTATTTTCAGGCAACGTAAGGTATAAATAAATTGGGGGAATTATTTCATCACAATCAGGTAAATACACTGGAAACAATAGCAACATTCTTTGGCTAGTCCAATACTTTCTGACTCATTCCTAAAGGAGAACAGAACCTTCTAGTTACAATAGCCTCTGAGAAGGAAAAGAATTATCACTGATATCCATTTCCAAATGCATTAAAATCACATAAAAATTAACAGGGCTCTTTTATACAATGTAGGCAATCTAGGATTGGTTTGTCCAGTTAATCAAGTTACCTAAATTTCCACAAAATACTGAACCATAAATTGTACTTGCTGTAACCTAGAAGTAGCCAGTCATATTTCAACATATTCTGGCATGGAAATCTAGCCTGAAGACAGTATTTCTTTTTCAATGCTAAATTAATTAAAAGAACAAGGAAGTAAAAAGCTTATCTAGCTAAAATAATAATTTCAATAAATAAAGTTTCTTATATAAATTATCTTCTGATAAATTAACAGTACAGTAAATAATGTAACTTACCATAATCCACTGTCAATTTCATAAATCCAAAGTTCATCATTTGGTAAATAAACTTCATTTTCTTCAATAGACTATGCAGAAAAAAACAGTAGTTCTGACATAATTTTTATTTTCAAAAAGCCACATGTATTTCTGAATACTTTCCATTTCAAATTCTAATTCTTTAATAGAGAACTTGGCCTGCTGGAGCATTGTTTTAGTAATCATAAAGCACACACATTATTTTCCTTTCATTTACTATCAATTACATGCATAACTCAGTGTACCATTCATTAGTCTTTTGTTGGAAAGGAAATTTCAAGTGGCAAATCAATGAAATCATAGAAAGTGACACTGCAGATCTGAGCACATTTTAAAGGTACTTAGTACTATACTTATATATAATTTATGTCTGCAAGAATTGAATATATGTTGACAGAAAAGTAGTATATAAAGAATTTGTTGAAAATTATCATAATTTCACTGCAAATATTGCCAATATCCCAGAACTAGGACATTTATCGCATAAATATAAAAAGCTTTGCATTTATGACACCAGTTATCATTAGCGATCCTATATATTTTGCCATTTCCAGAATACCAAAGCCCAATAGTGATGGTAATAGATGTCCTTATTCCAAATTAACTCTAATGAAATAATGCTCATGAAAGCAGCGAAGGAAATCCTTTACTTTGCAATGAATTATTATAATAATAAAAGCAATATATTTAGGGAAATAAATAGTGATTATATTTTCCTTTTCTTGAAGGGCAGGAAAAGACTGGTGATTTGATAGTTTGGTCATGAGTAGCTTGTACAAATGGGAAGAAACACATCCTAGCCATATTGATCATCTCCCTTATCCATAAGCCAGTCACATCTTGGCTGTTAACACCTAAATAACAAATGATAGACCTCAGATCTCCTCCCATCATGCTATATTCTCAATTATTCTAAAAATAATTGAAATTAACTGGACGGGGGGCTAGCTTGCATCATCTGCTATCCTAAAACAGGAGACCAAGTCAAGGCAGCTCCGACTGACAGTAACAAAGAAAAATGTGATGTCATCAATGATCATAGTGTTCATTTACAAATGGGATTGAGATAATTTGATACTCTCATTGCTTGGAGATGCACAAATTGTTATGTCTTGACCAGCCAGCCATTTGGCATAAAACTAATCAAGTCAATGGAAGCACACAGCACTCAGTTGCTTCACTCTTGATACTGATTACATCAAAATGGCTGGGTTCCAATCTAACGCCAAGCCAAGCCATAAACCATGACTTTAAACCCATATGAGATCATAAATGGTTAGCCCAAACACAAACTTTTAAGGATTCAGTATACAAGCAGTCCTCGGTTTACCACCATTCCTTTAGCAAATGTTCAGTTACAATGGCTCTGAAAAAAAAGTGATAACTGATCCTCAACCATTGCAGCACATCCCCTGCGGGGTGAGGGGGGGGGCAAAATTTGGGTTGCTGGATGCATTCTTCCAATCTGGCTTTCCACAAGCAAAATCAATGGGGGAAGCCAAATTTGCTTAATGACCGTGATTCACTTAGCAAAAGATTGTCAAGTTGGCTGCGACTCCTTACTTAATATCTTACATAACAATGGAAATTCTGGTTCCAATTGTGGTCTGAAGTTGAGGACTATCTGCAACTATCTGGGTGTCTTGAGTGGGAACTCAAGACACCCATAAGGGACATTATTAACAGCTCCTAGGCTTTCAAATCTGCCTCCGCAGACAAGGAAAATAATAGTGCCACACTTTTAAGACAAAGGCGAGTTTATTATAGCAAACCATCTGACACAACAACAGGTTGTCAAGCTTCTTAAGGCGCCACGAGATTCTGGCGCTCAAATACAATATATAATTCAGCCTCCTGGAGGCGGGGAGAGAGGCGGGCCAGCTGCTGTCTCACGAGGCGCCACCGTCCAATCAGGTAAACAGCTGTCAAACACCCAACCTCCTCCTCCCCCATCCACGTCCAAAAGAGGCGCGTGCCCCTTTTTCTTTCCCGCCCATTTCGCTCTTGAAGGAGGAGCAACAGCGAGCTTTCTCTTTAAAAAAACACAGTGGAGGGGGAGGGAAAAAAGGCGAGATAAACCGAACTGCTTCTCTCGCCCCTCCCCCCGCCCGTGGTTTCTTCCATTGCGCGGTTAATACGAGACTGCTTTTTTTTCTTTCCCACACGTATTTGTCCAACCATTCGGCTTCCCCGTTGTCCCTAATTTCCTTACCACATATCCCCCCCACACATAAAGACAATTCCCATCGACCACGGCGCAATGCCCGCTCCGTTCCTCGGCCACGCCGAACTCTTCAGGAGGAGGATCCGCCGCCATCTTAGTGCGGGGTGGATTAGGTGGGAATGAAGTTTGTAAACCCAGTCGCCGTCGCCGTGGCAGTCCCCTCAGCAACCGCGTCCGCAGCCGCCGCCCCCTCGTTTAGAACGCCGGACGAGCGCGGTGTGTTGCTGACATCGCCCCCTGCCGTTGCCAGAGAAGCGCGCAAGCACCGCGAAGGCCTCGGCTGGCTGAGCAGAGGGACGTTTTTCTATCTTTCGAAGTGCGCAGCTATTCAATTTACGTACTTAGGTTTGTTTTTTTTTTGGATTTGAACAATAGGCTGAACAAGAACTGGATGTACAATGTATTGGATGCACGATGCATTAGTCCATATAAGAAAGTATATCGAAGATATTCCCAGCCAAGCTGTGAGCACTGTGCAAATACATTTGCATTATATGTTTTGGATAATAAACGTCAGGTGGCTGGTGAATGCAAAATGTACATTTTCAATTGTGGTAGTCACTCCTAAAACGTGTGTGAACTAATTTTTCCCCTGGCAATCTTCACACCCTCATGGATTATTGTATGATTATGATGGAAGAATTTAAGCATTAGAAGCAATTGAATTGATCCGTGGTACTCTCACGTGGTATTCTCATTTCTGCTCATCCATACAGTACTTTTGAATTAAAAATATATCAAAACTCCATTACACATTTAATAAAATTTATAATAGCAAAGAAACACATCCATTCCTAAGGTATGTATCAAAATACTAATTAATATAAGACCAAATAGATAAAAACTAGCTAATAAACATTTTGACAACTTTGTCTTGAGGATATGTTGCAGATGAACTTGTTCTTGCAAACATGCTGCCCTAAGTCTTATCTACAGATCTGTCAGTCAAAAATTATAGGGCCATAAATTTTATGGACAGATACCAAATGCTGATGCCCTTATTTATAAGCCTGTTTACACATGACGTCATCACAAGTTGGTAGGGAAAAATCCACAATCACTGATTTGGAAGTTTTGATACAAGCCTAGACCAGTAGGTTTAGTTATTTGTCAAAACTGCAGTCCAGGTTTTGCAAAAACTCAACAGTATCTGATTGCTAGGCCTGATTGAATTGATCCATGTGATCAGAGACTGGTGCATACTGTAATCAGCTCTTATTTCATCTTGCCTCTTCTTCCAAGAACATCACAGCTCAGCTCCTCACTTCCACCACCTGTTGGTGAAGCTTAAAAAACAGCTGACAGGTACTGGGTAAATTGCAGGGAGAAGCAGAAGAAACCCTGTATTTAAAAGTAGTCCCTCACCACTACTACCTGTCACCTCTTGTCAGGCTATTTTAAAAAGGGGGTTCTGAAAGAGGGATAAACTTATTTAATAAACAAAAAAAAAGGTCAGGGAGGAATTGCCTGGTAGAGGAGTCTCCCTTCCTTTGTCTTGTGCATGCTCCTCCTTTATGTCACATGTAAATCAGATGAAGAAACTTTAAAGCTTCTTCAGCTCTGACAGGATAGTGGGGAATGGAAGGAAGAAGTTTCTTGGATGAGAAACTACACGTCTTCAAAGAAAAAAAAAAGAAAAAACGAGAAAATCCAATTGCCTCCTGAAAAATGCACCTTTGGGAAGAGAAGTGCAGGATTCTTTTTTGAATCCTCCACAACTTGAATGGTTGGACAGAGAGGAGGGGGTGTCAACCTATTGTCCAAAGCCGCTGAAGGCCAGATAAGGAACAATGGATGGAAACTGACCAAGGAGAGATTCAACCTAGAAATAAGGAGAATTTTTCTGACAGAAAGAACAATCCACCCATGGAACAGAAGTTGCCTTCAGAACTTGCAGGAGCTTCATCACTGGAGGCTTTCAAGAAGAGATTGGACTGCCACCTGTCAGAAACTGTGTAGGTTCTCTTGCTTGGGTGGGGGGTTGGACTAGATGACCTACAAAGTCTCTGTTAATTAATTTACCATCCCTGGAAGTTTTCAAGAGACTCGACTGCCACCTGTCAGAAACGGTGTAGGTTCTTCTGCTTTGGGGGGGGGGGGGGTTGGACTAGATGACCTCTGACGTCCCTTCCAACTCTGTTAATCTGGATCTGGATTCTGCGTTGCCCCATAGTCCTAAAATCCAGCGCCTAGGGTTGGTGCCCTCCAGATACCATCATCAGCCAATAAACTGGTTACAATTCACCGGATTTGGGGGGGGGGGGTTGAAATAATTCTACGGGATAATAAAACCCGTCAATGGTAGCAAGGCTGCCTTTACTGAACGCCGAAGAACGGCGGCGGTAGAGCTGCTATAATCACCGGCTTGGCGGGAGAGCTTTGGGCTGGAGCTCGGGTGGGGCGGAGTCGCGTTGTGGCGCGAACCGTTCAAGATGGCTGCGGAGAAGCTGAGAAGTAAAGTGGGCGCTGCTTTCAAAATGCACGGCTTGGTCCTCCGCGCGTGAGTAGTAAAAAAAAAAAAGAAAGAAATTCCCCAAAATCTTTAATCTGAATATCGATAAACACTCTGAATGGCTATTTCTGCGTAAGGAAACTATATAAATAAAACGCGATGGCTAAACCAAAATCAAACCGCCAGATTAATGTGTTGACTGAACCAGGCTAATCTGTTAAACCATCATTTTGCTTTGCTTCTTCTTTAACCACTGTGGCTTGTTAACCTTGGTTTACAATATAATGTGTACTAATGCAAGCTATAACTTCTCAAATGTAATAATTAAACTTATATGTTGCCTTGACTTCCAATGACCCTGCAGCTCCCAACAGTCAAATTAAAAATTTAAAAATAAAACAGAAACTGGCAAGCGCAACAGACCAGATGAAATGAAAACCTGCTCAGAAGGTACTATTTTTAGTTAAAGGAATACAGCAGTCACATTTTATATAAGTAGGTAGTGTTTTCCAAACTGGACAACTTTCAGATGTATGAACTTCAACTCCCAAAATTCTCTATCCACTTAAAGTCATGTTTTGAGAAACACTGACAGGTACAGTAGTTTATTTGCACTTAATAGACTTATTCTAAGTAATGCATTTAATTGCATCTCAAGATGTTGCTGAGCGTAAGTTCCTTTTTGCATACCTCAGTTGCATGTATAATAAAAAATAAGCCACTTAATAGTGGACACGAATCACTTAAATAAAATCTAGCATACCATAGTGGATTGAACCCTGCACAAATAATAAGTTTGTGGTGTGATCTTTGAAAATTGGGTCCACTGAGTTAATCATAGTTCAGTAAAAAATTGGTAAGCATGTTTTGTAAACACAACCATAAGAATTTTGTAATAAAGATATTTAGAAGTTCAAGATTTAATTTTCCAAATATATCTTACCTTGTTTGCCATAGTAAAGTTTGGTTATATGCATAACATATTTACCCAGCGTTAATTTAACTGGCTCACAAAGATCAGTTGCCCAGACTCACATGACACATTGACTATAAAGTAACCCCTTTTACCTGATACCTCATGTCAAGTTAAATTATGATGGCAACTAGTGTTTAGCATGTTATACAAATAAGGTAATCCTCGATTCATTTAGTGACTGTTCAAAGTTACAACAGCACTGAAAAAAGTGACAATTGACTTATTTTTCTCAAGACCATTGCAGCATCGCTGTGGTCACATGATCAAAATGCAGATGCTTGGCAACTGGTTCATATTTATGACAGTTGTATATCCCAGGGACATGTGTTCACCATTTGCGACCTTCTGACAAGCAAAGTCAGTGGGGAAACCAGATTCATTTAACAACCATGTTACTAACTTAACTGTAATGATTCACTTAACTGTGGCAAGAAAACTTGTAAAATGGGGCAACTTTCACTTAACTGTCACCTAGCAACATAATTTTTGGGCTCAATTGTGGTAAGTTGATGACTATCTGTACAGTATCTGTATGTTAAACCATAACCAACCCCTGTCCATGGACCAGTACTGGGCGTGACATGCCAGAAACCAAGTTGTGCAAACAAGTAAAGCCCCATCTGCAGGATGCAGTAGCACACAAAACCATGCCCCCTCCAGTCCGTGAAAAAACCTCATCATGGGATTGGTCCCTGGTGCCCAAAAAGTTGGCCACTGAGTTAAACTACAATCTTGATTGACATTGGCAGTAAAATTAATAGCTGACTATGTGGTTGGAGCTGTGATGGGAATTGTAACAGAAAAAGTGCAGAACACAAATGGAGAAAAACAAAACACAAATATGCTGTTATTGATAATGTATTTTTGAATATAGTAACTATTTTCCAGTTCTTCCTTTTTTAAAACTTCAAAACAGACCTCAGTCAATAAACCAAACATAGACCTGCACTTTAGAAAATGCCGCTTCAAAAACTAAATGTTTCATATCATAAGTGCCTGTGACTTAAGTACTGTGGCCTTCTAGGTAAATGATACCTTCTTAAATCAAAGAAGTTTATACTTTCTGCATGAAAGCCAATGATACATAATAATCATACATGAAAATTGCCATACATGAAGAAAATGTCTACAACATAGAACTAAATCCTATTGGATACAAGGATTTGTATACTTGCAAAGCATTGTATGGAATGCATTTCTTTGTAAACCAGTTTGGTCTAGCAGTTAAGACCATGCTAGAAGAAAGCAGAGGCTGTGAGTTCTAGTCCCACCTTAGCCATGAAAGCCAACTGGATGACCTTGGGCCAGTCACTCTCAGCCCAACTCGCCTCAGAGAGTTGTTACTGTGGGGAAAATAGGAGAAAGGTATGTTGGATATATTTGCCACCTGAGTTATTTGTAAAAATAATAAAGGTGGGGATACAATTAAACACAGATCTGAAATCAGAAAGCATTGGACAGCTCTTACCTAGACAATGATGCTAACTTAGCTTTAATGATCATGTTATACTTGCAGCTTGACAAATAATTACTCTTCAACATATTAATGGAAAGTTGAGTGAAATAAAACACTGTCTTTAGCTAAATGCTCCCACATTTATCTTTGAGAAATTGAAACAACTTCTTTAGGTCATTATCCATTCTCTGAACTGCAGCTACTATCAAAGCTTTGTGCAAATTGATAGTCATGATTAGTATTCCATCAGTGAATTGATCTGACCACTGCAGCATATTATCCATATTTACTGTAGGGAATTTTAAGCTGTAACTATCTAGGAAAGACACCAAGTTTATCTGAATGGCTAGAAAAATACTCCAGATGATTGATCTGGAAAAGTTTCATATTAATATTTTACTTTTTTATAAGTGTATATCAGATGTTTTGGAGGAAGTAATCTGAATATTTATTACTAATCATCAGGGAGGCTACAAAGTATCTCACAGAAGCTCTTCAAGCAACTAATGAAGTGGAACTAGAAGACATGATAGAAAATATAATTGATGCTGTTGAAAAACAGTCTTGTAAGTAAATTTTCAGTTTTCTTAATGTTTGAAAAATAATTAAAAAAATGTCTTAATTATTGGAAGCAGCACTGTAGAACTGTGGTGTTCATCATAATGTGTGGTATATTGTGTGATATATCATATTGAAAGCTGCTGGCTTGTCTGTCCTACATAGGGGCTGTTACAGTTTTTATACTATATACTGCAGATGACTCTTGGTTTTTTCCCCCTTTTGGGCTATTGCATCTTTTGGTTTATTTAAGATGTTCTGGAAGATTTTATATGGTTTGTGTGCATCCCTGAGCACCAACAAGCAGTCAGAAAATACGATGAAAACTCCTTACTCTCACAACTCAATCACAATGTCAACTGAAAAACTGAACATTCTAGACCAGGCCAAATCCAGAAATGTTAGGGATTTCCTGGAAGCTTGACATGAAAACAATTCAGTCATCAATAGGCACATAGAAACAAGCTATAGTTACACAACATTTAAAAGAGGCAATAAAAACTCTAAGAAGGAAACAAAAAGACCAGATACTCTTGAGCAGCCAGATAAATCAAGGACAAGGCAACCAGGCAAACAATCAAGCAGAATAGAGTTTTATTTCACTTACTTATAAAACTCGTTTGCCGCCCATCACTTAGAGGGGACTCTGGGCGGCTTATAATTATAAAAACACAAAACCTTAAAACAAGTATTAGTACTAAAATTGTTTTAAAATTGACAAGACAGGAAAGAAGGGAGCAAGATCACCTAGGAAGAAGATGAGGTCTTAGTACGTTAGTTAACTCCAGAATGACATGCCCCCATTGCGGCCCCAGACCAGTTGGCAGAGCCAGATCTTCAGCCCTTTCAGAAGGGTCATAGTGATATGGATTTGCTCTCTGTTTATATATGCCGTAATAACTTGTCCTGCCAGATTGGTGGGGTGTGGTTTTCTCTTTGGAAGTTCCTTGATTAGGGTATTCTATATGCATAACTTATAGCCATGGGGGCACAGTGGTTAGAATGCAGTATTGCAGGCTACTTCTGCTGGCTGCCAACTGCTAACAGTTTGGCAGTTCGAGTCTCACCGGCTCAAGTTTGACTCAGCCTTCCATCCTCGGTAAAATGGGGACCCAGATTGTTGGAGGCAATATGCTGACATTGTAAACCGCTTAGAGAGGGCTATAAAGCACTGTGAAGTGGTATATAAGTGTTATTGCTAACTTTATTTTGAGCATTGGAGGTCGTGCATTCTAAATGCATGCAATTCTACCTACGGTATCATTTACTCTGAAGAGATTATATACCTTTTCAAATTATTTTTTCTGTCTAATTGCATAGACTACCAGTTCAATATTTTGGAATTTTCTTTTCAGTGTCATGCAACATGATTGAAAGGTCCATGGTGGAAGCAGCAGTCTTGGAGTGCAGCAGATCAGTAGATGAAACAATGTAAGTTAGCCTACTTAATTTTAAAACATACCAGGATCTTTTTTTTGCAGTCACATTATTAATTGTCCTGTGTCTGTCTTCCCCTATTGATACTTGGATTTAAAACTCATTAACATTTAGTTTTTTCTCTGATGAATAGACCTCGTAGAGAGTTTTAACATTAAAATGTTTCTAATATTAATATGCTATGTCTAGAAGCATTATGGCTTAAACCAGGGAGTATAGATAATAGTATTTTAAATGGAAATTGTTTTAGAAGAATCTGTATAACTTTGTGAATGCAAATGTGCTTTTTTGTACTACAAATGATCTTGTTTGCTCAGGGACTTTACAATAGACGTTTGGTGCTATGTTACATATTGTTTTAAATATTTTTAAGATGCTACAAAGTGTCAGAGTCACTTCCTGAACTGGCAAAAGGACCAAACAAATTATTATTTAATTTACAAGAGAGCTATATAAACACTTTAAAATAGTTGAAATAGTATCTAGTTAGACCAGAAAGCAAAATAATTTATTTATAAATGTAAAAACAGATTATGGTAGAGTTTTTCAAAGGATGCATTTTTTTTATTGCAGAGAACATATTTTCAACATTATTGGAGCTTTTGATATTCCACGATATATTTATAATTCTGAACGAAAGAAGTTTCTCCCGTAAGTTTTTATTATATAATTGTTAAATAGTTTAAATTTCAGCTACTTTCACATTTTAAAGTTATGTAAAATTGATTTCCTATTCCTTTATAAGAAACAGTTTTAAACAGTGTTTTGTTTCCTTTCAAAAATACATTTTTTTACCCAAGTCTATATTCATTTCAGCCTTTCTATGACCGACCACTCTGCACCTAATTTATTTGGCTCTGCCAGGGATAAAGCAGAATTGTTTCGTGAACGTTATATCATTTTGCAACAGGTAGGAAAAATGGAAAGAAGTTTTAAGTTCACTTAGTGCTTAATCATAACACAAATGGTTTTTTGAGAAAACATGTATACTATGAAACTGTTCAGTTTGAGAGAATGAGTCACCAAGAATCTAGTTTACTTCAAGGGAGACTTTTATTCTGGTATTTATAAATTATTACGGTCCTAAATATCCTTGCTAGGAGCTAAGTCTTAGATGCTTCTTATGAATATAGAAGCTTCTTATGAAGCTTATAAGATGCTTCTTATGAATATAAATCAATTTCAAGGTAGGAGTTCATTGGTTAGTCTGTTACTGAGTTCTAGAGAGTAGCTGTACTATTCCACAATCATTCGGGTTTCTTCTGTAGGGGTGGGATAGTCACAGTAGGGCTTATTCAACAGTCTTTCTCGGCTGCCCTTTATGTTTGAAGTTCGATGAAGTCTAAAAGCAATAAAATTACTTTTTCTGAATATTATTGTTGAATAAGAATTTGAGAGTAGTCCTGCCTGAAAAAAATTGCTGGAATCATAATTTCATGTTGCTTTTCTTTTTAATTGACTCATATTTATTTTGTGCAGCGAACCCATAGGCATGAATTATTCACACCATCTGCTATTGGCACACAAACAGATGAAAGCAAAAGTAAATTTCAGGTAAAATCAAAATGCTAATGACACATACAACTAAATTAACCTCAATCCTTTGAGTAATCTTTCCTGCAAGATGTCTTGGACTGTATTTCCCATAAATTTAAGCCAGTGTGGGAGTGATTGGTGAGTGAATTCAACCCTTCGTGAGGGCCTTTGATTGGAGGGTTAGGATTGGTGGGTTAAGGTTGGAGAAAGCTGCTTTTGAATTTTGGGAGATGTTTTATTGTACCTGAGAAGTTCTACTGAAGACTTTGAAATAGATGGACAATCTTTTGATGCTTGTGGGCCACACATCATTGGGGAGTAGCTGAGGACTGCATAGGAATTGGGACCACAAGTGGTTGGGGCTATTCTTGAAATAATCTATTTTAATTGTATTTCACCTAAAAATGGCAGGTTTGCTTCTAGTTTTTGGGAATCATGGGGGAGAGGGTTGGTTTCCAAGGGCCACAAAAAAGTCTTAGAGGTCACATGTAAGCTACCTCTAATGTAGTTCTTACTAATCTGGTATCTCTTGATTCCAGCTCAAAACTGTAGAAACTCTTTTGGGCAGCTCTGCCAAAATGGGAGAAGTGATTGTTCTTGGCATGATCACCCAGCTTAAGGAGGTAAGCTCTGTGGTAGCAGTGATCTGCGGTGCTATATTCTAATGGTAACATAGTATTTATGTTCAGTTGGCTACGAAAGAGAAGAACATTATTTCTAAATATTAACACCATTTGTTTGGTTTTTTGTTTCCCACCTTTATGATTTTTACAAATAATTCAAGGCGGCAAACATCTGGTGCCTTATCCACTAGACCAAACTGACAAAAATAATTATTGTTAAATAGATGTTGGGAAAAGGTAGGAATATGGTCTTAGCTAATGAGCAATTACTAAAACGGAGTTTTAATGGTTTTTTTCCTCCCAATCCTTTCAAGGGAAAGTTTTTCTTGGAAGATCCTACTGGAGTTGTGCTATTAGACCTTAGTAAAGCAATATCCTTTATCTGTATATATACAATATGGACAGGAGCTTTATCTTTTATTTAAATGAAATTAGCATATTTTGCAATGTGGCAGTTTAAGATTTTCATCTAATTATGGTAGACGTTAAATGATAAGTTACGATTTATGGTGATAAGGGTTCTATTTTTAATATTACATTGGGATAGATAGCAACTTATTTTTGTGCAACCTTAATTTTTGCCTATCAATTTTGTGCTATTGTGCAATTAATTTATTACAAATGGTTCTTTCAGGCTTGGTTTACTTAAATATTTCTTTATCTAATAAATATTACCCTTAACTATTAATACCAGTTCCACAGTGGTTTATATACAGAGTCATGTTTTGTTTTAACAGAAGGTAAGATTTCTGTAATGGATTATATATATATATATATATAATCATGTTCTAGTTTAACAAAAAAAATGAAATAAAACAGATTGTGTATAATCAGTTCTGCTAATTTAATTACATTACTTCAGTAAGGTCTGATTTGTGATACAGCATGTTTCTGGGAATCTGATCTATAATTTTGATCAACTCATGTACAATTATCCTTATTCCTGTCACACATAAATCACATACAGTACAAGATAACCATAATGATAGGTTTCAGATGCTGCATTAAACCATAATGTGAAATATGTGGTTTGGCTTAGTAATTCTAGCCATTTATTTTATAAATCATTGTTTATGATTTAGTGCACTGAATCATGGCTTAGTTAACAATAATTAAACAAGCCATATCTTAACTTAACCAGTCAAGTATATTCTAAGTGGTACTGTGGAGTATAAATCTGACAGTAAGAAGATTTTGTGCTAATTTTATATTTGAAGTTCTTGTTCATGCTTTAAATCTACTGTTGTTTTTTTTACTGGAAAAGAGGATTGAATAAAAAAGGCTGAAAATGGTTGTTTTTCTACTCAGTGGAGTTTTATGTAACTGGTTCAAGAAGACACTTGCTGTACTGTATTACATTTCCTTTGTGAGGAAAATGGCAAATCTAATACAATAGCAACATTACAATATTCCAAGAATATAAACGTTTTGTGAGCCATTTTAAAATTTCTTTTCATTTTTTCCTTTTTAACGACTCCATAATCCCTTCATTGAGCATAGAATTGGAGCGACTCAATTGCTAAACCTTCCGAGTGGAAGGCAAGCATCTTCATCTCGAGGCCACCACGCTGCTCTTCCATTTCTTTTTTAATAATACTTATATATTCTGGCTGTAAAATTTTTGAGAAAAAATGCCTTGATACTTAATTTGTAACATATACAAAATGTTAATTTTGTAAAAAATAAAATAAATCATGTGGGAGATGCCTCACTGAAAGCAGACTGGTCATACTGATCTTACTTTGTTTTCTGATATTGGTTGTTTTCCCCACTGACCAGTTTACTCATTATGCTTAATTATACTTAGGATACTGCTCACAAACTATTTTCTGTGGTTTGCAAAATTCAGGGTCCCTGAAACCTTTTTCTGGGTTATGCAAATTCAAATGAGTAACTATTTTAAAATGTATCCATTTTAATTTTTAATACAGATATAGCCCACCTAAACCAATGCTCTTTGGGGTCCTCAAACTGTTTCTAAGAATGTAAAGGGGTCCTGAGACCAAAATGTTTGAGAACTGTGTTTGAGACTGAGTTACTGCCAGTCATGACTGTACACTCTGGATTCTAGTAAGCTGGAAACAATATTGTGCATTTGGTTACAAAAATCATTTTGCAAATTACAGGGAACCGTTTATAGGTTTGCCAGTTAAAGGCTTTAGAAGAATATATTCACTTGGTTTGCCAGTTCACAAGATTTTAGAAGAATATATTCACTACTTAATCATTTAATGGATAAGTATGGTATATGAATGTTCCTATTAATCACTATATTTCTACCATGAAATCTTAGAAGCAAAAACAATGTATTTTTGATGAGTTTTCAACTGAAGGAACATTTGACTAACTGGTTTTGAGCAACTGCTTTCAAAATATTCTGATTACATTTGAGTCTCAAAAAAGTGTGAGATTTAGATTGAAACTGTGGTTATAGGTATCATTTCTCCTTTTGAAATGATGACAAACATACCAGGGGTTTTGCTTACTTTATTCCACAGGTTGGTACGAAGATGAAGTATTTCATGTCACTGCTTTTGGATTTCCACCTACAGAACCTTCTGGTACTACTAGGTATTTTCTTATTTCTAATAACCTCAGGAGGGATGATCTGTGCTTACGGAAGAAAAAAGTCAGCAGCTATGGACATGAAAATGGAATAATTGTGGGTTAAAAAACCCAAACAAAAATTTACAAAAATACTTACAAAAGAAACTTTAAGGAGGAAGTGATCTTAAAAAAAGAAAGTCCCATAATTATTCAGCAGGACAGAATACTGATTATTTTTTAAAAAAAAACGTATGAGTTAAAGGAGGAATGGATTACAATATGCTATATAGAAAAAGAGAGAAATAGAAACAGACAAGGTATTCAGTAGAAAGTTTATTGGACTGGCATGCTATCTGTTTATATTGAGTAGAAGTTTCTTGATCAGAATTGAAGAAACGTCTTGGATGAGAAGTGAAACATCTTCAAGGAAAAACAAAGTCCATTTGCTTTTTGAAAAAGCACCTTTGGGATTATTTTTAAAATGTTTCCAGATCTCAAAACTGAGAGTTGCCCATAGTCACCATTTGGGAAACCTGAGATTGTAATATCATTAAAATTGGATATGAATAATTGTACCCTATATATACCCCCTAAAAATAAGCTTGCAGCGAAAAGGAATGTTCCTGCTTTTTAATTTTTTAACTCTATTGGAGCAGATTATAATGCAAATAGAGTGTGTTGCCCTTTTTTCAAGTTGGAAATTTTATTTATTTTTATTTTATTTATTAAATTTATTTGCCACCCATCTTGCCACAAGGTGACTCTTGTGGCAGCAGTTGGCTTATGACAGATTGTAATGTGGTTCATATTGAATACCGCAAGTTTGAAATGGTTTGAAAGAGCCTGGCAACTTTATTACTTCAGATTTGACAAAGTTTAAAACAATTTTTAAGCAGTAAAATAGGGAGGCGAGTAAGACAACTCTGTCCAGTTTTTATTACTATAAACCCTAATGTAATCCATATAACTAAGCTCAAAATAGTGTAAAACAGACCTCAGTTATTAACACTACAAATCAAGATAGGACTAACTTTGTATAATTAAGTGAAGGTGAATGTGAGAGTTGAGGTTTATTTTTAATGTGTAGTATACAGGTAGTCCTCAATTTACAACAGTTTGTTTAGTGACCAAGGTTACAATGGCATTGGAAAAAAAATGATTTAATACCATTTTTCACATTTATAATCATGGTCACATGGTCAAAATTCAATAGTTTGGCTACTGACTCATATTTATGATGGTAAAAATGTCCCAGGGTCACGGGATCACCTCTTATGACCTGACAAGCAATGTCATTGGGGAAGCCAAATTCACTTAATAACCGTGTTACTAACTTAACAACTATGGGGATTCTCTTAATAACTCTGGTAAAAGTTGTAAAAGGGGGCAAAACTCACATAACAATTGTCTTGCTTAGCAACAGAAATGTTGGGCTCAATTGTGACCATATAATCCGAGGATTACCTCTACTTGCTTCATGATTCACGAAGTATGAGCTTCAGTACAGTCTGTAAATATTTGTTTATGCTGCAGGGCATATTATGGCAACATTAACTTTTTTGGAGGGCCTTCTTCAACCTCTGTAAAATCTTCTGCAAAACTGAAACAAATGGAGGAAGAAAATGAGGATGCCATGTTCGTGTTCCTTTCAGATGTTTGGCTGGACCAAGCAGAAGTTTTAGAAAATCTCCGCATTATGTTTTCAGGTAATCCTGTTGCTCCACATATATCTACTGGATTTATGCAAGGAAAGACCAAAGTATTCCAAGCTGTTCAGTTTGTGCAATGAAGCAAATTAAGAAGTTACTCAAGTTTATAGTATAGAATGTTGATCTTTCAATGATATCCATTGGTAGTAGAATCAGGCAAGGATTTTTATCTTGCAGAGCAGATCATCACATAATACATTTATAGAACTTGCTTCACGATATGGTTAGCATGCCACACATTTTGATTGTAACTGATAATTATCTCAGAATATTTAATTACCATGACTGCCCAGTTATTGTTGGGTTTTTTTACTTTTTCAGCCTTGTGCTGCAACTCTAAAGCTGTGGAAAATGCTTTGCTCCTATCTTTAGCTTCAGGTTTGGAAGTGGGTTAGGATGGCTGCCTTTTTGACATTTGAGGTTTCCAAGAAAGGAGACATTCCTTCCGTAATTAGGCAACACTTAGGAATGCACACAAATTAAGGGTTTACCCCCAGGTCCACATTTAAAAGAATACCTAAGAATCACAGTTTATTTTCCATTTGTGAACTGACAGCCTTTTTTACATAGTTCTCAAAGAAAATTAGTTCACAAAGGAAGGAGCCATATTAACAGCTATTAAATATGGTGGTTAAGTAGAACCCTACTGTACAGAGGTAGTGAACTATTAAAAACAATTGCCTGGAAGCAAAAGCAGTAAAGAGTTATTGTCAATATGCTTTAATATTTTCTAAAAATGCTGGTTAGGGTTAGGGACTTGTGATACAGCAGAACTCTTACTACCTAAGGTAGTTAGCCTGAAACGTTTAATAAACGTTTGCATAAGTAAAAAAACACATATTTCAGTCTCAAGAATTATGTATTTTGTTGCCTTTCCTTAGGAAGTCTTAATTTGTCCAGGTTAATACAACAGTTTCCTGGTTTTCTCAGCTCAAGGCTTATAGAACAAACTGATCTCAGATGCAAGGGTGAATGAGATGAAATGTCAGGCATAAATATATTTACAATCAGAATAATATTAAATATTGTTTTGATATGTGAGATTGATGCAAGTTTTGATTTGGCCTTAGTGATGTATTATATTCTCAATGGAGAAGAGCTTTCCTACAAATTAAATAGAAATAATAGTCCTTCTTTCTCCATCTAGGTTATTCGGCCATGCCTCCAACTTGTTTTTTTTTCTGTGGGAATTTTTCTTCTACTCCATATGGAAAAAATCAAATTCAGTCACTAAAAGGTACTTGGAATCCATCACCTTCCTGGTTTTTTTAAATAAATAAAATAGTATTTTGTATTTTATATGTCAGTTAAATATTGATTTTCAAGACAATAATACTTAGTCTCTGTAAAAATATTATTTGTATTTGCCTTCTGAACCCCATCAGGCTTTTTATTTTTCTGGTTTTGTTTTCTAATTCTGAAAGGAAGGTTGACAAGAGGGAAAGAAAATAACTACAGTACTTTTTTATGTCTTTAGATTCTTTGAAAGCTCTAGCAGATATAATATGTGAATACCCCAGTATCCATGAAAGGTATGTTCCATATGATTTGCTTGGTGAAATATCTTTATAGAACAAGTGTTCCTCACATTAATCACATACAAATCATCCCCATTTCTAAATTTATTTCAGCTGTAAAAAAAAGGACACTTAAACTGATCTTAATATATTTTGTAAATTAGCTAAAAATTGTACTCAAACAATTCTACTGAATATTGTGTTAGCTGGGAACTGAAGCTACAAAATCCAGAGGTATTGTGACTTATGTATCAGACTTGGAGGCCACAAGAGCAAATGATGGGTAGCAAATGATACAAATGTGTGACATCATACAAGGGTCCTAGCCTATGTACTTGGAATGGATTTGTGACATCTAGATGCATGTCAACATTTTGGTGTCATGATTTTTTGTTGATGCTGCTAGAAGCTGCATTCAGTTTAACTCCTTACTTTATTTTGGAAGGGCTGGTTCTACAGATGAGAACTCCCATAAGAATTGCATAGTTCAAGCCATATATTACTTGCACCAGCTTCTTAAACCCTAATTATCGTTAATAACATTACACTAAATTTTAATGAACATTTCATTTTATACCCACCAGTAATACTAAATCAAATGTATTCATTCATTATTTGTAGAAGTCGATTTGTATTTGTTCCTGGATCTGAAGACCCTGGTCCAGGCTCCATTTTACCAAGGTACATCTTTGACCTAATATCTATAACAAGATTATGTTATTAAAGGATGTTTTGAGAATCTGTAGTGTTTTTCATTCGTATGTATGTATGTATGTATGTATGTACATACACATATACTTTTTTTAGGCCACCACTTACTGAAAACATTACTGAAGAATTCAGACAACAGGTGCCATTTTCAGTTTTCACAACAAATCCTTGCAGGTATGTGTCCTTCATATGGCCATTTAATAATAATGGATTTCTGCACTGGGCACAGCATTGGAATAAATGGTCACCAAAGTGTTCCTATTTTATTTATTTATTTTGGTGATGTTATAAAAACACTGGCATTCCATGATAGCTGACGTTTTACTCTATAGCAACCTTTGCTATGAAGTAAAATTGTCTTCTGACCTTCCAGAGGACGACTGGAAGCAATCTGGTGATCCATCACTAGAAAGGTCAGGTTACAATTATTTCATCCCAATTAGAGGTAAGAGGCCTTTGAAAGCCAAATGTTTTTGATCCTCAGCCTTATGTTATCCCTAACCTATTAATAAGAACCCCCAAACACTTCTTAGTGGGAATTTGAACTATGTTTGTTGCCAAATATTGATTTCAAGAAATCCCCCTTCTACTTCCATACCTTCCCCCTCCCAAACCACAAAAAATGAGCTGAAACTGCTATTTGAGGGTACATTAGGTAATTTAGGAGTTCAACAATATAATCTTGAAGTATTTGTGAGGTTGCAGGTACATAGAGACCACTTATCTCTATTACTTAGCAACAAATCTATACAAAAATTTGGGACAGAGTTGCTGGCATATTTGGCTTAATAGTAAATTCTCTTTGGGTTATTGGTGATCCCTCAGAAGAGATAAAAGTTGCATTTGTTACTTTCAGAGTCCAGTACTGTACACAGGAAATAATAATCTTTCGGGAAGACTTGGTAAACAAGATGTGCCGTAACTGTGTCCGTTTCCCTAACAGTAGTTTGGATATTCCTAATCATGTAAGATCAAAAAAGCATTCAATATTTTGAATTAAAGTTTGGGTTGAGGGGTTTTAATTGGTTAAGAAATTAAAGGAAGTATAGGAGGAACGTATTTCCCTTGCTTGAAGTTCTTATTGATTTGGTTATGGTTTAGGCAGATAACCAAACAAGTTTACAAAGATTTTGTGCAGGAAATAATGCAAAGAAAATGAGACAGAATGGAAAGGGTAATTTAGTGGAATAACTATATTAAAAGATAATATGGATTAAGGTAACTAAAATGGAGAATAATTTTCCCAGCAAAGAATGGTTCATTGAAATATTCTGCAGCTATTCACCAGCTCGGCATGGTGATCACTCTGCTTTAGCTGGTGTAATTTTAAGGGAATCTCACAATATTGCTCAGAATAGTGTTCTCACATTCCTTCAAAACTGAGGGAATTGAAACAAATCCTAGATCTGATTCCACAATCTGGTAAACCAATCAGGTCTGTTAACAAACATATTTTACTGATCAACAAACAGGACAAAATCAATTTTGAAATCTGTAGTTATTTATTTGCAATAATTCATGCTGTGCTGAGGGGTTTTATTTTATTATATGAAGTTTACCTTCATATGTAATTTAATAGCACTGTTTTTCATCTTTCAGTTTGTAAAAACTATTTTATCACAAGGACATCTGACTCCACTGCCTCTTAATGTCAGTCCTGTCTATTGGGCATATGACTACACCTTGAGAACCTATCCTTTGCCAGATCTAATTGTTTTCGCTGACAAATATGACCCATTCACTGTAACCAACACCGATTGCCTTTGTATAAATCCGGTAAGACCTTGCTTATATTTTTCCATCCTCAAACAATGATGAAAACATGTTTCTAACAAGCAAAATATATTAGAAATAACAAAGCTGCTCATATCCCAGACTAACAAATCCTCCAGATAGTATTTGTTGTGGACTTTTGTTGTTGTTGCTCATAATAGATATTATCTGCAGCATTATGAAGCATAGTAGTATCTTCTGTCATTAAAAATAATCTTTCTGTCAGAGCATCCATCTTACTTTCAAATGTTTTAAGATAGGCTAAAAATATTTCTTGTAGACAGAAAATAAAAGAAAAAAATATATTTGTAATGACTATTTCTGTCATTAATTTTCACTAATAAAGAGTTACTGCATGATGTATTTGAAATTATATTTAGAGATGTTGGGTATGTATTTTAAAATTATGCCTAAAGAAAAGACGTATATTCAAGAAGGTGACATGGATGAAAATTTTTCCTATGATGTTTTTCTTAAATACCAGGGATCTTTTCCAAGAAGCAGCTTTTCATTCAAAGTATTCTACCCCTCTAGCAAAACTGTTGAAGACAGGTAAGGTCACTTTTTAAAGAAAAATTACTGAGTATATAAGAACATCTAATTTACTGTTCTTCATGCTGTCTGATAAAAACAGATATACCTTGATGGTTGTAGAATTATTGAATAAACATAGCTTGACAAAATAAATTATCACCATTTTTATTTTGTATCTCCAGCTATATCACTATTAATTATATAAAATAAATGTGTTTTTTATATAGGTATAATTTGGAATTAATAAGAATGTAGAGGTAAAAGATATTAAGAACAGTAACATGAAGGAGTTGTTATTGTGCTGAAGGGCACAGCTCTGACAAGGATAAGGTAGTGAGACATCTTTTGCTGGCTCTCCTTTCAGACTGCATGGTGCCTGCGCTCAGTAGTAAAGGTAGCCTGTCTTCAGTTTATATTTGAAAATGCTATAAATAAATGCAGATTTGATAATATGGAAACAGTTACTGTTAATGAAATGATACTGGAGCAATATAGTAACAGTGGCTCATGTTACCTAGGTGGGTAAAATGTAGAAACCTTTTCCAAATATGTCTTGCAGGCTATTAACTATAATTGACATGACTGAAGAGCTAATGTACACCATATTGGGACTTAATTTCTTAACAACACTGTTCCATAATGATACCAAGCTGAACATATTTGGGAGGGTTCTCAGTGGATCTGGAATTCTGCTAGGGCAAAATGATTCATGTATTCATAATTGTATTGGTGTAAATTATTGCCTGATTGATTTTCAAGCTCATTATAACTCCTGAAGAACTGGATGGCCATTTTTAGGCCTTTGAGTTGGCTTCTGCAACGTAAGCATCTTGAGCTATCTGTACCCTAATGTAATAGAATAGGGAGGCAAATGATCTATTGACATCAATCCTAAAAGTCCTAAATCAAATTACAAAACTATCTCAATAGAGAAATATTTGGATTGGAACTTAAAAAACAGAATTCTCATTGTGAGCACTAATAAGTATGTTCAGCCTGTTTCTGAATTTGATAATGGTACAGTATTTCTCTATTAAATACATCCATAGAATGTCAGCTGATAAACAAGGTTAATGGTGTCCTTTCCCTAGATACCCGAGATAATAATGTATTTTGGCATTATTAATGATTTCTAACTATACTCAGATTAGGTATACTATTGGACTGCTTTAGAAAGATACAGAATTTGCTTGATAGATTGTGTTGAAAGCAAACAATCAAAACGGAACACCAATTCTGTAGCAGTTATGAAATGCTGGGCTTGAGTTTTACTATCTTAATAGTTTGGCACCATTTTATTAGAGTACTATTACACAGACCCAATTGGATATTATGATTTTTCTTACAGGTCTCTTAGGTAGTGAACCTCATACCATAAAAAAACAAGTGGCTTTAGTTTTTTAAAAAATGTGTTTTCTGGGTTGCCTTTCCTTCCATCTGGTTTGAATACCGGTAATTGAATTGAATATAGTAGATTGCTTCTGTAGGGATTTTTAAATATTGTTATCTGACTTCTGAAAGTTATGTTCCAGGACAAAATATATGTATGAATAATTTAGTCAGATATATAAATAAATTGATAGTGTTTTGCATTATCAAGTCATAATAAAGGATAAAGAAGTAAATGCTTTTTAAATACTTTAAGAAAAGAAGTACTATGTTGGTTTCAAGACTGCCAATGTAAGTTACAAGTAACATTAACATTGTTTTTTGTTTTAAATTTTCAGCAAACTCCACGGTCTCTAAATCTCAAGCAAGAAGAATAAGCCAGTTTCTGGCCTTGAAATGACTGAAGTACAACTGTTTTAAATTTAGGATCATGATTGTAACCTCATGTTATAGCTAATATAACTTATGTATTGTTATATATCTTGTAAATACATTTTTATATAAGGATATTCACGTGTCACGTCTTATACTTCAAATAATTTAACTTTATTCTTACAAAAAGAAATATTTTCTACTGCTCCTCACTTTCAAAATATTCAAAGCAAAAAATCTATTTAACTTCTGATTAGTATTAAGCAGATAACCTGGATATTCTTTAGAATATTCAGCCAAGGAAAGAAGGTATTTGAAATAAAACAGATACAATAGCTGTTCTTAATACCAGCAGCTTATTTCTTGTCTTCTAGGCAAATAAGAGAACTGAGGGCTGAGTCTTTCTGCTGCACTATCCCAAAAACGTTCAGGGGTAACAAAACTTGATGTTTGGATTCTAAAAAGACTTATTAAACTTAATAGACAGGCAACTTTACACCTGCTGCTGAGTTGTTTTCCTACTTTAGTTTGGCAGTTGTTTGGAAGGTTCCTAATAGGTTGTCAAGTATCTGTCATAATTTGGCTCTGATCCCGTTCCTTATATTTTCTGGCAAAGATCCCTTTGCCATAAAGAGGTCCACCCTCTCAAGAGCGCTTCCAAAAGGGGATAAACCGCCATTCCGTTTACCGTGGTCGCTATGGCAACAGACCAGACCCGCCATATTGTTAGGAACGTTTCCATGGCAACAAACGCGCTAGCAACCGCCACATCGTTGGATTTGGTATCTACAGGGACCAGGACGTCTCCCTTTGAGCAACTGTCTGTCGAGCCGGCCGAGCAAAGGAAACGAAGCCCGCTTTGCAGGCATGACGCACCATTTAGACCTGGAGGACTTGAATCTGACAGGAGAAGAAGCCGAGTGCCTGACGAACGCTTTCAAGGAGGAGGGATTCCGCACTCTTTTCGCGGAATACGTGGCCGAACTGAACGATCCCGAACAAAGGGCCATTTATGAGGCCGAAGTGATAGCTATGGAGCGGCAGCGGGGCGTCGAAGCCCGCTTCCTTCACCCCACACCCGGCTGGGTCCTGCGCACGAGCCAGGCTGGTAGCCGGCGCTGTTACATCAACATCTGCAGCAACCGGCTAATCGGGAGGCCGGAGTTTCGGCCAGAGCCTGGAGGTTCCTGCTGGTTACTGCCACACTCCTTAGCACCGGGCCGCGAGGAACTGAGCCGCAAACAGCCGCGTGGGCCACGTCGCCTGGTCTACGACGTCGTCTTCCACCCGCGCACCCTGAGCTTGGCCGGCCGCATGACCCAATTCCGCCGCCTGGTGAACGACACGGCCTTGGAGGCGATAGAGAAAAATTTCTCCCCGCAACTGGACCGCACGAACACCGTCCCCCTCAACCGCATCAAGTATAAGGGCGTTCCGCAGGCCACGCTGCTCCGGACGCCGCTGGCCGCAGGAGCTCGACCGTCCCCAGAAGAGGCTGGAGAGCCAGACGATTCCCCCTTGCCGCCTTTCCCTTCGCCCTACACCTATCCGCCGCCCAGCCCGCAATACGAAGCTCCGAGACCCCCTCCGCCGAAGCAACCCCCGCCTGCCACCACTCCGCAATGGAGTCTCCGGCACCGCTCCTACGTCGACCTTCAGGATTATCGCAACAGCCGGGACTCCACGCCTAGCCCGATCCCCCGCGAGTTGGTGTTGACCATTGAACTGCCGTTGCTCAGCTCTGCCGCCCAGGCCCAGCTGGAGATCCTTGGCCAGGAACTCCAGCTGGACTCGCAGCGCCCTGCTGCCTACCATCTGCGCGTCCCGTTGCCCTACGCAGTGGACGAGAGCCGTGGCCGGGCCACCTTCAACAAAGCCAAGAAACAACTGGTGGTCGTCTTGCCGGTTTTGCGGAAGCCTGACCCGGGGCTTCCTTTCAGCGTTCAAGCTGCGGAGGAGCAAATCGAGGCTTCGCCGGAAAACGAGGAGCAGCTGCCAGAAGACAGCTGCATCAGCCCGGATAAGGACGGTGCGGAAGTGTGTCAAAAGACCAGCTGTTCTGAGAAGCCGCTTCCCGTTCTTGTGTCCGACGTAGAAATAACTCCGACGCCGTCTTTGGCTGTTGCTACAACCAATGATGCTGTGGATGCTGCTTTACTTTCTGACTTGAATGGCCCAGTTCCGCTCAGTAACCACGAACGCCCTACACGTAACAATCTGGAGTTTTCGATGCATGCGGGAGAAGAGCACCCCGTGGTTTCTTGTGCTTCTGAATTTAGTGCTGCATTTCCCGTGTGCAGCGAGAACAATAGTGAAGGGGATCCGGATTTAACCAGAAGCAGTAACAACGTGATCTTGGGTGCACAGCCTGAAGGTACCGGCTTAGATTCCCTTTCCACCTCTCTGCATACTGACCACACTTGGAAGCTCCCTACAGATCCTGCTGTTTCTTTAAACCAGGAACATCTCTGTACCGACATGGAACTTAATAAAAATCCCAACATCGCTAATGTTGAACTCCCATTGTGTCCAGATAACAGCACAATCCCGTGTAGATGGCCCTCTGATAGCTTGGATCATTCGGAGACAATTTTGTCAACTGACAATCTAGATCAGAGTCCAGAGTTTTCTGGAAACTCAGATACAGCAAACCCAACTACTACTAACCACGTGGAACATTCTGTTTTATATCCTGGAAAGAGACCCACTGTTTCTTCAGTTCAGTCTTCACAAAAGCTTGAAGTTGCTGTAGATACTCATATAACTTCTACTTGCATTCCTGATCCTTCAATATCTCCTGCCAGCACTCTGTGTCCTCCTTTTAAATGTACTCAAGATGAAAAGTCTTTGGTGATCCTCTTACAGGTTCCAGATATTGTTCCCCTGAGTTTCCAAGGGGAAGTGGGCACAAATTACTACTCGGTGAATTTTGCAAACAGAGACTCTGTTTCCTACAGTTTCCTATTGCAGTTTCTTCCTGAAAATAAATTATCTTCTCCAGAAAGTGAAGTTAATGTATCACCTAATAATGTTGTCATTATCCTCACCAAATCACCTGAAACCACTGGAATTTGGACAAAGTTTTACTTTGGTTCAAATTATGCTACTTTACAGGTAAATTACTTTTTAGATTTTTATGTTGCCTCCTATAGACTACTGTATTTAAATACACTTTCGAAGTACAGGATAGTTCAAAATTTTAATGTATTTCATCCTTTCGGTACAGAATGTGGGGTAGTAGATTTTAGCTAATTTACCCAGTAATTTAATTCTTTCAGAAATTGTTTGATATAATAAATTAGTGATTGACCAAATTTACACTTGTTTGCTATTTTGTTATCACAGTGTGAAGGTCAGCATAGCAAATATACTCCGAAGAAGCAGGTTCTCAAAGCTGTATTTTAGGTAGTTTATTTATTTGATGCAGTAAATATGTAATTGCTTAATTACTGTACATTTCTGATATTTTTTATAGCGGCTTGATGTCCTGTGAATGGAAATCATAGTTAGGACTCTTTAGAAATAAGATGTATCAGAATACTGGACTATTGTAAAGAGAGACAGTTATGCCGCTGCCTGAGTGAACAGTGGTTTCCCTTTGCTGTTTTTCTTTAACTGTTCAGCTATGTTGATATTGTAGTTGGATATAAAGGTTATTACTTGATGGCAGTAGTTAGCTCAATTTTTAACACTAGAAAGTTATAAGGTTCTTCTTATTCATCTTCTCCCTTTTGCAGCAGCATTCATTGGATATGGAATCTGTACAGACTTTCAAGTTAGAGTTTAGAAATCTGGAATATTTTCATTTGGGACAAGGTTTTGTTAAAAAGAATACTGATTTAATACATTGCTCTCTTTAGACTAATATTCTATGGTATATTGTCCCATTCTTAACTCTTATCTGCCTTTTCTGTCAAACAATCTGAACACTGAATCACTCACAAGATCACTGATAAAAAAGTTCTAGATTGTAGAAACTCTATGTTTTGGTACACTTTTCATGTAATGCTAAATTCTTCCCAGCAGAAGATGCCTATATAAAACCCCTGGCTTAAACATTCTCCCTTTTCACCATTGTCTGTGGGATGGAGGAGAAATCAAATCAAATCTAGCTTCTAAGATTCTTGGTTTCATCATACTATATGTGAAATAGGAATTTCAGTTTAAAATCTGCTTTTGCTAAATGACAATGAAAAACAATTCATGGCTTGATCTTTTTGTTCAGCAATATCTATTTTAAAATATATAATATAGTTATAGTTATATGCTCACAAAATAAAAACTAATAAGAGATTTTGTTCATTTTGAAGATATAAACTAGATATAAAACAAACGATTTTTCATTTTGTTGGAAAATTCACTACGAATATGCCATGTAGCTCTGTAGAAAGAGAATTTTAAAGTCTAGGAATAGCCACTGCAATCCCAACCAGTTGTCATGTAGTTAGTAGAACATCTAAGGCCGTGGTCCTCAACTTTTCTGGCTCTGTGGCCTGGTGGTGCCAGCAGGGGTGGAAGGGATGGTTTCTCATGCACACCCGCCACTTCCACAATTGGAGCTTTGCGAACTCATCTGCTGCTTGTGCAGACCAGTCCCCTACGTGGACTAATTTAGTGAACTAGGTTGAGGACCCCTGATCTAAGGGATCTAAGTATATGGACACCTACTATGTAAGATATACTATAGTCATGTTTAATTGTTTCAAGTCATTTAGGATTTCAAGGTTACTGACCAGCCCTTTATATTAAGTTTAAAAAAATGGAGCAGCCACCAGAAATTGTTTCAATTAATGAAATACATACTCTTTTTTTTTAACAGGTTTTATTAAAAAAAAAATTCCACATACATATTTTATGAACAAAGTATTGAGCAGGTCACAGCTTATACAACTTATAACATAGTTATATATTGATTTTTATAATCTATTCCAATCAGTGGTGGGATTCTGCCGGTTCTAGGGGGTTCGGCCGAACCCTTTGTTAAATTGCTGGCTTGCCCCGCCCCTTGCCCCGCCCCTCCGCACTACTATTTATTGCCAATAAATGGGGCTAGCGAGCCAGCAATTTAACAAACGGTTCGGTGTTTTTTTGTAATTTATTGGCCCCGCAGCACACCGAACCATTTGTTAAATTGCTGGCTCGCCCGCCCCTCGCCCGGCCCCGCCTCCCACCCGCGCGGCACCAGCCTACCCTAGCCAGGGGTAGGCAATTGTGGCTCTTTTACAACCTGTGGACTTCAACTTCCAGAATTCCTGAGATAGCTTGGCTGTCTCAGGAATTCTGGGAGTTGAAGGCCACAGGTTGTAAAAGAGCCACAATTGCCCACCCCTTCCCTAGCCTGAGTTCCGCTGCCTGGGATCCACGTGGGCTGCCACGTGGTTCCCCACTGGCTCCGGACGCAAGAGAGCAGGGTAGAGAAAGCAGCTTGCCGGAGAGCACGTGAATGGCTCCATGTGGTCTGCAAGTCAGTGACTGCTGCTTCTGTCCCCTGCTGCTTCTTGCCTGGGAGAGAAAAACTTCCAGAGCATTAAACAAAGGTAAAAGGGAAGCAGGGGGAGGGGGGGAGAGAAGGAGAGAAAGAGGCTTTAATTTGCTTCACATTGGAGGCTGGAGGCTTTTTGTTTTCATTCTGTGTTCCTTTTTCATGCAAAAAAAAAAAAAAAAAAAAGCCCGATCTGATCTGGAGCCAAATGTCATTAGAAGCAATGCTGTCAGCTTGGAGCATTTCATTTCAGTCTTCCAACTGGGCAATGAATTGAACCTCCTCCCCTAAAACAGATGCAATGTGGGTTGTTCGTTTGTTTTAGCAACGTGGATTGTTTTCCTAGGGCAGGTGTCTCCAACCTTGGCAACTTTAAGATTTGTGGACTTCAACTCCCAGAGTTCCTCAGCCAGCTTTGCTTTGCTTTGCTGGCTGAGGATTTCTGGGAGTTGAAGTCCACAAGTCTAAAAGTTGCCAAGATTGGGAACCTCTGCCCTAGACCATTTTAAGAGCAAAGTAGTGGGTTTTGCTGGCATTTAAGGAGGAAAGGAAAGGAGGGAGGAAGAGAGAGAGAGAAAAGAGAGAAAAAGAAAGGAAGGAAGGAAGGAGGGAAGAAAGGAAAGAAGGGAGAGAGAGAGAAAGAAAGAAAGAAAGAAAGAAAGAGAAAGAAAGAAAGAAGAGAAAGGCAGGAAGGAAGGACCACAAACCATGGCACTAGACGTGGTTTCAGAAGATGCTTTGAAACAGGATAGCAATCTAGGGCTGGAAGGGACCTTGGAGGCCATCTAGTCCAACCCCCTGCTCCAGCAGGAAACCTTATATCGTCTAGATTGTTTTGGTGCCTCCAACAGAGAGGAAAATTGCCAGAAAGGAAAAGGAGTTTACTAGGACAAGGCTGCCATGTGGAGGAAGGCAGAGATAGTCCTTGACTTATGACCACAATTGAGCACAAAATTAGAGTTTAGAGACAGGAAACCTTCCAAGGTTTCTGGTGGGGGGAGGTTTGAGCTGTGGAATATCTCACTGCCACACATGTGTGTCCCCCCCTCGCCCTTTTTTGCCTTGAAAAGGCAGAAGCTTGAAGAGGTTGCAGAAAAAAAATGCTCTTAGAAGCTTCTGAGGATCAGGCAACTCAGCTTAGATTGTCAGAGGTTTTTAAAGGGATTTTTTGAAGAGGTTGTAGGAAAAAAAATCGCCTTAAAAGCTTCTGGCGATCCCAGCAGATTTGTGTGATCGTCAGAAGCTTCTAAAAGGATGTTTTCCTGCAACCTCAGCCGAGGAGGTTGTAGGAAAAAAAATCCCTTTAAAAGCTTCTGGCGATCCCAGCAGATTTGCCTGATTGTCAGAAGCTTCTAAAAGCATTGTTTTCTGCAACCTCTTAAGGTTGTAGAAAAAATGCTTTTAAAAGTAAAAGTTAAAAAAAAAATTGGCCTTGCCCACCCAGTCACATTAACCACAGAAACGGTAGTAAATGGGCTACTCAGAGGGCTGAAAAAGTTATTTTTGACCGGTCCTCGCACTTTTGACCAGTCCTTGAACTTACGACTTTCCTCACATTTTACGTTTTGCGCCCTATCTTGTCACCGTGGTGAAGAAAAGTAGTGGTGAAATGACTGACACGGTTGTTAAGAATGCTGCACAGGCATAAATGTGAGGATGGTTATAAGCGTGAGGACCGGTCAAAAGTGCGAGGACCAGTCAGAAATGACTTTTTTCAGCCCTCTGAGTAGTCCCTATGCACATAGCCACGCCCACCCGGTTACATGACCAGCTAGCCATGCCTACACAGTCACATGACCAGCTAGCCACGCCTACACAGTCACATGACCAGCTAGCCACGTCCACCCGGTCACATGACTGCCAAACCACACCCCCAACTAAGCCACGCCCACAGAACTTGTTGTTAAAAAAATTGAATCCCACCACTGATTCCAATCTTCTTTTTTGTTTTTTCCAAATACAATTTACATATTTCTTTTCATAATATTTATATTTCATAATATTCTTTTTCCCTACTTTTTTTATCTTATCTTACTCTCTTCTTAATACATAATATATGAACAATATCACCATCCACAGTTAAATCCTAATTTCTTAGCATTACTTCAATTAATTCTTATTCCTCCATTTGTAAGTGTGTTTCTCAAAATCCCCATCACACTTTTTGACTATAAACAATGTACTTCATCTTATTCAATTCGTACATTGAAATCCTTTAACTTAATTGACCTTCCACATCTTATCTTAATCTCTTCTTAGTACATAATAAGCAATATCACTATCTGCCCTTAATTCCTGATTTTTATAGCATCAATTATTTTATTTTATCATTTACAAATTATTTCAAAATCCCCATCACTTTTCAGTTATTTTCATAATTGAACCAAATTACCACTTCATATTTCATCTGCTGTTCCATTTTACAATACACAGTATACATCATCATATTTACTTCTTACATTCACAATTACTAATGTTAATACAGTTCCCTTAGGTCTACTAAAATATACCTTATTTTCCTTCCTCCTTTCCACTATTCTTCCTCTTTTAACCATTTTCTCTTGGTCTCTCTAAAATTCCACTTCTTAATAATTTTCTCCCTTCATCCCATTCTCTTATCTTCTTCTTCTTTTTATTTTTATATTTATTGTATCTTTTATCCTACATCCTCTCTCTAACTTTCGAGTCTATTACTCGCATAATTCTCCCCAAGCTTTTACCTAATCTTTTTCCATTTCCTTCTCTTCCCTTTGATTGATTCTTTTTTGGAAAATATTCCCCCCATCCATTCTTTTTTTGCCACTGTAAATCCCAGTGTAATAATCTAACTTGTTACTTTTGATTCCTTTTCCTTCAATATTATTTTCTTGCTTCTCATTTATATTATTTTTCCTGATTTGTGTGTTCTAACGTGTGTTAGAACACACAAATTTCAAATAAATAAATATTTCACACAAATAAAAAGTTTCTAACTTTTTATTGCCCTTTATTGATTCACACACATTTTTTAGCATCTCAATTAATTCCTCACACATCCAAGATTCCATATTGTAAGTTTAAAAAATTATTAGTTTAACTTATATTTAATTAAGATTTAAGTCCATATGATCTCTTTTTTATTTCCAGATGATATCCAGTAAAAATGTTTGTCAAATCCACTCCAATTTAAAACTTTATTGTTTTTTACCTCCTTTGAAAGTCGAGACCGAGCAGTTTAAAAAGAAACAAATATTCCTTAAAGTTTCTCTCAGTTCTTCAAGGTCACTGTTGGTTATTTCTTTCCATTTTCAGGCCAATCGGTAGTGCTTTCTTTCCACCAGCAGATGTCTCTCTCCAATCCACAATTCTCAGAACAACAAAGTATCAAGCTTACAAAAGTATTTTAAATCCACATAGAAAATACTTTCTCTCAAAGTTCTTTTCCTTTTATTGTTTTTAATTTCTCCAAATTCAGTTTTAAATCCAGTTGTAAAAATTCCTTTCTTGGGCTTTAATGTTTTACCCTCATCCTTCTTCTTCCTTCAAATATCAAAACTGTCAAAAATACTTCAAATCCTCATTAAAAAGTGCTTTACCTAGGGTTTCTTTTTTCTTGTATTAGTTTTAATTTCTCCAAATCCAATTTTAAATCCAAATATTAAGTTTTCTTTTTTGGGCTTTAAACTTCCTCTTTGTTCTTCTCCCTCCATTAAAATTCCTAAATGCCAATTAGCCACTTGTTTCCTCACCAGGACACCTTTTAAAGTTTTTTTTTTTTAATTTAAATTTTCTTTTTTACCTGTGAGTTGGCCAATCACTCACCCGGTACCAATACTCCGTTCAGACACCGCTGCTGCACAAAATCTTATTCCAGTTGCCCCAGCTTCAAACCGGTCATTTTTAATGGCCGCCACTCCCACCGTCGGTTCGAAGAGCTGCCTCTGACGTTTCGAGGAACTTGCCTATTCCTCTTGGTTGTCTGAGGCACCTCTCCTTCTTCACCGTCCCTACAGGACGGTTCCAGTCCGAAGACCCCCCGACAGTGGCTTGTCTGGCTGGATTTTCATGGGGCTCGTCGGACCCCACTATTTCCCAGCTAGTCTCACCACAATGCTTCTGGTTTCCTCCTAATGAAATACATACTTCTGATTACTACAAGTAGTCCTCAGTTTACAATCACAATTGAGCCCAAGATTTTTGTTGATAATTGAGATAATTGTTAAGTGAATTTTGCTTCTTTTCATAACTTTCTTGCCACAGTTGCTTAGTGAATCATTACAGTTTTTAAATTAGTAACATGGTTGTTAAGTAAACCTGGCTTCCTCATTGACTTTGCTCGTCAGAATATTACAAAAGGTGATCATATGACCCCCAAGACACTGTCACCATCATAAATATGAGTCAGTTGCCAAATGTCTGAATTTCGATCACATGTCCATGGAGATCCTATAAAGGTCATAAGTGTGAAAAATGGTTGTAAATCACTTTTCTGCAACATTTGGCATGCTTCTTTGTTATTAGGATTTCTGTTTACCTTTTCTGACAATCTTCCTTATTTTTATTCTGGTATTACTGAAGACTGGCCTGATTTCTCTCCCATTCCTTCCACATTTTGCCAACCAATGTGGAAAAGTTTTTTCTTCTTCTTGTAATAGTAATTAGTTCCATGACTTGTTGAACTTTTGTCTCGTCATTCAGTATGTACCCATTAGTTGGGAAAATTGATTAATTTTTTGAGAGAGTTCTGTATAATGACAGTTTGCCTCTGTAAACGTTTGTAAATGCTGTGTCCATTGGAGAGGCAATGTAATTTTTCATCTACTCAAAGGTTACTAATTTGTTAAATGGAGTTTCAAAAGTCAAGTGTTCTTTTGAATAAAAAGATCTGTCCATTTTATTATCTTCTTCATTACGGATCAGTAGTGACAGGGAGATACACAAATAACTTCCTTTTTCAGTACGGATCAGTGATGACAGGGAGGTACACAAATAACTCTGGTGTTTTTATCAGAGGCTGCTGCAAAGTCATTAATGGTTTACTGAACCTATGAATTTATTACAAATATTGCCATTGGTATGAGGATTTCACAATGAAGATGAAATTACAAAAAACTGTCTTTACTTCACTGAAGTCAGGTAAGATTTTCAACATGTAGAACCATATAGAGATTGGGGTAGGCTCATATATCCATGCCTTTTATTGTTAGCATTGAAACATCCAAAATTTGATTGCTGGTGTGAGCTGGATAATTGTTTCCTGAGACATGAAGTTTTGGTTGACCTATACATCTACTACTATTATTAACTTTGTTGCCTATGGCTGTTTTTTTGCCTATTCAAATGTTCCATGTATAAAGAAAAAGGATTGAATTTTGAAATGTATCCTGTCCCATCAATATTACCTACATTAGTGGAACATTTAATAATTTAGGAAAAATGAGGTGTTGTACTATTGGCTGGTATTATATCAATTCCGTCCTTTTTTTGTCTAGGCATTTCCAATCTTAACTTTGGATTTATATATTATAGAAGCAGACAGGTAGAAGCAAAGATAAGCAGAGAGTCCAAATAAGCTTCAAGTAAAAGTGCATACAATAGAATTCTTATGAAGGAACAGGGAATGTTGGATTTCCTATCTGATGAAGAAAATATTTGGCATCTCTTCCCAGAGGATTTGTTCTTCTAGTATAAGTAATTCAAATAGCGGCACTTTTTTTTCCAGTTTTCCACCTTGCTGCTTAAATTTCTGAAAATAACTATTTTACATAGTCAATTTGACATATTGCAATAGATAATTCTACTTATGATTGACATTGCTGATTTTATTGAACATGTATTTGTTATAGTTTTTTAAAACGCTTATTTGATTGATATAATAGATTGAGATTTAATGGTAGCATCTGAAATACTTTTTGAACACTGCAAATATTTCTAGTTCTCATTTGAGAAAATTAATCCAGATGGTTATATCTTGCTTCATTATGGCTGGCATCATGTTGACATTTGTGTATTTTCAGCCTGCATGGGAAAACAAGTTTATTCTTTCATGCAGAAATCATAGTACAGGTTGTCCTCAACTTACAGGAGTCCATTTAATGACTATTTGACACCGAAAAATGTGACTTACAACCATTTTTTACACTTATGATCTTTGCAGCATCCCAGTGGTCATGTGATCAAAATTCAGATACTTGGCAATTGACTCATATTTATGACAGTTGTAATGCTCCAGGGTTCTGTCATTCTCTTTTGTGACCTTCTGATAAGCAAAGTCAATGGGAAAGCCACATTCACTTAAGAACCACGTTACTAACTTAAAACTGTAGTGATTCACTTAACTGTTGTAAGAAATATTGTAAAATGGGACAAAAACTCATTTAAACTGTCTTAATTAGCAACAGAAATTTTGGGCTCAATTTTGATCATAAGACAAGGAGTATCAGTATTGTAACCAGCTATGTTCCAATCAAAAACTTGAAGGAATGTTCTCAGTATTTCTTAGATGTTTCACTTAAGCTTCTGAAGACTTACAAAAAAAAACAACAAAATCTTTAACACTGACAATGAAAAATTACAATGAGGAGTACAGTGCAGTTCTGCATTGAACACGAAGAAATCAAAGGTAAACTGTACCGATTTAATGGTGGCCCATAAGAAAAAAAATTAACAAAAATTTGGGCTTGAAATAATTGCACACATGCCTGAAAAACTACCGTAATTTTTTCTATATCCTCTAAATCACTTTTCCCATTCTTGCTCCATTTATTCACATTACAGCAAAATTATTTTGCCTGCTTTTTTGACAGAACATACTGTACTATATTGTGGTACAGCCATACTTGCTTAGATGAAATAGTAGTAAAACCATGTTACATCTAATAAACAAAAAATAAAAACAGATTTATTAGGGGAATTTATTCATTCATTTATTTATTTTTAAATTTATATACCGCCCTTCTCCCAAAGGACTCATGGCGGTGAACAGCCAAAGGTAAAAACACAAAATACAAAATTTAAAAGCAATTTAAAATAAATTAAATAATTTGGCCCAACAGTTTAAATACCCCATTAAAATTCAGATTAAAATTAAACAATTTAAAAATTAGGCCAGCCCGGCTTGGTGAAATAAGAAAGTCTTTAGGGCCCAGCGAAAAATTCGTAAGTCTGGGATCGTCCGTATCTCCGGGGGGAGCTCGTTCCAGAGGGCTGGTGCTCCCACAGAGAAAGCTCTCCCCCTGGGGGCCGCCAGCCATTGTTTGACTGACGGCACCCCGAGGAGCCCCTCTCTGTGGAAGCGTACTGGCGTACTGGCAGCAGAAGGCGGTCTCGTAGATATCTAAGCCATGGAGTGCTCTAAAAGTGGTAACCAACACCTTGAATCGCACCCAAAAGACCACTGGAAGCCAGTGCAGTTCGCGCAGGAGAGGTGTTACATGGGAGCGCCATGACGCTCCCATAATCACCTGCGCGGCCGCATTCTGGACCAGTTGGAGCCTCCAGGTACTCTTCAAGGGGAGCCCCATGTAGAGAGCATTACAGTAGTCCAGGCGGGAAGTGACGAGGGCATGAGTGACCGTGTGCAAGGCGTCCCAATCCAGAAAGGGACGTAACTGGCGAATCAGGCGAACCTGATAGAAAGCCCCCCTGGCCACGGCCATCACATGTTCTTCTAAGGCAGTGGTTCTCAACCTTCCTAATGCCGCGACCCTTTAATACAGTTCCTCATGTTGTGGTGACCCCCAACTAGGGGTGGGTTCTAAATTTTTTTACTACCGGATCTGTGGGCGTGGCTTATTTTGTGGGCATGGCTTGGAGGTCATGTGACTGGGTGGGCGTGGCTAGCTGGTCATGTGACCGGGTGGCCATGGTTATATGTATAGGGACTACTCAGAGGGCTGAAAAAAGTCATTTCTGACAGGTCCTCGCACTTTTGACTGGTCCTCACACTTATGACCATCCTCACATTTATGCCTGTGCAGCATTCTTAACAACCATGTCACTCATTTCACAACTGCTTCTCTTCAACATGGTATAAGATAGGACAAAAAACGTAAAATGTGAGGACAGTCGTAAATTCAAGGACTGGTCAAAAGTGCGAGGACCAGTCAAAAATAACTTTTTCAGCCCTCTGAGTAGTCCCTGTGCACAAAAGGACTACCCAGAGGGCTGAAAAATGTGATTTCTGACAGGTCCTCACACTTATGACCAGTTTTCACAGTTATGACTGGTCATCATTTATGCCCATTGTAGCATTCTTAACAACCGTGTCACTCATTTCACAACTGCTTCTCTTCACCATGGTGACAAGATAGCGCAAATACGTAAATTGTGAGGACAGTTGTAAGTTCGAGGACTGGTCAAAAATAACTTTTTCAGCCCTCTGAGTAGTCCATATGCATAAAAGGATACAGCAATAGAGAGGGATGAAGGAAGGGAAGGGAAATTAGAGTAGGAGTGAAGGTAAGAGAGGGAGGAAGAGAGGAGGAAAAAGAGAAAGAGGAAGTAGGGAGAAGAAGAAGAGGGGGGGAAGAGAAAGTAAGTAAGAAAGAAAAGACAGAGGTGATAGGTTTGAGGAGAAAGATTGCTGTACAATAAAAAAGATGAAAGGGAAGAAAGCCAAACAAATATTAAGATATTAAGATAAAGAATGCATTGTTAAACTTTAAAGAATAAAAGAGAACAAATAGCAATAAATAGCAATAATTAGAAACACACATACAAACATACAACGTATTTTCTTTGAACAGAGTATTTGGCCGGTTCACAAATTTAAACAGTTGTAGGAGGTTAGCACCCACCCCTTTCCTAGAAGAATGAAATATTTTGGGAAATATTAAAAAGGCAGAATATTATATTTCCCTACCTGTATGAGAAATGAAGAAGCATATTTTACAGACAAAGCAGCTCCCACCTCCCCACCCCCCACACCCTTTGTTAATGGGCCAGAGGCAGAAACTCAATCCTTTGTCAAAGGACATTTGCAACACAATAGCAACAGAAACTAACACAATGGGCCCCATCAAGCCATGTGATCCTGTCCAACATTAAACCATCTTTCCAAGCAGTCTCCATGTTTCCAGTGTCTTTTTCCCCGCTTGGAGCAGAACCCAGAAGGATATTTCTTCCAACACAGTATTTAGTCATTTCAATTAAATTTACAATTTCTATATTTCCTTTTTACCATATTTATTCCTCATCTATTTTTTTAAAAAACAATATTGCCCTTCATCCTCATCTCTAATCTTAATCAAATTCAATTTTTCCCTTCTATTCTATATTATACCCCTTCGCATTGTCATCTATTTTTATATCCATCCTCCCGTTGGTTAATTATGTAATACAGTTGTTTAATACAAATTCAACATTTTAATATAAATCAATTAGTTATATAACTATCTTTTTTGTATATTAATCAATATGAACATGAATATTCCAATTATTTCCATGCAATCCAATTTCTTACAAATCAATTAAATATATTTACCAATAATAATAAACCAAATAATTTCCCCCATATATTCCTCCAAACCACAACTTAACCAATTAATAGTATCTCAATTATTACAATTCCCTAGTTAAATAGAGCTTTTTTTCTTTTGTGATTTAAAATCTTGGAACTCTCCTCTTTTGCCCTAAATTTCCCATTGTTTGCAGTGTTGCACTTACCTTTTTTGGTGAGGAAAAAGAAAAAGAAATCTCTCTGCCTCATTTTGTCACGTTGCAGCCTGCTTACTTTCAATTTCGCTTTTTCAGCATAGATAGGGGGAAAAAAACTTGCTCCAGGAATTTACCTCTTTGCAGCTAGCTCTTTGAAGCCCCGTGGCAAGAATTTAAAGTTTTTTTCCCCTCTAGCCACCAGCTGGGATTCCAGAGGTAGCAATAGATTGGGAGTGGGCGGGGTAAGCGAACGGCGACCGGGCGATCTAACAGAGGCAGAGGGTGAGGGTGAGTGAAGGAGTGTGGGGGGGAGCGAGAGAGGGCTTTGGCGACCCCTGTGAAATGGCCGTTCGACCCCCAAAGGGGTCGCGACCCCCAGGTTGAGAACCGCTGTTCTAAGGACAGCCGTGCATCCAGGAGGACACCCAAGCTGCAAGCCCTCTCCGCGGGGGCCAACGACTCGCCCCCAATAGTCAGAGATGGCACCAACTGACTATATTGGGACACCAGAAATCACAGCCACTCGGTCTTGGATGCGTTGAGTTTGAGCCTGTTTCTCCCCATCCAGATCCGCACGGCCTCCAGACACTGGGATATCACGTCAAGGGCATCATTGGGATGGTCCGGGGTGGAGATGTACAGCTGAGTGTCATCAGCGTACTGATGGTACTGCACCCCGAAACCACGGATGATCTCACCCAGCGGCTTCGCATAAATGTTGAACAAAAGGGGTGAGAGGACCGACCGCCGTGGCACCCCACAGAGGAATTTGTTCCTCTACTCTTGTTGAAGTCATGAGGTATTGATAAATTGTTTATAGAACCTGGACAAAAGAATGAAAAAATGAATAGAGCCATTTTTGTCTACTGATGAAGGCAGCAGGCTAAAAATAAGGAAACGGAGTCTTGCCTTAAGCATGAAAGCCAACTGGGTGATTTTGGGCCATTCTCTGTCAGCCCAATTCACTTCACAGTGTTGTTGTGGGGAAAATAGGAGGAAGGAGTATTAGCTATATTTGTTAATGTTTGCTGCCTTGAGTTATTTATAAAAAAAAAAAGCCAGCATAGAAATCTTTTAAAATGATTAGTCTTAATTACAGTTTAATGAAACAAACTAACTTTGCCAGTTAGGCTTTTTTAATATCAATGCTAAACCACAGTTGTTCAGCCATCGATTATTGAATGGATTCATATAAAATGGTTAGTAATTAATTATAGTTTAAAAATCACAGTAAATTGATTTACTGTGAAGTTGGCAAATGGGCTGTTTTCGGCCTCCGGGGTCATGGGAAAGGCCGTTTTTGCCCTCCCCAGACTCCTAAAGAGACTCTGGAGGCTGGGGACAGCAAAAAATGGGCCTTCCAGTCCCACCGGAAGTTGGCAAATGGGCCATTTCTGGCCTCTGGAGGGCCTCCAGGGGGATGGGGAAGGCCGTTTTCGCCCTCCCCAGACTCATAGAGAGGCTCTGAAGGCAGGGGACAGCAAAAAATGGGCCTTCCCCACCCCCCACCCCCCCCACCCCCTGAGGCCCTCCGGAGGCAGGAAACAGCCTGTTTACCTACTTCTGGTGGGCTCAGAAGGCCCGAAAATGAGCTGGCACGCGCTGGAGCTAAACTCGCATGGTCACTGATATGGCTATGCGTGCCACCTGTGGCACACATGCTATAGGTTCGCCATCACGGCTCTATAGGCAAAGTACAAATCCTAGTTGTTTGTCAGAGCTAAATTTGGTTGCAGTTTGGTCTGCCCTGAGATGATGCAATGAAGGAGTTTATGTTCTGAAAGGATGTTGGGCAATTCCTATTATGGCTTAATGGCTTTGTCCTGGTTTGGATCTTGAGTGAGGGCTAATCCTAACACTCTTTGTTTAGACTTTGCTTCAGGGAGTAATGGATTACTAAATCTGCATTTATAAAAGCTGCCCCAGCTCAATATCTGCTTGGGGCTCTGAGTTTCTATCTCCCTTAAGATTTTTTATTTCTCTTATAAGGGAAATATTTTATCCTGTCTTTTTTAAAATATTCCTCAAAATATTTTATTCTTCTGGGCGGGGTGGGGGGGTGGCTTCCCACAGAATCAACAAGAATTTGCTAGAATGGAAAGATATGGAGAAAAAGTGAATGCTTTTTATTCTTACCTAGTGTTTTTTCTTTTTTTAAGTAAACATTGATTACTCCGAAAGGAACAGCATTGTATACAGTTATGTATATAATATTTGAAAATACAAATGTTAAGATTAAATCCTGAACAATTTATTGCGAAGGTTACCAAGCATGTATTTCTTTTAATATATCACAAGAATCTTGAATAAATAGCAGATAATTTTTGGAAAAATCTATTTTCTTTAAAATGTTGCTGCTTTAACTACTGACAAAACAGAGCCTCCTTGTGGAAGAGCCACTAATATTGAAGAGACACACCCCTCTTTCTTTGTTTAGAAAATGTGTATTGCTGACCTCTTGATCAAGCTTTTAAAAGCTTTTTCTGAGATTGCCTCTTGGGGCTATTATCATTTTAACCAGTGTTATTGCCTCAGGGTGTTCTACAAACACTTCCCACCCCCTTCATTTTGCATTGCTTGAAAGAGTTGAATTTCTATATGTCAAGAGTTGAATTTCTATATGTCAAGATTGACAAAAGCCCTTGAGATCTCCAGATCTTCATTCTTTGTCAACCTGCTGTTTTTGACAGTGAAATTATTTTCACTTAAATTAAATCCCTCTATATATCCTAATTTTAAATGCCTGCAGTCTCCTCAGGAGAAATATTTAATTTGGTTATAGATAAAGGCTAATGCAATTATCGGTTACATTAGAAAATTACTGTATCAAAGATGCTTGGGGTCAAACCTGTGTGTATAGTTCTGGACACATTTCCAGAAGGATATTGATAAGTCAGAAGAGGGTGATAAAGGTGATGTACTTGTGGTTATGTTCTTTGAAAACAAATGGAAGGAATATGGGATATTCAATCTGAAGAAAAAGTGGAAATGTGATAATGTCACATCTGGGTTCAAAATAGGAAGGTGTGTGGGATGCATTTGCCACCTTGAGTTATTTGTAAAAATAATAAAGAGAGAAATCAAATAAATAAATCCAGCATTTTTTAGCATCAAGATGTAATGATGGGGAAAAGCAGAGCAATGGTATACATTTCTGACAAAGGTTGCATAGTCAGTCTGGAACTTGTTTTGTTTGCAGCTCTGTGCTATCAGCATCTACAATCTTTTGCATATATGCTTGAACCAATTTCTGCTTGAAGTGTTTGTAATAATTTACTTCTGATGCATGTACAGTAAATAAATCAATGCATGTTAAAAAATCACAGTATTTCAAAAGTTACAAAATCTACGCAAATAAGAACACTACCTCTTTTTTGAATAACATAAGACCCTAAAGACCCTACTTACGAGATCGCCTTCTACTACCTATAGCCTCCCACGGGCCAGTACGCTCCCACAGAGGGACTCCTCAGGGTGCCATCGGTTAAATTATGTTGACTGGCGACCCTCAGGGGGAGAGCCTTCTCTGTGGGGGCACCCGCCCTCTGGAATGAATTGCCCCAGAGATACGGATGATCCCTGACCTACGCACCTTTCGCCGTGCCCTCAAGACGTTATTGTTCCAACAAGTTGGGCTGGCCTAAACATTAATTTTAATGGGTTGTTTTAATTTTTTAATGATATCGGGGCCAAATTATTTAATATGTTTTTTAAATTGCTTTTAATTTTATATATGTGTTTGTTTTATTTCTTGGCTGTGCACCACCCTGAGTCCTTTGGGCGGTATAAAAATTAGATTAAATAAATAAATAAATAAAGATGCACATATTCCTTACTGCTTTTTTGTTACTAGCTTCAATTCTCAAGAATATTTTTGTAGCCATTTTAAAATATTAAAAAATTCTCTGTAAATTAGCATATAATGTTGCTTAAAAGTACTAAAAAGTATTGACAATCTGGCAGCATTAGAATCCTAGCTATGTTACAAATAAATCCATTTGGTTTCAATACACCTTAATATTGTTAGTACAAAAGTGCTAAAAAGTATATTTTAATACCAAAATATTCTTGAGAATTGAAGCTAGAACTGAACTAGTGTTATACCTTTATGTGGTTGTTTAACATTTTTTATTGGAAAAGTGGCTAAAATCTCGCCTGCATGGCAAGGAAGTTCTTTGAAGGAAGTCCTTCACATCTGGAGAGCAGCAGAGTAAAGAAGCTGCTTCAGAATGTATGGCAATTGTAAGAGAAAAAATTATTGGGTCCTTTTTTTTTCTAAGGTTCCCTGCATCATGTCTCCTTGAAGAAAAATTAAAAAAAAATGCTTGCGATTGTAGTGGTTGTAGTGGTTGTCTTCAGAACAAATGTTTTTAATTTGAAATGAAATTTAAATCCTTCCATATCTGTTTTACCTTTAGGAAAGGTGGTTTATCACTGAAAACAATGTTGATAAGTTTGTCAGTCACCCAGGGATGTGCTGCTCCAGTCAATCGGAGAAGGAACACAAGCCATTAATTGAAGTATTGGGTGTCTCTGAGAGCAAAAGCCAGATCAGATTAAAGGTAAATGGTTATTCAGCATATGTCTATTATCTGGTTCTGAAACTGAGGGGATTTATCACTATGGTTACTCTCACCAGTCCCGCTTAATGTTTTTGAGGGCTTATTCTTTGTATGATAAACAGTGATTTGGAAAGTAGAATACTGTACAGTATGCGTTGTTCAGAAATAAAGCACCTAGGGTTGTGCAGCAGCACCTTGGATTAAATTGGTAAAAAATGTTTCAGAACACATAGCAGCTATCACCAACTTCTTTTCTTGGCATTATGTGGCTACCCTACACAGTTGTTGCGCACGCCTAAGAAAAAGTGAGTTTGGTTTAGGAAGAGTCAATTGATACTATGTACATATCCCTGCGCACTCAGAATGTTGCACAGGCCTAATAAGAATTGATTGACCATCTTCCTCTTCTCTGCTAAATTAAACTCATTACATCTCCCCAAACAAGAATGCATATGCTATGTACTGTATAGATTTTAGTTTGTGACAGGATATATGTATAAATTCTGTAGATAGATAAGATTTTGAAGAAAACCGTAAGGTGAATAATAATAGAACATTGATGTGAGATTTATTTGTAGAGTAGAATTCAGGATGCTACCCTGTTTCTCCCAAAATAAGTCATCCCCTGATAATAAGCCCAATTGGGCTTTTGAGCACATGGCAATAAGGCCAAGCGTTTATTTCAGGGTTCAAAAAAATAGAAGACAGGATCTTATTTTCAGGGAAACACAGTAATAAAAAGATATGGTTACTGGGAATGATTATTTAAGAGTTCCTTCTAAATTATGATTAATTACTTGAGTATCAAGATACCTCAAAATAGTTATACTGTATGTATTCTCTTGCTAGATTTTTTCTAGGTCGGCCACCTATTACCTTGAACATGTGCACAGGTTTCTCAGGCTTTGTTTGTAGAGCCTATTACTCTGAAAAACAATTTCTATAATGTAAATTAATATTCAAATTGTAAATGAAATAGTGAAAGAAAGCCAGCAAGAACTATTGAATAGACATATAGTTTTCTATCTGAAATATACATTGAATTTTGTATGATACTAAACTATATTTGCAGGTGTTGTTTAGATTCTCCTTCTGTTAGTCAGTTTTTATCTTAAATCAGATTGGGAAAATCCAGGCTGCATTTTGGACTTTGCTCCTTGCCTGAGACTGGTGTAGAACAATCTACACTGCAGTAAGCAAAAAAATTGTAAGGAGAGCAAACAACTGCATTTGAATCCTAGTTCTGCTTTTTTTCTTTTATAAGAATGCTTCAGATTCTGCTATTATATATTATAGTTTCACAACTATTATATTTTCTTTTTCTTCAAACATTTACAAATTATACTGCCTTTATATCTTGCCAGCTTAAAGTCAATTATATCAAAAATTCTAGCTCTGATTGTACTAGGGTGCAATTATCTAGTCAGATAATTACATGAGGCCCATTGCTTGGTGACATATTGTTTAAGATGCACTACTTTATTTGCCCATAAAAGTGAAATAAAATCTGAAATGTTGGGGGTGCCTGATGGTTCAGTGGCTAAGCCGCCAAGCTTGTCAGCTGGATAGCTGACAGTCTACATCAGGGGTGTCAAACTCAATTTCATTGAGGGCCGCATCAGGGCTGTGGTTGATCTCAGGGGCCGGACAGGCAGGGCCAACTGGTGGGCATGGTCAACTAGGTGGGCGTGGCCAGCTTGATGCCACTCTCCAAACTGCTGGCATGTTTCCTCTTCGCACTGGGTAGACCAGGCCGAAGCCACGCTGGCCTGATATTTCCCCTCTTTGCACTGGGTAGACCGGGTCGAAGCCACGCTGGCCTGATATTTCCCCTCTTTGCACTGGGTAGACCAGGTCGAAGCCACGCTGGCCCAATGTTTCCCCTCTTTGCACTGGGTAGACCGGGTCGAAGCCACGCTGGCCCAATGTTTCCTCTTCACATTGGGTAGACTAGGCCGAAGTGACACGGGCCAGCCCCTTACATTTTCCAGGATGGCCCTGTATGCCAGATCCGATCACATCACGTGCTGGATCGGCCTGCGGGCCTTTTGTTTGACACCCCTGGCCTAGATTAACGTGGTGAGTTCTCGTTACTTACCCTAGCTCCTGTCTACCTAGCAGTTCGAAAATATGCAAATGTGAGTAGCAGTAGCAATAGCAATAGTACTTAGACTTATATACCACTTCACAGTGCTTTACAGCCCTCTCTAAATGGCTTATAGTCAGCATATTGCCCCCAACAATCTGGGTCCTCATTTTACCAACCTCAGAAGGATGGAAGGCTGTGTCAACCTTGAGCCGCTTAGAATTGAACTACTGGAGTGAACAGTGAATTAGTCCTGTGGTCTAACCACTGCGCCACCATGACTCTAGAATAGATAAATAGGTACCACTTTGGTGGGAAGATAACAGCATTCTGTGCACCTTTGGCATATAGTCATGCTGTCTATACAGAAAATGTGGAAAATGTCTTCGGACAACCCTGAGCACTAACCCCCTAGAGTTGGACATGACTGGACAGGGGAAACCTTTACCTTTATCTAAGTCTGAAATATTTCAAGCAGTATGACAACTTGATTTGTCTGATAAGAATTTAAATGTAGCCCTGAAGGATGCTAGCAAATAATAATAATTGGAGGCTTATGAACATTGTTGAGTAAGAATAATTAGTTTACTTCTAGGTAAATAGGATTTTGAGAATTTAGAAGCATATTTGTCCATCTTTCCCTTCCCAATTGTCCTCCTCACAAGCATCTGAAGCATATCAAATTTCTCATTGAGCTAGGCTATCAATATAGCCATTTAATAATTAACAAAGATCCAAATGGCACATTAGAGGCTGAAAGTCCAAGCAGATCAACTAATTCTTCAACTGGAATCATCACATTTCTCCAGGAACATATGTTCATATGGTACTGAGGCATTGAATAGGCAGAAGACATTTTGTATACATTAATCATGATTCTTTTTTTGCTAAATACATACCAACCACCTGTCTGATATAATGCAACATTGCTTCTAAGCAAGCCCCCATTGCTTTGGTAGTTATAGTCTGCTGTCAGGGTTAGGAAACACTCCAACTATGTTTACAGGAAGTATAACAAAAAGATAGTAACACAGATGTATGTGTGATAAGACCAGGCAATGAGGAAATGCAAGTTGTTCTGGTTTGGTTAATGAGCTTGTTTCTTAGGTTGAAACAGTGAAATGTTTTCTCTCTTCCTCTCAGCAGATAGAGAATGGTAGCCTCGAACTTGGCAGAAGAGAAAAAAGAGAGGGCAGTGAACAAGAACAAGAAGATGGCAAACTTTTAACAGATGAAGAAAATTCCTCTGAACAAACCAAGAGTGTTTCAGGTTCATTTGTAGCTATGCAGACAATGGGGCAAGTTGGCAAGGGATCAAGCTGTTGTATGGAGCTTGACCCTGGTGATCCCAGTGGGAGGATTTTGGGGAAGTTGCAGATAAATAAATTACATGAGTCAGGACCTACTTTTGCAACAAGCAAAAGAGCCACGTCCTCAGTGCAAGCTGAGCTCCAGGAGGGAGAGGAAGTGAATGAACATAAAAAGTCCTCACAGAACAAAGAGTTGAACAGGTTAGCTCCCACTGTGTTAAAGGAAACTAACATGCAAGATGGTAGCGTGGAGTATACAAGCTGTCACAGAACACAGTGTGCAGCCACCTTTGAAAATGCTTTGCTGTATGAACTGGATTAAATCAGTTTCATAAGACTCTTACCTGAGTCTTCAGCTACCTCAAATTCTGCACTTACTGTAAAGTATACAAAAAGTCAAAACTATACAGAAATTGAAATTCAATTGATGGAAGAAAAAAGGAACAGAAACTGCTTGTTTCTTAATTTAGTTCTAAGATTCGGATGTGACCAATTTGTTACTGAATTTCAAAAAGAAATGGGCAGTTCATTGAAGCTAAACAGATTTCTCAGGCAAATCCTGATCCGAATTAGATGGCACAAGTTAGGAAAGCATGCAGAATGTGCAAAAAATCTGCAAACACCTTGACTTATAAGTAAACTGTAAACATGTTTTGCTTAATATCCCATTCTTCTGTTTTCTCCAGTTTTCAGCCAAATGGCAAATAATAAGCCAGTAAACGTTCTCCAAAACTAGATGACATTTTACACACAGCCTTTGCTGTTAGATTGCTTTCAACTGTGTATTTACACAGCTTGAGTGTTCTCATGCTAACTAGCATCCTACAGGTAGGGAAGAGAATAAAGATTATTAACAATTCATTACTAATTAATTGCTAAATTTTTCAGTCTTTTGGCAGCCCTTATAATGTCTCAGTCACATTGGGGAAATTCTTCAAGTGGTATGAAAAAGTGGTAATTGTAAAATGAAATCATTGAAACCAAATGGATTTATTTGTAACATGGCTAGGATTCTAATGCTGCCGGATTGTCAATTTCATTTACTTAAATTTTCAAAGAATTTAAAAGCTTAATTTAAAGACATTTTCTAAGCATTGTCCTATTTTGTAAACCAGTGGCAGGTTCAGTCTGTTTTTGTTATGTGTAAGTCATGTAAGTGTAAGTAATGTCATTAAATAATCATGGAAAGACTTACCTATGCAAACAATAAGGTAGGTACCTCCATAAAAATATATTCTTAGATACTACTGTATGTATTTGAAATTGTTATCCTTTTGAATATGCAGATCACAACATTAAAACTGTCTTATTGAAATCCAGTTAAACTATCATTATATCCAAAACTACACAGTACACAATAACAGAGAACTGTTCTAAATGTCAACTTAATTAAATTTCCTTGCTTAAGCCAACTTCTAATTATGCCCCAGAATTATCCATTAGGTGGAAAATGGCCTTTGGTGCTGTTGATAATTTACTGGAAATTAGCAAGCGACAGCGCACAGAGCAAACAGTACAAAGTCAAGATTAAAGTTTCCATGAAGTAAATGAACTTTCATCAGTGACATGTAGTTCCTAGTTATGCTTAGTTTTAACTGGATTGTTCCATTTTGCAGATATTACAAACCAGATATTACAAACCAGAAATTTTAACAAAACTCACTTCTAAATAAGAAGTGATTTAAAAGTTTGCAGTCTTTCATCTATTTATCTTAAAAGTAGTTTGTAGTCTTAAAAGTTCTGTCTGCATATTCAAATGAAACTGTCTGCATATTCAGATGAAACTGTAGTAAGAGATTTTGTAAAATCTAATAAATCCTTCCTTTTGTAATCCTAAAAAAATCTTTATTTCAGAAAGGCAAAAAAACAAGATACGGAAGGCTGTTATAGTTTTTCTGTTAATTCCTCCTAGTTTAATCACTTTTAAAATATAATTTATCAAAAATATATTTTAAAGACTAAACTAGTTTGTCCCAGTTATTTCTGTTATCTGTTTGGACAAGTAATAAATTTTGGATTTTCTTTTCTTAAAAACTAAAGATGTATTTTAGGACATTTGTTGGCATAATGAACTTTTATGTGGGTTGCCTAGAAGAAATTTGAGACAAATTCTATTGTAGAGCTGAGCATATAGTTTAATTAAATTGTGACCGTTTCCAAGCAAGGTTTTTTAGGGTATTAAGCCTAGAATGTTCTAGTTATTTTTCTAACATTCAGATTCTGTATTCAATGCTCTAAAATTATATTAGGCTGCCAAATCTAAAAATTAGACTACTTAAATAGGAAGTAAATAATATATTTTTATAAAGAGCTGTTTACATGTTATTTTTAGCATTGCATTATGATAAGATTTCTGTATTGAAAATTTTAATTTGTGATATTTAATTCAAATAAAATGGATCCTATCAGACCATTGAAACTTGTATTACAAAAACATGATTTTTTTATTTTGGCAAAATTAAAAAAGCTGCATAATTCTACATTAAAAGAAATCAATTTCATTTTTCTCTTATAAGCACATAGAAAATAAGATAATGCTTTTTGCAGATATTAAGGTATCAAATTTCAAGCAAGCCGGGTAAAAGGTTATAGAAATGGAATACTGAATGAGCAGAGGATCATACTGTAAAGAAGGAAAAAAAAAAAAAGGGGGGGGGAGTAAGTTACAAAACAAACTTAAAAGCTAACTTTTGAAAACTCATGGACATTGAATAGCGAAGGACTGACAAGCCCCCCCCCAGATACAATTGTATCTATAATATTTATCTTTGTTAAAAACAAGTTTGAAGATGTTGGGAATATCTTATAAAAGGGACTAGATCAGTTGTAAAAAAACCCTCTTATTTCCAGTAAACAAGTAGACATTTATAGTTTTTATTTTGAGCATTGCTCCACATAATTATTCAGTGTCCAAAATTACCAAATGACATCGTCTGCAACCATTGCTGTCCATATTAAACTATACGCAAATTCCAAGTATTTTATGATTGTGTATTTAAAAGACTAGTCAGTCCAACAGAGACAAAGACTCAATGTTCCTTCTTTCACTGTAATCTTCGGTAACTTTTACAGAGTTCGTGGTCCCGAATATCACCCCAACCCCCGTTTTTCACATGGGGGCTCAAAGGGGTCATTGAGTACCGCTTGCTAATAGTTACGGTTTCAGGAAATAAGTATTGTTGATTGCTACTTAACAGCGAGTCAATTTTGGCACTCTGAACAGAGGGTTGGCAAGATTTTTTGTGGTGCATGCCACAGTCACCGGTGTGGAAGATTCGGGGGATTTCCGGAACCAGCACCTTCCAGAAATGAGGAAGGCATCCTACAGTCAAATGCTGCAGAGTCCAGTCCCAATTATAGTCATCATAGGTGCAGAAGGCATCAGTGCAGGCAATCAGTTGTTGGTATGTGTCCCTAGCAAACACCATGCCCATGTTGTGCTCTGTGGACTTCCAGGTCTTCAATTCCACCTTGTCAGCCCGGCCAGCAAAGCTGCCACGCAGAGTGGCGTAAGTGCCCAAGGACAGCAACTGGCACTCAGGGCATTCACGCTGTCTCAGGGCCCAGAGGCGTTGCAGGACATGGTAGAAGTCAGGTGCCAGGTAGTGGTCCTCCTCCAAGAAGACCACCAAGCCTGGGTGTTCTCGCAGAGCCCGCACCCTCTCCCACACAAAGTGAAGCTTCCACCACCAGTGGTGTTTGGTTTGGGTGAAAGTAGACTCACGGTAATGGCCAAAGGCATCGGGGTAGTGAGCGTTGAGGCAGCCCGTGCGCAGCGCTGCCGCTTGGCCCACGTCGCGTGGACAATCGCGTGGGTCCGTGCCTGGGAATTCGCCCGGATAGAGCTGCAAGCTGAACGGGAAGAAAATCTGCAGCACCGCGCAGAAGTCCACGGAAGCGGCCAGCGCATTCAACTCGGCGGACCACACGTCGTGGCTAAGCACGAGGAGCACTTTGTCCACGCCTGGCGCGCGTCGCAGCGAGTCCAACAGGATCCGGAGGTGCTCGGCGCGCTCATGCACCTGCACCACCAGCGCCACGGCTACCTCTCCGGGGCTCCCGCCAGGCCGCCAGCGCGCCTCGTTGCGAACCGGCTGGTCGAAGTTGAGTCGGTAGACCAGAGACCGGTAGTGCAGGGTGCGATTCGATCCTGCCGGCAACTCTTCCCGCGATATCGAAGAATTGGAGTGCCGCCCGTTATTAACTGGAAGGCTGCTGCTGGTAACCGCCGGTGGCAACGGTCGATCTCCCGGGAGCGGCGGCGGCGGAGGAGACGCGGCTTCTTCTCGTTTGCTGCTACTGCTGCTGCTGCTGCCGGCCACACCGCCGCCGCCGCCGCCGCCGGCCTCGCTTGTCCCTCCCCAAAGCACTAAGGCACAGGCGGCGGCGCCCAAGACCAGCAGCAGCGCCACCACTTTGCGCTTGTAGATGCGGAGTCTCATGGTCCGGGAGGTTTCCGGTTCTCCTGCGCCTTCCTCGTTCCTCACTTGCGGTGGCTTCGAGCCGGGCCTTGCGCGGCCCCCTGCCCCTTGGCGCGCATCAGCGGAACAACCGAGCGCTCCAGGGTTCGTGCTCGGGCCGCCGCCGCCGTGCGCGCATCCTCTCCCTCCTTTTCTTGGCCGAAGACGAAAGAGGCGGCGCGGCCGGATGAAGAGCGAGCGAGCGAAGGAAGGAAGGAAGGAGGGACCCGAGCGGCTCCGCCCCGGACGCACCAGCCGGCCACGCTACCTCCGTCGGGCCTGCAGCAACCCCAGGACCTCCCTCTCCAGGCGCGGCTTCCGGATCCGGACTACCCGCTTCGTTCGGTGGAGAGGCCGTGATCTGGGACGAACGGTTTCTGTCTCGCTAGCTAGAGGCTCTCTTGGAAAAAGGAGTCGCTTCGCACTGATGGTCCCGAAATGAATCTGATTGATAGGAGGCAAAAAGAGGCAGATATTCCGCTGTCCAAATTTTCTGGCCTTTTAAATAACTTATTGAAGCAACAGAAGAGAATATTTGGATTGAACTGTGGAGTTTTCTGACCTTGGTTATTTTCTCGTGGGCTGTTGCCTAGTTGGGCAATGAAACCGCTGCAAAAAAAGAACAACCAAGCTCAGAGATCACCAAGTATCCCCAAACTTTCGTTGTTTCCGTAGACCAGGGGTCACCTTAAACACTCAAAAGAGCCATTTGGACCTGTTTGGATCACAGAAAAGAAAACACCAGGAGCCACAAAATCCTTCCCTTGCCTATTTCTTGAGCGGCCACAAAACAACCATATATAGTTGAATTAAATGTTCGGTTTTCTTCTTAAACGTTTTTCTTGGCTGTATCCATGGTTGGCCTACCAGGGTTGAAAAGCTCAATAAATTGCGTGCCGGCGGGTGTCACACATTGACAGTTGTGACGCATATTTTGAGTGAAGGAGACGCAGCAGAGGGGTGAAAGAGCCACATGGGGCTCCAGAGCCGCAGGTTGCTGACCCCTGCCGTAGACAATGGGCAATTTATTCTCTCCAGTCAGGTTTTCTAACTATCCTAACTTGTTGGCCATATGGTAGGTGTATAGATCACACCTGAAAAACCAGATTAGGAACAGATCATCCCAAAAGTTGACAATGACTTGATCAATTAATCGCGTGTACAGTATATAAATGTGCTTTGGTCCAACAAAGATGGAGAACTTCTCATTTCTTACCTGCCCCCTTCTTGAAAAGCAGTCACTCCCTCACAATTCATCTCTCTTTCCTTGTGAGCTCATCTTTACCCCAAAGCATAACAATGGTGTTTTACATAAGCTATATCCATGTTTTTAGTATAGATTATGTTTGTGAGGTGAAATGTGCTGAGAGACCCTGGCTCAAAGTCATCCAGCTAGTTTTTCTTGCCTAAGGTGGGACTAGAAATCAGTTTTCTGGTTTCTAGATTTTTAAATTGTTAGAAGGAAAATCCATCTGGTTCAGTTTCAAGCTGGGAGAAAGATGCTGGAAATAAAATGGAGCCTGGAGGCTGATTGGAAAGAAAAGTCCATTTATTGATGAACAGAACCTTAAGGGTTTGTGGTTCTGGTGCAGCTGACCAAATGGAGTTTAGAAAGGGTGGGTTTTTTATACCTTCTGGATTCCTATGGGGGTCATGTAGGGATCATAGCTGGCTCTATAGGCAAAAGAGGAAATGCAAATCCTAGGTGTTTGAGCTAATTTTGTCAATCTTTTGTTTGTTGCTTATCTGAGTTTGTCTTGACAGTTTTTCTGAATGGATTACCAAATCTGCATTTCTAAAAGCTGGTCTCCTCAGTTTCTGCTTGGGGCAGGGAAACGGCTGGTTTCTGCCTCCCTTAAGATTTTTTCATTTCTCCTTTAGGGGAAATATTTTATCCTGCTGTTGGAAGTTAAAACCCTCCCCTTTCCTAGAAAAATGAAATATTTTAGGATATACTAAAAAGGCAGAATATTTCCCCTAAAAGAGAAGCAGAAACTCATTCCCTTTGCCAATGGGCCATTAAGGCCTCAGCATCCCATTTGCAACACAAAGGATCCATCTAGCAACAGAAACTCACCACATGGCACCTGGGAAGATTATATCAGACAGCAAGGTTAGCTAAGACCCCCAACCCCTGGGAGTCTGACAACAAATCAGGATACTCTTCCTGTGCCCCAGGAAGTTCAAATCTCAGAGAGGGGCATAAAACCAAGGCACACCCACCATCTTGGCCCCTTTTCTGCTCAGGAACCCAGGCCATGTGATTCTGTTCAGGAACTCAGGAAATAATAATAATAATAATATCTCAAGACATTTGATCCTGTTCATCAATAAATCTTTCCAAGCAACTTCCATGGATCCAGTGTCTTTTTCCCCACTTGGAACTGAACCCAGATGGACATTTCTTCCAACAAATTTGCCTTTTCAAATATTTCTCAAAATATTTCATTCTTTGGGGGGAGGTTTCCCACAAAAGTATTAAAATTAAGTTTTATTTCTTGTAATAACAAGAGAAATTCTGTATTTTTCTCTGAGACTGGAAAAATATTTCTAGATTCATGGTGTAGTTAAAGCACCATGTTTTATTCTAAGCACAATTTCCATCTGACCTGGTAATAAATCTTGTCATGCTGATTTTAAAATCTCAACTGATGTCTGAAAATTATTGTCCACAATGTTATAAAAACACTATAAACTGTATTTTGTTGTCAATAAATTATTGTATACAAAGTGTAATATGTGAACTGATCTTTACAGTAAACAACTTTTAAAATACCATTCTGAATCAAAATGTTTGTAAATATGATTGGTTACATTGGTGTGACAAACTTTCCTTTGATAGGCATGTACAGATTGCACAAAGTGTGCATTTATTTTTTAAAATGAATACCAAATACTGTAATGAGTTCAGCACTTCCCATTTTCAAAGAATGGTTTATAAATTTAAGAATTTTTCAAGTGATTGCAAATTCTGCATTCAAAACACTGCATGTTATACAGCATCTCTGAAAATACATTCTTACCCAGAAAAAATTACTAAAGATTTTATAAAAATAATGCTAAAATAAGAGCAGAAAAGGAATTTTTCCCAGTTGAGAGGATGTGAGCTCCAGCTATTCCATTCACAGCATTAAACAGAAGTTAGGAAGGAACTTGCACCTGGCATCAGGGATAATATCTAACACTTTAAAGCAGGGGTCTTCAAACTTGACAGCTTTAAGACTTGTGAACTTCAACTCCCAGAATTCCTCCTCGTGTTAGCTCAGGAATTCTGGGAGTTGAAGTCCACAAGTCTTAAATTTGCCAAGTTTGAAGACCCTAGTGTTGAAACACTTTATGCAATCTTCAGATAATAAAAAAGGAGATGGTTTACAGATGAGAAGCCTTGTTCCATCAGATTATATTTTCCTTTTCTTCCAATACAAAACAGAAGTTAGCATTTGCTGAATAAAACTTCTCAGATTATAATCTGATCACCTCACACTTTGCAAATGTCTATCCAGAAACTGGGAATAGCAGGTGAGAGAGCAGAAATAGCAAAGAATGGGGGCCTCTGTGCCTCCCATATTATCCACAAGAACAACTGTGTGTGCCACACTATGTAGATTCATAGTCACTGTTGTTTGAATGAAGCAGGTCACGCAAGCCCGTCCACATTGACAAGTTTTTGACATCTCAAGATCAACACAAAGGTGATAAGGAAGAATGTGGCAGTCATATGGGACCCTACAAAAGAAAAAATGGCATTCATATTAGATTTATTTCCCTAAAGTAAAGTTCCCTAAAGCTTCCCCATCACCCTTCTCATGATTCTTCTTGCCAAATGTCCAATTAGGAAATTGGGAAAATGATTTTTTAAAAATAATTTAAACTAGAGCCTGTCCCTTTTACCTGTAATTGATGGTTGCTCTTGCAGAGTATTCTAGTAAACTCAGTGGTATTTTTAAGTGTATATCAGGAACAAGTGGTTTCGGCTGCTCAAAAGGATTGCCAAATAAATCCAGGCTCTCAAGTGAGAGTTTAGCAAATTCACTGGGCAAAAATGGGAGTTTATTACGAGCCACAGATAAGAAGCGGAGATGCGACAGTTGACCAATCTTGAATGGCAATCTAATCAGATTATTATCATCTAACTTTAAATGTATGAGTTTTTGCAAGTAGCAAAACTGTGCAGGCAGCGCTTTGATTTTATTCTGGCTGAGATCCAGAGATTGAAGTGATTTTTTGAGAGTGGAGTTACACAGAGCCACATTGAATGACTCCAAGTGATTGTCCTGTAGATTGAGCTCCTGAAGGCAAACAAGGTCCCCAATAGTTGCTGGAAGCTTTTTAATACTATTGTGGCTCAAGTCCAGTTTCCGAAGACTTCTCAGGCAAAGCATACGCATATCTATACGAGCTAATTTGCAATAGGAGGCTTGGAGATACTCCAGAGAGTATGGGAAATTCCGAGTTAAAGGATAATCCTTCTTTGATGTTATGGTCATCTTGGTTTTTGGTTTTTCAACTTCAGAGGCCTTTGGTGATACCAACTTAGAAAGTGGTAAAGTTTCCTCTTTGGTGCCTTGATGAGCCAATTTCACTGCATAAAGGAAAGTCCTCAGCTCACTGACACTTGCCTGGAAAGAAAATGGTGCACAAAGATAAACAACATGTATAATTCACTTGGGTTTAAAGGCTGTAAAAAGTTACAGCCTTTAATCTGGTCATTACTTTCAAACAGACATATAGATATGCACTATAGATTAGAAGTTCAAAAGCTGCCAACTAATTTCTTAAATTTGTAATGTCAGAAAATTCATTAGTGAAGTTTTTTTCCCTCCAAACTACTGTATATTAACTTCAACTGTGATTATTCTACCTTAAAATGTTTGAACATCCCTCCTCCTCATTCCTCATTCTTCACCTGTCCCTCCAATTCAAATGGAACTGCCAAGATACCTCCCTTTAAGTTTTCTTTAATTTTAAAGGCAAAAATTATGTGACTTAGTCTACTTGCTTCTAGAGCTGATTTCATACCTTGCTAAGACAAATATCCACAGCTGGTTCTTTTAGCCGTACGGTTGCTTTTCCTTCATCCACGAACTTAGTAAAAAGCTGATCTATGTTTTCTTTCAACTGTTTTTAAAGAAAAAAATGGTAGAACCATGAACAAGCAACCTATGCTGAATTTAAAGACTGTGTCTTCAGAGGACCAGATGTTGAGACAAGAAAAGAGAACAGTTTCATAATGCTCTTCATTATTCAAATGATTTTTCAACTGTATAGCCAAATAAATCACCAGCCTGATTCAGGTAAGACTAAAGAAAAGAATGCAATATCGGCGGGAGTCTGATACAATGCAGAATCCCCACCTTAAATATTTTCAAAATCCTATAATATCAAATATTAAAAATGTTAGTAATCTTATATCTTATTTGTATTTAACCTAGAGTTTTCAAACTCTGTTTGTCAGAACCCTAGATTTCAGAGAAGCTTGATGGTTCTGTGAGAGATTAAGGGCAAAAATATCTTTAAAAATTCACCTAAACATCCACAGAAGCCTATAGCAATTTTCCTATGGAGAAGTAATCACATCCCAATCATTGATTTACTTGTTTAAAACATTAACATCCAAGGTGGATAAAAATCAATGATTTTAATTTTTTTTATTTTTATCAAATTTATTTTCATAAAATGGTTTTGGAATAAAAATCTACCTAAGAATAGTTTTCTATTTAAGATACATTAATAATTTAGTTTATTCAGCATGAAATGGAGCTTAGTTGTGTAGCATGAGGCTATATATTCTGCAATATTGGGAGTCGGTGAGTCAACAGCAGGTCAGAAGAGGAGCCGCTGCTGGTCAGAGATGACAGTTGCTCTTTAAAAATTATGATTTAAATCAGCGGTTCTCAACCTGGGGGTCGCGACCCCTTTGGGGGTCGAACGGCCATTTCACAGGGGTCGCCAAAGCCCTCTCTCGCCCCCCCCCATGCCTTCACTCACCCTCACCCTCTGCCGGATCACTGTTCGCTTACCCCACCCACTCCCAATCTATTGCTGCCTCCTGAGTCCCAGCTGATGGCTAGAGGGAAAAAAACTGTTTAAATTCTTGCCGCGGGGCTTCAAAGGACCGCCCTAAAGCTGATCAGTGTTAAAAGAAAACAAATGAGTAGACCGGTGCCTGCAAAAATAGAAAAAACAGCCCCTTTCAGCTTCCGCATAGGTTAATTACCACATGTTGATTAGATCGGCTTCCCGACTCTAGCTGATTTGCTCTCAGCTGTTTTGTGCAGGGGTCTGTTCTCTGTTGCTAGCTGCAAAGAGAGCTGGAGCAGATTTTTTTCGCCCTAGCTATGCTGAAAAAACGAAACAAAGTAAAGCAGGGTCTTTGCTGCAACGTGACAAAATGAGGCAGAGAGAGATTTCTTTTTCTTTTTCCTTACCAAAAAAGGTAGGAAAAAATGGGAAAACAATTTCCCATTGTTTGCAAAACTGCAAACAATGGGAAATTTAGGGCAAAAGAGGAGGTTCAAACACAAAAGAAAAAAGCTCAATTTAACTAGGGAACTGTAATAATTGAAATACTATTAATTGTATATTGTATTGAAAGCAGAAATGGTTAAATTGTGGTTCGGAGGAATATATGGGGGAAATTATTTGGTTTATTATTATTGGTAAATATAATTAATTGATTTGTAAGAAATTGGATTGCATGGAAATAATTGGAATATTCATGTTCAAATTGATTAATATACAAAAAAGATAGTTATATAACTAATTGATTTATATTAAAATGTTGAATTTGTATTAAACAACTGTATTACATAATTACATAATTAACCAATGTGAGGATGGATATAAAAATAGATGACAATGGGAAGGGGTGTAATACAGAAGGGAAAAATTGAATTTGATTAAGATAAGAGATGAGGATGAAGGGTAATATTGATTTTTTAAAAAAATAGATGAGGAATAAATATGGCAAAAAGGAAATATAGAAATTGTAAATTTAATTGAAATGACTAAATGTTTAAATTTGTGAACCGGCCAAATACTCTGTTCAAAGAAAATACATTGTATGTTTGTATGTGTGTTTCTAATTACTGCTATTTATTCATATTTGTTCTCTTTTATTCTTTAAAGTTTAACAATTCATTCTTTATCTTAATATCTTTATATTTGTTTGGGGTTGGCTTTCTTCCCTTTCATCTTTTTTATTGTACAGCAATCTTTCTCCTCAAACCTACCACCTCTCTCTTTTCTTTCCTTCTTCTTCTCTTCCCCCCGTCTTCTTCTCCTCCCTACTTCCTCTTCCTTTCTCCTCCTCCTCCTCTCTTCCTCCCTCTTACCCTCACTCCTACTCTAATTTCCCTTCCCTTCCTTCATCCCTCTCTATTGCTGTATCCTTTTGTGCATATGGACTACTCAGAGGGCTGAAAAAGTTATTTTTGACTGGTCCTCGCACTTTTGACCAGTCCTTGAACTTACGACTGTCCTCACATTTTATGTTTTTGCCCTATCTTGTCACCATGGTGAAGAGAAGCAGTTGTGAAATGAGTGACATGGCTGTTACGAATGCTGCACGGGCATAAATGAGGATGGTCATAAGTGTGAGGACCAGTCAAAAGTGCGAGGACCTGTCAGAAATGACTTTTTTCAGCCCTCTGATTAGTCCCTATACACATAGCCATGGCCACCTGGTCACATGACCAGCTAGCCACGCCCACCCAGTCCATGACCTCCAAGCCATGCCCACAAAATAAGCCACACCCACAGAACCGGTAGGGAAAAAATTTAGAACCCACCCCTGGTTGGGGGTCACCACAACATGAGGAACTGTATTAAAGGGTTGCGGCATTAGGAAGGTTGAGAACCACTGATTTAAATCAAGTTGATTTAAATCAAGCCTATTTACTAGTGATTTAAATCGACTTGATTTAAATCAAATCCACCCTGCTAACAGCTCATTTTTGTTCTGTTTAGATCAGTGGTTCTCAACCTGTGGGTTGGGACCCCTTTGGGGGTCGAATGACCCTTTCACAGGGGTCACCTAAGACCATCGGAAAACACATATTTTCAATGGTTTTAGGAATAATTTTGTGGTTGGGGGTCACCACAACATGAGGAACTGTATTAAAGGGTCGCAGCATTAGGAAGGTTGAGAACCACTGGTTTAGATCATGATCATCATCTCCAAGCTCTTGCTTTCATTGTTGCTTAGTGTATAAACTTTTAAGGATTATCTGCTTTTGTAGGAAGTATACGGTACTCTCCAATAGGACATATTCTAGGTATTTTTGCTAAACAGTGTTGGCTCCTGGAGCCCAGGAAGAGAGCTTTTTCTGCTGTGATATCTGCTTTGTCAAACATTATTCCAACTGAGATTAGGTTAGTTCTTATCTTTGCCTTTTGCAAGACCTTTAAAACATTGTCTTTGTTTCTGAGCCTGGGGCCCTGGAAGAGTGATAAAGCCCACCAAAGACCTTTGGCTTTGCTGATGGTTGGATGCCCAGCTGCTATGTTTTTATTTTATATTATGCATTTTATTTCCAGGCTGTGACTCTAATAAAATGCTGTTCTATTCTACATATTTCTTTTACCTTGTTTTTACAACTGTTTATTGTAAAACCAGGGTCATGTTGTGTGACGGGTGGCTATATAAATCGAATAAATTAATGAAGATGCTGGCTTAGAAACCAGTAAACTGAGGTCTGGTCCCACTTTAAGCATTAAAAATAGCCTGGGTAACTTTGGGCCAGTCACTCTCTCATAGGATAGGATAGGATAGGATGGGATGGGATGGGATGGAATGGAGGAATGGAATGGAATGGGATAGAGGAGAGGAGTGGAGAGGAGAGGAGAGAAGAGAATTTTTTATTGGCCAAATGTGATTGGACACACAAGGAATTTGTCTTGGTGCATATGCTCTCAGTGTACAAAAAGGAAAAGATACCTTCATCAAGAATCATAAGGTACAACACTTATTGATAGTCATAGGATACAAATAAGCAATCAGGAAACAATCAATAATATAAATCGTAAGGATACGAGCAACGAAGTTACAGTCATACAGTCCAACTCACACAGCCCAACTCATCTCCCAGGGTTGCTGTTATGGTAGAAAAGGGAAGAGGGAGTGTTGCTATGTTCTTGAACTGTACATATTTAAAAAAAAGATGGGACAAAAATGATAGATAGATAGATAGATAGATAGATAGATAGATAGATAGATAGATAGATAGATAGATAGATAGATTAGATAGACAGATGCAAGTAGCAGCTGAACAAGCTATCAGCAAGAAAAGATTTTGAATTATTGCTATCATTTCTTAAGAGGGATCAAACTCAAACAAAATACCGACCGGCGTTAAATGGACAGTGCAGACTTCCGATTAGGCATGGAGGACCCAAGACCGAGGAAAGGAGCAAGGGACAGCGACCCACCCCCTTCCCTCTCCGCGGTTCCTCACCTGGTATTTGGCTCCAGGGCGGTGGCGGGCAGTGCTGACCAGAAGGCAGACGCCTCCGTCTCCTCCGGTTGGCTTCCCCAGGGCGAGCAGAGCCCTGGCAGCTCGTCCCGGGGCCCGCATCCCCGCTGAGGGCAGCAGGCGACTCACCACCACCACGTCGCACGGGAGGCGCATATCCGACGAGCTCCGCCACAAACTCCCCACCAACGCTTTCAAAACAGACCGGCTGAGAGGTAGGCGCTTCCCGCCACCTGCGCGCGCAACCCTCTGAGGCTGACGAGGAGGAGGAGGAGGCGGGGCCTTTCTTCCATCTCTTCCACGCTTGCGCGGAACTTGAGCCAATCTGCTGACTTGATGGCGCGTCTCTGTGCCCGATTTCTTTCAGCGTCCGCGCCAATGCGTTCTGCATGCGAGTCCCGCTCCCCCACCCCACTTTTTTTAACTGTACTGGGAGTATTGTGGTTCTTTACCGTCAAGTCGACGTCGACTCACGGCGGCCTTGTGAAGAATTGTCCTGAACTAAGTTCGGTCTTGAATTCAGGGGCTTATTTTGCGTAATTCCCATCTAACACTAACGGCGTTAAAATTGTGGAAGTGTAACATGGATTGATCTCCTCACTAGAATTAAATAAGGAAAAAAATGACAGGCGATTGAAGTAAACGCCATAGCAGACCCAGGACCCTTTTTTCTTGCATATCATGCTGTTTTATCAATACAGTATTTGGTTCAATACAATATTTGGTGCAGTTACGTTTCTAATAAACGTTGGTCTTTTTGATAGGCAGTGATTTATTGTGTCCTAGTTGAATGTTTTCTGATTTAGCATTGCATTATATTCTGAAGGGTGTACAAGCCCTTTGTATTGTTCCAACTAAGGAAAAGTAAGACTTACCTTTCAGACTCTTCCTTAATTTGTTTTCTTAAGCGTACAGCTGTTACTGAAACAGTATACTGCATTTCAAAATCAATTCATATCCTACCAAAAAATAAAATATTGTGAAATCAAGCCCTATTGGATTACCCCTAATTGTTTCTAATTCTGATAGGAGAGAAAGAACTGCTCAAGCAGCTAATATTTTTAATAGGTATATAGCACAAACTAATTATTGTTACTGGGATTCAGAATTGGATTGTTCTGATAGGATTATTTCTCTAATTCATGCAGAGTTGCATATGGATTTAGTGAGAACTATGTCATCCAGTTCATTATAAGTGAAAATGGTAAAACTAAAAGATGTGGACTCCAATTCTCAGAATTCCCCAGGCAGCAATTTTAGTTTCTGAAATAGTTGAAGGCATTTATAATTTTCAACTCCTTTTTTAAAAGGGCAAACGGTTGTCCTTGTTTTTAAAATACAAGTGTCCTCCAGCCATTTAAGGGAGATAGAAAACAACAATAACCAACTGTCCAGGTTTCCAGTGCTTTGTGTCTTTATTGAGTCTGGATCAATCTGATTATTTGGATTCAAAAAAGAACCTGCAACAGTGCTTTTGTAGAGGAGCTGCCTGGAGCCTTTCTGGAAGCCTCATTTGCAGAGAGCCTCACATTTTGCATGGTGCTGACATTTGGCACTGTTAGAAGAAATATCCTTCTGGGTTCAGCTCCAAGTGGGGAAAAAGACACTGGAAACATGGAAACTGCTTGGAAAGAAGGTTTAATAGTGGACAGGATCACATGGTTTGAGTTCCTGAACAGAAAAGGGCGAGATGCAGCAAGTCCCGGGGGGTTTTATGCCCTCTCTGGCTTTGAACTTCCTGGGGCCCCGAAAGAGTATCCTGATTGGTTGTGAGACTCCCAGGGGGTGAGGGTCTTAGCTAGCCTTGCTGGCTGATGTAATCTTCCCAGGTGCCATGTGGTGAGTTTCTGTTGCTAGATGTGTCCTATTGTGTTAGTTTCTGTTGCGAGATGGGTCTTATTGTGTTGCAGATGATGGTCCATTGACAAAGAGTGTGGGCAGGAAAATGGGAGCTGCTTCCTTTAAAACATGCTTCTCCATTTCTCATCCAGGGAAACATACTATTCTGCCTTTTTAATATTTCCTAAAATATTTCATTCTTCTAGGAAAGGGGTGGGTGCTAACTTCCTACAGCATGTAAAGGCACAAATGAACCCTTATAGAACTGTTGGAGGAAACATCCTTCTGGGTTCTGCTCCAAGTGTGGAAACAGACACTGGAAACATGGAGACTGCTTGGAAAGATGGTTTAATGGTGGACAGGATCACGTGGCTTGAGTTCCTGAACAGAAAAGGGGGGAATACAGGGAGTCCACGGGTTTTTATGCTCTCTCTGGCTCTGCATTTCTTGGGGCCCCGAAAGAGTATCCTGATTGGTTGTCAGACTCCCAGGGGGTGGGGGCCTTGCTGGCTGATGGTCACATGTGCTTCCCAGGTCACATGTGGTGAGTTTCTGCTGCTATTGTGTAGAGGGCTAATCCTATCTTTGGCAATTCCTACTATGGCTCTGCCTGAAGGAGGCAGATCTTTGTTATGTAGAATCGACTGGCCCAGGCCTTAATGGCCCATTGACAAAGGGTGGGGGGCAGGAAGGTGGGAGCTGCTTTGTCTGTAAAATATGCTTCTCATATTTCTCATCCAGGGAAATATAATCTGCCTTTTTCATATTTGCTAAAATATTTCACTCTTCCAGGAAAGGGGTGGGTGCTAACTTCCTACAGAACTTAGCAGCATTTTAATAGAATTAGGAATAAAGTTTAGTTTCTCGATACTTTTCAGCCATTAGACTAGAGCATATCAATGTGACTAACTTTTAAGAGTGGGAAACCTGTGAGACATGGGTTGAATATGGACTCCAGTTGATTCACTTCCATATAAGCTGTGTCTGTATGTGCACACATAAATGTTAGAAAACAGTGGTGAGATTCTTTCGTCACTGCTTTCAAATACCACTAAACAGCAGGTTGATTGTTTTATCTGGGAATGTTTGAACATCTCACCCCCTCTGATCCTTACAGGGTCAAAATAATGGGAATTTATAAAACCAGCCATTTCCTAAGATTGATCCATTACCTTGCTGAGACAGATATCCATGTCTGGTTCTTTCAACCTTATGGTGGCTTTTCCTTCATATCACTAAAAATGTCTTCTATATTCTCTCTCAACTATTTTATACAGGAACAAAAAAAGAATAAGTATGTTGAAATAAAAATGAATAAAAAACATGTACATGTACATAGTACAAGGATGTACTATGTTTTCAAACTGATACATAGATGTGGGGGAAACAAAGGAACAAATAGTAACTTCTGCTCTTCTTGAAAATAAAAACCATCAGTGGTGAAGATAGGCTAGCTAGTTAGCAAACTCACCCTGTGCTCAATTTACTAATCTTTTTTTAAGTTTCAGTAATACAGTTTCCCCATCACTACTGTCTTCTCTTTCTTACCATTCTATTTGTATCATAATAACAATATTCCAAAGATCCATCCCTGGTTTTAATTTCACATTAGGAACAAAACAACAATGATCCCAAAGAAGTTTAAGAAGAATGGAAAGCCACAAATTTTATATTTAAGAAGATATAGGTAAGCTTCTGCTTTGAAAATTTGCTGTTTACCAAAAGTGGACACCGATGGAATGAATAGACACAGAACATATTCCTTTAGAAATTTTGCTATCTACAAATCTAGGATAGGGTTGCCAGGTCTGCTTCCAAAAAATAGTGGACAAGCGGTGTGTGTGTGTATGTGTGTGTTAAGTAGTAAAAAAATAAAAAAAAATTACAATTAAATTATATATTTTCTTACAAACATTTTAACACGTATTAAAATAATCACTTCAAAACTTTACTTAAAATTCAAAACATCAAATATAATAATATGTAAAATATTAAATTACATTTTACTTTGCTGTTGTATTTTTTATTTGACTGTGCAGCTTTGATCTCATTAATTTTTTCAGAGAATCAAGTTCAATGGATACTCGATCTTTGTCTCAGTCTAACTTATGAAAAAAAAGACAAAACGTGATTCTCCTATCCTTATTCTCTTAGACTGTACAGCTTTAGATTACGTACCATTTCATCATAAAGCTTTTGAATAAAAAAAATGTCCACTATTTTGTGAAAAAAAATAGTGAACATAATGTGAAAATAGTGGACTGTCCGCTCAAGTAATGGACACCTGGCAACCTTAACTAGGACAGCATCAATACAAAACAGGTTATTAATTAGCTAAGGGCTAATGAATAACTTGTTTTGAATTATGAATTATGAATGGGTTACCATGAATCAGACATTTAGATCAGGAGTCTCAGATTCATAGCTGTGAGTTGCAAAAAACCTTCCAAGTAATTTTCTGCGGCCTGCAGCAAGGCTTTGTAAGTGGCAAGGATGATGATCAGAAAGGACAGAAAGTTGAACCCCCAAATAACATCAATGTGCACAAGCTGGACCACAACAAGCAGTCAAATCTTTAATCTGCTGTATCTTCTGATAAATTGGATTGCAAAAAGATGCCCTGAGATTACCTGTGCTGAACAGCACTGCTTATCAAGAACTCTCCACCCACTCTGATGGTCTGTAATGGGTATTGCTTCTGAAGTGACATGGTGACTGGCTTTTTTGGAAAAGGACAGCAGGTATGCAGGAAGGGAAGCAGGGAGGAAGGAGCAGAGGAGGAGGTCTGGATTGAGCCCTCCTGTTGCAAGGGTCTCAGTGGGGCAAGGAATGAGAAAATAGAGGGCAAGCAAACAAGCAAGATCTCTCTGCTGTGGGAGGGAGGGAGGGAGGGAAGGAAGGAGGACTTTGCTAAGGCAAGGAGAAATAAGAGAAAAGAAAGTGAACAAGAAAAAGACTGAAGAAGGGAAAGCTGTTTGAGTTTAGCAAAGGGAGAAAAAGAAAAGCAGGATTTGGCAGCTCTTAATGGAATGGCTTCTTGATTATATTATCTGAGATCTGACTTGAGCAAAAGATTGCACTTCATTTCCTTCAATTTTGATTCATTGGAGATTTTGGAATCAATGGTCAACAAGGCTTCTGTGTCATAGCCCAAGTGCTTGTGTAACATTTATGCTGATTTGAGTTTAAGGCCCCCTGTTCTCGATTAATTACGTCCATTTTTTAGATGGCTACTAGATCAGTAAGACATAAAAACACAATAAACACAATTTATTAACAAAACATTTAACAAGGGTTCCCACAAGTGCTTGTTGGTCTGCCGGCACATCATTTCTTGTCTTCCGCATACATTTGATAAACACCAGTTTGCATACAGAAGAAATAGATCTACAGAGGATGCTATAGCCATCACTGTTCATACTGCTCTGACTCATTTGGAACAGTTGGGGGGGGGAAGGGGGCTATGTGAGGATGCTTTTTGTAGATTTTAGCTCTGCATTTAACACAATACTTCCACGTAGACTAGTGTCTAAACTTATGGATCTTGGACTTTCTTATTCAATCTGCCTTTGGATTATGGATTTCCTGTCTAGCCGCTCTAGAGGGTCAGATTAGGTAATCATATCTCTTCAGACCTTATTCTTAACACTGGTACACCCCACAGTTGCGTGTTGAGTCCCTTACTCTATACTTTTTATGTGCATGACTGCATTCCCGTTCACACTAGTAATACTATTATTAAATTTGCAGATGTTACAACAGTGGTGGGGCTCATCTCCGGAGGGGATGAGTCTGCCTATCAAGATGAGGTGGACCAGTTGCTTTTGTAGTGTGGAGACAATAACCTAGTCCCTAACACCAATGAGACCAAGGGGTTTATAGTTGACTACAGAAGAAATAGATCAGACTTCCAGCCCTTGCTTATCAATGGAGACCGAGTGGAGCAAATGGCCAGTTTTAAGTTTCTGGGTGTTATCATAAAAGAGGACCTGACCTGGGGCACCCACATTGCAGCACTGATCAAAAGGACCCAGCAGAAATTATACTACCTGAGATTTCTCAGGAAACAACAACTGAATGCAAAACTGCTGGTGGCCTTCTACCGCTACACCATAGAGAATATTTTAACTTACTGAATCTATGTATGGTTTGCCAATTGCACAATGGCAGATAGGACAGCACTCCAGAGAGTTAACGTCATTGCCCAGAGGATCATTGGTTGCCCTCTCCCCTCTTTGGAAGAGCTTTATAGCTCCCGCTGCCTTAAGAAAGTTCAAAGCATTCTTAAAGTTCCATCTCATCCTAGGCACCCTTTTTTTGAAGTTTTACCATCTGGCAGACATACAGGATAATAAAAACAAGGACAAATAGGCTGAAAATCAGCTGCTATCCCAGGGCAGTAACTATACTGAATTCTACTGTATAGTGCAATACTAATGCAATATCAGGTTTTCAGTTCAATTGTATAGAATGTGAAGGATGTGTGTTTGTTTTTTAATTTTTTTATAGTTATAATGTACACTGAAGATGGCATTTAATTTCATTGTACGAGGTGCAATGACCTTAAAGTAAACTTAACTTGTCAGGTTGAGAAAATGTTGGAAAGACTACTAGATCCTAGCCTGGCTGATAACTACAAATAATGAGAGTTAATTAAAAGATTATGATGGATTTAGAGGCCTTGAATTAAACCTTGAACTGAAAAATGACTCAGTTTTCCAATATAGAAGCTGGAGAGTTGCAATAAATTTATAAAAGAGGTAGAGTATTGATATTTTTTTCTCGCAAGACTGTTTCTACCAGGCCATCTTTCAATCTTTCCCTATCCTGCATTTTCTATCTAACAGTGTTAAGGAACCCCATCTTTATTTTTGCTTAGTTTGTTTTTCAGAGGGTTTGAACAATGACACTTTTAGAGATTACTATATTTCCTCTGCCAAGAGCTGGCCGATCTTGAAAAAGCTGAGCAAATTAGTATTCAAGTTACCAGGAAACTTCTGATTTAAGGGCAAGACTGAGCAGTTCTGGAAAAGGTGATGCCACAATGTTAACTTACTGTTGCCATGGAAAATGAATTTTTCTTGTTTCCTGTTATAAGAAACAGGTCTCTGCCCTCTGACTAATTATGCATAAGAGTTAAGCATGCAGCACAGGAATTCCTGCAAGTATTTCATATTCAAACGAGAAATTACAGATATTTTAAGGTAGTAACATTCTGTTTTTCATGCTTTGTTTGCTACATAGGGAAGGAATTCTGTCTTTTTTAAGAAGGACAGGTAGACCACAACTATTGGTTATTTTGGGCTGGTTCCTTTTTATCAACAAAAGAACTGGCTTTCACAGATGTATTCATAAAGTCACCAGGAGCTGAGTTCAACTAAAGAGTTCATGTTTAAATATATTTCCCAGTGTGTTGATGCCAATGAGCTGTATTCAAATGTGGCCACACTATGCCACAAATCAGTTACTGTATTACTGAGTTAGTCTAAAAGGAATGTTTCTTCAAATGTGATCCAAGGATGTGGGGGTAGTGGGAATTGGAATCCTCCAAGTCCCTCCCCGGGTTCCCCATAATCAAATGCCAGTTTACATTGAAATATAGCACAATATTAAAATTCGATCAAACAATAATGAGAAGCAGTGCCTCTGTTTTACTTCTTAATATGGTAAATATCAATAAATATAATCCATACAAACAAAATCTCTTTGAGGGTCTTTCATAATTTTTACAAGTGGGTTGCAAGAGGAACAAAAAGTTTAAGAAACTTTGGACAAAGCAATATCATGTTAAGTGCTGTTAACTAGCACCAGCTGCCTGCATTTACTGCAAGTTCAAATCTCACCAGGCTCAAGGTTGACTCAGCCTTCCATCCTTCCAAGGTAGGTAAAATGAGGACCTGGTTTGTGGGGGCTATAAGCTGACTTTGTATAAAAAAGAACAGCGCTGGGGGGGGGGGAAAGCCCTTCTAAGCAGGTATATACAAAAGTATGAAGGCTATTACTTAATGCATTGTAAGCCGCCCTGAGTCTCCAGAAAAGGGTGGCATATAAATCGAACCAATAAATAAATAATAAATAAATAATAAATAAATAAATCAAGCCAGCTCTAGAGACCTTTGATTTGCTAGATTTCAACACTCACATTGATAGGGGCATAATCAGGGGGGTCCAAAGGAGGCAGGAGCTCAGCTCCTTAGGCGGTTCTGGTATGTGTGTGGTGTGTGTGTACATACGTGTGCTCGCAGGTGTGTACGTCCACACCTCTTCCCCTTGGTCCAGGTACTCTCCTCCTTTCTCTCCTTATAGCAAGGAAGATGGCAGAACTCCTTATAAGCATGGAGTTGTGTTGGTTTTATGTTGTGTTGTTTTGATGATTTTTATATTTTCTAATTGTTTGGGAGCTGCCAGAGACTAAACTTAGCAAGCACAGTTCTGTTGTAGTCCATCATATGAATCCAGTTGAAGGATGAAGAACAGAAAAACTGAGTCCAGATTTCTTATATTCACCAATACTGGCTGAGTGATGACAAAATGGTGATTCCCTCAATCATGCGATGAACATATTTGCACACAACTAAGGGAGAAGGGACACAAATAAGGGATGCGGTGGCTCAGTGGCTAAGATGCTGAGCTTGTCGATCGAAAGGTTGGTAGTTCAGCGGTTCGAATCCCTAGTGCCACGTAACGGGGTGAGCTCCCGTTACTTATTCCAGCTTCTGCCAACCTAGCAATTCGAAAGCACGTAAAAAATGCAAGTAGAAAAATAGGGACCACCTTTGGTAGGAAGGTAACAGCATTCTGTGTGCCTTTGGCATTTAGTCATGTCAGCCACATGACCATGGAGACGTCTTCGGACAGCGCTGGGTCTTCAGCTTTGAAACGGAGATGAGCACCGCCCCCTTGAGTCGGGAACGATTAGCACATATGTGTGAGGGGAATCTTTACTTTTACCTAAGGGAGAAGCAGGCCACCTTTTATAATCCAATAATTTCAAGACATGGAGTGAGTATAGGCCCCAAACTGCTGCCAGAACAGGCAGAGCTATTGGTAAATTGAGATAAACTGGTAGTCTGCCCAGGACGTTTACTACCCCAAAGGTATATTTTGGGGACTTAAAAGCATCACTGCAAATAAATGTACTAGAAGCTTGGATTTTACTTTGCAGCATACCAACTTCAGATTTTTTAAAAATAGAGCCTTTTAAAAAGTCAGGGCAATGAATTACCAACTAATAAGCATCCTAGCACAACTCTTCTAGCCACCACAGAAATTCTCAGGCTGCGAAGTCCTTTATTCTCGAGTTCCTTCTGCCACCTAGCTTCCAAAGGGAAACACTAAAGATTTAAGAAATCTCCGAATCGCATTTAATGTCAGTGCAGTGCTGGCATTCCTAGGATTATGAACCCAGCATCCCTTGGATGCAGAATATTTACTGCCATAGATAAGAGATGTCTCCTTTTCCCTGGTTTTAAATTACAACAGTGATTTGAGCATCTTTTTTTTTTTTTTTTTTGATCAGGATTCTCTATTTATTGAAAAAGTTTTCAAATACAAGTTTTTCCCCCTTTCCCCCCCCCCCTCTTCCCTAACCCACCCTTTCCACCCAACCCCCCCTGTGACTTCTTCACAACAATAGGCTATTTCATAACTAGTTACATACATAATATCTTTCCTTTCCCTTAATCCCTTCTCGAAATACTGACCCTTAACATGTTAAGCTTATTGAGTATTATTACAATTGAACCTTTAATCTTTTATATATATTAATATAACATTTTAAATCGACCTTCTCCCTGCATCCAAATTTAACATTTATTCAATTCTGTCCAATTCCTCCACTCCTCTAAATATATGACTTAAAATCATACAGTACAATTCTAGATATAATCCACTACCCACTTTACTAAAATATACACATATCTATATATGCATCCCATTTTATAAAAAGAAGAAAAAAAAAAGAGAAAAAAATATATCTTCTTTAGTATCTTTCCACTGAATTGTTAAGTCCTCCACTCCCCTAAATATATGACTTAAGAATCCTTTTTCTTAAACTAATCAATCAGTAAACTAACCTATTTCAACCCTTCAATTCCTACAAAATCATGCAGTACAATTCTAGATATAATCCACTGCCCACATTACTAAGATATACACATATCTATATATGCATTCCATTTTGTAAAAAAGGAAAAAAACAATAACTTTAAATTTATAATCCATATAGTATCTTCTTTGATGTCTTTCCTCTGGATTGTTAAATCCATCACCCATAATAGGGTAAAATAACATGCTGGTGCAACAGTTTGTTCAAAATCTCCAGTCATCTTCTGCCCCCATCAGTAGTAGATATCCTCGCATCTGTATAAAAGCAAAAACAACCACCCGAGTGACATTATAATTATAATTATATCCATATGGTTATAGTTGTGGTATTCATCAGGATTATTAATTCCCATCATCCTACTGAGTAACATCCAGATCTTCTGCATGCCCCAGCGTAACTCTCCTGCCTTATAACTCAAAATGATTATAATATATTTACCAAAAAAAAAAAAAAAAAAATTTTTTTTAGATGATTCAAATCCAACAAAGTGAGGCTCTTTTCACATTCCAAAATCATGGCCTTGCAGAGATCTGCCACAATCCTCAGGATAGTATCAGACAATTGTTCGCCTCCACTATCTTTTCAAATATTCATTCATTTTTTAAAGTCCCTGGCATCACTGTTGCATAGTTTAGAAATTGCTGTTTCTATGCGATCTATTTCTTTTCTTTTTCTTTTCCGGGTTGAATTTCCATCCTCGTTTCTTGCCTACCAATTGTGTGTCTGCTAGTTGATTTTCATTCTGCTTTATGTATTGTTGTTGTTGGGTTAGTTTTATCATCTCATCTTTCTTCTCCATCACTTGTATATCAACTGATTGATTTGCGCACTTGTCTGTGACTTGATGGTTCATCACATTGGAGTCGGATGACACTGCTCTCTTATTTATAGACAGTCCAGCTGGGGTATCCAGGGAGTCCAAAGACAATTTATCCATCACAGCCTCTGTAATTTGATGTTTTCCTTTTGTTTCCAATTCCTTTTGCTTATCCTGTATTATGCCTAAAGGTGTTAAATTCATTTTTAAAATTTTTTGATAAAAATCTTCTGCTTTTTCAACAGTATGCAATTGATATCTTATTCCTTGATATCTCAATATTAGGCCAACTGGGGTGTCCCACCTGAATAGGATATTTCTTTTTTTTAATTCAGTCACTAGAAAGCCAAATTTCTTCCTCTCCATTAACATCTTGGGCGGGAGCTCCTTAAAAATCCAAATCTTTCTTCCATGAAATTGCAAGGTAGAATTAAAAGAGTTCTGCACAATATTATTCCTAATTTCTTTATCTGTAAAATAGATCACCACATCACTGGGCAATTGCCTTTGCTTTGCCAACCAGGAGTTTATTCTGTAAATTCTATCAATCCTACAATACACTTCATCAGGTTGAACCTTTAAGATCCCAGCCAGAATTTCAGAAGATATTTTCCTTAGATCATTTCTATTATTTTCCTGCAAACCTCTCAGTCTAATTGCATATTCTGTAAAATTATATTGAATCATTAAAACTTCTCTTTCAATCCTCTGTTGTACATTTTCTTCATTACCAATCTTTTGGTCAGTCTCCATTTTAGATTTGTCTTCCGAGCTATTATCCTGAGTGTTTATCAAATCCTTTTTAATTTTTTGAGTCATGTCATCCAAATTCTCCTCAATTTCCTTCATTTTAGACTCTAATAATTTAGTCTTTGCATCCACCCGAATCAGAAAGCCTGATAAACCATTAGCAGCTTTTAAAATCTTTTGATTCAAAAAGTCAAACTTTGATTTGACCAATTCACCAATTTCTTTAATTTCCTGCTTAAATTTTTCAAGTTGCTGGTTCACAATCTCATCCCTTCTTACAATCTCTTCAAGGATAAATTCTAATATATTAAAATCGGGTTTCTGACGCTGGAGAGTTGAAATTTGTTGGCGCAATTTCTTGAGAGGGGAAGTTCCCCCCCGCCCCATTTGTCCAGCTGTGTAAGTCCCGATGCCATTTCCCACACAGACAAGATTTAGCAAAAAAGAGAGAAGAAATAGAAAACAAAAGAACTTTCCCTTAAAAAAGGAAAAAAAAAACTTCTTTTCAATCAACAGCACAGGAGCGAGGTTTTATCTACAAATGTAGCCAGTGATATTTATTCCGCTACATTGTAGTAAGAAGAAACGGAAGGACTTTCCCTTTTAGCCCTTCTCCAGCCACAGCAGACGCCATTTTAAAAGGTTCTTTTTCCCTCTTTTCCTCTCCTCTTTTCTCTTAGATAGATTTTGGAAAGGTGAAATACTTGCGGTTCAGTATTAAGGGTCCAGCTCGTCATTTCTTTAATTATTCTGTTGAATTCGCAGGCTTGCTCTTGACGCCTGGCTCTGCATAAGCAGAGATCTCCCAAAGCCCGGAGCAGCGGCAGGGGATATGGGGCTTCTCATCCGCTCCGTCCCAAAAGTTAAAAAAAAAACTTTTGGGACTCTGCGGAGAGTTCTACCCACCCCTGCCGGCTCTATCTCCGTTTCCTCTTGGAAACGGAGTTTTTTCAAGCCGCCATCCGCTGTAACGGCGGCTCTGACAGGGAATGGAAGCTGACGATCCCAAAGGAACGTCTGGCGGCGGCCAGCAGCAAACCGGAAGCCCCCAGTGATTTGAGCATCTTAATCCATTTGTACTGAATACCAATTCTGTTGTTGAAAATAATTCTCAAACTACAGGAAGAAGTGAGGTTGCTGGGTCAAGTGGTCCTTAAAATGGGGGCGTTCTCATCTTCCAGAATGCCCCTAGGCCCAGATGCTTCAGAGGCAAAATAAAAGATAGCTGTAGCAGAGAATGGACAGAATGCAACCTTGCAGCTCTTTTATAGTCCTGCAAACGATTGCCATTTCTCCTTTTCTCCTCCAGCAAGTCTCTGCCTCTCCCCTTCATTCACTGGTCCCTTGTGTTTGGCTAACTTCCGTTGATGTTGAAAAGGCAAGCAGAGATTGGCTGGGTTCCACCTTGGATGGGTGACCACTAGAAAATCCTCAGGTTGTGATCCAAGAGTTGAAAGAATGCAGCAATAAAAACACAAGCTCACATCCTGTTGTGAAAAAAACAACTACAGGGAGTTTCTTGAGAAGTCACCAGGAGGTCAGCTTGATTCCAAAGAGACTTGACCTTGAACCTTCCTCTGCAGCTCGTTTCCTCCTTTCTCAAAAGACACTGTCCCCCTTCCCAAGCTTTTGGCTCCCAAGACCTGGAACGCTTGCAGGAAGTCATCTCAGTTGCCACTGCCAGATTCTTCCTGACTCATCTTTTCCCATAGCAAAACCACATATCTTATCCTGGTTGGACCTGATGGGAATGAATAACCTAAAGATCTGGTGGGCATCATTTTCATCCAAGTGGTGCCTGTCTCTTTAAGATAAATCCACCTTGTCCAAAAAGGGTTCCAAGCCCCTCATGGTCTAATCCCCCAGGTGCACCACCATGGTCTAGCCCTCCATGGCTGCACCTGACTTCTGCCAGCAAGTCTGCCACCATGTGCCACCAGTACTTCCGCATTTGTCCAAGCTGAACTTCTCTAGGTTCCCAGACACAAAATTTGCCTTCCAGGCTAAGCTGGTGACATTCATCCATCTCTTGGCTATCAATGCACCACAACCTCTGCCTGGCACCCAATCTTCACACCATCCAGGACCAGGCTTTGTAATGCTCGTGACCCCTCCAAGGAGGAGCAACTTCAGCATGGCTGTGTCACCCAGAATTGGGACAGGAACAGCCACACAGATGTCATCTAAGTGCAAAAAGACCTACAACAGGAGCAGTTATCTTTGCAGCTCTTACAAAGGAATCAGCTATCTTGGCCAGGGACGCACATGGGTGTCAAAAAGTCAGGATGGAGGCCATGGTCTTCTGATTAAATAGAAGATAACACGCCCACTCCATTATATACCTCTGCCCACCTTAGTACTGTTCTGCTTATCTTAATGTGATATTTATTGCCCTAGCCTAGTGTTTTAATCTTTAATGATATTGTTTTATCGATTTTAAGCCGCCTAGGGTCACATGATGGGGAAATGGGTGGCATATAAATGTAAGAAATCAATAAAAAATACTTTTGAAGGACAATTGTGTTCTGTGCTGCGGGGGGGGGAGGGAGGGTTGCGGGGGTCTCACACACATATGTACACACACCCCAATCTTGTTTGCGCCCACCGGCGATTCTGCCGCCCTTCGACCGAGAGGGAGACGCTCCCTCCATCCCCCAAGGAGGATCGCCTGGTTCCCACAAAGCACAAACCCGCAACTTGACCCTCAAGGGGCATTTGGCCAATACCCCGAGCAGCGTTTTCTTGCCGCTGCCTGTCCAAGTGGTGTTTTTCTTTCGATTGGCCCCGAAATGTGCGCTTCCTTTCCCGATTCGAATGAAAAGGCTCGCCTTCTGCTCGCCTCTGGTGCTTCAGTCCCAGGAGTGAGAAAGAGCAGAGGCGGCGAAAGCTTTTTGGGCCTGTCTCGCTCGGCTTCCTCGCTCTCGGCTACCGCGACGGCCTCGTGAGTCCGAACTGGGCGCCAAAAGGAGCCCGGCTGGGTGCTTGGCGCTCCTCCTCCCGCGTTGGACGGTGAAGGTAGGCAGAGGGCGGCGAAGAGGGGGCTGAGCGGGCGAGTAGAGCGATTCCTGCTGGAGAAAGTGGGGAATCGGCGGCGGCGGGAGCAGCGATTGGCGTCCGCTTCCGCTAGGAGGTGCTGCGGGAGTGGCGAAATGCAATGCGGGAAACAGGGCGAACCGAACGGGGAACCCGGCTGGTGTGGGGGGGGGGGCAACCTTGGCGACCCCCATCGCCCCCCCACCCCTAAAAAAAGGGGGGAAAAGGGTCGTAAAAGGTGTTTTTGTGAGAGGGGGGTGCAAAAGAGTCTGGGTCTCGCTGTCTTGCTCAGGCTACGCTGCAGCGGCTATTCACAGGCGCTATCCCACTACTGATCGGCACGGGAGTTTTGACCTGCTCCGTCTCCGACCTGGGCCGATTCACCCCTCCTTAGGCAACCTGGTAGCCCTCGGCTCCCCGGGGATCACCATATTGATGCCGAACTTAGTGCGGACACCCGATCGGCATAGCCCACTGCAGCCCAGAACTCCTGAGCTCAAGCGATCCGCCAGCCTCAGCCTCCGGAGTAGCTGGATTACAGGCTCGCGCCACCGCGCCCGGCTGCTGCTGCCGCCCGCCCGAGTTTACTTAGAGAGGATTCGCTCCGTGACGTCACCCGAGGGTGGGAGGGCAGCGGCCGCCTCGCTCTTTCCCTCCCTTCCTCTGCGCCTGCGCCGTTCGCCCTTTCCTTTCTTCTCGGCAGTCCGAGACACGCGACTGCCGCCATGGGACACCAGCAGCTCTACTGGAGCCACCCCAGGAAGTTCGGCCAGGGATCGCGCTCCTGGTAGGGCTCCCGACCTCCCCGCTCGCCCCCTGCTCGGCCTCCGACGGGCCCGGCGACAACCCCGCCTGGCCCACCCCGGACTCTCTGCCCCGGGAGCAGCCGGGCCTGGCAGCCGCAGGAAGTGGGGAAGTGCCCGGCACCCGCGAGGGAGGGGAGAGGGAGAGGAAGGGGAGAGGGGAGGGAGAGGGAGGGGAGAGGGGAGGGAGAGGGAGGGGAGAGGGGAGGGAGAGGGAGAGGGAGGGGAGAGGGGAGGGAGAGGAAGGGGAGAGGGGAGGGAGAGGGAGAGGGAGGGGAGAGGGAGAGGAAGGGGAGGGGAGAGGAGAGGAAGGGGAGAGGGGAGAGGGGAGGGAGAGGGAGGGGAGAGGGGAGGGAAAGGGAGAGGGAGAGGAAGGGGAGAGGGGAGGGAGAGGAAGGGGGGAGGGAGAGGGAGGGGAGAGGGGAGGGAAAGGGAGAGGGAGGGGAGAGGGAGAGGAAGGGGAGGGGAGAGGGAGAGGAAGGGGAGAGGGGAGGGAGAGAGAGGGGAGAGGGGAGGGAAAGGGAGAGGGAGAGGAAGGGGAGAGGGGAGGGAGGGGAGAGGGGAGGGAAAGGGAGAGGGAGGGGAGAGGGGAGGGAAAGGGAGAGGGAGGGGAGAGGGAGAGGAAGGGGAGGGGAGAGGAGAGGAAGGGGAGAGGGGAGGGAGAGGGAGGGGAGGGGAGGGAAAGGGAGAGGGAGAGGAAGGGGAGAGGGGAGGGAGAGGAAGGGGGGAGGGAGAGGGAGGGGAGAGGGGAGGGAAAGGGAGAGGGAGGGGAGAGGGAGAGGAAGGGGAGGGGAGAGGGAGAGGAAGGGGAGAGGGGAGGGAGAGGGAGGGGAGAGGGGAGGGAAAGGGAGAGGGAGAGGAAGGGGAGAGGGGAGGGAGAGGGAGGGGAGAGGGGAGGGAAAGGGAGAGGGAGGGGAGAGGGAGAGGAAGGGGAGAGGGGAGGGAGAGGGAGGGGAGAGGGGAGGGAAAGGGAGAGGGAGGGGAGAGGGAGAAGGGGCGCCCGGGAGCAGAGAGGGGAGAGTGCGGGAGGTTGGTGCTTCTGGGACGAGGGGAGCCGGGAAGCGTCTGGGCCCGCCTCACCCGGCCTCTCTCCCTCTTTTCCGCAGCCGCGTGTGCTCCAACCGGCATGGACTCATCCGCAAGTACGGCCTCAACATGTGTCGCCAGTGCTTCCGCCAGTACGCCAAGGACATCGGCTTCATTAAGGTGAGTATTCAATGGAACAGCTTTCCCCCCTGAGCTGTGGCTTCTCCCGACACTGAAGGTTTTCAGAAATACCGTACATTGCACAGCCACTTGACCGGCATGGTATCAGGTCTCTTGCTTTGAACAGGGGCTGGACTAGATGACTTCCGAGATCCCTTCAAGCTCTGGGATTTTATGCTCATGCACTTCTGGAAGGGTCCGCTGTTGTCGGTTGCCCCGCAATGCCCAGGACTCCTCATCACTATGCTGACTCCCAAGGGCTGTTAAAAATATGATGGAAAAAGTAATGTACAGGTAGTCCTCATGTTACGGTGTAGTTCCCTGCCATGCCATGCGATTTTGGTTGCCCACTGCCGGCTGATGCCCTCTTCGTTGCCCAGAGTTCCCTGGCAATGCTCACAACATCTGGCTCTAACAGTCATGTGCAGGCTAGGGAAGTAAATCTGATGGGGTGTGTGGTGTTCTAATGTACAGCAGTTATAGTTCAATGTCTGGGAGAAAGTGGACTCTGGGTATGTTTTTCAAGTAAGAGATTGAATGTGTAAAGTTTTAGAAGTGTGTGTGTATACACGTACAGTATATATAGTACATAATGTGTCTTTGTGTGCTTATACATACACTATACTATGTAATATGTATGTACACATATGGCGCATATATAGATATATATGATTAAATAGTGTATTTTGGATGTTTGGATAAATAAATAGGGGAATGATCTGTGAGGGAGGAAAGGAAAAGACAACTTCGTGTGTCTAAAAATAGTAAAGAATAGAAATTATCACTTTTTTTAGTGTTTGTTTATATTGTTTGAAGCCATGATTCCTGTGTTTGCTAAACCACTGGTCTTAATAAATTAACTTGAAAGGACTTTCCCCACCCATCATGAAAAACCGTTCTTGATAATGATCTGCATAATGGTGAATTATATTACTTTTGCTGCTGGGGCTTGCATTTTAACAGCGACTGAGAAAGATTGGAGTATATAAGCTCCATAGATCAGGACTTCAACTCCCAATACTCTCAATAATGCTAGTGGTGCCTGTGGAATTCTAGGAAATGTGTGCTGAGGTGGGGAAAGACTGCCATACTGACAGGCTTTCACAGATGAGAGTGCAATGACAGCCATTGTAGCTTAAAAAGGGAAGGAGCTGTTACGAAAGTGGAATGAACAACTGAAAATGCTTATTTATGCAAAATAGCTGTGATATTAAAGAGGAGGAGGTGTAAGTTCTGAGTGAGTTATGTTGGTAAGCCTATCACATGTCATTTTGACAGCTTTTTTTCTCATTTCAGTTGGATTAAATACCTGTCTACAGAAGTGGTTTGAGGCATCTGGCAAGCTGGAATATGTGGCTGGATGAACTGTTCTTACTATCCTTACCATTGTAGAGAGTTGTCCGCTCTGACTCTCAAATATTGTAATTTATGTTTGTTAATGCTGATGTGTTAATTATGTGACAGTCATATTTAATACAGCTTGATATGTAAAGCTTATTTGGTTTCCTTTGATTCTTTAATAAAAAGCAGTCATCCTCAAATGTATTTGAGAAGAAACCAGTGTAGTCTTTGTATACTAGAGCACAGAAACAGAAGAGTAAAATATTTTCAGAGACCTTTTTTTATTGAACTAACATTAAATGCTCCTCTACATTTACATTGACACTCATTGTAAATATCTAGTGACAATGGAGGAAATACTGTAAACAGCAAATACTGTATGGTCATTCCATTTAAAAAGTATATTCGCTGTAGAACAAGCTAATATTTTAGAAAGCTTTACAGAAATGATTATGGGAACTTAGTCATATAAGAAACGCCTTTTAGCATCCATTTACAAATAATTTAACTCAGATCTTGAAATAGATGGGACAGATTCTAGTTCCTTTCTTATAGTACATATTGTCTTTTGACTGGCTGCCTCTTTTGAAACTTCATTCTGAGGGGTCAATAAAAGAAGTTGACACACTAGTATAAGCTATTAGTTTATTTGGTAGCTATGGATGAAAATGCATACATGGCTAGGTTACCTACAATAAATGCATTTTTTTCAATAAATATTAGGGCAATATTTTCTATACCCATTTGCACCCCTTGGTCGTATCTTTTGAATATAGCCATTTATAAACATATTAAATACTTGAAAAAGAGTGTAGAGAAATGTTTTATCCCAGAGCTTGTTGAACCTTGGATCAACAAGGGTCTGGGATAAAACATTTCTCAAAACTCTTGGGTGATTGGTTGTGTTTAATCATAACTCTTTACCCACATTATAGCCTAGCATGCTGTGTGAACCTACCCTGGTGGATTAGTTTATAGCTGGGTACATTATGGAGATTCAGAAAACTAGGTGGACCAAGAACACTGAGTGATCCAGTTCACTTTGCTCAATTGGATATTCTTGGTGGTATGCTGTAGTGAATGAAACTTGCATTCTGCTCAGGATGGTGGGCAATAACTAGCTTTTCACCCTTTATTTGGGTTCTGAAATGTAGACAAAGCAGAACTAAAATAGCTTGATGATCTGAAAAGGAACGGGCTAAATAACAGAAACCAGATAGCTGCCCTTCCCCAGATGTGAAATGAGAGAATACATGGGTACAATAAAGAAAACTCTTAGAAGTTGCTAATATCAGAAAAAGTGGATGATTTGGAGCTCTTACACAGCATTTAAAGGCAATGCTTCAGACCATAGTAAGGTCACCCTATGTTTTTATTAGATGCTGCATTCCCACTATAAAGCTCACTGTGATTTACAAAGCCTTTTTTTAATTTCTCATGTAACAACTCAGAGAGTTATATAGTCCATAATCTGCTTATATCAGGTCTCATTTTTGTGGCCAGAAGCCCAATGGTCAAGTGCAGGTCAATTAAAAACATTGCACTTCATTTATCTCCAAACATTTCAGTTCCTTGTGTAAAGTGGTAAAGTGACCATTTTTTCCACAACATGGTGATCAAAACTCTTTCCCCATAATCACTTTTTGTAGGCTACACTGTTAAATTGTCTTCAGATTAGTATACAGAATGCTTTACAAACTGCATTGTGTTAGTCTCAGGACCTGTACATCTGGCTCAGATAAGACCACTCTTATTTTTTCTCCCAAAGTACATTAGCTGCTGAGTAGAATTCAACGTGACTATTCTAATACTGTTAGTTTTACTTGGTATTTCTTGTTTCACTTCTTAATCGGAAGCTTTTGATGAAAGCCTATTCATTCGTGTGTCCTGTTTTAATCTTCGAGCTAAGCAAATAACATTAATATGAACCAATTATTAACCATTTGCTATCAATAAAATTGTTAATTATCCTTAATAATGATCAATAATTGTTGATAAATTTCTGGTAAAACTAATATGCAAGGAGGCCTTGATTATTGAAAGCATTAACTGTTATTTTCCCCGTACGGTTAAAAAGGCAAATTATTTTAATTATTGGAAAATCAAACTCTAGAATATGAGGTGATAAAATCAAACACTAACGATTATGAAGGTCTTAATTCACCATAAGGAAAATTAAGATTAACGCGATAACAGTACAGGAGAACCTGTTTTAATTTTAACCCACCACCAACGAAAAAGGTCTGTTAGATCCACTTTTCCCCCCTGGGATTGAATATGCAGCCTCTACTTCCGCCCTTGATGAAGTTAAGGAAAAGACGTGTATAGAAAACCGGAAATTTATTGGCAAGCTCTGCATTCGGTGACACTATATTTTCCCTATCTCTATGTTCACCAATGAATGCCCTTTCATTGAAAAAAAAAAGCTTCAAAGAGCTGTCAGGGTCTTGTCTGAAAATGAGCAACAGACGAGGAAAATCTGAATGAGACGGTAGCACGGAGAGGTGAGCTGGAAGAATTGCCTTCCGAGAGAAGGAGGGGCGAAAAGGAGAGCATGACGGGGGCGGCTTCCAGTGAGAGGGCTGGGCTGGGGTGAGGAGGACCGACGATGTCTATCTAGCGCAGTATTTTTCAACAAGTTTAAGATGGATGGACTGACTGGGGAATCCTGGGAGTTGAAGTCCACCCACCTTAAACTTACTAAGATTGAGAAAAGCTGCTATATGGCGTCTAAACGTACAGTAATGCTTTTTTCCCCCCGTATTCTTTTCATGTATTCCTGGTTACTGAATTCATTGAGCTTTTAAGGTGGTTTCATGGGTGTTGAATGGTTTTACTGTGAGTTTCTGTTGATTTTAATGTTTTAAATTACTGTATTTACACTAAGACTGCTAAGGGCAGTCTATAGGTGATGATAATATTTTATCACACTGCTAATCTGTCATGTAATAGCCTGGAACTGGATTGGTATACTGAAGATAAAATTTCTTACACTTTTTACCCATTCTTTGATTTTATTTAGCGTATGGCATCTGTAGAGGTCACACAATCACTGTTATACAAATTTAAATAAAAATAATTTTTTATATAATTTTAAAATGTATTTATTCTATAGTCAGTATATTTAATCAACAATAGTAGCCCTGGGCCATTCATTTTTTCTTACTGTTTACAGCTTTATTTCTGGGCAAAAGCTTAGCATAACTGCCCAGATTACTACATTTACCATAGAAGGCTTGTTTCCCACCATTCCACAGCTCAGTGTTATTTTTGTAAGCGTGTTCAAGGATGAAAATGGAGCAGCAACCCACAGGCAACCCACAAAGGATGGAATCCACAGGAACAGAAAAAGCCTTTAATGTCCTCCAGGATGCTCTAGATTGCAAACCGAGCATGGAGAGAAGAAATCAGTGCCCAGAAGCCATTTGGTCTGTAAGTAATGGAGGATGTGCCACAAGGACAATTCCTCATCAAGTAAAAGAAGAACCAGAAGACTATTTGGCCTATCACTGGGAAGCCCAGTGGCAAGAGTTTCTGCAAACAGTGGAATTTCCTTCCTCTGGGTTGAAAAGCCTTCAATTGTCTGAAGCATCCACACCTTGGAATGATACCAAAGCTTTTTTAGTCTCCTTTGAGCAAGTGGCCAAAGCCTGTAAGTGGCCCAAAGAAGAATGGGTGACTCAACTCCTGCCAGCTCTCAGTGGAGAAGCTGAGATGGCCTTCAATGCATTGGAAGGCAAAGGCAGAGGAGATTATGGAAAGGTCAAGGCAGCTCTATTGAGAGGAGATGCTGTCAGTAGAGAGAAAAGTCGCCAGCACTTCAGATGTTTCTGCTACTTGGAGGCCAAGGGTCCAAGGGCAGCTTATGGCCAACTCCAAGAACTTTGCCATCAATGGCTGAAGGTTGAGAGGCACACAAAGGAGCAGATCTTAGAACTGCTGGTCCTGGAGCAGTTCCTGATGATCCTGCCTGCAGAGATCCAAAGCTGGGTGAGGCAGCATGGCCCAGAAACTTGTGCTTGGGCTGTAAGCCTTGCTGAAGATTTTCTGTGTAAACAGCAGGAGTCTAAAAGACAAGCAAACCAGGTGAGGACTTTTCTTTATAAATCTCTTGTGTGGCACAAATCCTGTTTGAGATCTTGATTTTTTTTCATCTCAGGGGAGAGAAAGGAAGCTTCAGGAAATAGACATCAATTTTAACTGATGAATTTTACTATCTTTATAGCTGTGTCAGTTCTTCAATGGAGGCCAGGTCAGAAAACAGAGCAAGGATTTCAGGAATCGTTCGTACATCATAGCATCTTTAAAGTCTGCCAGAGTATCCTCCTTCCCCTCGTATAGCAATCAAGATCAAGAGTTGAGGTTATGTTCAGTTTTTTCACTTTCTTCCCTAGAATTGAGTTGTATTTTTTTTCATGGTTCTTACATAACTTCGTCAAAGTTGTCAATATCCCTCTATAGCAGGAGTGTCAAACCCAAGGCTTGATCTGGCCCGCGGGGTGCTTAGATCTGACCTGCGGTGCTGCTCTGGAAATAGCAAAGGACCAGCGTGTAGTGCCTCTGCCAGCAAAAATGGAGAGGGGTGCAGGAAGCCATTGTGGCCGAAAACGGAGACTGGGAGGGCTGCGCACGGCTCATCTGACCCCCTGAGATCAAACACAACCCTGATGCGGCCCTCAATGAAATCGAGTTTGACACCCTTGCTCTATAGGCTCCAGTGTGAATTTGTAATAGTCCCTAATGGTAACAAAATGTTTTGAATTCGAAACACTCTGTTTTAAGTTTAAAACTATTGTTCTGATTTTATTGGAAGTATCCTGAGCTTCCAATGAGCCTGGAGAATGTAGATGGAAATGACTGTTGATATTGTGAACCTTGATTTTCAAAAAAAAAAAAAAAACTTTGAAAAAGTTCTGTATCATAGCTTTTATGGATTAAGAGGACTGTCCTTTCATTGATTGTTGACAAGAAAAGAAAGAGCAGGAATAAAATGGCAGTTTTCTCAGTGGGGAGGAGTAAGAGTAGAATTTCTTAAATCCTGTCTTGGAACTGGTGCTTTTTAACTTGGTTGTAGAGGCCATCCTTAACTTACAACTATTAAGTGACCATTCAGTTACAATCTCACTGAAAAAAGTGATTTATGCCTGGTCGCAGTATCCCCATAGTTATTGTGATCAAAATGTTGGTGCTTAGCTATCAGAATGTACATAAGATGGCTGTAGTATCCCAGGGTCATGTGATCTTTCTCAGCTGGCTTCCGATAAGCAAAACCAATGGGGGGAAGTTGGATTTACTTAACGACTGCATGATTCACTTAGTAACTGCAGTGGTTTGCTTAACAGTGGCAAAAACGGTTGTGTTGTGACCCAGGCCCAAGTAAGTAGTAGGAAAATCAGTCAGTGAAAAAACAAACAAACTTTATTCGAACAGCTGAGAATTACTTCATTCCCAGCGTCATTCAACTAAATTAAAGCAAATTCCTCCCAACACAAATTCCTCAGTCCTATCTCAAACCTTGTCCAATTAGGCAAACTGCCAAAGGCCTTTATTTATTTATTGGTTCGATTTATATGCCGCCCTTCTCCGGAGACTCAGGGCGGCTTACAATGCATTAAACAATAGCCTTCATACATTTGTATATACCTGCTTAGTAGGGCTTTTGCCCCCCCCCCAAGCGGTGTTCTTTTTATACAAAGTCAGCTTATTGCCCCCACAATCCAGGTTCTCATTTTACCTACCTCGGAAGGATGGAAGGCTGAGTCAACCTTGAGCCTGGTGAGATTTGAACTTGCAGTAATTGCAGGCACCTGGCAGCTAAGTGCTACTTAACATTACTTTAGTCCACTGCGCCACTAGCGTTCAGAAATCCCAGATACAAAAATAAATACAAGACGTAAACGAAGAAGAAGACAAAGCTACCAACGTTGTTTTCCGACAAAGCCCAAACGCCATTGCCAGCCTGATTTATTTATTTATTTATTTATTTATTTATTTATTTATTTATTTATTTATTTATTTAATTTGTATACCGCCCTTCTCCAACAGGACTCAGGGTGGTGAACAGCCACGGTAAAAATACAACATATAAAATTTAAAAACAATTTAAAAAACATTAAATAATTTTGGCCATCAATTTAAAATAACCCAGTTAAAACCAATTATAAATTTAAAACCCCAAGGATGGGGTCAAGCCAGCCCGGCTAGATGAAATAGATGTGTTTTCAGGGCCCGACAAAAAGTCCGGAGGTCTGGTGTCGTGCATATCTCTGGGGGTAGGTCGTTCCAGAGGGCGGGTGCCACCACAGAGAAGGCTCTCCCCCTGGGGGTCACCAGCCGACATTGTCTGGCCGACGGCACCCTGAGGAGGCCCTCTCTGTGTGAGCGAACTGGCCAGTGGGAGGCTATTGGCGGCAGAAGGCAGTCTCGTAGATACCCCGGCCCTAAGCCATGGAGCGCTTTAAAGGTGGTCACCAACACCTTGAAGCGCAGCCGGAAGACCACCGGAAGCCAGTGCAGCTCGCGCAGGAGAGGTGTCACATGGGAGCGCCCCGTGCTCCCATAATCCCCCGCGCGGCTGCATTCTGAACCAACTGGAGCCTCCGGGTGCACCCCAAGGGGAGCCCCATGTAGAGAGCATTGCAGTAGTCCAGGCGGGAAGTGACGAGTGCCTGAGTGACTGTGCGTAGGGAGTCCCGATCTAGAAAGGGACGCAACTGGCGTATCAGGCGGACCTGATAAAAAGCCCCCCTGGCCACGGCCATCATATGCTCTTCTAAAGACAGCCGTGTATCCAGGGGGACGCCCAAGTTGCGAGCCCTTTCCGTGAGGGCCAGTGATTCGCCCCCAATAACCAGTGATGGCACCAGCTGGCTATATCGGGACGCCGGAAGCCACAGCCATTCGGTCTTGGAAGGGTTGAGTCGGAGCCTGTTTCTCCCCATCCAGGCCCGCACAGCCTCCAGGCACCGGGACATCACTTTAAGGGCATCGTTGTGATGGCCTGTGGTGGAGATGTACAGCTGAGTGTCATCAGCGCACTGACGGAACTCCACCCCAAAGCCACGGATGATCTCACCCAGCAGCTTTACATAAATGTTGAACAGAAGGGGCGAGAGGACCGACCCTTGTGGCACCCCACAAACAAGGCACCTCGAAGTCGACCGCTGCCCCCCTTCCTTATGGGAGGGGTCAATCATCTCTTGGCCCTAGTCCCAAGTTGTCCTCTTTGCTTGAGCTGCTCTTGCCTTCTGGCAGCTCTTCTCATGCGTGCATTAGGAACAGGCTCCTCCTGTTCCTCCGCCTCACTCCTATCAGTCTCTGGAGGCTCTGGACTCTGCACCTCACTCCCCGATGGCCCTGGCTCCATCTCTGCCTCTGACGCAGAACCTTCATCTGGGCCTTCCCCAGCCTCCAGGACTGGCCCATGTTCCTCAGCCTCATTGCTGTCCAACTCCGCTGCCAGCTCTGCAGGCTGCTGGCGGACCACAACAGGTTGAAAAATATCGGTCCTACACAAATTGTTTTTGTTGCAGGATGCTTTTGCGAAAGTGGCTGTGAATTTCTCTGAGGCAGAATGTGCTGCAGCTGATACTGAACAGAAGCAGCTCTACAAAGCATCTAAGCAGGAAAATGAGTATGATGCTGGCCCATTTGGTAAGGAAGAATGTCTTGAATCTGAATCCCTGCTGGAGTACTTTCTGATAATGTTTCTTTTCAGAGAGCTTGATGTAAGAGAAGATTCCCACACTGATAATATAGCTAGGAACTACTAAGTATATTGAACTAAAGTATAGCCTGGCCTGTCTTCTCAGAAGAGAGTGGTGTCTTCCTTGTTACACTGGGAGAATCCAACATCTTTGAATTGCCTATATTTACCCTCCATATTTGACAGCAAGGTTACTTGCCAGAATTATTGTGCTCCTATTTCAACCTCTTCCTAATAAACCATATTAATTTGAGATTATAGAGATTGTTCCTTGGCTGTTCTTCTCCAGTCCTGTTACTATAAAGATTTGACATTTAGTGACTTGTATATCACTTTCTCAGAAAAGGATGATGTAGGAGAAAAGCTAAGGAATGGTCTTGAGGTTTGGCAGATGATCCTACAACTTTTTTCTCTTGGAATTGTTTCCTTTTCTACGCCATCTTCCAAATGAGGTTGGAAACACACTTCAAAGCATTCTGTGTGGCCCTAAGAGCACCAGGTTGTTCTGAATACTTCCCACTCTGCATTAAATAGATACCTACCCAACTTGGCTGTTAGCCTTCAATGGTACCATCTTCCATCAGCACTGAGAGGCCATAAGCTGATATGGAATAGAGGGAGGTTTGACCACTGTGAAAAAGAATTGGGGAGATAGTCAAAGTTGCCTGTCAGAGGAAGTGGGTCTCAACATTTGGAGGTAGAAACCCTGAAGTCCTGGAAAGCCTTGTTTCTTAATCCAGTTCTTCATACTGTTTCCCCAAAAATAAGACCCAACCAGAAAATAAGTCCTAGCATGATTTTTCAGGATGCTTGTAATATAAGACCTACCCCCAAAATAAGCCCCAATTAAGATTGTCAGCCAGATGGATGTGTTTAGTGCTGTATTTTCCCGAAAATAAGACCTAACCAGAAAATGAGCCCTAATGGATCTTTTGAAGCAAAAATTAATATAAGACCTGGTCTTATTTTCAGGTAAACACAGTAGTTACAAAATGTTCAACAACTGAATTTTATTTTTTCTGGCAGATGTACTCTTGGGCAGGATAGTGATTTACCATGCACATAAACAGAGGTTTTTCTGTCTTTTTGTTTTTCTTTATTGAGAGGATTCTTCGTTTTGATTTTAAGTGTTCAGCATTTTTCAGGTTTATTGGCTACTTGCATGAGTCCTTCATGCCTCAAAAAGTAGGAAGCCACAGTGATTTATTCAGTGGTGTGATCCAAGGAGCCTCTGGGATCATTAAAAAAAAGAATTCAGAGGCTGCATGTGACCCAACAAGCTTCTCACTTGGGCTCAGTAAAGGTAAACATATCAATTGCGAGATTCTTCCTCATATAGGATGCCAGCAAGTCCCTCTCAATACCAGCCCCCCAGGAGAGCATGGGTTGCCTTGGATTTGAACATGAGAAGTTGAAACATGACAAGGAATCAGGGAAACATGGTTCTATGGGAGAAGCATTGTGAGATATTAAATTTGGCTCATAAATATATGCGTTAAACTAGGACCCTAGCACTGTCTGTTCGATTTTGCTCAATAGGAGGTTGTTAGAAATAAGCAAACACCAGGCTTCTTCAGTGATGTCTTTCCATTTTTCCTTCTGAATGAGATCTTAGAGAAAAGCTAGTTTTTCTTAACTTTCTATAATTTTCGTTTTCAAGTTAGGTTTTTCTCAAGTTCAATGAGTGAGTCATTGGAGTTTTCTTAATTTCTCCAGCAGGTAAGGACTGGATGACTATACACAAGATAGAGCCAGATGTGGCTGAAGAGCCTACAAAAGAAGGGCCTTGTGAGGTGTCCCTCTGGAAAGCAGAAGAGATTGTTCCTCCAAGCTGTTGTGTGCAGGAAAAGGCTTCAACTAATCAGGAGAGACTGGAATGTCAACAGAGCACCTTGGCAGGTCAAGTTGATGCATCTGTCCCATATGTGGGAGACTACAAAGCTATCATTGTAGCCACAATCCAGGCAGGAAATGACACTGGTAAGAAGCAAAATACCTCCCGAGCTTATGGTAGAAATTTGAATCGGGGTTCCACAGTGGTTAAGAACCGTCATACAGGAGGAAAAGCACATAAGTGCTTGGTCTGTGGGAAATTCTTTCTTTCTAGCTCCAAGCTCATCATTCACCAGAGGACCCACACTGGGGAGAAGCCATATGAATGTGCGGCTTGTGGCAAAACCTTCCAGTCCAGTTCATTACTTTACCGTCATCAAAGAGTCCACACAGGAGAGAAACCGCACAAATGTCCTGTCTGTGGGAGAAGATTCAGTAGCAGTTCAAATCTTAACCGACATCAGAAGATCCACACTGGGGAGAAACCATCTGAATGCTCAGATTGTGGGAAAAGCTTTATTCAGAAGGGGGCCCTTAATAAGCATCATAAAATTCATTCTGTAAAAGGGAAAAGTGGGGAGCATTTTAGTATGAGCTGAAGCCTCACTACAATGTCACGAGAGAAAACCAGGTAAACAACTAGATTATGAAAGGGCACTTGGGGGAAATTGGGAGTACTCAATTGATGTGCCAGCAATAAGAATCTCTTTGGGCTTCTGATGGTTTTGATGAAGTGAAGGATTGCAGAAGGAGATGGAGGCTTCTAAAGCCACAACTCTCTGGTCTGGTACTGACAGGTTTTCAATGACTGAATATTTGGACTGGGAAAATATAGAATTCTCGTAACTTTGTCTTTGTACAAAGACATTCGCAATTAGCTGCCTCACTCCCTTATGGAACATGACCTTGCTCTGGATGCAAAGCTCTAGGATGTTCATTATTTAAGGAGGAACATGATTTTAAATGGGTTGTTTTATGATGGTGCTGTGAAAGCTCATGGGTATAAAAAATAAAATAATTATAGAAAAAATAAAATAATTATAGAACTTATATGGAATTAGAGGCATCATTCCTGCTTACACAAATTTTAAGATATTTATGCTGTTTCTTTTTCTCCACTCCAGAAATATGTCCAAGTTCATTTGCATTTTTTGAGATAAAAGGGATACAATATATACTAAAAGCCTGAACAGTGACAAGAGTGGCAAAAGTAGATGCAGTTGTGGTTTGATAAATAATGCCCAACAGGTTTCTTTATTGTCATGAATGATTCATCAGCAGATTATATAAATAGGAAGTAGAGAATCTCCTGAACATTTTTCAGTTATTTTATATTATGTGTGCAGCTGGTATGACACAGGAACAAACGTTTAAGGGAGCATGAAATTGAATGGAAACGGTCATTTTGACAACCAAATCATCTCCCTTTTCATTGTGGGGCTCCACTTTAAAGTATCACTGCTTGAATGCATTATGTGAAAGCATAAAAAATTATCAATTTTAAAAATCAAAACCTAAGAGAAATAGTTCATAAGAACAGGTGCATTTTGATAACCATTAGAAGATCGGGAGTTGTACCCCCCCATCTTAAATTCATCAACTTTGCACTAAATCATACTGTGATTTGCTTACTGTAGTGTTTAAATACAAATCATAAGTCAGACTAAGCTGAGAACGTAAATCAATGGCTGGGTTCACAAGATGTAGCAACCCACCAACAAACCACATTTTAATCTGACACGTTCTGCAACCCTATGCAGGAGAGTTAGTTTATACTTACCTCAATTTGCAGGGTTTCTATAACAGTTGTGATATTTAAATTAATCCTGAGTAAGCATGTCATGCCACCATATAACCATGATTTAATTTTTGTTAGTTGAACTACAATCCAATATGTCATTTGAAATCAGATTAATGCAAGCTAGTGAACCATTATCATTTGTTCCTTTTTTAAAGAATTGGAGTATGGCTTTGTTTCTTTCATCCTAGCTGAACAATACTCTATTTCCAACACAGCAGCCAATTACCTGAACTCAAGTAACATCCTCAGGAGAAATAAAGAGGTCTACCAGGTTGTATAAAAACATTAAATAGGCTGACAGTGGACAAACTTCTATCCATAGGTTAGCAATAGGGTGCAGATGACACAAAAGTCCCTAGAGTTTATAAGTACTGGTGCAATACACTAACTAAACCATACATTAACCATACATGTTAGATATTCATACTACGCTAAATCGAAACATGGTGGACAGGTATACAGTTCATCATTACTAAGACAGTTTAAATTGATAATGGCCATGCAACAAGGTTGAACAAAAACAAAACCACAGGAAAAAGTGGTGCATTATCTCTGGAAGAATTATTAGTTATGAGACAAGTAAAAGTTACAAATTTGTACATAAGGAATTCAACCCAATGCAGTGACACTTCATTCACACAGAAGCAAACTTTTAGGGATAAACCAATGGGGATAGCGAGTTTACACTTTATTTTCAGATTTTGATTTTAAAAACTTCTATTACTATTATATCCAGTTATCTTTATTTTATTCCCTTTAGGTCACAGATTCATTCAGCAAACACAACTTTGGATTTTAACTCTTTTTTTTTTATTTAAGAACCCCAAAAAATAGATTCTCATACATATGCTACAGATGACATGTCAACATGGCTAGAATTATGGTGATTGTAACATATTAATAGGAAACACTGCCATAATTGGAATAAAACAAAGCCCAGTATTTCTATTGTATACAGTTGCACAGTAGAAGTCTTGACGGCTCTTATCCAGTCCAGTCCTCAGGTGTGCCAACCTCTTACTATGTCTTTTCAAGCCATCTTCAACTATTACTGTAGAATTAATCCAACTAAAAGGAGATAAAAGAAATAATCACATTTAATATTCCTTCTTCGGAGGTTACAATTCTACATCTTTCCTTGTTATCTGTGCTCACTTAAACTTTTACAATACAGGCAGTCCTCGACTTACAACCACAACCGAGTCTAAAATTTCTGGCATTGAGACATTTGTTAAATAAGTTTTGCCCTATTTTACAACCATTCTCCAAACAGTTGTTAACCGAAGCACTACAGTTGGTAAGTAGGTAACCCGGTTGTTAAGTGAATCTGGCTTCCCCATTTACACTGCTTGTCAGAAGGTTGCAAAGGGATCACAAAGGGATCTTTGGACACAGCAATGGTAAATATTAGGCAGCTGTGAAGCATATGAATTTTGATCAGATGATCATGGGGGATGCTGCAAAGATCATTAACTGAAAAATGATCATAAGTCGCATTTTTCTATGGCTTTGCAACTGAACGGTCAGTAAACGAACTGTTGTATGTCGAGGACTACCTGTACATTACTTTTTCCATCATATTTTTAACAGCCCTTGGGAGTCAGCATAGTGATGAGGAGTCCTGGGCATTGCGGGGCAACCGACAACAGCGGACCCTTCCAGAAGTGCATGAGCATAAAATCCCAGAGCTTGAAGGGACCTCGGAAGTCATCTAGTCCAGCCCCTGTTCAAAGCAAGAGACCTGATACCATGCCGGTCAAGTGGCTGTGCAATCTACTGTATTTCTGAAAACCTTCAGTGTCGGGAGAAGCCACAGCTCAGGGGGGAAAGCTGTTCCATTGAATACTCACCTTAATGAAGCCGATGTCCTTGGCGTACTGGCGGAAGCACTGGCGACACATGTTGAGGCCGTACTTGCGGATGAGTCCGTGCCGGTTGGAGCACACGCGGCTGCGGAAGAGAGGGAGAGAGGCCGGGTGAGGCGGGCCCAGACGCTTCCCGGCTCCCCTCGTCCCAGAAGCACCAACCTCCCGCACTCTCCCCTCCCTCTCCCCTCCCCTTCCTCTCCCTCTCCCTCCCCTCTCCCCTTCCTCTCCCTCCCCTCTCCCCTCCCTCTCCCTTTCCCTCCCCTCTCCCCTCCCTCCCCTCTCCCCTCTCCCCTTCCTCTCCTCTCCCCTCCCCTTCCTCTCCCTCTCCCCTCCCTCTCCCTTTCCCTCCCCTCTCCCCTCCCTCTCCCTCCCCTCTCCCCTTCCTCTCCCTCTCCCCTCCCTCGCGGGTGCCAGGCACTTCCCCACTTCCTGCGGCTGCCAGGCCCGGCTGCTCCCGGGGCAGAGAGTCCGGGGTGGGCCAGGCGGGGTTGTCGCCGGGCCCGTCGGAGGCCGAGCAGGGGGCGAGCGGGGAGGTCGGGAGCCCTACCAGGAGCGCGATCCCTGGCCGAACTTCCTGGGGTGGCTCCAGTAGAGCTGCTGGTGTCCCATGGCGGCAGTCGCGTGTCTCGGACTGCCGAGAAGAAAGGAAAGGGCGAACGGCGCAGGCGCAGAGGAAGGGAGGGAAAGAGCGAGGCGGCCGCTGCCCTCCCACCCTCGGGTGACGTCACGGAGCGAATCCTCTCTAAGTAAACTCGGGCGGGCGGCAGCAGCAGCCGGGCGCGGTGGCGCGAGCCTGTAATCCAGCTACTCCGGAGGCTGAGGCTGGCGGATCGCTTGAGCTCAGGAGTTCTGGGCTGCAGTGGGCTATGCCGATCGGGTGTCCGCACTAAGTTCGGCATCAATATGGTGATCCCCGGGGAGCCGAGGGCTACCAGGTTGCCTAAGGAGGGGTGAATCGGCCCAGGTCGGAGACGGAGCAGGTCAAAACTCCCGTGCCGATCAGTAGTGGGATAGCGCCTGTGAATAGCCGCTGCAGCGTAGCCTGAGCAAGACAGCGAGACCCAGACTCTTTTGCACCCCCCTCCCACAAAAAAACACCTTTTACGACCCTTTCCCCCCCTTTTTCTTTAGGGGGGGGCGATGGGGGTCGCCAAGGTTGCCCCCCCCCCCCCCCACACCAGCCGGGTTCCCCGTTCGGTTCGCCCTGTTTCCCGCATTGCATTTCGCCACTCCCGCAGCACCTCCTAGCGGAAGCGGACGCCAATCGCTGCTCCCGCCGCCGCCGATTCCCCACTTTCTCCAGCAGGAATCGCTCTACTCGCCCGCTCAGCCCCCTCTTCGCCGCCCTCTGCCTACCTTCACCGTCCAACGCGGGAGGAGGAGCGCCAAGCACCCAGCCGGGCTCCTCTTGGCGCCCAGTTCGGACTCACGAGGCCGTCGCGGTAGCCGAGAGCGAGGAAGCCGAGCGAGACAGGCCCAAAAAGCTTTCGCCGCCTCTGCTCTTTCTCACTCCTGGGACTGAAGCACCAGAGGCGAGCAGAAGGCGAGCCTTTTCATTCGAATCGGGAAAGGAAGCGCACATTTCGGGGCCAATCGAAAGAAAAACACCACTTGGACAGGCAGCGGCAAGAAAACGCTGCTCGGGGTATTGGCCAAATGCCCCTTGAGGGTCAAGTTGCGGGTTTGTGCTTTGTGGGAACCAGGCGACCCTCCTTGGGGGATGGAGGGAGCGTCTCCCTCTCGGTCGAAGGGCGGCAGAATCGCCGGTGGGCGCAAACAAGATTGGGGTGTGTGTACATATGTGTGTGAGACCCCGCAACCCTCCCTCCCCCCCGCAGCACAGAACACAATTCCCTTCCAAAATATTTTTTATTATCTTCGCTGTCACGCGAAGAAGAACACCAGTTGGACAAGTCAGCGGCAAGAAAACCCAGATCGGTATATTGCCCGAGAGTGGCGAATGTGAAGTTGCGGGTTTTTGCTTCGTGGGAACCAGCCGCCTCTCCGCGCGGGATGGAGGGAGCGTTTTACTCCAAGGCAGTAGAATCGCCGGTGGGCGCAAACAAGATTGAGACAGGGTGTGTGTGACCCCGCAATCCATGTTCGGCCTCTTTTTCCCAGTAGCACAAAACACAATATCCTTCAAAAGAGGCGCTTTTTATATTTATTTATTAGTTTTGCTGATTTATTAAATTTATATACGTGTCCATTACGCTGTCTTGCTTACAATCCGATAAAACCATATTTATAAACGATTAAACAGTAGGACAATAAATATACTGCTCAAAAAAATAAAGGGAACACAAGCAGAAGACCTCGGAGATCTGAATGAATGAAATAGCCTTATTAAATGCTTTGTTCTTTACATACTGTAGTTTATACACTGCTCAGACAACTAAAGGGAACACAAAACTACTAAAACCTTAGCTAAATGGTGGAGTATACAATGGAGTGGAGATGGTATCTTCTATTTAATCAAAGATCCAGCCTCCATCTCTGCTTTTTGATGCCAGTGAAAGTCCCTGCAAAGTTAGCACTCAGGTGACATCCATGTTGCTGATTCTGTCCCAATTCTGGGCGGCACAGCAATGCAGAAGCTGCTCCTACCAGGAGGGATGGGGGAAGTGACTCTATCATTAGAAAGCAAAGAGATGGGGATGGCCTGCCTTCCTGGTCTGAAAGTTGTCCGCCAGAGAGAGGTTGTGGTGCACACTGATAGCCAAGAGATGGAGGAATATCACAAGCCTAGCTGGGAAGGCAAATTTTGGTGTCTGGGAAGCTAAAGAAGTTCAGGTAGGAAAAATGCTATTTCTCCTACTTGCTGGCAGAACTCTGGTGCGGTCATGTGGGGGGTTAGACAATCTGAATGGTTGGTGCAGCAAGCCTGGGGGTTTAGACCATAAGAGGCTTGTTCCAGAGATGTCTTCAGCAGGTTCTGACCAATTCTGGAGAACCGGTAGTGGAAATTTTGAATAGTTCAGAGAACCGGTAAATACTACCTCTGACTGGCCCCGCCCCCAACTATTCTCTGCCTCCTGAGTCCCAGCTGATCAGGAGGAAATGGGAATTTTGCAGTAACCTTCCCCTGCCACGCCCACCAAGCCACACCCACCAAGCCATGCAACACCCACCAAGCCACACCCACAGAACTGGTAGTAAAAAAATTTGAATCCCACCACTGGCTTGTACCCTTTTTGGACCTGTCCTAAAGACATAAGGCCCAGTTGAATGAAAATGATTCCCACCAGGTTTTTGGGACATTAATTCATTTATTCCGTTCCAACCAGGATAAGTTATATATAGTTTACTAATGGGAAAAGGTGAGTTGGGAAGGATTTGGCATTGAGATGATTTCCTGCAAATGTTCCAGGTCTTGTGTTCTGCCCTAGCTCCGGATTTCCAAGGATATTGACACACACCAGTGGTCCTTATCAAATTTATTAAGTAACAAGAATAAACAAGACCGGCAAAGGTTGGCAACCAGCCCAGAAAACAAGATATGATAAACCAAAATACTCTGATAATAATACAAGTTGTTTCCAGCAAGAACGCACTAGCTGTGGGTGACTTAAATAGGCTAAGGGAGTGGCCAATTATCCTCAAGCCCTACTCTCGAGTAGACCTCCTTCTCCTGAATAGCCACTCCTGCCTTTTGGCAGCCCTGCGTGCCCGAGCAATGAGGAGAGGCTCCTCCACTTCGTTCTCTCCACTGGAGGTTCTGAAGGCCCTGGCTGAGTCTCTGCCTCCATCACATCTTCTTCAGCCTCCTCGCTGTCCAACTCGAGTGCTGGCTGTGCAGGCTGCTGGCGCGACACCACACCAACCTCCTCTTCATCGGGATCAACCACGATCCGTGCAGGCCGCTGGCAGGCCACAACACCTTGTGAGGCCAAAAGCAAGGGAAGGAAAAGAGCGTCTTTTGAGAAAGCAGAAGACGACCTGCGGAGGAAAGTTCAAGGTCAAGTTTCCTTGGAATCAAGCTGACCTCCTGGTGATTTCCCAAGCAGCTCCTTGTAGTTTTCTTCACAACAATACAGGTGTGTGTCTCTATTTCTATTGCTGCTTCCTTCCAACTTTGGGATCACAAGTTTGGGATTTTCTAATAGTCTCCCATCCAAGGTAGAACCCAGCCAATCTCTGCTTGATTTTTCGACATCAGTTGTGGTCAGCCAAATGCAAGGGATCAGTGAGCGAAGGGGAGGGGTAGAAGAAAAGGGGAAGCGGGAATTGTTTGCAGGATTGTAAAAAAGCTACATGGTTCCATTCTGTCCATTTTCTAGCATCATTCTTTTTCCTTTTGCCACTCAAGCATTGGAGCCAAGGGACACTTCTGGAGATGCAGAACATAAGAGTGTCCCCACCCCCAATTTTAAGGACCATTTAGCTTAGTAACCTCACCTCTTCCTGTGCTTTGTGAATTATTTTCAACTGTGGAACTGATATTCAGTGCAAATAGATTCAGAGATGATGCTCAAATCGCTATTTTAAATTTAAAACAGGAGGAAAAAGTCGCTTATCCATGGCAATAAATAACCTGCAACCATGACGTGCGCTGAAATTAAATGAGATTTGGAGTTTTCTTAAATCTTTTGTGTTTCTCCTTGGAAGCTAGGTGGCAGAAGGAACTTAGGGATAAGAGAATTTACAGCCTGAGAATTTGGATGGTGGCTGGGAATGTTAGGTGGGGGGATGCTCCAGTTTCATGACTGATGTTTTGTGGCAATTCCATGCCTGCTAAAGAAGCAGTCATGAAATTGCAACCTGACGGGTCCCCTGAAAAGGTTCCTTCGATGCATTTATTTATTACATACATAATGTTGTCGTGTATAGTTGTCCCCTGGTAGTTTGCAATAAAGAAATAAAAGAGAAGCTAAAACCAGTAGTAAGACAAACAATTCAAAATTAAAACCATCAATGCAGGGGTGAAATCCAGCAGGTTCTGACAGGTTCTGGAGAACCGGTAGTGTAAATTATGAACAGTTCGGAGAACCAGCAGCAGAAATTTTGATTAGTTCGGAGAACCAGCAAATATCACCTCCGGCTGGCCCCAGAGTGGGGTGGGAATAGAGATTTTGCAATATCCTTCCCCAGGAGTCGGTTGGGAATGGAGATTTTTCAGTATCCTTCCCCTGCCACGCCCGCCAAGCCACCCCACCCCGCCAAGCCACTCCCACAGAACTGGTAGTAAGAATTTTTGGATTTCACCACTGCATCAATGGTAAAAGCATTGTTAAGAAGTTGTTATAAAGCTACGTTATAAAGATCTGGAGTGCCTGCAGGTAAATGCCAGTTATTGATCTTGCTAGGGGTTTGAGGGATGGGGTGTCCCACAGGAAGAGATCTTGATCATCTTCAGAACTGACCTGCCTGCTGAATTAGATACTAACTGAAGTTTCCAGACTAGAGCCAAAGGCGACCGAATGCAGAATGTATGATAATCCTTTTGGGAAGGAAATTATAACCTATAAGAAGTTAGCCTGGGAAGTTGAGAAATATATGTTGGAAGAACCCAACCCACTCATTTCTATTTTTCCCCCCCAACATGGTGATATATGCGATGCTATCAGCAACTGAGTTTTGCCTGAAGGAAATTCTTGCTTGCCATTGGGGGCACCTGTGTACTCTTTGCTGTCACGTTGTAGGAGTACAAAGTAGTCTTCTCATCTCTGGACTTGCTCCTCTTTTCCTATGAAAAATAAGATGCTTTCCTGTATAGGGCCAATCCAGTGTCTCCCTTACCATTGGTTATCATACCAGGCAGCGATTCTGGTTAATTGAGTAGCCTCTGAAAGGCCTCTATCCTTTGCAGGTCCTTCTCACCTGTCCACTCTTAGCCACAGCCCAGTCATCTGTTGCTGTGCTCTCCCAATTCTTATTCCCATCAATGTCTTTTTACACACCAAAGATGCCACCGGACAAAATATTTTATATGCTTAGCAGGAGAGTGGTGCTGATACTGCATTCGAGGGCAGTGTTTGTCAACCTCAGCAACTTTAAGATGTGTGGACTTCAACTCCTGAAATTCCTCAATCACCATGAAATAAAGACATGGCTTTCTGATACTGCAGACATGTTTGGGATTGGCTTTACCCCTCTCTTATCAACTGATTGCCACATGGGCTCTGGGTGCAATTCCAGGTGAGGGTTATTATTTATAAAGATAATATATGCTCTCAGTGTACATAAAAAGGCAAGATACATTATGATTCTTGACGAATGTATCTTGTCTTTTTATGTACACTGAGAGCATATGCACCAAAGACAAACTCCTTGTGTGTCCAATCACACGACTAATAAATAATCCTATCATATCCTATCCTATCCTATCCTATCCTATCCTATCCTATCCTATCCTATCCTATCCTATCCTATCCTATCCTATCCTATCCTATCCTATCCTATCCTATTTGCTGTGACATATAGCCTGGTTATTTGAGGGATTCCCTATGTTTGTCTACTATTGTGGCCAAAATCTGATTTACCTAAAACAGCCAAATAATTTGAAGGTACAACATATAGGAAATGTATTAAACATGCAAATAACAATAGTGCATAGTTCCCAGCAAAGCATGGACTGTTTGCTGAGCAGTCCTGAACAAAAGCAGAATCATAACTTATACCTTTGGCCAGTGGTGAAATGTAAAATTTGTTACTACTGGTTCTGTGGGCATGGCTTGGGGGGGGGGGTAATGTGATTGGGTGGGCGTGGCCAACTTTTTTTTTTTTTTTTACTTTGCCTGGCTGTTTGCTCCGGCATCCGCAGGGCTGCTGCCTGCTCAGCGGGGCCCTGACTGTAACTGGCTACTTGAAAAAAAGCTGATTGTCAGCTTGTGGAAACAGCTGATTGTCGGAGCATGGGAGGAAGCAGGAAACCAAGTGGGATGGGCCAGAATGGGCGGATAGGGATATGGCTGGACTGCGGCAGCTGTATTAGTGGCAAACAGTCAGTGGGAGGGGCTGGGTGTGCACACAAAGGAGGTGGAGCATATATAAGGGGTGGGTAAACTAACCACAGCAGCACAAACTTTGATTCCTTTTGGATGGTCGCTTTGTGCCAGGTCCATGTTTGTTCCAGATAAACAATCTAACATCAACTTCTGTTGCTGGCTTTTGTTACGTGGGACACTGGAACATGACAGGGTGTGTGTGTGGGTACATGCATCCCCTCTTGAGTGAGCAGTTAGCTAGTGTGTGTCAACGCACTCCATTTCCATGAGTTGTGGGCACTGGAACAGTGTCCCTGGAGAGAGATCTGTAGGGTTTCTGTCCTTCAGTTGTTTTGTAGATCTCTTCCAGGCCTAGTTGCTGAACCACTGACAATTCCTTCTGGGGTGTTTTTGTGTGTATGTATGTGTTGTGTTTTTTTCCTGATATGCATTATGTTTTGGTATTCTTTCTTGTCCTTGGATGTAAACCTGCCGGAGTCAAATGGGAGTTGGGCAGCCTCCAAATCTAATAAAATTATCATAATTATAATCAAACCTGCCCCTTTCAGTCTTTTCCCAGGAAAGAAACCTTGCCTTGAAGGACCTGGATAAGAAGCTGAGAGCAAGATTCGAAAATGCCAAGCTGTCTTTTGTCTCTCTGTGTGGGCAATGTAGAATGCATTTTGCTTTTCGTATTATCAGCAGACATTATTGGGTCTTTAGTGCGTGCTGGTAGCTTGAAAGAATGTGTTCATCTCCGACATTTATTTATGGCATGTACGAAAATCTACTTAAAATCTCATCATTACCATAACTGAATATTTATGGCAGTTTTGAATGGATGCTGCTCCTTGATTAAACTGAAAAAGAAAAGCTTCACTCCCTTTATGTAAATGTTTATTTGTCAGGGATTGAAATTGTCTTTAAACAAACTGGAAATCAAATTGATGCAGTAAATTCTGCAGCCAAAAGGGAGTCAGGAAGGAAAAGAATGTGCTCGGTGATGTGCGCAAATTGGTCATATTTGCTCCATTGTATTTTGTCTTTGGTAGAACGTCCATATTTTAGAGTTGTCTACCTTTAGGTACCCAATTTCATTGCCTCCATTTCTGCAGAGGAATTTAGGTCTAATTTTGAGAAGGGTTGGGAGAGGATAAACAGTTACCTAGTAGGAGGCATGGGAAAAAGACTTAGAACATAAAGTCAACATTAAGCAAAACATTTTCTGTGTATCTTCTCCCAGAGGCCTGTTTAACAAATGCTTTTGAACCACTGATTTATTTTTCAGTTTTTGGAGAAATTCCTAATGTCTCATCTATCCATATTGAAGAACCTGGGTGTAGAAAGTGGAAAGTAGAAAGTGTCCCTGCACTCTATTCAACTTGCAACACAAAGATGGAAAAAGCAAATATATATATATATATATATATATATATATATATATATATATATATATATATATATCACCAAGTTTAACATGGCAGCAAAAAGCAAGATACAAACAAAATCTAAGCAGCAGAGTCAAATGTTTGTTTAAAAAGTTTCAACTTGCAGGTAGTATTTTGATCCTAACTCACTGAAATGTTTTCTCAATCCTTCAGTGTGCTGCAGTGGTGTTGTTCATTTGATGATATGCTTGAGTGCTCTCTGTATTGTTTATTACACTTCAGCTCAGTCCAGGAAAAAACAATTTTTTGAGATGGAAACAGTACACTTTTGCCAAACCATCCTGCCTACAGGTAAAGAAACAAGATAATGAGAGGAAACAAAGGATTAGTGAAGAGCTGTGGTGGCACAGTGGTTAGAATGCAGTATTGCAAGCTACTTCTGCTGACTGCCAGGAGTTTCATCCTTCCAAAGTTGGTAAAATGGGGACCAGTAGGTAAAAAAATGAGGTAAAATGAGGACCCAGATTGTTGGGGCAATATGCCGACTCTGTTAATCGCTTAAACACTATAAAGCACTATGGAGCGGTGTTGCTATTAGATTGGACCCACTGGAAACATGCTGCCATGATGCTCACCCATTCACTTTCCTTCCTTGGAATTGGCATGCAGGAAAGCATCAGATCAGTGGATTAGAAAATGGGCTTGAAGTATTAATTCTCTCTCTCTCTTTTTTTTTTTTGAAAAATTGAACTTTATTGTTTAAAAGAAAAACATTTAAAAACATACAAGTTTCTCACAATTGAGAAACAAATTTACATATACAGTACATAAACGTCACCTATTAGCTAATTTCTATTATTCTATATAAATATATTATATGTATTATATGTACATATACAGTCATGTCCAGAAATATTGGGACGTCGACACAATTTTAACATATTTGGCTCTATACACCACCACAATGGAGTTGGAATGAAACAAATACAATGTGCGTTAACTGCAGACTGTCAGCTTTAATTTGAGGGTATGTACATCCAACTCAGGTGAATTGTGTAGGACTTACAGCAGTTTGCATATGTGCCTCCCACTTGTTAAGGGACCAAAAGTAATGGGACAGAATAATAATCATAAATCAAACTTTCCCTTCTTAATACTTGGTTGCAAATCCTTTGCAGTCAATCACAGCCTGAAGTCTGGAACGCATAGACATCACCAGACGCTGGGTTTCATCCCTGGTGATGCTCTGCCAGGCCTCTACGGCAACTGTCTTCAGTTCCTGCTTGTTCTTGGGGCATTTTCCCTTCAGTTTTGTCTTCAGCAAGTGAAATGCATGCTCAATGGGATTCAGGTCAGGTGATTGACTTGGCCATTGCATAACATTCTACTTCTGTCCCTTCAAAAACTCTTTGGTTGCTTTTGCAGTATGCTTTGGGTCATTGTCCATCTGCACTGTGAAGTGCCGTCCAATGAGTTCTGCAGCATTTGGCTGAATGTGAGCAGATAATATTGCCCGAAACACTTCAGAATTCATCCTGCTGCTTTTGTCAGCAGTCGCATCATCAATAAATACAAGAGAACCAGTTCCATTGGCAGCCATACATGCCCACGCCATGACACTATCACCACCATGCTTCACTGGTGAGGTGGTATGCTTAGGATCATGAGCAATTCCTTTCCTTCTCCATACTCTTCTCTTCCCATCACTCTGGTACAAGTTGATCTTGGTCTCATCTGTCCATAGGATCTTGTTCCAGAACTGTGAAGGCTTTGTTAGATGTTGTTTGGCAAACTCTAATCTGGCCTTCCTGTTTTTGAAGCTCACCAATGGTTTACATCTTGTGGTGAACCCTCTGTATTCACTCTGGTGAAGTCTTCTCTTGATTGTTGACTTTGACACACATACACCTACCTCCTGGAGAGTGTTCTTGATCTGGCCAACTGTTGTGAAGGGTGTTTTCTTCACCAGGGAAAGAATTCTTCGGTCATCCACCACACTTGTTTTCCATGATCTCCCAGGTCTTTTGGTGTTGCTGAGCTCACCGGTGCATTCCTTCTTTTTGAGAATGTTTCAAACAGTTGTTTTGGCCATGCCTAATGTTCTTGCTATCTCTCTGATGGGTTTGTTTTATTTCTTCAGCCTAATGATGGCTTGCTTCACTGAGAGTGACAGCTCTTTGGATCTCATCATGAGAGTTGACAGCAACAGATCCCAAATGCAAATAGCACACTTGAAATGAACTCTGGGCCTTTTATCTGCACATTGTAATTGGGGTAATGAGGGAATATCACACACCTGGCCATGGAACAGCTGAGAAGCCAATTGTCCCATTACTTTTTGTTATGTATTGATACTTTTAAGCGGGAGTTTCAAACCTGCCTACGTTTCTGATTGGCTGACAGTCTCTCCAGGATTGTATATAAGGAGGACTGCAGCCTCTGAGTTTTTGCTGAAGTCTCACTGTATATTAAAGAGCTGTTGTCACTTGCTTGCTTGTGCCTCTCGTCATTCCCGAACCACTTCATTGGCGACGAAGGTGGGATTGAGGCTACAAGAAGCCAACCAGTGAGACCACGAGCTTCAGCTAGGCGACGAGGCGAACCACAGGAGACATACCGGACATGTCTGCCTACGTTCCGCCCAAGCCTTTTGATCCGACCCGTGAAAAATGGGTCTCGTACCTAACAAGGTTTGAATGCTCGCTAGAAGCCAGCGACATGCAGGGCCTCTCGGCTAATCGAAAGAGAGCCCTATTCCTAAGCCACTGCGGACCGGACGTGTTCGAGATGGCCGAGTCACTGTGTGAGCCAACGCCGGTTCAAACAGTCTCATGGGACACCTTGATGGCAACTCTCCGGGCTCACTACGCTCCCGTCCCCTCCAAGTTCGTGCAGCGATACCAACTGAGGCAGCGCGTCCAACGAGAGGGAGAGCCGGTCAGCGCGTACATGGCCAGCCTGAGAAAAGCCGCAACTCATTGCGACTACAGAGACTTGGATGATGCGTTGCTTGAGCAACTGATCTGTGGTGTTCGGGACATTAGGCTGCAACGGCGTCTGCTCGCCAAGCCTGATCTGACGCTTGCCGGAGCCCTTGACGAGGCCAGGGCTCACGAAGCCTCCACAAAGGCCGCTGAAACGCTACAGCGTCCGCCGACCAACAAAGACAGCCCCAAGTCTGCCCCGGTACACAGAGAAGACGCCGGATCCAGCTCGGAGTCCGAGTCGGATGAGGACGTCTTCCGAACAGAGCACCGGAGAAAAGACACTGGCAGCCCCCGGCGAAGCTGTCCCAGCTGTGGCGGGCACCATGATAGACTGTCCTGCAAATACAGAGAGGCTATTTGCAGGCGTTGCGAGAAGAAAGGGCACTTGGCGCGAGTCTGCAGAGCCACTCTGCCCAGAAGACTCAAACCACGTGAGCGCCGCAGCCAACCGGAATCAGCGCGCCAGAAGCAGCCAACGAGAGAAGGCGGCGCGAAAAAACGGCGCGAATTTGAACCGCGAGATGGCCGCAGCATACACATCGACCAGGCCAGCACAACGGTCGAGGACAAAGTCAGCACGGTGGTCGAGATCAACGGAAGACCGTGCTCGATGGAGATCGACACCGGATCAGCTCTCTCCATCATGTCGTGGACAACCCTAAAGACCCTCCTGCCGTCGTTCCGGAAGGATCAACTCTCCAGACAGAGACTGCGCATCCTAGACTACCAGGGGAACCGAGTCCCCCTCGAAGGCGTGGGCACGTTCCGGGTCACCTACGGAGACTACGAAAGAGACCTGCCGCTGACCATCGTCACGAAGCAGCTGCCGAGCCTCCTGGGCATGGGGTGGTTCCGAGCCCTTGGCATGGGCTTCACCGGCGTCCACCTGATGTCCAAGTCAACCCTGAAAGACAGCCTCCTGTCCGAGTTCCAGGACGTTTTCGGGGACACATTGGGCAAGTATGTGGGGACCCCTATTTCACTAAACTTAGACCCCAACGTAGCCCAAGTAAGACTAAAGGCCAGAAGAGTGCCGTTCGCATTGAAACCAAAGATCGATGCAGAACTGGACAAACTGATTAAGCAAGGGGTGTTGGTTCCCGTTGACCATGCCAAGTGGGAGACCCCCATAGTCACCCCAGTTAAGTCCGACGGCTCAATCAGAATTTGCGCTGACTACAAGTGCACGATCAACAAGGCTTTGCAGCCGAGCGCCTATCCGGTGCCGATCGTGCACCATCTACTACACTCCCTGGGCCCCGGAAAAATTTTTGCCAAATTAGACCTGGCCCAAGCCTATCAACAGTTACCGGTCGACGACGCCACGGCAGAGGCGCAAACGATCGTGACTCATAGGGGTGCATTTAAATGCACCAGGCTCCAATTTGGGGTGAGCGTCGCACCCGGCTTATTTCAAAGCACCATGGAGCGCCTGTTGCAAGGACGTCCGGGAGTAGTCCCCTATTTCGATGACGTCTTAGTCAGCGCCCAAGACGAACACCAGCTAGGGGACAGGGTACGGAACGTCCTGTCCAGATTCAGAGAAGCGGGACTAAGACTTAAAAAGAATAAGTGCAGAATAGCGGTCCCCTCGGTAGAATTTCTGGGGTACAGGGTGGACGGCACAGGCATCCACCCTACCGAAAGCAAGGTGAGGGCCATCAAAAGCGCACCAGCCCCCAAATCCAAAGCTGAGCTCCAAGCCTTCCTTGGACTGCTAAATTTCTACTCAATGTTCCTAAGAGATAAGGCCACGGTCGCTGATCCCCTTCACAAACTCTTAGGGAAGAATGTACCATGGGTCTGGGGGAAACCGCAAGCGGCCGCTTTTGAGGCAGTAAAAAAACTCCTATCTGAGGACAGTTTCCTGATCCAATACAATGCAGAGCTGCCGCTCGTCTTAGTTTGCGACGCCTCCCCCGTAGGAGTTGGTGCCGTCCTAGGCCATAGACTGCCGAACGGCCTAGAGGCACCCATTGCCTTCTACTCCCGAACTCTGTCCAGCACAGAACGAAACTATAGCCAATTGGACAGAGAGGCTCTGGCTGCGATTGCGGGGGTTAAGAAGTTCCACGAATACCTCTATGGCCGAAAATTCGAACTTGTGACTGACCATAGACCGTTGCTAGGACTGCTAGCAGGCGACAGGCCAACCCCTGCTGCCCTCTCCCCCCGTTTAACTAGATGGGCGATTTTCTTATCGGCCTACTCGTACCAGCTCGTCCATCGGCCTGGGCGGACCCTGGGTCATGCGGATGCCCTTAGCCGTTGCCCCCTTCCCGACCTGCTGGACAACCCAACACCGGAAACCTCCGTCCTGTTGTTGGACACGTTAACCTTGGGGCCCATCTCCTCCGGCGAGGTGGCGAAGGCATCAAATAGAGACCCTGTTATCCGGACTGTTATGGGTTGGGTTTTGAAAGGGTGGCCGGACAAGGTGGTCGGGGAGGAGTACCAAGGTTTTGCCAACAAACGAAATGAACTGTTTACGCAAGGGGGGTGCTTACTGTGGGGTGACAGAGTGGTAATTCCAGCAAAACTACGAGATAGAGTTTTAGAATTATTGCACGAAGGGCATCCTGGCATCGTTAGGATGAAGTGCTTAGCCCGCAGCTATGTCTGGTGGCCCAACATGGACCAGGTCATTTCCGAGTGGGTGGGGAAGTGCAGACCCTGCCAGGAGTCTCGCCCCGATCCCCCAGTAGCGCCCATCCGAGAGTGGGAGAAACCAAAAGGCCCATGGGGGAGGATCCACATTGATTTTGCCGGCCCGTTCCATGGCCAAACGTTTTTAATAGTAGTGGATGCCTTTTCAAAATGGCTCGAAATTGTATTAATGCCATCCACAACGGCCGAAGCGGTTATCAAGGCCCTAAGAAAGTTGTTTGCCACCCACGGCCTGCCGGATACCTTGGTATCGGACAATGGGCCCCAATTTACAGCAACCCTTTTCGAAGGCTACTTGGCCGGCCTGGGGATCCGCCATGCCCTATCAGCCCCATTTCACCCGGCTTCCAACGGATTGGCTGAATGATTTGTCAGGACAGCCAAGGAAGCACTGTCCAGATTAGACAATGGGGACTGGCAGGCCAGGATAGATCAATTCCTTGCGGTTCAGCATGCATCACCATGCACAGCAACTGGGAGAAGCCCAGCAGAGCTCCTCATGGGGAGAAAGCTCCGGTGCGTGTTGGACAGGCTTCACCCTAACTATTCGCATGAAAACTTTAAGGGAGAGACCTGTGGCTTAAGGCAGTTTCAGGTCGGGTCCCCGGTGTTCGCTCGCAATTATGCCAGCGGTCCTCTGTGGGTTGCAGGAACCATAGTGGGGATAACAGGCCCAAAATCATACACGGTGGACGTGGGGGTAGATAGACTCTGGAAGCGCCACATAGACCAACTGAGGAAACGGGTGGTTGGCGAGGCAAACATCAACGCAGACATGTCCGAGCCTAACTATGACCACTTCTCCAAAACAGCTAACTCAAGCCCGGGGCCGCGAGAATACTTAGCTGACAAGCCCTGGTTCCAGCGCTGCCCCAGCGAGTCGCCACTCCCAGCCGGGAATAACCACGCCCCGGACAAAATCCAGGAGGTTCCATTGGCGGAGCCGGGAGAGACAAAGAGTCCCTCCGACCAGCTCGACGCCTCACCAAACACTGAACTGCGCAGGTCAACTAGGGCGAGAACTCAGCCTAAGCACCTGCGAGACTTTGTTTGTACATATGTTAATTTCTGAGTGTTAGTGCCTTCTGGGAAGGGAGGGGTGTTATGTATTGATACTTTTAAGCGGGAGTTTCAAACCTGCCTACGTTTCTGATTGGCTGACAGTCTCTCCAGGATTGTATATAAGGAGGACTGCAGCCTCTGAGTTTTTGCTGAAGTCTCACTGTATATTAAAGAGCTGTTGTCACTTGCTTGCTTGTGCCTCTCGTCATTCCCGAACCACTTCACTTTTGGTCCCTTAACAAGTGGGAGGCACATATACAAACTGCTGTAAGTCCTACACCGTTCACCTGAGTTGGATGTACATACCCTCAAATTAAAGCTGACGGTCTGCAGTTAATGCACATTGTGTTTGTTTCATTCCAACTCCATTGTGGTGGTTTATAGAGCCAAAGATGTTAGAATTGTGTCGATGTCCCAATATTTCTGGACCTGACTGTATACAAACATACAATAAAGTATTCCATATTCTATACCTCTGACAGTGCTGTTTTTTTTTCTTTTTGTTATATTGATTTCTTCTAAATTTCATCTCTACCCATTTCCTTTCCTCTGGTTTATCCATTGGTACCATCTATTCCATGTTTCATAATATTTAGAGTCCTCCTTATCCTGTAACTCTAAAGTTAGTCTATCCATCTCTACGCATGTATATATTTTTTGTATTAATTCCTGATCTGTTGGCAATCGATCGCTTTTCCAGAATTGTGCTAGTGCTAATCTTGCCGCCGTAATTATATGAAGTATTAGGTATTTTATGTCATTATATATTCTGGTTTCTCTTCAGATTGTATAAATCTTTTGCCTTTTACTGAAGTATTAATTCTCAGGCAGTCAGTGAAGCATGACACAACAACCAATGATAGCATTTTTAACGCATGGAACAGATATAGAAAAAGGGCTTAATTTCTCCAAAGTAAGGACCAGATAGTCATGTAGGACAGACAAAAGAAAATGTGCAAAGGGTTCAAATACTGAATCTATAAATAGGGTTAATGCTTGTAATGACTTGGATTCTGTCATTATAGCTTGTACCTTTTTAATAATAAAAGTACATCAGGAGTTCTTGGATTCTTGTGAACTTGACTCATTAGTTCCGATCCTGAAACCTTAAAACAATAAGCTATAGGACGTGAATCTCCAACATGTGACAGGCTCATAGATAAAGAACCTCTGATCTCAAGAGGCAAGAAAATTCACACATGTCGTGGTGCCATTGAGGAAGACTAATAAAATACAAAAGTCATATGGAGAGAAGTCCTTACCCAGACAAACATCATCATACTCATTGCATAAAATTTGAAAGTGGTTTCCAGTATAGATTTACATAGTATCTTTAGAGTAATCCAACTGAAATGTCATTAATGCAGAAAAATGATGGTCAAGTCTAATCACACTATTTTTTGAATTTTGATTTTGGAATAATCACTTAACCATTATTTTTCATGCATTAGAGGGATGGTAGCCTGGATCACACGGTGAATTATACCATAATCCGATTTGCTTGGTGTTGGCTTGGCATGTTGGATGAACTCAGCTAATCACAGTCTATTCAATATAGCATCATTAAAACAAACTGCCACATATTTTAGCTGGGGAAGTTGGGAGGGGGTTGTTGTTGGAGTGGTAGAAAGTTAGTCATAACAACATTCCATATTCAAGGACTTTTGCCTGCGTCTGATGGAGACTGCCTGAAGATTGTATCCAGTGGAGTGTGAAGAGTTGATTGGACAATGTAAAGAACTTGTGGGTGTGGGGCAGGGCTGTGAACTGCTAGCTGGGTGGGGAAAACCTGGAAGCTTTCAGATTCGGGTTTTCCCGAACATGACATCTCTAATACATTGGAACTTTGAGGAACCTCAGGCCTCAGAGGTTTATTTTGTTGGGGGTGTTCCTTGGAACCCTGATATTAGCATATGATCCCAATCAAGGAATACACAATAGTATGGTTAGATGTTCCTAGCAAACAACATTATCTCAATGTATACTTGAAATTATGCATTAAATATTCCTTCAGATTCTCAGTCACTTAGGGCTCTTATTTATTATTATTAGATTTTTATCCTACCTTTATTATTTTATACATAACTCAAAGCAACAAACCTATACTATACTCCTTCCTCCTCCTGTTTTCCCCACAATAACAACCTTGTGAGATGGTTTGTGCTGAGACACAGAGTAATTGGCCCAGCTGGCTTTCATGCCTAATGCAAGACTAGAATTCAGTCTCGTAGCACCTTAACAACTATATCAAACTGTTACACCTCAGCTATCATTGGATGTAGCTTAAAATCTATTTGCCAAGTATTGTGTGGTTTCCATTAATCACCATCTTATGTTTTATGTTTCATAAAACATCCATTTTATGAATTTTATGTTTCATTTCACTTAGTTTGGAGTAATATTATAAAGTGTAATTAATTCTAATTAACATAGGCAAGACTAAAGGAATTATTTGCTTCTGATTATTTGAATTATTCATCTATCTCATCAAAATATAATGATGCCATTACAGTCTTTTCCTGACCTTTGTAGGAACCAAAGATAAACTAGTACCAATAACTTGAAAATGATTATTTAGATAATAAATAATAAAAATAAATGCAAAATATAATTCAGACATTCATGACTCTGAGGATGTGTTTCATTGAGAATGAAGCCTGTTTAGACTAGATAGTGATGTTTATAGTGTATTCCTTCACTGGGATTCAGGCAATTTTTTAGTTTTAATCTAATTCATTTTACAGTTGAGTTTTTCACTGAGAATGGCTAGAAATAGTCTAGAGTAGCTGTCCCAACTTAGTACCTTCTGGAGGTGTTCCCTACAAGTCCCATCATCCCCAGCTAGTATGAATAGTTGCTTTATGCAGATTGGAGGATAGCACTGCAGAAATTTCATCACAAGGGCAGCAGGGTGAGCTAGATCTAGAATATAAATTCCTGTAACATCAGGTTGAGGAGTCCAGATATCTAGCCAAGCCAACAAGACAATGAGGTACAGGTAGTTGCCTTACAACAGTTCAGGGGTGAAATCCAGCAGATTCTGACAGGTTCTGGAGAACCGGTAGTGGAAATTTTGAGTAGTTCGGCGAACTGATAAATACCACCTCTGGCTGGCCCCGGAGTGGGGAGGGAATGGAGATTTTGCAGTATCCTTCCCCTGGAGTGGGGTGGGAATGGGGATTTTGCAGTATCCTTCCCCTGGAGTGGGGTGGGAATGGAGATTTTGCAGTATCCTTCCCCTGCCATGCCGACCAAGCCATGCCCACCAAGCCACACCACGCCTACCAAGCCACGCCCACAGAACTGGTGGTAAAAAAAATTGGATTTCACCACTGCAACAGTTCATTTAGTGATCATTCAAAATTATGACACTGTCAAATGTGACTTACGAGTATTTTTCATAGTTTCAAGCTTTGCAGCCTCCCTATGATCATGTGAGCTAAGTTCAGATGTTTGGCAAGTGATTCATAGTTATGACCTTTGCCGTGTCTCAGGGTCATGTGGTCACCTTTTGTGACCTTCTGACAAGCAAAGTCAATGGGGAAGTCAGATTCACTGAACAACCTGGTTGCTAACTTATCAACTGCAGCAATTCACTTAACAACTGTGGCAAGAAAAGTCATAAAATGGGTCAAAACTCACTTAACAAATGTCTCCCTTAACAACAGAAAGTTTGGGCTCTGTGGTCATATGTTGAGGACTACCTGCATTCGAATAAATTATTAAATAAACAGCAATTCTATAAATATATAAATTCTGACGAATTTTATCATCATGCAGAAAACCAGGAATAAATTCCATAATGATTTTCCATAGAAAAAAAAGAAAGGAGCATCTTGACATTCATTCAACATCAAGTGATATAGATTAATTTTTTACCTTCTGCACCTGCGCAGAGGGTAAAAAACAGATTACTTCCTGGTTTCCTGGTGGGCGGGCGGAGCCTCACACTGCCGTTGCTACCAGTTCTCCGAACCACCCACAGCCATCGCTACCGGTTTGGCTAAACCAGTCCAAACCGGTAGCATTTCACCCCTTCTTAGACCATAATGAGCATAGAACCATGATGAGGCTGTACTATATACTTTACAACAGACCACAAAGAAAACTTAAGAGTAGGCAAAGCCCAACATTCATTATAACACTGTAAACCAGGGATGTCAAACTCAAGGCCCATGGCCCGCATCAGGGCCGTAGGGTGCTTAAATATGGCCCATGGAGCCGGCCTGGAAATAGCAAAGGACCGGTCCCATTTTCGGCCTGGATGGCCTCCTGCACCACTCTGTAAAACAGAGCACGGGGGAACCGTGTGAACCCCCCCTGTGCCCCATTTTGGCCAGCAGGGTGCTGTGGGAGGCATCCGTCCTATCTTCCCCACTTTCCTTCCTGGCTGGCCCGCGGAGAACTACCATGCTGATCCATCCCTTGAAGAAATGCAGTTTGACACCCCTGCTGTAAACTACTAACTGTTCAATGGAGATATCCCAGGGAAGTAAGTCACCTAGATTTTCATATCCCGCTCGAGGACCATCCTGCTCTGCTATTCTCCTGTTCCTGTGATTCTACTCCTTATGGACAACTCTTAAGTTTGAGGAACATTTCTTCTGGTACTTGCTTCTGGCACTTTTGACTTTTCCCCCTAGGCAGATTTGGCAGAAATGGACTGATGCTCAGTGAGAAATCAGTTGCTTAATCAGTGAGAAATCAGTGCTGTAATTATTGTTCTCTTCTGCATTGATTCCAATTCTAAAGGAAATCAACCCTGATTATTCTTTGGAAGGAGAGATACTTCCAAAGAATAGCTGAAGCTCAAATACTTTGGCCATCAAATGAGAAGAGAGGACTCCCTGAAAAATGAGACCCTGAGATTGAAGTTGGGAAAGATCGAAGGCAAAAGGAGAAGGGAATGGCGGGAGATGCTTAGATTGTGTCATTAACCCAGTTGGCATGAGATTGGGAGGACAGGAGAGCCTGGTGTGCTGTGGTCTATGAGATTGTGCAGAGTTGGGCAACGACTTAGCAACTGAACAAAAACAACAATTCCAGGACATCTTTGTAGTTCATGAATATAACAGCTACTCATCTGATGAGTAAAATGCGGCCTACAATTCTGTTTTCTGAGCAACAATTGCCAATCACAGAAATTAATGCTGTCTGGCCATAACAACATGATTCAGCTATGACAGGGGTGTCAAACTCGATTGAGGGTCGCATCAGGGTTGTGTTTGACCTTGGAGAGGACGGGGGGGCCGGTGCCAGGGTGGGCGTGGCCAGCTCAACATCACTCGCCGAGGCCCCGTTTTCGGCCACAAAGGCCTCCTGCAGCCTTCTGCCAGAGAAAACGGAGTTCGGGGGGGGGGGGCTGCATGCGCCCCCCCAGGCTCCATTTTTGCTGGCAGAGGCACTGCAGGCCAATCCATCGCTGTTTCCAGGGTGGCCCCATGGGACACATCTAAGCTCCCCCCGGGCCACATCTAAGCACCCTGCTGGCTGGATCCGGCCCACTGACCTTGTGTTTGACACCCCTGAGCTTTGAGACGATATATCAGAGATAGCATATTGACGATGATGGCCATTATATATTTCCTTGGCGTCTTTTCTCCCAGGCAGTTGAGGCATTTTGCCCCCCTAGAGCAAATCAGGCAGTATGAAGCTCTGGAACCCACATAGCAATTGGGCCAACATGAGGTCATGTTAATCACTATTCACACAGCAACTCCCAAGAGGTCTGAGCTGTCATAAATATTCATGCAGATGGACGTGATAAGAGTTAACCATAAGGAATCTACAGGAGAATGCTACCTCAATTTTTGTTTTTAAAAATCAGCTTCATTCACAAAAAGTGCTTTATCAAATAAATCTCCAGGCTTTTTACATAAGCTTTCATTAATAATAAGTACAATAATATGGAAAAATAAGATCCCTGCCTCAAAGTGCTTCTAATAGAAAATGCAGTGATGAGAGAAAAAAGGGGGAAGAAAATCACAAGAACCTGATATATATGCAAAGCTGTATAGTTACTCATGCTTAATCTTTGCTTCGAAGAAAAGTAAGTGCATTTCAAGAGGACATATACAATATGAAGTCAATTTGCAGTGTGCTTCTTTAAAAAATATATGTGACCATTGCTTTTATATGCCTTTTATCTGCTTTACTGTAAATCCAATAATTCTTTAGAGAAACCAATTTCTTGAGAGATTTAAGTGATCAGCTTTTTATTCTAAAGCATCCTGTAAATATGACACATTTTTTCTCCTTTAAAATAATCATAAATGTCTGTCTGTCTGACTGTCTATCTGTCTCTATCTTTCTTTCTTTCTTTCTTTCTTTCTTTCTTTCTTTCTTTCTTTCTTTCTTTCTTTCTTTCTTTCTTTCTTTCTTTTAATTTCTCATACATAAGAGCAGGTGAAGAAATTCCAGTTAATTGTTAATACTTTTAAAAACATTAGTGGCAAATGATCAACAATGATTGGAAATGAGAAACTATATTTCAAGAGTATAAAGAACTAGAAAATTGTCATATTCCTTTTGGGAAAGAGTTAGTTATAGACATATTGACCCTAATGTTACTTCGGATAAACCTGTGAGTAAATTTTTGGCTTCGTTTACTATGATCAATTTTCTTCTTCACATTAGCATGCTGGTTTGGAAGCATAAGTAGCAGTGGTGGGTTTCTACCAGTTCGCCCCGGTTTGGACGAAACGGTAGCAGCGGCGATGGGAGGCTCCACCCACCCACCCACCCGGATGTCATCACGGATGCTTTGTGCATGCGCAGAAGGTTCTGTGCATATGCAGAAGCGCCACGCGCAAGCAAAGCAAGCGCGCACATGCACACACTCATAGTTCCAAACTGATAGCGAAGGTAAGTGAAACCCGCTACTGATGAGCAGGGAATAAAAAAATCCTTTTTGGCCTTAAGAATCTACATGCAATGAACCCTGCAATACAGTTAATATCGATACATCATTCAAATGAACATTGAGTAGAGCAAAATAAAGTATCTTTTGAATTGAACGCTGTGCAGAATTGGAGATTGCTCATTGATTAAATAAATTTAATTTGCGTAATTATCTCATTCTTAAGTGATCTACCTTCCACCTTCATTTTAGATATTAAAATGCCACCTGTCACCTTTGATCGAATATTTGCACATATTAAATAGAAAACAAATAAAGTCGGATTTCATTTGTCTTTTCATGCTTAAGTATATTCCACCCTATTTCTTTTGTCAGTTTCCATTAATAGAAAATAAATGTTAGCAGAAATGATCTTGCATATTTCTTTTATTGTTTTAGAGTGTTTTTTTGTTTTTGTTTCTCTTTACAAGCATTTTCTCAAGCGATTTCCTCTAAGACTTCTTAAATATTCTTTTTACCAATTTATACATTTGTTTCCTGCATTTCCCAAATATACACACACAGTATTGTTTTTCTTTGGGAATTGCATTGCATATAAAAAAGGGAAAAGGTAGAAAGATGATTGCATTTTGGTTTCTATATAGAGTAGGCATGTAAATTGGAAAGGTCCAACTCCAACCAATGAACTATTTCTAATTCATAGAGAGGAAAATTACAAAATGGAAACTGCACAGAGCCTACTGTGCTTTCAGGACTGGTAGTTCTGAGTTCTTACTATATGTAAATGTGGCTAGAGTCAAATTCAAATTCAGAATAGAGCTTGAAGGGACACTGGAGATTTTTTAGTCTAACCCCTTGCTCAAGCAGGAAACCCTGTATCATTTCACACAAGTGGCTGTCCAGTCTCTTCTTAAAAACCTCCAGTGATGATGCACCCACAACATTTGAAGGTAAGCTGTTCCACTGGGTTATTGTCCTCACTGTTAGGAAGTTTTTCCTTAATTCCAGCTTGCCTCTCTCCTCAATTAGTTACCATCCATTGTTTCTTATCATGCTCTCTGGTGCTTTGGAAAATTAGGTGACCCCCTTTTTTGTGTCTTGATCAGGGATGAAATCCAGCAGGTTCTGACAGGTTCTGAAGAACCGGTAGCGGAAATTTTGAGTAGTTCAGAGAACCGGTGGCGGAAATTTTGAGTAGTTTGGAGAACTGGGAAATACCACCTCTGGCTGGCTCCAGAGTGGGGTGGGAATGGAGATTTTGCAATATCCTTCCCCCAGGAATTGAGTGGGAATGGGGATTTTGCAGTATCCTTCCCCTGCCACGCGCACCAAGCCACGCCCACCAAGCCACACCACACCCACCAAGTCACACCCACAGAACCGATAGTAAAAAAATTTGGATTTCACCACTGGTCTTGAGTCTTGTGGAAACTGATAGTAGCAGTTGTGAGATGGACAACATAGACTTGCATTCCTGTGAGGAAAATTTTTTTTCCAAAAATTCTTACATGAATTCAGCTTTTACTTAATGCACACGAGAATAAGCCAGAATGAAAAAAAGAGCTTGGGATAGGGTTGGGAGTTAGGAAAGGAAATCTGAGTGTGTTTTAAGCAGGATTGGCACATTTTGTCTTCTCTGGTGTTTGTGGGTACCACTTTGCCGTAAGGGTCATAAGACAAATGAAGTCTGTACTTGTAAACATACATACAGCAAACTGGAGGCAGTTTTGAAAGATCCTTTGTGGGATTTACATGCTTTGAGAAGAGTTTGGAATGTGCTAGCATGCACTATGAAGCTTTCCTTTTGAATCTAGATAGGATTAGAATTGTCAAGATGGTGGCATCAGTACTGGCTTTTAAAAGAGAGGAAAAGGTAAGGGGTTGTTTGAGGTGAGGACTTTAAGAAAAAGATTTCTTTTTCCTTAAAGGTTTTCCTAAAATCTTTCCTAAATCTTTTCCTTAAATCTTTTCCTAAAATATTTCTTTTTCCTTAAAGATAGCAATGAGAATAGGGCAATGTGGTGGCTCAGCAGTTAAGACGTTGGGCTTGTCAGCTGGGAAGCTGACAGTCCAGGTTCAAGACCCTGGAGCACCCATGATGGGATGAGCTCCCATTACTTGCCCAAGGTCAGTGATGGCTAACTTTTTGCCATTGCGTGCCAAAAGTGGGTGAAGCGCAGGGGGGGGTCACCTGCGCGCGTGCCCACACCCATAATTCTATGCACCCCAACCCTGCACATGCGCGCATGACACACCTGCACTCCCCCCACTTTTGGCACGTTTTTCACCCTCCCCAGGCTCCCCAGAGACTTTCTAGGAGCCTGGGGAGGGTGAAAACAGCCTTCCCCACCCCCACCCCCCCGGAGGTTGGAAATGGCTCGTTTCCTGACTTCTGGTGGGCCCAGAAGTCCTGAAAATCAGCTGGCCAGCATGCACATGCGCACCGGAGCGGAGCTCGCGTGCCCACTGATATGGCTCCATGTGCCACCCGTGGCACGCGTGCCATAGGTTCACCATCACGGCCCTAGGTCCTGCCCCTCTATCAGTTCAAAAGCATGCAAATGCGAGTAGATTAATAGGTACCACTTTGGTGGGAAGATAAGAGAGCTCCCTGATGTCATGCTGGCCATATGACCGAAGAAATGTCTTTGGACAGTGTGGATTCAAGGGTCTGGAAACAGAGATGAGCACTGCTCCCTATAGTCAGCAACAATTAGTAGGATAAAATCTGCAGGGATTCCTTTAATAAAAATAGGATTTCCCCATTCCCCTTTTTTCTTCTGCAACAAAGTAGTAGGCTATAATAGTGAATTTAACATTGCCCTTTTGTTCTGTCCATGGTATCATAACACTGCTATTTTCTCCTTCTCTCAACAGTCTCAAATTATGGATAAATACATTCAGGGGAATTAAATTAATTTCTTTATTCTTGTACTGGTTGTTTTGTTTGATATTTTCTCTGTCATTGTTAGAGCTTTACTTCTGGAAGGGGAAGGATTCTCCAAATCTCTCTACAAGATTTATATGACCCATATAAACCTTAACTAATTTGTAGTTGCTTTCTGAATGCAACCAATATATAGGGATCTCTCAAGTGAATAACACAGATACAGACAATACAGATGATTGCAGTAGCAATGTGGGTGGATTGTAAAATGTTCTGTTCTGCTGCAAACAACTTCAAATTACTGGTAGGTGCATTGCAACAGGGAATCTGTGACTGAAAGGTTCCAGCAAAGCCTCTGTTGCATCATACCAAGAAATTAAAAATCAAAACAAACACAAAAAGATTATATATCAGGGCCTCTCATACATGTTTACAAATTTTGCACACATTTCAATAAATGATGACCATATTTCATTATATTGTTCATACACAATCCTGTACACAATATGTAACTTGTTCAGATGCCGCAAGTAACACAGATCTTCAAGCTACCAAGGAATTAGGACCTAAATTTATTTTTTGAATTACGTTCCTTAGCAATAAAAAGGGTGCAGAGCATCCATTGTGTTGTTAAATTGTCAATTTCCATGTAATAGGTCAAAGTTTATAATACAAATAACTATGGGTGCCTGAAAATATTAAACTCTGTCTCAATAATTGAGTATAGACTTCTTCCCAAAATACAACAATCTAAGGATGTCAGAAAAACATTTGTTTTGATTAACCATTATTCTTATTGAAGATCTTTATGACTCTTCATTATTTTTTTTTATTTTTTTTTTGCTTTAATTTATATGCCGCCCTTCTCCGGAGACTCAGGGCGGCTTACAATGTGCTAAGCAATAGCCTTCATCCTTTTTGTATATTTATACAAAGTCAGCTTATTGCCCCCACAACTGGGTCCTCAATTTACCTACCTTATTGTTTTCCTTTTTTCTGTTGTTGTTTTTTTTTGCTGTTATTTTTCATTATAAAAAATAATTTTTAATGAAAAATAGGTAAGCCAGACCAGGATGCTACAATAACAGCAAAACTCTTAGATATAATTTTAGCCTGGAAGGGCAATAAAGGCAGTCCTCAACTTATGACCACAATTGAACCCAACATTTCTGTTGCTAAATTAGACATTTGTTAAGTGAGTTTTGCCCCATTTTATGGCTTTTCTTGCCACAGTTAAGTGATTTCCTGCAAAAGAAATTAGTAGTTAGTAACATAAATTAATTTGTTAAGTTAGTAACACAATTGTTAAGTGAATCTGGCTTCATCATTGACTTGTCAGAAGTAGGCAAAAAGTGATTACATGATTCTGGGACATGGCAACTATCATAAATATGGGTCAGGTGCCAAATATCTGAATTTTGATCACATGAACACGGGGATGTTGCAATGATTATAAGTGTGAAAAATGGTCATAAGTCACTTTTTTCAGTGCTGTTGTAACTTCGAATGGTTACTAAATGAAATTGTAAGTCAAGGACTACCTGCAATGCAAATATTTTGTCATTTACCGGTAATTCTAAAAAAAGACCAGCAGAGAATTACTACAGATTGGGCTGAAAGGAAGAAGACATCCTCCCACAGAGAGAAATGCAATGTGTTACAGTCAGTCAATATCTAAATATTGACTAACTGTAGATTAAACTAGACACAATACCTACAATACATATTGGAGAATAGCCCTTCTGGATTTGGATAGATGTGGATCAGAACCATAGGATGGAACAAACCTAATCCTTTCCCTCCTTTCTTTTGCTTAAAAAATTTTTTAAAAGAAAAATTCATTGCTAGAAATGAATTTTATTTTGTTTTTTAAAACTCTATGTTGGTATAGAATTGATTTCTTTTCCTTAACAAAAGAACTGGGGAAAGGATTAATTTTTCAGTTCTCTAGGTATAGTTTCTTATCTAATTTAAGGTGGGGTACCATGCTTTTATCAGTAGCTAAGATGCTGAGCTTGTCGATCGAAAGGTTGGCAGTTCAGCGGTTCGAATCCCTAGCGCTGCAAAACAGGGTGAGCTCCATTACTTGTCCCAGCTTCTGCCAATTTAGCAGTTCGAAAGCACATAAAAAATGCAAGTAGAAAAATAGGGACCACCTTTGGTGGGAAGGTAACAGCATTCCATGTGCCTTTGGCATTTAGTCATGCCAGCCACATGACCACAGAGATGTCTTCGGACAGCGAAGATGAGCACCGCCCCCTAGAGTCGGGAACGACTAGCACATATGTGCAAGGGGAACCTTTACCTTTACCTATATACTGTATAAAACAGAAGGGTAACTGTATAGGATGTTGGCTAAAAAGCCCAGGAGATGGAATTTCAACATATCTATCGAGCAACAGAATGGAAAATCTGCTTTAAAGCACAATTACAGTCAAACACAAATTGTAAGCTACCGTACTTCAAAATGATACATTCCAAATTTACTTACAATGTACCTGCCTCCACCACTTGGTGGCGTAGGTTCTCCACAATTTTACATGTCAACCATCTTCAGACTGATCTCCACATGCGCTAAAAAGAAAGTTCTACGGTTCTTTCAGTGGGGCTAGAACTGCTTGATTTGCATTTTAAACAAGCATAGGTAAGTAAAGGAATCATGTCAATATGAACTAAGAGAAATGAGAAGGCATTCATTGTAAATAAAGTGCTTGAGCTACACGTCTGAGGCTTAGATAGGTCACTGCAGAATTAGGGGAAATAATAGTGCAGATACTTGAAGGAAAATCTGGCCATCGCATCTATTTAAAGCCATATGATAAGGACAGGATTGGTACTAGAGTGAATGGGGAATCATAGAGATCAGTTTTGAAGGATCAGGGAATTATCATTCTTGACTGGTTCTTTATAGGAAGATACATAGTGAAGAAAAATGAGCTCTCCTTGGTATTTCCGGTGAGACTTCACAAAGGACAGGATACCAAGAAAAAAGAAGTACTGCAGGGGAGAATTCCAGAATGATAATATTGGTATGGCCTTGAGGCAACATAAGGCTTGGAGGCCTCCTTTCAGTCCCATGCTAGCTCATAACTAATTGTAGACATTATAGAACATTTTCATTGACCATACTTTCAGTAACTGAAAGACTCCTACCCTAGTGCCTCTGCTGTTTTGCCTCTTATGCTACTGAGGATGTGTGATACACATTCTAAACAAGAGGGACACATGTGTTGCTTTTATTAGACCCCCCTCATAAAAGAACTGTCTGGTACAGATGATGGCTGAAACATCTCTTTCCTTCTGGAAAACCATTCTTTCCCTCAAAGTGGCCAAATTTTGCCTAGCAATGCTGAGAAATTAGGAGAAAATATTATCCAACACAGCTGAACTCCTTTAAAACTCTGGAAAAAGAGTTAATACTAACATAGATCAATTGTGCTGCCTCTTGGCTCCTTTGCGGATATATTTATGAATTTTGAGTGATTTTGCTCATGCTAAGGAAGGCAGAAAGAAGAGGAAAACCAGCAGTAAGGTGGACAGACTCATTTATGATGATGGTGGGAGCTTTGGTAGTACAGTGGTCTAAAACACCCTGTTATTAAAACCAGCTGCCTGCAATTACTGCAGGTTCGAATCTCATTAAGGCTCAAGGTTGACTCAGCCTTCCACCCTTTCTAAGGTAGGTAAATTGAGGACCCAGTTGTGGGGGCAATAAGCTGACTTTGTATAAATATACAAAAGAATGAAGGCTATTGCTTAACACATTGTAAGCTGCCCTGAGTCTCTGGAGAAGGGTGGCATATAAATCAAATTAAAAAAAAAATGATGGAAGACATGAACGATTAAGTTCGGGACAAATCACTATGGAGAAAATCTACTCATATGGTTGCTAGAAGATGACAACAACTTGATGGCAGATAATTTTATTTTTACTCATTACAAATTTGAGAGTTGACTTATCTACAAAAGGAGTTATATGCAAATATATACAGTATTCCTTGTGATGCACCTTTTGCTTGAATATGGGTGACATGATAGCAGTATTGCAGTATTTGAGGGACTGACACAAAGAAGAGGGGGTCAAATTATTCTCCAAAGCACCAGAGGGCAGGACAAGAAACAATGGTTGGAAACTAATAAAAGAGAGAAACAACCTGGAATTAAGGAAAAACTTCCTAACAGTGAGGACAATTAACCAGTGGAAGAGCTTGCCTTCAGAATCATGGGTGCTCTATCACTGGATGATTTTAAGAAGAGACTGGGCAGCCACCTGTCTGGAATGGTATAAGGTCTCCTGCTCGAGCAGGGGGCTGGACTAGAAGACCTCCAAGGTCCTTTCCAGCTCATTCTGTTCTATTATATATGTTGCAGCTTGACTCTAATATAGAAAGATGGATATATATATATATATATATATATATATATATATATATATATATATATATATATATATATATATATATATAAATTTATATTGCCACTTATTCGCATATGGCGATTCAAAGCAGCTTACAGAATATAAAATCTCATTTAAAACAATAAAACTAATAAAAAAGAATCAAATAAATTATCATAATAAAATATAATGAAATCACACTCCCGCACAGCAGATCACAGGAGCCATTTAATGCGCTTCAGCCTGCTCTGGGTTCCTATATCTTAGGAAGAAAGACCAGTATCCAGCCATTCCAAGTGGAAAAGGCAAGATTGTTATTTAGTCCTTCCAGTATCCAGACATTCAAAGGAGGACAACTGAGGTAGTGGTAGTAAAATCTTGAGCAGAGAATATATCTGTTGTTTGATAGTTATTCTAACATGGCTTACGTTTATAAACAGCAGTGCAGATATTATATGAAATGAGAATAAACCCTTGACATTGAACGTGGCCCTGAAGGCTAACCAAGGTTCCATATGCTTCAAACACCTGAGGGGAGGCAGAAGGATAAAGAGTTTATAAAGCACATTTGGTTCCTGGAGGCTTTCCAATATCAGCTGATAGCATTTGAATGTAATAATGATATGTTAAAGCTGATAAAACCTTGCCTTGCGGGCAATTCATTAAATCAGCACATAAACAGAGAGATAATTCCAATTGACAATGCCATGGAATGAGGCAGTCTGGGTAGTGTGTGGGATCACACGCTCTTTTCAGTATTTCTTTCTTGGGGTGTGTGTGTGGGGAAGCAGGGAGGAGATACAGAGCTGTCCTTGAAATCAGTATGAATTATAATTAAAGGGTTATCATACTGTATAAAAGGAGTGGACTTGTTTTATATTGCCTCAAAGGCAGGGGTGAAATGCTACCGGTTCGGCCAGACCGGTAGCGATGGTGGCGGGTGGTTTGGAGAACCGGTAGCGACGGTAGTGTGAGGCTCCACCCACCTGCCCGGTTGTTGTTACTTCCTGGTTTTAACCAGGAAGTAACCTGTTTTTTACCCTCTGTGCATGCACATGACGCGCGCCGGGTGCGTGGACTTCCGAACCTGTAGGGAAGATAAGTAGATTTCACCCCTGCTCAAAGGGCAGGTCTATGACCAATGGATTGAAATTGTAGGAAAGATATTAAGGAGAGGGGTTGTGGTTTTTTTTTTTTGATGATCACATCTCAATCAACGGAATAGCTGCCTCATAATTGCTCCCTTTCACTGTAGATCTTTACACAGAGGCTGTGTGAAGTGCTTTAACAAATCTTACATCTGCCAGGAAGCTTTTGAGTACCCCCCAGTTGTATAATTCTATGATTGGAAAAGGGGTGTTTTGTGATTTTCTCAGACTGACTCTTTCAGTCATGTGTCTTCTTTATCACCCTGTAATTGGAATCTATCAGCTGAAAGGCAGCTATCAAGGAAATAAGGGTTTCTTCAACCTTCTGCCTCCTTCATGTTGCAACTGACAGGGCCACATCTTATCTTAACCTGAATAGCTTTGACCCGGATGTGGCTCTGATTCAGAATTTAGTACAGATGGGGACAATATTTTTACTGACCAAGGGCCATGCTTAGTCTTTTTCTTCCCTTTCCTGCTTGTGTGCTGATGGCCAGTAGGTCCCAGGAAACCAGTGGATAGGGCATGACACAAGCATTGAGGATTATGGAGAGGAAATTTTTTAAAAAAACAACCCCCTCATGCCTTAAAAGAAAGCAAAGGAAAAACAACAACAGCACTTTTTAAAAATGAATTACAGAGGTGTTCTGAGAATGCAAAATGCATGTTCTAGTCAAGACTGACTGAATGATGGAGGATCATAGGTTGTTCTCCTGGTTTGATAAAGTTGCAATGGATATATTTTTTTCTCTTATATCCTAGAAACTGCCTGGGGCACAGCTTTGCACATTTGGCTTTTTGCCTTTATGGTATTTGCCAGTGGAGCTTTGGCTGCCCCCTTTCCTTACCAGCCCCATTTCACAATCTTATGTGCCCTAAAGTGTCCAGGTCCAGTGTGTCTATGGGCCTGCATTTTACTGTATGAAAGATCATGTTGTGATGGACCACTTGGAACTAAGCACTACAAAGGTTAGGTTGGTGCCTTGCACTAAGCTGCGGCTTTAAACAATCTCTATTGGCTGGCTTCACATAACATATTAGACCAAAGGAGCAGGGGTGGAATCCACTTACCTTTACTACCAGTTCGCAACAGGAGGCGTGTGTGCACTTGCTTAGCTCCTGCGCGTGTGTGCGCTTCTGCGCATGTGCAGATCGTCAGTGATGACGTTGGGACGTGTGGGTGGAGTCTCCCGCTGCCATTACTACCGGTTCGCAAGAACTGGACCGAACCGGGAAGCAATCCACCACTGCAAAGCAGGCAACTCACATTATGGTTTAGCATTATGTGTGAGCCCAACCAATGTGGTTTATGCCTCGGGCCTTGGCAGAGAAATAACCTCATGTTGTAAAGTTAGGTGGCATGTGGCTGCTGGACTGAAGTCCTAACATTTTTCTATGAGAGGTTTAAAGCTATTTTAAAAACAATTTTGCTTTGAACTTTCAGAGAAGTAGTTGGGGACATCCACTGCAGCAAAGATTAACTAATAGTCTTAAACTAATACACATTTATTACCTCATGATGCTAATATAGACTGAGGTGTATTTCATCCAATTGGCGAAGTCTGTCTGTCTCTCTCTGTGCATAAATGAAGTGCCAAAAATATAAACTGCCTTGATTAGGTTAAGGTTTAACTAAAAGGAGAAAAAAGATGTATGAAGATTGTGGTTGTGGATAAGCAAACTGAGTTTCCAGTTTTAATTACATATCAGCTATTTCTGCTAGAAGACTGAGTTGGAAGGATTTTTGTTTGTTTGTTTGAGACTGCTCATTTTGCGGGTAGAAAATTTGTTCTGAGAGATCAAAATGTTTTTTCCTGTCTTGATGCCAATTCTACCCTCTTACCTGTGTAGGCAGTAATGATATGCACTCTAATATTGTTAGTAATAGCACCAAAATAATTCAGTTGCATATCTTCTGATATAATGTAAACCACCATATGCCAGTAACATCTGTCATAGTGGAAACAAAATGGTGCTATCTGCTTCACTGGATTTGCATTGTGACAGGACTAGATAGCAATGAATAGTGGCCTATTTATTCGTGGCCTCATTTGCGGCTCAAAATTTGCACAAATACTATTTATTTAGGAAAGGGATGAACTTTGGGAAGTTTCATATAAAAGAGGCTGTGTTGGAGATACTTTATCTAGATAGAAAAAAACCCCATATTTTAGCGTTGCATTTTAAAAAATGCACAATCAGGAATTATAGAGGGGACAATTGAAACTCCTGAATGAAACCGCCTGCTCAGTGCTGGAATCCAAATGGAAGTATTCCAGAGAAATGGTTGTAGTGGAATGTAGTCTGGATTCCCAGGAGGGAGGAGCTACTTTCCTGAAGGCAAGAGGCAGCAGAGCGTGGAAATTTGGTCAGCAAAAAGAGGCTCCTCTCTAGCTTTTCCCAGAATATATCTGGGAATCTACCAATCATCTTTATTGTTCTCCCTCTGAACCTGTTACAACTGGTCTGAATCTTTTTTAAAATGCGTAGTCTAGACTATGTTATATTTCTTAGCCCCAAGGATAACAATGATTCCCTAGGACATGGGAACTGTATTTCTGTTGATGCAACCTGCAATTGCATTGGCATTTTTGCAGGCACATCATATTGTGCACTCATATTTGATATGCAAACCCAAGATCTTTTCCATAAGTTGTTATCAAGCCATTATCATCTTTTCTATTCCTGAACACTTGATTTCTATTTACTAAGCAAAGAACACTGAATTGTTCATTTTTCCATTTTCAGTCCATTTCCCTGACCTATGCAGAAGATTTTGAATTTTATATCTATATTTTAGAATACCTGCTATTTTACAGCTTTCCATTCTACTGCTTCATTCCATCTTGAATAGGAACACTTGATGAATAATCCCTGATCACATTTTCTGCATTTAATAGTCCTCCCACCCAACCCACAATTATTAGTTTCCTAAACATGTATAAGCTTGTGTAGAAAATTGCATATAATAGGGAAAGTTGTAAACTGCAACAAATATGGTTTTTCTAACTTTTTGTTTTATATCTAATGGAACAACATATATATGACTTCTGTATGAATGAACTTAGATTCTTGCAAGTATTTGTGGCATTATGCATTCGTTGTTAGGTAAGTAAACAATCAAACAGGTCAGGGTTGTTGGGAGATGGAATAGGAGTAGTAGTGGGCTGGAGACGTTTGCTGCCATTTCATGGATATTTATTACACGTGTATAGTGCTAGATCTGGACTGACCTGACCCATTCACTCAAGATATAGGGCAGTGATGGCTAACCTTTTTGCCATCATGTGCCAAAAATGGGGGTAACGCAGGGGGGTCGCGCCCTCGTGTGCCCATACCCATAATTCAATGCCCCCCAGTGCCCCCCATGCATGCGTGTGTGACCCCACTGTGCTTCCCTGCTTTTGGCATGCGACGGCGAAAAGGTTACCATGGGCCCTCCTCAGGCTCAAGAGGCTTTCTTGGAGCCTGGGGAGGGTGAAAACAGCCTTCCCCGTCCCCCCGGAGGCCCTCCGGAGGCTGGAAGTGGCTTGTTTCCTGACTTCTGGTGGGCCCAGGAAGCCTGAAAATTAGCTGGCCGGCACACATGTGTGCTGGAGCTGAGGTAGGACAATGCTCGTGTGCCCACAGATATGGCTCCGCGTTCCACCTGTGGCATGCGTGCCATAGGTTTGCCATCACGGATATAGGGCATATGGGGCAGCCTCTTTTCTTATTATCCTTCCAAATACTCCCACCTTTCAAAAACTGGCTCAGTCTTGATGTATTAATACTCTGGTTGGGAATGACACAAATCCTCCATTAAATGAGACATAAATGACAAGTGCCTGTTAACATCAGTGGTCACAACTAATCCAGGATAATAGAAATGTCAAATTCAATTTATTTGTAAGGAGCAAACTATTTACAGCTGCCATAGACACATTCACTGTGATCAGGCTTTGTAAAATTTCCTTCACAATTTCCTTCTTCTGGAGAAGTGATGCTGGGTGTGTTCAGGTGCTACTGTTTATTACTCTGTAAAGGTTAGTGGGTGGGGTGGGGGGACGGGGACTGCTGTCTGGACCAAAGGCAGAAACTACAAGGCTGGAATAATTCTTGTGTCTCATACATGGTGCCCACAGGTAGCAGGCCTTCCATAGAGATTTCCCTTAGTGCTTTGTTGTATCAGTTAAATATATATATAATTTTGAAGTTAATTATTCACAGTGATTTTGTGGTTGCTAGGTAAATTCTTTCTTCTCTTCCTCTTGAAAACTGATCTGGTTGCTTCTTCATCAGTTGCACATGCCATTGGCCAGTGCATGTCAAAACAAATAAAAGCTTTAATTAAAGAGCTGGCATTCAAGGGTTGTTCTGTATATCTTTTGTTGTACTTACAACTATTAGCGTTCTCAATTTTGGCAACTTTAAGATGCATGGACTTCAACCCCTAGAATTCCCCAGTCAGCATGGCTGGCCAAGGAATTCTGGGAGTTGAAGTCCACACAACCTATCAAGGTTAAGGAACACTGAATTCATTGCAACAGGAGCCAAGGTGGCACAGTGGTTAGGGTGCAGTACTGCAGCTACTTCAGCTGACTGCTAGTTCAGCAGATTAGCGGATCAAATCTCAATGGCTCAAGGTTGACTCAGCCTTCCATCCTTCCAAGGTGGGTAAAATGAGGACCGAGATTGTTGGGGGCAATATGCTATTTAGTATATTGTCTTAGGTGTGAGCCACCCAGAGTCCTTGGAAAGTGGGTGCATAGAAATATGAATAAAAAAATAAAAATAAAATAAAAAATAAAGGATTGTCCTATATCCCAGCCTTCTGTCTGCTATGCTGACATTTCTTCAGCTTTGGTGTTCCCTCTGGATGGGAATTATAGTAACCCCCAGCTAGTGGATCTGCTAACTCTTCATTGCTTTCCTCTATGCCAGAGAAGTACCTGTAAGCCCCAATCATTTACTTTTCTATGGATGAATCCTTGAGGACAAATGCTTTTCACTGGTAGACTGTTTGTTTGTGTCCTTCTGGATGCCTAGGAAAAAAACAGTAGCTGCACCAGGGATGGGTTCTACTTACCTTTACTACCGGTTCGCAATGGGGCTGCATGCGCTTGCTTGCTTCACTCACGCGCTCTTCTGCACATGCGCAGAAGCATTTTGATGACATCGGGATCAGTGGGTGGAGCCTCCCGCCGGTTTTACTACCAGTTCTATAGAACAGATGCGAACTGGGGGCAACCCACCACTGAGCTGCACATAGGGCTTTGTTTAAAAGTGGGCCCATCTGCACAGGAAAACAGGTAGGTCAAGAAAGTAGACAGCATCCTGCCAAGCTAGAGGAGTGATGTAGCCAGGAATCCATGTTGTGAGAGCATCTGTAGGAGGCCCTTAATAAGCCCCATGTGCCCATTAGAGATACTCTTTGCATGTTTTATCTACAACTTATCTGCATTTACAATTTTTAAAACCAAACTGCAACAGTATTTTGATGCAACACTTCTTAAAGAAATCCTCAAAATACAAATAGGATTGTTTAATATAAAGTCAGCCATCTAGGAAGTGAAAAGGCTTGCCGGGAATTGAACTCTTCACAGTCATACTTAGGTGAGCAAAGCCAGTGAAGATACTTTTATAATTAACAGATTGTATTAAAATTTAGCTATAAAATCTGCCTGAGAATAACAGTTGATAGGTTAGACTAATGGGCAGAAAATAACAGAATGAAATTTAATAGAGGGAAATACACAGCTTTGCACTTGGAGGGAAAAACCAATCATACAGGTATAGAATGAAGAATCGGATAATGGTATTTGTAAAAAGGATCTTGGAATAGTAGTTGATTGCACATTGGAAATGAGTCTGGACTGTGCTGTGGTTAAAAAAAAGCAAACACAAATTTATGATGCAATTGAACAGTTTCCAAATCACAGAGAGTAATTGTTTTATTTATTCTGCTTTGATCAATCAGTTCTTTCCTTGTGTATTGTGTCCAGTCCTGTGCACTGGGAGAATAATTTAAAAAATGGAACTGAGTCAAAGAAGGACAATTGAAATCACCAACGGTCTACTGTAGAAAATAAGTCCTATGAAGACAGAGTGAGACTTCATCAACATACCTTCCTTGCCTCTGTCAACCTTTTGTTGAAGACGTGTCCTCACAGCACCACCTTCATTTCGCAGTAGACTCCAGCCAATTTAAAGTGATCTTGAATTGGAAAGTGGATTTTTCCATCAGACACAACATAGTCTCCCATGAAACATTGTGATTCATTGATTTGCATCAATGGGAGGCACTGTTTTGTGGTGGCTCTTCTGCTTTTTCATGGCCAGTTTCAGTTGGTGCTGGGGGTAAGAAGTCATATACAGTACACGAAAACACTGTGTGACATCATTCACCAGTATGGGGTACAGTATCATCAGTATGCTGATGATACCCAGTTATACATCTCCATCCCAGATAGGTGGGGACAATAAGTTATAATTTAGATTCCTAAACTGATCAGGAAGTTGGTATAGTTGTATCACTGGCCTTTGCAATTCCAGGAATCTGGAGTTTTATTTCCCCCTTTTCAGTGGTGGAATGTGGGGCAGTGGATTGGCTCAGCAGTTAAGACGCTGGGTTTCTTGGCTGGAAAGCCAACAGCCCAGGTTTGACACCTGAGCATTGCACGACGGAATGAGTGCCCATGTTCGCCTAGCTCCTGCCCAGCTAGCAGTTTGAAAACATGCAAATGCAAGCAGAAAAATAGATACTTCAGTGCAGTGGTGAAATCTGAACCGGTTTGCTACCGGTTCGCTGGCTGCACATGCGCACTGTGTGCCAAGTGCGTGCTGTATGCACCCATGTGCGCCAAACATGCACTGCGTGCAAACGCGCGCTGCACATTTAAAAAGCTACCGGTTCAATCGAACCGGTAGTTAAAAAAAGCTACGATCCAACGATCAGCTGTGCCGCACGGTTTAGCTTTGCTAGAAAGCAGGATTTCCTGCTTTCTAGCGAAGCTACACCGCGCGGCACAGCTGATTTTCGAATTGTAGCTTTTTTTTACTACCGGTTCGCCCGAACCAGTAGTTTTTATCACTACTGGTTTGTCCGAACTGGAGCGAACCAGTATCATTTCACCCCTGCTTCAGTGGGAAAGTAATAGCATTCTGTGACATCATGCTGACCACATGACCATGGAAATGTCTTCAGAGAGCGCTGACTCAACGGCCCTTGAAACGGAGATGAGCATTGCCTCCTATAGTCAGCAATGACTAGAGGAGTAAAATCTGCAGGGACTCCTTTACCTTTACCAATGGTGGAAGGAGCACTTCCCTTGTAATAAAGATGTTGGTTCAGGCATTCAAATTCTCTCTTGCTATGCCTCTAGGATGTCTAGTCTCGCTTGGTGCTGAATTTGAAATTTTACCTTTTGAGGGACCAATCTTAGTCTGGACTAGAGAATCCATGTTGACGAAGAAAGCTTCAGCATTTTCTCAAACTGTATTTTGTCCAGATTCCTTTTTGTGTTACCAATCTGTTTGTTACAATATTTTGAGGATCAGACTCAATGATGAATTCAGAAGCAATTTCTTCAGTTAAAGAAGAGTTTATTCATAATAGGCATTCTACTTATTCTTGTCAGATTTACAGTGAGAAGCAAGCATGAGGTAAAAGCACTCTCTATTTATATCAAAGGGGAGGAGTCAAGAAAGGGGGGTGATTACACATGAATACATTAAAGGAGGATGAATAAATTAACCCTTTATATCCTGTACATATATACATATCTCTTGTTATAGAATAAGGCATTTACTTATGACAAATCCCCCTCTAAATGCCGATTCGACATATAACAATGATTGCATTCGGATTCAGAATTATATAGTACTTGTAATTTTGATGTCAAGTATTTGTGTTGTTTAGAAGGTAAAGGTTTAGTTAATATATCAGCTATTTGTTCTGAGGTTTCGCAGTGGATTGCTTTAATGAATCCATCCTGAGATAATTGTCTCACGTGTTTAAATTTGATATCTATATGTCTGGACCTTTGACCAATGGCGTCAGATCTTGATATTTCTATAGCCGCCTTATTATCTTCATGTATGACAAATGGTAGTATTGGATTCTTCCAAATATCAGATAATAAATCATTAAACCACACTAAATTATTTGAGGCTTTAGATAAACAGACATATTCTGCCTCTGTTGTGGAAGTCGCTACTAAATCTTGCTTCCCAGTGTACCAGAATATTGGGCAATCATTTAAAAATAATACATAACCTGAGGTGCTCTTTCTACATTTGATGTCACCTGCCCAGTCTGCATCAGCGTAACTGGTGATAATAGGTTCTTTAATATTATTGGGTTCTAAGAGTAGACAGAAATCTATGCTGTGTTTTAGATATCTTAGTATTCGTTTAACTGCTTCCCAATGATACATAAGTGGTTTACTTACATGTCTAGATAATAAATTAAGTGGCAGAGCTATATCAGGCCTGGTCCAATTAGATATATACAAGAGAGAACCAATAATTGATCTATATAATGTATTGTTCTCGAACTCAGGTGAAGATTCATCCATATTCCTTAGAAAATCAGTCTGCATAGGAGTATCGCAAGGTTTGGCATCTCTTAAATTGCATTTTTCCAGAAGTTCTATAATTTTATCTCTCTGGGATAATTTGAATCCCTTTCTTGTTTTATTGATTTGAACTCCAAGGTATTTGTTTACCCTTCCTAGCGACTTTAAAGAGAAATGTTCACTTAGCTTGGATACAAGTAAGTCTTTCTTTTCTTTATGTTTGTCTATATACAAAATATAATCCACATAGATTAACACAAATTCTAATGATTCACCTTCCTTTCTAACAAAAAAGCAATTGTCTGCAGTTGTGGCTTTGAATTCCATATTTTTAAGCACGCTGACTAGACATTCATACCAACGCTTGCCGGATTGTTTTAATCCGTACAAGCTTTTGTTAAGTAACCAGGTCTCATTTCTATTTGTACATTGGCTATGAGGTGCCCTTACATATATCTCTTTGTCGAGCTTTGCATGTAAGTATGCAGTCTGCACATCATATTGAAAGACATCAAGATTGAGTATAGCAGCTATGACTAAAGCTGTCTTAACACTTTCGGTTCTTACAGTGGGAGAGTATGTGTCAGTGTAATCCTCAGGATATTTTTGAGCGTAACCTTGTGCGACTAATCTAGCTTTATATAATTTATTACCCTCTTCTAAATCTTTGATTTTGAATATCCATCTGGTGCCTATAATTGTCTTGTTCTTAGGGGCAGGGACTGGTGTAAATACACCTAATTCACGCAAGCTGTTCATTTCTTTTGTTATGGCTAATTCCCATTTTTCTCTTTCTTCCATGGGAAGTTTCAACACTTCCTCGTATGTGTTAGGTGTTGGTGTCTCGTCATTCACACACATTATATAATCCTTATACTTATTGGGTAATTGTTTTCTGTTAAACCTGATTGTTCTTATTGGAATGCTTTCATTATCGTGTAGATACCTTGCTTCCTTTTTGGTTAATGAATCTGTTTTTATCCTGGTATGGTTACCTGTCCATGTTTTGTTTTTGTCATCATGTGTGTTATGTTCATGTTTCTCTCTTTCTATTCTGTCTTGTTGTTCAATATTTGGTTCTGTATTTTGGATTATCTCGTTAAGATGTATCTTAGACCAGTTGGCCTGTTCATGAAATACTGCTGTTCTTGAGACTATGAATTTGTTATTATTGTCAATGAATCTATATCCTTTTGTGCCTGTTTCGTATCCCATGAATCTGAGCCTTCTGGATACGTTATCTCCCTTACGTCTTAATTGTTTTGGTATGTGTACGTCTGCTGTAACTCCAAATATGTGCATGTGTGATATTTTTGGTTTCCTATTGTACATCACTTCGTATGGTGTTTTATTTAGGATGCTAGACCAGGTCCTATTTTGGGTATAGTTTGAATATAGTAATGCTTCTGATCAGAATTGTTTTCCTAAACCAGCATCTTCTAATGTACATCTAATCATGGTTTGCAGTGTCGAGTTCTTTCGTTCTGCTGTACCATTCTGAAAAGCAGAAAATGGGCTAGTCGTGAAGTGTATCATTCCTTTGTCTTTTATCCATTGTGAGAATTCTTTTGACATGAATTCGGATCCCCTATCTGTCATGATTTGTTTTATTTTGATATTGTGTTGTGTTTCTACACGTTTGTAAAATTCTTTGAATTTTTGGAAAGTTTCATCTTTGTGTTTTAAAGTATAAACAAATCCATAACGGCTATAGTCGTCTACAATAGTTAGGAAATATCTTTTTTTGTATGTGATGGATGGTGTTAATGGACCAACTAGATCCATATGTACCAGATCAAAAATTTGGTTAGAGGTCCTTGTTGCCCTCTTTGGTTTTGGGTTTGTTCTGAGTTTTGAGGATTTACATACTGAGCATTCCAAATAGTTTTTACAATCCTTTATTTTAAGGCCATCAGCATGTTCAATCATTTTTTTGTATTACAGGGAAACTTGCATGTCCCAATTTCCTATGCAACATGTGTGCACATTCATCATGAATTGGTTTGCCTATATTGGGCCTTTTGTTATTGTGTGTATCACTAGTGGGTGTGTCTTTGTGATTACAGTGTGTATTGGGTTCTTCATTGTCATTGTTGTTACTATGTTCACTGTCTATGTTGGTGTCGTCATCAGTGTTTGTATTAATGTTATGCAACCATTTATCTTCTGTTACAAGGAAGGGTAGGCCCCCTTCGATAACTACACTATTCAATTTAGTCCCATCCTTTTCTAGTATTGCTTTTCCCCCAGAGAAGATTATATTTATGTTGAAATCTTGGCTTAATTTCACTTCACTAAGTATGTTATGTGATATTTCTGGTATCAACAATACCCCCTCTACTTTACCTAAACCAGGTATATTTACATCTCCTTTCCCTATGACTTGAACATTTTCTTGATTGGCTACTCTTATCATAAATTTATCATTTGTGAATGAAGACAGTATTTTCTTGTTATTTGTTGTATGATTAGTCGCCCCTGAATCTATGAGCCAAGTATTGTTTTTTGATTTTTGTGTGATGACATCGTTATGTTTATCTAATCCATTTAATGATCCTGATTTTCTGTCCCTTGAATTATCTCTATCCTTTCTGCGTTCTCTGTAGTTTGGGGAGTCTCTATATCTGTATCTATCAATAGATGATTGCCTGTCTTGATATCTACCCCTATAATCACGGTTTTGTCTTTCCCTATGAAACATGAGGCAATCTCCCTTAGAGTGTTTTCTGGATCCACAATTGTAACATTCAATTGTTTTTTGGTGATTTTCTTGGAAGGTTACCCATTTTGCCTGTCTGTGTATGCATTGTATCTACTTCTCCTCAAATTATCTTCAGCTATTAACTTATTTGACAGACTTTCTATGGATAAGTATCCTAGATTGATTGAGTCTAAGTGTGATATGTAGTTATCCCATGATGAATCTAATGAGTTAAGGATAACGCTTTTCATTGTCTGTTCTGATATTATTTCTCCTCTTAGATGTAATTCTGCTCTGGTTTTGTTTAAGGATATTAAATGTTCACTTATGGTGGTTCCAGATCTTAATTTGGCTGAAAAGAAATCTTTAGACATTCTAGTGGTTGTTGCTATACTTTCACTATGAAACAATTTAAACATGCATTGAATTATTTCTGAAACAGTAAGATTATGCTTAATACTGTAGTACATGGCAGGTGATATGCTAGAAATTATTAAATAGAATGCTCTGTGATGCAGGCAGTCCATTTTTAAAGTCCAAGGTCTTTTGGGAGGATTGGTTATAAAAAATAATAAATTTTCTTTCATAAAGACAACCTGAATTTGTTGACACCATTCCTGTAAATTGATGCCATCAATTCTAAGTTTTGGGAAATCACTAGGTAGATTCCCAATATTACTATTCCCACTACTTACAACTGTGGGTAGTCCATGGTCCTGTAGATGTTGAAAATTGCAGAATGGTGTGGGTATTCTGCTGATGAGCTTGAAAGGTTCTCCTTCTTCATAAAGTTCATTGTAGTTCTCTGTGTTCATCTGCGCATGCGCGTTGATCATTTCTCTGCTGAAGCTGCTGGGAAAGGTTCTCTTTGCTGTAGCTCCCTCGTAGTGCTCTCCTTCTGATGATTCGGTCTCCGGCTCAATCTTGGGTGTTCTGCTGGCAGCTGTGGTTCGTCTCTTTTCTTTGAAGCTTTCTTGCTTGGAGTATTTTGTTCTTTGGATCGTTTGTGGTATGGGGGAAATTTCGCAGGGCCCTCTGGGTTCAGGCGTCGTCATCATCGTTGTCCGGATTGAGTTGTGCAGGCTTTGAGGTGTCTGTTTGTTTCTTCGTTTCTTTTGTATTTTTGCATTATTGGCTTTTATCGATTCTTTTGAAATTGTTAGACTTGTGCCAAACGTTTTAAATAGTTTTCTCATGGGTGTTTCGATTTCTTGTTTGGTGGATGATTCTTCTGTATCTGTTTCTGACTCTTCAGAAGAATAAATATATTTCTTGCTGCTCCGTTTTCTTCCAAGAAGCCTCGGAGTTCCGCGATGAGTTTGTGGTCATCTTTTTGACTTTTTATTAGCCTTAGTATCTCCGATCTGAGGTCTTTGTCTTTTATTTTGTTCTCTTCTTGGTTGTCGGTTTCATCTGCTGTTTCTTCGATGTCTGTGGTGTTATCTTCAGATTCTTTGATTGTTGTATTTATTGGTTCGTCGATCATTTCTTGATCTGTTTTTGTTTCTTTATCATTTGCCCTGGTATTGGGTCTTCCTTGTTTATTCTTGAGGTTTTCTTTCTTAGGCATGTTGGATTTTATTGAGTCAGTTAAACCATCCTCTGCTACCAGATTGTTACAATATTTTGAGGATCAGACTCAATGATGAATTCAGAAGCAATTTCTTCAGTTAAAGAAGAGTTTATTCATAATAGGCATTCTACTTATTCTTGTCAGATTTACAGTGAGAAGCAAGCATGAGGTAAAAGCACTCTCTATTTATATCAAAGGGGAGGAGTCAAGAAAGGGGGGTGATTACACATGAATACATTAAAGGAGGATGAATAAATTAACCCTTTATATCCTGTACATATATACATATCTCTTGTTATAGAATAAGGCATTTACTTATGACACTGTTACCTCCTAGATAGCGGGCGAAAGAAATATGGGAGATCAAATTAACCATCCCCCCACTTCACAATAAAACTGCACAAATGCACGATGATTTCTACCCTCATATTCTTGTTTCTTCTCTGAAGCCCGGGAGGATTAATGCTGCCTAATAATGCATCAGGTGACTTCTTTTCATCTCTTAGCAGATATACAGCCACTCAAATGGCTAATTTCTCCCATAAAATTTAGTGACAGCCAACAAACAGTTTCCAATTAATCAGAGTAGGAAAGACTCTGGCTTGCAAGGTATGCTTTATCGGGTCTTTTCAGCTAGATGCTAGCCTCATTTTTTTGTTCCTGGATGCTTTTCTATTTTAAATGAAACCCTTCCCTGCAGTTTAAAACTCCAGGCTTCTTCCTGAATGGAGCTTGGAAAAATAAATTTTTCTGAGCTGTGTGTGTTCGTATTTGTGTGTGAGTGTGTATGTGCTCTGAACACTGCTATGAATATAGAGGGTAGAGATGGACAACCTTGGACAGAATGTACATACTCAGAATTTGTAGGAGTTTTTGAAGGCAACACCCCTCTAAAGATTTATAGGGTCTCCTAGTATTGCCCAGCCATTGGTGGGTAAATTTTTTACTACCGGCTTGGTGGGCATGGCAGGGGAAGGATACTGGAAAATCGACATTCACTCCCCAATCCAGGAGAAGGTTACTGCAAAATCCCCATTTCCTCCTAATCAGCTGGGACTTGAGAGGCAGAGAACAGATGGGGGCAGGGCCAGTCAGAATTTTTACTACCGGTTCTCCGAACTACTCAAAATTTCCGCTATCGGTTCTCCAGAACTGGTCAGAACCTGCTGAAACCCACCTCTGGCTGAGATGATATAAAACCTATCCATGTTACAGGTAGTTCTCGATTTATGACCACAATTGAGCCCAAATTTCTGCATCTAAGCGAGACAGTTGTTAAGTGAGTTTTGCCCCATCTTACCACCTTTCTTGCCATGGTTATTAAGTGAATCACTGCAGTTTTTAGTAGCATGGTTGTTAAGTGAATCTGACTTCCTAATTGACTTTGCTTGTCAAAAGGTTGCAATAAGTGAACACATGACCTTGGGACCCTGCAAATCATCATAAATACAGGCCTGTTGCTAAGCGTCTGAATTTTGATCATATGACCATGGGGATGCTGCAATGTGTAAGTGTAAAAAATGGCCATAAGTCATTTTTTTCAGTGCTGTTGTAACTTCAAATGTTTACTAAACAAAAGGTTGTAAGTCAAAGACTTAACTTTACTATTTACTGTTTACCTTTACTGATCTAACGATCAGCATGCAATTGTTGGAAAACAGTAAAAGATGTTATAAGCAACCGGTGAGATGCAGTCTTAGTGGAGTTTATTTTGTTTGTTGTGTTCTGGAAACAAGACTAAAAACAAAGTAACTGTATAATTTACAGAAAATCTGGACAGCATCATGCAATCTGTTATTCCTTAGATGGGTTTAAATTTAAACTAATCACATTTTTATGGCCCTGGAGATCTCTTTAGTCTTCATTCCTAAAATATAAAGTGTTCTGAAAGGGCTTTCTTCCAAGCTTGGTGCAGAAACTCATTCAAACAAGTGTATTAGCTGTGAAATAAGCTTAATATATCTGGAAAACAAACAAAAACTTTGAAATGCCTCCTGAAATTCTGGAAAACAAAAGCCAACAAGAGTTGGAAATAAGAAACCAACAGACGCAAATACATTTGGGACAACTTGACTTTCCGGCCTCCCAGCAAAAAGGATTCTTCCATCTTTAAGTGGCAAATTAAGTTGAATAAATATAAATATAAATATAAACCCATATCTATATTTTATTTATTTATTTATTTAATTTCGTCAAGCGTGTATTTTAGGACAGGTACAAGTGTAAACCTAATTATAAATATATGAAAAGGATACGAATAAAAGAAAACATTAGGACAGGGACAGCAGGCACGTTGGTGCGCTTATGCACACCTCTTACAGACCTCTTAGGAATGGGGTGAGGTCTACAGTAGACAGTCTAAGGTTAAAGTTTTGGGGATTTGGGGAAGAAACCACAGAGTCAGGTAGTGCATTCCAGGCGTTGACAACTCTGTTACTGAAGTCCTATTTTCTGCAGTCTAGTTTGGATCGGTTTACCATGAGTTTGTATCTATTGTGTGCTCTTGTATTGTTTTGGTTGAAGCTGAAGTATTCATTGGCTGGTAGGACATTGTAGCAGATGATTTTATATACTATGCTTAGGTCAGACTGAAGATGGCAAAGTTCTAAATTGTCTAAGCCCAAAATTTCAAGTCTGGTGGCATAAGGTATTTTGTTGCGAGTAGAGGAGTGGAGGGCTCTTCTTGTGAAATATCTCTGGACTCGTTCAATTGTATTAATGTCCAATATGCAGTGCGGGTTCCAGACAGATGAGCTGTATTCAAGAATTGGTCTGGCAAAAGTTTTGTATGCCCTAGTTTGCAGTTCAATTGTTGCCGTAATTCGAGGATCGGACTCAATAAAGAATTCAGAATTATAGTATTCAAACGAAGTATTGTTTATTTACAGAAGGCATTCTATATTCACTGGGTGATTGTAGATAGAAGCAAGGAGGAGGAGCGTACAACCCCTTTTATATCAGTGAGGCGGGATTAGGGAGTAGGAGTGGCTACAGAGGAATACATTAGGAAAGGAAGAATAAATTAACCCTTGGTACTCTATGAGCACATATCTCTTCATTTAAGAATAAGGCATTTATCCATGACAAATCCCCCTCTAAATGCCGATTTGACATACAACAGTAGTTACATTCAGATTCAGAACAATATAAAACATGTAATTTTGAAGTTAAATATTTATGTTGTTTTGATTGTAAAGGTTTAGTCAGTATATCAACTATTTGTTCTGTGGTTTCACAATGAATAGCTTTAATGAATCCATTTTGAGATAATTGTCTTACATGTTTGTATTTGATATCTATATGCCTAGATCTTTGACCAATAGCATCTGCTCTAGATATCTCTATTGCAGCTTTGTTATCTTCATATATAGTGAATGGTAGTGAAGGACTCTTCCAAACGTTGATTAATAGATCATTGAACCATATGAGATTATTAGAAGCTTTTGACAAGCAAATATACTCTGCTTCAGTAGTTGATGTAACTACTAAATCCTGTTTTCCAGTATACCAGTAGACTGGGCAATTGTTAAGAAAGAATACATAGCCGGAAGTGCTCTTCCTGCTTTTAGTGTTGCCTGCCCAGTCAGCATCAGCGTAACAAGTGAGAATAGGCTCTCCAACATTGTTGGGCTCTAACAATAGGCAAAAAAATCTAAGCTGTGTTTCAAATACCTTAACACCCTTTTAATAGCTTCCCAATGATAAATCAAAGGCTTACTAACATATCTGGACAACAAATTAAGGGGTAGAGCAATATCGGGTCTGGTCCAATTGGCAATATACAAAAGGGAACCAATAACTGATCTGTAAAGTGTATTATCATTAAACTCAGGAGATGATTCATTCATATTCTTTAGAAAATCAGCTTGCATTGGGGTATCACAAGGCTTTGCATCATTCATATTGCACCTGTTCAAGAGTTCAATAATTTTATCCTTCTGAGACAATCTAAATCCGTTTTTAGTTTTACTAATTTGTACTCCAAGATATTTATTTACTTTCCCCAATGATTTCAATGAGAAATGTTCTCCTAATTTTGTTACAAATATATCTCTCTTATTTTTATGTTTGCCAATATACAAAATGTCATCCACATAAATTAATGCAAATTCTAATGAATCACCATCTCTCCTAACAAAGAAACAATTATCTGCAGTTGTAGCATTGAAGTTCATAGTTTTGAGTACGTTGACCAAGCATTCATACCAGCGTTTGCCAGATTGCTTCAATCCATACAAACTTTTGTTTAGTAACCATGTTTCGTTTCTATTTGTGTTTTGACTATGAGGAGCTCTTACATATATTTCCTTATCGAGTTTTGCGTGTAGGTATGCAGTTTGTATATCGTATTGAAAGACTTCAAGATTAAGGGCTGATGCTATTACTAAAGCTGTCTTAACACTTTCAGTTCTTACAGTGGGAGAATATGTGTTGGTATAATCCTCAGGGTATCTTTGGGCAAAGCCCTGTGCAACCAGTCTTGCTTTATATAATGTGTTACCCCCTTCTAGATTCTTAATTTTAAATATCCACCTAGTGCCTATAATTGTTTTATCTTTTGGAGCTGGTGTTGGAGTGAATACTTTGAGTTCCCGTAAACTATCCATTTCTGTGGCCATGGCTAATTCCCATTTCTTTCTTTCTTCTGTGGGGAGTTTTAATACTTCTTCATATGTATTAGGTGTTGATATATCATTATTTATATGCATTATGTAATCCTTATATCTTTCTGGTACTTGATTCCTGTTGCATCTAATTGTTCTTTCTGGTCTGCTGTTGTTATCATGTAAATATCTTGCTTCCTTTTGTGTTAATGAATCTGTTTTGATTTTGGGACAATTTCCCATCCATGTTTTGGTGTTGCTCTTTTGTGTACTGCAGTTTTGTCCTTCCCTTTCTGTTTTATCTTGTGTATTGATATCTGGTCTTGTTGTTGGGAGTATCTCATTAAGATGTATCTTAGACCAATTGACCTGTTCGTGAAATACAGCTGTCCTAGAAATTATGAACTTGTTATTATTGTCAATAAATCTATATCCTTTAGTACCTGTTTCATAGCCCATGAATCTGAGCCTCCTAGATACATTATCTCCCTTACGTCTCAATAGTTTTGGTATATGTACATCTGCTGTAACTCCAAATACATGCATGTGGGCTATCTTGGGTTTTTTATTATACATCAATTCATATGGTGTTTTATTTATGACACTAGACCAAATTCTGTTAAGTGTATAATTGGAATATAATAGTGCTTCCGACCAGAAATGTTTGCCTAAACCAGCATCTTCTAATGTACATCTAATCATGGTTTGTAGTGTCGAGTTTTTTCGTTCCGGTACTCCATTTTGAAAAGCAGAGAAAGGACTAGAGGTGAAATGTAACATCCCTTTGTCTTTTAGCCACTGGGAGAATTCCTTTGACATGAATTCAGACCCTCTGTCTGTCATGATCTGTTTTATTTTTATGTTGTGTTGTGTTTCTACACGTTTATAAAATTCTTTAAACTTTTGAAATGTTTCATCTTTGTGTTTCAAGGTGTAGACAAAGCCATAACGACTATAGTCATCTGCAATAGTAAGAAAATATCGTTTTTTGTATGTAATTGATGGAGTTAATGGACCAACTAGATCCATATGTACCAGGTTAAAAATGATTTGATGATCTTGTTGCCTTTTTGGGTCTGGGCTTGGTTCTGAGCTTTGAGGACTTACATACTGAACATTCCAAGTAATTTTTACAGTCTTTTATTTTAACACCCTCAGCATGTTCAATCATTTTTTGTATTACAGGAAAACTGGCATGTCCTAATTTTCTGTGTAATATATGTGCACATTCATCATGAACTGGTTTTCCAATTATTGGTCTTTTGTTGGTATGTGTATTGCTAACAGATATGGTTTCATCATTATGTTCTGGTTCGTGTTCCTCATTGTCACTGTCATTATCATTATCATTTTCTATGCTAGTGTCATTTTCCATGTTTGAATCAATGTTGTGTAGCCATCTTTCCTCTGTGATTAAATATGGTAAATCTCCTTTGGTAATTATATTACCTATGTTCATTTTGTTTTTCTCATTTTGTGAGTTACTTTTTCCTTTGAGAATATTATATTTATGTTAGAGTCCCTGCTTAGCTTTATTGCACTAAGAATGTTGTGAGGTATTTTGGGTATTAATAGAACCCCCTCTATTTTCCTTAGACCGGGTAATTCTACATTTCCTCTTCCAATGACTTGGACTTCCTCTTGATTTGCTACTTTAATTACAAATTTATCTTCTACGAAGGAAGATAATATTTTCTTATCGTGTGTTGTGTGATTTGTTGCCCCGGAATCAATGAGCCAGGCATTATCCTTTCAGTCTTGCTTTTTGGATATAGTGTACTTATCTAATCCATACAATGATCCAGACTTTCTATCTCTTGAGTTATCTCTGCCCCCTCTATGTTCTCTAAAGTTTGGTGAGTTTCTATGTCTGTATCTGTCAATAGATGATTGTCTGTCGTGGTATCTGTTTCTAGTGTCATGTTTTTGTCTTTCCCTAGTAGGTTTTGGACAGTCTCTTCTATAATGTTCTTTGGATCCACAATTATAACACTCAATTGATTCTTGATACCTGTCTTGGAATACTACCCTTTTGGTCTGTCTGTGTTCTTTGTATGTACTGTAGCGGCTTTTTCTCAAATTATCTTCAGCTATTAATCTATTTGATAAACTCTCTATAGATAGATATCCTAAATTAATTGTATCCAAATGTGATATGTAATTGTCCCATGATGAGTCTAATGAATTAATGATAACGCTTTTCATCGTCTGGTCAGATATTATTTCCCTCCTTAAATGAAGTTCTGCTCTAGTTGTGTTTAGAGATAATAAATGTTCACTTATACTGGTCCCAGGTTTTATCCTGGCTGAGAAGAAATTTTTAGACATTCTTGTTGTGGTTGCCACACTCTCACTATGAAACAATTTAAACATACAATGAATTATTTCTGAGACAGTTAGATTATGCTTAATACTATGATAGATAGCAGGTGATATACTAGAGATTAGTAAATAAAACGCTCTGTGGTGTAGGCAGTCCAATTTTAGGGTCCATGATTTTTTAGGAGGGTTAGTTATGAAAAATAATAAATTCTCTTTTAAGAAAACAACCTGGAGTTGTTGACTCCATTCCTGTAAATTAATACCGTTATTCTCAATTTTGGAAAATCATTAGGCAAGTTTCCAATGTTATTTGTTGCATTACTTACAACTGGAGGCTGTCCATGGTCTTTTATATGCTGATAATTGCAGAATGGTGTAGGTATACTCGCGATTAGTCTGAATGGTTCTCTCTGTTCTTTATTGTCTCTATATTCATCTGGGCGTATTTGCGCATGCGCGTTGATCATTTCGTTTCTGAAGCTGTCGGGAGAGGTTCTCGTCGCTGTAGCTCCCTCGTAGTGTTCTTCCTCTGATGACTCGCTCTCTGGTTCGACTTTAGGTGTCCAGGTGACGATCGGAGCTTGCTTCTTTCCATCATAGTCGTCTTGGTTGAGGCCTCTGGCTCCCGGAAGCATTTGTGGTATGGGCGGGTACTTGCAAGGCTCTCTGGGTTCGGGCGTTAGTGTCCTTGTCGTTCGGGTTGAAGTGGATAGATGCTGGAATGTTTGCTTGCTTGCTTCTGCATCTTTGCCTTTGGATTGTGCTGTTTGTCTTTTCTTTGCTGTTTGATCGGCTGGTTCTGGTATTTTCGTCGATTTCTTTGATATTTTTAAATTCGGACTGAAAGTTGCAAAAAGTGTTTTCATAGCTGTTTCGATTTGTAGTTCGCTTGGTGTTTCTTCGGTATCTGTATCAGATTCTTCTGATGAATAGATTTTTTCTTTTTTATTTTTCATGCTGTGTAAAGCTTTTCGCGCCAGCCATTTTGAACTCTGCTTTCTGATTGGTTCTGAGTCGGCCATTTTGCTGGGCTGGCAAAACCAAGATGGCTGCCATTCAAAATTTTGCGCGGGACCGTTAGTCTTTCTTTTAGTTACACTCTCATCTATAGGTAATTCGCTTACCATTTTGTAGTCTTTAGATTCTGGTGCGTTGGTGTGATTTTCTCTCGCTGCTCCGCTATCTTTTATGATGTCTTGAAGATTCGCGATGAGATTTTTGTCGTCTTTTTGGCTTTTCAGCAGTCTTAGTATTTCTGTTCTGAGCGTGTTGTTTTCTGTCTTGCTCGCTTCTTGATCGTCGGGTTCATTGATTACCTCTTCGTTGTCTGTAGTGAAGTTTTCAGATTCTCTTGTCATTATAGTTGTAGATTCATCGATCATTTCTTGATCTGTTTCCATTTCTTTGTTGTGTGCCCTGGTGTTGGGTCTTTCTTTTTTGTTTCTGGAGTTTTCTTTCTTTGGCATGTTTGTTTCTTATTGAGTCAGCCAACCATCCTCTGCTACCAGATTGTTGCCGTAATTCGAGGATCGGACTCAATAAAGAATTCAGAATTATAGTATTCAAACAAAGTATTGTTTATTTACAGAAGGCATTCTATATTCACTGGGTGATTGTAGATAGAAGCAAGGAGGAAGAGCGTACAACCCCTTTTATATCAGTGAGGCGGGATTAGGGAGTAGGAGTGGCTACAGAGGAATACATTAGGAAAGGAAGAATAAATTAACCCTTGGTACTCTATGAGCACATATCTCCTTCATTTAAGAATAAGGCATTTATCCATGACATCAATATCACCAAAGAAGAAGTTATGCAAGATTAGGTTAACAACTCTTAATGCTTTTTTAGCAATGCTGTTACAGTGAGCTCTGGCACTTAGATCATTTGAGATGAGATTATCACTTGAAAAAATGATTCCATCCCAGTCTGGGGCTGCCACATTGGAAGTCTACGGTCCAGTAAAGAGATAATTACTTTCTCCCGCCATGAAAAATCCTGAATTTCGCTTCCCCGCCATCTTTTCTCATACAGGTGGTTTTCTTAAAAATATATATTTATGCTACATGCAAATTTATCTTTTCTGCCAAGGAAGCATGACTTCTCTAAAATGGTAAGAATGCTGAAAATAGCAGAATGTTTAATGACACAGTTTTATAGGAAAGAAATAACCATGAAGACAAATTAATTATGCATTGCAAATGTGTGATTCTTGAAAATCATTATTGGGCAGGAAATTTTGCAATGGCTTGCTAGAGTTGATGGTAACATAAGGAAAACCCTGTGGTTGGATTTAATGTTCTGTTTTCCACAAAGGCACTAACAGAAATAGGATTTCTGCGCCCATATTCCTCATCAAATATATTTAAATTAAAAGCAACTCCTAACATAAGTGAAGCTAATTTTGGCAATTTTGGTTTCTCTAAAGTTTCTTTTGTATGTATATCTTGCCAAGCTGGGTGTATCAGATTTAAGAATTAAAAAAAAAAATTCTCACAGAAATTGTACTTTGATGCATACAGTATTTACTTTTCCTTGCAAATTTGTCTTATGTACTGTTTGTAAATAGGTTCCCTATATAAGGGGTCCCCCTGGTCGGTGGACTGGCACCAGTCTGTGGTATGCCAGAATCTGGGCTGCGCAAACAAGCAAAGCCCCTCCATGAGATGCAAGCAGCATATAAAACCACGTCCCCTCTGGTTCGTGGAAAAACCTCTCTTTATGGAACTGGTCCCTGATGCCCAAAAGTTTGGGGGCTGCTGCCCTATATAATGCATTTAGGCACATTATTTCATGCTTTTATTTACTGCTTGAACAAACTTTTCTTCTCTCTAACAACATTCCCATGTATGCATCCATCCCTCCATCCTGCTCTCCCTCCTTCCATCCATCCCTCTCTGACAATCCAAATGGCAACATTCAAGAATTCAAGAGCTTTGTATTATGCTTAAACCTTGGTTTGCATCACTGTATGAACCTCTGCTCCCTATTATTTCTTGTTCCTTTAGCATTGATTAGGCCACATTGACTTTTAGCTTCTGCCCTGAAATATGGACCTGATAGTATCATGGTCAGGAGAGAAGACGCTGAAATATTTATAGAAAGTTAAACAGGTCTCATGTTATACAGTGAGGTGGGAAGTTAAGCAGTAGGCATGGTGTGCAGCAGTGGTGGGTTTCAAAATTTGTTACTACCGGTTCTGTGGGCGTGACTTGGTGGGCATGGCATGGCTTGGTGGGTGTGACTTGGTGGGCATGGCAGGAGAAGGATACTGCAAAATCCCCATTTCCTCCCAATCAGCTGGGACTTGGGAGGCAGAGAATAGATGGGGGCGGGGCCAGTCAGAATTTTTACTACTGGTTCTCCGAACTACTCAAAATTTCCGCTACCGGTTCTCCAGAACTGGTCAGAACCTGCTGAAACCCACCTCTGGTGTGCAGGGAATTTAGCATCTGGAGTTGTATATTTTAATAAAAGATACCTGATTTTAAAAATCTGCTGGGTTTTTTTATGCAAATAAAGCAAATTCAATTGCTCCCCCATTACAACCAAACTGGTGATGTAGATCCCATAAACATATTCTCCAAAAGTCTGTCATCTGTTTTCTAAATCTTCTAATGCCTAAATATCTTTCTTTATGGGTTCTGAACAATAATAAATGTCTTTGAAAACAGTGATTATGGAAATGTTTCTTCGTGTTTCGTCTACATGGAAAGGTAAGCATCTGGCTCCATTCTTCAGTCATTTGTTTCTTGTCCTATAAAAACGTCAGCTTTATTCCTTTTCAGAAGATAAGCCACAATGTTTATTACAGAAATCTTGATTATATTTGTCATAATTTAATTAAAATTTTAATTAACAGAAGGAAAAAGGAAAAAAAAGGAAAAGGAAAACACAAGATAATTCTTTCTATCCAGATTGAATGTCATTGCTTCTTCATTTATTATAGCATGCCTTGGGTCCCATCAAGTCAACAGTGTTATCTGGTGAGACCTAAAAAGGAGGCTGCTGGAGCAAAATTCCTTCTGGGATTCATATGGCCCTACCTTGACCCTATTTAAATGAGCCCTCAAATTCTGGCTCTTCCACCATATATCAGTAGGGTATTGCAGGAGTGAAATCCAGCGGGTTCTGACAGGTTCTGGAGAACCAGTAGCGGAAATTTTGAGTAGTTCGGAGAACCGGCAAATGCCACCTCTGGTTGGCACCAGAGTGGGGTGGGAATGGAGATTTTGCAATATCCTTCCCCCAGGAGTGGGGAGGGAATGGGGATTTTGCAGTATCCTTCCCCTGCCATGCCCATCAAGCCACACCCACAGAACTGGTAGTAAAAAAATTTAGATTTCACCACTGGGGTATTGTCAAAAAAGTCCAGATGGCAGCTGTGACAGTGCGATATACATAAACAAATTTAACACATAAATACACATAAACAAATTTCAGAAATTCGATTGCACCAACATGGCCAACCATCTTGACTTCTTAAATTACACTCTGTGCATATTCCTAGATTAGAGTGGGTGACATTTTCACTTTTTAGTTGGTGTTGTTTCTCTGGATTTTTCTTGGTTAGGTTGTGTACTTTGTATTTTGCTTTGTTCATTTTGTAAGCCCTCAGCTTATACATTTTATAAATAAATACATACATTCCAATTTCGTTCACATTTCTGAAGCTGTGCGTCTGTCACCTACTATACGGATGATGTTTTAAACTTGTGGTCACTGTATTTTCATCCTTCTTATGTATTTCTATAGTATCATAAATCTAGAAGAAAATCAAATGAGCGAAACACTCTAAAAGCACCCTGAGTAAGCAAGGTTGGCAATTCCGTTTATTGGATTCTTACTCCTGGATATCTTTTTCCAAGTCTCAAAATACTTTTTAAAAACATATATGACATGCCTGAAAATTAGCTCAGGTCACAACCAGTGGTGGTATCCAGCCGGTTCAGACCAGTTTGGGCACATGCTCACATTTTCGGTGCGGTGAACCCATGGTATAATTATGTGAAACCCATCTCTGGTCACAACATTTAGGGAATGTGGTTCTATGAACCTCTGTTATCTTGCCTGTTCTTGCCTGATCTTTTAGGAACACAATAAGAAGTGATGTTCTAATTATTCTTTGCCACCCAGTGTCACGAATTTAATATAAATTTACTCACATAAATTGAGTAAATAAACAAGTAAATAGTAATCCAACAATACTCTAAAGGTATTTCCTTTCCACTCCAGTAGTATATGTTTGGAAGAAGGAATGTCATATCAATTATGGATTATGGTATGAAGGAAGTGATGTGAAACTTTTCAGTTCCTGTAATTAGCATAGCTGGCTGGGGAATTCTGGGAGTTGAAATCCACAAGTCTTAAAGTTCCCAAGGTTGGACACACCTGTTTTAAAGATTAAATGAAACATGGAAGAGCTTTGGTCCTCCATCTTGGTTGACCTGGTTGGTTCAATCAGTCAGAATCAGTCAACAAGGCTGCAATTGTAGTTGCAAGGCTTCATTGCTCTGGATATACTGTATTTGCTTTGCTCCTGTTGAAGAAACATCACCTATTTTGTAGATGAATAATGGGCTATTCATTTTTTCCTTTCAGCTCACAAAGAAAAATGCTTTGTGACTGCTCTAAATTTTAACTTGAACCCCTTTTTAACAAGATTCCTAAATTACTTTCTGACCTTCTTCTTCTTCTTGTGCCATATCTGTCATCGGACATTGGCAATCATGTTGGCGATCCTATTTTTATCAGCAGCCGCAAGAAAAAGTGCTGTTGAGTTTTGTCGAAATCAGTCCCTTAGATTTTGAAGCCATGATGTTCTTCTTCTTCCTGGACCTCGTTGTCTTCAATCTCTCCTTGGAGGATTACCGGTAAGTGAAGTATGCCATATTTTTCCGGGTGTCTCATCACATATCTGAAATATTCTAACATTATTATTACATATTTGAAAAAAAAATCTGTGGGATTATCCAGACGTAATTCTTGTGAATAATAATGTTGTCTTGTACCATCAATCTCTTATTGTAAAAATAGCTGAAAGGCCTCTCCGAGCATTTAACAGTATGTATTTCTTAATATTTGCATATTGCATCTCATTGAAATGGGATAGTTCTTTGGAGGTTTTGTGATTGTGAGGTTTTGTGATTGTGAATTAACAAACACTGTAAAAAAAGTAACTTTTAAAAGCTCATCTTAGTATGATTCCCTTATCAGGAACAAGTTGGTAATCAGATCTTCTATCTTCTATTTGATCTTCTATCATGTACCCTCCAAATGACCAAAACTGAAATACAAACACATCTGGAAGGAACCAGAGTGCTGTAGAATTAGAAATGTGAAACTTTAATGCTAACCGTCACGCCTTTCTATAGCCTATTTTTACATAATTCATGTTGAATGATGTAATAATTAGTAGAATTTGTAATTCTATACAAGATTAAGAATGAAAGAACACAACAAAGATTCTATGATGTCATATCAATGGTCCATCTACCCCAGCATTCTTCCCACAAAATCAGCTCTCATTCACATCATTGGCCTGTGAACTTTGAGACATGATTCTACATCTTGCTAATGACTGTTCAAATATGAGCAGGTTGGCTTGTGTTTGACATCTCCAAGAATAGCAGGTGGTGGAAAGAGATTTTGGAATTTAAGCATAAACTCCACCCAGAGCAGAAAGGCTGAAGGAACTCAATAAGATCTCGCCAAACTGGGGGATTAGTAGCAGCAACTTTAGAACCAGGATTGATTCAAAGCATTTAGGCAAAGATCAAGATGATGTCTCCTTATTTATCTACAAAAGCTGAGTAGATCTTACTTCAAACTGAAGAACATTCTTCAATGTACTTCTGGGCAGTATGTTTGCTTAGGAATTTCTCCAGTAGTGTCAGCCCTTCAAACTAGATCACGCCAGGAGATGGACTCCACAAGAACCATTGGAATTCTACTTTATTTTTAAAGGTTATAGTAACAGTATCTTAAAAGAACGACAGAGAGTCTCTCCATCACTGAAATCTGAAATAGAATCAAGGCAGGGCAATCATGAGTTTCTTCCATGGTCAAGTTGGAAATCACTTAAGAGTGAATTACTTCTTTGAAGCCATCTCTATACTCTGCTACAACATCCAAAAAGGAGTAGCCTCAAGATTGTGGCCACTATCCACCTATACCATAACATCTGCTCATGAGGTGATAGGTGATGATAGGTCTGGTCTCTTTGAAACACTCCCAGTTAACCCAAAGGTGGGACAACCATGACTTGGATGATTGAGAATCTTTATAGACATTCTCCCAGTTAAATTCTCTTGTATACTAGAATTCACAGAATCAGGCAGATATAAAAGGATTTATAGCAGTGGTGAAATCTAATTTTTTTTACTACCGGTTCTGTAGGCGTGGCTTGGTGGGCATGGCAGGGGAAGGATACTGCAAAATCCCCATTCCCTCCCCACTCCTGGGGGAAGGATATTGCAGAACCTCCATTTACACCCCACTCTGGGGCCAGCCAGAGGTGGTATTTGCCAGATCTCCGAACTGCTCAAAATTTCAGCTACCGGTTCTCCAGAACCTGTCAGAACCTGCTGGATTTCACCCCTGATTTATAGGTTTTTTTTTCTAAAAGTAACCATTATTTGTCTACAATATTCAATCTTTCTCTTGCATCTAACTCTACTTCTAGAACCAGGGGATTGGTCAGGATGGGCTTTGGAATGATTCAGCAAAGCCATTCAATCATTTTGAACACAACCAAGCCCCAGAGTTATGTGGGATTTGAACCCATTTTTCCCAACCCAGTTCCTGAACTTTTAAAGCCAAGACTGTAGTATGAACTGACAATGGGTTAGCATTAAGATTAGGACTTCAGAGTTTCACATTTATAGCTCTACAGCATTCTGGTGCCTTCCAGATGTGTTTGTATTTCAGTGTTGGCCATTTGGGGGGTACATGATAACAGATCAAATAGACACTATTGATCTATTTACCAACTTGTGCCTGATAAGGCAATCATACTGAGATGAGCTTTTAAAAGTTTTTTTCTTTACACTATTTGTTAAATCTGTGACTAGTTCGAGGATCAGACTCAATAAGAAACATAGACTCGTTATTTAGTTAAAGCAAAGGTCTTTATTAACTGACATGTCCTTTTCTATTCACAGGTTACTTCTGGAAGAGTGCAGGATCAGTGTGGAATGCCCCTTTTATACGGAAGGGGCGGAACCAAAGGTAAGGAGTGGTTTGAGGGGAAAGTGGGTGGAGGGAGTGTATATGTTAATTCTTATTGTTCTATTGTATGAGGCATCTACTTATATGACAAAATCACCACCACAAACCCCCCAAAAGAACTAGAAATAATGAAATCATTTTACTAAAAAGCTGGGATTGCCTTTCCATTAGTCAATACTGATGCTAAATGAGGTCTTCAGAAAAAAACAACAGGCAAAATTTTTGCTTTGCATGCTGAGAATACATAAAAAGTGCAAGGGAGAGATGCCAGCTGCGGGTCTGATCTAAGTGTGATAAATCAGAAAAGACACTAAAAACTGGAATGCTGAACCAGAATTGATCAGAGCTATTTGTCCCTGCCAGTGTAACAAACCCAACCCACCTGCTTCCTATTTATCACACAGGAAGAAAACTTCCATGCATAGGAGAAAACGGGCTTGTATGAATTCATTTTGCACACACGCCGAGACATATCTATTTGGGAAGTCTTCAGAAGAGCAGCTGCACTAAATCTGAGTGTTCACTGGCTACATTTGAACTGTAGATAATGAGGTTTTCAACTGTAAACTTTGAGACAAAGGCTTTTCCCAGCTGCAAGGGAATAAATCATGAGCAACCCATAGATCTCTTTTAAAACATTGCTTGAAGCAGAAAGTGGCTTCATTTTGGGCAATCCCCAAGAGGAGGTTTTGGTCTCCGTATCAGATCCAATTGGTGGGTGTCTAAATCCTAATCAAATAAATAAGCTATGTAAACACAGAAATCAAGAACACTAGAAATCTTCTCAACAGGAGAGCAGTTTGCTTCATCTTTACTAAAATTGTCTCAATTAAGAGTAGGGGAAGGGAAAGCTTGATGGTACATTGATTTGAATTTTATCATATGCAACTGACAAAGTTGCATATTTTATTTTGATAGCAGGAAAGGTTTTGAAATGGTATAGATATGATTAGCTTGAGGACTGATTACTGATTAATCTTTTATTTAGGTTGAAATAAATTATTTGAAATGACCACTTTGGCATATTAATGGTGGCCCAATTTTAATATTTAGAGAAAATGGGCTGAATACATGTGATTAAGATAGCGTTTCCAGCCTGGTACTCTGGCAAATTGCCCAGCTAATATGGTTACATAAAATCTCCTTTGAGTTGATCTCAATTTATTTATTTATTTAGGGAATTTATATTGCTGCCTATTTGCACATGGCAGCTCAAGGTGGCTTACAGAATATAAAACCTCATATAAAAACAATAAAACTAATAAAAGAAGAGTCATATAATAAATTAATATAATAAAATCACCCCTAACTCCACCGCCCCTCAACAGTACCTCACAAGAGCCATTTAATGGGATCCACCCATTTGGTTAGTTATCTCAAGGACAAGTAGAATAATATGAACACAATTGCTCATTGCTTTCTTTTGAGATGTCCTAGTCCATCTGACAGGCTGAATTACTAACCGGCTGCAATCCTGCTTCAGTTTTTTGAAACCAGTCTAGGTTAGTCAGATTACTGTCATCTTGCCTGTGATTATTTTCTGAGAAATAAGCAATATAAGTCAGTAATGCCTAGTCACTCCAAAGTTAACCTCCTCGTTGACTGTGTTCATAACAACCCTTAATCAAGGCAGGTAAATTCAGATGCTTTGGCACATCTTGGCAGTTTGTTAAATGCTAACAATGAGGGATATTTTTTAAAAAAGCTAGCATGTTAGGCAAATTTATTCATTTATTCATTCATCACGTTTATATGGCTGTCCATCTCACGAAAAAGAGATTCCGGTCGCATACAACAAGACTATAAAACAGATAACATATAGTTTAGTAATTATTGTTAAAAAAATTAAAATGCACTAAGAGAGGACAACAGATATTAACAATAATGGAGCCACCTCAGTACCTCGTTATGCCACCTGATGGCATAACCATGTTTTGAAATATTTCCGGTAAATCAACAGGAATGGAGACAGCCTCACTTTGGAAAGGGAGGCTCTTCCACAAGGCTAGTTTAGTTTATGTTCCAAGCCAGGGCTGTCAAACTCAAGGCCCGGGGGAAGTCCTGGCCCATGGAGTGCTTAAATCTGGCCCGTGGGGCTGCCCTGGAAATAGCAAAGGAGTGGTCTGCGGTGCCTCTGCCAGGGAAAACAGAGCTCATGAGGGGCACGTGGGACCTCCCTGAGCTCTATTTTCCCTGGCAGAGGTTGCAGGAGGTCGTCACAGCCAAAAACGGAGCTTGGGAGCCTGTTTTCGCTAGCAGAGTGCTCAGGTCACCACAGACGCCTCCCCAACACAAGTGACATCATGTTGGCCATTTCCACCCTGGCCATGCCCCCTGGCCCCTCCAAGCTCAAACACAACCCTGATGTGGCCCTCAATGAATTCAAGTTTGATACCCCTGTTCTAAGCTAAGGTATTGCTCAGACCAGTGGTGGTATTCAGACGGTTCTATCCAGCTCGGGGGAACCAGTGGGAGGCTCCATCCACAAGCCTGGGCGTCATCACGTCCCATTTTTGATGATCTCCCCGTGCAAGGAGGTGATGCATGCACGTGAAACGTGCGTGCGTGTGCATGCACTCACATTTGTGAACCGGTAGCGAAGGTAAATGAATACCACCCCTGGATCTGATCCAGAAAATAGTCTGATCGAGTGAGCAGTTTAAATTAACATCTACACTTTGGACACTTTGGACCCCTTATTATGCTCCACTCACGCCCTCGCTGGTTGGAGAGACTGAGCACCACCAGAGAGAGCTGAGGGATTTTCCACATCCCAACGGAGAGGATAGAACATTGCTCCTGTTAACTTTGTAACGGGACCGGCCGTCGTGAGAGGATGGTTGGCCATTAGCCTCCGTTGGAGAAAAAGAACATTGGACCTTCTCCCTGTCGTGAGAGGACAGTGGAGTCCAGCCCTATAAATGGATATTTTGTGACCTTTATGCTCAGTTATCCCTTGGACCATGACAGATTCCCGGACTGGCTTTCTTTTCCCATCTTTGGTTCGATTGATGCTCCAAAAAATTGACCTTCTTGTGCTGCGAGACTCCCCCCTCTCGCAGGCCTGGCCCTCCACGTTATCGAGGGCCTATCTTGATGACGGGCTTTGGGACCCCGAGAGATGGCATGCAGCAAAGAGGGGGCTGAGGGGTTTTTTAGCAAAATTTTTAAGGAAAATTTTAAGGGGACCCGGGAGGACGGGTGGGGGTTGTAAAAGTGGACCTGGGGGGGTCCAGATAGCGACTGTGCGGGATGATGGGTTGATTAGCTGCAGCAGAGGGGTCGCGAAAGGAAATTTAACCGGGGGGCAGGGGGACGATAGAAAGGGCTGTGTAACTGAAATCTTGAGTGGGAGGGGCAGGTATGACGGGCGCAGGGGGTCATATCAAGTGTCGGGGGTGCGCACGCGCTGTCTCCGAGCGATTGCGCACTCCGGCCCCCAATGCGTAACTCGTGTCCTGGGTTGTGTAGAGCCTCAGGCCCAGGGTCCACGGCTGATGTTATGTAATGCCAGGTCGGTGGTTAACAAGGCCCCCCTCATCTGTGATCTTATTTTGGAGGGGGGTGCAGACCTGGCAGGTATTACGGAGACCTGGTTGGGCCAAGAGGGGGGGGTCCCCCTCGTAGAGATGTGCCCGCCAGGCTTCCGTGCATTTCATCAGCCAAGGGCCCAGGGGAGGGGTGGGGGAGTGGTGGTGATCATTAGGGAGAGTCTTTGTCCGAGGGAGACCACTGTTCCTCAGATAGCCGGATGTGAGTCCCTTTGTGTGAAGTGGGGCCGTGGGGTGCAGATGGGTTTGCTGACTACGTACCTGGCTCCCTGCCACGTGGCAGCGACCCTGCCCGAGCTACTCGATGTCATTGCCGGGGTGGCGGTCGATACCCCCAGACTTATTGTCATGGGGGATTTCAACCTTCCATCCGCAGGTGAGGCGTCAGAGGTGGCTCGGGAGTTCATGGCTTCCATGACGGCCTTGGACCTGACCCAGTTAGTTCAAGGCTCCACTCACATAGGGGGACACACTCTGGACCTGATTTTTATCTCTGGTCAGTGGTCGAATGATCTTGGTAGAGGGGACCTAGATATTAAGCCCTTGTCATGGACAGATCATTCACTCCTTCAACTAGACTTTCCTACTGCCTGCCCCCACCGCAGGGAGACGGAACCGACTAGATGGTTCCGTCCCAGGCGCCTGATGGACCCCGAAAGGTTCCTGACGGAGCTTGGGCCGTTTCCTGAGACTCTAACACACGACTCGACTGAAGAGCTGGTGGCCGCCTGGGAAAGGGCGGCCGCTGGAGCTTTGGACCGTGTCGTGCCTTTGCGGCCTCTGACCCGATGCCGATCTCAATTAGCTCCTTGGTTCTCTGAGGAGCTGAGAGAGATGAAGCGTCGGAAAAGACGCCTAGAGAGCATTTGGAGGACTAGTCAATCCGACTCCGACCGGACACAGGTGAGGTCTTATATCAAGACCTACCTAGTGGCGATAAAAGCGGCAAAATCTAACAATTTTTCCGCTCTTATCGCATCTGCAGAGAACCGCCCAGCCGCCCTGTTTAGGGTGACCCACTCCCTTCTTCGGGGGGGGGGAGTGCGGGAAGATCCCTTGCAGGGTCGTGCTGAGGACTTTGTGCAATTCCTGCACGATAAAATCGCTCGGATTCGGGATGGCTTGGACTCCGATTGGATGAGTCCACGGGAGGAGACCGGGGCAGGTCTTGAGAATGTTATCTGGGAGGAGTTTGATCCTGTGGCTCCCGAGGATGTGAACAGGGTTCTGGGTAAGATTAGTGCCGCCACGTGTTTATTGGACCCGTGTCCCTCCTGGTTGGTACTGGCCTCCCGGGAGGTTACACGAGGCTGGCTCCAGGGGATTATAGGTGCTTCTTTGAGTGAGGGTGCCTTTCCCGCCGCCTTGAAAGAGGCGGTAGTGAGGCCCCTCCTCAAGAGGCCTTCCCTGGACCCGGCTGAATTAGCCAACTATCGTCCAGTCTCCAACCTTCGTTTTGTGGCGAAGGTTGTTGAGAGCGTGGTGGCACGACAACTTTCCCGGCACCTGGATGAAGCTATCTATCTAGACCCGTACCAGTCGGGCTTCAGGCAGGGGTACAGCACAGAAACGGCATTGGTCGCGTTGGTGGATGATCTCTGGAGGGCTCGGGACAGGGGTTGCTCCTCTGTCCTAGTCCTATTAGATCTCTCAGTGGCTTTTGATACCATCGACCATGGTATCATGCTGCAGCAGTTGAGGGGGTTAGGAATAGGGGGCACCGTTTTGCGGTGGTTCTCCTCCTTCCTCTCCGACCGCTCGCAGTTCGTGTTGGCAGGGGGACAGAGGTCGACCTCGAGGCGTCTCGCATGGGGAGTGCCGCAGGGGTCGGTCCTCTCGCCCCTCCTGTTCAACATTTATGTGAAGCCGCTGGGTGAGATCATCCGTGGTTTTGGGGTGAAGTGCCATCTGTACGCTGATGATACTCAGCTGTACATCTCCACCCCAGACCACCCCAACGATGCCCTTGATGTGATGTCTCGCTGCCTGGAGGCCGTGCGGGTCCGGATGGTGAGGAACAGGCTCAGACTCAACCCCTCCAAGACCGAGTGGCTGTGGCTCCCGGTGCCCCGATATAGTCAGCAGGTGCCATCACTGACTATCGGGGGTGAATCTTTACCCCCCACGGAGAGGGCTCGCAATCTGGGTGTCCTCCTGGATGCGCGGCTGTCTTTGGAAGAGCATATGACGGCCGTGGCCAGGGGGGGCCTTTTATCAGGTTCGCCTGATTCGCCAGTTGCAGCCCTTTCTGGATCGGGACGCCCTGCGCACGGTCACTCATGCCCTTGTTACTTCCCGGTTGGACTATTGTAATGCTCTCTACATGGGGCTCCCCTTGAAGAGCACTCGGAGGCTCCAACTGGTCCAGAATGCGGCCGCGTGGGTGGTTATGGGCGCAATCCGTTGTGCCCATGTGACACCCCTCCTGCGCGAGCTGCACTGGCTCCCAGTGGTCTTCCGGGTGCGATTCAAGGTGTTGGTTACCACCTTTAAAGCGCTCCATGGCATAGGACCCGGGAGCTCCGAGACCGTCTTCTGCCACCAATAGCCTCCCACCGACCAGTCCGTTCCCACAGAGAGGGTCTCCTCAGGGTGCCATCAGCCAAGTTATGTCAGCTGGCGACACCCAGGGGGAGGGCCTTCTCTGTGGGAGCCCCAGCCCTGTGGAATGAACTGCCCCCGGAAATTCGTAAGATCTCCGACCTCCGGGTGTTTCGCTGCGCATTGAAGACCCTGTTGTTCCGCCAGGCCGGACTATCAACACAATAGTTTTAAATTGGGTATTTAAATTTATTGGGGTTTTAGATTTGAGCCACCTATTTAATTATTTTAAATTTTATACTGTTGTTTTGTCTGTGTTTTTAAATAGGCTGTACACCACCCTGAGTCCTTCGGGAGAAGGGCGGTATGGAAATAAAATTATTATTATTATTATTATTAAATGTAATGTGAGAATCCAGCCTTTGGTTTGGAGGGCAAGGGAGTAGGGACAACCATGGGGTTGGGATTCAAAACAATCAAGATGTGCTTAGGACCACACGATTGATGGTCCACCCCTTTCAAAATGTGCATCACAAGTTCAGATTCAGTTGCCATCTTGATTTTTTGGACCCTACTCCAGAAGCGCCTATACTGACTTCTGTGAACTTCATTGTCCATGGTCATAAACCAGGTGAAATGCCTCTGTTTCCCCAAGGGAACAGCTTAAGCAAGCCCCATCCCCTCCACACCAAACACAAGGCAAAGAGCTCTATGCCCAAACATCTTTCCTACATGCTAGAATCTCATTTTGCCTTGATTCTGGTCCCCAACAGCTCTGGATGACAGCAAGAGTTACTTTCTATAATTAGGCTTTGAGAGGCAAAGTAAATTTAGGCAGGATGCTGTGAGTGATTATAAAACTCAATGACAGGCCCCCATCTGTGCTACGAGAAAAGCGAGTGTCCTCTCATTAATGGTCATATTGGGCACAAAATGCTGCTTCTGCACACAGGGAGGGAATCCATTTCAGAGTGAGTTTTCTATGTCTGCGAACCCTTCAGGGCATAGCAAAGGAGCAGCAGCACAAAACAAACTGCTAGATTATTTTGGTGGGCTGGAGAAACTCATAGCCCTTTGGAACAGCATCTCCCTCCCTGGGGACGTGCATGAGCCCATCTTCCTGGCCATTAAAAAATGTGGCTCACACCCCAGATTTTGAGTTAGTGTGACATGGTAGTGGTGGGGCTTGTGTTGTGTTTTTAACTCTATGGGTAGGAAAAAGAGTTGGTTGTTGTTCCTTCTGGATGAAGGTGTCTTTGGAGTTTTTTAATGACTTTTGCCTGCTTATATGATCAGATGCCCTGAGTGCTTGGAGCTGGGTGGCTAGAAATTGGAAATAAAAATGAATAATACCTCTACTTAGTTCGGGTGATACACATTTCTATTGTTGTGTGCTCCCTAATATAATTGCTATGTTGCTTTTCAGACTTGAATATTTTTGGAATGACATCTTATGTCTAAGTATATTTACCCATGTTGTATGGCTGTAATACTATTATTATCCTTCTCATCTATCTCCTCTTATTAGTATCATTATTATGATTATTTTTACACAATTGCTTTGCATGTACACCAAGGGCTTCCCTATTGGAGATTAATTCCTTGTGTGTCCTATTCTATTCTATTCTATTCTATTCTATTCTATTCTATTCTATTCTATTCTATTCTATTCTATTCTATTCTATTCCACCAGGCCTGGTGGCTCAGCAGACTGATAGCATTGTGATTAACACCAGCTGTCTGCAATTACTGTAAGTTTGAATCTCACCAGGCTCAAGGTTGACTCAGCCTTCCATCCTTTCTAAGGTAGGTAAATTGAGGACCCAGTTTGTGGGGGCAATAAGCTGATTTTGTAGAAATATACAAAAGTATGAAGGCTATTGCTTAACGCACTGTAAGCCGCCCTGAGTCTCTGGAGAAGGGCGGCATATAATTCAAATTAAAAAAAAAAATTCTTGGAAATCCACTGGTATTTTGGAATATGTGTTTATTTATAGATACATATAAACATAATATATTCGAATATTACTCAACCTGGCTTGTACCTGAATGTAAGTTCTGAAATGCCAAATGCAGACGCAAAACCAGCCTTGTCTAGAAATTATGCTGCAGCAATGGAAACAATTCCCCTTGTTATTGAGTGACAAATAATTGTGAAACAAATGCAATTGACCCCAGGGTCAGAAGTCAGTTGAAATAATTTGAAGGAACACAAAGCATTTATGTAATATCCAGGAACGGCTGTGACTGGCAGGAATATGGTGAAAATCAATGAACTTCAATATGAATTTCAGAATGAATGTGAATTTGTCACCACCTGTGCTGTGTTTCAGTGTGCAAAGACAAAATTAGTAGGAAAATAACTCAAATACCTTCCGTTAAACAAAGTAAAACATGACAGATTGAGATATTTTCACAGTCCTCATTCAATTTATTTGTAGAAAATCATCTAAATTCATCTCCGAGGCCGAAACTTTTTCAGATGTCACCAACCTGGGGTGAGGGTGGGGGCCATGGGTGGGGGCTGGTGAATATCTTGGAGGACAAAATTATTTTGAGAGGCTTGGATGCTGGGCAAATCCAACAGAAAGATATTTATTATACAAGCGTAAACTCAACGGTGCTTTTTTTTCAAGAGGCAACTGGACTTTCTGGTTCTTCTCCTTTTTCTTCCATTCCCCACCATCCAGTCAGAGCTGAAGAAGCTTCTAGGATGAGAAGCGAAATGTCTTCAAAGAAAAATCCTTTGGGACAACCATGACCCAGATGACTGAGAATCTCCATAGACCCACAAGCGTAAAGGTGCTGTTTCTGGATAGGAAAAATCAAATGAAAAAAAGTAAAGGTTTGTGAAGACCTGGCTTGATGGCGGTAGGTAACAGAAGGATCTAGGAATATTAGTGGATCCCCAGTTGAACATGAACAAGCAATAAGATACAGCAATTGAAGAGGCTTATGCAGTCTTGGGCTTCGTTAACAGAACCAGAACAGCATCCAGATTACAGGAGGTAATAGTTCCATAGTGTTAGGCTTCCTGACCTGGCTTTGGAATTAAATCATAGATCTTCTGACACTTTACAGCTTGATTTGGCTGAAAATGCTTGGCCAGATTACAACTTTTATTGCAGACAAGAAGTAAGCCACATACAACAGCAGATTGCTCACTGCTAGTGCAAAGACTTAAATAAATATTATATTGTCAGGATTTAAACTTGTTTCTTCTTGCTCTTCTAAATGAATAGATAGCTGGCACAGCACTTAGTGGTCCTGACACCAAGTGCTTGTTCCATATTTACATGACTCTTACCTTTGGGGCGGAAATGGCTGGTTTCTACTTTACTTGCCTAAATCCAGGGGTGGGCTGCTGGGGGTTCGCAGGGGTTCGGGAGAACATCTAGCTAAGATTCTGTGCAGTTCGGAGAACACCCAAATCCCACTTCTGGCTGGCCCCACCCTGCCCCTCCCCTCCCAGGAGTCCCCACACGGCCCATTTTGTATGCAAGTAAGTGCAGGGTGTGCGCAGAGGCTCGGGAAGGATGAAAAACGGGGCTACTGGAAGTTCAGGAAGGTTGGAAACAGGCCTGTTTTCAGCCTCCAGGGGCCCTCTGGTGCCTGGGAAGGCCATTTTTGTCCTCTTTGAGGCGCGAGGAAAGCTTCCAGATCCTGACTAGGCCACACCCACTTTGGCCATGCCCACCCAGCAACCTGGCAGAGAACCCCTTTTGAAGCCCACTTCTGGCCTTCTGATACCTGAAGGGATGTCATAGAGAAGAGGGAGTAGAATTATTTCCCTTAGCACCTAAGATAAGAACCACTGGATGGAAGCTTTGCAGTGAGAAATCCAAACTTAAAGAGGAATTTCTTGACTTTTTCTTCATGTGCTGAATATATATTAAGGGAAGCTGAACTGGAAGAAGATGAGCATGGTTTTAAAACTGGAAGAGAACAACACAATAACCCATACTACCCTGGTGACACAGCTCTGAGAAGTGAAAATGCAAAAGGATCTGTAAGCTCTAGTAACAACAGTCAAAAAATGTAGTGAAAAATATGGGGCTAAAATTAAAGAAGACCAAACTAATGACAACAGATTGAACGATGAGCCTTAGAAGACACTGAAATGGTATGTAGCTTTTGCCTGTTAGTATCAACCATCAACAAAAGAACAAGCTGTCTAGAGTTACATCACAGACTAGCATGTGGAAGAGCAGCCATGAAGGCCTTGAAAAAAATATTCAGGGGTTGCAATATGTTTATAGCTACAAAGATCAGGATTGTGCAACCCGTAGCATGTTTATTTATCATACTTGTTTGCTACCCATTTTGCCCAAGGTGGCACAAGTCAAGAGTATTCCCTATTCTGTGATGGCGTAGTAGTTAGAATGCAGTACTGCAGGCTACTTCTGCTGACTGCCGGCTGCCTGCAATTTGGCAGTTCGAGTCTCACCGGCTCAAGATTGACTCAGCCTTCCATCCTTCTGAGGTTGGTAAAATGAGGACCTAGATTGTTGGGAGTTACATTCTGACTCTGTAAACCGCTTAGAGAGGGCTGTAAAGCACTGTGAAGCCGTATATAAGTCTACATTCTATTGCTATTGCCTAGGTGAGAATATTCCCTATTACCCTCTGTGGAAGTCAACATTGAACAGAATAGGAACAGTATTGATGATGTTGTATTTTGGGTGTTGGAGAAGACTCCTGAGAATACTATAGACATCCAAGAAAACAAATGGATCATCAAATAAATCAGCCCAGAGTTCTCACATGAGGGACAAATGACAGGCTCAAATTATTGTAATTTGGACACAATACGAGTTCACCTAAGTCTCTGCAGAGGGTTGTAATGCTGGGAAAGGTGGAAGAAAAGAAAAAAAGAAGACAACCAGCAGCAAGGTGTATGGGCTCAGGTACATTGCAATGAGTGAACTGTTGGAAGATCTGAAAGACTGTTAGGTTTCCTCCCTGAGGATCTGTCCCTACCTATGTGGTTGCTTGGAGTCAACAATGACTCGATAGTAAATAATCAATCAATACTGCTATAATCTCAAATGATTCCCAGCAGTTAATAGCAAATTAAAAAAAATCTGAAGTAAATATATAATATTGAAATGCCAATAGTAAAATCAATAAATGACAGAGAGCAATAAAACAACCCCAAATAGTTAAATGCTCTGTGGAAATGTTCCTGTTTAACTAACTTCTATAAAGTCCACAGAAGAAGCTAATTAAGTTCTTGAGGCAGGATGCTCCAGAGACGGGAAAGGTTTCCTTCCTCGAGAAAAATGCTTTAATAACTGAATGCCTGAAAAATCCTTTTGGAGTTTCTTAATAGTACCAAATTTTGTTCTTGGTTGCTTTAAAAAAAAACAAAACAAAACTTTGTATCATTCTGAATTGCCCATAGTTGATAAGGAGAAACTATTTCTCACTTCCCGAAATACTAGAATCCGAAGTTGCCAACGAAAAGAATCAAGAGAGAAAAAAAGCAATATTTTGTACACAACATATCATCAAATTTTGAATCTGCTACCATGGGATGGTGGTGTGGACTACCCACTTGGCTGGCTTCAAAAACGATTTGGACCAAATCATGGAAGTCCTGGGGATCAGTGGCTATCAGTTTTCATGTCAATGTAACTGCCTCTGAAGGCCATCTGCTTCCTTGTGCTGTTGGTTGGCTACTGTGAGAACAGACGGCTGGATGAAACCAGAGAAGGGTATCGCTTATATTTTTATGTTCTTATGACTATACTTTCTGGTCTGAAAAAAAAATTCCCTCATCAGGCTTTCTTTTGTGATTCAAATGAAGTACGGGAAGCCAGGAAGGCTGTTGTCAGGACTGCCATCCTGCTACAGCCTTGCTTTGCCAGATGCCAGTCTGCCACAGACAATGGGGAGAGGGAACTGTGGGGAGATAGAAGGGAGGCTGAGATAAGGGGGAATTGAAACTATCCTTCCTGCCATCCCATGTGAGCTGCCGGCAGTTCCAAGGTCATGTAATTTGGAGTGTGTGTGACAGGAGGATGGTTCCATGTGAGTGGCAGGTGAGTGTATGCACATGCGCAGCTCCATTTGTGCAAGTGGTGGGCACATATGGCCCGGTAGAGGGCTGCAGCGTAGGGGTTGGGGACTCCTGAGCTTATTGATACTGCCCATAATTATTTGGTGCAATACCTGTCAGTTCTTTGAGGTAGTCCAGACAGGAAGCACATACGAGTACTGATTCTACCTTTACTGTGAAGTTACATTAACAGAATTATGCAGGCCTGAAAACACTTTTCCCTATAATTTTATTTACTAATTAAATTTATATGTTGCCTATTTCACTGTCAAGCAACTTTCAGTGGCTTCTTTACCTTTATTTTACAGAAAATTAGGATGGATTCCTTTTGAGATGATTTGCTATTGCCTCCTTCTCAGGGCTGAGAGAGGGGCGATGGCCCAAGGTCACCACATGATCTTGTGCCCAAAGCGGAACTAGAACTCAGAGTCTCCCGGTTTCTAGCTTTATACCTTAACCACTACACAAAACTGGCTGTCAAGATTACAGTTACAGAACCTTGTGGGCCCTACACCAGTGGTGGTATTCAGCTGGTTCTAACCGGTTCGGGCAAACCAGTAGCGGTGGCAGTGGGAGCCTCCGTCCACCCACCCAGATGTAATCACATCGCATTTTTCATGCTCTGCGTATGTGCGGAAGGCCCTGCGCATGTACTGAGGTGGTGCGTTCGAGCTCACATTTGCGAACCGGTAGCAAAGGTAAGTGAAACCACCCCTGCCCTACACCCCTTCTGTTTCTGTGGGCTGAGACACCATTTGCACGGCATTGTCTAGTCTGCAATTCTTTGTTTCCACTGATCATTCTCACATAGCATTATTATACCAAACCAACTTGGTTTGTTTGCCAAGCCTTTTGACAAAGGTGGGCTCTGCCCAAGGCCATTTGCTAAGTTCCCTCTGTTGTCATAAGGTCCAGAAAAAGCTCCATATTAAATATGACTTTTGCTTATAGGCAGAGAACAATTGCAAGCACTGAAATCTTTACCTGGGGTTTCAAAACTCTCCAACTCCAAAAATTCAATTTCTGGCAGTTCAGAATAATGTCTCAACAGTATATCTGCTATTAAGATTTAGTTACTTGCTGTAGTGGTGAACACTCAGAGAATTGCAGAAAGATCAATCCACCCCTTCCACGAAATCTGCTTAGCATGAATGGCTGAGTTATTAACTCTTCCGAAAAGTTATTTAGCAGTCATCTCTACTCTTTTGAATTCCCTGCTTAAAGGCACTTCTTTCGAATGGTGGGTGACAGAGAAGAAATCAGCTGGAGGCTTTAAACCAGTTAGAAGTTTTCATCTTTCTCTTAAATATGTAAAACGGTTTTCCATAACAGAAGCATATTACAGTTCTTAATAGGTACATTCTGAAGATGCTGTTCAGCCTTTGAAAATATCTGCACCCCTGCTGCATTTCTTCTTGCTTTCTAAGTCAGGGAAGATGGTCAAAATGTGAATTTCGTGCCTGGATTTGAAAATGGACTGGAGGAAGACCTGAAAGAGAAAAACTGAATCTTTAACAAAACAGGGTTTAGGAGTAGATGTTCCCTGTGTTTGGAAACTACCAGATCTTGAAAAGATCATGTGTCCCCTCCCTCAACCCAAAGAGCGACTTTTTGAGTGTACAAGCTTGCCTTGAAGGAAAGGAGCATCATATTTTGGCTATCGTTTTCCAAGATGGTGCTTACAATTTCCCTCTACATTCATTTTTTTTTCTTAAAAAAATAATTTTGATGGAGTCCTTCAACTCCTTATGAGTATTTGGACAAGTTCATGTAGTTTCCATAGCCATAGTTTTGGAAATGGTTTGCCATTGTTATTATTTCCTAGGGTTGAAAGAGAATGACTGGCCCAAAGTCACCCAGGTGGCTTCATGACTACGATGGGATTAGAACCCATGGTCTCCCAGTTTCTAGCTTGATGCCTTTAGCCACTACACCAAACTAGCTCACAAAAACCAAATACTTATGCTTTAAAAAAATAAAATGGCCTAAATCTTGCAGGATTGCAAATTCCCATGGTTGCAGAAATTTTGATTGAGATTTCGTGAGATCTTACACATGAAACTTCACGAAGAATGCTGAAATCCTAAATCAGGTTTCAGAATGTTTTTTGCAAGGGAACATGTTTGAGAGTATATTATGGAACCTGATGCTTATGGAAATTATTGAATGTTACTTTTTACAGTTCTTTTTCCTGTGGTTTTAAAAATTGTTTTGATATAAATCCCAGGCCTTGCATTAGAGTGGATCAGGGGTGGGCTTCAAAAATTTTAGCAAGGGGTTCTTTGCCTGGTTGCTGGGTGGGAGTGGCCATGGTGGGCATGGCCTAGTCAGCCTCCTGCACCATGGTGGAAAGGGGGCGTTTTTGCCCTCCCTGGGCTCTGGAGGCTTTCCTCAAGCCTCCAGGAGGGCAAAAACAGCCTCCCCAGGCTCTGGAGTCCCTCTGGAGGCCAGAAACGGGCCTATTTTCGGCCTTCCCGAGCTTCCAGTAGGCCCATTTTTTGCCCTCCCCAATCCTCTGTGCATGCCTTGCATTTACCTGGATCCAAAACAGGCTGCATGGGGACTCCTGGGAGGGGAGGGGCAGGTGGGGCAGGGCCAGCCAGGAGTGGGATTTGGGGGTTCTCTAAACTGCACAGAATCTTAGTTAGAGGTTCTCCCAAACCCCTGCAGCCCACCCCTGGAGTGGATGGAATCTCTTAATGGATGTATTTTTCTTAATTTTTTTGTATTGAGCAACTGGATCTCATCTTGTTTATTTGCTTTGTATTATGTTTTTATTATTTACTATATTGTGAGCAGCCCAGAGTCAGTTTGGAGCTAGGCAGTGTTTAAATATAAACACCCAAATCAATCAATCAATCAATCAATCAACCAACCAACCAACCAACCAACCAACCAACCAACCAACCAACCAACCAATTCACTTGAAATGTATAGCAATGCAAGAAAGTTACAGCATAGCCAATTACCTATTTTCCTTGCTTGAGTCTTTTTATTCATTGTTTTATCCACATTTCACATCTGATCAGGAGGTTGCTGAAAGAATTTAAAATCACCAGAGCTGCTGTTCCTGAGACATCTGTCTTACTGAGCACTCAGTGTGCAAAATTGCTTTTAATCCTAAACAAAATAACAGATTGTAACAATGAATTTGTTCTTTAATTGCATATCCTGATTTCATCATGGCAAACAAATTAATCATTCCATAACTCAGCTAGCTGAGTTCTTTTGTTGATTTCAGAGCACTTCAATCTATGTTTTGGCATGGTAGATATGATAAAGGACTGAATCAGACATGATGATAAAGCTCCTTCCCAGCCTGGTACTCTTGGAGGATGATAAGAGCTGTTACCCAACACATTTGAAGAGTGGCAAATTGGAAAATATTTGTGTAGAACTCACTGGGGGAGGAGATCTGTGTTAATTTATGGTATTCAAAAGTCAGAAAGAATCTGGTAGCGTTCATCCAGTTCATGAAAACACTCAATTTTTTTCTGCAAATCTTTGCCAACCATTGTGAAAAATAAAAATAGAGGGACCCTGTTTAATTTCTCTTGCAAAGAGATGTAACTTAGGGGAGAGTATTTTTGAGCAAAAAATATCACTAGAAGAGAGAGGATTAAGACCTGTCTCTTCAATAGCTTGACACTACCTTTTGCCAAAGCTAAATTGGGAGGAATACCCCTTTCTCCTACCTGGGTATCTATCTGTGGGCAAACATTTTTCATCTTTCTTTTAAAAACCCTTTTAGTGCCTGGAGTCTCATTTACATTTCACCAAACCTAAACCAGAGATGATTTTGATTAAAACACAGTGTCACCTCCTCCCCTTACCACTTTCTAAAAAAGTTACTATGATATGGGTCTCTGTGTAAAGTCTACTTTGGTATATGGCAACCATACTTGGAATGCAAAGATTTGGAAAACCACTGCAAGGAGCAAAGATAATGTGGTTCTTTGGTGCCATGGAGTTCTTGTCTGGATTTCTGCAGATAGATTTTGCAACCATATCTTTGGCCTTTGGTGTACAGTTGTGTCATAGTCTCCTGCTCACCTAGCAGTTCAAAAGCATGCAAATGTGAGTGGATTTATAGATATCAGTTTGGTGGGAAGCTAACAATGTTCTGTGCACCTTTGGCATACAGCCATGCTGGCCACATGATTATGGAAAATGCCTTATGACAATGCTGGCTCCCTCGGCCAAGAAACAGAGATGAGCACCATCAGAAATGGACATGACTGGACAGGGAAACTTTACCTTTACTTTTATGTTGTACGATTGATCTCCGAGGGACCATAACCCCAATGTAATGCTTAACATTTCTATTGGACTTCATATTGGTCCTCTAGAGCAAAGGATTGGGAAAAGATGCCTTAGTGAAGATCTCTTCACTCACTGGATTTCCCTTCTGCATTTGATATTTCGGATGATTAGGCATCTGATACAAACCACAATGCAAAAAGAATGAAATGTGCATTGCAAGATCGTAATGCAAGCTGCAGCTTTTCTTACCTGTATCCCAACATTAGATGGAAATACTTTTGTCACATGGTTTACACTGCAGTGTCACAATGCATTTGCCTATCTTTCTCCCTTTTGGTGGCCTTTGTTTCTGATGGATCTCTGAGACCTGGAGTTAGGGCCTTCTCGGGCATGAAATGTCCTTTTTTTCTGAAATCTGTTGTCTCTATTGGTCTTAAAAAGGGAAAGCTTTTCTGTTTTGTTCTCTCAATGCTGCTTATGTCTGTGTTTGATCGATTTCACTGTCCTTCAAATAGCTTTGTTCTGTTAATATTGCTTTACTGAATGGTCTCACTTTATTCATTGTGGTGGTTTGCTGAAAGAATGAAATACATCTACAATAAGCGAGCAAGACAAAATGGCTGATGAACAGAAAACACTCCTCACAAGATATAATAACTAGGAGTAGTTGAATAATTTCTTGCTGAATTCTGACGATCACACTGTCTAATGCTAGATTTTTTTCTGTGAAGAAATCCCACTGGAACCCCAAATTCCTTAATTTTACTCTATTTCAATGATCTCAGCTAATGGTCCATTCTTTAATTTTCAGTCCTGACTGAAAATGATTTATTTCAGAACAAATCTACCCATAATAGCTAATGGTAAGTAGCTTCAAACCATCTGCTTCTCTTAATAAGATGCTGAATTAGGTGGAACTGCTTTGGTTTGATCTTAGTGCAGGTCTTGTCCAGTTACTGATTTTTTTCCCCTGGCAACGTTTTTTGCCAAGTGATCAGACAAACTTAATTAGGGTCTCTACTAAAGTCAAACTCGGTGTGGAAGTTGAGTATAACTTGGGCCAGTCACTCACTCTTTTCTACTTAAAACACTTTACCAGATTGTTGATAAAATTGGAGGGAGGGTGTTATTATGTAGGTCAGGCCCTGAGGGGAAAGTGTGACATAAATCAACTAAATAATTAAGGGATGCTTATAAGTTAATAGCATCCAGCATAACATAAGCTAACATAAAGAAAATCCAAATTTAGATCACTCTGCAAGTCTGCAGGAACTTAATATATTAATTAATTAGCTAGAAGGTTTATAAAATTCATTAAGCTGTGCAGAGAAAAAAAATAATAAATAGAAAAAAAATATTGATTTTAACCTGCTTCCCTCTTCATTGATTTTAATCCAGATCAGGTTACAGTATACCTTCAGTAGCGTAATGAAAATTCACAATGGTAGCTTTGTGTTACATATTTAATATATCATGTATTTTATCTCTAAGGCAATTATTAGTGCACTTGATTAAGGTTTAAAATTTGTATAATATAGCAAAAGTAGGTAGCAATAATTGTTCTCCTTTCTAATAACGCCAGCATTTCAGGTAATCTGAATAAATTAATTGGCTCTTCACTCAGGAAGATGTTTCATATAAGTAATTTATGGAATTTTCTGCTACAAGATATATGTCAGATGAACTAGTTTCCAAAGGAAATAAGATATTTTTTTCCTTCTATTCTTTGGATGATCAGAGGTGTATACTATGATTTTACAGAAGAGTAAACTAAGTGATTTCTCAAACTTCACCTTTCAACATTTACCCAGCAGCTGCATACATTTGGACAATTGATAAAAGGGAGTCAAGAAAAACAAATATTGATTTTTTTCCCTGAACCTAAGGTTTTTTAGCCAGTCAAAAGTCAATAATCATTTTGGAGAATCTGTATGAATATACCTTATATAGTACCCTGTCAGGGGTGAAATCTAGTAGGTTCTGACAGGTTCTGGAGAACTCGTAATGGAAATTTTGAGCAATTCGGAGAACTGATAGCGGAAATTTTGAGTAGTTTGAAGAACTGGCAAATACCACCTCTGGCTGGCCCCAGAGTGGGGTGGGAATGGGGAGGATATTTTGCAATATTCTTCCCCCAGGAGTGGGGAGGGAATGGAGATTTTGCAGTATCCTTCCCCTGCCACGCCCACCAAGCTACACCCACCAAGCCACACCACGCCCACCAAGCCATGCCCATAGAACCGGTAGTAAAAAAAATTGGATTTCATCACTGTATCCTGTCTTGATGCTTGATACACCACTTGTACCTGCTGGTTGTTTTGGTGACTGGCAACCTTTTACCCAAGTTTTCATGGCAAGATTTCAGAAGTGGCTTGCAATTACTTGCTTCCCAGGGCTGAGTGGGTGTGACTGGTCAAGGTCACCCAGTTGGCTTTGTGGCTAAGGCAGGACTAGAACTCACAGTCTCAGTTTCTAGATGAATGCCTTAATCACTACTCCCAATGACTCTCACACTCATCAAAATCCCTTTCTTGAATTCCAGTGCCAAGAATGCTTTCCTAGGAGCATTCTACTGGAGAAATCTAGGTAGCGCTATTTTAACTTCTGCTGCTATTTAGTGGTCATTAGGTTAGCTTAATAGGCCTTTGATAGACAACAAAAAAGAAAGGGAAAATAATGATTGGACAGAACATACAGAACGTACAAGTATGACTCTGGTCTGGTACTTATTCTGTATAGTGCAGAGTGTATAGTGGCTCGTCCTACAACTGATGCTTGAATTTCAGCCTAGGAAAATTGCCAATTGCTGCCTTTATACTGTAGTGTGGAGAAGTTGAGCGGGACAGCATCACAGCATGACCCCATTCTGGGCACAAGCTGTGTAAGAACATGATTTATGCTGACATGATTTCTACCTGCCCTTGAGATGGAAGGAAATTATGGCAGAGCAACTGTGTCAGTATTTCCCAACCTTGGCAGCTTTAAGAAAGGTGGACTGCAACTTCCAGAATTCCCCAGCCAGCCTTGCTGACCAGGGAATTCTGGGAGTTAAAGTCTACCCATCATAAAACTGCCAAGGTTGAGAAATACTGAGCTATACGAACAAGTGAATAATCCTTATTTGCAGTCCTTGGTCTGGCATGCAATCTACATTCAAAACAGCCAGTGTGAGTTGGTGATTAAGCTATTGGATTTGCAGCAGAAAATCCCAGGTTCAAGTCTTTCTTATTTAAACCTAGCTTACGGATTTGCTTATGGAAAGATGGAGAAAGGAAGTAGGATTTTTGGGAGGTTTCCTCACTGCTGGGTCAAATTACAATCCAAATGTCCCAGAGACAGTAGAAGGCTGTGTCAACATTACGTTTGCTGCCCTTATTCTCTCTCTACTCTTCTTCGCCAATCACTGCCCATAACCCAAGGTAATAGTTGAGAAGGTGATGAATAAGAAAATTCACAAATTTTACACTCTTTGAAGCTGACCTAAGATGGATACTACAGGTAGCCCTCAACTTATGGCCACAAATGAGCCCAAAATTTCTGTGTTAAGTGAGACATTTGTTAAGTGAGTTTTGCCCCATTTTACGACCTTTCTTCCCTCAGTTCAGTGGTGGGTTCCTCCCGGTTCGGCCCGGTTCTCCCGAGACGGTAGCGGTGATGATGTGATGTCGCCGAACCGGTTCTGCCCCCCCGCCCCCCACCCCCTGCGGCCCCCCGCATTATTCTTACCTTTTATTTGGCCCCACCCCCAATCTATTGCTGCCTCCTGAGTCCCAGCTGATGGCTAGAGGGAAAAAAACTGTTAAACTCTTGCTGCAGGGCTTCAAAGGGCCGCCCTACAGCTGATCAGTGTTAAAAGAAAACAAATGAGTAGACCAGTGCCTGCAAAAATACATGAGTAGATCAGTGCCTGCAAAAAATAAATGGGTAGATCGGTACAGCTCTGCAAGCAGTTAAAAGCCTGGTAGATCAGTACCTCTGCTAAATCCTAAATAATTGTCACATAACCATCAAGCCACGCCCACAAAATAAGCCACACCACAGAACTGGTAGTAAAAAAATTTAGAACCCACCCCTGCCTCAGTTGTTAAGCAAATGACTGCAGTTAATAAATTAGTAACCCGGTTGTTAAGCGAATCTGGCTTCCTCGTTGACTTCGCTTGTCCATCAGAAGGTCGCAGAAGGGGATCACTTGATCTTGCGACACAGCAACCATGATAAATATGAACCAGTTACCAAACATCTGAAGTTTGATCATGGGAATGCTGGAAGGGATGTAAATGTGAAAAATGGTCATAAGTCACTTTTTTCAGTGCTGTTGTAACTTTGATCAGTCATTAAATGAACTGTTGTAAATCGAGGACTACCTGTACTTTAGCAGTGTTATGGTGAAAAAAAAAGACGCTGCCAGGATATATTTGTGTTTGGATTAGGTGCAGGGGTGATATTCAGCAGGTTCTGATAGGTTCTGGAGAACTGGTAGTGGAAATTTTGAGTAGTTCGGAGAACCAGCAAATACCACCTCTGGCTGGCCCCAGAGTGGGGTGGGAATGGAGATTTTGCAATATCCTTCCCCCAGGAGTGGGGGAGGGAATGGGGATTTGGCAGTATTCTTCCCCTGCCATGCCCACCAAGCCACGCCCACCAAGCCACACCACGCCCACTAAGCCACACCACGCCTACAGAACCTGTAGTAAAAAAAATTGAATTTCACACTAGTTAGGTGTAAATGGGACATATTCTCAGAGGTGTGGCCAGCAAACTACAGGGGCATCCACAGAAGAGGCTAAAAAATGTAAGGTGGGGGGGGGGGTGACATCAAACATCACATGTACACAAAAAAGATCATTCTTTGATCATGTAGTGGCAGGCATCATATTGCCTTTTTTGATCCCCTGTGGATCCCTTTGTGAATGGTTATCTGATAACCTGGAAGAATCCTACTTTTCAGTAGAAACAATGTTAAAGTGGGCCCTGAGGGAGTCCGGGTCACCACTGCCATTCCTACCTGAGGGGACAGTTTCCTGACTTTTCTCTAGAACATACTATATCTGCCCAAGCATCGTGAGAGGATGCCTGGAAGGAACACCCCCTGGATATGCAGTAATGGCATAAGACTCTCTCCACTGTCGTGGGAGGACAGTGGAGTCCAGCTTCCCACATCTTTAAGTTTGCTGCCTTCTGTCCTCAGGACTTTTAGACGCTATGAACCCTGCCAGAGGTCATCCTCACCTCTTCCGTTTGTGAATGTACTCCACCGCTGAACTTCTTGCACTGCGAGACTCCCCCCTCTCACAGGCCTGGCCCTCCACGTTATCGAGGGCCTACCTCGATGATGGGTTTTGGAACCCAGAGAGGTGGCATGCCGCAAAGAGGGGGTTGAGGGTTTTTTAATCTAAATTTTTAGTTAATCTTTTAAGGGGTTCCGGGAGGGGGGAGGGTTGGATTAGAAATCGGGTTGTGGGTATGGGGGAAAACCCACTAAGGGGAGGGTCAGGTCTGGCTACGAAGCGTGGTGTGGGAGGTGGGGAGCCCGGGGTCAAGGGGGGGTCAGAGCTTATCCAGATAATGTTTTTAACATCAATTCTATGAGTGGGAGGGGCAGATACAGCGGGAGCAGGGGGCCATATCGTGTTAGGGGAGCATGTGTTTGTTGTTTATGAGCGGTAGCGCACTCCAGCCCCCAAGGCTCCACCCATTCCCCAGGTTGCTCAGTTCCTCAGGGCCCAGGCCTTCGGCTGATGCTGTGCAATGCCAGGTCTGTAGTAAATAAGGCCCCCCTCATCTGTGATCTCGTGCAGGAGGGGGGAGTGGACCTGGCAGGTATTACGGAGACCTAGTTGGGCCCAGAGGGGGGGTCCCCCTCGTAGAAATGTGCCCACCAGGTTTCCATGCATGTCATCAGCCGAGGCAACAGGGGAGGGGCGGGGGGGGTAGCGGTTATTATTAAAGAAGGTCTTAGACTGAGGGATGCCACTGTCCCTCCGACGGCCAGCTGTGAGTCCCTCCTTGTGAAGTGGGGTCATGGGGTTCAGATGGGTGTGCTGATCACATACCTGGCTCCCTGCCATGTGGCAGCAGCCCTGCCTGAGCTACTCAACGTCATCGCCGCGGTGGCGGTTGATACCCCTAGACTTATGGTCATGGGGGATTTCAACCTGCCGTCCATGGGTGAAACGTCTGAGGTGGCTCGGGAGTTCATGGCTTCCATGACAGCTATGGACCTGACCCAGCTAATTCATGGCCCTACCCACACGGGGGAAAACCCGCTGGACTTAGTTTTTGTCTCTGGACAGTGGTTGAGTGATCTTGAGATAGGGTATATAGTCACCGAGCCCTTGTCATGGTCAGATCACTCTCTCCTTCGCCTTGACCTTCGAACCGCTGCACCCTGCCGCAGGGAGGCGGAGCCAGTAAGATGGTTCCGCCCCAGGCGCCTGATGGAACCTGATAGGTTCCAGATGGAGCTTGGGCCATTTCCTGAGGCTCTGGCACACACCTCGACTGGAGAACTAGTGGCCGCCTGGGATAGGTCAGCTCTGGATCGGGTCGTGCCTTTGTGGCCTCTGACCCGGCGCCGATCTCACCTGGCTCCCTGGTTCACTGAGGAGCTGAGGGAGATGAAGTGCCGGAAAAGACGCCTAGAGAGCAGTTGGAGGGCCAGCTTTTCCAAATCCGACCGGACACTGGTAAACTTTCATATTAGGAATTACCTAGTGGCGAGAAAAGCAGCGAAATGTAATTATTTTGCTGTTCTTATTGCATCATCAGATAATCACCCGGCTGCCCTGTTTAGGGTGACCCGCTCTTTACTCCACCAGGGAGCATGGGAGGACCCCTTGGAGGGTAGAGCCGAGGATTTTGTACAGTATCTGCATGACAAAATCACTCAGATTCGGGAAGATATGGACTCTGACTGGGTAGGTTCAAGGGGGACGATTGGGGCAGGTCTTGAGAATGTTACCTGGGATGAGTTTGATCCTGTGACTCTTGATGACATGGACAGGATTCTGGGGAGACCGAATGCGACCACATGTTTGTTGGACCCATGTCCCTCCTGGTTAGTGCTGGCTTCCCGGGAGGTGATGCGAGGCTGGCTCCAGAGGATTATAAATGCTTCATTGGGTGAGGGTAACTTCCCCGCCGCCTTGAAAGAGGCGGTGGTGAGGCCTCTCCTCAAGAAGCCTTCCCTGGACCCGGCAGTGTTGTCGAATTATCGTCCGGTCTCCAACCTTTGCTTTGTTGCGAAGGTTGTTGAGAGTGTGGTTGCGTGACAGCTCCCCCAGCACCTGAATGAAATAGCATATCTGGATCCGTTCCAGTCGGGCTTCAGGCCTGGGTACAGCACAGAAATGGTATTGGTCGTATTGGTGGATGATCTCTGGAGGGCTCGGGACAGGGGTTGCTCCTCTGTCCTGGTCCTATTAGATCTCTCAGCAGCTTTTGATACCATCGACCATGGTATCATGCTGCACCGGTTGGAAGAGTTGGGGGTGGGAGGCACCCTGTTGCGGTGGTTCTCCTCCTTTCTCTCCGACCGGTCGCAGTCTGTGTTGGCAGGGGGGCAGAGGTTGACCCCGAGGTGCCTTATATGTGGGGTGCCACAAGGGTCGGTCCTCTCGCCCCTTCTGTTCAACATTTATGTAAAGCCGCTGGGTGAGATCATCTGTGGTTTCGGGGTGAGGTACCACCAGTACGCTGATGATACTCAGCTGTACATCTCCACCCCGGGCCACCCCAACGATGCCCTTGAAGTGATGTCCCAGTGCCTGGAGGCCGTGCGGATCAGGATGGGAAGGAACAGGCTCAGGCTCAACCCGTCCAAGACCGAGTGGCTGTGATTTCTGACGTCCTGATATAGTCAGCCATCGCTGACTATCGGGGGCGAATCGCTGGCCCCCACAGAGAGGGCTCGCAACTTGGGCGTCCACCTGGATTCACGGCTGTCTTTAGAAGAGCACTTGACGCCCGTGACCGGGAGGATTTTCCATCAGGTTCGCCTGATTTGCCACTTGCGTCCCTTTCTGGATCGGGCCTCCTTAAACACGGTCACTCATGCCCTCGTCACTTCCTGCCTGGACTACTGCATGGGGCTCCCCTTGAGGAGCGCCCGGAGGCTCCAACTGGCAGAGTGCGGCTGCGCAGGTGGTTATGGGAGCGATGTGGCGCTCCCATGTAACACATCTCCTGCGTGAGCTGCACTGGCTCCCGGTGGTCTTCCGGGTGCGCTTCAAGGTTTTGGTTACCACCTTTAGAGCGCTCCATGGCTTAGGGCCTGGTTATTTATGGGACTGCCTGCTGCCGCAAACGGCCTCCCACCGGCGGTACGCTCTCACAGAGAGGGACTCCTCCGGGTTCTGTCGGCCAAACAATGTCGGCTGGCGGCCCCCTAGGGGGAGAGCCTTCTCTGTGGGGGCACCTACTATCTGGAACGAGCTCTTCCCGGAGATACGGAGGATCCCGGATGTACGCACCTTCCGCCGCACTCTTAAGACCTTTTTATTTCACCAGGCTGGTCTAGCCTAACCTTTCCCATTCTTTTTTAATGTAAATTTTAATGTAAATTTTAATTTGTTCTTAACCTGTGGTTTTAAATTTGTCTTGGGCTAAATTGATTTAATTCGATTTTATTTCTGCTCTTAATTTTTGTATTTTACGTGTTTTATTCTGTGCCTGTTCACCGCCCTGAATCCTTCGGGAATAGGGTGGTATACAAATAAAATAAAATAAAATAAAATAAAATAAAATAAAATAAAATAAAATAAAATAATAAAATAAAATAAAATAAAATAAAATAAAATAAAATAAAATAAAATAAAATAAAATAAAATAAAATAATAAAATAAATAAAATAAAATAAATAATAATAAAATAAAATAAAATAAAATAAAATAAAGTGTATAATTGCTGTGTGACTTTCTCTGTTTCCTAAAATCATGTAATTTGGAGCAATTGTTTCATTTGCTCCAAATTCATTTGAGTGCCAGGCTTGTTTCAACTTTTTCACTGAATTGACTCGTCTAAAAATGAATCACCTACATCAGAGGACTTTTATTGCAAAGGGAACAACTTCAGTATTTTTCAAAGATGGGTTTATTATCCATTTACTAAATCTGACTGTTTTCAGATGAGATTGAACACCTTTCCCTTTTTTCCTTGAATGCAAAGGCACAGGAAGCGTATAATATTTACAATCCTCTTCATCCCAAATGTTTTTTTGAACAGGAAGCCTTGCTGTGCCTCAACTTCCTTCAAATCCTACTTGAATTTCAATTAGTAGAAATTAATTAAATCTAATTTCATCTACTTGAGTGAAATGCAATATCTGTGGATATAATAGTTTGTCCAAGAAGATGCAAACCGATTTAATTAAAAATGCTAAATAGGAAGTGAGTTTCAAAGAAAGACATGAAAGGATGCAAGATCTCATTACGCTGGGTACGAATGGGGGTCTAGAAGGCACAAAACATCTGTCTCAAAAGTTGACCTAAAGAACTCTTTCTGAAAACCTGCACACATGCTCAAGGAGAGCCGTCAGATAAAATTCATTTGAAAAGAGCAAATTTCATGGTTTAATGGTAGGCAAATCTAGCAAGGATAAAATAAACAGGATAGAGTAGTGAGATAGATTGGAATGAATTGAGAAATTGCTAGATAATTTGGAGAATGGCAAAACATTTCTAATACTAAATTCAGCAGTACTACCACCGCCACCACAAAACAGAAAACCCTAGAACAGGAGTGTCAAACTCAAGGCTTGCAGGCTGGATCTGGCCTGCAGGGTGCTTAAATCTGGCCTGCGGGGCTGGCCTGGAAATAGCAAAGGACTGGCCCACGGTGTCTTTGGCAGCCAAATGGGGTATGGGAGGGCCACACGTGGGGTGCCCACACCCCATTTTGGCTGGCAAAGTGCTGAAGGAAGCTTTCCAGGCTGAAAACGGGGCACTGGAGGGCTGTGCACAGTCCCCCTGTGCCCCATTTTGGCTGGCAGAGTGCTGCAGGAGGCGTCCGTCCTGTCTCCCCCCTGGGCTGGCCCTCAGAGGAGCACTACAATGCTGATCCGGCCCTCGAAGAAATCCAGTTTGACACCCCTGTCTTAGAAAGAGTTCAGTGAAGAGAAACTAAGAAGATACAGGGTCTGTAGTATAAATTACCATAAGTTTTGGAATATAAGATGCACCTTTTCCCCCACCCCCAATTCTCATTTGGGTGAAAATATAGGTGCGTTTTGTAGACCGAATGTGGGCATTTTTGGCCTCCTGAACCATCCGCGCATCACATTTTCAGGCTCCCAGGCCCCCAGAAGCACTCTGCAGTGCTTTGCAAGGCCCATTTTTGGGTTTCCAGCTCATTTTCACCAAAAATGGGCCCATTTTTGGGCTCCCAAGCCCTCCGCACATTGCATTTTGCCCTCCCAGGCCCCCAGAAGCACTGCAGTGCTTTGCAAGGCTCATTTTTTGCCTGTTTCCAGCAAAAATTGACCTGTTTTTGGGTTCCCAAGCCCTCCACGCGCTGCATTTTCGCCCTCCCCGGCTCCCAGAAGCACTCTGTAGGCCAAAACCGTTTTTTTTGGCTTGTTTTCCCCCTGAAAATTTAGGTGCGTCTTATAGTCTGAAAAATACGGTATATGAGGAATGGTTAAGGGAACTAGATTACGTCTAGCCTAACAAAGAGAAGAATAAGTGGTGACATGATAACTGTCTTCCTGTATATGAGGGACTGCCACAGGGAGGTGAGGGGCTGACTTATTCTCCAAAGCTCCTGAAGGCAGGATAAGAAGCAACGGCTGGAAGCAACCTGGAATTAAGGAGAAATTTCCTGACATTTAGAACAATTAACCAATGGAACAGTTTGCCTCTGGGAGTTGTGGGTGCTACACAGAGGTGGGTTCTACTTACCTTTACTACCGGTTCACAATGGGAAGATTCTGCACATGTGCAGATCACCGATGATGACATCTGTGGTGGTGGGCGGAGCCTCCTGCCAGTTTTAATACCGGTTCTTGCGAACCGGTCTGAACCGGGGGCAACCCACCACTGGTGCTACATCACTGGAGGTTTTGAAGAAAATTCTATGATTCTATAAAAGCAACTTGAGACCAGATTATGTGAAAAGTGAATTATTTCCGTTAGCCTTCTCCTGAAATCATTAGAGGTTCTTTGGATTTTTTTTTTATCACAGATGACTTGGTTTTGGAATCATGGTATAAACATGGAATGAGCATTCACCATGTTCTAATGGTGACATATTTTTCCCCAATGAAGCATACTGAAGGCAAACTCAGTTCAGAAGGAAGATCTCTTGTTTTCTCAGGCATTATAAATGATGATTTTTAATCTGATATGGATGTTCACATTACTTGATATTTTATGCGTTCATTCTATAATAATTTGCCATTTATTACCCATACTTTTGATTCTTTAGATTTGTATCACTTCTGGTTTTGCATTACTTAAGACTTGAAGGTCAGGACATAAATTCTAGAATAAGAAGTCTATGGAGATTCTCTGTCATCCACGTCACGGTTGCCCCAAAGGTGCTTTTTCAGGAGGCAACTGGACTTTCCTTATTTTTTCTTTGAAGATGTTTTGCTTCTCATCCAAGAAGCTTCTTCAGCTCTGACTGATGAGGAATGAATCCGTTCAAACACTAATTAAACTGGGCTTGACTCATTGGTGAAATCTGAACCGGTTTACTACTGGTTTGCTGGCTGTGCATGCACAGTGCGCACTACACACCAAATGTGAGGTGCGCACATGCAGTCCATGCCAAAAGGAGGCCTGCGATAAGTAGACCAGTGTGTGAGGGTGTGTGTGTGATCAGCTGTGGCGCGCAATCTTTTTTTTACTTTTAAAAGCATTGCTCTTTGGCTGAAGAGGTTGTAAAAAAGATGCTTTAAAAAGGTAAAATAAAGCCTCTGACAATCCCAGCTGAGTTGCCTGGTCATCAGAGGCTTTTTTTTTAATTTTTAAAAGCATTTTTTCTACAAGCTCTTTGGCCGAAAAAATGCTTTTAAAAGTAAAAAAAGAGCCTCTGATGATCACGCGGCTCAGCTGGGATCTTCAGAGGCTTTGAAAAGCATTTTTTCTACAACCTCTTCAGCCAAAGAGGTTGTAGAAAAAATGCTTTTCAAAGCCTCTGACGATCTCAGCTGAGTTGCCTGATCGTCAGAGGCTTTTAAAAGCATTTTTTTACAACCTCTTCGGGGCTGGTCATGTGCCAGCTATGTGTCTTGGATGTCTTGGTTTTTGGTCTATGACTGCAATAAAGTATGCTATGCTATTACTCCTCCTCCAACCAAGCCACACCCACAGAACTGGTAGTAAGAAATTTTACATTTCACCACTGTGTATAGGTGTGTGTAACTTTTAATTTGAAAACAATTTCATATTACATTGGCCTGATGAGCAATCAAACTTGAATGGCTTCTAAAGGTTTAGTTCGTGACTGAATTAAAATACTGTCCCCCCAGTCCTTGAACCAGCAGAAAACTGAGCTGGCTTTCTATAATTTATTACCACTGGCTTGGCTGAAAATCTCCATCAAAACCCCCTTAATAGAAGCTGAGGAAAGAAGTGAGTTTTGCCACCTGGACAAAATGTGTGTGCTTTTGCACAAGCGTTTTTCAGAAATTCAAAGAAAGCGGATAGGTTGGTTTAGGATGCGAGTTTAGTGTTGTTCCAAATGAGTGCGAAACCCATGTTCAAAAACAGCCCAAACAGTAGCTGACAAGTGTGAGAAGAGCTGTACCATGAGGCAGCATTAAAAATAGCCATGTTCATAGATTCAATCTTTTATCATCTCTCCCCCTCAGTGTGACACCCTCACAGAAGGTGGTCAGTTACTGTTCAGACTTATTGAAAGTTCTTGCTGTAAATTGGCTCGTGGACCTGTTGGTTAGAGGGGGCAAACCATTTGAAAGCATCACACTCTCTGAATGCCCAAAGTAGAATAATTTGGGAGAGAAGGAAGAGGGTGTGATGGCACCAGCCGAAGATGCCCAGTGAGTTGAACTCCAGAGATCATAAATTTGCCATAGTTGCCCATTTTTGATCTAGACTGTATTTACTAAGCCTCCTGACTGGGAGATTCCCCTGCTTCTTTACCCCTCCTGGATCAATTTGAAGAAAAATTAAAGAAAAGGAAACAGCATTTTTTAATTTTTTCACTGGGGTGGAAGGGGAAAGTGGCAGAAATCTTGTGAATTTCACCTGTATAAAACTAAGAAATTAAACATGTTTCATTGCTCTATCATTGAACATATAAAAAAAAACCACAAAAAATTTCACTCCACTTTTCACATCAGGTTTGTATGATATTTTTCACCCCTGGGAGGGATAGTCCTGTCTTGATGTGTAATAGTTAATTGGATTGTAGGGGGCCACCTACAATGAAATGAAGCCCAGTAGCTGAACCAGGCAGACATCTTGAAATGGCCCAAGTCAGAAAATTTGTTCTGCTTCAAGGTTGTTGACAGACACTGTATTCAAAGCTGGCATATTTACTGCACTTTTAAGGTAGATAACAGCAGACAACAATGCATGTCAAATGCCTATCAAGAGAGCTCGCTTGAACAGAGTTGAATACGGTCCAAGAAACAGCATAGTCCAAGAGCCATAGGATGCCAACTTGGTTAATCAGATGGTCCGATAGTCAAAAGTCACAAACGAGAAGCAGGAACAAGCAGCAAACGCTAAGAAGTCAAACAGTTGTCTCCAACAAAGACAGCAAGCTAAGGGGTTAGCTAAATCTCTTCAGCCAGCTGGCTGCAATTCCACGTGCCTCACTCTTTGCTAAGTGAGAAGCCTCATTAAGGAACATTGTTCTGCTCACCTCTGGATTCACCTAGACTTGAGCTTGGGGATTGTGCCTCTTCATCGGACTGCTCCATCTGAATAGGAGATGCCCGTGGCTGATCAGCCGCCATTGAATTTTGGCTTCCTGAGTTCTGCAGCTGATCATCCTGAAGTACAGGCTCAGCTAGAGCAACATTCTCAGAGTCCAGGGCAGAGTGAGACTCTGAATCATGGATGGCTGGGGAATTCTGGGAGTTGAAGTCCATTAGTCTTAAAGCTGTCAAGTTTGAAGACCCCTGATATAGTTAGTGGCCCATATTTGTCTGCAGCAAGTTAGTCGTGTGCATCAGCCTTTATCCTGACCTGTTAACCACAAGAGGGCCATAGAATGTGGCTAGAGCAGGAAAGAAAAGAGAAAGGTGGTAGGTTTGAGGAGAAAGATTGCTGTACAATAAAAAAGATGAAAGGGAAGAAAGGCAACCCCAAACAAATATAAAGATATTAAGATAAAGAATGAATTGTTAAACTTTAAAGAATAAAAGAGAACAAATATGAATAAATAACAATAATTAGAAACACACATACAAACATACAATGTATTTTCTTTGAACAGAGTATTTGGCCGGTTCATAAATTTAAACAGTGTTTAGTCATTTCAATTAAATTTACAATTTCTATATTTCCTTTTTGCCATATTTATTCCTCATCTATTTTTGTAAAAAACCAATATTACCCTTCATCCTCATCTCTAATCTTAATCAAATTCAATTTTTCCCTTCTATTCTATATTATACCCCTTCCCATTGTCATTTATTTTTATATCCATCCTCACATTGGTTAATTATGTAATATTACAGTTGTTTAATATGAATTCAACATTTTAATATAAATCAATTAGTTATATAACTACCTTTTTTGTATATTATTCCAATTATTTCCATGCAATCCAATTTCTTACAAATCAATTAATTATATTTACCAATAATAATAAACCAAATAATTTCCCCCATATATTCCTCCAAACCACAACTTAACCATTTCTGCTTTCAACACAATATACAATTAATAGTATCTCAATTATTACAATTCCCTAGTTAAATAGAGCTTTTTTTCTTTTGTGTTTTAAAATCTCCTCTTTCTCCCTAAATTTCCCGTTGTTTGCACCTACCTTTTTTGGTGAGGAAAAAGAAAAGAAATCTGCCTGCCTAATTTTCCAACGTGCAAAGCCAACAGCCTGCTTTACTTTCTCTTTTGTTTTTCAGTATAGGTAGGGGGAGAAAAAATCAGCACTCTTTGCAAGCAAGGAGCAGATCCGTGAGCAAAACAGCTGAGAGCAAATCTAAGCAAGGGCTAATTAGCCTATGCTGAAGCTCCGGGGGCCAATAAAATTACAAAAAAAAAAAACACCGAACCCTTTGTTAAATTGCTGGCTCCCCCGCCCCTCGCCCACCACTATTGATTGGCAATAAATAATGGTGCGGAGGGCGGGGCAAGCCAGCAATTTAACAAAGGGTTGGGCTGCACCACTGGCTCTAGGGCGGCCCTTTGAAGCCCCGCGGCAAGGATTTAAACAGTTTTTTTTCCTCTAGCCATCGGAGGCAGCAATAGATGGGGAGTGGGCGGGGTAAGCGAAGGCCGGCGATCCAACAGAGGAGTGAGGGTGAGTGAAGGCGTGGGGGGGGGGAGAGAGAGGGCTTTGGCGACCCCTGTGAAATGGCCATTCGACCCCCAAAGGGGTCGCGACCCCCAGGTTGAGAACCGCTGGTTTAGATATTGCAGTTATTCCTCACTGTATTCTGAAGTGTACAGATCTTTGTTAACATACTTTACATATTAACATAACTTGTAAGCCATGCAGAATCACCTTGTATGGGAGATGTCAGCATAAAAATTTAATAATAATAAAAAAAGTCATCCATCCATCCATTTAATGTATTGTTGGTGGAGTCCTTGGTGTTCTCTGAGCTTGATTATTTGCTTACAGAAATTTCATTATCCAACTAGGTAACCTAAATATGAGGAGTGTATGGTTTGCTGTCTGTAGTAACTTAAATGAAATAGTATTCTGCTTGAATCAGAGATGCTCATTCACTTATACAGTCTATTTTAACCTCCAATACCAAATGTGGGCAGTGTGATCTGGATGTTTTAGGCATTTTATTTTTATGGTATTTGGATTTCCCCCCAGTTTGACTTAAAAAGCACCATCAGTTTCATATGGCCACAGCCTGAAACCATATCAGAATTAAGCCCCCTGGTTCTTTTTGCTACAAATTTCCATTAGTTTATTTCAGCTAGTTTGAGAGGATGGGGGGGGGGGTTTCAACTTATTTTCCAAAGCACCAGAAGACAAGACAAGAAGTAATGGATGGAAACTAATCAAGGAGAGAAGCAACCTGAAATTAAGGAGAAACTTCCTAACAGTGAGGACAATTAACCAGTGGAACAGCTTGCTGTCAGAAATTGTGGGTACTCTATCACTGGAGGTTTTTAAGAAAAGACTGGACAGTCACTTGTCTGCAATGGCATAGGGCCATGATGGCGAACCTATGGCACGGGTGCCAGAGATGGCACGCACAGCCCTCTCTGTGGGCATGTGTGCCATTGCCAGTTGCTCTTCTGGGTTCCATTGCGTAAATGTGCATCGGACAGCGGCATCAGAGCTTCCAGATTCTGACGCTCCAGTTTTGACACTCGGTGTCGAAAAGGTTAACCATCACTGGCATAGGGTCTTCTGCTTAAGCAAGGGGTTGGACTAGATGTTCCCCAAGGTCCCTTCCAGCTCTATTCTGATTGATTGACAGTTTTCATTTGTTCTCTAGTAATATTTTAAATATTTTTAATTGTAATATTACAGTAATATTAAACAATATTATCTGTGAAAAAGATGGAAAATAGTTTTTGGCACAATGAGCCTCTAGAGCCAGTAGGTGGCGCTCTTCATTAACATACCAGCTTTCTTCTGAATTGCCTTGTGCTCCCACAGGCAGAGGCGAGCTGAATAGCTTGCTGTTTTTCTATTTTATTTTATGTTGCTGACCAATGGTGCCTGAGTCATAATGTAATCTGCAACTCAACAGGTTCTGGAATGCGTGTAGGGTCTGGCTCTGAGCCCTTTGTGAAATTTGCGATCTTCAAAACAATTGAATGACAATATGGATGGTTTTCTTCCAGAAATGCTTTATTGAATCCAAGCATCGTTTACTCTGCTAAAAGAGTAATATGCCTTATGCTAAGAGACCTAGACTACCTATAAATTATAATGAGGCAGAATGATACAAAAGGCAGACCAGCTTGCACCAATCCATAATGTGGCTGGTTTGGGTTTTGGCTTGGTGTGATATGTAAATCTGTCCATTTTGGTTTGTAAAATATGGTTTACGGTTTCGTGTTATGCGTGAAGCAGGTGACTGGGCCTGGCACCACAAACATGATTAAAATCAACCAAAGCACAAGGCAATTTATGTGCCCAGCAGCGTGTCTGCTACAAACCACTGCAAATTTTTAATGTGATTTTGGCAGCGTACTAATTAAAAAAATAAACCAACAGCACAGAATTGTAAAAACTGGCCATAAGATTTTATCATTCCATATACTTCATCTATTCTATTTGAAGGAAATTGCTTGTCTCCAAAAAAGCCCCCCCCCCCAAATAAAGCTTTTAATGCTGAGGACAAACCCATATAGATCATAATGTCTACTTTGTCCCCCTTTGCAAGTCATTAGTATCCCTTATTTGGCCTTTCCTGAATTGGTATCCTCTAGATTAGGAGTGTCCAATCATGGCAACTTTAAGACTTGTGGACTTCAACTCCCAGAATTTTCCAGCCGGCATGGGTGGCTGGGCAATTCTGGGAGTTGAAGTCCATAGGTCTTAAAGTTGCCAAGGTTGGATACCCCTGCTCTAGGTGTGTTGGACTTTAACTTCTGTAATTCTGAATCAACTGTAGGAAGTTAGCACCGACCCCTTTCCTAGAAGAATGAAATATTTTAGGAAATATTAAAAAGGCAGAATATTATGTTTCTGTGTATGAGAAATGGAGAAGCATGTTTTAAAGACAAAGCAGCTCACACTTCCTGCCCCCCACCCTTTGTTAATGGGCCAGAGGCAGAAACTCAATTCCCTCCCATCTTTGTCAATGGACCATCATCTGCAACACAATAGGACCCATCTAGCAACAGAAACTAACACAATAGGACCCATTTAGCAACAGAAACTCACCACATGGCACCTGGGAAGATTACATCAGCCAGCAAGGCTAGCTAAGATCCCCACCCCCTGGGAGTCTGACAACCAATCAGGATACTCTTCCTGGGCCCCAAGAAGTTCAAAGCCCACAGAGGGCATAAAACCCGGGGACTCAGCCCCTTTTCTGTTCAGGAACTCAAGCCATGTGATCCTGTCCACCATTAAACCATCTTTCCAAGCAGTCTCCATGTTTCCAGTGTCTTTTTCCCCACTTGGAGCTGAACCCAGAAGGATATTTCTTCTAACACAACAGAAAGACAAAATCAATTGGTTGAATTGCTAAGGCTGGAGAAGTCTTAAATTCTTGCTTTTGTTCCCTAGCTTCCTTTCCATTGGCACTGAAGTCTAGAAACGTTTGAGGGGATTTAGTTCTGGAACAATGTACCTAAAGGACGTAGGTTGGGCACCTTCCCACATTTTGACCAGGAAACAGAATTATAGACATAGTGGGTCTTGAGATGCTCTCTAATTTTAGGAACTTTTCCAGTCAGTCTTCCCTGCATGATCAAAACATAAGGAAAAGACTTTGCTGTGGTTGGCTGTTGAGGAGGCATCACTAGGAACCAATCCTGACATTGTAATCTAACACAGGAACAAGGTTTGGATAAGACTTCTACAAACAAAGCAACTGCAGTTTAGGGTTTGAGAGATAGTGGTTGAGGTTGAAGAGCTGTGGTGGTGCAGGCTACTTCTGCTGACTGCCAGCTCCCTGCAATTTGGCAGTTCGAGTCTCACAAGGCTCAAGGTTGACTCAGCCTTCCATCCTTCCGAGGTCGGGAAAATGAGGACCCAGATTGTTGGGGCAACATGTTGACTCTGTAAACTGCTTAGAGAGGGCTGTAAAAAACTGTGAAGAGGTATATAAATCTAAGTGCTATTGCTGTCATGAGCTGACTTGCATTCCTGAGCAAAGCTTTAAGCCCAGGCTTGCCTGGTGCAACTCCAGGGCTCTTCTCATCACACTGCACTGCCTTCCCTTATTATCATTAGCCCACATAGTTCCCGACCTACTCGAGCCTAGCTTTAAAAAAACACAAAGTTGATCACAGCAGAGATTCTTCTAAGTACAAAACTCCATACTTGAGGAATTGCATCAGTGGTGGGATTTTTTTACTACCAGTTCGGTGGGCGTGGCTTGGTGGGTGTGGCAGGGAAAGGTTACTGCAAAATCCCCATTTCCTGCCGATCAGCTGGGACTCGGGAGGCAGAGTATAGATGGGGGCGGGGCCAGTCAGAGGTGGTATTTACCGGTTCTCCAAACTACTCAAAATTTCCGCTACCGGTTCTCCAGAACTGGTCAGCACCTGCTGAATCCCACCTCTGAATTGCATGCCCAATTCCATACTTGCAGAGTTTACAGAATGGAATGTGCACACCTCTACGTATCAGGTAAGTATGGGGGGGAACAGAGTGCTCAGTGTTAGGCAAATAACTGGCTGCATCCCCAAAGCAATCCCTGGTGTATCTAAGCATAGTGCATTTCTTCCCGGACACTGTCTGAGACGGCTACTCTGACAGCTTGTGAGAATTGCAGGAGGTTGGCAGCCCTAGGATGAGCAGCCTCGTATCCAATTTCTATTCCTTGCTTTTCAGTACAAGCCACTTTTCAGTCTAAACCCTACTGCTGGAACAGCATAGGGAGCTACTTTTCCAATTTCATACCTCATTTCACCTGGATTCCTTTTTTCAGGGCAACTTTCTCTCTTTGGTTATGTACATGTAAACCACAGTTATCTCTATCAAACTCTGCTTGCATTATAGCCCAAGGGAGGCGCGGGGATACGCAACATGGCTTTCTGGAGTGCGTATTTCATGTTTTATGAAGGAAGACGTCTTTCCCCAACCTGGTGCCCTCCAGATAATCGAGCTACAATTCTTATAGAGATGAAGTTGCAGTAGTACACATTGGATAGTCATTCAATTAAGCTACCGTGAATTGTTATAGGATGGCAGGGCCATGAAAAGTCTATCTAATTTAAAACAGGGTTTCCAGATGTTTATTTTAAAAGAACACATCAGTATCTACCAGAGAACTAAAAATAAACACTTTTTAAAAAATTTCTGCCCTCATCAATACTAGGGTAGCCTAGTCCTAAGAAATAAGTTAACAGATTTCTAATCAAGATAATCTAGGGATGGAAACAAAAATGAGCAGAGAAATTAAAAAAGGAGAGGAAGAATAACACAAACACAAACACAAGAGCCTTGGTAGTACAGTGGTCTAAGGCACCCTGTTATTAAGCTGGTTATTAAGACCAGCTGCCTGCAATTACTGCAGGTTCGAATCTCGCCAAGGCTCAAGGTTGACTCAGCCTTCCATCCTTTCTAAGGTAGGTAAATTGAGGACCCAGTTGTGGGGGCAATAAGCTGACTTTGTATAAAATATACAAAAGAATGAAGGCTATTGCTTAGCGCATTGTAAGCCGCCCTGAGTCTCTGGAGAAGGGCGGCATATAAATCAAATTAAAAAACAAAAACAAAAAAACAAATATCATTGTTATACCTAATTTTATTAATTTAATATTTTATTTATTAGATTTTTATCCTGCCTTTATTATTTTATTTTATAAATTTTATAAATAATACTTTTATAAATAAGTGGTGAATAGGAGCATGCTCCTTCCTCCTCCTATTTTCCTCACAACAACCTGGCAAGGTGGGTTGGGCTGAGAGAGAGTGACTAGCCTAAAATCACCCAAACTGGATTTCATTCCTAAGGCAGGACTTGAACTCACAGCCTCCTGTTTCTAGGTCAGCACCTTAAACCACTTAGTGGGGAAATCTGGGAGATACCAAATGGACATCAGTTGGGGAAGGTTCTGTTAGAGATGAGAATGATAATATCTTCAGCACTGGATTTTATTTTTAATTTAATTTAATTTATCGAATTTCTATGGCACCCAACTCCCAAGGGACTCTGGGCGGCTTACAGCAAAAAATAATACAACAAAGAACATAGGAAAATTATTAAAAAACATTTTAAAAACATTAAAAGCCCATGCACACCATTCATGGCCGGATCTCGCAAGATTGCAACAGCGAGATCAACGACCCCAGGCCTGCCGGAAAAGCCAGGTCTTCACCGCTTTCCGGAAGGCCAATAGGTGAGGGTAGTCCGGATCTCAGGAGATAACTGGTTCCAGAGAGCTGGGGCAGCCACAGAGAAGGCTCTGCCCCGCGGGCCCGCATTGTTTAGCTGACAGGACCCGGAGGAGACCAACTCTGTGGGATCTTACCGGTCGCTGGGAGTTATGTGGTAGAAGGCGGTCTCGAAGATAGCCTGGCCCTGAGCCATGTAGGGCTTTAAAGGTAATAACCAACACCTTGAATTGTGCCCGGAGACCAATAGGAAGCCAGTGCAGCTCGCGGAGAATTGGTGTATTGTGGGTGTTTCTAGACTTTTATTGCCTAGCTTGGTGCCAAAAAACTGATCCAGATAGAAAAAAAAAGTGAAACATTTCAATTCTGCCCAGCATGCAAACAGAATAGGGGATTTAATCATCCAGAATAAATATTTTGGGGAGGATGAGAACTGTCATATGATTGAAGCAGTATCATTTAGAAAGATGGGCATTGGTTCTGGGGGGGTGTATGGATTTTATGGAGTAATAATATTATAAGCCTATTGTAAACCTACTGCAATAGAATTTTCATATGTTTTCCTCTCTGCAAATGGCTACCAGCTTTCAATAATCATAGAAGACATTTTTAGGGTAATAGGCATCACCCTGCCCAATATTCAGATACAGATTAACAGAGTTGGAAGGGACCTTGTAGGCCATCTAGTCCAACCTCTAGCCCAAGCAGGAGACCCTACACCATTTCTGACAGATGGCAGTTCAGTCTCTTCTTGAAAGCTTCCAGTGATGAAGCTCCCACAGCTTCTGAAGGCAAACTGTTCCATTGGTTGATTGCTCTCACTCTGAGAAAATTTCTCCTTATTTCCAGGTTGAATTTCTCCTTGTTCAGTTTCCATCCATTGTTCCTTGTCTGACCTTCAGGTGCTTTGGAAAATAGCTTGACCCCCTCCCCTCTGTGGCAGCCCCTCAAATATTGGAACATGGCTATCATGTCTCCCCTGATCCTTCTCTTCACTAGACTAGCCATGCCCAGTTCCTGCAACCATTCATTGTATGTTTTAGCCTATAGTCCCCTAATCATCTTGGTTGCTCTTCTCTGCACCCTTTCTAGCATCTCAACATCTTTTTTTTATAGTGTGGTGACCAAAACTGGATGCAGTATTCTAGGGCTTTATAGAATGGTATTAGTACCTCACTTGATCTTGATTGTATTCGTCAACCCATCGATGATCCTTGCTTGAAATAACAATAACTGTTATACCAAATTGATTCTCTGAGATAATTATTATGGTAGTATCCAATCTGGGTTGGCCACCAGAACCAGAATTTTAGTATTCTCAGCTTTCTGACTTGTGCTGGAGCTCATCCTCAGACAATTTCTCTCTAGCAGTGTGTGTGCTTTGGGTGATTCTGTGTGTGGTGTTTATATAGTGCCTCTTGTGTGTGGCTTTTTAGATGTTGTTTAAAGCAGTCATTACTACTTGTTAATTTTAATTCTGTATCTCCCCAAAGGGAGATTTAATAGCATCCATGATGCCAGATTATTTTAGAATGGGTATAGGAATGTACTTCTAATTTGAGGGCAGCATATGGCCACAGGACATAGTGCTGTGATGACACCATCTAGTCCAGGGGTCCACAAACTTGGCAGCTTTAAGACTTGTGGACTTCAACTCTCAGAATTCTCCAGCCAGCTATGTTGGCTGGAGAATTCTGCGAGTTGAAGTCCACGTATCTTAAAGCTGTCAAGTTTGAAGACCTCTGATCTAGTCCATTTAGTTTAAGTATGATGGAACTTGCAGTCCATCAAATCTTTAAAGGAAAGTGCATAATACCCAGAGAGAGCCTTGGGGGCTGTTTTTCTAGAGCAAAAATAATAACTTGGTTATTGAGCCTTGGTGGCGCAGCAGACTAAAGTGCTGTTAAGTAACAACAGCTGCCTGCAATTACTGCAAGTTCAAATCTCACCAGGCTCAAGGTTGACTCAGCCTTCCATCCTTTTGAGGTAGGTAAAATGAGGACCCAGTTTGTGGGGGCAATAAGCTGACTTTGTATAAAAAAGAACACCGCTTGGGGGGGCCGAAAGCCCTACTAAGCAGGTATATACAAAAGTATGAAGGCTATTGCTTAACGCATTGTAAGCCGCCCCGAGTCTCCGGAGAAGGGCGGCATATAAATCGAACCAATATATAAATAAAAAAACTTGTGTTTCTATTAAATTTATAACTTTCCTTCTCACCTCTCCATTTTTCTATGGCTATTGGATCTGGTCTGCAAACATCCAGAGGACCACTAGATGGCGTGAAAGGGTTAGAGATTCGGTTTTCCTCTTCTCATTTTGATTCAACAGATTTTTGCAGAACATGATAGCTATATTTTTCCATACTGCCACCCCGCCCCCCAAATTAAAAATGTCTGCCTCCCCCTTCTTCTTTTCCTCCATTCTCATGATACACGCTAGGTTTTCTCAACTTTTTTTTTGAAAAAAGATACATCCTTTCTAGATTAATCATCTGCTGTTTTATCCCTTATATAATCAATTTATTTCAAAGGCATTTGTTGACAACCAGTGCAGCTGTTGACAGCAGATGTGCAAAAGAATGAAACATGATATAGAAGGCACTACATCTTGTTCTGTCTCAAAGTGGAGGTGATTTGGAAACGGCTTGGACCAGAGCCATGCCTACAAAAGACATGTTGAGGTTGTTTTATTTTATTTTATTTTCCCCTGGTTTATATGCTGCTGAAAAGGTGATGAGTCTGAGCTACTTAGAGCAAACCAATACCAAATCAGATGTAAAAGAACAGAAAACAACTGGATGAATTACAGGTACTTCTCGATTTATGACCACAATTGAGTCTAACATTTCTGTTGTTAAGGGAGACATTTGTTAAGTGAATTTTGTCCCATTTTATGACCATTCTTGCTACACTTGTTCAGTGAATCACTGCAGTTGTTAAGTTAGTAACACGGTTGTTAAGTGAATCTGGCTTCTCCATTGACTTTGCTTGTCAGAAGGTTGCAAAAGGTGATTACATGAAATAGAAATAGAATAACAGAGTTGGAAGGGACCTTGGAGGTCTTCTAGTCCAACCCCCTGCCCAGGCAGGAAACCCTATACCACTTCAGACAAATGGTTATCCAACATCTTCTTAAAAACTTCCAGTGTTGGAGAATTTGCAACTTCTGGAGGCACTGATTAATTGTTCTAACTGTCAGGAAATTTCTCCTTAGTTCTAAGCTGCTTCTCTCCTTGATTAGTTTCCACCCATTGCTTCTTGTCCTACCCTCAGGTGCTTTGGAGAATAGCTTGACTCCCTCTTCTTTGTGGCAGCCCCTGAGATATTTGAACACTGCTATCATGTCTCCCCTAGTCCTTCTTTTCATTAAACTAGACATACCCAGTTCCTGCAACCGTTCTTCATATGTTTTAGCCTCCAGTCCCCTAATCATCTTTGTTGCTCTTCTCTGCACTCTTTCTAGAGTCTCATCATCTTTTTTACATCGTAGCAACCAAAACTGGATGCAGTATTCCAAGTGTGGCCTTACCAAGGCATTATAAAGTGGTATTAACACTTCGTCTGAACTTGATTCTATCCCTCTGTTTATGCAGCCCAGAACTGTGTTGTTTTTTTTGGCAGCTGCTGCACAGTACTGGCTCATATCTAAATGGTTGTCCACTAGGACTCCAAGATCTCTCTCACAGTTACTACTATTGAGCAAGGTACCACATATACGGTACCTGTGTATATGATCCCGGTACATGACCCCAGGACACTGCAACCATCATAAATATGAATCAGTTGCCAAGCAACTGAATTTTGATCATGTGACGTTTGACATTGGGATGCAGCAATGGTTGTAAGTGTGAAAAATGGTCATAAGTCACTTTTTTTAGTGCCGTTGTAACTTTGAACGGTCACTAAACAAAACTGTTGTAAGTCGAGGACTACCTGTAATCAGCAACTGATCCCAGCCAACCTACTGCATCCTATCTGGAGCTGTTATAATTTCCCTCTGTGCCCAGATTTCCTCCTATTATTTAATAATTGCTATTAAATAATAGCAATTATTTATTTATTTATTTATTTTTTTTATATGCCGCTCTTCTCCGGAGATTCAGGGTGGCTTACAATGCGTTAAGCAATAGCCTTCATACTTTTGTATATTTTATACAAAGTCAGCTTATTGCCCCCACAAACCGGGTCCTCATTTTACCCACCTTAGAAAGGATGGAAGGCTGAGTCGACTTTGAGCCTGGTGAGAATTGAACTTGCAGTAATTACAGGCAGGCTGCCTTAGTAGGAGGCATTAGCCACCTATGCCACTCAGGCTCTTGCTTAAATACTTTCCAGAATTTTTATTATGCACAATCTAAGTTCTTCCATCTTTTAGGTTTGTTCCTTTGCACCTGATAGCATACTAGAGTGAGGAAAGTTGGGGATTGAATCTGCACCTCAGCAGAGGTTCCAAAAGACACATCCCCCCCCATTTAATTCTTATCCAGATTGGGCTGGAAATTTCTTTTCTGGAAATAAAAAGTCATTTGGATCTTGTAAGGAGTTGTTCATTTCAGTCAATAAGTTCCAATGAATAGGAAAATGTAATATATGCAATATGAAAAGTAAAGAAGTGATATTTTTCATACCACACTGGAACCCCAAAGTTGCCGAGAAATGCATGTTTACTTTCAACTTGTAACCTCTACTGATTAAAATGTAGTTTCGCCTATGAATATTAGCCCTACAGTTAATCAACGGAAAGCCACTTGATTAATCTAGCAACTAAACTGATCAACAGTTTGATATTTTCAGAAAAACAGTTTTCAGTTTTTTGGGAAGTGAAGATTGCCTTTTCTTAACATGCTGAGCACTTGAATCAGGTTAGTTTCTAGAAAGATTTTTCTTTTCTCCCCCTCTGAGTGACAGGCAAGTTTCATTCATCAAATTCTACAAGTCCATGTTATTCTCTGCGGAGATAGCTGGAAATATATCACTTTTGTGCGACGAGTCTCATTTTAATATTAAAGAAATGAGCCATGAACTACTGAAAATAATATATTTAACCAGAGTACCTGAGAACTGGTGATAGATAGTTCCCTGCATTGTGTCTCTGTATGTCCCAAGATGCTGGTGATCAGTAAGTAGATGTACAATGCAATAACAGAAAGATGTAAACAAGAGAAGTGTAATGATATGTGGGAATCACCTTGGGAGACAGGAGGAAGGGACACAGACTAAGCAACAGTCAGATAAGGAGGCACCTGAGCCTGCAGAAGGAATGGGGGCATGGTAAATATCTCAGAAGGGATACTCCCTAGTTCTGGGTGTCCAACTCGATTTCATTGAGGGCCGCATTAGGGTTGTGTTTGACCTTGGTGTGGGCGTGGCCAAGGTTGGCATGGCCAGCTCAACGTCACTCGTGTTGGGGGTGCCTGGGCCTCAGGAGCAAAAATGGGCTCCTGAGCTCTGTCTTCACCTGCGATGGCCTGCTGCAATAAAAACACAGCTTGGGAGGTTCTCCTGTGGCCTTTCCGAGCTCCATTTTTGCTGGCAGAGGCACCGTGGTCTTGTTCCTCACTGTTTCCAGGCAGCCCTGCGGGTCAGATCTAAGCACCCCACAGCACTGGTGGGCTTAACTTTTTTTACTACCAGTTCCATGGGCGTGGCTTGGTGGGTGTGGCATGGCATGGCATGGCATGGCTTGGTGGGCATCAGGGGTGGGTTCTACTTACCTTTACTACTGGTTTGCAATGGGGCCATGCACGCATGCTTTGTTCGCACGCGTGTGCTCTTCTGCGCAAGCGCACAAGCATTTCCATGACATCAGGGTCAGTAGGCGGGGCCTCCCGCCAGTTTTACTACCGGTTCTATAGAACCGGTGCAAATCGGGGGCAACTCACCACTGCTGGGCGTGGCTTGGCGGGCATGGCAGGGGAAGGATACTGCAAAATCCCCATTTCCTCCCGATCAGCTGGGACTCGGGAGGCAGAAAATAGATGGGGGAGGGGCCAGTCAGAGGTGGTGTTTACCGGTTCTCCGAACTACTCAAAATTTCTGCTACCGGTTCTCTAGAACTGGTCAGAACCTGCTGAATACCACCTCTGCCCCATGGGCCAGAACCGGCCCCTGGGTCCTTCAGTTTGACACCCCTGCCCTTGTATATTGAGCTGTAAAGGTGAGGGAGGAGAGAGATGTCCTTTCAGACTTGCAAGATTCTGTTAATGGAATCTTACAATAATAATAGAGTTAATACTTCCAGGTGTGCTTCTTGTCTAGACCACCTTGCAAGGCTGATCAATCTTGTAAGAAACAGGACGTGGCAGCAGTCCCTCTACTCCAAGTGATCCTTCTCAAGTACAGTTCAAATGACTCCCAAAAAGGAAGGTTGGGTGGTTGGAGAGAAGAAGAATGGGCCAAAATGCCCTTCCTTTCACAACAGCCCTGTTTTGTCTTCATGTGCAATTGATAGCAATTTCTTTTGTTTTCTGAAAACCAGAAGGTGTTTGTCATTTGTTTGGATAGCGGACGCGGCAGTAGCTGGAGATAGCAGAATAGAAGAGAAAAGCGGAGAAGACAACAGAATACAAAGACCTGCATATAGAAATCAAACGACTGTGGCAAAAGAAAGCAAAGGTAATACCAATGGTAATATGTGTCTTGGGCTCAATCCCAAAACAACTGGAGTACCATTTGAACACAACCAGCATTGACAAAATCACCCCCAGTTAATTGCAAAAGGCAGCGTTACTCAGAGCAACTTACATCCTGCGACAAACATTCATGTGTGCCTATCCCAGGTCCTTGGGAAGGACTTGGTAAGTGGGTAAAAATGCTAAGTCCAGTCTGAGCATCTGGCTGGCTGTGTGATGAACCATAATAATAAATACATGGAACTGTTAGTGTATTTGCTGCAGTGCCCCTGGGTTTATTTGGGGACCTCTGGTCTATTTTAAATACCGATGGGCCTTTACAACATTCATACTCTGTTGCAGTACCCTATCTCTGTATTGCTTCAGGGAATACAAGTTCTGTAATTTGCCATATGTGGTTCGGAAGAGATCAAAACAATTACACTTGTGCTTTTACAATGTACATTTTATTTGGCTATGGCAAAATTTAATTTCTTCTTTTTTATCAATAATGCCAGGAATGAACTTTCAGATCCCTTCTTTATAATGTTAACAAGTACGATTACCTACATTTAAGGTGATAATACGTCCTGAAGACTAAACTTCTCCTTTATTAATGAACTTTGTATGATTGTTGCTGATTTTTTTTTAATTGACCTTCAATTGTAATAAAGTTTTTGATTTGATTTGATCCTGGAGAGTTGAAATTGTCTCCACTTGACTTGGAGCTGCCATAAATTGCATCTCGATGGATAAACTTGGTCAGAATCCTGCAGGCTTAACCTGGCCTAGAACATGAAGCTCTCTTGCTTAATTCTTCCTATTCACAGGAAAATTGGTCCTCTTTGCTTCTGTCTTTCTGCTTTATGCAGTGAGGAGGGAAGCGGAATTGCATGTAGAGAAACTGTGTTCCAATGGCATTGGTTGGGATGGTGGTTTGTAAGAGCGTGTGCCAAAATGTCAAGATAGCGACTGCAGCTGTGTGATTGAAGCCTTGTCCCTTTTTAATGTGAAATTCACCTGAAGGCAGGACAAGAGGCAATGGATGGAAACTAATCAAGGAGCGAAGCAACCTAGAACTAAGGAGAAATGTCCTAACAGAACAATTAACCAGTGGAAAAGCTTGCCTTCAGAGGTTGTGGGTGCTACATCACTGGAGGCTTTTAAGAAGAGACTTGACAGTCTCTCCTGTCTGGAGTGGTATAGTCTCTCCTGCTTGAGCAGGAGTTTGGACTAGAAGACCTCCAAGGTCCCTTCCGACTCTGTCATTCTGAACTTCTGAATACAAGAATTGGAAGAGGGAGATTCTGTTCATTCCTCAGGTGCTTTGCCCCACCTATATGCATGAAAATAGTAATCCTAAGAATTTCTCCTCTGCTTTTTCTGCTCATGATAATAGTGTCCATCATAAAAATGCAAAAGAAAGCGCAGTAAAAACATTTGCAACAATATAGATGGTCTTTGACTTACGATTTTCATTTAACAATGATTTTGAATTATGATGGCTTTGGAAACTTACAAACTATCCTCAAAGTTACGACCTATGATTTGGATATCTCACAGCTGGCTTGCATTTATAGAGGGGGGGGGGTTGTTAACCTCCTGCAGTCCACATGATTGCAATTTGCAGTCCAACTAGCTTTCAAGAAGCAAAATCAATGAAGGAAGCTATATTTGCTTAACAACGACATGATTTACTTAACAACTGCATGATTCACTTGACCACAGTAGAAATGGCTGTAAAATGAGGTCAGGTCACACACCGACTCACTTAATGACTGCATTGCTTAGCAACTGCGATTTTAGTCCCAGTTGCGGTCATAAGTCAAGGACTATCTGTACCATGTTATTTGCTTTTCTTTTCAATTTATTAGTATAAAAAGTACAGAGCTGCTTCTTGTGAGATGGATGGCCATATAAGTGTGATAAACAAAGAAACAAACACAAACAAACAAATAACATTTATGCCATCCATTTCCTTACAGAGTAGAAGAAATCATGGAGAAAGTTTCCCCGCTGCTTTTACCTTCGCAGCAACCCTGTAAAATAGATTGGGCTCACAAAAAGTGTTCAAACTCACCCAGTGTTGGGTGAAAACTTGAACCTGGATCTCCCTTGTCCAAGCTCAACATCTTCATCACTGTGCTGCAGTACAATTGGTAGTAATACTGTTACGTAAATAGGTTTGTTTGGCGGGAAGTTCGAATTAACTGACCCTCAGCTGATTGGCTGACCACCACAGCTGCAAGGTATATAAAGGGAGCTGGCTCCCCAGGTCAGTAGCTGGAGTCTCACCCTATAATAAAGAGCTGTTGTCACTCACTACTCTGGCTTGCTGCGTCCTCATTCACCCAACTTAACATTGGCGACGAAGGTGGGATTTTGAGGCCAGAAGCAGAGGAGAGCTGAAGCCACACGCAAAAGAGCTGAAGCCACACGCAAAGGAGCTGAAGCCACGTTCAGAGAAGGGGGGACCCGATACTGCATCCGAATCCAGTCAGACGAGCGAGCGGAACACAGGAGAATCCCGAAGCGATGTCTGCCTACACCCCGCCAGCGCCTTTCGACCCCAAGGAAGAGAAGTGGGGATCCTACATGTCCCGGTTCGAGTGCTTCATGGTGGCTAATGACATGCAAGGGCTACCGGACGTTCGGAAGAAAGCCCTGTTCCTGAGTCACTGCGGGCCAAGGGTTTTCGACACAGCCGAAGCATTGTCGGAGCCGAATTCGGTCCACAACATTTCCTGGTCGACGCTACAGACCCTGCTGAAAGACCACTATGCACCAATGCCATCGAAGTACGTGCAGCGCTACGAATTCCGGCAACGGCTCCAGCAGGAGGGAGAATCGATCAGCGAGTACGTCGCTGCCCTCCGTAAGGCCGCAACCCAATGTGAGTACCGAGACCTGGATGAGATGCTCCTAGAGCAACTAATTTGCGGAGTGAGAGATAGCCGGCTCCAGAGGAGGCTGCTTGCAAGGTCAAACCTGACTCTACTCATCGCGCTAGACGAGGCCAGGGCGCAGGAGTCGTCAGTAAAGGCCGCCGAGAGATTAAAGAGCTCCCACCTAACCAAAACAACGCAGAAGACGGCGCCAGTGCATCGAGAGGCCGTAAGCACCGCGAGCGAGGGGGAGTCTGAAGAAGAGGTCTACCGCACCGAGCAGTCCCGCACAGCCCGGAGGGAGCCCAGAGATGGATGCGCCAGCTGTGGAGGGTCCCACTCACGACAGAACTGTAAGTTCAGGGATGCCGTTTGCCGTTCCTGTGAGAAGAGGGGCCACATCGCTAGAGTCTGTAGGTCGAAAACACACCAGAGCTACAGACCACGTGGCCAAATGGCCCAATCCGAGACGGCGCCACACCGAAGGCCCAACAGGGATGGCGGAAGCCGGAAGGGCGTGAAATTTGAAGACGCTGGGGCCTACACCATTCGCATCGCACGGACCTGCACCTCGCCTGGAGAAAAGACCTACACCACAGTCGAGATCGAGGGACGGGAGTGCCAGATGGAGATAGACACGGGATCGCCGATATCCATCATGTCTTGGGAAAACCTAAAGAGAGTCATCCCCAGCGCACACAAGCGACAGCTCCAGCCACAGCTTCGCAGACTGAAGGATTACCAAGGGAACCGCATACCCGTCGAAGGCAGAGGCGAGTTCCAAGTCCAGTACGGGGAGTTTACCGAGAAACTGCCCCTCACCATCGTCAGCGACAACCTTCCCAGCCTCCTGGGCATGGACTGGTTTAGAGCCCTAGGCATGGGATTCACCGGAGTAAGGAACGTTCGAAGCACCCTGAAGGAAGACCTGATGCAGGAGTTCCAGGACGTGTTCAACGAGAGGCTTGGCAAGTATGTGGGGACCCCGATTTCATTTAATCTAGACCCCAACATCGCACCCATCCGTTTAAAGCCCAGGCGGGTACCATTTGCCCTGAAGCCCAAAATAGACATTGAGCTGGATAAATTGATCAAACAAGGGGTGCTCGTTCCAGTCGACCACGCCAAATGGGAGACCCCAATTGTGACACCGGTCAAGCCGGATGGGTCAGTGCGCATATGTGCTGATTATAAATGCACAATTAATAAGGCCCTGCAGCAGAGCGCCTATCCAGTGCCAGTCGTTCACCACTTACTGCATTCCCTGGGCCCCGGCAAGATATTCGCAAAACTCGATCTGGCGCAGGCGTACCAGCAGCTGCCAGTAGATGGCGCTACCGCAGAGGCACAGACTATCGTAACCCACAGAGGGGCCTTCAAGTGCACCCGTTTGCAATTCGGAGTAAGCGTGGCCCCCGGACTGTTCCAAAGTACCATGGAACGGCTTCTACAAGGGATCCCCGGGGTGGTGCCCTATTTTGATGACGTGCTCATCACCGCGGACAATGAGCAGCAGCTAAGAGAAAGGCTGAGGGAGGTCCTAAGGAAATTCAGGGACGCGGGACTCAGAGTAAAACGCAATAAATGCATGATCGCAGTCCCCTCAGTCGAATTCCTGGGATACAGAGTAGATGGCACTGGCATACACCCCACAGAGAGCAAGATCAGGGCAATCAGAGAAGCACCCACCCCCAAGGACAAGGCAGAGTTACAGGCCTTCCTGGGACTATTAAATTTTTACGCCATCTTCCTCAAAGACAAGGCAACAGTGGCAGAACCCCTACATAGACGGTTAACCAAGAAAGCCACTTGGAAATGGGGGGAGGCTGAAGACAGGGCATTCGCCGGCATTAAAAAACTACTATCAGCTGAAAGCTTCTTAATTCAATACAACGCAACGCTTCCCCTTGTTCTAGCATGTGATGCGTCCCCATTCGGGGTGGGAGCCGTCCTGAGCCATAGACTCCCGAATGGCCTGGAAGCGCCCATCGCATATTACTCCCGAACTCTATCAAGTGCCGAGCGAAATTACAGCCAGCTCGACAAGGAGGCCCTCGCCGCCGTTTCGGGAGTAAAGAAATTCCACGAGTACTTGTTCGGGAGGGATTTTGAGCTAATCACAGACCATCGACCACTCCTGGGTCTCCTCGCGGGAGATCGACCAACCCCGGCAGCACTGTCGCCCAGGATGACACGCTGGGCCATCTTCCTCGCAGCATACTCCTATCGCCTGGTACATCGACCAGGGGCGAACATGGGCAACGCGGACGCACTCAGCCGATGCCCACTACCCGACAGCCTAGAAGACCCCACACCTGGCATCCCCATCCTGCTGATAGACGTTTTGGACTCTGGGCCCATAACATCAGCCGAGGTTGCAAGAGCCTCAACCAAGGACCACGTGATCCGGACAGTCGCAAGTTGGGTCATGAGGGGGTGGCCGGAAAAGATTGGGAGTGGGGACTTAAACCATTCGCGGGAAAATGAGACGAATTGACAATGCAAGGGGGTTGTTTACTATGGGGCGAGCGGGTTGTTATTCCCTCACGCTTAAGGGAAAAAGTTTTAACGTTGTTGCATGAGGGGCACCCTGGGATCGTGAGAATGAAGGGGCTAGCCAGGAGCTACGTCTGGTGGCCCAGCATGGATGCAGACATTACAGAGTGGGTGGGGAGATGCCAGCCCTGCCAAGAGTCCAGATCAGACCCGCCAACGGCACCCGTGAGGGAGTGGGAAAGGCCCCAGGGACCCTGGTCCAGAATACATATTGACTTTGCAGGCCCATTCCATGGACAGACCTTCATGGTCGTCGTAGACGCATTCTCCAAATGGCTGGAGATCAAGCTAATGAAGGCCACTACCACCGACGCAACCATCAGAGAGCTAAGACAGTTATTCGCCACACATGGGTTACCGGACATCCTAGTGTCAGATAACGGGCCACAGTTCACCGCAACACAGTTCAAGGGGTACTTAGCGGGACTTGGGATCAGACATGTCCTTTCTGCCCCATTTCACCCGGCTAGTAACGGACAGGCGGAGAGATTTGTGAGGTCAGCAAAGGAGGCCCTTTCATGCTTGAGCTCTGGAGACTGGCAGGAAAGGGTAGACAAATTCTTAATAGCCCAGCACTCCACACCCTGTACAGCCACAGGCTGAAGTCCGGCCGAACTACTAATGGGACGGAAACTCCGGGGAATACTAGACAGACTCAACCCCAACTACTCCCCAGAGGTCTTCAAGGGGGGGGAGAGGAAACTTAGAGAGTTCACCATAGGAACACCGGTACACGCTAGAAACTATGGACAGGGCCCACTCTGGGAGGCCGGAACAATCACAGAAATCACAGGCCCCAAGTCATACAGGGTAGACATGGGGGACGGGAGAGTTTGGCGCAGGCACATTGACCAATTAAGAAAAAGAGTAACCACAGACACCGAAGATACGTTAGACGACCCCATCTCCGACCACGACTACCAACCAGAAGCACAAACCACTAGCCCGAGTAGAGCGGAGGACTTAGCTGCGGACTCTGGTATCCAGCGCCGCCCCGTCGAGGTAGTCCCAACAGCCGGAGAAGTCGCCGCCCACGAGGAGGTCCCGGAGGCCTCATTGGCGGAGCAGGGAGAAACAGAAAGTCCCTCCGACCTGCTCAACGCCGCCCCTCCGACTGAACTGCGCAGGTCAGCTAGGACTCGCACATGCCCTAGTCACCTGAGAGACTTTGTATGCAAATAACACCCCAAGTGACTTCTGGGAGGGGAGGAGTGTTATGTAAATAGGTTTGTTTGGCGGGAAGTTCGAATTAACTGACCCTCAGCTGATTGGCTGACCACCACAGCTGCAAGGTATATAAAGGGAGCTGGCTCCCCAGGTCAGTAGCTGGAGTCTCACCCTATAATAAAGAGCTGTTGTCACTCACTACTCTGGCTTGCTGCGTCCTCATTCACCCAACTTAACATATACCGTTCCCAACTTTTATGCTCTGCTTTCATTCCCAAGAAGTCAAGGTCTCCATTCCTTTTTTTGAATCTGCCCAACCGTTAATAAGGGTAGATCTGGACTGCAAAAATTCAGACATCCACTAGATGGCAGCAAAAAGATGCAGACAATGCAAATTCTTTACTGATCCTATAGATTACTGTTTCTCAAAGAGTAACAATTTAAAGATGCCTGGATTACAATTCCCAAGAATTCTGGGAGTTGAAGTCCACTCAATTTAAAGTTGCTGAGGTTGAGAATCACTGATTTAGATTTTTGCAACCAGATTCTAGCAGGTTAAAAATACTGGGGGGGGGGGAGAGGTGGAACCCCCCTCCCAAATCTTATTAAAACACTACAGGATGTAAGAGTAGCGAAGAAAGTTTTAGAGGGTCCCCTACAGTGGTGGGTTTCAAAATTTTTTACTATCGGTTCTGTGGGTGTGGCTTGGTGGGCGTGGCATGGCTTGGTGGGCATGGCTTGGAGGAGTGGCAGGGGAAGGATACTGTAAAATCTCCATTCCCACCCCACTCCCATTGGCCGGTACGGTCTCATAGAGAGGGGCTCCTCCGGGTGCTGTCGGCCAAACAATGTCGACTGGTGGCCCCCAGGGGGAAAGCCTTCTCTGTGGGGGCACCTATCTGTGGAATGAACTCCCCCCGGAGATACGGAGGATCCCGGATCTACGCACCTTCTGCCGTGCTCTCAAGACCTTTTTATTCCGTCAGGCTGGCCTGGCCTAATTTTTTCCCTTTTTAAAATGCAAATTTTAATCTGTTCTTAATTATTGGGGTGTTTTAAATCTGTCTTCGGCCAAATTGTTTAATTCGGTTTTATTCTGCTTTTACATTTTGTATTTATGTGTTTTATCTTGTGGCTGTTCACCGCCCTGAGTCCTTCGGGAGTAGGGCGGGATATAAATCAAATAAAACTAAACTAAACTAAACTAAAACTAAACTCCAGGGGAAGGATACTGCAAAATCCCCATTCCCATCCCACTCTGAGGGAAGGATACTGCAAAATCCCCATTTCCTCCCAATCAGCTGGGACTTGGGATGCAGAGAATAGTTGGGGGCGGAACCAGTCAGAATTTTTACTACCAGTTCTGCGAACTACTCAAAATTTCCGCTACCAGTTCTCCAGAACTGGTCGGAACCTGCTGAAACCCACCTCTGGTCCCCTAGTAGCCCCTGTTCATAGCCCTGGCTAAATCAAACTGGGAGACAATGACCAGTCCAAGAACATCCAGTGAAAGTTGTGGCTGAGTAGGGAAGTATATCTGGCCTTTTCTACATTCTAGTTATTGCCACATCATATTGACTCTGTTGCTTGGGGTAAGTGAATTGGCCATTCAATGAAGGACTATACTTCATCAGCCAGACTAGGAGATAAACAACACTGCCCCTACTGGAGGACAACCTTATTTGATAAATGATATATCAACAATCCTGTTTGTTGGAGTCTGCCTCTGCTCCATCTTTTACCCAAAAGACTCAGGATGGGGTATCAAGTTTCTTTGTCATCCCCCTCCCTTCCCAGGACTAAGGTTGATGCTCACTTAATGGTTATCTTATTACGTGGTGACGCAGTGGTTAGAATGCAGTATTGCAGGCTAACTCTGTCGACTGCCAGCAGTTTAATCCTGACCAGTTCAAGGTGGACTCAGCTTTCCATCCTTCTTTGAGGACGGGTAAAATAAAGACTCAGATTATTGGGGGTAATATGCTGACTCTGTAAACCCCTTAGAGAGGGCTGTAAAGCACTATGAAGCGGTGTATAAGTCTAAGTGCTATTGCTATTGCTATTATTGCTACAGAACAATTAAAACTCGGACCACACGTTTTCTGAATAGTTTTTATCCCAGAGCTATAATTGCACTCAACAATGAACTAAAGGGCCACCATCAGTGAGCTGTTGGACAGCATTACTTGGTCTGTGGTGTGGATGTTTGGGTGGTTTAGGGGTGGGAAATTGTGGTGGGTGGGAATGTGTTTGGGGATTGTTAGGTGTGTTGGACCTGGTCTTTGGGTGTTAAGTGAATTTTATTGTATGGGTATACTGTGTATACATGTACAATGACAATAGTTGTTGTTGTTGTTGTTGTTGTTATTATTATTATTATTATTATTATTATTATTATTATTATTATTATTTAATCTTTAGTGAGATTCACAGCCTTTGAGGCTGGTTAATAGCTCAGCAGCTCGAGTCCTAACCAAAGACCTAGGAACTGTTAAGGTTTCGTCGGAGGATGTAAGCTGTTCCGAGGAAGGTGGTTTTTTGTAGAGTCAAAATGTTCAAGTCCGGCAAATTTAGAATTTCTAAATAGCGGGGTAGCCCTTTGGGTATTGCTCCAAGGGCTCCAATTACAATCGGGACAACACACGATTTCTTTTTCCACAGTCGCTCAACTTCAATTTGCAAGTCCCGGTACTTTGTGATTTTTTTCTTGCTGCTTATCTTCAATCCGTGCATCACCAGGTATTTCAATGTCAATGAACCATACTTTTTTCTTTTCAAGTATTGTTATGTCAGGTGTGTTGTGGACCAAGTGCCTATCAGTCTGAATCCTAAAGTCCCACAAGATCTTGAGTTTCTCATTCTCTAAAAGATGTTCCCAGTGGTTTTTGCTGTACTCAAATCCAAACTTCTGGCACAATTTCCAGTGAATGATCTTAGCAACACGATCATGGCATTGTAGATAGTCAGTTTGTGAAATTTTGCTGCACCCACTGATCAGGTGATCAGGTTGTTGTTGTTGTTGTTATTATTATTATTATTATTATTATTATTATTATTATTATTATTACTTCTTCAAGGCAACCTCCATATGCCTCTATACCCAAAGAACACATCATGCTTGTGTTTGCAGAATGGCTCACAGATGTGACACGCATGCAATGTTCATGCTGGTTCCTGGGCTGTTTAAACTTCAAATTCTTCCATAGCGTGGGGGACTGTATTGGAGGTAACAAATCATGGTTGGGAATGAAATAATAATTTCATCCAGAAGAAACCCTGAACCTGGAAAAAAACCATCAGCCAGGGTACCATTCTACTCTGTGCCAGATCACCACACAACTATCTTATTCCCCCACCCCACACCCCCACATCTATATTTATTCTATCTGGCTTTAATTCACTGGAGTCTGTACTAATGAATGTGGGTGATTCCATCCTGGAAAATCTGGGAAGACAAAATATTATACAGCTATGATGGGGGGCAATGAATATACATTGGCTACATCTCGATTTGTGACTCTATCTTGGACCATATGTTTTCTGGTAGATTTAGCTAGGTTTATTGTTTAGGGTTAATTAAGCTGGCACATGTTTCTTTTCCCCATCCATCGTCAGCCCTGCACTGAATCTTCCCCTGCATCTGTAAGTCTCACTGCAGAGCAGAGAAACATTTCAACTTAAGTGTGGCAAAATGGTGAAAGAGATTACGAGCTAATTAGTGCTTTTTACTTAAAGTAGCTAATTAATTCACTGGCTCTCAGGTTTGCTTTCCAGGGCTACACATGCCCCCCTTCAACAGAGTGACCCTACTTGCCCCCATCTGTGTTTGTGAAATTAGGCTTTCACAGAAGACCTTGCATGATCAGCTGCGAACCAGAAACTTTAAAAAAAAAAAAAACAACCCTAAAAATTTCCAACACATTGATTTCTGACTGTTCAAGAAACTTGGAGCATCTGCTGCATTGCACTCAGTTAATTATTTAGCTTTCTTCTCTTTAGCTCAGGAGAAGCCACATTGGGAATAAACTCCAACTTTCTGGAATATAAGGGTTAGCCTAATGTGAAGAAAGTAATAAGCACAAGGAATCAAACCCTGCCTAAAATTACAGGTTGTAAATTGGACAAAATTTACAACAGCCAAACTGCTATTCATCTCTCTCTCTCTCTCCCTATCTCTCTCTCTCTCACACACCCACATTATCATCTATCTATCTATCTATCTATCTATCTATCTATCTATCATCTATCTATCTATCTATCTATCTATCTATCTATCTATCTATCTATCTATCTATCTATCTATCTATCATCTATCTCTATCATCTATCTATCATCTAGTATGCTGCCCATCTCACCAAAGACAACTCTTGATTAATTCTTTAATTCTTGCTCTTGATGGAACACTATCAAGGAATGGGGGTATCCAATTTGGGCTACAAAAATCAGGATGATCATTGGACAGTTATGAAAATGGAAGTTTTTGAAAATGGGCTGCATTGAAAACAAAAGTTATTGAAAAAAGGAGTTATCATTTTTACTACTCTGCTTGAAACTAAGGAGCTAAATCGGGTTTCTTTGTTTAAGTTTTTGGTCACAATTTGTTAAAGGATTAAAGCCTCACAGTTTTTTGTGGGGTGGAAATTGAAGGATCCCAAGGTTTTGAGCTAGGGCACTGAATGTCACTCATTTGATCTAGGTTGCCATAGATACATCAGATTAAGAGTAGAGAACCTGTTTGCCTTCAACCATCAATGATGAACAGGAGATTGTTATAGAAGCAAGATAACTCTGTAAGGCAGCCTGGGTAACTATGGCCCCTTTGCGACCTGTGGGCTTCAACTCCCAGAACATGGCAGGCTCAGGAATTTTGGGAGTTGAAGTCCACAAGTCATAAAGGGGCCATACTTATCTACCTGTGTTGTAAGATGATAGTTATTGTGAATGTGCATTGTTATGCTTTACATGCAATGGATGGCTTACCATAAAATAACATACTAAACCAAAACCAAAGACGTGCCTTGAGAAATCAATCCTTAATTGTAGACTGTGGAAAAATGCTTGTGGATCCTATTAATATTGAACTGCTTAGAACTGAGATAGCTTTTTTTTCATAGTGTGCTTTAGAACGGCCTGAAGCACATAAACCCATGTTATGTATTTTTTTGTGTTGTTTCATATCTGGACTATTGTGTGTCTGTTTGATTGTGCATCACCATTTTTATATTTGGCTAATTAACTGTAGCTGTGCTGGTGCTGTGTTCTTGTTACAGCTTTGTCAGTTCTTCAATTTATAGCCCAGCTAGCATTATTATTTTTCCAAAGTGGAAAATCAATCCAAAACAAGAGGGCCGAGGGAGCTGCAGAACAAGGCTATAGGATATTTTATCATATTTTATATTAATTGTCTTTCGCATCCTAAAAGTTCAACCCAAGTAAAATAAATTATATACATACAATGTACACACACATATACTCAAACACCTCTTACAATTCAATTTCTGATCAATTGAATGTGAACATGACAAACACTGAGACTGAATAAAACTACCCATGGCATTTCAAAGCCAACTTAGCATCACACTTCCGAAAGTTTATTCAGAAGCTTGATTCTTAAAAGCCAGTCAAAGTACTCGCCAGATCCAAAGACCCTTGACTGTTCAGCATTCCATGACCTACCGATCATAAGGCACTATAGACCGGGGTCTCCAACCTTGGCAACTTTAAGCCTGGAGGACTTCAACTCCCAGAAGTCCTCAAGGCTTAAAGTTGCCAAGGTTGGAGACCCTGCTATAGACGGTAGTAAAGAGTTGAGGATTTACTCTAGTTCCTAGAGTAATGGTGACAACCACTTATGTATGAGTCTGCAGTATGCTGCAGCTGCAAAAAAATCCCCCACAAAGCAGTCATAGGCTGCATCATCAGAGGGGTAATATCAAGATCACATGAAGTGTTAGTACTGCTTCATACTGCATGGATAAGACCATACTTGGAATACTGCATCCAGTTCTGGTCATCACAAGATAAAAAAGATTTTGAGTGCAGAAAAGAGCAACAAAGAAGATTAGGGGACTGGAGGTGAAAGTGTATGCGAAAGCATATTTAAGAGACTGTCATAAAGAAGAGGCAGGTGGATCTATTTTCCAACCATCCAAATGCAGAACAAGAAGTAACGGATGGAAGCATATCACAGAGAGATCCAACCTAGAATTAAGGAGAAATTTCCTGTCAGTGAGAAAAATTAATCAGTGGAATGGTTTGCCTCCAGAAGTTGTGGATGCTTTACAAGAAGAGATTGAACAGTCATTTTCCTGAATGTATAGGGCAGGGGTATCAAACTTACACCTGCGGGCCAGATCCGGCCTGCAGGGTGCTTAGATCTGGCCCGTGGGGCCATCCTGGAAACAGCAAAGGACTGGTTTGCGGTGCCTCTGCCAGTAGGCCCTGTTTTCAGCTGCAACGGCCTCCCGCAGCACTCTGCCAGCAAAAACAGGCCCTTTTTTTTGCTGGCAGAGAGCTAGCAAAACAAACTAAAAACAAAACAAAAGGAGAAATGTTTCCCCTTTTGCATTTGAGCATGCTTCCGGCGTCCCGATATAGCCAGCTGACACCATCGCTGGCTATTGGGGGCGAATCACTCGCTCCCACGGAGAGGGCTCGTAACTTGGGCGTCCTCCTGGACGCACGGCTGTCGCTAGAAGATCATTTGACGGCCGTGGCCAGGGGGGCTTTTTATCAGGTCCGCCTGATACGCCAGTTGCGCCCCTTTCTGGATCGGGACTCCTTGTGCACAGTCACTCATGCCTTGGTTACGTCACGCCTGGACTACTGTAACGCTCTCTACATGGGGCTCCCCCTGAGGAGCACCCGGAGGCTCCAGCTGGTGCAGAATGCGGCCGCGCGGGTGATTATGGGAGCGACGTAGCGCTCCCACGTAACACCTCTCCTGCGCGAGCTGCACTGGCTCCCGGTGGTCTTCCGGGTGCGCTTCAAGGTGTTGGTAACCACCTTTAAAGCGCTCCATGGCTTAGGGCCAGGGTACTTACGAGACCGCCTTCTGCCACCAATAGCCTCCCACCGGCCAGTACGCTCGCACAGAGTGGGCCTCCTCAGGGTGCCGTCCGCCAGACAATGTCGGCTGGCGACCCCCAGGGGGAGAGCCTTCTCTGTGGCGGCGCCCACCCTCTGGAACAACCTCCCCCCAGAGATACGTACAATAACAGACCTCCGGATTTTTCGTCGGGCCCTGAAAACCCATTTATTTCAACTAGCTGGGCTGGCTTGAGTGAATTTTAAATCGATTTTAAATTGGGTTGTTTTAATTTTCGGCCAAATATTTAATTATTTTAAACTGCTTTTAAATTTTGTATGTATTGTTTTTTACTTTGGCTGTTCACCGCCCTGAGTCCTATTTTGGAGAAGGGCGGTATAGAAATTTAAATAATAAATAAATAAATAAATAAATAAATGCAAGAAGGGACAGGAAAGGAGAAAAGGAAAGAGGAAAGACAAAGAAAAAGAAGGGAAGATGGGAAGAGAGCAAGGAAGGAAAAATAAGGAAAGAGGGGAAGGAAGAAGAATGAAGAGGGAAGGAAAAAGAAGGAAGGAAGGAGATTATAATGAGAGTGAGGGATGGTCTGAGGGAAGTCCTGCTTTAGCACTTGGCCATCACAGGTGCCCTGGACACGAATGATGTTGAGCTGGCCACGCCCACCCTGGCCATGCCTACCCCTGCCATTCCTACCTCACCCCCCTGAGGTCAAACACAACCCTGATGCAGCCCTCAGTGAAATCGAGTTTGACAGCCCTGGTATAGGATCTCCTGCTTGAAAAGGAGGTTGAACTAGAAGACCTCTAAGGTCCCTTCGAACTCTGTGATTCTATATTCTGTATTCTTCCCTTTGTCACTCTCTGCTCTGATCTGCTAATCTCAGGTCAAATCTATCTTTGTTCTTGATTGATTATGTGCCATCAAGTTAGTGTTGACTATTAATGGCCACCATAGATGTTTCTCCAGGACAATCTGTCACCACCCTGGTGCTTGAGACCTTTCAATGATACACCCATTGCCACTATAACTGAGTGCTACTGGTCATCCTCAATTTTCTTTTTCGTTCCAGCCTTTCTGTCTAGAACATCCAAATGGAGCAGATGTCCTTGGACTCGCCTTCTAGTAGAGTGTAGTTAGTTAGCTAGGTGGTTGCTTTTGCCAATTCCTGTTATGTATTTCCCATAAATCAACATCCTTTCTGTTATAGTTATAAAACTTGTTTCATTAAGCATTGCTCAACCTGAATTCTTGCTCTCATGAGTGCTCATACACCCGAAGAGAATGCTTCAGTCTCCAACATAAATCTGGTTATTTCTTGAATTAGTAACTACCAAAACTCTAGGTTAGCATAGGAACTTAAAAACAAAAACTGGGAAGGTGATGATTGCAAACTATTTCATATTGTGCTAAAGAATGTTACCAAGACATCCCCATAAAGTCTCCGGAAACTGGGATTGACTCAAGACAGTTTTTACTTTGTAGCTGTCAACGTTCCAGAAGCTTCCACACTACCAGTAGCATTCTCATCCTGCCATTGGCTCTGCCCCTATGATAACACAAGGAGTATTGTCCATAGTACTGTGTGGCACCCACAGCTGTCTTTTTTTCTTCTGCTTGCTACCTGGGATGGCCCTTGAAAAATGAAAGCTAATGATCATCCTTCCCCCATGTTCTTCCTTTTTCACTTTTTTCAGGGTAAGGAAGACATATCTTAAAACAGTAACTGGCTTATGTAGACATGGCAAAGTTGCCCATCAACTGGCAAAGTTGGGTTTGTGGGGAGGGACGGCTTGGAAATCCTTGGAGCCAGGAGAAAAGTTGAGTTTGTGGGAAGGGATGGCTTGGAAATCCTTGGAGCCAGGAGAAAGCAGACTTCTCACCAATGGGAAATTCAATATCCTGGAACTTGAGAAGAAATGCTGCAAAACTCAGCATTTTTTCTGAAGCAGGAACAGGACCGAACTGAAGGTTAAATCACTTGGACTTCCTGAAACAAGCCAAAGAAACAAAACCTTTTCCATATATAGGTAGTCCTCAACTCACAACAGTTCATTTAGTGACCACTCAAAGTTAAAACAGCACTGAAAAAAGTGATTTATGACCATTTTCACACTTATGACCATTGCAGCATTCCCATGGTCATGGGATTTACATTCGGATGCTTGACAACCGGTTCATATTTATGACGGTTGCAGTGTCCCAAGGTCATGTGATCACCTTTTGCAACCTTCTGACAAGGAAACTCAATGGAGAAGCCAGATTCACTTAGCAACCATGTTACTAACTTAACCACTGCAGTGATTCACTTAATAAATGTGGCAAGAAAAATTGTAAAATGAGACAAAACTTACATAACAAATTTCTCGCTTAACAACATAAATATTGGGCCCAATTGCAGTCATAAATTGAGAACTACCTGTAGTTTGGATGATTCCAAAGCGGGACACACTTAAATAAGAGAAAGAAGAGGTAGATTTTGTTTCAATGCAAATAAAGCATTTGTCCTTGTTTGGAAAGGGAGACTAGGTTATTTACTTTAAGGATAGTTGTGTTGGGTGACTCTTAGTTTCCCCAAACTATTTGATTAGGATGTTGTAGATTAAACATACTGATACTATATTTAATTTAATTTAATTTAATTTAATTTCCAATTTATATACCGCCCTTCTCCCTGAGGACTCAGGGTGGTGTACAGCCAAGATAAAAAACATAGAATACAAATATTAAAACATTTAAAAATATATATAGATTTGGGCCGAAAGTTAAGAATAACAAACTAATTAAAAAATTTAAAATTTAAAAATTTCTTCTAAGCCAACCCGGCTTGCTGGAAAAGATGGGTTTTCAGGGAACGACGGAAGGCATTGAGGTCATGGATTCTCCTTATCTCCGGGGGCAACTGATTCCAGAGAGTGGGAGCCCCCACAGAGAAGGCCCTCCCCCTGGGGGCCACCAGCCTACATTGTTTGGCTGATGGCACCCTGAGGAGGCCCTCTCTGTGGGAGCGCACGGGTCGATGGGAGGTCGTTGGTAGCAGCAGGCGGTCTCGGAGATAGCTAGGCCCTATGCCATGGAGCGCTTTAAAGGTGATAACCAACACCTTGAAGCGCACCCGGAAGACCACCGGGAGCCAGTGCAGCTCGCGCAGGAGCGGTGTTACATGGGAGCGCCATGTTGCTCCCATCACTACCCGCGCTGCTGCATTCTGGACCAGCTGGAGCCTCTGGGTGTTCTTCAAGGGGAGCCCCATGTAGAGAGCGTTGCAGTAGTCAAGGCGAGAGGTGACGAGGGCGTGAGTGACTGTGCACAAGGAATCCCGATCAAGAAAGGGCCGCAACTGGCGAATCAGGCGAACCTGATAAAAGGTCCCCCTGGTAACAGCCGTCAGATGTTCCTCCAAGGACAGCTGCCTATCCAGGAGGACTCCCAGATTGCGCGCCCTCTCCGAGGGGGCCAGAGACTCGCCCCCAATAGTCAGCGATGGAGTCAACTGACTATATCGGGATGCCGGGAGCCACAGCCACTCAGTCTTGGAAGGGTTGAGCTTGAGCCTGTTCCTCCCCATCCAGATCCGCACAGCCTCCAGGCACTGGGACATCACTTCAAGGGCATCGTTGGGGTGGCCTGGGGTGGAGATGTACAGCTGGGTGTCATCAGCGTACTGGTGGTATCTCACCCCAAAGCCACGGATGATCTCGCCCAGCGGCTTCACATAAATGTTGAACAGAAGGGGCGAGAGGACCGATCCCTGCGGCACTCCACAGATGAGAGGCCTCGAGGTCGACCTCTGCCCCCCTGCCAACACAAACTGCGACCGGTCGGAGAGAAAGGAGGAGAACCACCGCAACACAGTGCCTCCCACCCCCAACTCTTCCAGCCGGTGCAGCATGATACCATGGTCGATGGTATCAAAAGCCGCTGAGAGATCTAATAGGACCAGAACAGAGGAATAACCCCTGTCCCGAGCCCTCCAGAGATCATCCACCAACGCGACCAATGCCGTTTCCGTGCTGTGCCCAGACCTGAAACCCGACTGGAACGGATCTAGATAGGATGTTTCCTCCAGGAATTGCGGAAACTGTTGCGCGACCACACTCTCAACAACCTTCGCAATGAAGCGAAGGTTGGAGACAGGACGATAGTTGGCCAATATTGCTGGATCCAGGGACGGCTTCTTGAGGAGAGGCCTCACCACCGCCTCTTTCAGGGCAGCGGGGAAGTGACCCTCACTCAAAGAAGCATTAATGACGCCCTGGAGCCAGCCTCGTGTAACCTCCCGGGAAGCCAGTACCAACCAGGAGGGACACGGGTCCAGTAAACATGTGGCCCCACTAAGTCTCCCCAAAATCCTGTCCACATCATCGGGAGTCACAGCATCAAACTCCTCCCAGATAACATTCTCAAGGCTGTTCCTCGTCACCCTGCCCTGATCTACCCAGTCAGAGTCCAGATCCCCCCGGATCTGAGCGATTTTGTCATACAGGTATTGTCCGAAATCCTCCGCCCTGCCTTCTAAGGGATCCTCCCGCACTCCCAGATGGAGCAGGGCGCGGGTCACCCTAAACAGGGCGGCCGGACGATTCCCTGATGACGCAATAGAGGCGGAAAAGTAGTTAGACTTTGCCGTCTTTATCGCCACTAGGTAGGCCTTAATATGCGACCTTACCAGTGTTCGATCAGATTCAGCGAGACTGGCCCTCCAACCGCTCTCCAGGTGTCTTTTCCGGCGCTTCATTTCCCTTAGCTCCTCAGTAAACCAAGGAGCCGCACGGGATCGGCATCGGGTCAGAGGCCGCAAAGGCACAACTCGGTCCAAGGCCCCACCAGCCGCCCAATCCCAGGCGGCTACCAGGTCCTCGGCCGAGTCATGTGCTAGATCCTCAGGAAATGGCCCAAGCTCCGTCTGGAACCTATCAGGATCCATCAGGCGCCTGGGGCGGATCCATCTAATTGGGTCCGCCTCCCTGCGGCGAGGGGTCGCGGTTCGAAGATCTAGGCGAAGGAGTGAGTGGTCAGTCCATGACAAGGGTTCCACGTCTATATCCCCTATAACAAGACCACTCAACCACTGGCCAGAGACAAAAATCAAATTCAGAGTGTGACCTCCCCTGTGAGTAGGGCCATGAACTAACTGGGTCAGGTCCATGGCCGTCATGGAAGCCATGAACTCCTGAGCCACCTCAGACGTTTCACCGACGGATGGCAAGTTGAAATCACCCATGACTAAAAGCCTGGGTGTATCTACCGCCACCGTGGCTATCACGTCGAGTAGCTCAGGTAGGGCTGTTGCCACGCGGCAGGGAGCCAGGTACGTAAGCAACAAGCCCATCTGAACCCCATGGCCCCACCTCACAAGGAGGGACTCACATCCGGCTATCTGAGGCACAGTGGTCTCCCTCGGACTCAGATCCTCGTTAATAATAACCGCCACCCCCCCGCCCCTCCCCTGGGCCCTCGGCTGATGGAATGCTCTGAAGCCTGGTGGGCACATTTCCACCAGAGGGACGCCACCCTCCAGGCCCAACCAGGTCTCCGTAATACCCGCCAGGTCCGCTCCTCCCTCTTGTATAAGATCGTGAATGAGGGGGGCCTTATTGACCACGGACCTGGCATTGCACAGCATCAGCCGAAGGCCCAGCTCCTGAATATCTAAGCCACCTAGTATCCGAGCGGAGCCTTGGGGACCGGGGCAAGCAATTGCTCTCAAACAGCAAGTGCGAGCCCCCAACACCTGATGTGGTCCCCTGCTCCCGCCATATCTGCCCCTCCCATTCACCGTGCCGATGGTACAGCCCTCATAGATATCGCCCCCCATCCCTTTTCCAATCCCTCGTCCGGTGCCTCCCGGATCATTACCCTGTGCCGGGCACGGCTCTGACCCTGGTGGATTCCCCCCCCCATCCGCCATAGTCGTCTTCCCGGTATCTTTAAAAGAATAATTACAAACCCCCCACAGAACCCCTTAAAATCTTTAAAAATTTCCCTAAAAAGCCCCATAAATTCTTCCTTGCTCCATGCCATCTCTCCGGACTCCAAAGTCCGTCATCGAGATAGGCCCTCGATAATGTGGGGGGCCAAACCTGCGAGAGGGGAGAGTCTCGCAGGGCGAGGAGTTCCGACACCGAATACATATAGCCATCAGGGGAGACAGTCCAAGGGTGGGGGACCGCTGATGTTACAAGCGTAGGGAAAATTCCAGTCCAAGGTCAGGCTGCCAAGCTCCACTGTCCTCTCACGACAGTGGCTAAGGAGGTGCATATCATTCGGCCCCGAAAGTTTCCAGGGCGGCCGTCTCTCACCAGGCCAATCCATGGAGACTTTGATAGAAAGCTCAGGGTGAGGATAGCAATATTCCGCCTCCTCAGGCCTCATGTCCATAGAACCAGAATCCCTCCTGGGATTAGCAGCATCAGGGAATCCAATATCCAGCTCAAGGGAGGTTTAAGTTCGTAAATGTTCGTCAGAGAAGTTCTACATGGTAGGGAATCCAGACAGGCCAGATGGAAGTGGGGAAAAAATTAGGAGTAGTTCAGCAGGCCAAGATGAGTGGGAAGCTATGGTCGTAATTCGCCAAAAGGCCAAACTCAGTCCGAAGGAAGGGGGGGGAGATTCAAACCGCATAAATTTGTAGTCATTTTCCGGCCCCAGTAACCCTCAACCTTCCATTCTAGTGGGTGAAGCTCCCCTATTTCGCCCCCCCATCCAGCTCACCCTGGGGGGGGGTCTCAGGGTCTCCCTGGAGGTAACCCTTCCCTCAAGGGTCATATACTCTCCAGTCACCCCAAAATCAGATCTAAAACCACTGCTGAAGAGTCCTGGGCCGTCTGTTTGGAAGTCTGTAGGCCCTTGGGAGCCGCCCCAACCTTAAGCGCCCCCATCACAACCACCGCCACGGCCTCCGCAGTCCCCGCCGCCATCGTCGCCATCGGCCCCCCCACGGACGTCCCCAGCCGCCCCCTGCCTCCAAAGATCCACCTCGAGGCATCCAGGGGCGTGGGGAACCTCCGTAGGGGCCTCACAATGCCGATGTCGTCCAGGAGCTGCCGCCGCCGCCGCCGTGACCGCCCGCGACCGCCGCCGCCGGTGCCACTCCCCTGCAGGCCGCAGACTGCCGTCGCCCACTGCCGTCCTGACGTCATCCCCCTCAGCGCTGGGATGGTCCGGGGAGCTGCCAAAGCTCCCAACGGGCTCCTTAGGTGTTGCTTCGCCCGGGCGGGGGGTCATAGATGTTCGAAATGACCCCCCTGAGCCCCCCCAAGCCGAGGCATCACCCCCCAAGAATCCGAGACTCAGCGTCGGAGCGCCATCTTGGGCATGCGCAGAAGGATTGACCCACACCATGTCTCATTTATAATCACCATTCACAAGACACCATGATCCATTTTTGTAGTTGTTTTTAATCACACGTTTATTAATTTTATAAATTACTCATCTTTTACAGAATCAATTTCTGTAATGCTGACTTTTGTTATGCTAGAGCAGGGGTGTCAAACTCAAATCTGGCCTGCAGGGCTGGCCTGGAAATATCAAAGGACTGGCCCGTGGTGCCTCTGCCAGAAAAAACAGGCCACACTTGTGAACCCCCCCCCCACGGTCCATTTTCGGCCTCCCCGGCCTCCTGAATCACTCTGCCAGCCAAAAACAATCCCCATGGAGACCCCACGAGGCCCATTTTTGCCCTCCACAGCCTCCAGCATGGCCACCTCCACCCCTGGCCACACCCACCACGATCACACTCACCCCTGGCCACACCCCCCCTCCCCCCTGGCCCTCCAAGGTCAAACACAACCCTGATGCTGCCCTCAATGAAATCAAGTTTGACACCTCAGTGCTAGAAATATTTCAATTGACTACTTCTATTTACTTCAGAGTTAACAGCTATTTTGTCCTCCCAGAACTGGAATGTAAGTTGACAACCAGGGGAACTTTTAATGTTTAATGACATGATTAAGGTCACTACCTGATTTTTATGTGACAATGCCTCTCGGCAAACTTCCTCTTGCTACAATTCTCAAGTCCTCTGTAAGCCCGCATTAGGGAGATATGGAAGGTGAATGGTTGTGTGTAAGCCATTGCCCTCAGTTGTGTTCAGGCTCCTATGTGGGATGGGCTAGATGGGTGTTTTTCAAACTTTGCAATTTTAAGATGTGTGCAAGTCCACACACCTGAAAGCTGCCGGGCTTGAACATCCCTTGGCTGAAGAACAGATAGAACCGAAGAAACTTCTTAAATGAGAAGCTAAACGTTTTCAAGGAAAAAAGCAAAGAAAGTCCTGTTGCTTTTTATAAAAGCACCTTTGGGACAACCATATCCTGGACGATTAAGAATCTACATAGACAACACTTAGCTGGATTCTTCATGTTCAACAAAGGCGTCATTATAGGAATATTATTATCAGGAGTGCTCACAATGTCACAGCTACAGCTGTGTCCCTGAAGCCTGGGCCCTTTGGGTGTATGTGTATAGATGTCATGTGTGCAATGCATATAAAAAGAGGCAGTGGTGCAGGGGTGGGTTCTACTTTTCTTTATTACCGTTCGCAACGGGATCGCGAGCGCCGATAACGACATCTGGGGCGGTGGACGGGGCCTCCCGCCGGTTTTACTACCGGTTCTTCTGAACCGGTCTGAACCCAAGGCAACCCACCACTGCAGTGGTGGGATTGAAATAATTTAGCAACTGGTTCTCTGCCCTAATGACCAGCTGGGTAGGCGTGGCTCATTGGTCCTGTGACTGTGTGGGTGTGGCCAACTCAAAGTCATTCATGTCAATGGGCGCTTCACCTTAGCTATTACACTCACTGTAATAAGGGTTAACCAGAGAGGCAGTTTCTGTAAGGAAGGCAATAAAGATTAGGCTAGAAACAACACCAGAATGTTTCCTTCCTGCCTTCCTTACAGGATTAGCCTTGTAAAGTGGAAAAAAAATAAGATTTCTTCCAACAACTGGTTCTCTGAACTGCTTAGAAAGTTAACAACCGGTTCTCCTGAATGTGCGAACTGGCTGAATCCCACCACTGAAAAGAGGGCAGGGCTTTGCATGTTGACAGCCAACATCTTACCTGTGTGGTACCATGTGTGGACTCCCCTGCCACAGTAAACGAACTAATGATTTTTTAAGAAGCTTGCAGTTTTGTGCCAATTTGTCTTTCTATGCAGCTGTAATTTAGGAGGATGTGCTTCAGTGATACATATTGTGAGAAATTCTTATAACCAGGTTGGATGGCCAGGTTGTGACCTCTTGGCTTCAAAGAACCTTCTTATTTTTTCAGAAAATTTCAAGGAAGGGAAAGAGACTGATAGAAAGACCGGGTGTCTATATTACATCAAGACGTGTTTGTTTAACATTGGTTTAGTGAATTAACATTGTTGTAGTGAATTAACAATAATTGACTGCATGTGCACAGTGTGTGAAACCAAATAAAATGATTTATAAATTGGAACGACTTACTTCACACATTAGCTTAGCGTAATGCATAAAATGAGAGAGGGGGGGAGGGAGAGGGAGAGAGAGAGAAAGAAAAAAGAAAGAAAGAAAGAAAAAGAAAGAAAGAAAAAAAGAAAAAAAGAAAAAAAGAAAGGAAGCATGGAAGGAAAGAAGTGAGTGTGTTAAAGAAAGGATGGTAGAAATGAAATAATGAAGGGAGGAAACAATGAGACTGCAATTGCATATTTCAGTAAGTCGTAATTTGGCTGGTTTGAACTTGGATTAGCATTTTGGGTGAATCCAGTCTATGTGGTTTGTGGTGTAGGATATGTGTCCCAATATAGTTTGTTCAACAAATGCAAATTATGCAGAAGGGTCCACAAGACATAGTGAAAAAAAAAGTCAAGATGGTTCCTCAAAACTCTGCCTTTGAAACATTTGGCTAAAGTGCTACCATGGCCACTATCACTACCCCTCAAATTATGCTTGGTACAATGTATGAATAGCAATAGCACTTAGATGTATGTATTGCTTCACAGTGCTTTACAGCCTTGGAAGGATGGAAGGCTGAGTCAACCTTGAGCTGATGAGAATCGAACTGCCGGAAGTGCTGGCAGCCGGCAATCAGCAGAAGTAGCCTGCAGTACTGCATTCTAACCACTGCACCACCACGGCTCTTATTCAGATGAAGAGAGAGGAAGTGATGGAGAACTAAGTGTCAGAAGAAGAAAGAAAGTAGCAGAAAGAAAGTGTGGGCTGCTCCCTTGGGACTTTAGTTGTCCCATCAACCTTCTGCTAAATCCCAACAAATCGTCCATCTTTGATAGCTGCACGAGAAAGCGTTGCCTCCCAGCACAAATGCTGATTGCCTGCATGCTCCCTTTCATTTAGCTCCCTTTCTCACAACTGGGATTCAGCCCCATCTCCAGATGGAAAAATTAACCTGGCTACTATTCCCTACAAAGCCAGCTTCCCTGCTGCTCCGAGCCCAGCAAAAGCAGGCATCAACAATTATATGCTGTGCCTATAATCCATGAAAGGGATTATACCTAGCCAACCCAAAGATCTGGGCAAAGATCTTCAAGATCTTTTGAAAGGCCAGTAAAGTGAGAATCGGCCAGATCTTGAGAGAAGTTCATTCCAGAAGGAGTGCGCTGTTACAGAGAGGGCACACTTCTGGCATTGGCAGATTTATTTATTTATTTATTGCGATTTATATGCCGCCTTTCTCCCTAGGGACTCAAGGTGGCTTACAAAATGACAACTTCAATACAAATCACAATACAATACCAAATTAAAATCAGTAACCCAATTAAAAAACAATTTAAAATTATCCCAGTGTACCCCAAACGGATCAGTTTAGTTGGCGGAAGAGCCACGTCTTCAGCTCACGACAGAAGGAAAGAAGGTCGGGGGCTGTCCTGAGCTCAGTGGGCAATCCATTCCAGAGGGTCGGGGCTCCCACAGAGAACGCCCTCCCCCTGGGGGTCGTCAGCCGACATTGTTTGGCCGACGGCACCCTGAGGAGACCGAGTCTGTGAGAGCGCACAGGACGATGGGAGAACGGCTGGAGATGGTCCTGCAAGTACCCTGGGCCTAAGCCATGAAGGGCTTTATAGGTGAGCACCAGCACCTTGAAACGTATCTGCAGTGCCACCGGTAGCCAATGCAGCTCACACAGGAGAGGTGTTACACGGGAGTATCTAGACGCCCCCGTAACTACCCGCGCGGCTGCATTTTGGACTAGCTGAAGCCTCCGGACACATCCCAAGGGCAGCCCCATGTAGAGGGTGTTACAGTAGTCCAACCTAGAGGTAACAAGGGCGTGAGTGACCATGGCGAGGGCATCCCGGTCTAGGAACGGGCGCAACTGGCGCACAAGACGGACCTGTGCGAAGGCCCCCCTGGTTACGGCTGTCAGATGGTCATCTAAAGACAGCCGAGAATCCAGGAGGACACCCAAGTTGCGGACCCTATCGGAGGGAGCAAGGGTTTCACCTCTGATCATTAAGGATGGAACCTCCAGATCCCGGGATGCCGGCATGCACAGCCACTCAGTCTTGGAAGGGTTGAGTCTAAGCCTGTTCCTCCCCATCCAAACCCGCACCGCTTCCAGGCAGTGGGACATCACGGAAAGGGCATCCCTAGGGTGGTCAGGGGTGGAGATGTAGAGCTGGGTATCATCAGCATATTGATGATACCTCACCCCAAAACCACGGATGATCTCACCCAGCGGTTTCATATAGATGTTACAGAGCAGAGGAGAGAGAACCGAGCCCTGAGGCACCCCACAAGTGAGAGGCCTCCGGGAGGATCCCTGACCCCCTACCCAAACAGACTGCAGACGGCCCGAGAGATAGGAGGAGAACCACCATAAAACGGTGCCTCCTAACCCCATCCCCCTGAGCCGCTGCAGCAGGATACCATGGTCGATGGTATCGAACGCCGCTGAGAGGTCAAGAAGGACCAGGATGGAGGAGCAACCCCCATCCCTGGCCCGCCAGAGATCATTTACTAGGGCGACCAATGCCGTTTCCGTGCTGTGGCCACGCCTGAAACCAGATTGGTAAGGATCCAGGTAGTCAGTTTCCTCCAGGAATTGAGGGAATTGCTGTGCCACCACGGACTCAACAACCTTCGCTAAAAAGCGAAGGTTGGAGACTGGACGGTAGTTGTTAAGTACGTCAGGATCCAGGTTAGGCTTCTTAAGGAGGGGTCGAACCACCACCTCTTTAAGCGCAGCGGGAAAGACCCCTTCCTTTAATGAAGCATTGACAATAGCCTGGATCCAGTCTCCAGTCACCTCCCTGGCTGCCAAAACAAGCCAGGAGGGACAAGGGTCCAGTAAACATGTGGAAGACCCCAGCCTACCCATAATCCTGTCCACGTCATCCAATGAAACAGGCTCAAACTCAACCCAGATGTCTCCACCGAGACTAGGCCCTGTCACCTCAATGGACTCTGTCCAGTCGGAGTCCAACCCGGTCCGAATCTGAGTGATTTTATCTTGCAGAAACTGTGCAAAGTCCTCAGCACGGCCCTGTAAGGGGTCCTCCCTCGCTCCCTGATTAAGGAGGGAGCGGGTCACTCTAAACAGGGCTGCTGGGCGATTTTCTGCAGATGCAATGAGAGTGGCGAAATAGTTACGTTTCGCCACTTCCATCGCCACAAGATAAGACCTAATATGGGTTCTTAGTTGTGTTCGGTCGGACTCGGATCAGGAGGATCTCCAACCACCCTCCAGGCATCTTTTCCGACGCTTCATTTCCCTGAGCTCCGCGGTAAACCAAGGAGCCGCCCGGGATCTGCGTCGGATCAGAGGCCGCAAAGGCGCGATTCGATCCAAGGCCCCCACTGCAGCCTGTTCCCAGGCCGTGACAAGGGTCTCAGATGAATCGTGGGCTAAGGAGGCGGGAAATGACCCAAGCTCCATCAGGAAACTTTCGGGTTCCATCAGGCGCCTGGGGCGGAACCATCTTACTGGTTCCGCACCCCTGCGACGGGGGATGGCGGAGGAAAAGTTGAGTCTAAGGAGGGAACGATCAGTCCATGACAGAGGGTCAATAGATAGAGTCCCCTCCCCACGATTATTTATCCACTGTCCAGAGAGAAAAATAAGGTCGAGTGTGTGTCCTCCAATATGAGTTGGGCCCTGTACAATCTGAGTCAGGTCCATGGCCGTCATGGAGGTCATGAACTCCCGCACCAACTCAGATGACTCACCGGCCGATGGCAAATTGAAATCTCCCACCACCAAAAGGTTGGGGAGTTCCACCGTCAATTTGGCTAAGACATCTAGTAGTGCGGGCAGGGCTGAGGCCACGCAGCTGGGGGAGAGGTACGTGATCAACAGCCCAGACTGAACTCCAGGGTCCCATTTCAAAAGGAGGGATTCACACCCGCCAACCTGAGGAACAGTGACCTCCCTAGGCCTAAGACTTTCCTTAATAACTACCGCCACTCCTCCGCCCCTCCCCTGGAGTCGTGGCTGGTGTAGTATCCAGAAACCTGGGGGACACAAATCCACAAGAGGGACACCGCCCTCTGGCCCCAGCCAGGTCTCAGTGATACAAGCCAGGTCCGCGTCCTCCTCGTCTATAAGATCTCGGACGAGGAGTGTCTTGTTCACTACGGACCTGGCGTTTAAGTACACCAGTCGGAGTCCAGGGCTCCGCACTCTGTCGCCGTCAGGGGAGTAGGATGAGCTGAGGGGGCAGGAGGGCGCCACCACTTGAACGAAGCGGCAGCGCCCTCCTAGCCCCCCTCTCCCGACCTCTGTGTCTCCCAACTGTCACAAGGATTGGAAGACCCTCTCTCTGCTGAGCCTCTTTGTTCCCTCCCCCTCCCTCCCTCCCCCCACAACCATCCGACGGGCTCAATTGCTGAATCGTAAGAGCCGCCCCCGGCTCAACCCTTACCACCCGCCTCCCGGGTCCCCTTAAAATTTGATTAAAAACATTAATTAAAAAACCCCTCAAACCACGCTTAGCAGCATGCCACCACTCGGGGTTCCAAAACCCGTCCTTGAGGTAGGCCTTCGATAAATTCGAAGGCCATGTCTGCGAGAGGGGGGCATCTCGCAGAGCAAGGAGGGTCGCCGAAGTGTAAGCCATAATAAATATGAGAAGTGGATGGAAAATAGCAACAAGAAACCGAGATGATAAACAAGAGGGATAATGATGGTAAAATAGGAGTCAACCCAGGCTGGCATAACCACCGCTCTCTCACAGCGGTGGAGAATCCAAGGCTGCAACGAATGAGTCCTGCGGAATCAGCCGCAGCCACCCTCTCACGGTGACTAGGTGGGGAACATCCACCGGCGGAGTCATAGAGCAGTTCCTAGGAACATGATGCAGCAGCAGTCCACCAGGATTCATAGTTCATCAGTCTGTAACTCCATAACTCTGTCCAATACAACGAGACCAATAAGGCAGTAATAGGGGTGAAAAGATAAGATGTAACACTTTATGGTGTGAGAGGAGCCAGGAGTCAGATAGCATTTCAAATAGGGGAGATGACAAAAGAACCAACAGACAACTGAAGATGAGTAAAACAAACAGGCCGAACCAGGCAGGCAACAGTCTGGGGGGGAGGGGCGACAACAAATGGGGGAGGGAGAGACCCCAGGGAAGAGCAAGATGGATAATTATCACTTCCCCTCCGGCCAACTCCCCGCCCCCCAGATCTTCTTCAGGACCACCCGCCCCGCAGTCATAGCCTGTCCTCGCTGGGCAGTTACAGCCCAGATCTTCCCGGCCTCTCATCTCCAGTGTGACATTCACCGCCATCAACAAGGTTGCCACAGTACCCGCTGCCTTAATCTCAGAGGATTCATCGGGAGGGGGGCTGACGATCTTACAGCAGCCATAGCGCCTGTAGCCTCCCCCGATTAGATGTAAAATTGCCGAGTGTCTGCAGCGTTTAATAGCGCCGATCCGACCGGTAAAACTCCAATGGCCTCAGCGCGATTGCAGGGCTGACGCCGCCCTCCCAGCGGCGCCCTCCCAGCGGCGCCCAGCTGATGCAATCCTCTCATCGCCATCCCTGGGTCATCCGAGAGCCGTCTTCTGTCGGAGACGGCTCATTTGAACTGTCAAAGGCTCAGCATATCGGGCAGGGGGCCGATGAGTGGAGAAATGGCCTTCCCCCGGTTTCCTGTCGCAACTCCTTCATCCCGATCTCAGCCGGCACTTCGGGGAACCGCCATCTCGCACATGCGCAGCTAGGAAATGGCATTGCAGCTAGGAAATGGCATTGCTGGCATTGCTTAATTGAAGGAAAGTGATGGATGTCAACCCTGAGAGATCAAAGCAACTGAGCAGGTATTATGGGAGACAAGCAGCTCCTCAAGTAACCAGATCCTATGCCATGTGGAGCTTTATAGCTAACAACCACGATCCTGAATTGCATCTAAGAGCAACCTGGCAACCAGTGCAGCTCAAGAAGCAGAGGTGTTACATGGCTATATTAAGGTATGCCTATTCCTGCTTGTGCCACTGCATTCTAGACCAGGATGCTCTTCAAGGGCAGCCCCCTGTTGAGCACCTTGCAGTAGTCCAAGTGTAAGATGATCAGGGCATAAGTGATTGAAGAGTTCCCCAATCTAGAAGGACATGTATAGAGGAGACAAATCAAGCCAAGGAGAGCAACTGGCCCTCCCTTACAGAAAATGTCAGATAAGCTGGCAGGAAAATGTATCTAAAGGGACATCTTCTTCAGGCTTGACATAATGTTTCTGGAGGAGAATGAGTTGCAATTCCAGGTTTTTTGGGGAAAAAAAGCCTCTTTAGAATGTCCTTGGATAATTAATCTTGCCCTCAAAGCTTCATCAACTACACTGGTAATAGCCTGTCTGGAAATAATTCACAAATTGTTGATAAGGAAAAAGGGTTTGACAGATCCATAGGCTAGGCAAATTTTTGATTTGCTATGGTTTCTTTCCTTCCTTCCTTCCTTCCTTCCTTCCTTCCTTCCTTCCTTCCTTCCTTCCTTCTTTCCCGCCCTCCTTCCTCTTAAGAAATAAGCCAGGAATTTGAGTCACAGAGAAAGTCCAGGTGCTCAAATTGACTGTCGCAGGTCTTTAAACTAAAGGCCTTTTTTAAAACAAACAAACAAAACCACTGTAGGCCAATAAAGAAGCTGCAAATCTGATCCCTCCATGCTGGCCTGCTGCCCACAATAGGCCCTATTTAGCTATTTAGTTTTTCATTTGACTCCTTACAAGCATACGTGATGATAGCAGATGGAAGGAAGGGATGTAACTTTAACAAGGTTAGTTTGCAGCACGATGGTGGCGGCATGCTTTATACCTCTATCATGGCCACCCCCTAGTTATACGCTGTAAAGAACAAAGATCAGGTCTGATTGTTTTTCCCTTTTGCCAACTCTTCTGTGTACTGTAGTTAGCCCGTTCCCCAGCCAGCCTGCTTGACTTTTTAATGTGCTGTTCCAATCCTCCAACCTGCACGCTCCTTTTACCACACAGATGTATAAAGCAGACATTTTATATGTCTACCAGCTAATTAAGCAACCAAATGAGGGATTTTGCACATGCTGTTTAAGTAATCACATTTGGAAATCGCTGCAGGGGATTAAACTGCCCCACATCTCTCTTGGTCTTGTTTTAGTTGCCTCTGGTGCCACATAAATGGCTGGTTTTGGGTCTTTAGTTCATCTTGTAACTGTCATGCTTGTCCCTTGACAGTTGTTGCCTCAGGCTGCCATCTTAATCCCCCCATTTATGACCCTTTCCATCCCAAAGCTGCATTTGTGCAGAAAAAAAGGACATCCATCTGCAACAATGAGCTTCAACCCAGTTACTCCTTAATAGGGGAGACCATGCATCCATCCATGCATCCACCCATCCTTTTATGAAAGCAGCTTTTTGTTGCTCTCAGGAGGCATTTCAAGCTATCATGATCTCTTGGATGGTGATGATTTGAGCCAAATGCATTCACACCAGGCTGGAGATGAAGTGCCGTTTTCTCAAAATGCACAGTCGCCATCATGTAACATCAATTTGGCAATTTTATTTGTCAGAAGAGCCGCTTTTTCTATTGGGTTAAAAAAAAGAGTCTGGAATTGTACTTCTTTGCTTTAAATCCAATCATCTGTGCAAGATTATGAGATGATTGAGACCAATCTTCCAGGTTTAAACAACACTGAAAAAGAGCAGTCCTTTAGAGATAGCAAAATCTTAAAGCAGAACTACTTTGGCTCAGGTGATGGGCTCAATTTTCTGTGGATTTCAGCCACTTGCATGCAAAAACCTTTTTCTGAAAGCTTTAATAAACCTCTCACCTTCTTATGTACTTTATCCCTCCCAATTTGGAATCGGTGGGTTAAGTACATGCGAGGAGATCCAGCACGGTGTAAATAAACCCAGAGTGCAGTCACAGGACTGAGGGAGATGGTAGGAACCATCAGAACTTCGGATCCAGATTGTAAGTCACCCTTTTTTAAAAGGTCGATCATGACTTTGTACAGTTGCTAAGCGACTGGTCATAAGTTGAGAACTATCTGACTGGGCACATAAAGACGTAGTTCCACAGTGAGGTATATTGCTAAGAAAGGCAGAAAGAAAAAGAGCAAGAGGATGACCAGTTGGAAAGTGGATGGACTCTGTTATAGCACTGATGGGGTATGCAGTTGGAATACATGAAGGACCAGGTTGAGAATAGATCCTCTTAGAGACATTCTCAGTTAGAATTCTAATTCAAACTTAATGGCAAATGCTTAATCAATCAATCAATCAATCAATCAATCAATCAATTAATCAAAGTCTCTCTAATACCACGTGTTAGTTCAGGCAACAAATTGAAATAGCAAAAACGCTTTTCCAAATAAATAAATAAAACAAGCTATATCATGCTTATAATACAGGTAGTCCTTGACTTACAACAGTTGTTTAGTGACCATTCAAAGTTACAACGGTACTGAAAAAAGTCATTTATGGCTGTTTTTCATATTGCAGCATCCCCATGTCCACTTGATAAAAATTCAGACACTTGGAAACTGACTCATATTTATGATGGTTGCAGTGTTCTAGAGCAGGGGTGACAAACTCAAGGCCCGGGGGCTGGATCTGGCCCACAGGGTGCTTAGATCTGGCTCGCAGGGCCACCCTGGAAATAGTGAAGGACCAGCCCGCAGTTGTCACAAGGACCCTGTGCGATTCTCCTGAGCTCCATTTTCTCTGGCAGAAGGTTGCAGGAGGCCATCCCAGCCAAAAACAGAGCTTGCGAGGGCCACGAGTGACCCCTTGAGCTCCGTTTTTGCTGGCAGAAGGTTGCAGGAGGCCATTGCAATTGAAAATGGAGCTTGGGAGTCCGTTTTTCTTGGCAGAGCACTCGGGCCACCACAGGCGCCTCCCAACACAAGTGATGTCATCTGGCCACGCTCACCCTGGCCCCCCAAGATCAAACACAACCCTGATGTGGCCTCGATGAAACTGAGTTTGACATCCCTGGTCTAGAGGTACGTGATTCCCTCTTGTAACCTTCTGACAAGCAAAGTCAATGGGGAAGCCACTTAACAACCATTTTACTAACTCAACAACTGCAGTGATTCATGTAACAACTGTGGCAAGAAAGGTCATAAAATGAGAAAAAAACCACCTCACAATAACTGTCTCACTTAGCACAGAAACCTTGGGTTCAATTGTGGTCGTAAGTCAAGGATTACTGTACATCCTGTTTATTCATATAAAAGCGAGATGATCCTGAATAAAAGTTGAAAAAAAAAAAAAGAAGATTGAATGGAAAAACTCCTCTGTCTCCATCATTATATTTTCGGTGAAAGTAATACTGTTGGATAATTATCCTTGACCATCAAATTGTTTCCTCATATGAATTCAATGCAGCATAGAAAAGAGATCATCCAGAATCCTGCTTCCTATCTTTATTCTGCTGCTACTAGCTACATGTAAGTTGAAGTTAAAATAACCAAAGGCCACTTCCTGCTGGTGTTATTGTTAGCAGCTCAAAAATTCTGTGTCCTTTTGATAGAGAATGTAGTATCTTGTCTGTTGTTCATATTTCTTTCTCTCCTTGCTATTGCCTGCCTTTTATTCCATTTTTCCCAGTTAACTGTTTCCCCCCCAATATTTTCTGATGTCTAACAACTAAATATCAAGCTATTTTTTTTTGCTAGCCGAATTGAGTGTCTTTGTTTTATTTTGGATGTAAGGACTGACTGGAATGCAACCCTTACATTCCAATGACTTTCCGAAAGAATGACTTTTTAAAAGTAAATTATCTAGAAAAAAATGTACGTTTAAAAAACAAACAAACAGATAAACAGTGTTTGCTGCCAGCTAAAATGGGGTCCAATGCACCTGAAGCTGAACTGGCAACATCTCATTTGCAAATGTCAGAAACAGCATTTAAAGCAGGAAATGTAATGGCTACATCTTTTTGATGAGAGTGACTTCCTTCACATCAAATGTGCTAGTTACCCATCCAATTTCAGTTTCTGTCTTGACTTTGCCATAAGCTAATTGTTTTAAAGTGAAAAAATAAATAAATCTGTAATTAGCAACACATAGTAATTTCTCTTTGGCGTAATTGGAAAGCTCACCATTTAAGGATAACAGATAAAATGAGCTTATTAAATGGATCATTTGCTTATAAATGATTGCAAATCTAACAGTGTTATCAAATGTTGAAGCTGTGGGTGTATAAGCATCCGGCAGTATAAGAAGTCATTTTATAAAATAAGTATTCTTTTTAAAGTGGTCACTCTTTTGTCGTACAATAGTTTTTCTTTTTAAAATGGGAAATGGCTCAGAATAGAGAAATGGTCAGGGCAATTAATTAACATGCTACTCTGCGAAACAGCAAACATTTTCCATTTTCATGCAGTGTTGACTTTAGAAAAAGATACTTAAATAAGAGTTGCTGCTGGGCATTTTTTTTTTTACTCAGACTAGCTTGTTGATATGTCTACATTTCATGCATCCCTGGACCAAATATTAAATTCTTGCGGCAAAGAAAAAAAAAGTCTAATTCTGTGCCATATTGGGAATCCATGAAACTGAAACAAACCTGTTGATTTATAAAATTGCTCATTTTGATGCCCCTTGGGCTGCTGGTCTGATTTGTTAGCAAAAGTCCAGCTACGTATTTTATGTGCGATAGAGCAATCCTATCTCATTTGGCTCTGCTTGATTCGTTTCCCAACCTTGGTAAAATGATTTAAATTAATTCCAGTTTTGCAAACACAACGTGGTTTTGTTTATTTGTACTGTCTTCCCTCCCTGCCTCCCCCTCCCCCAACTTTCTAAGGCATCTCACAAAAGTTGGAGACAGTTTTGATTTTTATTTCCATGGATTTATTTATTTAATTATTTTGGAGCTGTCCTTGAAGGCCACCTGAAACTGTCTAGTGGACCAGAATGCAGCACTGTGAGCAATTATGGTCATATGGAGATGTATTTATGTAGTATCTCTCAGTGGTGAAATTCAATTTTTTTTTCTACCAGTTCTGTGGGCGTGGCTTGGTGGGCGTGGTGTGGCTTGGTGGGTGTGGCAGGGGAAGCATACTGCAAAATCCCTATCCCCTCCCCACTCCTGGGGGAAGGATATTGCAAAATCTCCATTCCCAACCCACTCTGGGGCCAGCCAGAGGTGGTATTTACCAATTCTCCAAACTACTCAAAATTTCCACTACCAGTTCGCCAGAACCTGTCAGAACCTGCTGAATTTCATCCCTGGTATGTTTACTTCGTGAGCCCCAGTTTGCAACTGGGTTTCATACAAGGTGATGGTTGTTACCCATAAGGCTGAACATGGCACAGAGCCTGGCTATGCGAAGAACTGCTTGTCCCTCACAGTATTTGTCTTGTCTTTCCCTCTGGAAAAACAAGATCTGCTTTCAAGATCTATCAACTGGTCTTTAAGGATAGCTCCATTGGAATGTGTTCTAGATGGAAAACTTGAAAAATGTACTACTTATTTTCTTTATTTGCAGGGACACAGGCGTTAAAGAATGCTGCCGTTTGCTCTGCATTTCACTTCATACGACATTATGGACAATCTAGTTAAACAATTAAGAGAGATAGCTTCGCCACAGAAAACAGCAGCAACAACAAAAACGGGACTTTCAGCAGTGTAGATAATAAAACAAAATAGATAAGAATCATTAAAAATGCAATTTAAATAAAAAATAAGGTACAAAAATACAAAATGGCAGCAAAAGCATAAAAAGGGTGTGTTGGTTAACTATCATACAACCATCTAACACATTCCGCTGTGTGATGGGATCCCCCAAGTTCACATCTTGAGGGCTTTGTAAGTCTGAATGTGCTTTCTACCTGTCTCCCTTTATCTTTGTGAAAACGAGTGTCAGATATTACACTTCTGGTCCAAACTCAAATGTCATTGATCTGGCCAGTGTCTTGGTTGCAATTTTTCCTTCCTGTTCTTCAAGTTCCTTCCTTTTGCCTTTACACATGGCCAGAATATAAGGACCCTCAGAGCTTCTGGGAGAAGATGCTTGAAACCTTCAGGCTTCTACCCCATAGGTTCAGCCAGGGCACTGCCACAGGTTTCTGTCAGGCACAAAAGATCAGGTCCACATATGAAGCTCCAATTGAACTGAATTATGGCTATGCATGCCTATGCACAGTAATATTCTCAATTAACGGTTAGCATATGTTTGGAGTTAGATAAGGATGAATGGAATTCAAGAGAGGTTTGCTTGCGGCAATGGAGGGATTCTAGGCTGATCCCTCTTTTAACTCTGCCTCCAGGTTCTGCCAGCTCTATTCCTATAGTTTCTCTGCCAGTCACCTGTAGCTGAACTTTATTTCCTTGCTGTGTGTGTTCACTGTAGATGGACATTTAAAAATACGTTCTGAATTGAAATGGGCTTTCAAATATATATTTTATTAGTGAGTTATAGGAAGACAAGGAATATAATGGAAATAGCAGATGTAACTTTTTAATACAATTTCCATTCAGCGTGCCTTCCTCACCTTCCTCAAATAGCAGGTTATTTTCAGATGCATTCATATATATTGCACATCAATTGCTTTCTCAATAAACCTATATATTCTCTCCCTATTAGAAAGTCATGTGAGGCACCCTCACAGATGAACTTGAGAATTTTTCAAATTTCAAATTTTCAAACTCAAGGGGAGACATGGAGCTCTTCTTGTAAAACTATTTTGATTTAGAACAGGGGTGTCAAACTTGATTTCATTGAGGGTCACATCAGGGTTGTGTTTGACTTCGGGGGGCCGGGGTAGGCATGGCCAGCTCAACATCACTTGTGTTGGGGGTGCCTATGGTGGCCTGAGTGCTCTGCTAGCAAAAATGGGCTCCTGAGTTTTGTTTTCAGCTGCGATGGCCTCCTGCAACCCTCTGCCACTGAAAATGGAGCTCCTGAGCTCCATTTTTGCTGGCAAAGGCATCACGGGCCAGTCCTTCACTGTTTCCAGGTCAGCCCCATGGGCCAGATCTAAGCAACTCACGGGCCAGATCTGGCCCATGGGCCTTGAGTTTGACAGCCCTGGTTTATTTTTATTTATTTATTTTATTTGATTTATATGCCGCCATTCTCCGGAGACTCAGGGCGGCTTACAATGTGCTAAGCAATAGCAATAGCCTTCATCCTTTTGTATATTCATACAAAGTCAGCTCATTGCCCCCACAACTGGGTCCTCAATTTACCTACCTTAGAAAGGATGGAAGGCTGAGTCAACCTTGAGCCTGGAGAGATTTGAACCTGCAGTAATTGCAGGCAGCTGGTCTTAATAGGGTGCTTTAAACCACTGTATTACCAAGGCTCCTTGGTTTAGAGTGCCACTTCTTTCAAAATTTGTCTTCCTCCTCTCAACTTCTCCCAGCAACAAATATTATCAGAGCACAGAATTGTTAGTTTTTTAAAAAAGTAAAAAGAGTAGCATCATCACCTGCTTTCTATCTGCCCAGAGATAATGAAGTTGGGGCTCATTTGGCCTCTTCCAGGTGATTAAAATTTACCAAAGCATTACAGTATTTTTGTAGCTGGGAAGCACAACACATGCATAGATTATTGACTCTGAAAGACGGAACGGGGCAGAAGCTGGTGCCTGGTTCCCCAGAGTTGCACTTCTTCATGCATAAGCTGTAGCCTAAAATATTGATTTTACAAAGTAATTGAATCTCAGAGACATATTTCAGATGAAAAGTATAAATGATTACACAAAAGCAGAATGAGGCCCAAAGGTTTATTCAAGAAACGAATGGATTCTTCTTTTTTTGCAGTGGGGTTTACTTCTTTTTAAATATTTACTTGTGGCTTTAATATAGGAAAAGAAAACAAGGATATGAAGAAAAAAACAAAAACCATCATATTTAATAAACAAAAACCTCAGTTTTTAAATACAGGTGGTACTCAATTTACAACCATTTTTTTGTCACCATTCAAAGTTACAATGGCACTGAAAAAAGTGACTTATGACCAAGGGTGGGATTCAAAAATTTTAGCAACTGATTCTCTGCTCGGTTGCTGGGTGGGCGTGGCCATGGTGGGCATGGCCTACTTGGCCTCCAGCACCATGGTGGGAGGCGTTTTCACCTGCCCCAGGCTCCAGAGGCTTTCCTTGAGCCTCTGGGAGGGTGAAAACGGCCTCCCTCAGGCTCCGAAGGCCCTCCAGAGGCCAGAAACGGGCCCATTTATGAACTTTCAGTACTTCTGGTAGGCCCATTTTTCGCCCTCCCCAGGCTCCAGAAACTTTCCTCGAGCAACCAGGAGGGCGAAAACGGCCTGTTTCCAGACTTCTGGAACTTCTGGGAGACCTGTTTTTTGCCCTCCCAGAGCCTCCACGCGGGCCCTGCACTTACCTGGCATCCAAAATGGGCCATGTGGCGACTCCTGGGAGAGACAGGGTGGAGTGGGTGGGGCCAGCCAGTCCTTGCAACTATCTGTTCGGTGAACCAGATGTAAAATTAGCATCCGGGTCACCTGAACTTTTCCAAACCGGCTGAATCCCACCCCTGCTTATGATCTGTTTTCACACTTATAACTATTGCAGCACCCCCATGGACACGTGATCAATATCCAAATGCTTGGCAACCGACTCATAGTTATGACGGTTGTAGTATCCTGGGTTCATGTGACTGTAACCTTCCCAGCTGGCTTCTGACAAGTAACGTCTATGGGGAGGGAGGCAAAATTCTGAACTGAGGAAGAAGATAATCAAAGGTCTATGGAGATTCTCAGTCATCCAGGTCATGGTTGTCCCAAAGATGCTTTTTTCAAGAGGCAACTGGACTTTCTGTTTTTCCTTTGAAAAGTCTTCAAAGAAAAGCCAGAAAGTCCAGTTGCCTCTTGAAAAAAGCACCTTTGGAACAAGATAATAAAAAATTCTGCCAATCTGGCTTTTTTCTCCAAGAAATGCTTTTTGTAGCTACTTTAAAAAAATGGGTCTCATCTTTGCCCCTCAGGAGAGCTGCTCTTTTGATTCAGCCTTCTCCCTATTTGGGCTCCTCCAGAACTTGGAACTCCAACTCCCAGAATTCCTAGCTAGCATGATAATTAGCTGGAATGGCCCAGACTGATAGCAGTAGTAGTTAGCCTTTATGTCTATGGAGAGTGTAGTTAAGCTTGTATACCGCTTCACAGTGCTTTACAGCCCTCTCTAAGCGGTTTACAGAGTCAGGATGTTGCCCCCAACAATCTGGGTCCTCATTTTACTGACCGTGGAAGAATGGAGGGCTGAGTCAACCTTGAGCCAGTCAGGATCAAACTCCTGTCAGTGGGCAGAGTTAGCCTGCAGTACTGCATTCTAGAGGAAGTAGCATCCAAATACCAATTGGGAAAACTGTTCCCTTTTAATGGTTTATTTTATTAAAGCAGTGCAGAAGTTTATGTGGGGCAGAGGTGGTTAAAAGTAAAAAAATGAAGACACGTTCTAAAAAGGGTCAGAACTTCATAGACATCATCCTAACCTTTTGACCTCCCCCCAATAAACATTGATGTGCAGAATTATGCTACTTTAAAGAAAGGAGAGTGTCTGAGGCAAGCTTCTTAAAACTATAAAGTCATAGGATGCCCTTTTATCCAACTCTGTTTTAAATGTGAGCTTGTAGAAAAACTTTCTTTTACATCCTGATTTTTTTGCATAAGTTTATAAGAATGTTTTGCAAAATCCCAAATATGCATGATTGGACAAGAGACTGGAATATTTAAAAAGGTGTTCCTTGAGAATGAGTTTGTGGCTGGTGGATCAATCAACCAACCAACCAACCAACCAACTAACTAACCAACCAGGGGTGAAATGCTCCCAGTTCGGACCGGCTCGGGCGAGTAGGTAGTGGAGATTGAGGTTAGTTCGCCGAGCCGGGAGCAATGGCTGGCTGGCCACGCCCCTGAACCGATCCACGGCCCGCAGTCCTGCCTTCCATGCTGCCTTCCTGGTGTCCTGGTGGCCAGCTTGCGAAGGCAGGCAAGCAGAAGTCCACGTGGAAGGCAGGTAAGCATGGCAGGGCTGCGGGGAAGGAGCTAGCAGCTTACTGCCCCCCCCCACTCAAGCAGCGGCTTCCCTGCTCAGCCCCGATAAGCTATGCATCCATAGCAATGGGGTTGTTTTGTTCGCCACGGTGGTGCTTTGGGAGGGCAGGTGGACATATTCATTATAGTTGTCAGCTGCTGACGTCTGCCTGCCCTCCCAAAGTACCACCTCGGTGAACAAAACAACCCCATTTTGCTGGGCCTCCTTCTGTAGCCAAATGCGCCCAGCTGTCCGTGCCCTTTCCTCAAATTGGCTGTGCATGGAGTGCTTGGAGAGCGAGCGAGCAAGAGAGTTCTCCAACCTCTGTTTGTGTGTGTGTGTGTGTGTGTGTGTGTGTGTGTGTGAGGGAGGGAGAGAGCGATCTGAAGCCGAGGCACCCAAACTTCTGGCAGTGGCGGGGCAGCTTCTGAGCAGCCAGATCCACCTGATCTACTCCCTGAGTCTTGCCATTCTCCTGCCCCCCCAAGCTCAAGCAGTGGCAGGCTCTGTGGGACAACAGGACCTCTCATTTTTCCCACAGCACGGCGTATGCTTGCTACCTCTGTTTGTCTGCTTGCAAGCGATGACCTTCTCTGCTTCTCTCGGGATGCTGGTGCAGGCACCATGGATGCATAGCTTGTTGGAGCTGAGCAGGGAAGCCACTGCTTGAGAGGGGTGGGGGCAGGAGAACGGTGAGACTCAGGGAGTCTTGATCTTGACTTTGTCTTCTAGGGTGTTGGCTATTGCTATCAGCTTAGTGTCATCTGAAAATTTGATGAGTTCCCCTTCTATTCTCTCATCTATTTAGGAAGATACTGAAGAGGACTGGGCCTAAAATGAAACTTTGTGGTACCCTACTGCTTCCTTCCCTCCATGTACAGTAGATGTAGTACCATTAAGGACTACTTGTTGAGTACAGTTTGTCAGCCAGTTACAAATCCATCTGGTGGTGATGCTGTCTATCCTAATTTTTCTACTTTACTAAGAAGTTGATTGTAGTCTAGTTTGTCAAATGCCTTGTGAAGTCTAAATATATTATGTTCACAGCAGTTCACTGGTCTACTAATTTAGCCACTTTATCAAGGAATGAAATAAGATTGGTTATTATATGCATGTGTAAAAGTAAATGTGCAGAAAAATAAGTAAAAAAATGAAATTGGGAGAAGAGAAATATAAAGAAGTTCTTTTTAAATTATGGTGCCAGCTTCCTAAATATTGGATCAAATATGTGTTTCTCTCTAGCCCAAATGCAGAGCTAACAGCGGGCTGTTTAGGCAGAATAGCAGCCACTGTTTGAAAAATATTCAAAAATCAGATTTGTACAATTATAAATAAACCCAAACTCATCTGAAAAACCAGGACAGTACATTGTCAAAATCTCTCATTTTTTTTCCTCCTGTACAACCCTCTTGTCTATAGATATTAATGGAATTGTGCTAGAGGTTGGTTTCAGTGTATTGAGTTGTATGCTAAGTATTGCACTCATGCTAAGTATTGCACCTACGAGGTATCACGCAGAACCTCATAGGTGAATTATTTCTTTTTATCAGAAGCCCTTCTGCCTTGGAAAAATGCTGGAGCATTTATTTGGAACATTCTTCATAGTATGCAGAGAGAGAATTTAATATATTCAACAGGAAGCTTATCTCGGTTTGTCGTTCGTTCAGAACCGCGATAGTAAATAATCACCAGTAACGCACAGAGAATCGAGCTCCGGTAGGACTCGACAGCTTAAAGTTGACCTCAACCATGCATGCTAAGATAATATCCTGATAAAACAACAAAAAGCCCCTTGAGTTGAGTTTGGTTCCTATGATTCTATGGACATACTCATTGTTTTTCTTTCTTCTACATCAGTTTTTTTCAAGGTTCTAGTTTATTTTATAGCCTTGGTATTCACTGGTGATCTTTCATCCAAATGTTAAATTATCTTGACTGTCCTTGATCTTTCAGTGGCCTTCAAAACTGTTCATCGTGGTATTCTTCAGAACTATTGGGAGTGGATCACTTGGTGCTCTTTTCCTTTTTCTCCAGTTTCTGTTGATGGGAGAGGAGATATCAAATCCAGAAGACCTGATCTGGAAGATGCTACAAGGCATGACGATAGCTTTCCCCGAGTTTTAAGATTTACATGAAGCTGCTGGATGAGATCACTCATCAGCACAGAGGGAAGCATAATCACTATGATGATGATACTGGATGTATAGCTCAACCCCTGGCCAACCAAGTGATACTGGAAGCTGGGAAGGTCTGGATGGGGATGAATAGATTGTACCCTAGCAAGACCAAGTGCTTTCAATACAGAGACCTTCTGGTTCCATGGAATTTCCTTCTTTAATTCTGAATGGGATTGCAGTCTGGCATACAATTTGAGGAACTTCTTGGACTGTCAGTTTCTCTGAAAGAATAAATGGCAGCTGTAGGCAGCTGTAGGGTGATAAGCTTTTATAATTTTTGACACCATTCTTATCAGGAGGCCTTTCCTTTTGTTACTCAGTAGGAAAATATCACTATTTTTACTCATAACTTGGTTACTACTGCAATGTAGTCTATCTAGGGCTGCTCTTGAAGATTATTCAGAAGCTTCAGTTAGTCCAGAATGCAGCCTTGAGCGTAATTATAACACTTCTGCTTCATGAATTGCACCAATTGCTAGTGTAATTCCAGATACTGGTTATCACTTATAAAGCCCTATGTAGTATAAGGCATAGTTATTTGAGGGACCAATTCTCCCCTTCCCCCCCAGTTCATCCTATAAGATCAGAAAAAGTCCACCTGCTCTGAGTCCCATCCATTAAAGCATGACATCTGAAGGTTCACAGGTATGCCTTTTCAGTTATGGTGCATGATTTCTAGCAATTTGTATGCTACCCAGGCTTGAGAAAAGTGAATGGGTAAATAAATGAAGAAACTAGTTTACAGTCTACTTAGTTTGTTGAGATCAACCAGTCAGCTTGGTGCAATCACTTAGCGGACATCAATAAACATGTTTGACATGTGATTATTTAATTTGCTGTGAATTGAATAACTGTCTTTACAAGAAAAACTGTGAAGAATGTACCAGCTTTCAGATGCATGGAATAGTATGTTAGAAAGATGTTTAAATTTCAGTGCATGAATTTAAATGTATGATTAGCATCTCCAGGACTCATGGAAAACATAGAAAATAGATTTTTCACTGTGAGGCAGAGGTCAGCTATTCCTTAAAAACAAAACAAGCCAGCTGGTTAAAGTAGGTTTTGGAGTCATATATGTTCATTTAGAACCAATTATTAAAGTGAGAAATAAATCCATAATGTAGGGAGGGAAAAGGTTAAGCAAGACAGATGACATTGTTGCAGGAGAGCTGCGTTAGTTTACGATAGCAAAATAATCAGGAATTTGGTAGCACATTTTCCAAGTAACACATTTTTATTAAAATACATCAGCTTTCATGAATTGCACCTCATTTCATCAGATGCATAAATTCTACGCATTTGATCAAATCTATGCCTTTGATGAAGTGAATTGAAGCTCACAAAAATATGTGCCTTTTAGTAAAATGTGGAAGATAGATCAGTGATCAATTTATGGATGTCGCTTCTTAATCATAATGGCACGGCACACAAGAACAAAAGGGGCATTTTATATTGAAAAGCCACAAGCGATGTTTCATAATTTGCTTTCCCTTCCTCCCCCACCCTCCAGATGCCAGTGGATACACTATAATAATTGAATGGGCATCTATACTTCAACGGTGTCATTCCAAATGTTGGGGGGAACCTGGAAGAGAGAAACAGATCAGTATTTTGCAGCAGATCCTTAGTCTGTTGGATGAAGACGGTTCTTGCCTATGTTGCTCATTTTTTCATCAATTACAGCTTTGGCTTCACAGATGCTTGGGAGTGAGATTGCAAATGCAACAAAACGAAACTCCACCAATTTCCAAATACCCAGCCTACAGAACATTCACTTGCGTTGCCTCATTAACTGTGATGATGAATGTTTTGTGTTTCACCCATGCCTTGTCAAATGGCAGTATGCTTGGTAATGGCCATGCCAACCCAGATTTTGGCTTGGAAGATGGCCTGCTGAAGGCAAACAGGTGCACAGAACTTCCATCTCTGGAAAATTGTGGAAGGAAGAAAGATGATCAGGACGGACTTCTTTTGAACATTTTCCAAGAGCTATTGTCCAACTGTTGTGGTATCAGGTTTCCTACTTTCTTTTTTTCCAATATATTTTTTCATTAACAGTTTCCTTATAGGATCCAGTCTGGGTCGGTCATCAGGCTTTTGAGCTCGGAAGTCTAAATCTCTGGTCCTGGTGATCGACCCAAGTTTGGATCCTGCAACATTATCCTGCGACATGTATAATTGCCTTCATTCATGAGTTTCATTATAGGATAAAAATATAGAAGAGACAAAATCTAGAAAAGAATAGGAAAAGGACAAAGAGAAATATAAACAGAGAGAAAAAAAATAATGACTACTCTTTATGTCTGATAACAAGAACAGTGGTGCAATCAGAGAAATAAATGGGGAGAAACTTGGAGAAACTGGTCCAGAGACATAGATGAAAAGGAAGTAAGACTGGGATTAGGTTGGCAATAGCCTGGCAAGATAGAAGGAGAAAGAGGGGAGATCGGGGTTTGGCTAGGAAGCCATTGAAAGGATGGCTAATGCTAAAGTGGGAGGGTAGAAAATAGTAATGGGGTCTTGATTAATATGACTTTGGTGAGAGAGAAATAAGGCCTTACCAAATGTGAATTCAAATCTACTTGGGAAATGAAAAACGATGCCCCCTGCCAATCAGCCACTGGGCACATTTAATCAGATTATGGCTTCCTTCTGCTGCAATTTTCTTCCTATGTAAATCTGGAGCCATATTTGCAAGGCAGAAGGATAAGGGGGAGAGAGAAAAAGTAAGAGAGAGAGAGAGAGAGAGAGAGAGAGAGAGAGAGAGAGAGAGAGAGAGAGAGAGAGAGAGAGATGAATACAAATAACTGTGATTAGTGGATACTAGACTGTAAACTATTGGAGGGGAGGATTGTGAGTGTGGGCACATGAATAAAAGGAAATGATGGTTTCAGAGAAATGCTGAGCTATTTTTTTTTTTCAAATAAAGTTGTTATGGAATACATTATATTTATGTCAGCAAGTCCCATACACTGATACAGTATATTGTAATTGCAGGACATACAGGAGGTGTTTGAAATACCATATGTGCTTTTATCACTTGCATTTTCACTGGGAATATGCCCCAATTATCGCCTTATTATAATACTGGAACTAAAGGAGAAATGAGGACACAATGCAGTTTTAGATTGAAATATTTAAAGAAGATGGTCAGTGCATGTAGACTAGTACTTATTTCATTCTTTCTTTCTGAGAATAGATTGTGCAGTTATTCATAACTATTTAAATTAGAAATGTGCATCATATTTGGCTGAATCCCGAAACAGCCTAAATAAAATGTTATTTATTTTTACTTATTTAAAAGACTTACATTCTTTTAATGACCCCTTAATCCCTTGCATCAAGGTGGAGTCAGGGTAACTGAATGGAGCTAGAGTGTTTACTGGCTGGATGACCTTCTTAATGGCTACGTGGAGTTTGCAGCAAATAATTACTCATTGCGCCAAGAGAGAAATATTTGCCATGACCTAGGATTGAACTCATACCTTCCTGATTATGAGACGAGAGCTCCACTCTAGGTGTCCTATCGCTGGAGTCTCGTAAGAAGAAACTAGACAGCCACTTGTCTAAAATGGTATAGAGTCTCCTGCTCGAGCAGGCGGTTGGGCTAAGAGACCTTTAAAGCCCCTTCCAACTCTGTTATTCTGTTTTCCTTGGGCATACAAAGAAATGAATTGTTAAACACATCTATTAATTGCCCTGGTGGTTTTTGCTTTGTTCTCTACCATGTGGACTCTAGAAGGGCAACAAAGCCAAAATATTGAGGAATATCTGATATTTTGAACCAATTTCTGGTAGTCCAAATAAAATTTGACATTACTTAAGTGGGAATAGGATTTCTGAAGGTTGAATTTCTTCTCTGGTAATATTGCACTACTAACTAAAGCATACAAAACATTTACTAGACCAACTCTCGAATACAGCTCATCTGTCTGGAACACGCACTGCATATTAGACATTAATACAATTGAGAGAGTCCAGAGATATTTCATGAGAATCGTTCTCCACTCCTCTGCTTGCAATAGAATATCTCATGCCACCAGATTTGAAATTTTGGGCTTAGACAACTTAGAACTACACTGCCTTCGGTCTGACCTAAGTGTAGTACATAAAATTATCTGTTACAATGTCTTACCTATCAATGACTACTTCAACCACAACAATACACGAGCACACAATAGATACAAACTTAAGGTAAACCGCTCCAAACTCAATTGCAGAAAATATGACTTCAGCAACAGAGTGGTCAATGCCTGGAATGCACTACATGACTCTGTGATTTCTTCCCCAAACCCCCAAAACTTTAACCTTAGACTGTCTACTGCTGACCTCACCCCATTCCTAAGAGGTCTGTAAGGGGCATGCATAAGTGCACCAGCGTGCCTATCATCCCTGTCCTAATGTCCCCTTTTATTCATATCCATTTCATGTATTCATAATCATGTTTATACTTTTATCTGTTAAGTTATATATGCTTATACTTCTTAATATATTTTATACTTTTATATATGTTTATACTTTTATCTGTTATCTTATATATGCTTAACAAAATAAAAATAATAATAAAAGAATGAATTAGAGCACCTTCAGTGATTGCCTTTCAAGAAAATAGTTGTTGATTCAAGGTGGCTCTCAGTTAATGACCTCAGGTCCCCCTGATCCTACAGATAGCTTGAGAGGGGAATGGAAAAATCCATATAGCCATGTAAGGTTATTCAAGAACAAAATGGCAAAGTTCTTTGGATGATATTCTGTCCTTTATTCATTAATTGAAGGGGGCATAATTATATCATTATTTCCGATGATTCACTTCTAAACACGCACTTGTTAATTGTTACCTTGTTCATATCAGGATGACTGTTTTCCCTAGGAAAAATGTTAATTGCTTTGCTCTTTTTAAAAAATTAACTTCTTTTACATAATGTTATAATGAGCATCAAGGAAACCATCAAAGCTCCATTAACATCATACCTTCCCATTTGGGAGTCTCCATGGTAACGGGATATGGTTTCCTATCTAGTTCACCTGTCCCTAATATAAAAAAAACCCAGTGAATTCTTTTATATAGGTATTTGAAAATTAAGAGCTGCCTTCTGATCACATCCAGTTATTGAAATATCAGATTTATTTTCTTTGATGTGTACATATTTAGTCCTATTGGATATAAAGGGAGTTGAAGTCTGCAGGCTCAGTCAATGCAAGGGAAGAATCTATTTTATAGGATTCTTCCTCGTGTGGACAGATCCTGTATTTAACAACTGGAAATATACAGTGTGCACCAAAATTTCAGGCCGCTAAACAATCCAATAGGCCAATAGATAGTCTAAAGCAGACCATTGCATTACAATTTGCAAACACCCAGAGAAAGTGTTCAAAGGTTAAGCATCAGATGACTAAGAAAGTGTTCAGAAGACCATGAATCCTTTGGGACTGGTAGGGTGAGAACTGCTGCTGTTGATAATAATAATAATAATAATAATAATAATAATAATAATAATAATAATAATAATGATGTGCAACAACTTGAAAGTGTAGAGCTAAGTGATCTAGCAAAAATGCTGAAAGAAAAGATTGAAAACCACATCAAAGAAAACATAGAAAGAAAAAGACTACTTAGCATTTGTGAAGTGCATAGCAAACGAATGAAAGATCTGTTAACTGCCGTGAACAACATTTCAACATCCATCCCATCCAGCACACTATATGAAACCAACCAACTAATGTATAGCACAGCCGCCGTTATAATTGCAGAACTGGGTTATAAAATGCCAAAAAAGAAACCCGCTGGAACACCAAAGTGGAAAATTCGATTTGAAAATAAAATTAAAAAACTACGAGGGGATGTCAGCAATTTGAATTACTTGAAAGAAGGAAAACTAAATAACAAAAAGCTGAAAAATAGTTTACACAAAAAATACAACCTGGAGGAAGAAACAATAACAGAAATCATGGAAGAACTAAAACAATGTGTAATAGCAACAGCAAAGAAAATTGAAAGATTCGAAGGACAAGTTAAACAATATAGGAAAAATGTCCAGTTCAGAAGAAATCAACACCTCTTCTACTAGTCCCTTGATGAAAATCGAGTCCAAACTAATGTTCACCCATGTAAAGAAAAAACTTTGAATTTTTGGAAAGAACTGTGGAAAAACCCAGTGGAGCACAACAGAACTTCCTCCTGGATCAAAGATATTCAACAACAAACAACACGAAACAAAATGGAAAATATTGTAATAACAACTGACATGGTTGCAAAACAAGCAAAGAAGGTCAAGAACTGGAGTGCACCTGGCCTGGACGAACTGCATGGATACTGGCTAAAACACCTGACCAGCCTCCATCATCGCATGGCCACTCAATTTGATCAAATGCTTCAAAATGCAACAAGCAAAGAATGGTTAACAGCTGGTCGAACATACTTGATAATGAAAGATCCAGAAAAGGGCACAGAACCAAGCAACTATCGCCCAATTACTTGTCTGCCAACAACGTTCAAACGTTTTACAAGAATACTGGCAAATTCAGCATTCAATCATCTGATGGAAAACAGTTTGTATCCAGTAGAACAAAAAGGAAATTATAACAAATCAAAAGGAAGAAAAGATCAGCTGCTCATTGACAAAATGGTACTAAAAAATGCAAAACAAAGAAAAACAAATTTAAATATGGCATGGATTGATTACAAGAAGGCATTTGACTCATTACCCCACAGCTGGATTAACACCTGTCTGGAAAACTTTGGAATCAGCAAAAATATTTGTACATTTTTGAAAGCAAATATGCAAAAATGGAAAACAGTTCTAACAGCAAATGGGGAGAACATTGGTGAAGTCAACATCAGATGAGGAATCTTCCAGGGCGACTCACTTTCACCACTACTGTTCAACATCGCATTAATTCCACTGACAATAATCCTACAAAACACAAAACTGGGATACCAAATCTCAAGCCAACATAGCAAGATAAACTATCTACTATACATGGATGACTTAAAAATGTATGCAAAAAGCCCCACTGAATTTAAATCAATACTCAATACAGTTCAACTGTTCAGCAGCGACATCAAAATGAACTTTGGACTTGAAAAATGTGCTATATTGGGACTTCCGGTTTGCTGTTTGTCCCCGCTGGACGCTCCTTCGGGATCGTCGTACCCACTGCCTGTAAAGAGCCGCCTTTATAGCGGAATGGCGGCTCGAAAAAACTCCGTTTCCATGAGGAAACGGAGATAGAGCAGGCTGGGGTGGGTTGAGTTCTCTGCCTAATCCCAAAGGTTTTTTTTTTACTTTTGGGACGGAGCGGAAGAGACTCCCCGTATCCCCAGCCGATGCTCCGGGCTCTGGGAGATCTCTGCTACACGCAGAGCTAGGTGGCAAAAGCAAGCCTGTAAACTTGTTAAACTAATTAAAGAAGGCGTGAGCTGGACCGCTGACCCTGAAGCGCAAGTATTTTTTTTCTTATTTTAGAAAAGTTACTGAAGTTGCTTAAGAAGTGAAAGGAAAAAAGATTTTTAAAATGGCGATTGCTGAGGCTTGAAGAGAGGCTGAAAAGGGAAAGTCCTTCTGTTTTCTATTACAAAGTAGCGGAATGAATACTTCTGGCTGTAATTGAGGCAAAACCTCACTCTCACTCTTGTTTTTTTTCTTTTTTTTTCCTGGGGATCTGATATTGATCTTGGTTGGAAACAAGCCTTTTTTTTTTTCTCTCTTTTCCACTAAATCTTGTCTGTGTGGGAAATGGCACCGGGACTTATACAGTTAGACAAACAGGCGGGGGGAAATTCCCCCATTAACAAATTACATCAACAAGTTCTAACTCTCCAGTGTCAGAAACCTGACTTTAATATAATAGAATTTCTTCTTGAAGAGATTGTAAGAAGGGATGAGATTGTGAACCAGCAACTCGAAAAATTTAAGCAGGAAATTAAAGAAATTGGTGAATTGGTGAAATCAAAGTTTGACTTTTTGAATCGAAAGATTTTAAAAACAGCTAATGGTTTATCAGACTTTCTGATTCAGTTGGATGCAAAGACTAAACTATTAGAGTCTAAAATGAAAGAAATTGAGGAGAATTTGGATGACAAGATTCAAAAAATTAAAAAGGATTTGGTAAACATTCAGGATAATAGCTCAGAAGATAAACCTAAAATGGAGGTTGACCAAAAGACTGGTAATGAAGAAAATGTGCAACAGAGGATTGAAAGAGAAGTTTTAATGATTCAATATAATTTTACAGAATATGCAATTAGACTGAGAGGTCTGCAGGAAAATAATAGAGATGACTTAAGGAAAATATCTTCTGAAATTCTGGCTGGGATTTTAAAGGTTCAACCTGATGAAGTGTTTTGCAGGATTGATAGAATTTATAGAATAAACTCCTGGTTGGCAAAGCAAAGGCAATTGCCTAGAGATGTGGTGATTTATTTTACAGATAAAGAAATTAGGAATAATATTGTGCAGAACTCTTTTAATTCTACTTTGCAATTTCATGGAAGAAAGATTTGGATTTTTAAGGAGCTCCCGACTAAGATGCTAATGGAGAGGAAGAAATTTGGCTTTCTAGTGACTGAGTTAAAAAAAAGAAATATCCTATTTAGGTGGGATGCCCCAGTTGGTTTAATATTGAGACACCAAGGAGTAAGATATCAACTGAACACTGTTGAAAAAGCGGAAGAATTTTATCAAAAAATTTTAAAAATGAACTTAATATCTTTAGGCACAATACAGGATAAGCAAAAGGAGTTGGAAACAAAAGGAAAATACCAAATTACAGAGGCTGTGGTGGATAAATTGTCTTTGGAATCCCTGGATACCCCAGCTGGACTGTTTATAAATATGAGAGCAGTGTCATCCGACTCCAATGTGATGAACCATCAAGTTACAGACAAGTGCGTAAACCAACCAGTTGATATACAAGTGATGGAGAAGAAAGATGAGATGACAAACAAAACCAACAAGATCAACTCATAAAGCAGAATGAAAATCGATCAGCTGACACACAACTGGTAGGAAGGAAACGAGGATGGAAATTCAACCCGCAAAAGAAAAAGAAAAGAAATAGATCTCATAGAAACAGCAGTTTCTAAACCAAGCAACAGTGAAGCCAGGGACTTTAAAAAATGAATGAATATGTGAAAAAATAGCGGAGGCGAACAATTGTTTAATACTATCTTGAGGATAGTGGCAGATCTCTGCAATGCCGTGATTTTGGGATGTGAAAAGAGCCTTACCTTGTTGGATTTGAATCATCTACTCTGGATCTCTTTTACTGGTAAATATATTATAATTATTTTGAGTTACAAGGCAAGAGAGTCACGCTGGGGCATGCAGAAGATCTGGATGTTACCCATTAGGATGATGGAAATCAACAATCCTGATGAATACCACAACTATAACTATATGGATATAATTATAATGTCACTCGGGTAGTTGTTTTTACTTTTATATATATATGAGGATATCTACTACTGATGGGGGCAGAAGATGATTGAAGATTTTGAACAAACTGTTGCACCAGCATGTTATTTTACCCTATTATGGGTGATGGATTTAACAATCCAGTGGAAAGACACTAAAGAAGATATTATATGGATTATAAATTTAAAGTTATTGTCTTTTTTCTTTTTACAAAATGGAATGCATATATAGATATGTGTATATTTTAGTAAAGTGGGCAGTGGATTATATTTAGAATTGTATTGCATGATTTTGTAGGAATTTGGGTTGAAATAGGTTAGTTTACTGATTGATTAGTTTAAGAAAAAGGATCTTTAAGTCATATATTTAGGGGAGTGGAGGAATTGGATAGAACTGAATAAATGTTAAATTTTGATGTAGGGAGAAGGCCGCTTTAAAATGTTATATTAATATATATAAAAGACTAAATGTTAAATTGTTGTAATAATACACTATAAGTTTAGGGGAGGAGAAAAAGGGCAGATTATCGCAAAAATGGGAGTTATAAGAATATTATGCTAAGGGTCAGTATTTTGAGGAGGGAGTAAGGGAAAGGAAAGATATTATGTAATTAGTTATGAAATAGCCTATTGTTGTGAAGAAGTCACAAGGGGGGATGGGTGGTGAGGGGGGGTTAGGGAAGAGGGGGGGAAAAGGGGGAAAAACTTGTATTTGAAAACTTTTTCAATAAAAAAAAAAGAAAAAAGAAAAATGTGCTATATTATCCATGCAGCAAGGAAAAATGGAAAAAATAGAAGGAATAGAAATGGAAACATAGGAAATGGAAACATAGTAAAAGCATTAGCAAAGGATGATGGTTACAAATACCTAGGCATATTGGAAGCAGATAACATCTTGAATGGAAAAGTCAAAGAGTCAACGCAAAAGGAATACATGAGGAGGGTCCACAAAATATTAAAATCAAAGCTGAATGCTGGAAACTTAATTAAATCCATTAATATATGGGCAGTTCCAGTGATACGCTACTCAGTTGGAATCATCAACTGGACTTTGGCTGAACTGGAAAACTTGGACCAGAAAACGCGCAAACTTTTGAATATGTACCATGCTTTACATCCACAAAGTAACATCGACAGGTTGTACCTGCCAAGAAAAATAAGGGGCAGAGGACTATTGCAAATCCATCAAACTGTAGAAGAAGAAAAAATGAAGTTTGAATGATTATGTAACCAAAGTACAGACACTCCCCCCCCCCGGAGAACATTATAAAAACAACAGAAACAAAGGCAGAATATAAGGAAAAACAGCTGGATGACAGGTTGAATAGATGGAAAACCAAAGCTTTGCATGGACAGCACTTGAAAAACATTGAAGGAAAATGTGATGACAACTTTACATGGGCATGGTTTAAGATGGGAACCATCAAGAAAGAAACGGAAGGTTTAATACTCACTGTTCAAGAACAAGCACTACAAATTAATGCCATGAAAGCAAAGATACAAAAATCCACCAACAATCCAAATTGCTGACTTTGCAATAACAAAGTCGAAACTGTTTCACATTTAATATGTGAATGCAGCAAAATCGCACAAACTGATTAAAAAGATAGACACGACTGAGTTGATAAATTAATCCACTGGTCATTATGTAAAAAATACAACTTACCTGTATCCAAAAAGTCATGGGAACATAAAGTGGGAAAAATTATAGAAAATGAGAAGGTGAAGATCTTGTGGGACTTTTGAATACAGATGGATCATCATTTGGAACACAACACACCAGATATCACAGTTGTCGAAAACCGAAACATACAATTTATTGATATTGCGGTACCAGAAGATGCCAGAGTCAAAGAAAAAGAACTGCAAAAAATCACAAAATATCACGACCTGGCCATTGAAACTACGCGATTATGGATGAAACATGTAACAGTGATACCCATTGTCATTGGGGCACTTGGTACCATGTCCAAGAATTTTATCAACAAATTGCAGCTTCCTGCAATAACACCAGCGGAACTGCAAAAAACTCTGCTACTTGGAACTTCGTACATCTTAAGAAGGTACTTGGTTGATACTTAGGACGCTGGCAGCAACCCGTATCAACCATTAGCACCAGTTAATGGTATTTGTGATGCATTTTTGAATATTCAAGTTGATTGAGTTTCATGTTTAATGAATAAAATAAATGATGATGATGATGATGATGATGATGATGATGATAGATTTATCTTGGGAAGAGATAAATTTAAAATCACAGAAAGACCTGTGGCTCTGTGATAAACCATGTTCCTCACATGAACACACATTTTAGGTCTCCTGAATTAAAATTATTTTAAGTGTCCAGGGTTGAGAAAGACCATTTTCTTCCTCCTCTGTCTGTTTGATGAACTAGAAAACTACCGTTAGTCAAAGCAGATGATACGACACAACTCTGTGACCTGTTCAGGTGATTACATACATCTCTTGAGATGTAATGCACAATTTCTTAACGACTCTTGCTCAGGAATTGCAAATTGTTTGGAAGACGCTTCCACAAGATGGTCTGATATATTGTTTGCCAACCCTAAACAAATGTCCAAAAATTGCTTTTGGTGTGGCATGCACAGCTTGTCCACTGATATAATCCTTACTGGCAAAAGCATGAAGTGAGCAGCAGGCGGAGGAGAAGACACACAGCCTGAGCCAATCTGTCTTTCCATCTGGATCACGGTGGCCCTAGTAATAATCATAATCTTACACGTAGACAAGTTGTCTGGAGGGATTTCTTGCTCCACTCCAACTTCCCTCCTCAAATATAATGGGCTGACATTTTGCCATTAAGGAGCTGTGAAATATGAAAGGGACGCAGATGGAGGGAAAGGCAAAGTAAACTCATGAAAACGCAACTTGGTCTTAGTTTCTAATTTGGAAGTTCGACCACATGGCTTATATGTGGACAAGAAAAAAAAAACAGTGCTGTAAAAAGAGCTGTTTGCCAAAGAAGCACACAGACTGAAATAAACCACTGATTGCTGTCCTGAATTTTGTCCTCCAATTTTCTCTCTTCCCTGCTATTTTTCTATACCTCATTCTCAGAATGCTTCAGAATTTCTTTAGAAAAATTTTGTTTTTCCTTCCGATGGGACAGAACATGTTGAAATGTTTTCTCATGAAACAATTCCTTGTCATTCTGAAGGTCCTCAGGTGCTCCTAAGAAAAGGTCCATGAGATGAGGTTCAGCAGTGAGGATCGTTCCTTAGGATTTGATTGAAACCAAAGTGTTTATTGTTCTACAGAGTGATGAGTCTAATGCAATATTTCTCAACCTTGGCAATTTTAAGATATGTGGACTTCAGCTCACATGTTGGCTGGGGAATCTTGGGAGTTGAAGTCCACACCTTAAAAGTTGTTAAGGTTGGGAAAAACTACTCTAAGATGAGAGATATAGCCTTCCTACATAATTGTTGGATACCACTCCATGAACTCCAATGCAAGGAACTATCGTCCATGAGAATCCATTTCTTTTCTTTGTGGGTGTGAGCGTGAAGCCATTTCAGATTTTGCACACCTGTCTAACTCCAATTACCTGTGCAGTGCATTCAATAGTACAGATACTCCATGAAAAAAAGAAAAGAAAAGCAGAAGCAGTCCAAATTGAGCCTGGAAGCAACATAGTAAGCAATGAAGTTGGTATAAGATTAATGTAGTAATTTCCTAGCCTTTGTCTTCCAGACGCATTAGATTTCAATATCTGTAATTTCCTGAAAAACATTAAGTTGGGGAAGGACAGTGCAATATATATTCTATGATTCAAATATTTTTAAAAACTCATCATTAATATCCTTGAGTTGCTTCTTCTCTTTTAATTGTTTATGACTTGCTTTGTGTTAAACCAACAGTTTTTAACGGCAAGCTCCCTTGAGTTTTTTTTAGAAAGGCAGAGAATATATTTTGCTTAATAACGATGCTAACCATATTCATTTAAGGCCTTGATGTAGGACTGGGGCTTGGAGAGAGAAGCAGTGGGAACACTTTTCCTTGACTTCACACATGGAGGAGAATCCCATACAAAGTATCTGAAATTCATGAGCTTGCTGAATACTTTTCTATCAAGTAGTAAATCTAATGCCTTAACATATGATCCCAAGAATGATTCTAGTATTTGGGGTTTTTCACTCATTTTAGTTTAGTGCAGATTCCAATGGAGAAACAAGCAAAAGAAAACAAAAAATTAGAGAAAAGTTACTTTGTCCCTCATTTGCATTTTTACAACATTTTTGCATTGATTCCAAATAGGGAAGCTTCACCCATGTCTTAAAAAACTATAGCCCTATTTTGCTATGTCCACAAAGCAACCGCATACTGTTTATAATGCATCATCATGCACCCAAATGGTATGTTTGAAATCTGAAATGCTTTGCCGCAGGCATCACATCTGAAATTGGTGATGGCAATAACTTTAATCTACTTTACAGGCCTGTTAAAGGCAGCTGAGATAACAGATGCTGAAGTTTTGTGCATACCTAGAACAATACACAAATGTTATGTGATTATTGCATTCAGTTTTAATTGCTCTACAGTTAGTTTTCATCCCTCATGACACTAGCAACTATGCCATTCTAGGCAAGATCTAGCATTGCCAAGGGCAAACCCAACCAATTTCCTATTGTCCATGACCAATAAAAGAAGGTTTATATAGTACAGGGGTATCCACAGGTCAAAAAAATCAAGATCATGGTTGACTATGCAATTTAAGCTCTATTCCTTGTAAATATGCAATGACAGTATTGTCACATACAATATGTGAAAAATGGGCAGAACTTTGCAAGATTGAAACTGTTTTTCTTAACATATTCAACCTGTCCTGGTATATATGCTCCATTGCCACAATGGCTTTATAGTGACTGGACAAACCACCATTCTTGTACAGAATGTCAGGATCTCCATTGTTGGCCTGGCGCTTGCTGTGTTCCTGCCATCAAAAGGGAAGGGAGTAGGGAGGCATTTGGGGCAATCCATATCTATGTATCTAATGGTGGGAAATGGGGGGGTGGGAGTTACAATGGAAAAAGACCAGATCACCAAACTTGCTTGTACCAGGATCTTCAAGGCCGTTTGCCCTGAGTATGGAATGTTACCAGTTTCACACCTCAGGGTTTCTCAAAACATTATACCGGCATCACATTGGCTGGCCGTGGGACTGGTCATGGGGGGAAAGGATTGGGAATTGGAAAGAATAGCTTTGTATTTTGCATGGGAACACGAGATTCTGCCTAACTTGGCTACAACCAGTTTCTTTCAATAAAAGTTCCTTTGCTTAAAGTAAATGGAGTATTGAGTCTTACTTTCCTGAGAGAGCAAACTGAGGTAGGTCTGATACAGAGACATGCGGGGAGACAAGCTACTTCCACATTCATCAGTTATCAGATGGGGAACCAACATTTTTCCTTCCTGATAGCATGTGTTTTGGAAGAGTAGCCCATGGCTGTTTCATTTTTGCAGAGAATAAACTTTTAGTAATTTTGGAATCCAATACTCAAGAAAGGATGAAAAAGAGAGTTTTCTCCAAGCAAAATACTCAAAGGGCCTTAAAATGAGAGAGAGAGATTAGGGGCTATTGTAGACCCATGACTAGACAATGTTTGATCATATGGAGGCTAGCAAAAGTCCCCATGGTAGTGGTCTCTAAGGAAACAAAAGAAGGCAAAGCTTGAAAAGATAGAGAGCAGGATTTTGGATCAATGGAAAAATACGTTCTGGATCTATGGTGAAGAATGAAGCTGATTTCTCTAGGTGAGAGAAGAAGTACCAGATTGGAACCCAAAGCCTACAAGAAGTCAATAGAGAAAGACAAAGCTCAAAATAAGGGAGGAAAGTCTCTAGATCTATGGAAAATTAAAACTGACTGAATCCCTAGCAAGAATGTGAAGTTTCTCTGGAGTATGAAGGTACAGGAAGGATTGCTGAAGTAGAACTCGGAAGTTCCCAGAAAAACAAGGGAAACAGGTAAAACTGCTCCAAAGTCTCTAATTGGAAGCTGAAAAACTGCAAAAGAATAATAAGAATCAGTATGCTAAGAGGCATTATAAGGACTTTGTACCTTATTTTCTAATTTCTATTTTTGAAGAAAAAATATGAAGATCATATTTTTGAAGATTTTTGAATATTTTTGAAGATCATAGAAAAAGATTCTAAGACATAGCTTCTACTAGCAATAACTTTTACATTTAAAGTTTAATGTCTTAGGAGAAGCAAACTCAATCCTTGTATTTTTCTTCTATTTTAAGCTTGAGTCTAGGGATGTCTACAGGGAGGGGCTCAAAAAAGCCAGGATGCTGGTCATAACCATATGTATATTGCACCACCCATAAAGAAGGGGCTTTGATTGCATAGTTATAGCTGCCATCTTGACTTTTTTGACCTCCTTGCAAACAACCTAGTTTTGAGCCTCAAATTCCACCTGTCATGGATCTGTGTCCTGTCCAACCATAGCTTTATGGGACATGGATATTTAATATGCTATTTGTGATTTTAACAACACTAAATCTCTTATTTCAGTCATTTGTAGTTATTTGGGGCATTTTGATTGCCTAAAGCAGAGGTGTCATACTCAAGGCCCAGGAACCAGATCTGGACCACAGGGTGCTTAGATCTGGCCTGTGGGGCCACTTTGGAAAGAGCAAAGGATTGGCCCGCGGTGCCTCTTCCAGAGAAAACTGGCTCCCAATCTCCGTTTTCGGCTGGGAGGGTCTCCTGCAACCCTCTGCCAGCAAAAACGGAGCTCGAGAGGGCTGCATGCAGGAGGCCTTCCCAGCTGAAAATGGAGATTGGGAGCCCATTTTCTCTGACAGAGCACTTGGGCCACTGACACTTTGCTGGCCATGCCCTCCCTGCCCCCCCCAAGGTCAATCACAACCCTGATGCGGACCTCAATGAAATCAAACTTGACACTCCTGGCCTAAAGTAAAAGGGATTTTTTTCCCTTTCCCCCCCTTTTTATGTAATAAACTTGATCTTTCCCCCTGAGTTTGTCTGCATCTCTTGACAAAAGTAAGGAGGAGACTATTGTTCCCTTTCCATATGCTTCAGTGCTTGCGATGCTGCCAAATTTAATTTTCCCTTTTCACTTCCACCAGGATAGTGATGATTCTCAGTTTAATGGCAAGAACGTGTTCAGGGTGGGAACACAAAATGGTGTCTCACAAAATGGTGTTAAAGCTAATCATGCCAGATAAGCTTTTTTTTTGCTCCTTATTGCCTTAGATTTGGTGGGTGAGTCAATGAAACTACCAAAAAGCTTTGCACCAAATCACAAAGGTGAAACAGTTTGTGAAAGGGAGAGGTGAAGTGAGCGCCTCCCACCATCAATTTACAGGAAGGTAGGCTCAACCTCCATAGCCTCAAAGAATTGTTAAAAACTGGCAGCTTCTAGGAATTATTTTCAGAGTACAATTATTGAGAAGGAGGTAGGAGGAACAAGTGTAGCTAAAATGAGAACTTGAGATCAGAAGCTATTTGAATATCCAGGTGTTAGGTTTGTGTACAGCTGGCAAAATGATCAGCTAATCTTATTCTAGCACTTTTGACTGACTTGGAATATAAAATGGAAATTCTATACAAAATACCCAGCAAAGTCAATTATGTCTTCTCAAACTGCAGAACTATTATACTGCTATTTAGTAATCTCATGGCAATTGGTTCTTCATGGTATCTTATTGCTTGGTACTATATTCCATTTGATTTTGATATGTTACTCTCCCATGTGTTCTATTAGCACTAGAAATAGCACGTAGATTTATATACAGCTTCATAGTGCTTTACAGCCCTTTCTAAGCAGTTTACAGAGTCAGCATATCGCCCTCAACAATCTGGGTCCTCATTTTACCGACCTCGGAAGGATGGAAGGCTGAGTCAACCTTGAGCCGGTGAGACTCAATCTGACAAATTGCAGGCAGCCGGCAGTCAGCAGAAGTAGCCTGCAGTACTGCATTCTAACCACTGTGCCACCATGGTTCATTAACAGATACAACACATAAACATATGTATCTACTCCCTCTCCACTTTCATGGACAGTAGTCTTTACTGTCTATATTAGCAGATTTCAATAGTTTTAAGTTTTGTTTGAAGCAATCATCATCATCATCATCATCATCATCATCATCATCGTCAAATCCTGCCAGACGTTTGGATTTGAGTACAGCAAAAACCACTGGGAACATCAGGTTGAGAAAGTTTTAGAGAATGAGAAACTCAAGATCTTGTGGGACTTTAGGATTCAGACTGACAGGCACTTGGTCCACAACACACCTGACATAACAATAGTTGAAAAGAAAAAAGTATGGTTCATTGACATTGAAATACCTGGTGATGCACGGATTGAAGATAAGCAGCAAGAAAAAAATCACAAAATACCGGGACTTGCAAATTGAAGTTGAGCGACTGTGGAAAAAGAAATCGTGTGTTGTCCCGATTGTAATTGGAGCCCTTGGAGCAATACCCAAAGGGTTACCCCGCTATTTAGAAATTCTAAATTTACCGGACTTGAACATTTTGACTCTATAAAAAGCCACCTTACTTGGAACAGTTTACATCCTCCAACGAAATTCTAAATTTACCGGACTTGAACATTTTGACTCTACAAAAAACCACCTTACTCGGAACAGTTTACATCCTTAAAAGTTCCTAGGTCCTTGGTTAGGACTTGAGCTGCTGAGCTATTAACCAGCCTCAAAGGCTGTGAATCTCACTAAAGATTAACTAATAATAATAATAATAATAATAATAATAATAATAATAATAATAATATTATTAACGGGGGTGTTACTTGGAACCCTGACAGGTATTTGAGATCTCAGCATGCATACACCTCATAGAGAGAGTTTGAGTCTTCTTAGGCTATAGAATGAATAAGTCCCAGACATTGGCTTAGTATGTGGGTAATGCATGCTTCTCTAGGACTCTGAGGTTGTGTCATTTTTCAGAGTTATGGGATGAGTAGTGTCAGTTCAAAATCTTTTTAGTATTGTCTCTGAAATGTCTCTCTGAATGGCCAGACAGTGCAATTACAATTTTCATTCATCAGGAGGGTTGCGGGCTGGAAAAAAGCTGATTTAGGAAGTTCTCTTAGTCACCTTCCTTTCAGTCTTGCAAAATTCTTCTGTCAACATTATGAACTGTGTGATCTATGATCACAGGTGTAGAGATGTAAAAGTTCTAGAAATTTAGGAGATACAGAAAAAGCACATAAAACGTTTTGGGAGAAAAGAAATATATGCAATGCTAACTTTTCTTTAGCATATTTTATTAGGCAATAGTTTGTGAGCATTTAGAAAATGAATGTAATTTTTGACAGGAGCCTGCAAGAAGTTATGAAGAATAACCAAGACAATAAGCAGCTGGATGGAAAAAATGAGGATCAGTGGGAAGTGTTATGTATGTGCAGTGTGATAGAGAAGAGAAGAGTGCAGGGAGACATGATAGTACTATTCACATTTCCAAAGGGCTTTAGATATGTAGAAGATGGATAGGAATTGTTCCTAGCTGTTCTAGACAATGGAATAAGAAACAATGGATTTATAATTTATGGAAATAGATTTCAGGTAGGAAAAAAATATATTTATAGGAGCTGATTGACAGTGGAAGAGACTGTCTTTGGAGATGTCAGGCTCTCTTTTGCTGATAGTATTTAAACAGAGGGTGGATGTGTTATGTCCTTATAAGGACATCCGCCCTGATTGGCTGCTAGCCATCGGGCGGGAGATTTGAATCCCTGGCAAGGGGCGGTGCGTCTGCCGGGAGCGAATATAGGAGAGCTCCGGCAGCACACCGGCAGTCTTGCTACTGTTTCTGTTCGTAATAAAAGTTACTTATGTAACGAGCTGGTCACGTCTTCCATTCCTGCGCCGATCTAACACTGGCGACGAAGGACTAGAGAGAAGAAACGAACCTCACGGCACCAAGCCAACAAGACCAAGACTCCGGCACCTGAAACTACAGTTGGCATTCCAAAGGCATGGCATCCGCTGAAGTCACTTTGCCAGCCCTTGCTCCTTTCCGCCCAGGGAAGGACAAGTGGAAATCCTACGTAGTGAAATTCCGGCAATACCTGAGAGGCAACAACATCAGGGATGCCGATGATGACCGGAAAAAGGGCATTTTCCTGGCCAACTGCGGCTCCGAGGTCCTCGACATGGCAATCGATCTCGTAGCACCACGAGACATCGAAGAAGTGCCATGGGCAGACCTGCTGCAAATCCTGGAAGACCACTATGCCCCAACAGGAACACCGGTGGCGAACCGTTTCACCTTCCATCAGAGGGACCAGATGGAAGGTGAGACTATCAAGGAATTCGTAGCCGCCCTACGCCAGATCGCAGCCAGCTGTGAGTTCGACCACGTGGACAATGCCATCGCTGACCGCGTGGTTTTCGGCATGAGGGACAGAGGCCTGCAGAAGAAATTCCTGAGCAGGAAGAAACTCGTGCTCAAGGATGTGGTGGAGGAAGCCACCACATCCGAAATCTCGGAGAAAGCAGCTGCCGCAGTAAGCAGAGCAAAGGGAATCCACAAGATTCGCTCCACGGCGCAATCATCAACAGAGGATTCCACAGCTGGATCCGAGTCGGAGGGGGAGTCCACTGTACACAAAGTATCCAGACCCCCAAGGCGGGAAACCGCCCAACGGAGCTACAAGGGGGAGCGCTGCGCCAGCTGCAGAGGGGACCATGCCAGGGCAACCTGCAAGTGGAGAGATGCGACCTGCCGACGCTGCAACAGAAGGGGTCACATCGCCGAAGCTTGCAGAGCCGAGGAACCAGCCCCAGAGCCCTCCAGCCACCGTCCCCGCGAGAATCGGAAGGAGTACCAGAGATCATCCAAACGGTCCTCTGGCCCTTCCAGACGCAGAGACGACGAGTTTCCCCGGAGCGGAGCGGTCCACCAGACGACCATCGCACACACGACTTCGGACAACGCCACCAAGTTTCACGTGACCATCCACGTGGAAGGAGCACCCTGCAACATGGAGGTAGACTCGGGCTCGGTCTACTCCATCATGGATTGGCAGCAGTTGAAGCGCCTGCATCCCAGCGTCACCAAGCGAGAGCTGAAGCCACTACACTCCAAGCTCGTCGACTTTGGGGAAAACCCCATCGGAGTGTTAGGAAGAACCTACATCCGAGTCACCTACAAAGAGTTCGAAGGCAAGCTCCCCATCACCGTCGTGAAGGACAGCCGACCGAACCTGCTATGAGTGGAGTGGTTCAAGCCGCTGGGGCTTTCAATCGAAGGCATCAACCAAATTCGCAGGGACGAACTCGACAACCTCATCGAAGAGTTCAAGGAAGTCTTCGATGGTAAGCTGGGGAAATTTGTGGGGAGGCCAATCTCTTTCAATCTGGACAAGGGAATCACCCCAATTAGGCTCAAGCCCCGTCGAGTTCCGTTTGCCCTGCGGCCCAAAGTAGACGAGCAGCTGGATAAGCTGATCGCCCAGGGCGTCCTGGAACCGATCGATCATGCTTCATGGGAGACCCCCATTGTGACCCCACTGAAGCATGATGGGTCTGTGCGCATCTGCGCCGACTACCGTTGTACCATCAACAAGGCGTTGGCACAGAGCGCATACCCAGTCCCAGTGGTGCAACACCTGCTGCATTCCCTGGGATCTGGATCAATTTTCGCGAAACTGGACCTGGCCCAGGCTTACCAGCAACTGCCAGTAGACGAAAAAACGGCGGAGGCTCAAACAATTGTCACGCACAGGGGGGCATTCAAATGTAACCGCCTCCAATTTGGAGTCAGCGCTGCCCCTGGCATCTTCCAATCCATGATGGAACGCCTTCTCCAAGGCGTTCCAGGGGTGGTGCCTTACTTCGACGATGTGCTCATCTCCGGTGACTCAAGAGCTCAACTCCTTGAAAGGCTCAGGCTTGTCCTGCAGCGATTCAAGGCCAAGGGCTTGAGGGTCAGGCGGGACAAGTGCATCATAGGAGTACAGGAAGTTGAGTTCCTGGGCTACCTCATTGATAGCACAGGCATCCACCCCACCAAATCAAAAGTGGAAGCAATCCATGAAGCTCCAAGCCCAAAAGACAAAACGGAGCTTCAGGCTTTCCTTGGGTTGCTCAACTTCTACGCCATTTTCTTAAAACAGAAAGCCACAGTTGCTGAGCCGCTCCACCGCCTGCTGGGGAAATCGGTTTCCTGGAAGTGGGGCCAGGAAGAGGAAGCAGCGTTCCGGGCCATCAAAGGACTATTGACGTCCAAAAGCGTCCTCATCCAATACAGCGAGACGCTGCCCATCAAGCTGACTTGTGATGCGTCTCCATACGGGGTGGGGGCAGTCCTCAGCCATGAACTGCCCAACGGCACGGAAGCCCCAATTGCCTACTTCTCTAAGATGATGTCCGGCGCGGAGCGCAACTACAGCCAGCTGGACAAAGAAGCCCTGGCAATCGTGGCTGGAGTGAAGCGCTTCCACGAATACCTCTACGGAAGACGCTTCACCGTAGTCACCGACCACAAGCCACTCCTGGGACTCCTCGCAGGCGACCAACCCACCCCGACCTTCATGTCCCCACGGATGACGAGATGGGCCATCTTCCTAGCCGGCTACTCCTATAGGCTCGTGCACCAGCCAGGCACAGCCATAGGAAACGCCGACGCGCTCAGCAGATGCCCGTCAAAGAATCCAGTCGAAGACCCAGCCCCCACGCTCCATCTACTCCATATAGATGACGACGCCAGCTGTCCTGTGTCATCCGCAGATGTGGCCGTCCACACCCAAAAGGACCCCACACTCCGCCAAGTGAAGTCCTGGATCCTCAGAGGGTGGCCATCGGAAAAGCCAGAAGAGAAATTCAGCCAGTTCGCCAGGAAACAGAAGGAGCTGTCCACCATAAAGGGCTGTCTGCTATGGGGAGACAGGGTGCTGATCCCAAGCACTCTGCAACGGCGGACGCTGAAATGCTGCACAAAGGGCATCCGGGCATCGTCCGCATGAAGGCCCTGGCACGGAGTTACGTCTGGTGGCCCTCCATGGACAAAGACATTGAGCAATGGGTCTCCAGATGCGACCCGTGCCAAGAAGTTCGCCCAGCGCCGCTGCAATCCGAAGTCGCGAAGTGGGAGACCCCCAGCAACCCCTGGTCGGGGATACACATCGACTTCGCGGGCCCGATGAAAGGACGACACCTCCTCATCGTGGTAGATGCCTTCTCCAAGTGGCTCGAGGTGGTGCCCATGGCATCTACCACAACTGAAGCGACGATCCGAGCCCTGCGCCGTCTGTTCGCCACACATGGACTACCGGACATGCTGGTCTCGGACAACGGCCCCCAGCTCACATCCCTGACCATGGAGTCCTTCCTGGCAGGACTGGGCATCCGCCACGCCCTGTCCGCCCCCTACAGGCCGGCCGGAAACGGACAAGCAGAACGCATGGTCAGACTGACCAAAGAAGCCCTCACCAAGATGGGCCCGGGAGACTGGCAAGAACGCATAGACAACTTCCTCCTCACCCAGCACATCACGCCACATGCCACCACCCACAAGAGCCCGGCCGAACTGCTGATGGGCAAAAGGTTGAGGTCACCCTTGGACCGGCTGCACCCCCAATACAGCCCGGAAGTGACCGCAACCGCCAGCCGCCCGCTTCGCGCCTTCAGCAACGGAGATTCAGTTTTCGCGCTGAATTTCAATGGCTCTCCCAAGTGGCTGAAGGGGAAGATTGCCAGCACAACCGGCCCCAAATCCTACACCGTCGAGTTGGAAGATGGACAGGTCTGTAGACGGCACATCGACCAACTCCGAAAAAGGTGGGGGGGGGGCACACGAAAACCAGCCTGACGAGGGAGGCCTACAACACCCCGACGAGGTAGGCCTACCACACCCAGAGGAGGTAGGCCTACAACACCCCGGCGAGGTAGGCCTATGACACCCCGACGAGGTAGGCCTACCACACCCCTGCGAGGCAGAACAGCGCCATCCCGACGAGGTCGGCCCAGCCCACTACCAGGTACTGTCACGTCGGCAGTCCAGCGAGGTAGACCGGGGCCAACCGCACGGGGGATGGCAACACCAACCCAGCCAGGTGGGCACCCGGCACAACAGGGCCAGGGAACACCAACCCAGCCCGCAAGTAGACCGGGACCTGCCCAGAGGAGGAGCAGCGCACCCAACCAGTGACGGCAGCCAGCACCAGCCCAGCCCGGGAGACCGCAATTCCAGGCGAATAGACCGGGACCCAGCCAAGACGGGCACCCCACTACCCATGGGCGAGGGTGGCACACGACTCCCTGGCGAGAGGGACCCCCGCCCATCGCAAAAGACGACCTGGAAACAACAACCCAACCAGGAGGACCCCAGGCACCACCTGACGGTAGACCAGGGTCTAGGGGGAAGGGAAAGCCGACAACAACCCGGCGAGGCAGACCTACACCACCCTGGCAGGGGAGACCTCCGCCGCCCCGCAGAGGTAGCCCCTCAACAACATCCCGACCAGGTCGGCCACCGCCAACCAGACGGGGGAGACCTACGCCAGCCCAACCGAGGGGACCAACGCCACCCCTACGTGGTCGGACAGCACAACACAAGCCAGCACCACCCGCAGACGGCGGACCAGGCCCGAGGGCACCAATCGGAACCACCACCCGAACGGCAGCAAGCCGGACCGCGACCGAACCACAGCGCCCGGGGAACCAGGGAGGAGCAAGCAATGGACTTACCGAGGCTCAGACGCTCTTCCCGGGTTGGAACCGAGCGACCGAGACGAGGCAAGAGATCCACAGGCCAGGAGGAAGACCATCAGAACCAGCCATCCAAGGTCTGCGGTCCGGCCGGAGGCGCTGGGGGTGACCCCGCTCACTCAACAGCCGAACCAAGCCCGGTTCCGGAGAAGGAACCAGGAGACGAAAGAGCCCCGTCCGTCCAGGCCGGAGACAGAGAAGAAGTGGGACTGCGCAGGTCAGCTAGGGTGCCAAGGCGTCCTACGTACCTGCGCGATTACGTGACTTTTGTGAACGAGATTGACAGTTCGGACTAAGGGGGGAGGAGTGTTATGTCCTTATAAGGACATCCGCCCTGATTGGCTGCTAGCCATCGGGCGGGAGATTTGAATCCCTGGCAAGGGGCGGTGCGTCTGCCGGGAGCGAATATAGGAGAGCTCCGGCAGCACACCGGCAGTCTTGCTACTGTTTCTGTTCGTAATAAAAGTTACTTATGTAACGAGCTGGTCACGTCTTCCATTCCTGCGCCGATCTAACAGGATGGACATCTATCAAGATGCTGAATTAATGGATTTGCAGAAGGCAAGCACTACCCTAGATGAACTTTAAAATATCTCCCAATGATTACATTCTGTGGTTCTATGAAAAAAAAGGCACGAGGATATTTTTCTCAGAATTATTCTATTACCCTCCTTCTGCTATGTATTCACATCTTTAATCTGGACCTGGTATCCAAGGTTGTTTCTGCCCAGCTATCAGATGAAAGAAATAGAAATAGGTTTGTATAAAACTAGTACTATAACTGGAAGGCAATATTATACTTCTGGATAAGGGCTAGCAAGTTGGATCATATTACATTGATCATGTAAGAGTTAGATTGATTGCCAGCATGGTTGGGCTATAAATTAAAGCAAGTACAATAGTTCTGAAACCTTTCATGGCTTAGTTTCAATATATCTTCTTAGACTAGGGCTGGGAGTGGGGAAACTTACAGACTCTATATCATCCATAACAACCTTGCCTGAGTCCCCCCCTTCACCAACCTGAAAAATATATACATTTGAACTAACTTAGAAAACTAACTTCACTAGAAAACTAGTGAGATTCATCAGAATAGAATTCCTGTTTTGGGATACAGGAAGACTGTTCTTAAAAAGGTGTCCTACAGTAGCTGAATGACAGTGATAAGTCTGCAAAGTTTGGCTTTTTTTGTGACAAATAAATGTGCCTTAAAGGTAAAGGTAAAGGTTCCCTTCGCACATATGTGCTAGTCGTTCCCAACTCTAGGGGGCCTTGCTCTTCTCCGTTTCTAAGCCGAAGAGCCAGCGCTGTCTGATGATGATTCCATGGTCACGTAGCCAGCACGACTAAACACCAAAGGCACATGGAACGCTGTTACCTTCCCACCAAGGTCATCCCTACTTTTCTACTTTTTTTTAAAAAAAAATTGATTTATATGCCGCCCTTCTCCGGAGACTCAGGGCGGCTTACAGTGCGTTAAGCAATAGCCTTCATACTTTTGTATATTTATACAAAGTCAGCTTATTGCCCCCACAAACTGGGTCCTCAATTTACCTACCTTAGAAAGGATGGAAGGCTGAGTCAACCTTGAGCCTGGCGAGAGTTGATCTTACTTTAATTGCAGACAGCTGGTGTTAAATTACAGTGCTTCTGTCTGTTGAGCTAAACCAGAATAAAGTATACTTGTACTTTATATGCTTTCAAACTGCTAGGTTGGCAGAAGCTGGGGCAATTAACGGGAGCTCACTCCGTTACGTGACGCTAGGGATTAGAACTGCCGAACTGCCGACCTTTCTGATTGACAAGCTCAGCATTTTAGCCACTAAGCCACCACGTCCCCTAAAATGTGCCTTAAAGGAAGCCTAATTGACTTAAAAAACATGCAAGGGAAGGTAACCAGTAAAAATCCTTAATTTGCCTTCTAATCTTAGCAGAAGCCTGCAAACATAAAGTTGGGGAATTGCACAGCAACCAAAGTGGTTGCCTATTTCTGCCTTTGGGACTCTTCTACCCAGTATGTTTTCTCATAACATAATATTTGACTCCTTCCCTATTATTTCCCAACTTTGATGAGGTCTAGTAGATGAGGCCAACTGCTATAGCATTCTCAGGGTGGCACCACCAACTTTCCCCATTTTTTAGGAGTCTGGGTTGGGCATGGGCACCTGTGTTGGTGAAGACCTTTGTAAGGACACATTTGTTCCATAGTGAATGTAAATTTCACACAAAGTTTAGTTTTTTTTTTAAACTCCTCTTACCTGATTTTGTTATTATCTAAGCCCTTCTTTTTACCTCCCTCCCTCCCTACATTCTGTCCTGGGCAGCCAGCCTGACCATCACAAGATCCATGCATCGCTTCATACACAAATTCCTACCTCTCTTTTTAAGCATCTTATCAATTGCACCCAATGCTTACTTTTTCCTTTTCCCTTGACTCATTCACTTTGAATATATTTGTTTTGCAATTCAATCTCTATTTATTTTCTCTGTATGATCAAACATGAATGTATTTCTCTATTGCTGGTCACGTGTGTTTGAGTTCAATTCCCATTAATTCAGCACCCATTCATTTTGCTTAGTTTCAAGCAATGCCCATCTCCTCTTTCTTTACACCAACATTTCATTTATCTTTTTAGGAGAGTAATCTACCTTCTAGTTCATTTTTTTACAGGATTTACCATATTTTTCAGAGTATAAGATGCACCTTTTCCCCCCCAAAAAGAGGGTGAAAATCTGGGTGCGCCTTATACTCCGAATGTAGCCCCACCCAGCTTCTCAAACGGAGGTTTCAGAGGATGAAAAAAGCATCAGAAATGAAGCTTCAGAAAAGAAGCCCCTAAACAGAGCTTCGGAGGCTTTTTTTCTGAAGCTCTGTTTCAGAGGTTTTCAGACACAGGAAAAAAAGCAAAAAAAAAAAAAAAAAAAAGCAAGGTACAGAGCTCACAACCAAGGAACCTGTTGCTAAAATTCACCTCTGGGAACAGCTGATTGGGGGTATTCCAGGAGGCCAATCCACCTGCCAATCAGCTTTTTTTTTATTTTCCTCCCCCAAAACTAAGGTGCATCTTATACTCTGGTGTGTCTAATACTCCGAAAAATATGATACTTTCTCTTTCTGCAGTTCTACTTTCCCTCTCATTTCCTTCAGTTCTTCCCTTTCATTTCCTCTCTCCACTATATGTATTTCTGAAATTACTAACATATAACCTGGGTGTGTATTACTTTATGACACATACCTCCTACATGGTAGGAAGCTGGTAATGATGTGACTTGCAAGGTAGTTTTTAAATTAGTGCACTAGAATAACATGAACGTAATTGGGATACAAATGGGCTTTTGGTTATGGTTAGGGCATGCTGCCCAAAATATATCAAGGCTAGCACTGTCAAACCTATGCATGTGGCATTGGTATAACTAAGGTTGATAAGCAAATTACACCTTGTCTATATTATTCAAAAGTGCTTTATGTAAATCTTCCCTCTTTTTATAATTGAAGTGTGGTTTGTCTTGATTTTCATTATTTTTAGCTACCCTTGAATTAAGTAAACATTAAAAGGGCAGGATATGCTAGGAGCCAGAATATCTTCCCACATCTTTCAGTAAAACTGTACCTTCTGCTTGATGCTCAACATTTTGCTAGTGAAGCAGAGGTTATATTTTGTGTGTGTTGGGGGGGGGGGGCGAGTATCTGATTTAAATTGAGGACCTCCTAAGATTTTTCACAATTTTGCATAGCACTTAGCAGCGCTTGAATACTGTATGAATTAATGTGGCTGTTTCTGGAGCATCCTTTCCATTTTGAATAAATTAGAGTAAAAGGAGACATTTATTTTTTGGTCAGATCTCAAGTATGTATTGTCCCATCCATTAACCCAGGCATGGCAGACGAGATTAACATTTATAAGCCATTGGACTCAGATATCTACCAGCATGCGCAAAAGGTTTTGGCCATGGTTACTACCCAGCTGGGACTGAACTGGTTGTGCCTGAAATACATGCCAGTTCCAAAGGTTGAAATGAATAATCAGGATCCAAATGACTAAAAAATATCAAGTATACCAGATTACTTTCTGAAGAAATGTGAAATGCATTAACAAGCAATAGATTTTGGTCCGAAAGGTTGCTTGTGTTTTTCTAGATCAGCTTAGACATGGTCTCAGATTTCTATCATCTTTACCATGTGTGACTTCCCTGTGAACCAAAAAGTAGCATCATTAAAATGTTACTATACAGTAATGACAAAACATTCATTTGGAAAAAAATGCCTCATGTCTCCTATGACTGATAGTGAGAAGCTTAGTAATGATTTCAATAAGTTCTTTTTTATTTAAGAAAACTGCACAAATTAATTAGGGAAAAGCTTCTGAAGGCTTTTATTCTTCGTTTCTTATTAGCTTGTATCAGTGGTGGGTTTCAAATATTTTTACTACCAGTTCTGTGGACATAGCTTGGTGGGTGTGGCAGGGGAAGGATACTGTAAAATCTCCATTCCCACCCCACTCCAGGGGAAGGATACTGTATAATCTCCATTCCTGCTCCACTCTTGGGGGAAGGATATTGCAAAATCTCCATTTCCATCCTACTCCAGGGGAAGGATACTGTAAAATCTCCATTCCCACCCCACTCCAGGGGAAGGATACTGTAAAATCTCCATTCCCACCCCATTCCAGGGGAAGGATACTGTAAAATCTCTATTCCCTCCCCAATCCAGGGGAAGGTTACTGCAAAATCCCTATTTCCTCCCGATCAGCTGGGATTTGGGAGGCAGAGAATAGATGGGGGCGAGGCCAGACAGACTTTTTACTACCGATTCTCCGAACTACTCAAAATTTCCACTACTGGTTCTCCAGAACTGGTCAGAACCTACTGAAACCCACCTCTGACTTGTATGTTTCTGACATTAATTCGTGCAAAGACATGGGAGCCTAATGGCTGACTTGTGATCATTTTTGTTGGCTGGGAGATGATCCTGCTCTTCCAGTCCACCCTTTGATTTTCCACTAGGAAACAGGGCTGATTGTAGAAGCTTTAAGATTGTTATTCTGTTTTTAGTATAAATATTAAAAATTAAGCTAACTGTTGGAGAATCACAATGTATAGAATCTAGATACAGTTTGGTGATGTTGCTTTGCGACTGTTTAAACCAACAAGCACTGAACATTCAAAGAATCACTGTGTAAATTAGTGGACCACATTTGGCTTCAGAAGCTGCATTTATTTTGGGAACTTTAAGGGCTGCTATAGATGGAATAATGATGCAGAGTGAATTGGAAGGCTCATGAACATCAGCAGAACTGGGCTTTTCTCTTTCCACTGACTTTTATGGGAACACCTTGTCTTTTGGTATAATGCTTGTGTCACTATTTTTATGTGTTTACCGAATAACTTAAAAAAAAAAATTGGGGACCATAGGTTGCCACTGCTGGAATAAATCATGGGAGCTGAACAATTCAAATAAACTATAATTCTTTCTCAACAATTGTGTTATATGAGGCAGGATTTGTTCTGTTTATTTTATTTATTATTTATTACTGTGTGCCTTGTCCTACACCGACCAACCAGAGTTAAAATACAAAATGTCCTTCATAAAAGTCCTGTGCACAGCACAAACTGAGCATATTTAAGTTCTGTTGAGAGGCAACTAACCTCTATTGGTATAGCATGGAATTTGGTTTCCTGCTGGAAACTTTGTGGTCATGATTGTTTAAATAGGAAGCCCACACAGCTACCTATGGAACCAGTCCTGATCATTTATGATAGTGGAGTCCTTGATGCTCTCTGAGCTTCATTGTTTGCTTACAGATACCTAATTAGGTAATTTTGAGGGATGATGATATTATCCAGTGCACCAATGATGTTAGCTAGTTGGGTAGTGAAAATGTCTGCAAGCAAGCAACCAAGCTCAGAGTGTCTATGATTCTCAGTCATCCAGGTCATGATTGTCTCAAAGGTACTTTTTCAAGAGGCAAGCTTCTTGGATGAGCAGCAAAACATCTTCAAGAAAAAACAAAGAAAGTCTAGTTGCCTCTTAAAAAAGCACTTTTGGGACAACCAAGATCAGAGAATGCCAAGGACTCCAACCTTGAGCTATAGATATTCTCTTCTACTGTAATGTATGGTTATGGGAATGATCTCTTAATTCTAAAGAAAATAGATAGGACATTCCAGGAACATACAACAATCTCAAGTTTGATATCTAAAAATATTCACAAGCACTCTCCTGAGGCCAGAATATTTAAGCATGAGTTGAATAGTTGAATCACCAGTTGAACCTTATGGGAGGACCTCAGAATATGATAAAAATATTTGTGGCTGTTAAAAGGTGGATGCATGAGCTCAATACATTAGTGGTATGAAGTATTAAATTACTTCAAGAGTTACCTTGAGGTAAGATGGGCGGTCTGTAAATTTTATAAATAAATACATCTATTGCTCTGAGGAATCCTGTTTTTTTTTTCTACACAGACCTAACAGACATTTCCAGCCCAGTGCCTTCCTTGAAAACAAAATCACAAAAATTATTTTGGATTTCTATTCTTAATTTTTCTGATTCTATCTGAAACTCGGAGTGCTTAAAGTTGACTGGGTTGTTTCTAGATAATGCAAAATAATCACCTGCCTTCCAAATTCTCATTAAAAAGCCCACAAAAGATGCTTCTGTTTTTCTACCCTATTTTCAGGGTGCTTGAACATGTCTTTCCCCCAGAGGTGCTTCTTAGCTAACTTTATGACTACAGATGGCAGAAGCTGTGGGTGTGCTACTATTGTCTTTCTGTAACATATTTTTCCATCACTTTGAAAATATGAAAAGGCCTTCTGGATGTCTCCTCTTGGGATTTTACAGAAGCTTGCAAATCCAGGAAGGCTGTGAACTGCTGAAGAGACAACTGTACAGGGAAAAGCAGAATATTCGCACACAGGCGTTTGGCATCTTGTAAGCTAAAAACATTGCAGGAACATCACAATTGACCCATCAGAATTTAATCATATATTCGCCTTTGAAATAAATTTGAAAGGCATTTTTTTTCTTTTATTAAGTGGAATGAGAATTGCTTGGGAAAACACAGCTTTTTTCTTTGCACTTCTGACAGGTGCCAATAAGATGATTAAATGAGAAAGTTTCTGATCATGAGAGATATTGGACAGTGTGATAGATCCTACAAAGAGGCTGTGGCAGCATTACAAAAAGATGTTGAGACTTTGGAAAAAGTGCAAAGAAGAGCAACTAAGGTGATTAAAGGCCTGGAGACAAAAATGCATGAATGGTTGCAGGATTTGGGTTTGTTTAGTCTAGAGAAAAGAAGGACTAGTGGGGACATGATAACAGTATTCCAGTATTTGAGGGGCTGCCACAAAGAAGAAGGGATCAACTTATTTTGCAAAGCACCAGAAGGCAGGACAAGAAACAATGGATGGAAACTAATCAAGGAGAGAAGCAACCTGGAATTAAGGAGAAACTTCCTAATAGGGAGGAAAATTAATCAGTGGAACAGCTTGCCTTCAGAAATTGTAGGTGCTTCATCACTGGAGGTTTTTAAGAAAAGGCTGGACAGTCACTTGTCTGAAATGGAATAGGGTCTCCTGCTTGAGCAGGGGATTGGACTAGAAGACCTTGAAGGTCCCTTCCTGCTCTATTCTGATTGAGTGGGTGGAATGACAAATGCAATGTGCTGATGTGATGTGTACTCTGCCAGTTTTGTATGCACACTGTATAGAGGAAAATATATGAACAAAGTAGAATAGAATACAGTAAGTATTCCTTGGGTTATGACCACTCATTCAAAGTTATGAAGGTGCTGAATAAGGGAATATCTATGAAAATTCTCAATTATACATGTCATGGTTGTCCTAAGGGTGCTTTTCCAAAAGGCAACTGGTTTTTTTTCTTGAAAATATTTTGTTTTTCATCCAAGAAGCTTCTTCAGTTCTGCTGAATGAGGGGGATTTATGACTAGTCTACAAAGTTGCGACTGTTGTAGAGTCTCCACGCTCACATGATCGTGGGAGAAAAAGCCTCAGGAAGTGCAAACAACGTACAGGAGTATGTTTCACCTTTCCCTGCAAGTTCCCCCATAGATTTTGCTTGTGGGAAGCCAGTGGGGGAAGGTTGTAAATAGCTATCCTGTGAATCTGCAACCGTTGTAAGTGCAAGACAGTTATTAAGCACTTGGATTGTGATCACATGATTACAGGGCTGTGAAAATGGCCAGAAGTTCAAGGATTGATTGTAAGTACAACTGGTCACTGACTCAGTGGCTGTTAACCAAGTACCATGTCAGCACCTCAGCACTGACATAGAAAGGGAGATAAGTCCTGAACTTTTGCCTGCTAAATCCCTTTGAAGTCCGGTCTCTGTGGAAATGAAGAGGGGGGGGGGACATTCCTGTGAAATGAAGGAATGGAGAAGTCAGGAGAGTGACTTGGAAGATAGTCAATGAGAAGCAGATAATTGGGGATCGGAAAGGAAGGGATTGGGGGGCAAAAGGTCAGTCTTGTCCGCATCGAGTCATGATCCGGTTGCTGTGCTCGAATAAAGAGAAGATTTCCTTAAAGATTGGCAGTTTGAAAATTCATTTATTTTGAGATAGCATCGAAGTCTGACATACCATTTGTATTGTTGTGAGAGAAAAAAAATGGAGCTTTGGACTTTCAACCTCAATAAGGAATACAGCAGAAGAATGGTCAGGCATCCTGGACTTTCTGGAACAATTATACAATGTTTGCATAATCAGGAAATGAAAACTAATTTTCAAACACAAGTATATTAAAATAGCTTTCTTTGAGAAAACCGGAACTATTCCTCCTGGGTATTTTAGAAGGGAAAATGGAAAAGAATTTACAATACATCATATTACACATACTAACTGCGAGTAGGATCGTCATAGCACAAAACTGGAAGCAACTGGATATCCCCCCAGACCAAATCATAATTAAAAAAATATATGAATGCGCAGAAATGGGCAGATTATCCATGGAAATTAAGGAAAGGGAAGACACTGAATATTATTTAATTTGGAATAGATGGTATTCCTGGCTGGAGAGTAAAGCTAAAAAGTAAGCAATATTATGTTACAAAACTGAACTGTGAATAGAAGTTAGTACAACTTAGATAAGGGTGTAAAGTAAGATAGTGATAAATAGAAGTAGAATTTGTGTATGGAAGTTAATTAGGATAGAGATACTGATGTAGAAAAGCTGTTACTAGTGTTTAAGCTTCGAGGTGTTTGTTTTTGTCTATTTTTGTTGTGTGTTATAGTTTTCTATGTTTTGCTCTTTTCTATTTTTTGTATTGTGTATTTTAATGTTTGAAAATTCAATAAATATTATTTTTAAAATAGCTTTCTTTGGATTGAACATTAGTTATGTATTATTTATTTATTCTGATTCAGCACAAATTGGCTGTCAGCCTCCGCTTTTATATTACTTGCTTGCTATGGCTGCCATTGAAACGGGGGGAGGGGGAAGTGAGTTGGTGGAGTAAATTGGAGAAAGTTTTCCTCAGCGTTTCTCTGCAGCTGGAAGGCACGCTGATAACCAGTCAAGGTCAACCGTCCTGGCATACCAGAAGGATGGAGCCATCAGAAGCTGCACCCCACATGATCCCTTGGGGGGATGTGGATTGGATAATCCTGACTGGACCATTGGGGGGGGAGGGTTTTAAGGATGCTTTCTATATGTGATTTTCACACCTATTGCCTCAGACCTTGCTTTTCTTTGGTTGCATTCAATTCATACTCAGTAAAAGTACCTTTTGCTATGAAAATGGAGTCGGGGGTTTTCTTTCTTGAGTACCGAAAGGAGGCATACCTGACACTGGCTTTTTATCTGGCCCAGGTTCAAGAGTTGGTGGATTTCTTATACCAAGCCCTGGTGAACCATTGACATTGGGGAGCTAACAAGTTAGAGTTGATGGGTCTGATTAGAAATAGGATGTTACATCACACATATCACGTTGAGATTTCTGCCAGTAGCTGCCCTCGGGTTTTTTTTTAGCATTCATGTTTTGTGGCAAAATTGGCTCCATTTTCTTCCTTTGAAACCTGGATCAAAGACTGCCCATCCAAAAAGCTCATTCATCATGGAATCAGAAAGTATTGAAAAATATGGGTTTGACTGCTAGTATCTCTGCTCTGATATTCTCTTTGTTTTCTACGAACTCTGCTTAATGTTGTGATGGATTCTGAAATGTGCTGGGAAATGACTAGAGTTTTGCAAAACTATTGTGCTTAAAATAGGCCTGAAGCGACCCAACTCAGAGAGAATCCATTTTAAGTGAGATGATGTCTAAGCATTATATATGCCTTCTATTTAAGAAAAAATATATTTTCCATAACAATTAATGTTCCATATTTAATCTGGAGTTGTTTAATTGTGTTGTGTTGTGAGACCCCTCACATCATGGACATAAATTGTTACAACTTCTACCCTCAAAACGACACTATAGGGCACTGCACACCAAAACAACTAGACACACCAAAACAACTAGACACACGGACAGTTTTTCCCCCGAATGCCATCACCGCTAAACAACTAATTCCCACAACACTGTCAAACTATTTACTAAGACGTTATTACTATTATTCTTCTCATCCTTCCTATTACCTATCTCCTCCCACTTATGACTATAACCATGCTGCTTGTATCTTTATGATTTATATTGTTTTATTTGTTTCCTAGTATGATTTGATTGCTTATTAGTAACCTATGACTATCAGTAAATGTTGTATCTTATGATTCTTGATGAACATATTTTTTCTTTTTTCTTTGGAGCATTTGCACCAAAGACAAATTCCTTGTGTGTCCAATCACACTTGGCCAATAAACAATTCTATTCTATTCTATTCTGTTTAAGGTTGGGCAACAGTTAGTCTGGAATGGTATAGGATCACCGGCATGAGCATGGGATTGGACAAGACCTTCAAGGTCCCACCCAACCCTGTTATTCTATGTTTTATGTGTTTTGAGGGACTATTTGTAATTTCTCTTCACGCAAGCAGAAGACTCAAGACTTCCGTACTACTCAAACCTTATGTAGACTAGAGTTTTTCTATTTGATATTATTTATTTTGGGGGTTTTCTTCATGTCACATTAATATGCATTCCTCCAGGCCTTGACTTGACAGCCAAATATGCTTCCATAATTTATTCTCCCCGATGGCTGAGCAATAATCTCCTTCAGTAATGAGGCTTATGAGGCATCCTGTTTTTAAACTTTACTATGGAACAATTTAAGGGCAGTGGTTGATAGATTCCCCTAGCTTTGTTTCTCTTCTCACACAGCATCACTAGCTATTAGGAGAAGCCACATCTGATCATTCTTATGAAAGTGTGGCAGGGAAGATGTGGGCAAGTGTGGGTGAATGCTTTGGATGGAGGCTTTGCCACCTCTCCAGTTGCCTAAGCGACAGTCTTTGATGGGGAGATGCTCTAGTCTAACCAATGACCTGATATTTCACCAACTGAATGGTGAAGGAGAAGTGTGGGATGAAATGAGAAGGAGCTCACATGGCACACTAAGAGAGATCCTTCCCATTTCCTAATTTTCAGAGTGTATGCCTATGGAGATTCTCAGTCAACCAGGTCATGGTTGTCCCAAAGGTGCTTTTTCAAAAGGCAATTGGACTTTCTTGTTTTTTCCTTGAAGAAGTTTTATTTCATGGAAGATGTCCAGAATGTGAAAACAGAAAAATATGGACAGAGATGACCGCTGGTTTAAAATAGGGGTCAAATAGGCCATCTATGTTAAAATTGAACAACCCTCTCTCAACAGAGGGGCAAGGATATGACACCATCTACTTCCTGTTTACAGCACAGTTCTTTCAGCAGTTCCAAGAAGGTTCCTCACTCATTTTCACTATTCAAGTGACAGATGGCCTCAGCGACTCTCAGAGAAAGTGCTAACAACCAGATGACTGCAAAGAATATAAATCCATTCATCACCATTCAATTACAACTGAAGAAGCTTCTTGGTTGAAAAGCAAACATCTTCAAGGGGAAAAAAACCCAAAGGCCCAGTTGCCTTTTGAAAAAGAACCTTTGGGACTCGGAGTATATTGTTGAAGTAGATAGTAGACTGGTTTAGTTTGGCAAAATTTGTCAAGATCCTAAAACCAAGAAACACACATACTAATTCTTCCAAGCAGATTTATTTATTGTTCCACACCTATAGGCACTGAAGCACACTACTACTTATATATAACATACACTCTGAGAACCATTAGGGAGGGATTGTCTTCATCCTCTTTCTCTCACACAAGCTATCTGAACTGAGTTGGCTCTTAGTTCCTCTGGAATGCACCCTTCCCTCCTGGGGAATCCTGTCCACATTCCATCAGATGTCATTAGTTAAGACGACAATGTCATGATTTCCTCGAAATTCGTCCTCTGGCTTTGATGTAAATCTCAAATGTCCTTCCATTACTAAATGAGGTCTTTGTTGAATCTGTCTCAATACATCCTTTTTCAACAGCCATAGAAAGGTATAAATCATCCTTAAGCTCCATTGAAACTTCTGTCTCTAAAATGCATCTCCTAATTGGGGGACAGGGGAAGGGGAATTAATTAATGTTTCTCCACAACATATCTGTTTATTAAGAAATTATGTACTAGGAAATTAGGTGACTTGCAGCGAAATGCATTTCTTAATGGTTGGGCTGACATTTTAAGTGATCAATAAATCACATAAATATTAAGATCTTTCTGAAGGAAGATAATAAAGTAAGGCATCTGGAAACAAGAGTTGCTGCTGCTACTTGCAATTACCAACCAAACAAAAGTGTTTTATTGTAAGTGTAATTTTAATCACTGCATAGAAAAGACAGATAATCAAACATTGGGGATGGGTGGTGAAAGATGCTTAAAGAATTTATTAGTTGAAAAGGAGGGAGGGGAAGGTATTTCTAATAGTTGATAATTGCTTAGGTTTTTGTTTTTTTTTTAACAAAGGAGACAAAGAAGAAAGTAAAATTTACTATCTCTTAATATCTTTGGGAGTAGTGAACATGACTTAATTCCATGGAATCTCTCATGGACCGAAATAGCAGAGCCTCAGTTGGTTCCCTTGATGGCAGTAAACTAGCTTTCCATGCTAAGTTTGGAAGTGATTTATGATGATCATTTTGAAATATTTCAAAAAGCAGTTTGCAAACATTCTACACCTATGTATATTAAATACACATCAAACATGGGAGAGCTACATTTTTCACTTTGCCAGGTGAAAGTCCTATAATAAAGGTAACAAGTCAAGTGTGGAGATCTAGAAGTAGATCTCATAAAAGTGTGTAATGTGGAGGCATGATGAAACATTAGACTGCTTTGGTTTTTATTATACCAAAAATAAACATGGAAACTTTATTATTGGCTGGATCAGTGGTGAAATGTAAAATTTGTTACTACCGGTTCTGTGGGTGTGGCTTGGTGGTGGTGGTGGGTAATGTGACTGGGTTGGCGTGGCCAGCTTTTTTTTTTTTTTTGCTTTTAAAACCATTTTTTCTACAACCTCTTCGGCCGAAGGGTTACCGTATTTTCCGGCGTATAAGACGACTGGGCATATAAGACGACCCCCAACTTTTCCTGTTAAAATATAGGGTTTGGGCTATACTCGCCATATAAGACTACCCCTCTTCCAACACACACCAAATAAAAATTAAAAAACATCAACTGCCTCAACACAATGTAAAAGCAGCTGTGCTAGACCCAAAATGGCCCCTGCAACAAGCAGGAACCTCACACAGCCACAAAAAGCGCAAAAAACAACTTTCACACTTTACACACACACAACACAACACAACACAACTGGCTCATCCACAATGTAAAAGCAGCTGTGCTAGACCCAAAATGGGCCCTGCAACAAGCAGGAACCTCACACAGCCACAAAAAGCCCAAAAAAATCAACCTTCACACTTTACACACACAAAATTCCACATACAGCTTTGTGAGATTTTGTGTGTTTGTGTAGTTAGAGTGAAACACTACAGAAACACACCACATCTCAGAAAGCTGCACAAATATTATTTTATTTTTATTTTTATATGAAAACTAAATTTAAAACTTCCTAAACTTTAAATGGCTAGGTCTAAAAAAGAACAACTAAAAAAACCCCAATTAACTATTTTTTTAAAGCTCCCAAAGGGTTAAAAAACTTACCCAATAGAACAGGGGTCTCCAACCTTGGCAACTTTAAGACTTGTAGACTTCAACTCCCAGAATTCCTCAGCCAGCTTTGTTTTTACTGGCTGAGGAATTCTGGGAGTTGAAGTCCACAACTCCTGCCTGCATGATTGCAGGCAGAAAGTGGCTTGCTGATGGAATGGATTCAGGCAAGCGAAGCAAGGCAAGCGTGGCGATTACCAGCTAAGGTAAGCAAGCTGGAGGGGGAAAACTTTTTTCTTTTTACAGGGCTCTGGGCTCTGGCGATCCCAGCTGAGTTGCCTGATTAGCAGGCAACGCAGCTGGGATCGTCAGAGCTTGGATAGATGGCTCTGGCGATCCCAGCTGCGATGCCCGATTGGCAGGCAACTCAGCTGGGATCGTCAGAGCTTGGATAGATGGCTCTGGCGATCCCAGCTGCGATGCCCGATTGGCAGGCAACTCAGCTGGGATCGTCAGAGCTTGCAGAGTCACGTAAAAGGAAAAAAGTTTTTTCCTTTAACATGGCTCTGGCATCCCAGCTGAGTTGCCTGATTAGCAGGCAAAGCTGGGATCGTCAGAGCTTCGATCGCCAGAGCCATTTAAGGCTCGTTAGAGTCTTTTGGGCTGGTCTGCCTGGTTACAGGAGAACGACACCCGGCGTATAAGACGACCCCCGACTTTTGAGAAGATTTTCATGTGTTAAAAAGTCGTCTTATACGCCGGAAAATACGGTAAATGATTTAACTGGTATTACAAATGTTAATATTACATATCTGTAAACTACCAGTAAATGACCAGGAAAAAGATCTTGGATTATGATCAAAACATCTGCGCAGGAAGTAGCTGCTGTGAAAAATGGCCAGATCATCTTGGGAATCATTAAGAAATGAATTAAAAACTTAACATAAGGTCAAAGTGCCTTGAAGTTAGTCTCTAATCCTGGTGACTACATGGATGTATTTATTCAGTTTTCTTCACAACAGTTCAGCCATATTCATTCAGGATGTTTTGTTTTTTTTCTGAACTCCCAGCCCAGATTACAGCTCTGGTTTTCCTGGATAGTCTTCCAGCCAAGTTGAACCAAACCCTGCTTTTGACCACAAATGAGTCTGGCTGGGTGCTGTTAAGTACTGAAATATTTGGGAAATGCAAGCTAAACATATCTACATGGGAGGATTGAAATGTTTCAGGTGGTTGGTGACTGTGCAATTGAAGCCCACTCCCTTCTTGATATGTATCCTACATCAGGGGTCCCCAACTCCCAGGCCATGGCCCATGACCAGGTCTTAAGTTGATTGGAACCGGGCCACAGAAGTGGCGGGCGAGTGTGTGCATATGCACATCCCCTCTTGTGTGAGCAGTAGGCAAGTGTGTGTGCGCATGCGCTCCATTTGAGTAAGCAGTGGCCACGCATGCCTGCTGCTCACACAGAACCATCCCCTCCCCCTGCCACCAGTCTGCAAAGGCAGAAAGGTTGGGGAACTCTGTCCTACATGGATCCCTTTGCCACTAAGCAGCAGGGGTTCAGTTGCTTGGTTCTGATGTGGCTCACCAACAGCTAGCAGAGCTGGTAGCAGATTTGGACAGTGAGGAGGTTGGGGAGGAATGTGGGCCAGTCCTGGAGTCTGGGGAAGGCTCGGATGATGGCTCTGAGTTGGAGGCAGAGAGGGGGCCAAGGCCATCTGGTAGTTCTTTGCTGCCTCCAGAGTCTGACATCAGGAAGGCAGAAGAACAGTGTGAGCCTGTTCCCAGTGTGCACATGCACAGAGCTGCCAGGAGACAGGAACAATTAAGGAAACAGGGTCGACTTGGGAGTAAGGCTTGGAGATGATTGGCCCCTCCCATAAGACATAAAAGAGAACAGGATGTGAGCTTTTGCAGGAAGCAATTAGTTAATCTGGCCAATTCAAGATTTGAAAATTCTGTTTGTGACTCTGCCAAGTTTGGCCTTGCCTGAGTCTGGAAATTAGTTCTTTGGCAGCGTTCCACATGAGATATGGTGGGGTTGATAACTTTCCTCTGAAGGACTGTTTATCAAGCCTTGTGGACTATAAATGAAAGTAATTTACAGCCATATGAATTAAAGAGGTTTGCCGGGACTAAGTTTGTGCTGTTTAATTTCTAAAGAAGCCTAGGTCAGAACAGGTTCTGGCTGCCATTTTGACTTTTCTGATACCTCCCTGTCTGAGGTATAGAGCTCCAGAAAAGAGATAAGTCCTCAGAAGGAGCGGACTAGATCTGATCCATGAGCCAGAACTTCCTTGTTCCTGATCCAGAATGTTGGTTTTCCTGAATTGTCTCGTATGCCTCATTCTTTAATACTTTAGCTCTGTCCGTCACAAAACGGTGGATGAAACAAGATGCTCCTTTGGCATCAATTATTTTATTTATTTATTCGTAATTTTATTTATTTGCAAAATTTATTAGCTGTCCATCTTACTGCATGGTTTATCTTTTGGAAAGATCAAAAATGCTTCTAAAAGGCTCATGTTTGCTTAGAAGAGCTGGATCATGAGGATCGACTATATTTATAGCTGTGGGAGCTGGACAGAGGAGGACAAAGCTAGTTTCTTGATCTGTTAAAGTACTTAATCAGATAATTTGAGGGCTATTGTGGCATAACATCATGATCAAGATAGGTAGGCTGAAGCCAAATATTCCTCTTTGCAGTTTTTCTGGAATTTTTCTTCTCCAGTCTAGTGATTATTGCATAAACACTTTATTTTGTTATTGTACGTGTAAGCAAAAGAACAATTGATCCATCCACAAAGAAAACAATATTGAAAGGAGGGTATGGAGAATGCCAGCATATGAAGAAAGGAAAGAGAAAAGGAGGTTTATTGACTGATTGAATGAACTGATACCTCCCTTTCCAGGTATCAAATAATGCAAGGCATGCATTCAGAATTGAAATGTAAGAAGGGGATTGATGAGAAAAAGCAGGTGTGACAAAAATAACATAAGTACCCCTGGGATATTTTCCTGCATATCCTATATCCTATATCTTGCAGCGTCATGCTTAAGGTAAGTTCACTTTAAAGTATTTCATTTTAAAGTGAATTTACCGTACCTTATCTGTACACCCTGAATTTATAAACAATCCCAAATGCTCTTTCTTAACATTCATTGTCCTGTCAAAATATGCAGCAATATTCATATATTAGACAAAAAAGTACACAGAACTGAATAGATTAGGAAGTAATAACATTAAAATCCAGTGCATCGAGGAAACTGTTAAATAGCACGCATATATTTGGTCAACACGGCATTTAAAAATGCATGGATTAGGAGAACTGTATCCCAAAATGCATTCCTTGTGGGCTTTTTTAACATGTGGAAATGGGATGATAAAGATTTAAAGCTCGAAAAATGGGAAACTGAGCAGTACTGAAACTGATTGATCGCCATGGCTAAGACCCATATTTCTTTAATTTGGAACTTTCACTGGCACCTTAAATTTGCCTTTATTTTACCTGACAAGATGTCTTCTTTACTCTGCTTATGAATGTCTGCTGTATCTGGATTTTTACTAGTCCGCTCCAAAGTTCTTGCTGTCAGAATGCCAAATCTTGGCAACCCTCTCATCTCAAATTCTGTCTGTGGCTTGCGAGACAGAAATTAAAAAAAAGAAAAAAAAGAATTGACCTGAGATGCTAATGAAGGAACATTTCAGACCAAGATGGTAACTTATGTTAATTAGCACTGAGTGCTTGTCAGACATTGGGCTAATAATTCCCCCTAAAAGGTCAGAGAGTTGCTTTCCTCTGCTGATGGATTCAAATTAAATAATACTATCATAGATCTCTCTCCAGTAGAGAAGAGGTGACAGGCAGTTCATAGCAATGGGAACTTGGCGAAGGAATTCTTTCTCACTATAACAGCTAATTTATGGGTAAAAAGATTGACCTTTTGAACCTTTTACCCAGCATTATTTTAGTCTCTCTTCCCTTCTCTCCAGCTTGAAACTTCTGAATTATCCTAAATATTGTTAGAAGAAATTAAACAATTTACTCACTGTTCATCTAAATAAATCAAGCAACATACTGAGTATGTTGATGAAAATGGAAGCAGTGACATTGTCACATTAGTTCTGCTGCCACACCTTCAGAGTTGGGTTTAGGCAGTAAATACCACCTCTCACTGGCCCCGTCCCCATGTATTCTCTGCCTCCCGAGTCCCAGCTGATTGGGAGGAAATGGGGATTTTGCAGTAACCTTCCTCTGGAGTGGGGAGGGAATGGAGATTTTACAGTATCCTTTCCCTGGAGTGGGGTGGGAATGCAGATTTAAAAGTATCCTTCCCTGCCATGCCCACCAAGCCATGCCCACCAAGCCATGCCACGCCCACCAAGCCACACCCAAAGAACCGGTAGTAAAAAAATTTGAAACCCACCACTTTGCTAGGGGCTTGTAATGCAGTTGGCTTTCAGGAATAAGCCCTGAATTTGGAACATTAAGTATAACCTTTATATGATAAGTATGTATACAATTGTTTTGAACCAAATCAAACTCTTGGTTCATCTACCAACGACTTTAGCAGAAGAAGGCTTTCTACAACAATGCCTTCTAATCCTCGTTCTTTTTTTAACAGTGATCTGAGAACTGACCTGTACATGCAGTGTAGACATTTTGCCATTAAGTGATAGACCTTCAGTGCAGTAGTGTTTCCTGCTCTTCTAGAACCTACAGCTGTGATGGCGAACCTATGGCATGTGTGCCAGTGGTGGCACGCAGAGCCCTCTCTGTGGGCATGCAGGCCATTGCTAGCTGCTTTTCCGAGTTTCATTGCATGTATGCGCACTGGACAGCTGGTTTGCAAAGACCAGCTGGCCAGCACATATGCACGCACCAGAACCCATAAAGTTTGGCTGGCTGGTGCGCATGTGCGCAGGACCAGCTGTCCGGTGCGCATGTGTGCAATGGAACCCAGAAGAGCAGTTGGCCGCTGTGCCCATGTGCACCAGCCAGCTGTTCTCTTTCGGGTTCTGGCACTCCGGCGCACACACGCGCACTCCAGTTTCGGCACTCAGTGCTAAAAAGTTTAACCATCACTGCCCTACAGTGTTGTGGCCCATCAGCGGCCTGCGCAGATCGTGGCTGATCCCGATGAAGAGGAGGCTGGTGTGGTGTTGCGCCAGCAGCCAGCACAGCCAGAGCTCGTGTTGGATAGCAAGGAGGCTGAAGAGGATGTGGTGCCAGAGGCAGAGACTCAGCAGGGCCTTCAGAACCTCCAGAGGTTCCTTCAAGTGGAGAGAGCGAAGTGGAGGAGCCTCTACTCAATGCTCGAGCATGCAGGGCTGCCAAAAGGCAGGAATGGCTACACAGGAGGAGGAGGTCTACTCGAGAGTAGGGCTTGAGGATAATTGGCCAGTCCCTTAGCCTATTTAAGTCGCACACAGCTAGTGCTTTTTTGCTGGAAACAACTCGTATTTATTATCAGAGTATTTTGGTTTATCATATCTTGCTTTCTGGGCTGGTTGCCAACCTTTGCCGGTCTTGTTTATTCTTGCTACTTAATAAATTTGATAAGGACCGTTGGTGTGTGTCAATATCCTCAGAAATCCGGAGCTGGGGCAGAACATACAGCATCAGCTACTTGGTTTAGGAAATGTAAAGATAATACTATTTGAAGGATACCTTTGTCAGACAGGACAACCTTATAAATATCATCTTTCCTTTTCCCTTCTCCATCTCTTTCTCCATGTCTTTCTTCTATACCATACCCAGCAATTTATTTTTATGAAAAAGCAAAACAATATTTTGATAGTAACACAGAGAAAGAAAACAAAATGGAAATTATGTCCTGAAGACATAATTGGACCCAACCATTCTACACAACTTTTACACAGTCTCTAACTGTAACTCCACTTACTTGATAAGGTTGTAGAGAAGTTGATAGAGGTTCAACTTCAGAAGATTTTGGAAGAAACAGATTGCCTAGATCCCTTTCAGGTAGGTTTTAGAACTCATCGTGGGATAGAAAATGTATTGCTCACTTTGATAGACCTTTGTCAGGACCTGGATGATAGTGCACCTCTGAGTAGCATTTGGTACTGTTGGCCACAATATTCTTCTGGAAGTTGAGCACACTGTTCTCAGGTGATTCAGCTGTTACTTTAGTGAGTAGATCCAGCTGGTAAAACTCAAGAAAGACTCTGTTTATAGTTCTCCCATTATACAAGGCCCATGTGACATAATCCAGATAATGAGTCTTCTCAGTGGTAGCCCTGCCTTTGGAACATTTGAGGCCTAGAAGTGACAGTACCTTCTTCACTTAGGAGGCATCTATTCTCCAGTTGGTCCTGATGCCTGTTGTATATTTATTTATTTGGATTTCATAATATGGTTTAAATTGTGATAGTGCTTATGTTGTTCACTGCCTAAAACCCTAAACAACTAAAAATAGACTAAAACAAATAAACAAGTTTTTTAAGGAACAGCAGAAATTCCTTTGGTCTATAGCAAAACGTCAAGGAATCCAAATAGCCCTCTCTTGCTCTATTTCATTATATCAAGTTAACATAAAATGGAATATACAGTAAACTTTATTAACAAGATACGATTAAAGAAAGGAGGGTTAAAGAAGGAGGAGTAGGAGTCTGAAAAATTATACCATAAACAAAACAACTAAATGAAAATCTACCTATCTTTTATATCAACAAAAAGGCAATGGAACCATTGACAAAATATGTCAGTAATACATTTCTACAAACAGGTGTAGATTCTTCCAGTGGTGAAATCCAAATTTTTTTTACTACCGGTTCGGTGGGTGTGGCTTGGTGGGCATGGCTTCATGGGTGTGGCAGGGGAAGGATACTGCAAAATCTCCATTCCCACCCCACTCCAGTTGAAGGATACTGCAAAATCCCCATTCCCACCCCACTCCAGGGGAAGGATATTGCAAAACCTCCATTCCCACCCTACTCCAGGGGAAGGATATTGCAAAACCTCCATTCCCACTCCACTCTGGGGTGGAGCCAGAGGTGGTATTTGCTGGTTCTCCGAACTACTCAAATTTTCTGCTACCAATTCTCCAGAACCTGTCAGAACCTGCTGGATTTCACCCCTGGATTCTTCCCTTCAGTGTTCTATAACAATTCTTTTGTTCATTTCCTTATGTTAACAGATAAGATTCACAACATGGTGGATATAGTTCAGACAAGCATTGTGTACAGCAAACCTGAAGTGCTGTGTCCAATTCTTCAGGCATCACCCTTTAAAAGAGATTCAGACAAACCAGAGAGGTTAAAGGAAGGTTTCAAAGAAAGACCTTGGGAAGAAAAACCTAGGAAAAGAGAGGGAACACATTGATTATGTTTAGCCTTGAGAAAAGGTGATTGAGGTGAAATAAAATGCCTGCTTCTCAAGTTTGTTTATGAAGTTGTCACAGAAATGGAAGCCACATCTTGTTCTTTAATGTATGTGGTGGTAGGATGTGGAATAATGGTCATGGTATAAGAAGGTGAATGTTAGGAAAAACCTCAGAGGAAAAGATTTTGCCTGTGAAACTGATTACCTGAAATTGATTACTTCAATAGAGGCTCTGACTCTGAGGCTTACTGTTAAAATTAAGAAAAAAGCCGGTACACCAAGCAAAAAGAACCAAGCAAATCTGGAAAATATATAACTATAACAATATAATGGTTTGGTCCTGTTTACTGCACTAATAGGAGTTGAATTTGATGGCTTAAATGACACCTTCTGACTCTGTGGGAACAATGGGATGAAAATTCTAAATTCCCATTTGAGAAGCAACAGATAGGGGTAGGCTGTCATAAATGAAAACAAGAATATTTTCATCTTGTTTTCTATGACATTTCTTGCTTTCTGTTTTTTGTACCATATAATCTATTTGCAACCTAAATCATACAGTCCAAAGGACTGAGGAATGACACTAGTGCTAGCTAAAGAATAAGTCTCCAGTTAGAAGACTTTGAGACAACCGTGTATAAAAAGCTTGGAATGGCATGATTGTGGCAGTTTAAAATGATTGATTGATTGATTGATTGATTGAATGAATGAATGAATGAATGAAAATCTCAAATGACTGCTAAGTGGATATTTGCCATGTGCAGCACATGAAATACAAACTTTGAAGGAAGTCTCATATATAGTAAGGTTCTAGGGAAAATTAGGAAGAAGACAAAGACTACTGTTGATGGATATCTCTAAAACTCATTGGCTGGGTTCATATAACATATTTCTCATGAGTCTGGATAATAAATTGAACCATGAACTAAACAAACAAGCAAGCAGGATTCACAGAACATGGTAAATCACAAGAAAAACTTATTTTAACTAAACAATCTTAGTATGTTGGAAATGCAATCAATAGACCCTTCCTTGACTTGATTAAGCCTATTGACTGAGCGCAACACCAATATTTGGCCACAATTGCTTAGTGCCAACATTCTTAGGACTGGTAGCTAATTGTAATAGGTTAACATGCAGAAACCCTCTCCATTTTGCTCCCAGGAGAGATCCTTCTCTCCATTTTTCCTGTCAGGAGAGCTTCCTTCCTTCCTTCCTTCCTTCCTTCCTTCCTTCCTTCCTTCCTTCCTTCCTTCCTTCCTTCCCTCCCTCCCTCCCTCCCTCCCTCCTTCCTTCCTTCCTTCCTTCCTTCCTTCCTTCCTTCCTTCCCTGTGCAGCAGTGATGTGAGAAAATTGCAGAGCTGTTTTTTGACTGTGCAAGTTTGAAGCCTCCTAGATGAGAATGGATAATGGAAATATAGAGTACAGAATAGATTTAGCGGATTCAAGCCTTAAAGATATAGTTGGTGATGACCACAGATCCAGATAGCTTGGGGAAAAAAAGATCTTTGAAAAATTAACCAATGAGAAGTATATCCACAGATAATTATACAGACAGACAGATTAACAGATTTGGAAGGGACCTTGTAGGTCATCTGGTCCAACCGCCCACCCAACCAGACCATTTTTGACAGATGGCAGTCCAGTCTCTTCTTGAAAGCTTCCAGTGATGAAGCTCCCACAACTTCTGAAGGCAAGCTGTTCCATTGGCTGATTGCTCTCACTGTCAGAACATTATCATTGATACTGCAGTTAAGCTGAAACTCTGAATATGGCAGGATATCCCTCATCCCCCAAATATAACTTTCAAGATACTCTAGGGAAAAAAATGACTTCCAGCAATAGACATGGAGAAGAGTTTGTCTGTTGGTGCCACTGCTGCAGATTGTGTGTGAGTGTTTAAGGGCTTGGGAAAGCAAGCTGTGAAATGCATAACACAAAAAATAGTAACCAAAGTGAAAAATATTGTGAATAAATAAATAGCAAAATGAATATAAATTGAACAAATAGATAATGGTTTAGAAAATATTTCAAATAAAATAGTAAAGAGGTAAAAAAAATAAAAGAATGAGATTAATTTAAACCTTAATAGAACAATAAACATTGAACAGTCTTAAATATTTTTCTCCTTTGCACATACTTACAAACTGGATTCTATATCATTGATTTTAGCCCCAAGTAGCATTGTCATTTAGTGAGAAAGCAGGTTCTTGTGGAAAAAAAATCTTTTTATTTATTCTTCCCAGCTTGCAAATGTCATCTCCATTGAAAGACATCAAGAATGAACTTCTTCCATGGGGTATTTTCAGACTAGGAAGCATTGGTAGAAAGAGAAACTTCAGAATAATGAAAGATATGCCTCAGAAATCCTGAACTATTTCCAATAATAAGCTTCAAAACTACCAAGTAAAGTTTGAAACTAATCCCCAGCCCCTTGAGAAAAACAGAGGGAAGGAAGCTTCTTTCACAAACTAAGAAAACTTTTGAGAAATTGTAAACCAGATTTCAGCATAGCCTAATGTGAAGGTTTCTGGAACAGTAAGAGAGAATTGAAATCTCAGTCTTAATAGAATAGAATAGAATTCTTTATTGGCCAAGTGTGATTGGTCACACAAGGAATTTGTCTCAGTGTACATAAAAGAAAAGATACATTCATGAAGAATCATATCTTATTTATTTATTTATTAGTCCAATTTATATGCCGCCCTTCTCCGTAGACTCAGGGTGGCTTACAATGCATTATAGCAATAGCCTGCATACTTCTTTGTATATACCTGCTTATTAGGACTTTCGGGGGCCCCCTAAGCGGTGTTGTTCTATACAAAGTTGGCTTATTGCCCCCACAATCCGGGTCCTCAATTTACCTGCCTTGAAAGGATGGAAGGCTGTGTCAACCTTGAGCCTGGTGAGATTCGAACTTGCACTAATTGCGGGCAGCTGGCTGCTAGCTAAGTGCTAGCACTTAACAGCACTTTAGTCCGCTGCACCACCGAAGTGCATTAATATTAATATATAATATTAATCATATTATATATTAATAATATATATATAATCATATTAACCACTTTTCTATCATTGACACCAATGGGACATAACTCTTGTTCACACGTCTGCCTCAAACAGATGATGTGAAGTTAGTCCAGATGTTGGGGCTTATTTTGGAAGGAAAGGAGCTTTGTTTAAACCAACATTTACTACATCTGTCAGGGTTGAAAGAGTTTCAGGGATTGTTTTATATAATTCTTTTGTCTATGCTCTTGAAGAAAATTAGTGAGAAAGAGCAGACATATCAACTCACTGGATTATATTGTCCCACTGGATTATATCGTCCCAATCTGATGTCCTCCAGAAGGATGAAGGTTATATGTGGCATATGAGGAGGAGACAGGAATGGCTCTACTCCTAGAGCCTAATGGCTCTAGGCTAGATCAAGACAAAGAATTTGATTGGATTGAATTGAACTGAAATTGAAAATGAATTAAACTAATCTTTAATTAAATTGAGTGACAATTTATGTAATGCCCCATGTGTTTAATAATGTTATGCTTTGCTCACCTTAAACAATTGCAACCAAGTGACAGTTTTGGAGATCATTTGGTGGTAGAAGTAAGTGAAAACATTGATTGATTGATTGATTGATTTAATTCATAATACATAGCACATAATACTGTGGTACCCATATGATGGAAACATGCGGTCAATTTTGTAAGGTATGAGGAATTCAAGAAGTTATATATCTTATAGGTTATGTTTTGAAATAGGTTGGTTCATGTGAATGGAATAAATGTTCTTTAAATTAATATCCAGGCCCTTTATCCAATTAAATGCAGTGTTTGTTGATTTAGGAAAGTCTGCTTTTCGTCCTGCATAAACTCTCCAAAGGCATGATCCATATAGTGACAAGGAGCTCCACAGTCACATTCCAGGGCGGATACTGTGTTCCATTTAAACAGCATCTTGACCAATGCCATACAAGGTGTGAATACTATTCAGACTTTCCAGAACTGGCAAATGGCATAAAAACTTGCTAATTTTGGGGGTTGGGTCAGATATATTTTTTCTGGAATCTGGACATTTGATAACCTGGTTTACTTTCCACTGGGATTTTACATCAAAGTTAGTGTTATGCAGCTGCTGTGCAAATATCAGTGTGGTGTTCCTGAATTTAAGCTTTCCAATTGATAAGTATAGCTTATTGGAGTGTACTGGTTTCTGGTGAATACAGTTCTAGATCCAGAGGCTGCATCCCCTGTTGAACTGCTTTTGCCAGATTTATTTTACTAGATCTTCTAAATTTGTTGTAAATTTCAGCTGAAGCACTCAGAATCCAGCAAAACTGGTACAGTCCTGAATAAGTCCTGTGAGAATGAATGAATGACTGACTGAATAAATGCATGATTAATATTATCATAGCCACCCACCCAGTGGTGAAATCCAACTTTTTTTACTACTGGTTCTGTTGGCGTGGCTTAGTGGGCGTGTTGTGGCTTGGTGGGCGTGGCAGGGAAAGGATACTGCAAAATCTCCATTCCCACCCCACTCCTGGGGGAAGGATATTGCAAAATCTCCATTCCCACCCCCCTCTGGGGCCAGCCAGAGATGGTATTTGCCGGTTCTCCAAACTACTCAAAATTTCTGCTGCTGGTTCTCCGAACTGCTCAAGGTTTCTGCTACCAGTTCTCCAGAACCTGTCAGAACCTGCTGGATTTCACCCCTGCACCCACCTCCTTGTCCTATTCTAGACCAAAAATACTCAATCCTTTCATTCTGCAGTTAAAATAATTTGAGGTATATTTCAATCAGGTTTCAATAGAAAGTTGTTACTTTATTATCAGTAAGGCTTGCTACTCATATGGATTAGAGTTTAGCCATCAAGGAGGGTAAATTATGTTTTATGTGACATGTTTGTCTTCTGATTCATGGAACGGAGCAAGGATGTTATTGCTGTCATGAGAAAGACTCTGCTCTAACCAGCCCTAGTTTCAGTGGGAAAGATGTCTATATCTTAGAAGGCAAGGCAGGAAATATAGGTATAGGTTTTTTTTTTTTTACCTGTGCTATATTTTCAATATCGCTAGTGTCTTGAGATTGTGCCACCAAAATTTGGAGTCAAAATAGTTTTTTTTGGAAAAAGAAAAAGTGTGGAAATTAAAGAAAAAGTCTTTGGAGAATGAACTTTAACCCACCCTCAAATCACCATGAAAATGCCCCAACATTGAGTTATTTCAAGTTTCAAGTTTCAAGTTTATTAGATTTCTATACCGCCCTTCTCCCGAAGGACTCAGGGCGGTGTACAGCCATATTAAAACACATAGATTTATAAAATTTAAAACCAAATTAAAATGAATATATAAAATATATTGCGGGCCAATATATAAAATTGGCCCGCAAATTTAAAACACACATACACCCATAATAAAATTCATATTAGGCCAGTCCGGCTTGCTGGAACAGGAGGGTCTTAAGGGCGCGGCGAAAAGTACGCAGGTTATTTATTTATTGAATTTATATAGTTGCTTATCTCATTTGTACGTGTCTTTGGGTGATGGACATAATTAAAAGAACTCAGCAATCAAACAATTCACCCAGTTAAAAACAGTTTAAAAATTATAATAACAAAAAGACACTGAAGAATGCAATCTAAACTTATAGCAGCTATTTAATAGGCTCCATGTTTCCTGATGGCAAAACCAAGTTTTGAGGGACCTGAAAGCCTGAAGGCCAACATGGTTGGGGGCAATCTCACTTTGGGGAGGGAATGATGTTCCAAAGAGTGGCTGCCAAGGGAGTAAAGGCTCTCTTTCTGGGTCCTGCTAAACAAAGCTCTTTAGCTGGCACCTGCAACATGCACCTGCAACACCTCCTGGAGCTGATGAGATGCGTAGATGTAATTGGAGAGAAGTGGTACCTCAAATAACCCAGATCCATGCCATGAGGGGTTTAAAGGTCCTCACCAGCACCTTAAGTTAGATTTGGAAGCAAACCATCAGTCATTGCATCTTGTGGGCCAGTAACTGTCCGCACTGCTGGATTTTGTATCAGCTGAAGCTTCCAGATACTCCTTAAGGGCAGTCCCTATAGAGAGTATTACAGTAATCCATTTTGGGAGGTGACTGGGGCATGAGAGAGAGTACAGGCTCCTGTAGAGCAACTGCCCCAAGAATAGGCGCAACTGGTGCATAACATGAAGCTATACAAAGGCCCTCCTGACCACTACTGCCACCTGCTCTCTGAACCGGAGTCATAAGTTCAGAAAGACCTCCAGATTGTCCCAGATTCAGCAATGTGTTGGTCACTGTTACCAGATCATAAGAGGTAGTGGTGAGGGGAGGAACCATCAATGCAGAAATTCTCAGAAAGTTAAGTCTCACCCCTTTCCGTGCTGTAATCAATTACACAAATGGTCTTTTGTTAATTGGCAGCTTGTATGGCACAGCTGTAGCTCATGGCCTAGTATAAATTTCTCATCCCTATTTAAGGAAATAGATTTTTTTAAAAATGTGCACTGAATATTTGTGGGAGGCAGCAAGAACCACAGTGGAAAGATCAGTGGCATATATAGGAAGTGATCCAAACTTCCTCATGTACTTCAGTAAAAACAAGAGTTTTTTCAGCTTTCCTGTGTGGGACAGGTTGAGGTAGTGTTATTTAAACAGATAGCTGAGTAGGGAAAGGAGAATCCACTGGTTAAATTTCTTGGCATCAGCAACAAAAATTACAGTGAAAATACAATAAAATGTATTTAGATTTACAAGTGTATGAAGTTACTTTTTCCAGCACGAGAAAGACTGATCAGAATACACAAAAGTATGAATGATCACTGACGTGAAAACAGTCCAAAAGTATATGTTTTTAAAGAAATAGGACACTCAAAAAGCTGGACTGCATTTGATTTTAAGATTATTCCTACTGTAAGGTGACCAGATTTTAACATTGGTAAAGAGGGACATTGTGGGCGTGGCTTATTTTGTGGGCGTGGCTAGCTGGTCATGTGACTGGGTGGGCGTGGCTAGCTGGTCATGTGACCAGGTGGCCATGGCTATGTGTATAGGGTAAGGTGAACAGATTTTAACATTGGTAAGAAGGACACCATTGTGGGCGTGGCTTATTGTGTGGGCATGGCTTGGAGGCCATGTGACTGGGTGGGCGTGGCTAGCTGGTCATGTGATCGGGTGGCCATGGCTATGTGTATAGAGACTACTCAGAGGGCTGAAAAGTCATTTCTGACAGGTCCTCACACTTTTGATTGGTCCTCACACTTATGACCATCCTCACATTTATGCCCGTGCAGCATTCTTAACAACCATGTCACTCATTTCACAACTGCTTCTCTTCACCATGGTGACAAGATAGGAAAAATCGTAAAATGTGAGGACAGTCGTAAGTTCGAGGACTGGTCAAAAGTGCGAGGACCAGTCAAAAATAACCTTTTCAGCCCTCCGAGTAGTCCATATGCACAAAAGGACTAACCAGAGGGCTGAAAAAAGTCATTTCTGACAGGTCATCGCACTTTTGACTGGTCCTCACACTTATGACCATCCTCACATTTATGCCCGTGCAGCATTCTTAACAACCATGTCACTCATTTCATAACTGCTTCTCTTCATGATGACAAGATAGGGCAAAAATGTAAAATGTGAGGACAGTCGTAAGTTCGAGGACTGGTCAAAAGTGCGAGGACCAGTCAAAAATAACTTTTTCAGCCCTCTGAGTAGTCCATATGCACAAAAGGACTAACCAGAGGGCTGAAAAAAGTCATTTCTGACAGGTCCTCGCACTTTTGACTGGTCCTCACACTTATGACCATCCTCACATTTATGCCCGTGCAGTATTCTTAACAACCATGTCACTCATTTCACAACTGCTTCTCTTCACCATGGTGACAAGATAGGGCAAAAACGTAAAATGTGAGGACAGTCGTAAGTTTGAGGACTGGTCAAAAGTGTGAGGACCAGTCAAAAATAACTTTTTCAGCCCTCTGAGTAGTCCATATGCATAAAAAGATACAGTAATAGAGAGGGATGAAGGAAGGGAAGGGAAATTAGAGTAGGAGTGACGGTAAGAGAGGGAGGAAGAGAGGAGGAGAAGGAGAAAGGAAGAGGAAATAGGGAGGAGAAGAAGAGGGTGGGAGGAAGAGAAAGTAAGAAGGAAAGAAAAGAGAGGTGGTAGGTTTGAGGAGAAAGATTGCTGTACAATAAAAAAGATGAAAGGGAAGAAAGGCAACCCCAAACAAATATAAAGATATTAAGATAAAGAATGAATTGTTAAACTTTAAAGAATAAAAGAGAACAAATATGAATAAATAGCAATAATTAGAAACACACATACAAACATACAATGTATTTTCTTTGAACAGAATATTTGGCTGGTTCACAAATTTAAACAGTGTTTAGTCATTTCAATTTAATTTACAATTTCTATATTTCCTTTTTGCCATATTTATTCCTCATCTATTTTTTAAAAAAAACAATATTACCCTTCATCCTCATCTCTAATCTTAATCAAATTCAATTTTTCCCTTCTATTCTATATTATACCCCTTCCCATTGTCATCTATTTTTATATCCATCCTCACATTGGTTAATTATGTAATATGAGTTGTTTAATACAAATTCAACATTTTAATATAAATCAATTAGTTATATAACTATCTTTTTTGTATATTAATCAATATGAACATGAATATTCCAATTATTTCCATGCAATCCAATTTCTTAAAAATCAATTAATTATATTTACCAATAATAATAAACCAAATAATTTCCCCCATATATTCCTCCAAACCACAACTTAACCATTTCTGCTTTCAACACAGTATACAATTAATAGTATCTCAATTATTACAATTCCCTAGTTAAAAAGAGCTTTTTTTTCTTTTGTGTTTTAAAATCTTGAACTCTCCTCTTTTGCCCTAAATAATTTCCCATTGTTTACACCTACCTTTTTTGGTGAGGAAAAGGAAAATAAATCTGCTGTCTAATTTTCCAACGTTGCAAGCAAACAGCAAAGCCAACAGCCTGTTTTACTTTCAGTTTCGTTTTGAGCTTGGTTTGCACAAAGAGAAAAAAAAAACTGCTGAGCAATTTAGCAAGAGCAGAGCCCTGCGCAAATCAGCTGAGAGGGGGAAGCCGAGCTAATCAACGTAGGGCGGCCTTTTGAAGCCCCGCGGCAAGAGTTTAAACAGGTTTTTTCCCTCTAGCCATCAGCGGGGACTCAGGAGGCAGCCGGGACTCAGGAGGCAGAATGAAAAATCGGGACTTTTTTAAAACGCCGCGGGACGCGGGACAAATTGCTCAAAAGCGGGACTGTCCCGCCAAAAGCGGGACGTCTGGTCACCTTATCCTACTGGATAGATGATATAGCTTCCTTTTGGCAGATGTTAGATAACCTTTTTTATCATTTTCAAGAATAACAATAAATATGTGTTAGGATATACGGTGAAATAAATGGCTGATCCCTTTTTCTCTGAGAATGAGGCTTGTGGAGTCAGATTCCAAATGAAAATGGGATGGCTATATTTAAAAATTACTCTAATTTTATTCCTTATAAACATGATACAAAAAAGTTGTTGAGATTCTAGAAAGAGTGCGGAGAAGAGCAACAAAAATGTAAAGGGGACAGGAGGCTACACAACGAATGGTTGCAGCAACTGGGAATGTCTAGGTTAACAAACAGAAGTACTAGGGGTGACATGATACTTTTCCAATATTTGAGGGGCTGCCACAGAGAAGAGGGGGTTGACTATTCTCCAAAGCATTTGAAGGCAGGTCAAGAAGTAATGGATGGAAACTAATCAAAAAGCAGCTTAGAACTAATGAGAAATTTCCTGACAGTGAGAACAATTAATCAGTGAAACAACTTGCCTCCAGAAATTGTGGATGCTCCAACACTGGGTGTTTTTAAGAAGAGATTGGACAACCATTTATCCAGAATGATATAGGGTTTCCTGCTTGAGCAATGGGTTGAACTAGAGGGCCTCCGACATCCCTTCCAAATCTGTTATTCTGTTATGCACAGTTTCCCTTTTGTTTTTCTTTAAACAGGCCTGCAACCATAGAAAAGATTTCATTTTTTTTTTAAAAAAAGTGGAAATACTTCAGAGAGGAACTTTTTTTCTAAAAAGCTCGAGAAAGGGAATGTAATAGATGGTTCCATTTGAGGCTAATGTTATTTTGGGATGTCTTTTATAATGTGTTATTTACTGCATAGTTTAGAACTGACAGAAAATAAACAGCATTTGCAATGTAATGTCTTTAGAGCCAGTGAGCCGTCCCTCATCCTGTTTGGCTGTCAAGATCTAACTCCAACCAGCATCAGTCAACGTCTTCACTGAAGGAATCTCTTTTTATAATTATCTACCATGTTCTCTTTTTAAAAACAACTTGAAATTAAAAACTGTTTCATGGGTAAACAGTGACGGCGGAGTTGTGTTCAGTGTGTTCAGAGTTGAGTTGATATATTTCTGGGGAGAGAGGAATAGTAGATGGTTTCACACATCACCTGAGCTGTAATTTCCTTATCATTGAATGAAGTGTGTAAACTGCAGCTTATAATCACATTGGTTAGTTTGTCCAGGTAGTCTATGATTTACGATTGGTTGCTTAGTAACCATTTGAAGTTACAACAGCACCCCCCCCAAGGTACTGATGAATTGATTCCAAGTTCTGATGACTGCCCCCACCTTAGTGATATGACCACATTTTGCCATGTTTTGGGCAACTGACCCACAATTATAGCTATTAGCATCATCCTGCAATAACATGACCACAATTTATGATGTATTTTTTTTTAAAAAAATGGTGGTTACTTCTGATTTTTGGCAAAAACACCCCATAGCAAATGGAGATTCTCAGTCATCTAGGCCATGGTTGTTCCAAAGGTGCTTTTTCAGGAGGCAACTTGATTTTCTTGTTTTTCTTTGAAGACATTTCACTTCTCATCTAAGAAGCTTTTTCAGCTTTGACTGAATGGTGGGGAATGGAAGGATTTATATTCCAGCTGTGTGCAAGGAATATATATCCTTCCATTCCGCACCATCCAGAAAGAACTGAAGAAGTTCCTTAGATGAGAAGTAAAACGTCTTCAAAGAAAAACAAAAAGCCCAGTTACCTCCTGAAAAAACACCTTTGGGACCCCATAGCAAGCAATGTGTTATTTAATGACCATGGCATTCACTTAACCACTGAGGATTCATTAATGAGCACTGCAAAGTACTCATGAAATCTCACTTTAGATGACTTCATGACTTAAAATAGTGACTTTCAACCATATTGGGTAAGCTCTATTATAGTCATAGGTTGTGGACTACTTGTAATCCACAATGATAGTTTAGTATATGCTAAATCAGAGCAGAACCATATTGCAATGTCTTCCAGATGGCCACTCTTCTCATCTCAGTACTTTTCACCAAAGTTTAAAATGTGATTAAAATATATGTCATTGTTTTCTGTTTACTCATCATCTTGGAGGCCAATGCTATGAAAATGGCCATATCATATCTACATCTAAATCTTACAGAGAATCCATTAACCAATCTGATCTTTTAGCTACCTCCTTGGTGTTGATCATGGGCAGATAACATGAAACCATCCATATCCTTGTCTCACTTTTCAAACTAACCAACAACGGAGTGTCTCATCCCTGCTTAAGTTCTATTGAATCCACAACTAAATATACTTTCACAAAAATAAATCAACACAATTTGCTAGTATTTCCTCCCTCATGGTGTGTGGCATGTGATTATGTGTGTGTATTTTATTTTTTAAAAATGCCAATTTGAGGGAAGATCAATGGCTAAACATTACGAAGAAATGCTAAAAATATTCAAATGCTTCCCAGTCATCATGTCAGAAACTTTCAATGCATTATAAACCCCACACTAATATGTTGTAAGTTTAGTATGTTGTAAGATCAGACTTACTTAGCAAATCCTGGTTAAACAAATCTATGTTTCTAAAATTACCGCCTTTTGTGATGGGCACTTGCCAAACCATGACAATAGGTTGAATAGAATTGCCCTTCTAAAATACAAGTGAAGACAAAGAGCTAGCATAATTTTGCTTGGGTTCATGCAAAGCCCATGCCATTATGAACCAGATGCATCTGCAGTGTCCATTCTGACTTAATAATCAATAATAATCTGGAATCTTTCTTACTTCACCACACTAAAAAAGCTCATCCTTATTGCCTTTCTCTGGAATTGCTCCCATTTGTCTGAATCTTTAAAATGTAGTGCCCAGAACTGGATATTATACCCAATATCACATTCTACCAGCACAGAATTACATAGAACTTTTTTTTTTACATTACATAGAATTACATAGAATTTTCTATGGTTTGGAAACTCTTCGCTTGATGAAGTCTTAAAGAGCTGTGAGCCAATTCTACCTATTCTTCTTGCACTAAAGGGGAAGAACCAGCGGTCCTCCTAATTTGCTAACCTCCAATACCTCATGAGCGTCAACCAGATGGCCAATGTTGTGAGAGGCCAAGGACTGTAATTTAGCAATCCATATTATGCAAATACATTTTCTGTTCTGTTACCTTCTGTAGAGGGACTTAATTTTTTCTATATGCTCCTGAAAAGTCTGCATGAGAGAGAAAGTCACAAAGAAGTCTGAATTCAGCTTAAAGAAACAAGTCAGCCAATTTATACCTATACCAAAATTTAGTATGATATTCTTTTTTATTTTGCATGAGCAAAACATGTAGAAGAAAAACAGATCAGCCTGCACTGTTGATTCCTCAAAAATACAAGTTTGTTTCGTTAAGTGCCCGAGTACATGTTCCACATTCAAAACCATATTGTCAGTATTACTATTCTAGGTCAAGGTGGACCACAAATTGTGAAATGAGTACTTCTGTAGTTGTGGACAGCAGCCTTAAATATTTCTGATCTTGCTTCATTCTGATGAATTAGTGTAGCTGTAGACGGTACCTCAGCTATCTTTTACTGGATAACCGTCCACTCTTCTATTTTTGAAAAAAAAAAAAAAAAGCTCAGCCAATATCTTACCTCTGTGAAGTGGAAGGTCACTGTCTATGTTTTACATTTATAAAATATGAGCATAGGCAAAGTGACAGCTGGAAAGACTGAAACCTACATCCTGTGCTGTGGCTGGTGAAATCTATTGAGAGTAATATAAGGCTTGTCCTGTTAAGAACAGACTACTCATAAATCATTCCTTTTCCTTTGTGAACCTGGCTTCCTGCACTGTAAAGTGAAGTGCCTGCATTTTTGTCTTCTCTGTGTTACTGGAAAAGATGCCAATCTGCCTTCCTGAAGAAATGCTTAAGACAATTGTTTTAGGAGAAATGGGAGAGTTTAGAAAGAGCCAGCTTCTCTTTTTTACACCGTGACTACTAAAACATCTTATTTTGTTGAACTCTTACTTTGGCCAAGTTTCAAACAAACAAGAGATAGCAAAATCAAAGAAATTACATTATGGCTTCTTTGGTCTGGGAATCAAATCACAGTGAGGGCAACCATCCTTTTCAATGTAAAAAAGAACAGATGATCCATGCTAGATCAGATGAAAGAGTCATCCAGTCAAGCATTTTGCTTCCAGAAGTTTATAGAAATGTTACAGACCATTTAACTCTGGAGGTATTCATCATGGGTGACTTTGGGAGCTGGTGGAAGAGAAGGTAGGATGAATGCTGTCAATCCTCATAACATCATGACATACATAATGTTATTTTGACGATCTTGTGGCTTCTGACAAACACTTCTGATAGTGGTGATATAGAGCCTACGTGACTAGTGGGCATTGAGATCTTATTCCCCATGAAGTTGTCCAAGCTCCTTTAAAAATCATTGAAAAAGATGATGATCACAACAAGAATACTGAAGTAAACTATGCTCTGGGCAACAGTCTCCTGAAAGCAGAAAGCTACTGAAGATATGTTTATGAAAAACTGAAGAAAAAAGATTCCCTATTGGTATTTAACATACAGACATGAGCATTTCATACACACCATGCATAATGTTGTGCATCTAATACATGTCCCCTCTCATTCACCTCCTTTCTAGACCAAAAGTCCTCAAATGTCACAGCCTTTTCTAACAGAGAACTGTTCCAGCCTTTTGATCATCTAAGTTGCCATCTTCTGAACCCTCTGAAGCTCCACACTATTTTGTTGAGGTGCAGTGACCAGAACTGCACATAATATTCTGGAAGCAGTCGCACAATAGATTTATATCTGAGCATTGTGATATTGGCATCTCAATTTTCAGTACCACTTCTTATTATCACTAACATGCTCTATAAATCTATGGTGCGACCGCTAACAGGGGTCTACAACAACTTGCCATGGCCAACTTGCCACAGCCAACTCACCACAGCCAACTTGCTGCAGCCAACTCACTGCAGGACAACTTGGCATGGCCAACTCACCACGGGACAAAAGTTACACTAATATTGAAGAAATAGCGGAATAGAATAATTAAAGAAAGGATATCAAAGAAGGGACAAAATGGAATGTGAATGACAAAGATTCACCTACCATGGTGAGTTGACCATGGTGAGTTCACCATGGTGAGTTGTCCCATTCCACCTTGGGAAGGTCTATTGTAACTTTGAATGGTTGTTAAGTGACTAGTCATAAATCTAGGAGTACCTGTACACCAGGGGTGAAATCCAGCAGGTTCTAACAGGTTCTGGAGAACTGGTAATGGAAATTTTGAGCAGTTTGGAGAACCACCAAATACCACCTCTAGCTGGCCCCAGAGTGGGGTGGGAATGGAGATTTTGCAACATCCTTCCCCCAGGAGTGGGTAGAGAATGGGGATTTTTCAGTATCCTTCCCCTGGAGTGGGGTGGGAATGGAGATTTTGCAGCATCCTTCCCCTGCCATGTCCACCAAGCCACACCCACCAAGCCACACCACGCCCACAACAGAACCGGTAGTAAAAAAAATTGGATTTCACCACTGCTGTACACCCATTTGCCTCATTGAAGCATTTACTTCCCATAAACAAAACACATGAAATGAGCATCAGATCTGAGAGATGGAGGAAGCAGCCCCACACCCAACAACACTAACTGAGCATCAGAACAATAGGGATGTCTGCACTCTCAGCCATTCCAGGAAAGAGAAATCCATGGGAGGGATTTATCAAGCTGATTCTGGCTTGGCCTGATGCAGTTGAAGACTTCTGCTAGTCACCACAGCTGCAGAGGCAACTCTATAAATTTTGTGGAGATATATCCTTCTGAACCATAAATAGTTTCACTGAACTTGATTTTTCTTCAGTGAAGACTCTTTCTTGAAAACTTCCAACATTTAAGTTCAGCCTCATCTTACTTAATTTCTATGAATTGATCATGATGCTCTTGTCAAAATAGATGATACCCTTCATCTGAGGTTCATCTCAGATAATTTCATTACAGGGTGCTGAGCCTGTCCTGCAACTGTTTTTTTTTCTAGGCAAATGAAAGCATGTAAAGAACAAGAAACAGGAATTTTAGTTCCATATCATATAAGAGAATACCTCATACAGGGAAAAAAGCACTGTAGCACTGTCAATTTGTGGTGGTATAGTGGGATTCCTTAAATAAACTAAGAAACCTACAGCTTGAGACTTGTAGTCTTTGGCTTATTTCATATGGAAGGAAGGATAAACAATCCTGCACATTGCAAACTTTTATTCCGGTTTCCTCTGTCTATATTTAGCTTTAGCTCTATCCATCACTGGTTCTAATCCCTCCTAGGGCCGCATTTAGCCTTTGGTAGATCACTCAGAAGAAACTTACTGGCTCTTAACTGAAAAGAAAAACCTTCTTCCCAGTTCAATCTCTCCTCAATGATAATCTGAGATGGTCTCTAGTGGTGATCCAAACTCTATAATCAACATTTATGAGAAGACTCTAATCTCCAGAGCTTCCTATTTTCAGATTTTTTAGGTCATAAAAGAAAATGAATTGTTAGAAAGAACAGATGTTTTGCTAAATGATCAACCCAAGAGTATTTTTCCTGGTTCTTTGAAACTTCTTGGTATTCCGTTTGTGAGTTACAGAGGATTGTGTTGCATGTCTCCATACACCTCACAATGAAAAATAGCACGGGAAATGTGCATAATGCATAACAGGGCACCCATGCTGTTCCATAAGCATCTAGAATGGAAGCTCAAGAAATACATATTGGCCAGCAGCATTTAAATCCATCTTTTATCATGATGACCTGCTTTATGTTCATCACACCTTATGTCCATAATGGGCAAGCTCCATTATGCTTGCAATTAGAGGGCTATCTGTATATGTTTTTTGGGAACAAGGAATAATAAGGTAGGGTAGGGAAGAAAAGAAAATCTGCACATCAATTCTCCTAGGACAATAATAGACCTTATTTCCACATTTTTTCCACAAGATATTCATAATCTCTCCATTAGTGGTATGGTCACCTAGTAGGGAAAATGCTTGCTTCCCATTTGGAAGGCTGAGACTTCAATCCTAGGTACTGGTAGATGTTTCTCCCTCACGTACAAAGAGAAAATATCTGCTGCAAACTCCATGTAGGTGTCAGGAAGAGCATCCAGTCAGTAAAGGCTCAGCTACATTTAGTTGCCCTGACTTTACCCTGAATGAAGGGATTACAGTCATAAAAGAAAAAAAAACCCCATAGTCTCTTGATTAGCAAGTGGGTTATTAGAATGGGTATTTATACTATATAAATTACAGTTACAATTAGAGATTACAGTTATGACCAGATGGACTTGCTTAATAAAATATGTCCATCCCTGAGGTCAAAAGCACATTCCGGCAGGTGTGAAATATTTCTTGAGCCAACTATAATTATTTGCTGTGGTAAATCTAACATGATTTTGAGTCTGTGATACTGTTGAAGTGGATAGGGCCCTCTAAATTATCAATTTCTTCAATTCCTAGATGTATCCATGCCCTTCATAGCTGGTTAGAGTTTCTGTGAAGTGGCACAAAGTTAGGCTGAAACAGTAATCAATGCTTCTTTGAGCAAGGGGATATTTCCATCACTTCTGAAAGAGGCTGTGCTATGCCCCTGCTGAAAAAAAGCCTTTGCTTGATCCAACCATTTCAGACAAATTTTGACCTGTTTCCAAGATTACATTTTAAGAAAAAGTTGTAGAAAAAGTGGTGGTCCTGCAACTGCAGAGAATCCTACAGGAAGCCAGTTATGTGAACCCTGGCAGGCAGGTTTCAGTCTGGAATACAGCATGAATACTCCATTAGAAGTTCCACTTAGCCAATTACCACAACTTAGAGCCATTGGTAGGCTTAACTTGCCCAAAGAAGTACAGGTAGTCCTCTACTTACAGCCACAATTGAACCCAAAATTTCTGTTGTTATGCGAGACCTTTGTTAAGTGAATTGTGCCCCCTTTTACGACATTTTTTGCCACAACTGTTAAGTGAATCACTACAGTTGTTAAATTAGTAACACAATTGTTAAGTGAATCTGGCTTCCCCCTTGACTTTGCTTGTCCAGAAGGTCTCAAAAGATAATCACATGACCCCTGGAAATTGCAACCGTCATAAATATGAGTCTGTTGCCAAGCATCTGAATTTTGATCATGTGACTAAGGGGATGCTGCCACAATCGTAAGTGTGAAAAACGATCATAAGTCACTTTTTTCAGTGACATTGGAAGTAACAGTAACAGAGTTGGAAGGGACCTTGGAGGTCATCTAGTCCAACCCCCTGCTCACTCTGAACAGTCACTAAATGAACTGTTGTAAGTTGTAAATCTTATTCCCTTATTCTTTGTACCGCTCACCATCCCTAGGTCTTTCATATATACAGTTTATGTATATGTATATACATGTACAGTTAGTTGTTACTTTATTTGGGCTCCAACCATCTTCTCTCCTTGTTTAATCAAGCGGTACTAAAGGCATATAATAGAAAATCAGTTTGCATTTATTTCATCTGTTTTCATCAGTAAAACTCTGGCACATCACACTGTGTTTTGATTTAATCGAATTGGCACTCCTAAGCCCAACATCCTCTGCCTCTCTCTCTCACACACACACCCACAAACACATACCCCACAGACACACTTTTGTCAATAACATCGGTAGTTCAGCATAATCTTTTGCTTTGCTCAGGAAAAAAAAAAGAGAGAAAGACTGTAGCATGGCAGCCAAACAGATGGTTTGTGAACAACAACATGAAAATATTGAGTGGGAGAATTCATTAATTGCAAAGGAACCTGCGCTCATCCATTGCAGCTGCTATGGTAGATCTAAAGGGCTCTTTAATGGGTTCCTTCTTTGCGTTTAGCTGCCTTTGCTAAACAAAACTCCAGCAAGGTCCTCCTTAAATCCTTCTATAGAAAAGTGATTATCACTACTGCTGATATCTAGTAGCATCAACTGCTGTAGTTCACTGAAGCTTTTTTTTAAAAAAATGGCTTCTGTAGGCAGAGAAAGAGGGGAAAGTATATTGAAAATCAGGATTTGATCATGGCAGCCTTCTTGTCATATAAATACAAAAGGAGGTCACTGTTAGGAAACAGTGACTTAAGGCACCTGGCCAGAAAGCGGGAGCCTGTGAGTTCTAGTCTGGCCTTAGGCATGAAAGCTTTGCTCAATGGCTTTGGGACAGTCACTCTCTCTCGCTCAGCCCAACGTATCTCACAGGGTTCTTGTGAGGAAAATAGGAGATGGAAGGAGTATTAGGAAGCTTCACTGCCTTGAACTACTTATAAAGTAAAAAAAAAGGAGCCTGAATAGCTCAGCAGACTAATGCATTGTAATTTAACTCCAGCTGTCTGCAATTAGTAAGTTCGAATCTTGCCAGGCTCAAGGTTGACTCAGCCTTCCATCCTTTCTAAGGTAGGTAAATTGAGGACCCAGTTTGTGGGGGCAATAAGCTGACTTTGTATAAAATATACAAAAGAATGAAGGCTATTGCTTAACGCATTGTAAGACGCCCTGAGTCTCCGGAGAAGGGCGGCATATAAATCAAATTAAAAAAAAAAGCGGCAAATAAATAAATAATAAAATAAAGTGTAGAGCGAGGGTCAACAATAGGCTGTCCTCTTTATTGGGGGTGGGGTGGGGTGGGGTGAGGGTTCTGGAGACCTCCTAAAATTTGTTGTAATTGGCAGTGGTCACTGGGAATGGTTGAAATTGCAGTCTGAAGCAAATAAGAAATGGTTCAATTTGATTAACTGTAATTTATATTAAATAAGATTTTTCTTATTTTTTTTCTCTACAGGCATCAAACATGGAGATTTAAGAAACCATTAAAGATGTCTCATACACTAAAGTAGTTGTACTTGGGATCCAAAAAGATGGTTGGCATCATGGCACCCTAGGCACTAATAGTGTCCATGACTTTGGCAGGCGGCCCCTTGGAACCTCCAAATCTGAAAGAAAAAAGTAAAAAAAAAATAGTATATCAGAAAGCTGTTATTTGCAAGACCTCATAAGATTTTGGCCAGCTCACTTTCAAAAATTATTGTCTTTTTTTGGCACATGCAACATCTCTGGAAATATTTCAAGGTTTTTTTAATCAAGCATCACCTGAAAAAATGCACTTCCATCTCTAAAAGGAAAAAAAAGCTCATCACACCATGACATACTGTAGTTCGGGTGTGTCTCTCAGAGATATCTGCTCTTTTACTTGCCACCTGGTCCTTGGCAAAGAATGAGGGTTAGCTAGCCCTGTAGAACCGAAGAATGAATTTGAGAGTACTCTTAGATGCAGTGAAGAGCTAAGGAGAACTTGAAGTTGAACCATTGAAATTATACACCCATGGACTTGGCTGCTGAAGTGACTGGAGAATGCAGCATCTTCATGGAGCAAAAAAACAAGCGTAACGATGCAAGTGCATCAAATGACCAAGGGAAGTTTGACACAGTGACAAGAAGAGGAATGTCTCCAGATAGAATAATTTAAGTTTGTCTTTCCCAACCTGATACCCTTGACATGTTTTGGCAACTCCCAGTGTTTTTATGCTAATTTATGGCACCAAAAGATAGGAGAAATCTATCACAGCCTATTATTCATTCCTGTGATATGAAATATCCATGTTCAGAACAGTGGTGGGATTCAAAAATTTTTACTACCGGTTCTGTCGACGTGGCTTGGTGGGCGTGGCATGGCTTGGTGGGCATGGCAGGGAAAGGATACTGTAAAATCCCCATTCCCACCTCACTCCAGGGGAAGGATGCTGTAAAATCTCCATTCCCTCCCCACTCCAGGGAAAGGTTACTGCAAAATTCCCATTTCCTCACGATCAGCTGGGACCCGGGAGGCAAGGAATAGATGGGGGCGGGGGCAGTCAGAGGTGGTATTTACCGGTTCTCTGAACTGCTCAAAATTTCCGCGACTGGTTCTCCAGAACTGGTCAGTTCTGCTGAAACCCACCTCTGGTTCAGAAACAGTTTACCACTAAATGTTACTTGGAAAAACATTAGCTAATTTCTTTGCAGGCTTCCAAGGCTTCCCCTGCAAGAATCTCATCAGATTAATTAAGATCATCTTAAGTCACTTAGCACAGATCACCCTAGGACCGTATCATTACCCCTTACCATTACTATTACTACCACCACGGCCACTAATAGTACTTGATAGGGAAAAAAACCAAACATCAGTAATCTTATCTCCAAAAAACCTCAGCTCTAAAACTGAACAGAAGAGAGATAAAGAAATATAAAAAGCTGCCTTTTATGAAGGACAAACTGGTCCATCCAATCCAGGGCTATTGGCTTGTGCTAATCCTCCATGATTTCAAATAAGATTTATTTTCTCTGTTATACTTGTGCAATGGACTGAAACAGGAACTTTTACCTGTAACTGGTGTTCTCCATCATTATCACAATATCATTATGGCCCTTAAAGCAATTTCTCCCCCTTTCTGGTACCTTCCATATTAATTTGGTATTATAACTTCCTGAATTTTTAATCAGTCTGGGAATGGTTGAAAATATTGAGCATTGTAGCCCAGGACATCTGTGTAATAAAGGCAGCCTTCTCCAAATTTGAGTGGTCCTCAGAAATATGGACATTGACTTCTAGACTTTTCTTGCCAATACAGGTAGTCCTCATTTAATAACATTTAATCCTGGACTTCCGGTTTGCTGTTTGTCCCCGCCGGACGCTCCTTCGGGATCGTCGAACCCACTGCCTGTAAGAGCCGCCTTTATAGCGTTTCCTAATGGAAACGGAGATAGAGCCGGCTGGGGTGGGTAGAGTCCTCTGCCTAATCCCAAAAGTTTTTTATTTACTTTTGGGACGGAGCGGAAGAGACTCCCCATATCCCCAGCCGATGCTCCGGGCTCTGGGAGATCTCTGCTATACGCAGAGCTAGGTGGCAAAAGCAAGCCTGTAAATTTGTTAAATTAATTAAAGAAGACATGAGCTGGACCTCTGATCCTGAAGCGCAAGTATTCTTTTTATTTTAGAAAAGTTACTGAAGTTGTTTAAGAAGTGAAAGGAAAAAAGATTTTTAAAATGGCAATTGCTGCGGCTTGAAGAGAGGCTGAAAGGGAAAGTCCTTCCGTTTTCTATTACAAAGTAGCGGAATGAATACTTCTGGCTGTAATTGAAGGCAAAACCTCACTCTCACTCTTGTTTTTTTTTTCTTTTTTTTCCCTGGGGATCTGATATTGATCTTGGTTGGAAACAAGCTTTTTTTTCTCTTTTCCAGTAAATCTTGTCTGTGTGGAAAATGGCACTGAGACTTATACAGTTAGACAAACAGGCAGTGGGGGGGGGATTCCCCCATTAACAAATTACATGAACAAGTTCTAACTCTCCAGTCTCAGAAACCTGACTTTAATATAATAGAATTTCTCCTTGAAGAGATTGTAAGAAGGGATGAGATTGTGAACCAGCAACTTGAAAAATTTAAGCAGGAAATTAAAGAAATTGGTGAATTGGTGAAATCAAAGTTTGACTTTTTGGATCGAAAGATTTTAAAAGCAGCTAACGGTTTATCAGACTTTCTGATTCAGTTGGATGCAAATACTAAACTATTAGAGTCTAAAATGAAAGAAACTGAGGAGAATTTGGATGACAAGATCCAAAAAATTAAAAAGGATTTGGCAAACACTCAGGATAATAGCTCAGAAGACAAACCTAAAATGGAGGTTGACCAAAAGACTGGTAATGAAGAAAATGTGCAACAGAGGATTGAAAGAGAAGTTTTAATGATCCAATATAATTTTACAGAATATGCAATTAGACTGAGAGGTCTGCAGGAAAATAACAGAGATGATTTAAGGAAAATATCTTCTGAAATTCTGGCTGGGATTTTAAAGGTTCAACCTGATGAAGTGTTTTGCAGGATTGACAGAATTTATAGAATAAACTCCTGGTTGGCAAAGCAAAGGCAATTGCCTAGAGATGTGGTGATTTATTTTACAGATAAAGAAATTAGGAATAATATTGTGCAGAACTCTTTTAATTCTACTTTGCAATTTCATGGAAGAAAGATTTGGATTTTTAAGGAGCTCCCGCCTAAGATGTTAATGAAGAGGAAGAACTTTGGTTTTCTAGTGACTGAGTTAAAAAAAAGAAATATCCTATTTAGGTGGGATGTCCCAGTTGGTTTAATATTGAGACACCAAGGAGTAAGATACCAACTGAACACTGTTGAAAAAGCGGAAGAATTTTATCAAAAAATTTTAAAAATGAATTTAACATCTTTAGGCACAATACAGGACAAGCAAAAGGAGTTGGAAACAAAGGGAAAATATCAAATTACAGAGGCTGTGGTAGATAAATTGTCTTTGGACTCCCTGGATACCCCAGCTGGACTGTCTATAAATATGAGAGCAGTGTCATCCGACTCCAATGTGATGAATCATCAAGTTACAGACAAGTGCGTAAATCAACCAGTTGATATACAAGTGATGGAAAAGAAAGACGAGATAACAAAACAAAACCAACAAGATCAACTTATAAAGCAGAATGAAAATTGATCAGTTGATACACAATTTGTAGGAAGGAAACCAGGATGGAAATTCAACCCACAAAAGAAAAAGAAAAGAAATAGATCTCATAGAAATAGTAGTTTCTAAACCAAGCAACAGTGAAGCCAGGGACTTTAAAAAATGAATGAATATGTGAAAAGATAGTGGAGGCGAGCTACTGTTTAATACTATCTTGAGGATAGTGGCAGATCTCTGCAATGCCGTGATTTTGGGATGTGAAAAGAGCCTTACATTCTTGGATTTGAATTATCTACTTTGGATTTCTTTTACTGGTAAATATATTATAACTATTTCGAGTTACAAGGCAAGAGAGTCACGCTGGGGCATGCAGAAGATCTGGATGTTACCCACTAGGATGATGGGAATTAATAATCCTGATGAAAACCACAATTACAACTATATGGAATATAATTATAATGTCACTCGGGTGGTTGTTTTTACTTTTATATATATATGAGGATATCTATTACTGATGGGGGCAGAAGATGATTGAAGATCTTGAACAAACTGTTGCACCAGCATGTTATCTTACCCTATTATGGACGATGGATTTAACAATCCAGTGGAAAGACATCAAAGAAGATATTATATGGATTATAAATTTAAAGTTATTGTCTTTTTTCTTTTTATAAAATGGAATGCATATATAGATATATGTATATTTTAGTAGAGTGGGCAGTGGATTATATTTAGAATTGTATTGCATGGTAATTTTGCAGGAAATTGGGTTGAAATAGGTTAGTTTACTGATTGATTAGTTTAAGAAAAAGGATTTTTAAGTCATATATTTAGGGGAGTGGAGGAATTGGATAGAACTGAATAAATGTTAAATTTGGATGTAGGGAGAAGGCTGCTTTGAAATGTTATATTAATATATATAAAAGATTAAATGTTAAGTTGTTGTAATAATATACTATAAGTTTGGGGGAGGAGAAAAAGGGCAGATTATTGCAAAAATGGGAGTTATAAGAATATTATGCTAAGGGTCAGTATTTTGAGGAGGGAGTAAGGGAATGGTAAAATATTATGTAATTAGTTATGAATTAGCTTATTGTTGTGAAGAAGTCACAGGGGGGGATGGGTGGTGAGGGGGGGTTAGGGAAGAGGGGGGGGAAAGGGGGAAAAACTTGTATTTGAAAACTTTTTCAATAAAAAAAAAACATTTAATCCTTTTGGGATCCCAAAAGTACTTTTTTCAAGAGGCAACTGGACGTTCTGGTTTTTCTTTGAAGATGTTTCGCTTCTTATCCAAGAAGCTCAAGAAGCTGAAGAAGCTTCTTGGATGAGAAGCGAAATGTCTTCAAAGAAAAACCAGACCGTCCAGTTGCCTCTTGAAAAAGGTACTTTTGGGACAGCCATGACCTGGATGACTGAGAATCTCCATAGACAGTAATTGGGATCAGAATTTCCATAGCTAAGCAATGTGGTCATAAAACAGGACATCATATGACCACCAAGCAGTCCCTGGTTACTATGGTTAAGAAAAGACCATGTAGTTAAGTGAGGACTCTACTGGTTTTTAAATGACCTCAAGTGAAATCTGACTTCCTGCTGGCTTCCCCATTGACTTTGTTTGTGGAATGCTGGCAGGGAAAATCACAAATCATAATCAGGTGACTGGCAGGGTGTTGCGGTGGCCAGAACTTTAAGGACCAGTCATAATTACCACTTGTTCAGCACCGTTGTAAGTTCAAACAGTCATTGAACCGATGGTCATTAAACAACTGTAACTATTGCTGGGAGATATAGTAGCCCATGCATCTTAGGGGGTACAAACTGGGGAAGATTGTAGCAAAAGGAGAGAAGAATGGAATAAAAATATGCATCTTATTAAGTACTTAAGTTAGGCTTTGTTTCAACAGGAGATGGAAACTGCAGGGTTTCTATAAACTTCACAGAAAGGCAAAATTTGAGGAAGGATTGAAAAAGTAATGGCAAATGCAAATGAAATCATTTTATGTAGATGGCCATGACCAGTGCTTCAAATGAGATTTATTTATATTAAGCAGCCTAGTGCTAACTGAAAGGGGTGGAAATTCAGAGTTGTATTAATGCATGTGGTAGTACATGATAAATTCTGACTTTCTTTTGGAGTGTAGCTTTTTCCACCCACCACAGCGAACATCTTAAGCCATAGACAATCCCATTAGTATTTCTTCACTCATTCAGGACGCAGGAAAAGCTCAGATGTTTTAAACTATCTTGGCATTTTTGCTGTTTGCAGCAGAATGTGTTATTGCTAGATTTTGGGGAAAGAGCTGCTATGCTAACATAAAATCTCTGAAAAAAGTTTGGGAAACTTATGATAATGAAAAAGCTCTCCTATCAAATCAAAGTTGCCAAAGGACAGGGGAAGTTTTGTTAACATTATGCTATTTGTAAAACTTTAGAGAAAGAAGAATACAGACATAAGCAAAATGGATTTTTTTTTCTTACTAAAAGCAAATGGTATTAATCATGGAGCTCATAGGGAATTCTGATAAGGTGGTAAATGTATTGTCTTGTGATTTAAGAGAGCAAAAATACAGTTTGATTTTTTTTATTTTTAGAGTTCTTTTTAAAGTAATAGTTGTGTGAGACTTCAGTTCTCATTTCATATACATTCCACACTTTATTTGATGGAAGCTGTTGTAAAGGATTTTCTTCATGGGAGACTTAAACTTCTTTTTGTGCTTATAGAAGCAAAATGCCAAAAGAACTGCTGTGGTGTATATATGCACTATTGAGAATTCTGCTGGAAATTTGTTTTACTAATGGGAAATATTGTCCATATTCTCTGTTATTCTCTGGGTATCATCAGGTACAAGTAGTCATCGACTTACAACCACAACTGAGCCAAAATTTTCTGTTGCTAAGCAAGGTAATTGTTAGGGAATTTTGCCCCATTCTACAACCTTTCTTGCCACAGTTATTAACTGAATCACTGCAGTTGTTAAGTTAGCAATATGAATGTTTGACTTGGCGCTCTTCCCTATTGCTCAGTTGAATCGCTGTCAACCCATCCCCAGTCAGCAGGACATATCAGCATGAATTGCTGCACCTTTGCTGATTCCTCCTCCTAGTGGATCTATCAGCATCCTGGCCCCAGAGTTTGGAGGAAAAACCAGTTCTTCACTGCATTCCTGAAGGCCATCAGGATTTGGGGCCATGTGTATCACTTGGGGAAGGCTGTTCTATAAGGCAATTGCCATAAAAAAGAAGACTACTTCCAAGGTCCCACCAGGACAGACTGCTCACACTTCATCAACAAATGCAGTCAATGATGTCCCCTGGCCTGAAACCTGTCTGTAATGGGTTCAGATAATCTGCTTCTTTCAGAATCCTTTGAAGATAAATAAAACATATTTAATTATGTGAACCAGTATTCTACCTGCTCAATGTGGACACCCCTAAAAAGCTGAGCTCATGTTGTGCTAAAATGTTCCTTTGTTGAATAAGCAATAATGGTCTGATTCATGTAACTCAGGTTTGACAATCATTTAGTAGCCAATGGCCACATGCAACATTGGGAGGATTGAGAACCACAAGGCAGGCATGACCTTGTCTGGATAAGGCAGGATTTGGAATGGAATTGATGGTGTTTTCCTTTAAACTATGTTATGCTTATTTTATAATTTGCATTAGTAGTTCTCACATGTTTCCTTCTTCAAGATAACAGAAAACCAAGCTGTTAATTTTTAGGAGTCATAATAATGAGGAAGAAGATCTGAGAAACATGAAAAGGGTGACTCAAGCTGTGGATTGTGGTATCTCTCTTTTCAACTACATGTGCACATTGTAAGCCTTAAAAGTACTTGTAGGACTTGATAATTTTCTCTTTAAGAGCAAAGGTGGGTAAAATGATTATTTATTATATTTATAGTCTACCTTCCAGAAATTTAGGGCAGTGTACATAGAACTATCTATTCCATACTTTTTTCCTCCATACAACTACAAGTCTCTTTTTTGCAAAGCTAACCCATTTGATTATCTTATCATTCAATATACTGTGTAAACTCAGAAAGTGGGTTAGTTCAGCAACCTTGTTGAAGTTAATCACTGAATTAACTTATTTCTGTATCAGAGTTTATGCAATATATTGAATGGTAACCAAACCAAATGGGATGGATTTTTACAACTAAGTCACAGCTCTTAGGTAACCCACCTTATTCAGCCCCTAGATCATTAACTTAACTGATTAGGAATGAATTGAACTGATGAGGAATGAATTGTTTGAATTTATGTTGCAAACTGAGATACACAAGCCAGCTCTTGGGCCTCTTATGGGAGGGATTCATTCAGTGATTCAATGGTGATTCAGGGGTCTTTCTCTGAAACTTTGCTACCTATTGTGAAATCTTAAATATTTTTGGGTTCTGTCATCTTGTTATAGAGATATTGTATGCAGATATTGTATCAACTGGTTGATCATTAACCATCCAAACCAAGTTTGGAAACAGGGGCAAAGTCTCTGGCATAGTTTATTGACTTTAGTGAAAGTAGCACACAAATGTGATTGGGATGTGTAGATTGTCACTAAGTCCTTGTTAAAATCAGCCCTGGACAGTAGGAATGGAGGAACTGGTTGACTGGACACTGAAAGAAGATTTTTCTTGATTGCTGTAGTGCTCTTGAACAAGAGACCAATGGAAGCTCATCAGAGAGTAAGGCAAAATATACTTGCAACTAGCTGGTCCACCAAAATGGTGGACAAAAACATTGTTGTGTGAATGATTGTTCACAGTTTTGAGGGTGGTTTGCCAGCCTGAAATCTTCCACGTTCTTTGATTGATATTGTGGGGTGGATAAAAGGGGAAGAACATATCTTCCTCTACCTTGTTTTGTTTAAGTCAAGAATCTTCCATCTTGGCTGAAAAGTGAAACCCTCAAAAGGAATAGCTTGTTGCAAAGGACTTTTTATATCGGAGCACATTTCAAGTCACCAGAGAGGGTTGCTAAGAGTATGAGAAGAATCTGAAATACTTCACTAAACTGCGAAGTAGAGATTTCTAAGCTAGTCACTGGTCTGAAAAAGAAACCTTAGGTAACTATGCCTTCCAATTACTTCAGGTAAGAATTGCCTTTGTAGAAGTCTGATGGCCTCAGTATACTACGATGATAGAAATACCCAAAAAGAATAATTTCATGTCTTTCGCCCTAACAGAATTCAAAGTAAGAACTTAAAAAAAAACAGAGGACAGCAATGTTCCAAGAGGCCAGATTGTGTGGCATAAAGCTGGAGAACACCAACAAGATTTATTTCAGTCTTTGTTTATTTACAGCAAACCAGTGGAAAGAAAAGGTGAGGAGAGACTTGAATGATCAACTAACTTCCAAAATGACTGAATGGTTCAAAAGAAAGCAATCAGCCTGCTGCATGAATCTGCTTTACTCAATGAATCCAAGCTTCTTCATTAAACTGCTGGTCCTCCTCCTATTATATAAACATGGTAAGAGATTTGCTTCTTAATTATTTTGGGGGGGTTAGTTCTAAATTTGGGTCTTTCTCTATTGCTGAGTTAAACTGTTCTCCACCCAAACTGCTGAGCCGGCAGCGTGCTACACCTGCCAAAAAGCCAACACAGTTCTAGGCTGCATAAACAGAGGGATAGAATCAAGATCACGTGAAGTGTTAGTACCACTTTATAATGCCTTGGTAAAACCACACTTGGAATACTGCATCCAGTTTTGGTCGCCACGATGTAAAAAAGATGTGGAGACTCTAGAAAGAGTGCAGAGAAGAGCAACAAAGATGATTAGGGGACTGGAGGATAAACATATAAGGAACGGTTACTGGAACTGGGTATGTCTAGTAGTTTAATGAAAAGAAGGACAAGGGGAGACATGATAGCAGTATTCCGATATCTCAGGGGTTGCCACAAAGAAGAGGGAGTCAAGCTATTCTTCAAAGCACCTGAGGGCAGGACAAGAAGCAATGGGTGGAAACTAATCAAGGAGAGAAGCAGCTTAGAACTAAGGAGAAAGTGCCTGACAGTTGGAACAACTAACCAGTGGAACAACATGCCTCCAGAAGTTGTTGTGGAGGCTCCAACACTGGAAGTTTTTAGGAAGAGATTGGACAACCATTTGTCTGAAATGGTATAGGGTTTCCTGCCTGAGCAAGGGGTTGGACTAAAAGACCTCCAAGCTCCCTTCCAACTCTATTATTCTATTCTATTCTATTCTATTCTATTCTATTCTATTCTATTCTATTCTATTCTATTCTATTCTATTCTATTCTATTCTATTCTATTCTATTCTAAACTTCACTCAGCAAAAAAACTATATTAGCTTGACATTTGTTGTTCTCATTGACAGTCCTATTGAGACTCTATTGCCTCTGTCCCTGGACAACCTTTATTTGAATCAAGCAAAATACCCATGAAAATGAGGAGGGCTGGATTTTTTCCTTGTTTATTTGGGGTGGGGGGTGGGGGCAGGATACAGTTTGAAGCTACAGTTTTCATGTGTTTTTGTCTCAAAATAGAGATTGGACCACCAATGTAATAGTCAAACAAAATCTTATTTTTGGTTTTGTTTGAAACATTTAGGTCTATGAGTGCATTGTCCTGTTTTCTATAAGAGCCTCCTTCCATTTCTGATCTCCTGGATCATTTGTTATAAAAATGCTATAAAACATCATTATCCAAAAGAGGGCTATTCTGATACATTAATGGTCTAGAGAAGTCCTTATATTCCGGTCCCTGTGTAGAGGTCTTCTTAGTTGGATGGCTGTACCTATAACTTTCCAGCCAGTTTTGCTATAGTGACTGGAGATTTATGGGAGTTGGAGTCATTATGTCTGAAGAGAACCAACTTGGAGAAGGCCTCTTATATGTAGAAATACTTTTGTCAGACATGAACAACCAGACCCACACATGTAGAGTTCAAACTAGCTACTTTATTGTTCTATATCTATTTTACAGGCATCTTTGCACACTGGCAATTTTGCCTGGGAAAAACTATGTTCAAAGGCATGGGATAGGGAGATGTGTCAGACCTTGTCCTCTTGTGTTTATGTAATGAGTCCATGCAAATTCCTTGTTTGATTGTGTCCTCCCAACTGGGATGTTTTCTGATAGCTTTCTTGCTAAAAAAAAAAGGTGGGGGGATATCCTGTGATCTCCAACAGGGATGGATGTGAGGAAGCACAGAAAAGTTCCAGAAAAATAGACAAAAATGAAGAGTGAACATAGAGTGAATTATTTCTTTCGGACTTGAGAAATTTATACAGGAGGCATTCTCTGTTGTATTCAGAACCCATCAGGGGTGAAATCCAGCAGGTTCTGACAGTTCTGGAGAACTGGTAGTGGAAATTTTGAGCAGTTCAGAGAACCAGTAGTGGAAATTTTGAGTAGTTCGGAGAACTGGCAAATACCACCTCTGGCTGGCCCCAGAGTGGGGTGGGAATGGAGATTTTGCAATATCCTTCCCCCAAGAGTGGGGAGGGAATGGGGATTTTGCAGTATCATTCCCCTGGAGTGGGGTGGGAATGGAGACTTTACAGTATCCTTCCCCTGCCAAACCCACCAAGCCATACCACGCCCACCAAGCCACACCCACAGAACCGGTAGTAAAAAAATGTGGATTTCACCACTGGAAACCATGTTATCTAGGACTTTATTATTTATTTAAATGTATTGGGTGCCCAATTCCAGTGGACATTTTAAAAGTGTTGGAAACTTTGGGGCCAGATGACCAGGTTTTGCTTATGAAATTGCTAGGAGATGAGTTAAGTATTATGGAGGAAATCCTTGCAGTTTTTGCAAAGGATGTTGAAGGATGAATCTACGGTCTTATTTCTAATGGTTTCTTTTGATTTCCCTTGGTACAGTTGATTCCCAATGCAAGATTTCACGGTGTAATTCTGAATTTATAGATGCCACAGCAAACAGGCATAACTCTAAAAGGAACACTGCCTATTGTAATGCCTTGAGCGCCTATTCCAGCTGCACCCGGAGGACAGCCCGCACTTGTCGCGGGGACTTGGCATACCACACAGCTGTTTATGTCATTGAAGACCTCATAATTCAGAACAACTGTTCCAAGGAAGGGCCGACAGCAGTGCCCAGACCTCCAGCAGTGGCACCCAACAAACATGATTTCCCATCCACAGACACCTGTGACTATGAGAAGAGTTTTATCCGCAAACATGGGCAGTCCCCCACATACCAGTATTGTGCTGTCTTTGGGGATCCTCATGTCCGGACCGTCAGTGATGAGTTCTACACTTGCCGAGTTGAAGGCTCCTGGCCACTTCTGGACAACAATAATCTGTTTGTGCAAGCCACTAGTTATCCTATCATTAAAGGATCAAATATCACTGGAATTGGCAAGGTAGAATTACACTCTTTTATATTGGGGTTGGGCAGCCAATAGGGTGATTGTGTATCCCAGCATCCCATTTGAGAATTCCCAACAGCTTGAGAAAATACTGTCAAAAAAGCTGATTTTGCTGGTGTGATTTGATTTTTTCTTTTTAATTTGGGAGGATGGTAAAGGTGAAATTGTAGCAACTGGATTATATAACATTGCTGTCAAAATCAAACAAGCTTCATTATGCTTGCATTACAGGTAATCCTGGACTTATAACAGTTCATTTAGTGATAGTTCAAAGTTACAATGGCATTGAAAAAAGTAACTCATGGTCATTTTTCACACTTATAACCATTGCATCCCCATGATCAAGATTTAGAGTATTTGGGACAGTTGCAGTGTTCTGAAGTCATATGATAAACTTTTGTGATTTTCTGACAAGCAAAATTAATAGGGAAGCCTGGTTCACTTAACAACCCTGTTAGTAACTTAACAACTGTGGTAATTCACTTAAGAAAGGTTGTAAAATGGGGCAAAATTCACTTAACAACTGTCTTGTTTAGCAATAGAAACTTTGCACTCAATTGTGGTAGTAAGTCAATTAAATTACCTATATCTGATCCCAGCCAATATCTTATCAAAGATATTGGTTTCCTCTGATAATTCAGGAATGTGTTTGAGCCTTTTTTTCATAGATTGGAAAACATTCTTTGCCCTCTCCAATCAGGAAATTGAACCTAAGTAGTGGGAGTATAACTGATGTGAATATTGCTGGCATACTAGGTTTGAAATCTGCTCCTATCGCTGATGCAAGATTTCTGATATAATTCTCAGCATTTGCAAGGATCTAACATTATTGGAGCTTTCAGTGGTCTGACTGGATCAAAGAAGTTGTCATTATTCCTAAAATAGTTCAATCACCTTTAGTTAAATAAAGCCCTGGTGGCTTAGCAGACTGATAGCATTGTGATTAACACCAGCTGTCTGCAATTACTGTAAGTTTGAATCTCACCAGGCTCAAGGTTGACTCAGCCTTCCATCCTTTCTAAGGTAGGTAAAATGAGGACCCAGATTGTGGGGGCAATAAGATGACTTTGTATAAATATACAAAAATATGAAGGCTATTGCTTAACGCATTGTAAGCTGCCCTGAGTCTCCGGAGAAGGACGGCATATAAATCAAATTAAAAAAAAAAAATAGCTAGGACTAGCCCATCTCTGGTTGAAAGCTTGGAGATCCCCCAGATCAGGGAACACTTCCTGATATCTGAACCAAATTGCCCTGAAGAGCCAATGTACTTTACTACAGTTGGTGAAAGAACATGGCTGGAAGCAGGTTAATATCAACACATAATGGAAGAAGCAGTTTATCTTCTTATGCTCCTTTGTTTTTCCAGAAACCCCACAAGACGTTGTATACTTTCTGCTTTTTTCAGAAAAAAAGCTTTCTGCTTTTCTGCTAATTTCTGAATCACAGTATGTTCTGCCATAGGTAAACTGGACCCTTTTGTATTTGGGGGAGGGTGCTGCTGTTGTTGGAGACAGTGGTGAAATCCAATTTTTTTTACTACCGGTTCTGTGGGCGTGGCTTGGTGGGCGTGATGTGGCTTGGTGGTGTGGCAGGGGAAGGATACTGCAAAATCCCCATTCCTTCCCCACTCCTGGGAGAAGGATATTGCAAAATCTCCATTCCCATCCCACTCTGGGGCCAGCCAGAGGTGGTATTTGCTGGTTCTCCAAACTACTCAAAATTTCCACTACGAGTTCTCCGAACTGCTCAACATTTCTGCTACCAGTTCTCCAGAACCTGTCAGAACCTGCTGGATTTCACCCCTGGTTGGAGACCCCTAATTTGTCTCTCTTCTGTAGTACAGAATCCAGCACTGTGATTCTCAGGCAAGGTTGTGGTTTTGGATAGAGCATGGTAGTTAAGTTTATCAGGTCTCCTGATAAGGGGTGATGTGTACTTGTGTTACCCTCTTTTCTTCAGTTACATAAGAAAATTCATCTTAGTTTTTAACTTGATGTGTGTTCCCTTTGGATGGTAATATATGAACTGGTCATTGAATGGCTCTGAGAGAAGTTATCTATCTGAACTATCCCTTGTATTTTAAAGCTATTATTCCTTTGCAGCTTACCATTATATTTAAAAACATGAAAGAGTGCATTGAAGAGAAAGTCTACCAGGCAGAAATGGACAACCTGCCAGTAGCATTTGCAGATGGTTCAGTGAATGGTGGTGAGAAACCTGGAGGGAATAGCTTAACCATTCATGAACATATACCCGGACAGCACATAACAATCCAAGCAACATACATTGGTACCACCATTGCTGTGCGCCAGGTAGGGAAGCACCTGTCCTTCTCCATCCGGATAGCTAAGGAGATAGCATTCTCCTTCCGAGATGAACAGGATCTCCAGCTGTGTATGTCAGGATGCTATCTCAGCCAGCGCATCTCTATACATAACTGCTGTCACCCAAAAGGCAGCCTGACCAGAAAGAAAGCTCATCTGCTATGTAAGGAGAAGCTACCAGTTGAAGACGTCTACTTCCAGTCATGTGTCTTTGATGTGATGACTTCAGGAGATGTTAATTTTACTCAAGCAGCACAGAAGGCATTGGAAGATGCCAGAGCACTCCATCCAGATTCCAAGAAAATCCATATTTTCCACAGTGATAGGACTTCTCATCCTTGCAGTTCATCCTTCCTTCTCTTAATCATCACAGTACTACAACGGTATATTTGAGCATTTCAGTGGTGACTAGAAAGTCCAGGGGATCAGCAAATATGGTTTATTTCCTCAAGCGGTAATACATGAGCTACCTCAGCCTGTTTTAAAACTAGAGTTAGGTGTCCCATCCAAATTTTTATGTGGAAATCTCATTCTTAAAAGACCTGGAACATTCCGGGAAGTTATGAATATTTCTCTATCCTATGGTGAATGGGATTTGTATTCCTAATACTTCTTAGTGCAATTAATCAAGAGGACCTTGCACTATAATTCCCACATAGCCTAGTGATAGTTATCAACTGGAACTCTTTCGCTCAATTTGACGACATTCTTAGTTAAGATCCTTAATTACTAATGACAATCAGGCGAAGAAAATACTTTGCAATTAATTTGGGCATTCAGTTGCTTTAAGTTTTTTTTTTTTTTAAGATTTATTGGAAACCTAAGAGAGATGAAAACTAATGGTAAATGTTCTTTGGCACCTTAAAATATCTGGACAGTACACAGAATGTAGTAAGCCATTTTTTCTTCTTCTCAGCATTCTGTTTGCTCACTATCTTTTCTGGTTTATTTAATCTCTTCTGAAAACTGGAAATTCACAGCTATCTATAGAAATAACACTGAAACTGCACTGCCTCTTTCATTAAGTTTTAGTTTGCAAAGTCAGTGTTTCTAGAAAACAATGTTGCTCTAAGTGTCTATAATGATTTGTTTATAACAGAGAGAAAAATGGGAACTCCTCAAAAAAATGTAAGGGCTACTCAGATGCAATCACTATAAATGCCTGAACTATAAATGTAGTCAGAAAAACACATTTTCTTTCTTTTTTTTTACCCAATACTTATTTTTCTTCTTCCAGACAAACTGCAGTTGTTTTCTTCACATTGACAGTTCAGAATCTATGGAGCCAGATTTGAACAGAAGTTACCAATATATTCTTGAATTAGGTTGGCTCCGTTATTAAAGTCAGGGACAAGATAGCACTTTAAGAGTATTGGATGTGGATTGAAATGGGGTTTGCAGTGGCAATGCGGGTTTTTGCAATGTCATAACTCCTTTGCGCTAGCATTCACTCTCACACACACAGACGCATGTGCACACAGAAGCTAAAGTAAAGGCAATGTATATAAAATTTGTATTGGTTTCCATTTCAATGTTCTGGTGCCCTTATCTGAATAATTTCAGATTTCAGATTTTCAGATTTCCCTGTGGGGGCGAGTCACTGACCCCCACAGAGGGGGCTCGCAACTTGGGCTTCCTCCTGGACACACGGCTGTCTTTAGAAGAGCATATGACGGCCGTGGCCAGGGGGGCTTTTTATCAGGTTCGCCTGATACGCCAGTTGCGCCCCTTTCTGGATCGGGACTCCTTGTGCACAGTCACTCATGCCTTGGTTACGTCACGCCTGGACTACTGTAACGCTCTCTACATGGGGCTCCCCCTGAGGAGCACCCGGAGGCTCCAGCTGGTGCAGAATGCGGCCGCGCGGGTGATTATGGGAGCGACGTGGCGCTCCCACGTAACACCTCTCCTGCGCGAGCTGCATTGGCTCCCGGTGGTCTTCCGGGTGCGCGTTAAGGTGTTGGTTCTCATCTTTAAAGTGCTCCATGGCTTAGGGCCAGGGTATTTGCGAGACCGCCTGCTGCTACCGATAACCTCCCACCGGCCAATACGCTCTCACAGAGAGGGCCTCCTCGGGGTGCCGTCGGTCAGGCAATGTCGGCTGGCGGCCCCCAGGGGGCGAGCCTTCTCTGTGGGGGCACCCGCCCTGTGGAATGAGCTGCCTCCCGGAATACGATTGATCCCAGACCTCCGGACCTTCCGTAAAGCCCTGAAGACGTTTTTATTTCATCAAGCCGGCCTAGCCTAAATGGTTTTTAACTGGGATTTTAAATTTTATGGATTTGGGGTTTTAAATTGGGTAGCCAATTATTTAATTTTTTTAATTATCTTAACTTTTGTATTTGTATGTTTTTTAATTTTGGCTGTTCACCGCCCTGAGTCCCTTCTGGGAGAAGGGCGGTATACAAATTAAATTAATAAATAAATTTAAATCAATAATGTATTTTAAGGATTATAGTTTTGGATGCAATTATTTTATATGTTTTATTCTTCATATCCCATGAGCTTCAGTTTAATTTGATATGGGTTGAATATCCCATATAAAATGGGCCTTAAATATGCAGAATGTTTACTCTAAATCAGTCCTCAGAATGATGGTGAGATGTTTATACAAATGTATAAACGTAACATATTCCAATTGGAAAAACGATTCAAGAGTATTATTGAAAACAGTTTAATAAACTTAAACATTTTATTTTATGTTTTTTTTGTTTCTTATGTTATATTGTTTAGCAGTTATTCTTTTCCATAAAGGGAAAACTATACATCCATTGCACAGAATTCATTAGGGCTTGCTAGGGCTTAGTCCTGGTAATCAGAAAAAGATTGTTTTTCAGCAGAAATTTAATAGAGTTACTCTCTTATTGAACTGGCAGAAACTTGCAATATCGGGATATTATTTGATTTTTATACTGCTGCACTCACGTAACTATTAGTGGTTTACAATAAATAAACAAACCAGAGTATAATATAATATTAATATATTTTCTTCACTTGTATGCCATCCTATAAGAAGAATATTCACAATTATCTGGAAGATATAATTCCAAAGGTGCTATCTTAGCTAATTAAAAAGACCTCTGTTTTAACCTATTGCTGGTATGTCCAATGTTAAACTATTTCACCAGGGCAATAATGAAAAGGATTTCCTCCTAGTCTTGGCTGGCCCTTCAGATTACCAACATGGTTTTTTTTTGGTTTATTGGACTGGTCAGTTCTAGTTGTAGAAGGTGGTGGTAATATGTCTTTGAATGTGCCAGGGCTGTAAGCTAGAGATTTTCAAACTTGGCAAACTTAAGATGTTGGCTGAGTCCATACATTTTTGCATTGCTAAATTTGAGAACCACTGTTCTAGGCCAACAGGGCTTTCTATATTAAAATCAACATTTTAAATTGTAGTTGGAACCTTTCTGGCAACCCAGGTCCATAGAGTTCACAGCACAAATACAATATGTACATTCATGGCATTTACCATCCATGCATGAGCTGCTCCACTTTATGTCAACTGAAATGTCCGAGGAGTATTTAAAGGCAGAATCCTCTCAAAAATTTAATAAATTTCCCAGCTGCAGAATTGTCTTAGTGAAAGGTTATTAAAGTGTCAAACTCTTGCGACTTTCTTGTATAGAAGGCACAGAGAGTTCAAATGTCATTATTGGTATATGTATTTGGTCATTACTAGTATATGTATTTGGTATAGGGATTTGGTGATTTGGTGATCTCATTTTTGTTTACTTCTGAGTTTCTAAAATGGAACTGGAATAATTTCAGAAGCTCTTTGGACTATACTTCAGCGATAGAACATATATTTTGCATTCAGAAAATCTTGATCTCAAGAAAAAAAAAAGGCTAGAAAATTATCTTAGTTCTATTCTAGTTCTAGATGTCAGCTCATCCAATATAATTCTGAACTCTATGGAACTTTTTTGAAGCTGTTGAATTCCAAATCTGGAAATATTTCTGTTCAGAGAAACTCTTGACTATAGCCAAAATCAGGGGTAGGAAACTATGGCAACTTTACACCCTGTGGCTGGCTCAGGAATTCTGGGAGATGAAGTCCATGGTCATAAAATGGTCTTAATTGCCCACACCTGATCCAGATTCTGTTTAGAGGGAGTCACCCACTATGAAAAAATCAGGATGGGCTTTATCAGAATCCCAGTTCAGTGGGAAATATCAGCAACTATTTAGTTTAACAATTCTAACCAGAGAACCCTAGTCCTACATATTTAAAATTCTGAAATGGCTTGGAGAACAACAACTTCAACTTTTTTTTAAAAAAATGTATTTATTACATTTAAATCCCACCCTTTCTTTGAATATATGGTTTCACTGCTCATTTTTATCTTCAGAACAGCATCTGGGGTTTGTGAGATTGCAATTAGCCCTACTTTACCAATGAGATCCATACATGTTAGAACTTGGTCCTCTTCCTTTTAATACATATTAGAGAATATTTCATTCTAATTTAGTTGACATATTAATACACATTATATCAGTGTTGACTCTTAATGACCACATGGATAGTGTTGGTCTATACTCAGCCTGGCCATTCTATGTACCCATCTCCTCTGTAATGAAGTCCATCCACCTTACTGCTGGTTATCCTTTCGCCTTTCACTTTTCCCAACAATACTGATTTCTCAAGGGAGCTGAATTTTCACATAATGTGCACAAAATATGAAAATTTGAGCATAGGCATTTATACCTTGAGTGACAAATCTGGGTTGGGTTGTTCTATGATCCATTTTTCATTTTCTTGTTTTTCTATGATATTGGCAGGTGTCTTCCCAACATCATAGTTCAAAAGTGTGAATACTTTCTCCATCTGGCTTCTTGAAAATCCAACTTTCACTTCCATAGACTGTCATAGGGAAAACCATTCCTTACACGATTTTGATCCTTGTAGGTATATAACATTACAGCATCTGAGTTTCCTTTCCAAGGCTTTTATTGCTCTCCTACCAAGTGCTAGTCTACAGTGGATATTTACGGTTGACAGTCAATCTTAAAAGGCAGCAGTTATCAACCACTTAAATAGCTTCACTGTCAGTTGTAAAGCTGGTGGCTGTATCTGTTATTTTTTATGTTCTTTTTATATTTAATCTTAGCCTCTATTTTTTTTTTACTGTTATATTTGATTTCCATTACTAGAGCTTTCAAACAATTTGCATTGTCAACCATCTGAGTAGCATCATCGATAGTGCAGGTTATTGATGTTTTTCTTCCATTTTTAAAAACATGCTCATCTTCTTCCAATTTAACTTCTTTCAATATAGGTTCAGCATATGGGCTGAATAAATAAGGAGACAGTATATAGCCTTGTCTCACACTTTTGCCAGCCTGGAACCCATTGGTTTCCCCTTGTTCTGTCTGGACTTTGACTTCCTATTCTCTGAATAGGTTTCAACCATTCAGGGTTGACCAGTTCAGGGAACAAATCAGTAGCAGGTTTCACTTGCCTTTGCTACCGGTTCGGAACTGTGAGCATGCATTCTTCTGTGCATGTGCAGAACCTTCTGTGTATGCGCAAAGCATCCGAGATGACGTCCGGGTGGGTGGGCGGAGCCTCTGCCACTGCTGCTACCGGTTCTCCCGAACCAGGGCGAACCGGTAGAAACCCACCACTGGAACAGACCCAGAAGAAGACTACAACCATATCATAATAGATTGTTGTAAGCCTGTCATCATTTTCCTTACAATTTTTCTTATATGCCAGGGAGTTAGAGAGGAGCCAATCTGAGTCTCTTTCTAACATTTTCTCCGTTTCTTGGGCTTTAAATATGTTTTCAGACCAGTGGTGGGTTGCCCCTGGTTTGCACTGGTTTCATACAACCGGTAGTAAAACCGACAGGAGGCCCACCCACCGACCCCGACGTCATCAAAACACTTCTGTGCACACGCAGAAGCTTTTGTGCATGCACGCGGCCCCGTTGCGAACCGGTAGTAAAGGTAAGTAGAACCCACCCCTGTTTCAGACCTATTGATGTAGTAATGATTTCTGAATACTTTACCCAAGGTCACCCCCATGGCTTCTTATAAAAGGTTTCTTAAGAGGGCACTGGGATTCCCATTTTCTTAAAGAGATTCCACTGCTAGACATACGTTGTTGAGTCCTTCCTAAGATTTTTGTTAATCGCTTTACCTTGTCTAACATGTGTTTTTTCTTGGTAAAATACATGATATAATAGCAATAGCACTTAAATTTATATATCGCTTCACAGTGCTTTAGAGCCCTCTCTAAGTGGTCAGCATATTGCCTCCAACAATCTGGGTCCCCATTTTACTGATCTCAGAAAAATGAAGGTCTGAGTCAACCTTAAGCTGGTGAGAATCAAGGGATGAACTTCATGAGGTGACACTGCTGGGACTATACATTTTTTATGTTCTTGGCATTCTTCTCTGATTCCTCTCAGGAACAACCCCCTGCCATGATCAGGCAACATTCAAGAAAATGTTGTGAATATATGATTTGTGAATATACAAATCATGCTATATAGCAGCAAGAATGGTCTTTGAGGATAACTTTTAGAGTTCTCCAACAATATTAACAGGAATGTGGGGAGAGTGACCCGATACATATAGTTTATTTGTATATTCACAAGACGTTTCATAATGTTCCTCATTACAAACTGCAAACTCAAAGCAGTAATGGGATAAAAGAGAGATCAACTTTTGAACTAGCAACAATTTAAACAAATGTTTTGTTTTGCCAGTGATCTGATGTTGGGGTAAACACAGCTGTTCACTGAAATGTTCATTCATTCATGCATTTGGTTGGAAATACAGTTTATTTAGGTGGTAAAAGTGGAAGTGAGAAGATCTTTCCAAGCAGAAGAAATTAAAATGAGACCAAGCAGGATTAAAAACAAATCCAAACTGGAACAATGTAAAGACCTCCCACCCATGTCTGTAATGCCATTGTAGCTCTCTCTATATCTTTATATCTTTATAAGTCTCTCACCTGGCAGCAAGAACTTGCTGGCTGCCAGAAAGAAAAAAGCCCAGAATCGAGTGGATGTGATTCTACTGAGCTAGAGCTGCAGAAAAACCTTGGTTACGTAGGAAAAACCTGGCTAGAGGAAAAACATATACATACATACATACATACATACATACATACATACATACATACATGCGTGTATGTATAGTTTCTATGTATGTCCATATATAAGTCTCTTCAGTCAACATTCCTGACGTGAGCCATTTTCTCTACATTCTTTTGTGCAAATTAGATTGATATTCAAATTAGATTTTGATATTTGAATGCTAGGGAATAGCATTTGAATATCAAATAATGTTAAAAAGCTTATGGAAAGAAAATAGGACTTCCATTTTTAGGTTGAACACAGGGATAAGAGAAATAAAAAGAGACTGTAACTGATTTCACTCAAGCCATCAAGTGAAGTATTTTCAATCAGGTTGGGTAGTACACCACGTTAAAAAAAAACCTCAAGGGGGGGAGGGGAGGGTTAGGGGGGGTTTGGGAGGGTTAGGTTGGGGAGCTTGGGGTGGGTTGGGGGGGGAAATGGGGTGAAAATGTAATTGTAAAACTTTTGCAATAAAAAAAAAAACCCACCAGGAGAGCCATCATGTCTGTTGAGCAAAGATATGCAAGGTCAGGAGAGATGTCAACAAAGAAGGAAGGCTGAGGAGACACTTTCACCTGATTCTTTGCTACTCTAAATGGCAATTCCTAGCACTTCTGGAGGACACCACGTTGAGGAAGGCTGTGTAGAAGAATTATATATGGATGCCAAACCAGCACAGCAGTTACAGTAGTTAGGAAATATGTAGATACACAGCCTGACATTAATCATTAAGACATTCACCATGCAAAGTAGAGACATATATATGGCAGTTGACTTCTGTGCTTCATATTCTGATCTGCTGACACAGCTGTTAGAGCATCTGTTTTGACTAAGCTCTTGCTGAAAAGTGCTTCACAATTCATGGAAGCCAGGGATTTATAGCAGCCCCTCGGAGGTGGAAACATTAGAGACAGAAGTTAGTGTTGACATGATGGACTCCAGAGTCACACCACACGAAGGGAGAAGGAATGCCATAAGCTCAGTGACAGAATTCGTGCTACTTTGCTTGTAGAAGGATCCCAGGGGCATTCATAGGAAATAAAAAGGATGGGTAACAGCAGCTTTGGACATTGCTTGGAAGTCTGTCAATCTGTTCACAAGAAAAGGAAAAAGAAATAGCAGCTTGGGGGGGGGGCGGTTTGGAGGGACCAACTTCGTTTGTTTGCCTTCTGATAAGTTTGGGTTTTGTGTGACCATCTCTGCTGTAACAGCCAGAGGAACGGGGGGAGGGGGGAGGGGGGAGAGGGGAAATGACTTGTTTGTTTTCAAAATTTTAAATACAACTACTGGCTCTCAAAAATCTTTGATAAAGTTGTGATGAGTACTTGGCCTGATCTAGTCTAATGTCCTTTAGATTTGGGGACTAGAAAAATCTAGAGAGATTTATTTATTTATTTCGAAAAGTTGGTCATCCATCTCAAATATCTGGGTTACATGCAAAAGGTTAAAACCAAGCAACCTAAACTTGATCTGAGCTCCCAAACATGACAAGCACAATATTTATAACTGAACGTTCCCTTTATGGGAAGAGCCAGCAACCCTGGCAAAGAGTCTCTCTCTCTCTCACAGCAGGCTAACGAAATCTCTAAGTGCCTGTGGAAAGTGAAGCTTGCTCCCTTCCCCCCCCTCAAATGGCTCCAACACACCAGGAGTCAGTCTCTCTCACCACACTCGTAACACAAGTCCTGGAAGGTGTGCTCTCTCTCTTTATTCAGCAGTGGAGATACACACACATACCCTCTGAAGGCGCATTCAACTCTCAGCATCGGAGATTCCAAGAAAGGATTCTGATACAGTTCCTGACAAGTTTCAGAATTTTCGACTATCAGTGGCTGACTGACAGGGAGATGAATAGTTGTCTGCCACACCTATTCATCTCTGCCCCCTGCCTTTTATTCCCAGAGCTAGGGTGGGGCTTAGCTAGCGGCTGTGGCTCTTCCATCCCGAGGACCGGCCCATTGCTTTCCACTGCTCTCCTCTTCTCTGCCTTCTGCACATCCGCGCCTCAGGCACTGGACCCAGCTGTTCCTCTTCTTCTTCATCAACCACCTCCAGACCTGGAGGCTGTTGGCTCTCCATCTGAGGGATAATGGATGGCCTAGGTTCCACCTCATCTCTCTCTCTAACAGCTCCATTCCCTCTTCCCCCTTGGAGCTCTCAGTTTGCCTTGATGCTGGCCCCAACCCCCACTCTGTCTCCTCATCTGATTTGGCTGCCGGAGGGGCTGGTAGCCAACAGGCCACAACAAAACTGATCAACCAACCCACATAGTCAAACTCAAGAAAATCCATTCCTAATCTACTATAAAAGAATACCAGTCAATTAGCAGAGCTTGTTAACATCCAAACCTGAATAGATATAGAAATTGCCAGGTTTTAAGTACCTTATGGAAGGCTAATAGACGGGGCTGCTTGAATCTCAGGGAGAGATGCTGTTCAATATGGCAGGAACTGCATCAGGCTAGCTGGGGATAAGAATCATAATTCATTATATCAGGCAAATACTTCTTTTTGGAAAGAATGAGAGGAGATAAGGAAAAAAAAAGATCACTTTCCCTCCAGGAAGCTTCGAATATACTATTAAAATTTACATAAAAATAGAGTGAGAGTTATGTTGACCATAAATAGTTATCTCACCTGAAGAGCTCCAAAATAGAGAATCCTGCTCATTGTAAAACTAATATAATGCTCTATAACACATGTCTTAATATATAAAACTTGATTAGAATAATAATAGATATACAGCATTTTAGGAAATACGAAACTTACTTATTTAATAAGTTTGTATACAGTATTTCTAAGCTACTTAAAAAAGTATTCTAAGTTGGTCATGGGAGTTCTGCTTAAATAAAGGTTTTTGTTAGTCAAATGACCTCACTAGTTTTAGTGATGCTGTTCAGGAGTCATGCATCTAAAAATGGGCTTTTCCAAAAAGGGACAAGTGAAAATAAAATTGCTGTTTGTACCTATGGGGTATCTCTCCCAGAGGCATAAACAACATTCTTTATTAATTTGAAAATAAATTTTAATCCTAAATAAGGAGTATGTGAAGTTTCCGAAAGATGCCCTAATTAAATCATGAGCCTCGAGCCAAATTTCAAAAGAAATCCAGTCATTTATTAGGAGCACCATTCCGGCAATTACTCAAATGGAGTCAGCTCTAACCCCCCCCACGTGATTTGCGGGCCCCTATGACCCTGTTCCTCCCTTCCTCCCTGGGCATGTCATAAATCACGTTCTCCAATGGACTAAGTTGGCGGGCTGAAAAACCCCACCCTTCCTGCTGTCCCCAGTAACCTAGGATACAATCTTTGACAAGGCATGTGTGGAATGTATTTTCTGTTGGGGCAGCCGAGCAGCTTCATCAGTTCTCCCCCTCCTACTTATGGCAACTTGAAAGCTGGACTGGAAAGCTTTGCAAGTTGACATTTGGCTCCCCTCACTTCCCGAAGGTGACCTGTGCAAAGCAAAAACAATTTTTGAAACAAGGGATTGGTGGCAGACTGAAACATAAGCAAAACAAAACCTTAAACTCAAATTAGAACACTGTATGTATCAGGTCAATTCAAGATTTAGGAAAAAGACATCAAATGCACAAATATAGAATGAGGAACTACCTGATAATGCGATGTGTGAACATTATCTTAGAATAGCTGTGAATTGCAGACCGAACCAAATTAGCTGTGCAACATGGCTGCTAAAAAAAAACAAATGGCCATAGCAACACAAATATACTTTCCAAATTTATTCAAATTTATTTTAATCTATTACCCATTGATCCGTTGGTCAGTTCTGGGCCTCACATTTTAAGAAAGATTCAGACAAGATTGCAAAAGTGCAAAGAAGGACACTGAGGATGATCAGGGAACTGACCTTAAATCTTACAAGGGAAGATTGAAGGAACCCTGAGTTTGTTTAGCTATGATGAAAGATGACCGAAGAGGGTTTGGCAGTAATTCAGGTGTGTTTGATAAGTATTTCAGGTATTTCGGGTTGAAGAAGTAAAGAGCTGATTCCATTATTTCAAGGCAAGTCATGGAATAAAGTTAAAGGAAGACAGGTCCCAACTGAAAGTTAGAGAGGCATTTTTACAAAGGAATATGGAAACTATTGGATTAACCAGGCTCACAACTAAACAACGTGATAAATAAGCAGAACCAAATATGATTGCTTGCAAGTGACTCCCACATTTCATTTTCAGTTGTAACTAAATGCAGAATCTATGATTCAAATTACAGTCACCTCCATTTTTTAAAATCATTTTCCTGATCTGAATTATTATGAGATTCAAGGTTTACACAAATTTACTTATGCATCATCTCTGCCTTCTGTTTAGTGAATATTTAACTCCAATGTCTACTCTCACACTCTGTGTCAAGATGAAGATAGGTTATTGTTCCTCTCTATTCCCCCTTGATCTGATCTCTCCTAGAATATTGCTTCTGATTCTGGATACAGTTTAGGAAGTGCCTAAACAAATTGGAGCATGTCCAAAGGACAGCAACCAAAATAATAAGGAGCTAGGATAGAAAAAAATGCATGAGGAATGATTGGAGCTGTATAGTCAGTGGTGGGTTGCCCCTGGTTCGGACCGGTTTGCAAGAACTGGTAGTAAAACCACCGGGAGGCCCCGCCCACTGCCCTGGATGTCATCATCGGCGATCTGCGCATGCGCAAAAGCAAGGAGCGCACGTGAGCGAAGCAAGGTGCACACGCGCAATCCTGTTGCGAACCAGTAGTAAAGGTAAGTAGAACTCACCCCTGTGTATAGTGTGTTTAGCTTGAAGAATAGAAGACTGATGGGAGACACGATAGCTATCTCCAAGTATCTGAGCAGCTGTTACAGAAGGATGCATGGCAGCTGGAATGCCACAGTCCTCTTTCTCTTTCACATTTCAGTCACTCTTGCAGATTGGGCAAGATATGCCGATTATAAAACTGTGCAATGGTGTTAACAAGAAGATGGAACTTGTTCAAAAAACTTAAAAGGCTGAGAAGTCTTGGTGGCAGAGCAGCAACAAGAATCGGGTGTCAGCACTGGAGTTTCCCTGAAGATGTTGGCAAAATTCTTCTGAGAAGCCCAGGTAATGGTATCTTGAGCAACTATGGTGCTGGCATGTTTGAATGGCTGAGGTGCTGGCATCTAAAGGTAATCTGTATTGTTGAGCATAGAAAGGCCCAGGCACTACCCATCACCATCACTTCTTAAAGACTGAGGACACCGGTAGCTTCAGGAAGCAGAATCAGGTCTGCAGCTGCCCCAGGGAGTATTAAAGGGATCATAAGAACTCCCATTGTGTAATCCAACATTTGGTATAACTTTCTCCCCAGTGAGGGACTTTGGGGTGGGGGTGGGGAACAGTAGAACAGTGGTACTAGAACAGTACAAAAAATTGTGTCTATAATATTACAGAAATGAAGAATAGAGAGCAGAATGTGGTAACTGGCTAAGAAATCGTAGTTTGTTTATGTATATTTCATACTTCTTAACCATCCATCTCCCTCAGAGCAGAATGGAAGACATTAAGACACTGTTAAATAAATTTAAAAGTAATATAGAAATCTGTCTAACAAATATGGCTTGAACCTTAGAGTTAAGTGTGAAACTTTTATTTGAAAATTGTTTTGTAATAATGTAATAATCTGTCACCTCATTCATGAGCTTGTCACCATCTCCAAATAGAATCTATGACAGCTGTCATCTAGGGCAGAATTGTTCAGAACTATTCCAGAAGACAGGTTAATAAATATTTAGGTTGTAGATCAGGATTTCCTCCCTCACAATAGCAATGACTTTTCAGCAATAGAACAAACTGCTTTGGGAAGTAGTGGACTCCCCTTTGCTAGAGGTATTTAAATAGAGGTTAGATGGCCATCTGTCAGGGAACAGAATGGGATTTTCAGCCTCCTACCTCTGGCTGTGCCTCCTTCTCCTCCAGGCTACCACCTTCTCCCATTTACCTCTAGCTTTTTTCCTTGGCTGGCCCTCCCCTAGTCATTTGCCCTGGCCAATGGGCCTCTGCCCTTCTACCCCATGCCCTTCGGCCCAGTCCATTTGCCAAAACACCATTTGTCCCAGGCCTTTGGCTGCACGGGACAGTTAGCCGCCGGCCAATTGGGTGGCAGACAGAAACCACGTTGCTTGTGCCTGCCAGCATGTGAGATTACAGGGGCTGGGGGGCTATGGGGGAGGTGCAGCAACCAAACGGCCTCAGGTGCTTGTTAGGGGAGGGAAGGAAGGAAAGGGAGGGGCTGGAATCATTCACTGGCCAAAATTTTGAATTAGATGGTCACCGTTATGACTTCTAATCTTCCCATTCTGTGATTCTCTATTGATGAACTAGTCCAACTCAGTGGCAGATTTAATTTTTGATTTTGTTAAATCTAGTGAAATGAGTTGTCCTCCATGCTGTGTGATCTTGTTGAACAAATGTAGTATATTGAGAAGCCCTGTTCAGATATGCTACTTTAATAAGAACAAACCTTTCTCTATGAAATTACAGATTCAGCACTTCTGTTGCTCCTGTATGACATTCAATGTACAGTAATCTGAGAAAAATATACTGCCTTAGAGATTCATTATTAAAAACATTACTAAAAATATGTGTTTCTCCGCATCGCATCCCTCCTGTTATACGTTGCTGGTATATACACACATCATAATTTTTGGATACAAAATACATTTGTTTGGCTAGTGCCTTGGGATCGCTGACAGTTGCCTTTGGTGGTATTCTTATGAATTTATAAATAATTTTGTAGTTAGCAACGTATATTTAAATCAAATCCTGCAACATATATTCTGACTGAGAAAATGAACTGTAAATCAAATGACCGCCTGTTGTAAAGGTTGCCTTTAATTCCTATAGATCACAGTCCTGACCTTATAAAGCTCCATTAGTCTATGTTCTATATTGATTCTTTTATCCAAGTTCTTTCCATGAAGAATTAGACGTTTATTATTGCTCCTGTGATAGAATATCCCTCACAAGGAGATTTGACAGTCCTGTTCTTTGAATCCAATAAGTGGAACTGATACCGCCCCTGTGTAAAAAAGTTCCACTTAATTAGGATGATTAGAGGAAAAATGTAGCCTCTGAGATTTGCATAACCCATTTAAAGCATGGGTAGAAAACTTGTGGTTCTCAAGAGACTATTGGCCTAATTGCACAAAGATGTCACCAACACTTTTGAAGCTGTTTACAAACAATTCAGAGTTCTGGTAAGATTGAAGAGAAAGGAGATATCAGAGAGAGAAAATAACAGTATCAGAGAGAAAATGACTCTGTCCTGTTACTTTTTGCTCTGGCCTCCTTTTCTGCTTCTGTCAGCCCCATCCGATGTTTGTTTTTCTCATTGCACCCTAGTCAAGCGGCCTTCAAAGCAGAAAAGTATGGAGGGGCATTTTATGGTTCTACATGCCTCCTACTTGTTCATACCTGGATATTTATGGTTCTTGAATATATCTTTCTTTGCTTGTCTGTTTAATATAACAGTTGATGTACACATCCACAATAATCTTAATTGCTAACTCTTTTGTTTCATATATTAGCTTTCTCCCACTTACTCCTATGATAGTTTTCTTCCAGATGCCATTCGATGTACTGGTCATTATTTTCTTAATTTTTTTTATTGAAAATCATTAAAAAAATACAAAAGAAAAATATAGCAATATGGATAGAATTGCAGAGAGTAACATAATACACATAGAGTTTAGAACATCAGCTTTCACCTGATAATAGCACAAACCTCCATTAAGACAAAGTCATCAAAATAGAAGGCATATCCAGAAGAGAGAATTCTCAACTACCATACAATATTCCTATAAATATTTACCCACAATCGTATTGAGATTATTATTTTACAGTCTTCTTAAGATTTCTTTCTTGCACTGGTCATTTTTTTAAAGATTTACATGTCCCAAGGCTAGGTCATTTGCAGGGGGCTGCCTCTCCTTGAGGGTACCTGCCAGGTTGGATGGAATGGACATCTCCAGGGCCCTCCTTTAAATGTTGCTGTCTAAAGTGACCTAGGAAGTGTGCTTTTTCTGTCTCAGCCTCTGTCCAGTGGCACATCATTTCCCTTGAGATCCAGCAGCCCCCCCATCCACTTAATCTTCTGGAAACCCATAAAGAGCTGATGTTCCTTCAAAGTAGAAGCTGGAGTTGGAATGGGATGGAACGGGATGGGATGGGATGGGATGGAATAGAATAGAATTGAATAGAAAGAATAGAATAGAATAGAATAGAATAGAATAGAATAGAATAGAATAGAATAGAATAGAATAGAATAGAATTTGGAAGGGACCTTGGATGTCTTCTAGTCCAACTCCCTGCTCAACGCACACCACTATACCAGGGGTGGGTTCTAAATTTTTTACTACCGGTTCTGTGGGTGTGGCTTATTTTGTGGGCGTGGCTTGATGATCATGTGACAATTATTTAGGATTTTGCAGAGGTACTGGTCTACCAGGCTTTTAACTGCTTGCAGAGCTGTATCAATCTACCCATTTATTTTTGCAGGCACCGGTCTACTCATGTATTTTTGCAGGCACTGATCTACCCATTTATTTTTGCAGGCATCAGTCTACTCATTTGTTTTCTTTTAACACTGATCAGCTGTAGGGCGGCCCTTTGAAGCCCTGCGGCAAGAGTTTAAACAGTTTTTTTCCCTCTAGCCATCAGCTGGGCAGCAATAGATTGGGGGTGGGGCCAAATAAAAGGTAAGAATAACGCGGGGGGTGGGGGGGCAGGGTGGGGGTGCAGAACCGGTTTGGTGACCCTTCCGGCTTGGCGGAACCGGGCGGAACTGGGAGGAACCCACCACTGCACTACACCAAGATAGTGGTGTGGGTTGCATCAAGGGAGATTGGCTGCAACATCAGATTTCTTTGGGTTTTTTACTTTTATCTTTTTATCATGTTTGTTTTTATATAATTGTTAAGAGCCATAGTTCTAAGATGGGCAGCTGTACAAATATTTTAAAAATAAATACATTTAAATAAATATATATGGCATGCCTATTCATTTAACCTCACATCATTGTAATATTTGTTACATCTATGAATGCCATTTGATTCATAAATTCTATGCCTCCCAAAACTGTAACATTTGCAATGTGGGTATGTTAAGAACTCCCCTTATTCAAAGCAGGATGTCATTCATATTTTTCAAAGGCTACGTATCATGCATTAAAAAAATATTTTCTTTCCAGATGCAGGAATGCTCAGATTCATTTTTCTCCCTATCTATATCTATACTGCTTATCAGTTGTAAGGTAATTCTTTTTCAATAGTCAATGTGTATGTATGCCCATCTTCCGTCTCTATAACCCTATATTCAGTAAGAGTTCTGTTGACCAGTCTTGGTGCTCTTTCCTATTTTAACTGCAGATTGTTATATCTGCTTCAATTGTTGGTCTGTTCATAGGTGATTTTTTCCATCACAAAGGGTTGATTGCTGTGCACTGATGTTCTTTACATCTTGAATAGTCTTAATTGTAATAATCACTCTGTCCTCTCTTCCAATCCTTTTCTACAATGATTTTTTTTATTAACTCATTTTCTTGACAATAACCCCATCTTACCTTACTTGCATTCCATTATTAACTGATATTCCTCCTCAATATCTGAACAATTCTTGTGCCAATAGCTGTCACCTGCTCTCATTCTTCTTCTTATAAATTTAAACTATCTCCAAAGCCATGTCCCATTTCTGTATTGTGTACACAGTCTGATGCATTTCAAAAGAGGTACTTTATTTAAAAAAATGGCACTTTGAGAAGTGATTTATAAAAGCCCTTGCAAACTTTTCAGAACTGACTGCAAGACTAGCTTATTATTATATCCTGCCAGCCAGATTTTCCCATTTATAGGAGGAGGGGAGGAAAAAAAGTCATTTAATTAAACATATTTCGAAGCCCACAGCTGTATAATTTTTGGGTTGTTATTTAATTGCTTCAAATATACTCCCTTTTGTGCATGTTGGTAATAAGCTATTTGCTTTGAGAAATAAAGCACTCTGGCAGATGGCTGAGAGGAGCTGCTGGCTGGGAAACAGTTCACTTTTTTTTAATTAAAAAAAAGAGAGAGGGAGAGAGAGAGGAAGCCCACTTCTCTTCTTGAATTGTCTGTAGGTATCAGAAGAGCTGAATTTTGCCACATCTGTGGTGTCAATCCTCAGGCGAACCTTAGCTTTGCATTATAGGCAGATAAACAGCTTCCAAGATTATTTTATGGGAGGACAGGGGTAAGAAAAAGATAAATAGCATAAATAGGAATCTCTTTGTGTGAAGCAGAGATGAGGATAAACCCTAGGTAAATATCACTATTAATAGGACTCTGACAAGCTTCCTGAGAATTGGGGGGGGGGGGGAGAAAATGTTTTTCCGCGTTGGCACTTCTGAAAAGCTGCTCTTTGTCTTCTGCACCTTTATCCATTCCAGCTTCTACATTTGCCCAACCAGACTGTGCTTTCAGGAGTATTGTCACTTAAAGAAACTTCTCTGGTAAGAAGGAATGGCTCCCAGTGGTCTTCCGGGTGCGATTCAAGGTATTGGTCATCACCTTTAAAGCGCTCCATGGCACAGGACCCGGGTACCTTCGAAACTGACTTCTGCCACCAATAGCCTCCCACCGGCCAGTTCGCTCCCACAGAGAGGGTCTCCTCAGGGTGCCATCAGCCAAGTTATGTTGGCTGGCGACACCCAGGGGGAGGGCCTTCTCTGTGGGAGCCCCAGCCCTGTGGAATGAACTGCCCCCGGAAATACGTAATTTCTCTGACCTCCGGGTGTTTCGCTGTGCACTGAAGTCCCTATTGTTCCGCCAGGCCGGGCTATCAACATAATTTTAAATTGGGGTATTTTAAATTTTTGGGGTTTTAAACCAGGCCAAATCTATTTAATTATTTTAATTTTTAATCATTGTTTTGTCTTGTGTTTTTAAATTGGCTGTACACCGCCCTGAGTCCTTCGGGAGAAGGGCGGTATAGAAATAAAATTATTATTATTATTATTATTATTATTATTATTATTATTATTATTATTATTATTATTATTATTAATTTGAACATATTTGGGACTAGACTAACTTAGTCAATCCAATGTGGTTCAATTCTGAGTTTCCCAAGCTTTTCAATTTTAAGACCAGTGGACTTAAAACTCCCAGAATTCTCCAGCCAGATGGTCAGCCAGATGTTTAGACTGGATTTGGCATTTTTATCTACCTGTTGCGTCCTCACAAAGGACCTGGAATAGGCAGATGTTGTTGTTTGTTGGTGCTATAGGTATTGTTGGCTGTTACAAATACAGTTGTTCTTTGCAACTGGCTAATGATGATTTTAACAGAATAACAGAATAAAGAGTTGGAGGGGATCTTGGAGATTTTCTAGTCTAACCTAGAAGATCTCCTAGGCAGATTTCTGCTCAGGTAGAAAACCCTATACCCATGATGGCGAACCTATAGCACCAGAAATGGCATGCAGCGCCCTCTCTGTGGGCATGCGAGCTGTTGCCCCAGTTCAGCTCCGCCATGCATGTGCATGTACCTCCCACCAGCCAGCTGGTCTTCGGGTCTCTGCCGCACATGAGCAGGGGGCAGGGTGCGTGCGGGGAAGCACGTGTGTATGTGCAGAGGTTGGGGTGCATGCGAGGGCCCATGTGAGCATGCACGGGGGTCAGGGCGCATGTGGGGGGTCCACGTGCACATGTGCAGGGGTGGGGTGTATGCGGGGGACTGTGCATGCATACAGGAGGGTGGGGTGCATGCAGGGGGCCATGCACGCATGTGCGGGAGTGGAGCGCATATGGGGGGACATATGCACATGTGCAGGGGTGGGGCACATCCAGGGCCCTTGTGCATGCATTGCGTTTTGGGGATTTGGGCACACACATGCACATTTGCGTGTGCTTTGGGCACTTGGTCCGGAAAAGGTTAGCCATCACTGCCCTATACCATTTCAGAGAAATAGTTGTCCAAACTCTTCTTAAAAACTTCAAGTGTTGGAGCACCCATAACTTCTGGGGGCATGTCATTCCACTGATTAATTGTTCTAACTGTCAGAAAATGTCTCCTTAGCTCCAGGTTGCTGCTCTCTTTGATTAGTTTCCATCCATTGCCTCTTCTCCTGCCTTCAGGTGCTTTGGAGAATAAGTTGACCCCCTCTTCTTTGTGGCAGCACCTCAGATATTGAAATACTGCTATCATGTCACCCCTAGTCCTTCTTTTCACTAGATATATCCAGTTCCAGCAATTGTTCTTTCTATGTTTTAGCCTCCAGTCCCCTAATCATCTTTGTGACTTTTGTCTGTACTCTTTCTAGAGTCACTGCCATTCAAGTGATGCCCCAAATATTTTGGAAATGGGAAAGCACCTTAATACTCATACTATCTTTGATTTCTTTTGCCACAGTCATTCTACTTCTATTTGAAGGTCTTTGTATTTTGTTATTTTCTCCACATTTTCCTCTTCTATTCTGCTTTTTCCAGGTACTGCTCCATCTTTTCTGTCTTTCTCCAAGACTTTTCTGTCTTTCTTATGAATGTGGTATGAAAGACACACAAGGTTTTATTTGATTCACTTCTTAAAAAGATTTGTAGGCCACCCATCTTAAACATCCGTCCACGACTTGACTAAAAAGGTTGCCAGACACAAGCTAGGGATTTCACTGACCCTTGCAACTAACTCCACTTTGACCAAAGGCAATAGCTCCAAAAGAGCTTGCAAGAATCATTCAAAATATTTTGAGGGCTGAAGCAAATGCTACTCCCTCTCTTTTTGCATACAATCCATGTTGAATACAAATGTCATGGGGGACACTATTTGAAGACCTTTGGCTAGTGACCATGTGCAGAAAAGATAACGTAGCCCAGTCATATCTATCCAGAGAGGCACATTATGCCATGGGTAGGGCTACAAGGTAAGATACCAAAATGCACATTTGAAGTACATATTTTAATTGAATTGAATTGAAAAGTAAGAAAAAGTTTATTTTTAATTTAAAAGATAAGTAAAAAATAACATTAACATACCAATAAGCATAGAAACGTCCTTCTCAGAAAAGCTGGGCTTTTTTGTTTCTCTCATGGTGGGACCTAACCCTCTGGCATTAGCTTGCAGGATGAAAATTCTGGTCAATCACTTTTTTTTCCAAATTTGATTTATATGCCGCCCTTCTCCGGAGACTCAGGGCGGCTTACAATGCGTTAAGCAATAGCCTTCATACTTTTGTATATTTATACAAAGTCAGTTTATTGCCCCCACAAACTGGGTCCTCATTTTACCTACCTTAGAAAGGATGGAAGGCTGAGTCAACCTTGAGCCTGGTGAGATTCAAACTTACAGTAATTGCAGACAGCTGGTGTTAATCACAATGCTTTTAGTCTGCTGAGCCACCTTGAACTTGTTAAGTGAAGAAAGTTAGATCTTTGGTCAGCTTTCTAGATTTGACATGTCTCCTGCAGTGGTGGAATTCAATTTTTTTTATTAGCGGTTCTGTGGGCGTGGTTTGGTGGGTGTGGCACGGCTTGGTGGGCGTGGCTTGGTGGGCATGGCAGGGAAAGGATACTGTAAAATCTCCATTCCCACCCCACTCCAGGGGAAGGTTACTGCAAAATTCCCATTTCCTCCCGATCAGCTGGGACTTGGGAGGCAGAGAATAGATGGGGGCAGGGCCAGTTAGAGGTGGTATTTACTGGTTCTCCGTACTACTCAAAATTTCCGCTAGTGGTTCTCCAGAACTGGTCAGAACCTGCTGAATGTCACTTCTGATCTTCTGGGTTTAGATCTGTCTGCCAGTCTTTTCCTAAATAACGATTTAGGGCTTTGGTTTTATACGGGAACAATTTCTTGGTTGAAATGCATTAAGACTTGTGAAGTTTCTTTGTTGCCCTTCGGCAATTTAAGGATCTTCAGATTATTTTTAATTTTTTTTTATTGGGTTTGATCAAGCAATCCAGTCTGGAGGCTCTGATAATTTATAGCAACTAAATATAAGGTATGGTTAAAACAGTAAAGGCACCACAGTGAAATAGCGTGATCTCCCATCTCATCCCTGCTTGCCCTCCGAAAGAGCCATTGTTTAATCTATCATTTTAGATTATTCTGATACTCCACTGCTGAATTCTTTAGTAGTATGAAATGAGATGGGCAGAATAATTCAAATTAGGCATGATGGAGGGATTTGCTACTAAGCAGGACCTTAGAAATTCTCTTAAAACCAAACCTTAATAACTTAGCATATCTTAGATTCTCCAGCTGTAATAAAAATAAATCAAGACACATTAAAATAAAGGTGCCGAGCAGGTGGAGGAAAGATAGAATTTAAATCTTTCTAAAATTGAAAAAAAAATACTGTAGCAATGTCTAAATCTGCTACCTTTGAAGTTCAGGTCAAATGGCTCTTCTTGATTGGTTCTATTATCACCAAGCTATTGCTATGTCACAAACCCTTCCTGATTTTCTGATGGATTGTTTTTTTCTTGTGACTTTTGATAATTCCATTGAGTTCAAGGAGAAGAAAACATCGTTTGCCTCTGGCTGGTATGGGATTAAATTATAATATAATATATGATAATATATTAAATGTTTCCAACTATTTTATTTATTTCCTTCCTATTTGAGCAAGTTTCCTTTAAGAATTCCTAAGTAGCAACCAGGTGGAGAATTACATCATAGCACAGCACCAGTCATTTAGGTCCCTGAATCCAACTTCTTTCTCAATGAAGAAATCCAAATCAAAGCATCTGTGACAGATGATTGTGCTGCCTTGACTTAAACACAACTGGTGCAGAATGTTCTCCAGTGTACAAGGGCCAAAATTCCACCAGAGAAAACATCTAGTATATATCCAATACTGAAGGTCCTCCTAGGTCCCACCTGAGAAAACATTTACTTCAAGTTCTTCTTCCTATGTCCCTCTCTTCCTCCCCATTTCCAGGAATCATTAATTTACTGTATGGCACAGGCGTCAAACTTGTGGCATCACATTGCTGTCATATGATGTTTCGCAACATTTTTCCCTTTGCAGAGCTGGGGTGGGCGTGGTCTGTGCTTGACGCATGTGGCCCGTGGACTACCAGTTTGACACCTCTGGTGTATGGCAATGGTACATTAGTCAAGAAACTACAGGGTTAATACAGAGTAGTTGTTTGGTGCTCCGAGACTGCTAGTCTGCTAGTCGGTTCATTCTCATGTGCTATGCAGAAGTGCACCACTGGCATCGAACTAGCTCCACACTCAGAATGGCTAACAGCCTTCTACTGTGTCATCTGGAGCTTTTCTCTCTGCTGATGTCACCTTGAGTTCAGGTGTCACATTTGGGCAGGTCTGGTACCAGTTGGCTTCATACTTCCTCATGAAGCCATTGTTTTTCCCTACCAGAGTGGTACCTATTTATCTACTTGCATGTAACATGCTTTCAAACTGCTAGGTTGGCAGAAACCAAGGTAAGTGACAGGAGCTCACCCCATCACGCAGTGCTAGAACTCAAACCACCGGAGTACAGACCTTCTCCAGCATCTTTAAGCCACTGAGCCACTGTGCCTCTCTTCCAGGAAATAGCTGAGAAACCAAATTATAGAAGATTTATGGAATCATACTATCAGAAGAGGCCATTTAAGCTATGGAGTCCAACCTTATTCTTAATCTGGGAATACAACTTAAAGCATACTTGACAAATAACTCTTCCCCTTTGCTTGAACAGAGGAGCTCATCATCTTTCTTGTAGAAATTGATTATACCATTGAATTTCTCTTAGAGTTAAGAAATTAACTCCCACTAAAATTAATGGGATTTAAAGGAGTAATGTTGACAATTTGTTTCATTGGTTTCAGTGCTGTGTCTTATGACTAATGTAATCAGACTGCAATCCATAAAAACAACATTAATTTTAAATGCAGCATTAAAAGAAAACAGCAGAACTGGATAATAGTCAAGTCTTAAACGTTTTTATTTGGATGGCAGATGAACGTTTCTTTCTGTGTTTATTTGCCATTTCTCCCAAGGCATAGAGGTAGTCCAGGTGCAGTCCTTACTAAATTAAAAAAAATTAGTACATGAGAAACTGTTGCTTGAAATATGAAACAGGTGGAAAAGCTCAAATGATCCTGAGGTTTCATTATGGATCTCATTTAGATTCAGAGAATGCGAACTGAGTCTTTTTCCATCCAAGACAATCTTGATTCTCATCCTGCTAGTTTCAGACAGTACCCTGCTAGTAGTAGACTTGCCCCCATTTATCTGGGGGTCTCAGTTCATACCTATCTGGCAAATTTCTTCTTTGTCTATAGCAGGGGTGTCAAACTCACGTCGTCACTGCGTCATCACATGACTTTTTCCCCCTTCGCTAAACTGGACAGGGGCGGAGCCAGCATATGATGCATCCAGCCTCCTGTGGGATGCGAGTTTGACACCCCTGGACTAGAGTGAGGGAGTGAACAGAGGGGCTAGAACCAGGGGTGAAATGCTCCCAGTTCGGACTGGATCGCCCGATCGGATAGCGATGGTGGTAGGTAGTTCGGAGAACCGGTAGCAAAAATCCCTGCACCCCCCGCCCCACCATGTCCAGCTGAGCCGTGCAATCATCAGAGGCTTTTTAAAAAAACTTTTAAAAGCATTTTTTCTACAATTTCTTCTGACGAAAAAATGCTTTTAAAAGTAAAAAAAAAGCCTCTGATGATCCCGCGGCTCAGCTGGGATCATCAGAGGCTTTTCAAAGCATTTTTTTCTGCAACTTCTTGGCCGAAGAGGTGGTAAAAAAAAATGCTTTGAAAAGTCTCTGATGATCCCAGCTGAGTTGCCTGATTGGCAGAGAGGTATTTTTTAAAAAGCCTCTTTGACGATCTCAGCTGAGTTGCCTGATCGGCAGAGGCTTTTCAAAGCATTAGAAAAAATGCTTAAAAAAGTTTTTTTTAAAAAAGTTGGCCATACCCACCCGGTCACATTACGCCCCCCCCCCACCAAGCCACGGCCACAGAACTGGTAGTAACAAATTTTACATTTCACCCCTGGCTATAACCCTGCAATGAAGAATGACCTAATGACCATCCAGAGAGTAGAAAGTAATGGAGAAACAATACAGCAGTGGTTCTCAACCTTCCTAATGCCGCGACCCTTTAATACAGTTCCTCATGTTGTGGTGACCCCCAACTAGGGGTGGGTTCTAAATTTTTTTACTACCGGATCTGTGGGCGTGGCTTATTTTGTGGGCATGGCTTGGAGGTCATGTGACTGGGTGGGCGTGGCTAGCTGGTCATGTGACCGGGTGGCCACAGCTATATGTATAGGGACTACTCAGAGGGCTGAAAAAAGTCATTTCTGACAGGTCCTCGCACTTTTGACTGGTCCTCACACTTATGACCATCCTCACATTTATGCCTGTGCAGCATTCTTAACAACCATGTCACTCATTTCACAACTGCTTCTCTTTAACATGGTATAAGATAGGGCAAAAAACGTAAAATGTGAGGACAGTCGTAAATTCAAGGACTGGTCAAAAGTGCGAGGACCAGTCAAAAATAACTTTTTCAACCCTCTGAGTAGTCCCTGTGCACAAAAGGACTATCCAGAGGGCTGAAAAATGTGATTTCTGACAGGTCCTCGCACTTATGACCAGTTTTCGCAGTTATGATTGGTCATCATTTATGCCCATTGTAGCATTCTTAACAACCATGTCACTCATTTCACAACTGCTTCTCTTCACCATGGTGACAAGATAGCGCAAATACGTAAATTGTGAGGACAGTTGTAAGTTCGAGGACTGGTCAAATATAACTTTTTCAGCCCTCTGAGTAGTCCATATGCATAAAAGGATACAGCAATAGAGAGGGATGAAGGAAGGGAAGGGAAATTAGAGTAGGAGTGAAGGTAAGAGAGGGAGGAAGAGAGGAGGAGAAAGAGAAAGAGGAAGTAGGGAGAAGAAGAAGGGGGGGAGAGAAAGTAAGAAAGAAAGAAAAGACAGAGGTGATAGGTTTGAGGAGAAAGATTGCTGTACAATAAAAAAGATGAAAGGGAAGAAAGCCAAACAAATATTAAGATATTAAGATAAAGAATGCATTGTTAAACTTTAAAGAATAAAAGAGAACAAATAGCAATAAATAGCAATAATTAGAAACACACATACAAACATACAACGTATTTTCTTTGAACAGAGTATTTGGCCGGTTCACAAATTTAAACAGTTGTAGGGGGTTAGCACCCACCCCTTTCCTAGAAGAATGAAATATTTTGGGAAATATTAAAAAGGCAGAATATTGTATTTCCCTACCTGTATGAGAAATGGAGAAGCATATTTTACAGACAAAGCAGCTCCCACCTTCCTGCCCCCCACCCTTTGTTAATGGGCCAGAGGCAGAAACTCAATCCTTTGTCAAAGGACATTTGCAACACAATAGCAACAGAAACTAACACAATGGGCCCCATCAAGCCATGTGATCCTGTCCAACATTAAACCATCTTTCCAAGCAGTCTCCATGTTTCCAGTGTCTTTTTCCCCGCTTGGAGCAGAACCCAGAAGGATATTTCTTCCAACACAGTATTTAGTCATTTCAATTAAATTTACAATTTCTATATTTCCTTTTTACCATATTTATTCCTCATCTATTTTTTAAAAAAAACAATATTATTAATAATAATAATAATAATAATAATAATAATAATAATAATAATAATAATAATAATAATAATAATTTTATTTCTATACCGCCCTTCTCCCGAAGGACTCAGGGCGGTGTACAGCCTATTTAAAAACAATATTACCCTTCATCCTCATCTCTAATCTTAATCAAATTCAATTTTTCCCTTCTATTCTATATTATACCCCTTCGCATTGTCATCTATTTTTATATCCATCCTCACATTGGTTAATTATGTAATACAGTTGTTTAATACAAATTCAACATTTTAATATAAATCAATTAGTTATATAACTATCTTTTTTGTATATTAATCAATATGAACATGAATATTCCAATTATTTCCATGCAATCCAATTTCTTACCAATCAATTAATTATATTTACCAATAATAATAAACCAAATAATTTCCCCCATATATTCCTCCAAACCACAACTTAACCAATTAATAGTATCTCAATTATTACAATTCCCTAGTTAAATAGAGCTTTTTTTCTTTTGTGTTTTAAAATCTTGGAACTCTCCTCTTTTGCCCTAAATTTCCCATTGTTTGCAGTGTTGCACTTACCTTTTTTGGTGAGGAAAAAGAAAAAGAAATCTCTCTGCCTCATTTTGTCACGTTGCAGCCTGCTTAGTTTCAATTTCGCTTTTTCAGCATAGATAGGGGGAAAAAAACTTGCTCCAGGAATTTACCTCTTTGCAGCTAGCTCTTTGAAGCCCCGCGGCAAGAATTTAAAGTTTTTTTCCCCTCTAGCCACCAGCTGGGACTGGAGGCAGCAATAGATTGGGAGTGGGCGGGGTAAGCGAACGGCGACCGGGCGATCTAACAGAGGCAGAGGGGGAGGGGGAGTGAAGGCGTGGGGGGGGCGAGAGAAGGCTTTGGCGACCTCTGTGAAATAGCCGTTCGACCCCCAAAGGGGTCGCGACCCCCAGGTTGAGAACCGCTGCAATACAGGTACTACTCAAGTTACAACCATTTAGTGACTGTTCGAAGTTACAACAAAAAAAGTGACTTTTGACTGATTCTCACATTTACAACTGTTGTAGCACCTCCATGATCAAAATTTGGGCACTTGGCTACTGCCATGTATTTATCATGGTTGCATTTTCCTGGGGTCATATAATCAACATTTGCAGCCTTCCAAGCAGGCTTCTGACAAGAAAAGTCAATGGGGAACACCTGATTTGCTTAACGACCACATGATTCACTTAATAACTGCAGTAATTCACTTAACCATGGCAAAAATGTCATGAAATGGGACACAGACTCACTTAACAACTTCCTGGCTTAGTAATTGAAATATTGGGTTCAATTGTGGTCATAAGTCAAGGACTATCTGTAAACTGACATCAATATTTGGCTTGACCTGGTCATACCCTGAGCTTCTCTAACTACAATGTTTACCATCACAATTCTTCTTATTTTTTCCCCAAATGGAAGCAGGTTGACTGTGCTTGTCTATAGTTACTAAATAAAATCAATATTTAATCACACTCTGAGTTATATTATGCTTCTCTGCAACAATTTTTTTTATTCCAGAGAAGCCACAAAAGTGGGGATTTCCACCTGAACCACTGGATTTTGTATAGTCCTACTTTTTCCCCATGAAATTTATATCACAACATTTGGAAAGGAAGGGGAGTTCTCATTTTTGTGAATCAGGTAAGCCTCACCTATGAATGTTCAGGTATGTTAAGCATTTTCATGCACATCTATCCAAATACAAAATATTTTGTTTGAAATTTTGCCTAATATCTTTGCATATTATTCATAGAAGTATATCCATTTTGGATATACTTTGGATTTTGTACAGGCTTTCCTCTATTCTATATTTTAAAAATAGTAAAATACAAATGTTGGTGCTAATAAAATTTACATTTTTTGCATTGGCTTGAAAATGCAAAAATAAATAAGTTTGCATTCAAGATACGACTGAAACAACTTTTTTCCTGTTACATGAGAATGTTCAGATAACAAATAACTTCATTTGTTGTTGTTGTTAGTTGCAAAGTCATGTCCAACCCATCGCAACCCCATAAACAACGTTCCTCCAGGCCTTCCTGTCCTCTACCATCCTTTGGAGTCCATTTAAGCTCATACCTACTGATTCAGTGACTCCATCCAGCCACCTCATTCTGTCGTCCCCTTCTTCTTTTGCCTTCAATCTTTCCCAGCATTAGGCTACTCTCCAGTGAGTCCTTCCTTCTCATTAGGTGGGCAAAGTATTTGAGTTTCATCTTCAGGATCTGGCCTTCTAAGGAGCACTCAGGGTTGATCTCCTCTAGGACTGATCGGTTTGATCGCCTTGCAGCCCAAGGAACTCACAGGAGTCTTCTCCAGCACCATAGTTCAAAGGCCTCAATTCTTTGGCACTCAGGCTTTCTTATGGTCCAACTTTCACAACCATACATTGCAACTGGGAAAACCATAGCCTTGACTATTCGCACTTTTGTTGGCAGGGTGATGTCTCTGCTTTTTAGTATGCTGTCTAGATTTGCCATAGCTTTCCTCCCCAGGAGAAAGTGTATTTTAATTTCTTGGCTACAGTCCCCATCTGTGGTGATATTGGAGCCAAGGAAAATAAAATCTGCCACTATTTCCATTTCTTCCCCATCTATTTGCCAGGAATTGAGAGGCCAGATTCCGTGATCTTAGTTTTCTTAATGTTGAATTTCAAACCAACTTTTGCATTCTCTTTCTTCACCTGCATCAAGAGGCTCTTTAGTTCCTCTTCACTTTCTGCCATTAGAGTGGTATCATCTCAGTGGTGAAATGCTACCGGTTCGCACCGGTTCAGGCGAACTGGTAGTGATAAAAACTACCAGTATTTAAAAAAAAGCTACCAGTTCCTCTGAACTGGTATTTCCGACGATCAGCCATGCCGTGCGATTTAAAATCACTAGAAAGCAGGAAATCCTGCTTTCTAGTGAATCTAAATCATGTGGCACAGTTGATCCCCCCCTTCGCTGCTCTACTTACCTTCTCAAGGTTCCTTTTGGTGCACTCTACGCAGGCGTGTGCACACAGCACGTGTTTGGCATGCAGCGTACATATGTGGCCAGCGAACCAGTGGCAAACCGTTTCAGATTTCACCACTGTATCATCTGCATATCTGAGGTTGTTGATATTTCTCCCGGCAATCTTAATCCCAATTTTTGATTTATCTAGCTCCGCCTTTCTCATGATGTGCTCTGCATATAAGTTAAATAGGCAGTTAAATATAAATATATTTAAATATAAGATATAACTTCATACATACATATAAACAGAATATAAACATGTAATAAATACATATACATATATACCAGGGGTGAAATGTAAAATTTCTTACTACTGGTTCTATGGGCGTGGCTTGGTGGTGGTGGGTAATGTGACTGGGTGGGCGTGGCCAACTTTTTTTTAAAAAAACTTTTCAAAGCATTTTTTCTAATGCTTTGAAAAGCCTCTCTGCTGATCAGGCAACTCAGCTGGGATTGTCAGAGAGCCTTTTAAAAAATGCTTCTCTGCTGATCAGGCAACTCAGCTGGGATTGTCAGAGAGCCTTTTAAAAAATGCTTCTCTGCTGTTCAGGCAACTCAGCTGGGATCGTCAGAGACTTTTCAAAGCATTTTTTTTACCACCTCTTTGGCCAAGAAGTTGCAGAAAAAATTGCTTTGAAAAGCCTCTGATGATCCCGCGGCTCAGCTGGGCATGGTGTGTGTGTGGGGGGGCGCGCAGGGATTTTTGCTACTGGTTCTCCGAACCACCTGCCGCCATTGCTACCGGATCGGGTGATCCGGTCCAAACCGGAAACATTTCACTCTGATATATGCACATATACACCAGGTGATTTTGTCTGATTGTGTGTTTGCATGTGTGTACACACTATAGTATACACACGTAAACATACATATACACACAAACAAGTGAAAAAAGAGAAAGGTTGCTTGAAATCTTGTTGTGCTAATTTGTCTGCAAAAATTGAAACCCCCCTTTGCCACCCACTCTTCTGTCCCCTTGCAAAACTAAGGAGTAGCTAACATTAATTTGCTAATCATGTAGATCAGCTTTAGCAAAAAGCCAGAAATGCTGGGAGCAAAAGGCACTCAGTTATTGAAACACATTCTAGCTTACTTTTACTCATCCCGGCCTGCTGTGAAACTTTAATTACATATTAAAAGTGGCTGTTGAATAAAAGAAACAGCAGAATGCAGACTTGCACTTGTTTTCTTCTGTTATTCAAGAGAAAAGCTCCAAGTGTTTCTTCCAGTCTCAAATAACACTTTTGCTTTTGTTTATTTTAAATGACTCTCAGATGGCTTTGGAGGTTTGTCCATACTGTCCAGTTGCCCTATTGCTAACATTTTTGGAGGGCAAAAATGGATGATGTGGCTCTGTAGTCATTGCCTCCCATTGTAAATGTAATTTATAATCTGCTGTGTATTTTTGTGCCCTAATGTTGGCTAATGCATTTTACCTCCTTATAGGCTAACCCCAACAGTCCACTGGCTGCTTGGTGGAGGCAGGACTGTCCTCATGACCAATATGATGGTTTCTAATATCTCTTAGATCAGGGGTGTTAAACTCGATTTCATTGAGGGCCACGTCAGGGTTGTGTTTGACCTCGGGGGGCATGGGGGGGCGTGGCCAGGGTGGGCATAGCCAGCTCGACGTCCCTTGTGTCAGAGGCGCCTGTGGTGGCTCAAGCGCGCTGCTAGCAAAAATGGGCTCCCAAGCTCCATTTTTGGCTGCTTCCTGCAACCCTCTGCCAGCGAAAATGAACCTCCCGAGCTCCTGGCAAAGGCACTGTGGGCTGGTCCTTCACTGTTTCTGGGATGGCCCCGCAGGCCAGATCTAAGGACCATGCAAGCCAGAATCAACCCCCTAGGCCTTGAGTTTGACACCCCTGTCTTAGAACTATCTTTTGTAGCAATGCTGTGATAGCATGATAGTTAGAACCTTTATTTTAGAAATAGAAGGTTGCTGATTGAAAACAGCTTAATTACTACTTTTATTTCCCTGAGCTACTTACCTTTCCTTGTGTTTTTTAAAAATAAGTCCATCAGTATAAGGCAGAGGTCTTCAAACTTGGCTATGCTGGCTGGAGAATTCTGGGAGTTGATGTCCACAAGTCTTAAAGCTGCCAAGTTTGAAGACCTCTGGTATAAGGTTTCATTATTTCTCCAGTCACTGGTGTCCCCAGTGAACTGAGGTAAAGGGTATATTCCTCTCTTCCCTCAAATGGCTAGCTAGAGAAATGACTAACCCGTTTTTTCTTAAGTAGCTGAAATGTGACAATTGGCAAAGAGTCTTTTGTTAAGTCAAGGAAAGGGCAATGCATAACTCCCATATGACCCTACTTTTCTTCCGTGGTTGCCAGATCTCCAAGACAGTGCTGCTAAATTCAGTGTCAGGGCTTTGAATTCCGCTTTTTTTCTTTTAAAAAAGAAGCTCAAATCGGTTCATTAAACTGTCTTTGATAATTCATTCTTGTAGCAGTTTATTGGTTTTAAGTGGAAGCTGGAAAGGAGAGTAGAAAAGTGGAACCACGTTAATATTTAAAAAGGCTCAAGTAAGTACAAAAGGAGAAGAAGAAAAGAGTACTTATCCTAACCCTCCTTCTTACAAGCGTAGACATGAGGCGTATGAAGGTTGGCTGGAGAGAAAAGCACCCCTGGGACATGTAAGTTGCTTCTCCTGCTCAACCACATCTGCTTACCTCCTCTAAAGCATCTGCTAAGGCATTTTGAATATGAGCCCAGGTCTTCTTTGAGCCTCCACATCTGATACTCAGCAGACTAAGCTTTAAGCATCTCTGCCAATTGTTTTCACCCATCTGGCAATTTTGGAATAAACATAATCTTCACTCGTTTCTAAACTGCTTTTAGTGCAAATGAACAGGTTGCACAGTGTGTCAAATAAAGGGTGCTGGGCTTGCAATTGTCTGAGAAGACAAACACAGTGGGAACAGGAGAGGAGATGTAAAGGAAGTGAAAGCCAATTCTTTACAGTTAAGCTTATTCTAGGCTTATCTTGCTGAGTTGGCCATTTCGTATATAGAAAAAGTAAGGTCTACAGCAGGGGTGGGCAACTGTGGCCCTTTTACAACATGTGGACTTCAACTCCCAGAATTCCTGAGCCAGCTTGGCCTGTCTCAGGAATTCTGGGAGTTGAAGTCCACATGTTATAAAAGGGCCACAGTTGCCCACCCCTGGTCTACAGTATACTTTTTCTGTGCATTCTGTATCTTTATGGAGGACAGAATCACTGTGGAATGCAGGCTGGCTCTACTGCAGAGAAAACACTTAATACTTCCTAAAAACAATTAAAATCAATAATGTTGCTAAATTTCAAATATTTGAAGAGAAATCTCAGGGAGCTGTTTTGTTCTAATTTATTCAGTGAAGAGCCCTGAAAGTTTTAGTATTCTCTTTCGTAACTACCTACTTCTGATTAAGATACAGAAATGGAGCCAATCTGTGTGGAGGGTTTGCAGAAATTGTATCCCAAATTATATAGGGTGAGCAGGAAAAGGAATTCATACTAGCTTAGCTAGGTAATTATGAAGAAATTGATCTCTTTAAACTGAGTTCAAGTAATAATACCAAAAATAATAATGCTAATAGTAATGCTAAAGAGCAACAATGGCTGTAACACCGAATTGATGTCATTTGGACCCTGTGTGGCCCCAAAGGAGTGGTGGGATTCAGCCGGTTCACACCACTTCGGGAGGATCGGTTGTTAACTTTCTGAGCAGTTTGGCAAACTGGTTGTTGGAAGAAATCATTAGGGCAGAGAACTGGTTGTTAAATTACTTGAATCCCACCACTGCCCAAAGGTATTTACCATTAAAATTATATTTATTAAGAAGGTATTCCTATTAATGTAAGAGCATTGTTTTGTAATTTAAAAAAATACAAATAGTCATCAGGAGCTATAGATAACCAGCAGCACCATCTGTAAAATAGACAAACCCTCTTTGCTATTATACTTAGCTTAATATAGCAGCTAACTTTGATAAGAACATTTGAACTGGGATTTTTTTTTTCCAAAACAGCTGTTCTGGAGTAGAAGAATAAAATGGTTGTGAAATCTTTGGTGTTCTTTGAGGTTGGTTGGTTGGGTTGGGTTGGGTTGGGTTGCTTGCTTACTGATGTTTCATTACCAACTAGGTAACATTACTTACAGTAAGTGCACTGTATATAAACAGTGGGCAAATACCACACTCACTCATGCTGATGATGTTATCTAGTTGGCTAATGAAACATCTGCAAGCAAACAACAAAGCTCGGAGACCATCAAGGATTCCACAGTTCAACTGAGCTACAGATATTTTCTCCTACTGGAACAAAATGGTTGTCATTTATTGGTATGTCCAATCAGGAAACTTCTATTTATAACTTGCTCAATCTCTCTCTTTCTGTCTCTCTGTCTCTGTCTCTGTCTCTGTCTCTGTCTCTGTCTCTGTCTCTGTCTCTGTCTCACTGTTCTCAAGCATCTCATCACTATAAGTCATAATAAGATGCAGCTTTGATCTTGAGGGGTTCAAACTGCTTATTAATTAACTCAGCAATGCAAATAATAGTCAGGGTCCCACCTGAATTCACAGCTCAGCCTACCGTGAGTTCCTAAACTCATTATATGATCAGTTTCAATTCTTTATAGATCCTTGTAATGTTTTATGTTTCATAATAATTAATCTTAATATATTTAGGATAAGAAAATAAATTGTTCCATGCTGAACACACAATATGTATACTCACAGGGGGAGTCCTGATTTAGCAATCAACACTGCTATAAAGAGGTTTGGAGTAATTATAGCCAATAGCAAGCCAATATTTAAGTTAGTAGGCCTGAAAGAATTCACACACAGTCTGGAGATAATATGTATTGTCTAATTTGGAATTTCTGCTTGCTGCACATAATGGGTTGTTGGGCTATAAAACAAAAGGAAAAAGTTTGAGTCTAAGATACATTTTCCCCACCCCCCAATCTCTTCACTATAAATCAAATTAAAAAAAAAATGAGGAATCTGAAATATTGCTAATATCTTTCTCTCTCGCCTGCATGTAAGAAATATTTTTTCCTTCAACTCTTCTTCTCCTAAGTGTCATTTGAGCAAATCTGTCTTTGATTTCTGCCAATGCTATTAATTGCAAATATTCTTTGGTCCGTCTTAAAGAACTGAATATGCATTCACCAGTAATTCAGCAATTTGGAGACATTTAAACTACATTTGGGCTAATTCTGAGTCTGTCACATTAACATTACTACATCTCCCAATACACTGGGTATGGATTGCCTGAATTGCTTAAATTTTTCAAATAATTATGCAAGGGTCTTTCTCCATTGTCCTTCCCATCAGCAATTCTGCAGCAAAAATCTTAGAAATATAGGAATTGCTCAGTTCTCAATCTTATGCAACTTCATTCACCAACAATTTTCTCAAATTTTGTCTCCTTCTTTCTCTTTTCCTCCACAGTTCTATACAGCCAAGTATTATCATGACTGGAATCAGAAAAGATTCATCAATTTTTATCAGCAACTAAACTTAACTAGGTCAGATAGGTCTTTGAGATTATCCATTAGGCCATGTTTTATATTTTATGTTCATAAAATGGAGATGGAAATAATCCCATAAGGAAGAGCTTTGTTATTTTATATCTGCTTATTTTAATGTTTTTATGCTGTAAGCTGCCTAGTCATTTGATATGAGATGGGCAGCATATAGATTTCATCATAAATAAATAAAATAAAACTCTTCCTAGGTACCTTCGAGACCGTCTTCTGCCACCAGTAGCCTCCCACCGGCCAGTCCGCTCCCACAGAGAGGGTCTCCTCAGGGTGCCATCGGCCAAACTATGTTGGCTGGTGACACCCAGGGGGAGGGCCTTCTCTGTGGGAGCCCCTGCCCTTTGGAATGAACTGCCCCCAGAAATTCGTAAGATCTCCGACTTCCGTGTATTTCGCTGTGTCCTCAAAACCTTGTTGTTCCGCCAGGCCGGGCTATCAATATAAAGATTTTAATTGGTTTTAAATGTGGGATTTTAAATTTGGAGGTTTTAAAAATTGAGCCAATTATTTAATAATTTTAATTATTTTTAAATTTTGTTTGTCCTTGTGCTTTTCAGGCTGAACACTGCCCTGAGTCCTTCGGGAGAAGGGTGGTATAGAAATAAAATTATTATTATTATTATTATTATTATTATTATTATTATTATTATTATTATTAATTCAGAGTTTTCCATCAATACAAATCTTTTTATTGCTGCACTGTTTTCCTGGCATTCCTATACCTAATTGTCTTCTTCTATATTATTTATTATTTGTTAAATTTATTTGCCAACTATCTTGCTGTGGGCTACTCTAGGCAGCTTATAACAATAAAAAGGAAGAAATGAAAAGAGTGTTAACAAAACAGAAGTAAAATAATAGAACAATAAAATAAGCAATGCAAAAGAGAACAATGGAAATACAGCAATATGATACCAAAAAGATGGATAGGTAGAGAGCAGAGAGCGGGGTGGGGCGGGAGAGGTGGAGTCTTTTATCAATTTAGCAGCAACCTCCAGTGTGGAATTCCCCCACTGGGTCCCCTGGCCAACCAGCAGAGCCAGATCTTCAGGCTCCTGTGGAAGGATAGGAGGGTGGGGACAGATCTTACCTTAGAGCAGGGGTGTCAAACTCGATTTCATTGAGGGCTGCATCAAGGTTGTGTTTGACCTCAGGGGGAATGGACGGAGTGGGCATGGCCAACTCAACATCAAGGGGGCATCTGTGGTGGCCCGAGCACTCTGCCAGAGAAAGTGTCCCTTAAAAGAGCTCCTTTTTTGGCTGTGACGGCCTCCTGCAACCCTCTGCCAGCGAAAACATAGCTGGTGAGGGCCGAGGGTGGCCCTTTTGAGATCCATTTTCACTGGCAGAGGCAGGCCAGCCCTTTGCTATTTCCAGGGTGGCCCCGTGGGCCAGATCTAAGCACCCTGTGGGCTGGATCTGGTCCCCGGGCCTTGAGTTTGACGCTCCTTAGAGGATAGAATATTCCATGGGGGGAGGAGGGGAAACACTCCAGCAGAGAAGGATCTTGTTCTGGATACCATGAGCCATTGTGGCGCAGTGGTTAGAATGCAGTACTGCAGGCTACTTCTGCTGACTGTCATCTGCCTGCAATTTGGCAGTTCAAATCTGATCAGGCGCAAGGTTGACTCAGCCTTCCATCCTTCCGAGATGGGTAAAATGAGGAGCCAAATTGTTGGGGGGCAATATGCTGACTCTGTAAAACCGCTTAGAGAGGGCTGTAAAGCACTGTAAAGCGGTATATATGTCTAAGTGCTATTGCTATTGCTATACTGATAAGAGTTCTTTCACTGACAGGATCAATAGTAGTAGACCCTCTCTGCCGGTATAGGTATTCAATATATTAATCAGAAGGCTCTCTGCCTTATAATCTGTTATATCTATTTCTCTAAAGGCATCCTAGCCTCTAGATCTAGTCGTCCCCAAATATTTTGTATTTCAGCTTTCATAATCCTTGGATGCACGATGTCCTCAAAGTTTTCCCAGTGCCAGCTAAATTTTCCAGTTATTCTTTTCCTAGTTTTCAGTGCTTATTTCTTCCCTTTCTTGTTCACTCCTTTTATTAGGTGGCAGTAAGTGAATACCTTCTTTCTCTTCTTTATTTTTAAAGATGCCATGTAAGGCTAGAAGCAAAATCCAAGAACTCAAAAAACTAAGTAAAAGTTTGCTTTTCCAGCATGCCCAAACTTTCCTATAAGTGGCAGAAAGAAATCAAATTTAAACTTTCCAAAAAAAGGAGTACTATGGAACAGTGTGTGTGTATTTTTAGCCATCAACTCTCACTATATTAACTTAGTATATACTACACTTTAATACAGTGTGGGGACATGGATTGAGTCCAATACATGAAGAGCTTGTAATGGTTATTGAATTGTTATCTTGTCTTTATCTCTTTTTCATAGATTTTTTTTCCTATTAATAAATGAAGACAGAATGAGTACCAGGAAAGCAATGAAGGTTACAAATTAATGACATTTAAACTGGTCTTAAAGTCTTATCTAGAAGCAACCCTAACTTTGCAGAATAAAAATTGACTTTTTAAAAATAACAGGTAGTTCATTTCCTCACTTTCATGCTTGTACATCATTGTTATTTATTGTTATTTATTTAGCAATCAAATTTTTGTAATTGCCCATCTTGTGAGAAATTATTATCAACATCATTATTGTTAGTTGCACTGCATTGCATGTGTGCTTGCTCTGAGATGGAGGTAGAGATTGATGGGGAGTGTATTGGATGTAAAATACTGAAAAATGAGAAATAAATGCCCATAGTAATTTTCCCAATATGTAGGGTGTTGCTATTTTCATAATTGTGCCTCCCCAGGTGATATCTATAAATAACTTTTCAATAACTTTGTCTGCAAAGTAAAAGTCTCATGATATTATCATAAATTTATAAATTATAGATTTTTGCTAACTCAAAACTTTTTCCTATGTCTTTCGGAGCATCATAGATCCTGGCAATGTATAATGTATGGTATATGTATACAACGTATATGGTATGAGGGAAAATGACCTTGCAAAATGGAGGGAAGAACTGCTGCCTAGGAAACAGTCAGATAAGAGAGGGCATAGCCCACAGCTGCATAATGGGTGGAGACAAAGTGTCACAAGGGACCACCCCCTCCGCAGGTTCTCACACTGTAAAGCAGATGGTGGGAGATTTATACTTTCAGATTTGCAAGACTCTGTAGCCTTATAGTAAAGTAGAATTACTTCATCTGGTTGTGTTTCCTGTCTGGTCTACCTGGGAAGAACAACACATGTGAGCTGCGGAAGCCACAATAATTTTATATGTGTTTAATAACAATAGCAATAGCAGTTAGACTTATATACTGCTTCATAGTGCTTTACAGCCCTCTCTAAGTGGTTTTACAGAGTCAGCATATTGCCCCCAACAAACTGGATCCTTGTTTTACCGACCTCGGACAAATGGAAGGCTGAGTCAACCTTGAGCCTGGTGAACTGCCAAATTTCAGGCAGCCAGTAGGCAGCAGAAGTAGCCTGCAGTACTGCACTCTAACCACTGCGTCACCAAGGTTCTTCCTCTAATAGGGAGAGGAAGAAAGAATAATGTACATTTTTATTATTACCCCCCCCCCCCCAGTTGAATTGAGATTAAAGGGCCAAGTAGAGAAGCATATCTAGAGAAAAAAAAATGAGTTTATGAGAAAGCTGAAAAGAAATAATCCCTCACTGTATTTGCTGCTGGGGATGGGAGAACGAGCATGTGGGAAAGAGGCATCAGCATATGACAACTGCATATGAGTTGTGGTGAGATCACACAGTGATTCAATTATACAAGAACCATAGATCAAAACACATGCAGATTCGCCTTTTGAGCATGATTTGGTGTCATTAACTCAGCACTGTTTATTCTGGTTCTCAGACACAGAAATTGGGCTTTTTGGCACACAACATGGTTTTCCCAAATAGGCTATAACAGAATAATAGAGTTGGAAAGGATCTTGGAGGTCTTCTAATCCAACCCCCTGCTCAAGCAGGAAACCCTATACCAAGGGTGTCAAATTGGTGGCCTGCGGGCTGGATGCATCACATTCAGGCCACGTCCACCCCAGCTCTGCAAAGGGGAAAAACATCACGATACGTCACGTGATGGCAATGTGATGCCTCAAGTTTGACACCCGTGCCCTATACCATTTCAGACATGTTTTCTTTCGGCAATTAGTGAAGGTCTCCTCACTACCTACACCCATGGCCAGCCGCTATCTTATTAAGATTTGGGATTTTTTAAAATTCTGGTCTTCAACATTTTCGCATCAGTAAACATTTCTTACATATACATTTTTCTCCCTTACTTCAATTTACCATTTATACATATGATTTTAATATTGATTTATATACATAAAGATAACAAAGTACTCAATTTCAATCATACATCCTATGTCCGTTCCATTTCCACTTGTTTGTTACTACTTTTCAACTCCTATATCTTCCTCATTTACTTTTTCCTTGCCCTTTATACCTCTCCTCTAACCATTCATACCATTTCTCCCATACCATGTAGTATTCTGTTTCCTCCTTTTCTTGTATTTTGTATTTTTTTGTAATGTTGAAAAGAAGAAAATTGTAATTTTTTTTTTAAAAAAACTGTTTAATAAAAATTATATATAAAAAAATCTCTGGTCTTCATGGTGTGTTAGTTTTTATGCATTGGTTGGGTTTATTACTGTGATATGTACTGTATTTTATTGCTATGATTCTTATTCTGGTTAAGATTTTTAAAGATTTATTGTTGGATTTTTATGCTGTTATATGGCTTTGACTGAATACATAGCACACCCAGGGAACAAACTGAGCAAATATAAATAATAACCAGATATGTATGGATTTATATGTTTATATGCGGCATGGAGAGAAAGTTAACAGAGATAGAAACCGATTTGCAATAAATTCAAACAAAAGAAAATACTTCTCTATGTCTAAAGAAGAAATTCTTAGATATGCGGATACAAGGATTCTGATTAACATAGATTTTTGTAATTAAAACCTAAAGATAAAAGGTAATAAATCTTAAAGATAACGTTCTGGAGGAGTGTATAATCAACTATGTACCATGAAAATTCTATAGATATTCAGAGGTAGGCAACATCTGTACATTACTTGCTGAGAGCTCTTTTACTTGAGCCTTATAATATTCATAGTTTGCTTCAGCCCATTTTCCATCCAATTATTAGTCTGGATGTACCATCTCTTGATTTCTGAATGTGATGTTAAGGAAAACATGTGCTCCAAGGAACTTTTTTTTTTTTTTTGTTGATAGGCCTGCTTTCCCTTGTATCATATTGCGAGCTGGATCTTTGTGCAATCCATGTTTACATGTGTGTTAGGGTATAACTGTGATTCTTATTTTGATTCTAGGGAAATGTGTGATAATGGGATTTTTAACATAGAGATATAATAACAGAATTGGAAGGGACCTTGGAGGTCTTCTAGTCCAACCCTCTGCCTAGGCAGGAAACCCTACACCACTTCAGACAAATGGTTATCCAACATCTTCTTAAAAACTTCCAGTGTTGGAGCATTCACAACTTCTAGAGGCAAGTTGTTCCACTGATTAATTGGAAATTTCTCCTTAGTTCTAAATTGCTTCTCTCCTTGATTAGTTTCCACCCATTGCTTCTTGTCCTGCCCTCAGGTGTTTGGAGAATAGCTTAACTCCCTCTTCTTTGTGGCAGCCCTTGAGATATTGGAATACTGCTATCACATCACCCCTAGTCCTTCTTTTCATCAAACTAGGCATACCCAGTTCCTGCAGCCGTTCTTCATATGTTTTATTCTCCAGTCTCCTAATCATTTTTGTTGCTCTTCTTTGTACTTTTTCTAGAGTCTCTACATCTTTTTTACATTGTGGCAACCAAAACTGAATAGTAACTCTTCCAACTGAGTTTCATCCAGTAATTCCAAATATAGGAGAGCATTCTTCCTCTACTCCAGGGATCCCCAGCCCCCGGTCCATGGACCAGAACTAGTCCATGGCATGCCACAAACCAGGCCAAGCAAAAAGCGAAGCCCCATCCACAGAATGCAGGCAGCACATAAAACCATGCCCCTTCTGGTCCACGGAAAAAACTCTCCCCATAGATCTGGTCCCTGGTGCCCAAAAGTTTGGGGGCTGCTGTTCTATTCTAAAATAAAATTTGATCACATATTTTAGTTTAAATATATATTAGAAAGAGCTGATATATCTCAGAGAAGCGATGCCTTCAGCTTACATCCTAATGCATTAATCACATAGTGCCTGATGCAAACCATCATCTTCTGCCTGACCAGTCTTAAATGCAAAAAAGATTCTACTGGGCCGAAATAATTTCCTAAGAGGACTATTTATGTAAAAAAACATATCTGGTATTGAACAGGTCACATTTATTTATCATCAAAGAGGAATCATGCCACCATTCCTTATTATTTGTAGAGTTCTTTTCATGCTTTCCCTGTTAGTCTTGAAATATTGGGAACCACAGAAACCACAAAGATGAGAGGATCAACTGATTTTCCAAAACATCAGAAGATAAGACAAAAAACAATGGATGGAAACTAATCAAGGAGAAAATCAATGTAGAAATAAGGAGAAATTTCCTAATAGTGAGAACAATTAACCAGTGGAATGCCTTGCCTTCAGAAGTTGTGGGTGCTTCATTGCTGGAGGCTTTTAAAAAGAGACTGGACAGCCATTTTGTTCTGACCCAGCCTTAGCAGAACCAAGAAATAAAACCCTTGTCCCTAAAAAACTCTCTTTATTTAGCTACTGGGAATTCATGGCATTCCCATACAGAAAATCCAGGCAATAATCCTTCTAAAGGTTAACTGAAGTATAGACCTTATCAGTCCTTGGGTAATTGCCAGGCCGGGAGCTTCCAACGGCAAAGCTTAAATCAAACTCTCTCAAGCAGGCTCAGTCACGAATCACGATGAATAAATCCTAATGGTTGTTTCCCATTACACCACTCCCCTTTAGCTTCTATTTATTCCCCTGCCAGGGAGGGGCCATTCAGTGTCCACGTGTGCCTTTGTTTCTGAGTCGGCTCCTGGTACTCAATTGTTCTCCTCTCCTGACAGCTCTGTGCATACGCGCAGCTGTAACAGGCCCCAGCTGTTCTTCTTCTCCACTTATCTCCGACTCTGAAGGCAACTGGGAAATGTTGGACAGCCCTGGCTCTCTCTCTGCTTCTGACACAGAGCATCCATCAGAGCCTTCCTCAGACTCCAGGACTGACTCACGTTCCTCCCCAACCTCCTCATCATCCGAGCCTTCTGCCAGCTGGCAGCTGGCAAGACACAAAACATTTGTCTGAAATGGTACAGGGTGTCAGCCTCTGACTTTACTGCTTTGGCTGCCATAAGAAATGGGTGGGAGAGAATTAGAGAGCATGGGGGGGGGGGAAGTGTGCTGGAGGATTTTGAAGAAACGAAACCTAATCTCCGAAGTGGCTATTGGGTCAACCATCATCGTGTTCCTGATTGATGACGATGCCAGACGTGCTTCCACCTGACCCTCTGGGAGACCTTTGGATTGGGTGATTGATGATGGACAGTGGGAGGGGATGCTTTCTATATGCAACTTTTGCACCTATTGCTTTAGTTTCAGCTTTTCCTTGGTAGCGTTCATTTCATTTTCCAGTAAAAGTACATTACTCTATAAATAATGGAGTTTGGCTCATTCTTTCCTGGACTTTGAAGGAAGCACACCTGACATTAAGCTGATGGCACCCTTATTTCTACGGGGATGAGCATGGGGTCCTCTGTGTGACTCACCAGATCACCGAAGTCGAAGCCCTTCACCTGTTTCAAATGTGGGAAGGAAGGACATCGGGCTGCCGAATGTTTCTCCAAACTTTCTAAGTGCAAGTTCCATCAAAGCAAAATTGACTATCTTGGATATTGCATATCGCATGAGGGGATAGAGATGGACCCTGGAAAGGTTCGGGCCATATTGGAATGGGCCGCCCCACGCACCCGCAAACAACTACAGAGTTTCCTGGGATTTGCGAATTTCTATAGACAGTTTATCCCCTCATTTGCAAAAATTGCTCTGCCAATAACAAATCTTCTGAAAACTAAAGGTGAGACAAAACCAAGGCCCTCACGACCTCTTGAATGGACTATGGACTGTCAAGCAGCTTTGACTGTTTGCTGCTGAACCGGTCCTCAAACATCCAGACATGGAAGAGCCTTTTGTAGTACAGGCTGATGCGAGCGACGTGGCTGTGGGAGCAGTACTTCTGCAAAAGAATGCAGAAGGGGAATTACAACCCTGTGCTTACACATCCTGTAAATTATCAGAAACCGAGAGGAGATGGGCCATATGGGAAAAAGAGGCTTTTGCGGTGCGATGGGCATTGTTAACGTGGAGACAATTTCTGGAAGGAGCAAAGCACCCTTTTGAAGTTTGGACTGATCACAAAAATCTGGAGGCGTTGAAAACACCACGTAAACTGTCACCAAAGCAAGCTCGTTGGGTCCAGCACTTCAACCGTTTCAATTTCACTCTACACTACATTCCTGGTGGAAATAATTTCATGGTGGATGCACTCTCCAGACTGCCTCAATACAACAGTACCAAAAAAGAAGTGGTTCAACCCATCATCCCTTCGACACAACTGGCAGCACCAATGACTACCAGAGCACAGGTGAGGGCCGTCTTTCGGTCGACCTACTCCAGAAACTGCAAGAAGCCCTAAAAACTGACGAATGGTTTAAAACCCATTCAAATGAATGTACACTCTGTGATGGTCTAGCTTGGATAGGGGCTAAGTTGTATGTCCCTGATAGTTTAAGACTAACAGTATTACAGTACGCTCATGATGCCAAGGCAGCGGGACACTTTGGGTTTGTTAAAACTCTACATCTTGTTAAAAGACAATTTTGGTGGCCTGCCCTCAAAAAGGACACAGAGGCATATGTGGCTAGTTGTCCGGTATGTGCCTCAGCTAAAAGACCTCCAGGGAAGCCACCTGGTTTGCTGCAGAGTGTGGCAAGGCCGGATGCCCCTTGGAAGGAAATATCCATGGATTTTATTGTTGACCTACCAGAAAGTGAAGGGTGCACAGTCATTTGGGCAGTAACGGATTTGTTTTCCAAACAAGTGCACTTCATCCCCTGCTCTAAAATCCCTTCAGCTAAAACTCTTGCAAAACTGTTTATTCGTCATATTTACAGATTACATGGAGCTCCAAAATGTATAATTTTGGACAGGAGTGTACAATTTACTTCCAACTTTTGGAAGGAGTTTCTAAGGTTAATAGGCTCCGCCCAAGGGCTAAGCTCCGCCCACCCCCCCAGACTAATGGGGCTTGTGAGAGAACCGTACCTGAGATGTTATGTAAATTACCAGCGAAACAACTGGGTGGACCTATTGCCATTTGTGGAGGTGGCATACAACAACTCTGTCCATAACAGCACTGGGTTCACTCCGTTTAAGGTAGCATCTGGTCAGGAATTTGTGCCAATCCCTGAGCTACCACAAGACACCCCACAAAACCCATCTTTGATTGAGTGGATCGAACAGTTACGGAGCACTTGGGCTGTAACTCGAAAAACCCTAGATGATGCACACCGAGCGCATAAGACCCAAGCAGATAAAAAACAGTCCCCGGCACATGTGTATAAAGTGGGTGACAGGGTTTATCTTTCCACCAAATACTTACAGACTTCACAGAAATCAAAAAAGCTTGGACCCAAGTATGTGGGTCCTTTCCTGGTCACTAGACTTATTAATTCAGTAACAGTTGAATTGGAGTTGCCAAAAACTTTGAGACGAATCCACCCTGTGTTTCATGTTAGCTTGTTGAAACCAGAACACTTGTCCTCTTTACGACCAGACCAAGATTCCCCTCCAGTCCCCATACTGATAGAAGGGGAACAACATTTCGAAGTCAAATGAATTTTAGACTCTAGGAAGCACCACAGTAAGGTGCAATATCTGGTGGCTTGGAAACATTTTCCTCTGTCTCAAGCTGAGTGGGCGAACAAACATGATGTCCGGGCACCAAAGAAAGTACAGTTGTTTCATACCAAATATCCTGATAAACCTTAATGCCTGTATTGCAATTTTTCTTTTCTTCCTTTTCTTTTCCCTGTTTAGGACTAACATCTTTTCTCTGGAGGGGCCGAATGTCAGCCTCCAACTTTACTGCTTTGGCTGCCATAAGAAATGGGTGGAAGAGAATTAGAGAACGTGGGGGGGGGGGGGGGAAGTGTGCTGGAGGATTTTGAAGAAACGAAACCTAATCTCCGAAGTGGCTATTGGGTCAACCGTCATCGTGTTCCTGATTGATGACGATGCCAGACGTGCTTCCACCTGACCTCTGGGAGACCTTTGGATTGGGTGATTGATGATGGTCAGTGGGAGGGGATGCTTTCTATATGCAACTTTCGCGCCTATTGCTTTAGTTTCAGCTTTTCATTTCATTTTCCAGTAAAAGTACATTACTCTATAAATAATGGAGTTTGGCTCATTCTTTCCTGGACTTTGAAGGAAGCACACCTGACACAAGGTCTCCTGCTCAAGCAGGGAGTTGGACTAGAAGACCTCCAAGGTCCCTTCCAACTCTGTTATTCTATGTTTTCTGGCACCCTAAATAAGTTTTCCTTTAGGGGCAATTAGCAATTTCATGGAGTAATTGCTATAATGATGTTAGGGAAAAGAAATTCCCCTAACATGGGGGTCGGCAACCTTAAACACTCAAAGAGACACTTGGACCTGTTTCCCACAGAAAAAAAAAACACACCAGAGCCACAAAACCTGGGTGAGCATGGCCAACTCGATGTCACTTACTCCCACCCAGTCAGATGACCCTCCCTAGCCACAAAACCATTCTGTCTCTCTCTCCCCCCCGTGTCTCTCTCCCTTTGTCTCTCTCTCTCTCCCTTTCCCTCTCTTCCCCTGTCTATGTATCACTCTAAGTCTCTCTCTCTCTCTCTCTCTCTCTCTCTGTATGTGTGTGTGTGTGTGACTCTCTCTCCCCCCACCCTTTGGGCGAGTGTCCTCTTCACCCCCACCTCTCGAGATGTCCTGGCCGGCCGTGGCTGAGCCGGGAGTGTGCGCACGAACGGGGAGATCCTCCCCAAGCGAGCGCCAAAGTGCAGCAAAGGCGCATGTGGGGTGGGCAGCTGCTTACTTAGGAGGGTCTTAACGGGACACGGCTTCTCTCCTGCATGAATGCTCTGGCCATTGCTTTGCCATTTCATCCCCCACCCCAAGCATCTCTTCAGCTCAGTGTGGAGGGTGCAAACTGAAGCGAAGGCTGCCTTATGTGCAAATGTGGCATGAAGGCAGGTACAGGGAAGCTTTGCTCCTGCACTGTCCTCCTCCTCCCACTCTTGTGATGCCCTAGCTGGCTGTGGCTGAGCTGGAAGCATGCACATGCATGGGGAGCGTGTGCGCACGCTCCTGCCTCAGCCACTGCCAGGGCATCCCAAGAGTGGGAGGTGGAGATCCGGATCATTACGGCAGGAGAGAAGCCGTGTCCTGTTAAGACTCTCCTAAGCGAGTGGCCGCCCACCAGGGGTAGGTTCTATTTTTTTTACTCCCTGTTCTGTGGGTGTGGCTTATTTTGTGGGTGTGGCTTATTTTGTGGGTGTGGCTTGATGGTCATGTGACCATTATTTAGGATTTAGCAGAGGTACTAGTCTACCAGGCTGTACCAATCTACCCATTTATTTTTGCAGGCACTGATCTACTCATGTATTTTTGCAGGCACTGATCTACTCATGTTTTTTTGCAGGCACTGATCTACTCATGTATTTTTGCAGGCACTGATCTACTCATGTTTTTTTGCAGGCACTGATCTACTCATGTATTTTTGCAGGCACCGGTCTACTCATTTGTTTTCTTTTAACACTGATCAGCTGTAGGGCGGCCCTTTGAAGCCCGCAGCAAGAGTTTAAACAGTTTTTTCCCCTCTAGCCATCAGCTGGGACTCAGGAGGCAGCAATAGATTAGGGGTGGGGACAAATAAAAGATAAGAATAATGCAGGGTGGGGGGTGGGTGGGCGGGTCGGGGTTGGGGGGGCAGAACCGGTTCGGTGACATCATATCGTCACCGCTACCGGCTCAGCGGAACTGGGTGGAACCGAGAGGAACCCACCACTGCTGCCCACCCTGCACGCGCCTTTGCTGCACTTTGGTTCTCACTTGAGGAGTCTCCCCGCACGTGTGCAAGCTGCCAGCTCAGAGGGGAGGAGAGTGCATGAGTGAAGCTGCCCTGTACCTGCCTTCGCGCCACATTTGCATGTTAGGCAGCCTTCGCTTCCTGCCGCTTCGGGCTGGAGTCCAAAAAGGAAATAAGAGGGGCAAGGTGTGGGGCCAACCAGTGATGGGACAGGGAGCCGTGGCAGAGGGCCCAAAGAGCCACATGTGGCTCTGGAACCGCGGGTTGCCGACCCCTGCCCTAACACGTTATTGTATGCGTTATTAAATGGATCGGGGCTTTTAAACTTGACTATTAATTAACTGGAATTTTAGGATAAACAGCCAATAGTGTAAATTTCACAATTCTAGCAATTCTGGCAATTCTAGCTCTCCCTTTTTCTTCCCCTTTTCCTCCTTTGTCATTTTTTTGCCTGTCTTTTCTATCACTGTATGTATAAAACCCACTCTGTTTTCTGGACTGCAAAGTTTATTTAGAAAGGTAGCTGCTGGACTTTGAGAGGTATGGGTCAATTGCTTTGTTGGGTTGCATAAAACTGACTGAGTCCATACTGTTGCTCTATGATAATTAATATTTAGGCAATTCTGCCTAGGATGAGAATAAAGTCCACTTGATATCCCTAGGGAGTGTAAAATTGTGTGTTTTGTTCTCATGATTCTGGGAGGGATTTCCTCAGTTTCTGATAGGATTGTGGTGGGGTCTAATCTACAATATAAAATGAACGCATAGCTGACTGGCTCTTTATTCCCTTTTCTAATATCACTCAAAACTCCTGGAATGTTTATAAAAGTATCAGGTGGACTTTTTAAACAGGACATATTGCTCCTAAAATTGTCAGTTTATGCGCAAAAGTTAACAATGCTTTTAAGGGACTTGAGTGGTAAAAAAAAGAAAATGATTTTTGTTTCTTCATTTAATAAACTATGTTACCATAATAGGTTAATCCAAAACTCAAACTAACACAATGGAGTCACTGTATTCCTATTACATAACATGCCTTGCAAAATAAAGCACATTTTAATTAAATACTGTATGATGGCTTTATTCACACAACATGGTAAGGCAATGGTGAGCTTTCTGCAATTTATTGAACCAAGACTTTCCCATTTTAGCTTGATGATGTGCCATCAAGTTGATGTGATTCTTAGTGACAACATAGATTTTTCTCTAAAATGATCTGTCCCAGAATTACCCTTTGGCCACATGCTTGCTTTTATAACTAAACTCTTTCACATATTTGTAATAATAATATAGTCAACTGATTTCATTGTACACCATCTAGTATTATCCATATCTATAGTCATCATTTTGGTTGTTTGAGATTGTTAGAAATGAAGAAACCATTGAATTCAACTACACTTTCCTCCTTGATACTTCCAACATTGATATTCAAGTCTTCAACTGCAAATAGTACATCTTGCCTGCATGTTCAGTCAATTTCAAATTGACCTTGTTCATAAAACTTGTTATCTGTGTCTTCTTCTACATCAGTGGTTGGAGTATAAACTTGGATAATCATCAGATTAATGGATTGTGCATGAAATCTAATTGATATTACCAGTCACTGATTGTATTATATCCAAGTACTGTCCTTGCTATGTTCTTTCTGACTATGATAGCAGCCACTTTCCTTCTTCTTTCCATTTTTGTGTCCTGGGTGGTAAACAATATCTGCAAGAATAGAAAAACAGAGTTGGAAGGGACCTTGGAAGTCTTCTAGTCCAACCTGCTCTTAGGCAGGAAACCCTACACCACTTCAGACAAATGGTTATCCAATCTCTTCTTAAAAACTTCCAGTGTTGGAGCATTCACAACTTCTAGAGGCAAGTTGTTCTACTGATTAATTGTTCTAACTGTTGGGAAATTTCTCCTTAGTTCTAAGTTGCTTCTCTCCTTGATTAGTTCCCGCCCATTGCTTCTTGTCCTCAAGTGCTTTGGAGAATAGTTTGACTCCCTCTTCTTTGTGGCAGCCCCTGAGATATTGGAACACTGCTATCATGTCTCCCCTAGTCCTTCTTTTCATCAGACTAGACATACCCAGTTCCAGCAGCCATTATTTATATGTTTTAGCCTCCAGTCCCCTAATCATCTTTGTTGCTCTTCTCTGCACTCTTTCTAGAGTCTCAACATCTTTTTAACATTGTGGCGACCAAAACTGGATGGAGTATTCCAAGTGTGGCCTTACCAAGGCATTATAAAGTGGTATTAACACTTCACGTCATCTTGATTCTATCCTTCTGATTATGCAGCCTAGAATTGTTTTAGCTTTTTTGGCAGCTGCTGCACACTGCTGGCTCATATTTAAGTGATTATTCACTAGGACTCCAAGATCCCTCTCACAGTTACTATTGTTGAGCGAGGTACCACATATACTGTACCTGTGCATTTTGTTTTTCTTGCCTAAAAGTAGAACCTTACTTTTGGTTGTCTTTCTGAAAGGATCCAGCTCAGACATCAGTTTACTGATATCATTGCCATTGACACTAAAATGATCATCCATCTCCAGCACCTTTTTATATTGTTACTGCCTAGTATGGGTGCCTACTTGCTTTAGTCAGGCAGCTGAGATGACCTTCATATCTTTGGTGATGCTGCTGGGATATTATATACTTTTGGCATGTACTTCTGGTGCTCATCATGCATCTTTCATAGGAAACTCCCCTCTCCTCCACCACGACAACACAGGATAGCAGGACCTGAGGTCCACTTTAGCCTATTTTAGTAGATTATGATATCCTAGCCACAATGTAAGTTTCTTGTCCTAGGTTTGATTCAGCAAATTTCCTGACTTTTTATAAAAAAAAAACAATTTGACAGGAAATTTGGCCAGTTTGGGACTCCAAACCAAAGATCAAAATTTAATGAGATTACCCTGTCAGCACTTTGCCAACTGAATTTCCTAACCTTCAACTAAATTTATTTAATCTTAGTACCCCCATTTTCCTTCTCTTCAGCATTGCAGCTATATAGATGCTTAAAATTTCTCTTCCAGGGCTTTACTCTTTATATTTAATGAAGCTGTTATAATTCACAAAACCTTTGTGGTAATAACTATTGATTAATCTTCTTGTGCCAGGGAGAATTTTTCCTTCAGAATGTATGGGATCACCAACTGCAAAGTATCTTTGTGTTCATGCACCATCTGAGTGGTGGAAGGAACAGTTTTCTTCAATTCAGAAGTCTTTTCTTGATCATTCCTTGCTTTGTGCAGAAGGAAGGAAAGTCTGGTCACTTTCCACTTTCTCTTGAGTACAGAGGGGAAGATTGTATTCTCCATGTGTTATGATAGACTTCCATTTGTTCCCATAGACTTTGGGAGGACTTGGGAAGTGCAGGACTCATGGACACATATTTTTCCGTTTTGGACTCTATGGTTTTGTCTTTGTTATCCATTTTTTCCGAGTGCACTTTTAATTTGAATAAATACTTGGCCAATAAGTGGGGTGTGAGAGAATGAAGATGGGTATTCGGATAGCTAACATGAGGTCTTAGATTTGATGGAGTCTAAGTGGAATTAAATCTAATGAAGAAGCACAATCTCTTGACTTTCTTGGATCTCATCTGTAAGATCCTAGGATGCACGGTAGGCACTAAATTGTTGTCAAGCCCAACATCCGCTCGACACGTTTGTCAGCAGGAGAGGCATCTAAGGCCGGCTGGCGAATCCACAGAAAGGCAGTGGGGATTGTTGTTAGACATTCGGGTTAGGAGTGGTGATGGGTTCGATGGGTTCTCGTGGTGGTGGTTGCTAATACTTGCGCATAGGCTGCGGGTCAGGGTTGCCTGTACAAAACCGTCATCTGCAACACCGTCTGCACCTCTCAAAATGCGGAAGTACTATCGGCTCGGAAAGGAAGAAATGAGGAGCAGCTGTGAAAGTTAAATGTATGTGGGTGAGGCATGGGCGCAGTCAGCTCGCTGCTTTAAAAAACGTTGACTAAACCTAACATTCAGCATTGACTTTGTTACATCAGTACTTGGCTTTTCCCTGATATCTGACCGTTGCTGATTAAAGATTGTTTGGCTAAACTCTGTTTTTCCATTTGGTGATTCATCTGAAGAGCCACCCAGCCGCAGATCAGAAGAGCTGAGAATTGTGTTTTCTGAATTTGATATAGACTATGCAAATTATAATCTTTTGTTGCCTGGTAAACAAAACAACTTCTAGCAGCTAACTTCATAGAGCTGGATGGACAAGCATACCGACATTTAAGCTTGCAGGATATAATATGAATAATCCCTCAAACTCATGGACTAAAGAAATGATTCTTCCTTTCTAGCACATAATTTGAGAAATATAATCAGAATATCTTCTAAATGAATTGGTATTTCTTTGCTAGGTAGGAAAAGTCACCTTGCAATCCTTCAGGTATCTACATGGCTATTTACTGCTCTTCTCCAATACCCTTCAAATTCAATTTATTACAGTTAGTGATAATGAGATTTTCTATATCTGAAAAGAAGAGAACCTCTTCCTGTCTTGTGCCTGACAGTACATGTTTAGTTAGGCAGTGAATATAAGTTGCTTCTGTCATATCAGCAAGAATGTCTTTTTTTCTGACAACGTACACTAAAAAGAATACTTTCAATTATTCAGGGAAATAGAGCTGCTGCCTATGAACAGATGCCCATCTGGCTGGGTACAAATTAGCTTTTGATGTCAAAGTCATTAGAAGTAGTTCAATAGCAGTGCATAAGGTGTAGGGAAATGTTGCTTACTGTAATGGTCAGCACTGGCCTTGTCCTTGTTCAATTGTCTTTAAAGCCTCTGTGGATTTTTGTAACACACTCAGTGGTTTAGCTGAGAAACAGCTGCCATTACAAAATCACAGAGAAGGTGGAGGCAGAAAGATTTCACAGGATGAGAATTGACTAGTTAGCAATATCTATAACATTGGTTTCCTGTTGTGATTATGACATAGTTCCTGTTTTCATGTTTTATTTACTTAATTTGAATCACATATAAAAATTCCATTTCAATCAAACAGTGTGTTTTCTGGGTACAAATGTTTTTAGGTAATTGTAATCAAAATGTTTACAATAACATGTATTGTGTTATTCATCACAATAACATTGATACTATAATCACAATAATATTTTGTTTGTCTATTTTATCAAATTTCTGTTTTAACATTTATCCTTTTTATGTCCCTGAGTTTCTAACTTCTTTTTTATTGTCTAACCATTGGTAAAATAAGTCCCATATCAAAAAGTATTCAGTTTCTTCTTTGTCCTTAATAGTAAGTTTTAGTCTATCCATTTCAAAGACATTCTAATCTTTTTTTTATTACACTCTCATCTGTCGGGATCTCGTCACACTTCCATTGTTGAGCATATACACTTCTAGCTACAGTTAATACATGTAAAATCAAATATATAGTCCCTTTGTCATATCTTTCCAGCAGAATGCCCAATAGAAATATTTGTGGTTTCATATCTATATGCTGTTTTATAATTTTTCCAACCAAGTGTGCATTTTCATCCAGTATTATTTGGCTTTTGGACATGTCCACCACATATGGTAACATGAATAGATTTTTGAAACACACTCAGTGATTTAGCTGAGAAACAGCTGCCATTACAAAACCACAGAGAAGGTGGAGGCAGGAGGATTTCACAGGATGAGAATTGACTAGTTAGCAATATCTATAACATTGATTTCCTGCTGAGATTGTGAAATAGTTCCTTAAAAGAGAATGGAATGAAAAATTGTAAAATTCTCCTCAGAAATTCTACTGAAAGTGGGGATCTTCTATGAGACTTTCTTGTAAGACAAATCCCAGCATCAATATTCATTAGTTTTTGCCTTTTTATAATGCAGAATCTGCATTAAAAAAGAAAGAAAAGATGGGGGTGGGGAAGGAAAGAATATGGCAGTCTTTTGGGTTTGAAGAAGAGATGCTGTTGTGCAGTTCATCTGTGGACACCAAAGCGGCTCTGCAGTTCCAGTCTGGAAGCTCAGAGTCTAGCACAGTGGGGGCACTGAAAATCCATTGTTATAGTAACTGTGATGTTATTCTGTGATGCTGCTTGTGGTTTTCTGTAATTTTTGGTGGCACCTGTCTTCAAAGCTGTTGGAGGCTTCATAGTGCAAGGCTCACCAATATGTTCTGTCAGCAGTTGCAGCTTCTAGTTCCCTTGGTGGAATGTCACAGTGGTGTAGAGTTTTCCCCCACATAATCTGTAGTATTTCCACGCTCAAGGTCTTTCCCCAGACTTCAGTGGACTATAGAGCAACTGGTGAAGCATATGGTATGATGTGTTCCACTCATCTCATCTGAGCTATGATAATCAGGTACTCAATGCTGGAGGACTCTGTGCAATCCAAGACCTCCAGGTTGGATACACAGTCTTATCAACAAATGCCAAGGATGGAGTGTAGATCACACATGTGAATTTTCTCCAATTGTTTGATGGGTCTTCAGTGCAGATTCTAGTACTTACATTCATATAGAAGAAAAAGGATAGCTACAATTCTATATATTTTCAGTTTTGTGGTGATATGCATTTGTATTGATTTAACACTCTAGTTCACAGACACCCCAGTGCCTGACTAGCCTTATTGATCCTGGAGTCAATTTCTTTATTTATAACCCCATCACTTGAGATCGTGCTTCCCAACTATTTGAAGCTGTTTATATTTGTTAGCTGGGTATCATCAACAATGATTTTTGGTTCTACTGTCCTTGTATTTAGCATGGGCCGGTAAAGTACTTCAGTCTTGTTCAGGTTGGTAGTCAGGCCAAAGAACATAGCAGCATCTAAAAATTAGTTCAGCATCAACTGTAAATCCCTGTCTTTGTGCTCCAGGTGTACACAATATGCAAGTGAAGAACAAATTGAATAGGACTATGGCTATGTGATGGACTATAATAACACAGCAGTTTCCTAGGAAGTACACCCAAGGGGTGGTGGTGGTGGGACAAGAGACAGCACAGTCCAAAGCTGAATTTGGGAAGAGATTTAGGATAGCCACTCTCTAGAATCTCCCAGGATTTATCTGTTAGTTTGGGATTGTATAGGTTTAGTCTGGCAAGATTCTGTCTATGCACTGTAAGCAAATATAGAACTAAACTTTGGCTGAATTGTTTTGTGTTGTTCTCTGACTAAACCTGACAGAATAGCACACAATCCTCTTTTACCCCATTGGATATAGCAAATATAGCTGATGTATCACTGTTGTAAAGAATCTGTCCCATCATTCTGTCATGGAATAGCTGAATCAACTTCATTTACTCAGGTGGGAAGATATGTTTTTTTAAGCAGGACAATTTTGATTACAAAACCTATTCCATGAGTCCTCTTGTCCATCTGTCTGTGGTTTCCTTGTCCCAAAAAATGTATATCCTCACTGTTTCCTGTAACGAATGTTCAGCTGCCAGGTTGTTATGACTGAATGCAGTAAAGTCAATGTTATAACAGTAAAATTTGGCTGCTATGAATGTAATTTGTCTTTCAGGCTTGACACCTTGTCTCTATCTTGCAAGGTTTGGACATTCCAGGTTCCCAAAATGAGTTTACTTTTATTCTTTTTCCTTGATTTTCAACTGCTAAGGAGATGATTTGCTAGCTGCAGTTAATTAGCTAGATGTTGTTGTGGGTAGGCAATCTTTAGGGTCTTTATAACCCCCTCCCTCATGTGAGAGTGGGCAGTATCATAGAAGGGCTGCCCAATTATCTTGAGTACTTCTGGAATCTCACCTGGGTATTAAGATGAGTGGCCACTGGTCCAAGGGCCACTCAAATGCAGGCTTGTGACTACAACTGCCAGTGCTCTCTTCCTATTGCTTTGCCACTCCCCTGTTGCTACAGGACTCAATAAAGTGCATTTGGACTGAGATGAGCTGTAGATGAAGATGAATTTCACAACAGAAACCTGTGTGTGTGGGTATGTCTAGTTTAATGAAAAGAAGGACTAGGAGTGACATGTTAGCAGTGTTTCAATATCTAAGGGGTTGCCACAAAAAAGAGGGGGTCAACCTATTCTCTAAAGCATCTGAAGGGAGGACAAGAAGCAATGGATGGAAACTAATCAAGGAGAAAACCAACCAAGAACTAAGGGGAAAGTTCTTGACAGTTATAAATCTTGAATTTCAGCACTGTATATTAACCAACTTTCCTGAATCTCCCAGTATTTTAAGACGACAATCCTATTGCTACTGGGCATCATATCCATTCCAGCTGTGATAGGTGGTAGTCAGAACTGAGCACGCTGGAAAGGGCATCAGGTTGTGGAAGGTGGAGAAAGATAAATAAACCACATTCTTCCCCAAAGAGTTGCTTCATGCCACATTTCTTTTCTCATGCTTGGATTTAGAAATTTAGCTCTAAGGGGATTAACCTGGAGTGTAACATTATCAATTAAGTTGGCCTTGGAGATGCCTCCCTTCTGCCTCTTCGCTTGCATTTTCCACAAGTCATGTTAGAAGCTTTTCTGAAATCCTCTTTGCCAATTAGCTTTAAGGTGATTTCTGCATAAAGCCTCTCTACCTCCTTAACTCACGGAGGTTTTGTCCCCTTGCTTGTGGAAGTCTTACTTTTCCACAGGAGTCTGATTATTATTACTTTTTCAAGCTGTCTTTTAAACAGAAGGAATTAAACCTGCCACCTTTGGGTGCACGACCCTGGCATGTACAAGAGCTTTTAACATAAAGAGCCTTGGTGGCGCAGCAGACTAAAGCACTGTTAAGTAACACCAGCTGCCTGCAATTACTGCAAGTTCAAATCTCACCAGGCTCAAGGTTGACTCAGCCTTCCATCCTTTCGAGGTAGGTAAAATGGGGACCTGGTTTGTGGGGGCAATAAGCTGACTTTGTATAAAAAAGAACACTGCTTGGGGGGAGGGGCTGAAAGCCCTACTAAGCAGGTATGAACAAAAGTATGAAGGCTATTGCTTAATGCATTGTAAGCCGCCCTGAGTCTCCGGAGAAGGGCGGCATATAAATCGAACAAACAAACAAAAAAACAAAAAAACAAAAAAACAAACAAACAAACAAACAAACAAACAAACAAACAAATAAATAAATAAATAAACATATTCCATAGGCTTTAAGGTGTCCAAACCAGACTTGGAGGTGTGAAGATTCATTTCACTGTACACTTTTCCTCTCAAGTATTTTGCAGCCTCTGGGTTGTTTGGTTTCATTTCAGACTCAGGGAAGAAGACACCCTGAGAATCTCTTCAGGGAAGGAGGCAGTGGTGGGATTCAACTGGTGTAACAACTGGTCCATTAGAAAACACCATTAAAAGCAGTGTTAAAATCATTAAAAACAACTGAGGCGCGGCAATCCGCTCTGCCGCACCTATCAGCTGAGCTTCAAATGAATGAAATAAAGGTAGGTATAGTGCAGGGGCAGATCGGAGTGCTCTCAGCTGATGATTGGAGCAACCAGCTCACCTGAATCGGACCAAATAGGCTGAATCCCACCCCTGGAAGGAAGGACTCTCAGAGAGAAAATAGGATAGTCAAAGAAGGAGCAAAGAGGGTGATGGTGCTTTCAACAGAGAGCCATAGCAATCACATTTTCTATCACATCACAGCAAGAAAACAGTTCTAAGACAAACATAGCACTATCAGAGATGGTCTGGAAGATCCAGGGCAGATCCCGGGTTGAACTAGAGAATCTCTAAATTCCCTTCCAACTCTAGGATTCTATGAAGCAAGGTAGAAAAACAGAAGCTCTTTTTAGGGGAAGTCCCAAAAGTGTTTTTTTCTAAAAGACAACTGGACTTTCTTGGTTTTTTTCTTCAAAAAATGTTTTGCTGAACTGAAGTTAGAACTGAAGAAGCTTTTTGGATGAGAAGCAAAATGTTTTCAAAGAAAACAACCAAAAAAGTCCAGTTGGCTTTTGGAAAAAGGACCTTTGGGACACATGACCTGGATGATTGAGAATCTCCATAGACATCTGTAGGGGAAGAAAACTTCGGGCAGCTGAGAAGTGCAGATTTTGACACGGTGTTATCTTTTGTATGTGATGCAGACCAAATTTGGATATTTATTGATTTGATTTGAATCCTGCCTTTTGAGTAATATCTCCAGGTGACATATATATAGTACTCAGGAGTGAAATCCAGCAGGTTCTGACAGGTTCTGGAGAACTGATAGAGGAGGTTTTGAGCAATTCAGAGAACCGGTAACAGAAATTTTGAGTAGTTCAGAGAACTGGCAAATACCACCTTTGGCTGGCCCCAGAGTGGGGTGGGAATGGAGATTTTGCAATATCCTTCCCCCAAGAGTGGGGAGGGAATGGGGATTTTGCAGTATCCTTCCCCTGCCACGCCCACCAAGCCACACCACGCCCATCAAGCCACGTCCACAGAACCGGTAGTAAAAAAAATTGGATTTCACTTCTGATAGTACTCTCTCTACTTTCCCAACAACAGCCCTTGTGACGTGAGTTGGACTGAGAGTGAATGTCTATGGAGATTCTCAGTCATCCAGGTCATGGTTATCCCAAAGGTGCATTTTCAAGAGGCAAGTGGACTTTCTTGTTTTTCTTTGAAGATGTTTCACTTCTCATCCAAGAAACTTCTTCAGCTCTTCAGCAGGAAAGCTGAAGAAGCATCTTAGATGAGAAGCAAAAAGAAAAACAAAGTCCAGTTGCCTCTTGAAAATACGCCTTTGGGACTGAGAGAGAATGACTGGGCCAAGCTTACCTGATGTGGCTGTTCTGTCCCCGTTCCACTCACGCACCCCCACAGATGGCCCGGAGTTGTTAAGCCACACGACAAAACTCTTTGATGATAAAGCTGGCAGCAACCCAGTGGCTAGCTGCCAATTCAGATTTTACTCACACAAAACAAAGATTAGACTGTCAGCATTCCGATAAAAGGCAGAGTGTCAACAATACAAGGATTCATCCAAATGCAGTCCGATAAAGCAGGCAAAGTCCAGTAACACAGAGATCATGGAGTATTTCCAGTTTTTGCTCGTCACAAACTGAACAGGCCACCACACCCACATTTATACCCTGTGGGGTGTGGTCCAGTGACTCAGCTAATCTCTGGCACGCCTTCCCTTCTGCTGCGCATGCTTCTCCCTGCGCCTCTGGCGAGGGTCCAGCCAGCACTTATCTCCTTCATCACTGTCCACCTGTGGCTGCGGGGGCGTGCTTGGCTCTGAACCTATCTTTTGGCCTTCGGTGTCCTCTGGAGGCATTGCCAGAGAGGAGGGACCTGGAGAGGGAGGCCTTGCCAACTCCTCTTCCTCACTCTCAGAGTCTGCATCTGTCGATAGCCCAAGCTCAGGCAATGGAGCCACAACAGTTATCTAAACCACACTAGCAGTCACTGGCAAGGCATCAAAAGGGGAACTTTTATTGACCTGTATTCTTATCAACGTACAACATCATTACATTTTTTGCAATTTTCTGTGGAAAGGGCTCTTAAGATGGCCCTGCTATGCCGATCCATGGCTTGGATCAAAGGCCAGGTGTCTGACACAGCCATCCTTCCTCTTTCAAGAACATTCAGATGAAGCTGCAATTTAAATTTGGCTTCCTCCCCTATGGAAATGTGAAGCCCTTGATGAGGGCTTAATTAGTTCTCTTGGAGGCTGCTGGTATATATTAGCACCCAATGAATTCTATTGATTAGCTGTGATCATGACCCAGTCAAAATCCGCTCCCACCTCCCAGAGGCCACTTTTCAAAAAGCCACTGGAGCAGACCGTGATTTTTAAAGAGCAGATTATAAATTACCCTGACCCTTGCTGCCAGGTTTCAGCCTATTAAGCTGCTAATTTTCATTCGGCATAGAACGCTATCCACAGATGCTTGCTGCTTCATTCTTACTCGCCAAACCAATGTACCTTTCATTAACTTGAACGAGGATGTATTGACCCAGATGGAAAGAAAAAGTGAGTTTATTGGAATTAATAGGCTTCTTAAAATCACCCTGTGCTGGTGCTTATCTGCCCAAGGAGATTTTGCATGACCATATTAATTGTGATCTATAACAGGGGTCCATCCTGTCCTTGGTCCTTGGGCCTGGTTTCAAATTCATCACAGTGGATTTCACAGTCAGCTCCCTTCTTTTGATACGATTCTTTTAATTATTGCAACAGGCGGCTGTCTTGAAGGGTACCCTCTTTGTCCTAGTGCAGTGTTTCTCAACCTTGGTAGCTTGAAGATGGGTGGACTTCAACTCCCAGAATCCCCCAGCGCTGGCTGGGGGATTCTGGGAGATGAAGTCCACCCATCTTCAAGCTTCCAAGGTTGAGAAACACTGTCCTAGTGGGAAAGGAAGCTCACTGAGACTAACAAAATGCCAGTGCTTGTGCCCAGACAATAACTACGGTATTACAACAATCACAACCAAAAGAAAGAAGATTTATTACAAAAGTGCCTTGGTTGGAGGGTATTTTGCCTTCTTTTTCAACAGCACTGAACTAGAATAATAAAAACTCTTGTTTCATCATTGGTAAAACAGTCCCCAGGAGCTTGTAAAGGTCCCTTCCTCAAAGCAATTGGAAGATTGTTGTAGATTATCTTGTTTCACTGAGCTCTCAACCTTGGTTAAGAGTTACTGGTGTTTATCTGAAGGGAAGTTGATTTCTAGGATTCTTTTTAATAATCACAATAATGGAAAATAATGAAAATGGAGAAGCTAAAGTGCTCTGGGGCTTTAGCATTCAAATAGACAAGCACCTGCCACATAACACCCCAGATTTAACAACTGTTGATAAGAAAGACAAAAAAGCAAACATGGCAATACCTGGAGACAAAGAAGTAGAAGAGAAAGAACTGGAGAAAATAATAAAATATAAAGATCTGCAAATAGAAGTCGAATGACTGTGGCAAAAGAAAGCAAAGATAATTCCAGTAGTAATAGGGTGCAATTCAAAAACATCTGGAACACCACCGGAACACCATCAACATTGTCAAAATCATCACTGGTCAATTGTAAAAGGCAGCTTTACTTGGAACATCCTGTGAAAATACCTTTAATAACATCAAACAACATCATCTGCCTATTGCATCTCCTAGAAAGGACTTGATAGATAGCTCAAATGCTAAATACAGACTTAAAATCTGGCTCACTGTAGGACCAACCATCATAATTAGTATGCCATTATTCATCCGTAGTGTTTTGATAAGAAGTGGGCTTTAAAATATATAAAACGAATAAATGCAATTTCTAGTATCATGTTGGATCTGTATCCTACATTTGGGTAGACAATATATCAAAAATGTGTACTATGACTTTAACTACTGTAAAGTAACTAATTGAGTAATTGGTTGAAACAGAAATATAAGGAAGACAGTAAGCTCAGCAGTATTCTTCCCTTTTCCCTTTTTTCTTCGCACGCTTGCTTATGCTTTGCTGTTACTACTCACTCCTACTCGTGATGTTATTGCTGAGAGATATTGTGTCGGAGTTACGGAACTAGAAATGTAAGCAACAATGTTTTTGTATAGAAAGCTTTATCTTTGTTTACGAGAAGCTTTGTTTGAACTATCACAGTAAAGACTATTCTTTTTTACTAAAACGTTCAGAGTTTGGAAGTATCTGTGTTGCAACGCTGCCTGGTATACTGCTGTGCTCTGCAGAGGGCAATTTACCCTCAACACATCTTATGTTCCTAAACTACATATTATTTGGGAAGAATTATTTATGCGTTCATCTTACATCTTGATTTTCTTCGAGGAATTTAGGACAATATATGTTATGTTCTTCCACGTTGATCCCTTCTGTAATAAACCTTTAACATAGGATGGATTGAGAAAGTGTGTGGCTGGTTTAAATTACACAGTGAGCTTCCATGGTCAAAGGTTTAGCTGAAAGCTTTATCCTATGATGAATGGGTCAAGGAACTTGGGATGTTTAGCCTAAAGAATAGAAGGCTAAGGGGAGACCTAATAGCAGTCTTCCAATACTTGAAGGGCTGTCACAGGGCAATAGGGTGTAGATTTATCTCCTTCGTTGCCTAAGGATCCAGTGGATGCAAGCTTTATAGAGAGTGATCCAAACTAGAAATAAAGAGAAATGTTCTGACAGGAGAACTATTAAGCAATGAAACAGCTCCATCCTGGGAGATCTTTAAAGAAAGTACAGACAGTCATTTATTTGGGATGCTACAAGGATTCCCACCCCGGGCATGGGGTTGGATTAGAAAACCTCCAGGTCTCTTCCCACCCTATGATTCTATGCTAGACCTGAACTGAGGTGTCTCTGGTCTTAATCCAATTCCTGAACCACTATTACAGTCCAGTTTGTCCAAGCTAGGAAATGATTACCATACATGCTGTCAGTCCTGGAAGCCATCTTTTGCATTGGATCTTCAGGCCTGCCACATTTACTACTGTGGGAAACTGGGAGGAGGGATTGTATGGAGCAAGGGTGATATATAGTCATAATAACATTCCTTTCTCAGAGAGTCAAGGACATCTTGCCCTGCACCCGGAGAGGCATCTCCAGTTGGGACGGTGCTTTGATTGGGCCATGTGATGAACTTGTGGGTGCTGGGCAGGAACGTGGACTTTCCTTTGCATGGGAAAAACCTTCAGATTCGGGTTTTCCCAGATGTGCCAAAATGACATTTCTAATAAAATGGAACTTTGAGGAACTTCAAGCCTCGGAGTCTTTTTTTGTTGGGGGTGTTACTTGGAACCCTGACATATGCAGATGCAAGATAGCTCTGGAACAAGCAACAGGAATGAGTTAACCATCATGGCCTTCTTTCAGAGTTGCTAGTTGGAATGCTGATGGAAGCAAAATGTAGGATGAGATCAGACCTTTTGCAACCCAGTGCTCTTGGAAGATGTTCACCCATATTCCATTTACTCTCAGCTATAGTGGTCTATGCGATTGGATGAGATGGTCTATAGTCTAATCTAAAACAACAGACCATGGCTCTTCAAATTTTCTTTATTTGGGGCATGTAGCAATCTTGTTCAGTGCTTGCCTGTCTCTTTCCCCCATCTCTGAGTCTCTTTCTTGGGGAAAAAAAAGAAAGAAAAATTAATAGACTTTTTAACAGAACATTTTTAAAGCCCTGCTTTTTTGTTCCTGCCATGCAAGTCTTCTGTGGGTGAGCAATGGCATTCCACTGAGAGGGGCGATAAATCCATCATCCTTCAGTGACACCCGGATGATCTATGACATGAATGCATCATCGGAAAAGCAGCCTGCTGATCAGCCAGGGTTTCATGATGTATTTGTGTAAACTCTAATCAAAAGGTCATTGCCCTGATGATGTATTGCTGGATAGCATCGCCAATCTGCGCCTGCCGCGAAGTCTTCTTGCACATAGCAAATAATGTGCATGGATTTGGTAAAAGCAAAGAGCAAGCTGGATTCTCTTCCTCACAATGGGCTAGAGCAGGAGAGGACAGCGATGAGTCTCATTCTGCTGCAAGGTAGAATTTTCTATACCACACTTACGGGTAAATCTTTGACTTATGACCAGTCGCTTAGCTAACGTTCAATGTTATGCTGGACCTACTTTGAGGCACCTTCTGATCTCATTCTGAAATTCTGGTGGTTGGGCCCCTCTGCAGTCACATGACCAAACTTCAGGCACTCATCAATATGGTTGTCCCAGAGGTGTTTTTTTTTTCTCTTCAAGAGGAAAAAACTGGATTTTCTGGTTTTCTGACGCTGAAGAAGCTTCTTGGATGAGAAGCGAAACGTCTTCAAAGAAAAACCAGAAAGTCCAGTTGCCTCTTGAAAAAAACACCTTTGGGACAACCATGACCTGGATGACTAAGAATCTCCATAGACATTCATCAATATGGTTGCATTTATAGCCCATTTGCAGCATCCTATGGTCAGATGATCCCAATTTATAATGGCTTTGCCAAAAACCAGCACTTCTAGTTTTCAGCCAAATTGAGCCATAGCGAAACATGAAGTCACTTAATGACCATGGTGTTTGTTTAACCACATGCCAGTCATTAAGGCATTTGCTTAATGACTGGCAGTGTTTATTTTATGACTGCCACATTCGTTTATCGACCATCACAAAAAAGATAATAAAGTCAGATTGTGTTGTGGTCTACCAGCAGCCTGCAGAATTGTGAGGAGGCTGTGAAGGACCACAGGCCAGTCCTGGAGTCTGGGGAAGGCCCGGACGAGGGCTCTGCGTTGGAGGCAGAGATGGGGCCAGGGCCATCTGGGAGCAATGCGCAGACTTTGGAGCCTCCAGAGGTGGACAGCAGAGAGGCAAAGGAACAGGAGATCCTGTTGCTAGTACATGCATGTGAAGAGCTGCCAGAAAGCAAGAGCAACTAAAGGAAAAAGGACAACTTGAGAGTAAGGCCAGGAGATGATTGGCCCCTCCCATAAGGCTTAAAAGAGCAGCAACGGCTCTTGGGCTCTTTGTAGGAAAGCAACGTTGCTACATTTGTTTCTTGTTGGCGTCTTTTGTTTCTGAACTTTAAGGGGCTTTGCCAAGAAGATAAAGGTTTGTGATAAGGCCGAAGGACTTTTTCTAAAGTGTTTGTTTTGGAATTAATTTGGACTAAGCTGAGAATGAATTAATTCTCAGCTGTTCTAACAAAATATGTCTGTTTAAAACTGATTGTGTCTGATAATAACGACTTGGGCCTAGGTCACAACAGATTGGCCATGTGACCAACCTGTTTTATGACAATTACAACTTTCACCTGTAATGGGTAGGCTCCATTATAATTACATGTCAAGAACTATCTGTATATACAATCTGAGGCCTGAGAGCTGCATGCAACTTGCTAGTCACTGGAGTTATGTTTCCTGACAACTCCGGGTTTCACTTGCATTGAGTACCCTCTGCCTGGGCTAACATTTCTCCTCCACCTTCTCCACATTACTTCCTCTTTTGTGCCAACTTTCTGTGTCATTTCTGCTATCTTCCTCCATCCTCTCCAAGCAGGAACTCCCAGATAATAATACTAACAATTAATTTAAATTATGTCCTGCTTTCACTTTATCCTTTTGATGTATGCTGCCAGTCTTACAAGGTAGACCAAGCCAAAAATACCCCAATGTCATGTAGGTCAGTACTCTTTTTATTGTAACCACTCTAATAATAGACTCTTGAAGTCTGAATATACTTCCTGTATGCCGTATGCAATGAAATTTCATTTTAATGTATGCCAATTAGTGTACATTTAAAAGTGACAATAAAGTTATTCTAAGTCTAAGTCTCTTCTGTCTTTCTTCATGGAAATTAGGGAGGGGCTGGTCTGAGATGATTTTTCAAGTTACTTTCTTGGGCCCGTTTTATCTGACTGTTGCCTTGATAGTGACTCTTCCTCCTGTCCTTCATGGCCATTCCCTTTTCCCTCTATAGTCCTGCCTCTTTGCAGAGTGGCCACCAATATACCATTGAATGGTTGGTGTCTCCAGGATGGACAGCAAATGGCCATCTAGCATAGCATACATGGCCAATGGTGAGGGATCGTGAAGATTGCATTCCTATAAAACTGGAACTGGTTTGTTTCCAATATGAAGATTTCTCCACTTCAGTTTTTCCCCCCAATTCTACAGTAATTTCTCTTTGGTACTTCATTGTCAAGGGGTTGGGCTTCCGATCCTGAAGATCTCAGTAGGAAATAATGTCATTATTGTTGGAAGATTTTGGGAGGGGGGAAGGCAGGGAAGAGGCTGGAATGTCTTCCTGTAATTATTGCTACTGACTCATCAGACCCAAGATGAATTTAAAGACATAAATCCATTGCTAAAATGTAGTATGAAGTAAACAGTTTGAGTAACCTGAAATGTTAAGGCTAAATTACATAATGCATTATGCAGGTAGCTGTCTTCTTCTGCTTCGGCTACTATAAATATAGTGGGGCTAATCATGATTGAGACTTTCACAATATCTGTAGGAAAGCTTAGCCACCACAAGCCTTTCTTCCTACTTCCCTATCATACGTGTGTGTGTGTGTGTGTAGGTAATCCTCGATGACCACAATTGAGCCCAAAATGTATGTTGCTAAGAGTCTTGCCCCGTTTTACGACTTTTCTTGCCACAGTTGTTAAGCAAATCATTGCAGTTGTTCAGTTAGTAACACAGTTGTAAAGTGACTTTGGGTTCCCCGTTGATTTTGCTTGTCAGAAGGTCGCAAAAGGGGATGACAGGACCCTGGGATATTGCAACCGTCATAAATATGAACCGGTTGCCAAGCATCTGAATTTTGATCAGGTGACCCTGGGGATCAGTGGTGGGTTCCTCCCGGTTCGGCTGAGCTGGTAGCGGTGACGATATGATGTCACTGAACTGGTTCTCTTTGTTCGGGAGCTGGGCCCTCCCACCTACCCCCCTTGTGTTATTCTTACCTTTTATTTCTTCTTTTTTAGCCCAGCTGATAGGTGCGGCAGAGTGGATTGCTGCACCTTTGCTGGGCAGATTCATAATGCGCTTGCGTGGAGTGCAAGTTTGGCGCGCATGAAAGCAAAGCACGTGCACGAAGAGGCGATCGTGCACGAAGCGCGTGCACAAAGAGAACCGGTAGTAAAGCCAGTTAGAACCCACCACTGCTGGGGATGCTGCAACAGCTGTAAGTGTGAAAAATGCTCACAAGTCACCTTTTTCAGGGCCGTTGTAACTTTCAACGGTCCCTAAATGAACTGTTGTAAATCGAGGACTACCTGTATCCCTCTGTTCAAATAAACAAAAGCTTGGTGTCAGTGGTTTTAAAATCTAATTTGTTGCTTGGGTTTCCCATTTTTCATGCTCTTTTTCTTTAGCGGAGCAAATTCTGGGAAGGAATGAGAGGCAGAATAGCTGCACAATACTTTTAGATCATTAATGTGTCACAGGCTTGAATTGCAGCAGCTTCCCTTTTAGCTGCCTTTGGTTTTTGTTTCACTCAAACCGATCTATAAAGGAACATAATTAAGGCGACCAACAAAGGAAAAGAAAATATAAATTTCCATATTTTGAAATATAGGCATGTAGCAGGGAGGAGGTGATATGTGTATGTGTGTGTATCTATCTGTCACTGATATTGACACCAACTTGCAAGAAATCGGCTTGGAATTTCTATCTCCAGGCCCTCTCTACCTGAATTTTGGGGTGGATGGATTTTGGGCTGTCTGATAGTAAGGGGTTATTTAGTAAGGGGAATTAACTGTTATTATCTGTTCTCAAATATAGAGGTACCTGTTCTCTCTTATCTGACCATTCCCTAGGCCAGGGGTCACCAACCTTTCAGACCTCAGGGACCACTAAATTCATAATTTTAAATCCCGCAGACCACTAATATGATCTGCCCAATGACTGGTTGGGTGGGCGTGGCTAGGTGGTCATGTGACTGGATGGGCATGGCCAACTCGATGTCACTCATGTCAAGGGGTGCCTCGTCAGCCTCTACTTGCCCCTCCCCTCCCAGCCACTCATCATCTGCCCACCTGGGCTCCTTAGGGCCCCAACAGGAAGCAGCTGTTGGAGCTAAGCAGCCACCATGAGTAAGAGTCAGCAAAACAGCTGGCTCAGTTCAAATTGGATCTGGCCAAGAAGGAGGCTCAGTAGAAGCACCTGACTGAGGACTAGGAGCATAGGCTTTCCAAGCAGAGGGAAGATCTGCGGGAGTGCAAGGCCAGGTACTGGCACCTGGAGCCTCAACAGGCTGAGATGGTCAGCCAGTTCCAGACCATGATGCAGTCCCACTGGAACAAGGTCCTCCGGCTCTTCACCACCATTGGCACTTCCCTCCAGCCTTCGCCCAAAGCCCTGCACCAGGAGGCTGAAGCAGACCCCAAGTCGGAATTTCTGCCCCCCTCCAACCCGCACAAAAAGACCCCGAAGGGGGAGACTCTCTGCAGTAACACAAATGTTCATTCACGTATCCGGCCCAGGGGTCGTAGTTTGAGGACCCCTGATTTAGTGCAATATAAAAAATGCAAATAATTTTTCTGAGGACCACCAAAATTTTCTCACGGACCACCAGTGGTCCACAGACCACCAGTTGGTGACCGCTGCCCTAGGCAGCATCTCTTCACCTCGCCTCCCAAGGTCTTTCCCACTTACAATCATGTACACACACAAACACACACATGCACAAAGTTCCTTCACTTCCTCCCCCTCTTTGGTGTATATCTCATACTGTGCCAGAATTAAAATAAGGAAGATCTTACATACAAAGTTGTTTGCATAGTGGAGGGCACACAAAGTTGTTTAGGAAGGCTTCTCAGCACACATTCTCTCTCTCAGCCCTGAAGGAATAGATTCAACAGAACCAAACATAATTCACTGAAGCTAAAGCATGGTTTGTTATACTGGCAGCAGGCTTCTCCGAAGGTCAACCCCGCTCCCAAATCCAAATAATGAAGAGCACTAACCAATTACCAGGTTTTTTTTTAAATGTCATGTTTTGCTGCAGAACCTTCCCCCCCAAAATAATAATAATAATAATAATAATAATAATAATAATAATAATAATAATAATAATAATAATAATAATAATTCTGTCTTCATTGTTGTGTCTGCAATTAGATTATGAGAATCCTAGCAGGGCTCAGGAAGATTCTTAAATCTTTCCAACTTCCCGTATTTTTCCTCCGCTTCATAGTGGCTGTAGGCGCCTTTATAGCATGAATCCCACTATAAGAGATAGGGAAATCACAGCAATATGAATGTTCATTTATTCTACTGGATGGTTTTATCCATCTCCAGCCCTCAGCAGAATACAGTTTTTCTTGGTTTCCTTTTTAGACATGCTGCAACAATAAGATTTTGGAAATAAATTTGCTTTTCTATGTCAGATAACTCCTTTTTTTAAAAAAAGTTTTTTTATTTTTATTTTTTATCAACATATTCAAATGTACAGTCTTTTGTCCATCATTAATCATTATTCATTCATTTTGTTCTTTTGCTAATTAGTTGTTCGGGTCTGCTCTTCTACCATCTCCTTCATTTATTTTAATACAACCTTTCTTTTTCTTCCCTTCTCTCTCCTCTTCTGTTTCTTTCTACTTTCCACATTCCTCCTCTCCTTCCCTTTTCTACTTCATCTCCTCTTTTCCCCTCTCCTCTCTTCTTCCTCCCTTTCTTATCCTCTCTCCTCCTCTCTCCTCCTTCTTTCTTCCTCTCCTTTTCACGTTCTTCTTTTCTTCTCTGCTCACCTCCCGACTTTCCTGAAGATTGGAGTAATAAGCAATTTCTGAAACACACACTCCATTCCAGTGGTGGGTTGCCCCCGGTTTGCACCGGTTCTATAGAACCAATAGTAAAACTGGTGGAAGGCCCCGCCCACCGACCCCGATGTCACCAAAATGCTTCTGTGCATGAGTGTGCAGCCCCACTGCGAACCGGTAGTAAAGGTAAGTAGAACCCACTCCTGCTTCATTCCTGCTACTGTAGTGCCACAGCCAGGTCATATCAACCAAGTAGCCAGCTAGGTATTTATTTATTTATTTATTTATTTATTTGTTTGTTTGTTTGTTTGTTTGTTTGTTCTATTTATATGCTGCCCTTCTCCGGAGACTCAGGGCAGCTTACAATGCTTTTAAGCAATAGCCTTCATACTTTTGTATATACCTGCTTAGTAGGGCTTTTTGGCCCCCCTAAGCAGTGTTCTTTTTTATACAAAGTCAGCTTATTGCCCCCACAATTCAGGTCCTCATTTTACCTACCTTGGAAGGATGGAAGACTGAGTCAACCTTGAGCCTGGTGAGATTTGAACTCACAGTAATTGCAGGCAGCTGGCAGCTAAGTGCTACTTAACAGCACTTTAGTCCGCTGCACCACCAAGGCTCCTCTATGGTATGATATAATTGACTCAACAATGCATGCCAGGAGTGCTTGTCAATAATTTCTCATGAATCTGGAGAGAGGCATTGGCTGAGTTGAGGTGCATAAGATTCACTCCTGGGTCCTATCTCCTTCAATATTGATTAAAATAGGAGACAACTATTTACAGCCTAGAATCAGTTGTTGAGATGTGCACCTATAGAACTCAAACCAATCAATAAATCAAATAAAAATAATAATAATTGCAGAGCTAGAGGTGGGTAGTGGAGGTCAATGTTGATGAAATTTATAGTCGACACAGAATTGGGCAAGGTTTTCTTGAAAGATATGAAAATCAAAACAAACTTTATCAATTGGAGAAATGGGTTGAAAATAAGAGAATGAAATTCAACAAAGAAAAAAAAATGTAGGTATGCCATTGAAAGCTCACCACTTCTGTGAAATCCATACACAGAATCGCCCTTTGGACAGAACCAGTGAGGCAATGCTTCTGAGACAATGCCAGAGGATAAAAATCTGCCCAATGCCATGCCAGTTTTTAACAATGGAGCTCAGGGGGCTAATAGGTCAGTTAGTTAGTGTTCTGAATAAATTTGAGAAAAATAATATTACAGCAGAATAATCAAATGCTTAGAGGAAAGGATGGCTTTATTGTTCTACTAGGACTATCTGAATAGATGTCAGAATCCATGGTCCACAGTTGGAAAAGATGACTGTTTTTATTTCATAATTATATTATTATTATTATTATTATTATTATTATTATTATTATTATTATTATTATTATTATTATCTCTTTTATTCATTAAACATGAAACTCAGTCAACTGAACATTTAAAAATGTGTCACAAATACGATTGACTGGTGCTTATGGTTGGTACGGGTTGCTGCCAGCATCCTAGGTATCAACCAAGTATCTTCTTAAAATATTTGATGTTCCTAGTAGCACAGTTTTTTGCAGTCCTGCAGGTGTTATTGCAGGAAGCTGCAATTTCTTGATGTGTTTTGTAAAATTCTTGGACATGGTACCAAGTGGCCCAATGACAATGGGTATCACTGTTACATGTTTCATCCATAGCCCTGTTTTGATGGCCAGGTCATGATATTTCGTGATTTTTTCCAGTTCTTTTTCTTCGACTCTGGCATCTCCTGGTACAGCAATATCAGTAAACTGTACGCTTTGGCCCTCAACAACCAATTATTATTATCTCTTTTATTCATTAAACATGAAACTCAGTCAACTGAACATTTAAAAATGTGTCACAAATATGATTGACTGGTACTGGTTGATATGGGTTGCTGCCAGCATCCTAGATATTTTTTTTATTTTTTTTTTAGATTTAAAAACAAAACTTTATTCATTCTTAAAAAAAACATTTAAAACATACAAGTTTCTCTTAATCAAGAAACAAATTTACATATACAATACACAACTTCAACTACTAACTAATTTCTATTATTATATGTACATATATACAAACCTACAGTGACATATTTCATTTTCTATCTATCTGACAGTGCAATTTTTAATTATGTTAATTTCCTCTAAATTTCATCTCTACCCATTTGTCCTCCTCTGATTTATCCACTGGTACCATCTATTCCATATTGTAAAATATTTTGAGTCCTCCCTATCCTGTAACTCTAAAGTTAATTTATCCATTTCTGCACATGTGTATATCTTTTGTATTAGCTCCTGATCGGTTGGCAATCGATTTGTTTTCCAAAGTTGTGCTACCGCTAACCTAGCCGCCGTTATTATGTGAAGTATTAAATATTTTATATCATTTCTAATGTTCTTTTTAATCATGCCTAATAAAAAAATTTCAGGTTCTAATTCAATTTCGTAATCTGTTCTGCTATCCATGTTTTTATCTTGTTCCAATATTTCTTAATTTCTGGGCAGAGCCACCAAGCGTGATAAAAAGTTCCCTGTGCTTTTTTTGCATTTCCAACAGGTTGAATTTACATTTGGGTACATTTTTGCTAACCTTGCGGGGGCCAGATACCATCGATACCACATTTTATAGTGATTTTCTTTGTAAGCTACTGATTTTGTCATGCTATAATTGTTTTCACATGCTCTTTCTCATTCTTCTAGTTTTTATACTGTGCCCAATGTTCCTTGCCCACGCTATCATCTGCCCTTTAACCAATTCTTCTGCCAAATCATATTCAAGTAAATATTTATAAATTTTCAAAATTAATTTCCCTTCCTTGGATTCTAATAGTTTGTCCAGCCGATTTTGTTTTAAATCTATTCCTCCCTCCTCCTGATCCTTCCTATATCTTGTCTTTATTTGTGAGTATGGCCACCAGTCTATTACTATTCCTTGTTCCTTTAGTTCTTCCCTAGTTTTCAGTTTCCCCTGCCCATCTAATATTTCTCTATATCTTAATATTTTTTGTTTTGATAGTATATTGGGGTGGGTTATTGCTTCTATTGTTGATAGCCAGCCGGGAATTTTCATGTAGTGTTTGTGTTGGATTTGTTGCCATGTATTGATTAAAGATTTCCTAATAGTGTGGTTGTTGAAGTGTTTATATATTTTATTCCCGGTGTTCCAAATAAAGGCATGCCATCCCTTCATCAGATCATGTCCTTCCAGGTTTAACAGCTTTTGATTATCCAAGGTTATCCATTCCTTGATCCTAGGTATTTTCATGTTGTTGTCGTTGTTGTTGTTATCATCATCATCAAATGGCATTGTTACATTAGTCTGGAGGCCACAGCGTTATTACAGAGTAGAAGTTTGGCTGCTAAGATACCAGCTCTGTTGTAGGAAATGCTCTCTCGTGCTTCCCAAGGAGTGCCACAGGAGGGAGATCTGGCTTTGCACCAGAAAGACTAGTGTCTCCCTCCTCCCACAGAGCCACCTCACAAATGGGTGCCACAGACAGGAAGGTCCAGAGCTGGCAGGAATCTGACTGCCTGCATGGAGCATGAACTTGTCTCCCCCAACAAAATGGTAGTTATTTATCTATTCACATAGAACATGCTTTTGAACTTGTAGGTAGCTAGAAGCTGAGATGAGTGACAGGAGCTCATCCCAACATGCAGTGCTAGGACTCAAACCACTGGAGCAGGTACCATCTCCAGCACAGGGGTGAAATCCAGCAGGTTTTGACAGGTTCTGGAGAACCAGTAGCAGAAATTTTGAGAAGTTCAGAGAACTGGTAGTCAGAGAATCAGCAAATACCACCTCTGGCTGGTCCCAGAGTGGGGTGGGAATGGAGATTTTGAAATACCCTTCTCCCAGGAGTGGGGAGAGAATGGAGATTTTGCAGTATCCTTCCCCTACCATGCCCTCCAAGCTACGCCCACCAAGCCACACCACGCCCACCAAGCCATGCCCACTGAACTGGTAGTAAAAAAATTTGGATTTCACCACTGCTCCAGCTTCATTAAGCCACTGAGCCACCACATCTCCTTATTACCCAATGTATCTATGATCTAAAATAGCAATAGCACTTAGACTTATATACCACTTCATAGTGCTTTACAACCCTCTTTAAGCGGTTTACACAATCAACATATTGCCCCCAACAATCTGGGTCCTCATTTTACTGACCTTGGAAGGATGGGAGGCTGAAGCAACCTTGAGCCTGGTGAGATTCGATCTGCCAAACTGCTGGCAGCCAGTGATCAGCAGAAGTAACCTGCAGTACTGCACTCTAACCACTGTGCTACTGCGGCTCAAAGAGTGAATATGAAAAGTTATAATAATGTACTGAAAAACCACCAAGAAAAAAACAACATTTTGTAGTAGGGATTCTAATATTTATGACAAGATTTCCATTGGTTGTGACATACGAGCCCTAGTTCTGAAAGCAACATCGAACCACAATGCACATTAATTGTTCTATCTTGATGGATAAGAAAATTATGTACTTTATTTGAAGTGCAATTTATAAAAGACAGTAAACAGATTAGCACAAATAGAATCTCCAAGAAAAGGAGCTGAGTGAAGGAACACTATGGTAGGAGCTATTATCATCTTCGTTTCTGCAGTTTGGCAGCTCAATTCCAAGAAATTCTACAAAGGAAACAGGAGGAGAAATATTCTAAATCCTTGCCTGGCAAGCCTTTGTCAATTACACTGCAAATTGTGATTACTGTTATTTATAGCTAACATTAGGAAATGGGAGGTAATGGGGAGATGGTGGGAGGTAATGAGGGAAGGATGATCAGAAAAATCTGAATGGTTGCTTAGAATCTGTTAATTATGAACATTCAGCAGTATGGGCTGATACGATGTACTAATTTCCTGATTAACTGTGTATGGTCCTTTTGACCTGCAACATTTCTTCTGCAGCTAATTTCAATCCTGCATGCTGACACTGTGGTAGCAGAAGGACCAGCATGGAATACAGGGAGAGATATTGTATGTGACAGAATCCTGAGTTTTGCAGAATTATAAAACACATTTCTTCTTTTTTAAAAAAGAAATGGTTCAAGAGATTGCATGTGCGTGCATTCAGGAAATAGAAAGGCTAATTCTAGGGAAGTAAATAGTGAAGCAGGTGCCATCCAGAGAAACATTAGGATGAATCCAACAATGGGGAAAAAGATAAGAAAGGAGGAAAGAATGTGATAAAAGGAGAATGAAAGCTGTGGAAGAAGGGGAAAGAGGCAAATGAAGAAAATGAAGATTCAGGGAGGCACAGCGAGGAAGGAAAGTGATGGAAGCAAGGAAAATAATTTAAATCAATTCAAATGAAATATTAAATTATTTCTTTTTATTCTTGTTTATTGCTTAGTTTACATCGCATGATTTGACTTTAGGCATAGGCACTGCTCTTGACCTATAGACACTTAAAATCATGGAAAAAAGAGAGATAAGGTAGGATCAGAACCTGGGATAATAGACCACTGAGGACTTCCCTAAATCTCTCAGCAGAGAAAGAATAGTGTAGGACAGTAAAATAGGATCTTGATAGATTAGAATCTCCATCTTCCTAAAAGTAGTTCAATATATGGGGGGCGGGGAACTCACTTTGGATATCTCTATTCTTCACATAAGAATAGGCTACAGGCCAGGGTTGATGGCTGGGGCTTCATTGTTATTATTCCCTAGATGGTCTGTAAAAATGTAAAAATACCAGCTGATGTTATGGTATTACTCAACATCATAGACCCTGTCTCAGAAAGGAGAACCACCACAAAATTGTACCCCTCTCCCTCTGCTCTCAGGTCTCAAAGTTGATCAATGATACCAGGACCAGTGGTACAAAAGACAGCTGAGAGTTTAGCAGGAGGATCACTTTTCTCTATCCAGATCTTGCCACAGGTCATCTATAAGAGCAAGCAATGTCAAATCAATTCCATACTCAGGCTTAACATCTGATTGGTTCATATAAATCCACTTCCTTCAAGGTTGTACACAGCCTGCTATTTAATTTACCAATTTCCCCAGAAATGGGAGGTTGGAATGAGATGGCTAGTTCTCTAAAATAACTGGGTTGAAATTATTGTGGAGCTTTGGATAACCATGATCCCTATGGCAGAGGCTGATGTGAAGGGAGATTAGCAACATGGTAAAAGGTAATGATAGTTTATTTTAAATTCTGGAAAAACATCATTTCTCTCTTTACCTTGCCACACTACTACACACTATACTTGCCACATTCCCTACAGCATTTTGATAACATATTTTTTTTATACATAGGTAAGCCTTAAATCAATAGAACAATGATACAAAGAAAAGGAGATCATAAGCAACAGCATTTAGACTTACTGCTTCACAGTGCTTTACAGCCCTCTCTAAGCAGTTTACAGAGTCAGCATATTGCCCCCAACAATCTGGGTCCTCATTTTACCAACCTTAGAAGGATGGAAGGCTGAGCCAACTTTGAGCTTCTCAGAATTTATTTATTTTATTTATTTATTTTTAAATTTATATACCACCCTTCTCCCTGAGGACTCAGGGCGGTGTACAGCCAGAATTAAAAAACATGAAATACAAATATTAAAAACAATTAAAATATATATAAATTTGGCCCAAAATTAAAAATACAAACCAATTAAAACATTTAAAATTTCTTCTTAAGCCAACCTGGCTTGCTGGAAAAAGTGGGTTTTAAGGGCATGGCGGAAGGCACTAAGGTCTTGGATTCTCCTTATCTCTGGGGGCAACTGATTCCAGAGAGTAGGTGCCCCCACAGAGAAGGCCCTCCCCCTGGGGGTCACCAGCCTACATTGATTGGCTGATGGCACCCTGAGGAGGCCCTCTCTGTGGGAGCGCACGGGACGATGGGAGGTCGTTGGTAGCAGCAGGTGGTCTCGAAGATAGCTAGGCCCGATGCCATGGAGCGCTTTAAAGGTGATGACCAACACCTTGAAGTGCACCCGGAAGACCACTGGGAGCCAGTGCAGCTCGCGCAGGAGCAGTGTTACATGGGAGCGTCATACTGCTCCCGTCACTATCCGCGCTGCTGCATTCTGGACCAGTTGGAGCCTCTGGGTGCTCTTCAAGGGGAGCCCCATGTAGAGAGCGTTGCAGTAGTCAAGGCGAGAGGTGATGAGGGTATGAGTGACTGTGCACAGGGAATCCCGATCAAGAAAGGGCCGCAACTGGCGAATCAGGCGAACCTGACAAAAGGTCCCCCTAGTTACAGCTGTCAGATGTTCCTCCAAGGACAGCTGCATATCCAGGAAGACTCCCAGATTGCGAGCCCTTTCTGTGGGGGCCAAAGACTTGCCCCCAATAGTCAGTGATGGAATCAACTGACTATATCGGGATGACGGGAGCCACAGCCACTCAGTCTTGGAAGGGTTGAGCTTGAGCCTGTTCCTCCCCATCCAGATCCGCACAGCCTCCAGGCACTGGGACATCACTTCAAGGGCATCATTGGGGTGGCCTGGGGTGGAGATGTACAGCTGGGTGTCATCAGCGTACTGGTGGTATCTCACCCCGAAGCCACGGATGATCTCGCCCAGCGGCTTTACATAAATGTTGAACAGAAGGGGCGAGAGGACTGATCCCTGCGGCACTCCACAGATGAGAGGCCTCGAGGTCGACCTCTGCCCCCCTGCCAACACAAACTGCAACCGGTCGGAGAGAAAGTAGGAGAACCACCGCAACATGGTGCCTCCCACCCCCAACTCTTCCAGCCGGTGCAGCATGATACCATGGTCGATGGTATCAAAAGCTGCTGAGAGATCTAACAGGACCAGAACAGAGGAGCAGTCCTGTCCTGAGCCCTCCAGAGATCATCAACCAATGCAACCAATGCCGTTTCCGTGCTGTGCCCAGACCTGAAGCCCAACTGGAACGGATCTAGATAAGATGTTTCCTCCAGGAATTGTGGGAACTGTCACGCGACCACACCCTCAATAACCTTCACCATGAAGCGAAGGTTGGAGACAGGACGGTAGTTGGCCAATATTGCCAGATCCCAATTGAACTCCTAGAGTGAGCAGTGGCCCTAATGGATGGAAACTGACCAAGGAGAGATTCAACCTAGAAATGACGAGGAACTTTCTGACAATGAGAACAATCAACCAATGGAACAGAAGTTGCCTTCGGAAGTTGTGGGAGCTTCATCACTTGAGACTTTCAAGAAAAGATTGGACTGCCATTTGTCAGAAATGATATAGGGTCTCCTGCTTGAGTGGGGGGTTGGACTAGATGACCTATAAGGTCCCTTCCAATTCTGTTAATCTGTTAAATCTGTTAACCACTGCGCCACCACAGCTTTATGGTGAAACAATGATAGAAACAATGATAGAAGAGTAGGTTAGGAGGCTGAACTATTAATATTAAGAACAGTGATAGACCCAAGTTTTCATTATATTTGTAGACACTTAACAAAAGTCTTAAGGAATATAAACAGGATGAATTTCCATAATGTTGGATAGAGATTTGTAGTCGTTTCTTCATAGCATGATTAATGTACAGTAGTGGACTTTGGAAAATTCCTGTACAAGGAGACAATGTTGTGAGACGTGTGACCACCACTACTAATTTTTCATCTTGCTTTTTTCCCCTTTAATGCTATGTATTATATATATTTTACATGTTTATTGTGAGCTGGCAAAGTGCTGGGAGATAGAACTTGCCATTTATCTTATCTTTGGGTATATTCTACATTATTATTTTACTATTGAGCTGTGACTTAAGTAGCGATATGGGAACTTAGGACAAAGTACGGAAGTAATTGTGTGAAGCCACAATGTATATCCCTTTGCTAAGCCATCCAGTGCTGTCAAAGAGTCCCAAAATACAATCAAATGTTCCTGACTGTATTCAGTAAAGTATTAGCTGCTTCCAGTTAATAAAGGTAGTCCAGTGCTGTCTGGGATCCATCAAGAATCTGCCTGCACTCTATAGTTCCATCACAGTAATTCACACTTTGCAAATTTATTATATGACTGATAACCTGGAGGAGATATGGCAATAAAAAATAAAAAATCAGTATGTAGCCCATATTTGGTACCATTCAATCAAACACCTAATAAAATCACACCCAAAGGTAGCCTTTATAGATAGTTAAAAAAATATAAAGTTGGAATGAGGCTTTATATTTCATCTGCAAAGCTAATTAAAGTATAGCTATTCTATGTTGCTATTTACTTATGAGACCCAAGTTTACTATTAGAAAAACTCTCCTAATGTTTAAATATATTATTACAATAATAGTGTTAAAGATGTGGGTAATATTGAAATTCAGGCTGACTCCAAGTAGTGCAGTGGTTGGAATGCAGTATTGCAGGATAACTCTGCCAGCAATTTGATCCTGACCTGCTCAAGGTTGCCTTCCATCCTTCTGAGGTCAGTAAAATGAGAACCCAGATTGTTGGGGACAATATGCTAATTATGTAAATCACTTAGAGAGTGCTATCAAGCACTATGGGGCAGTGTGTAAGTCAAAGTGCTATTGCTTTTTTGATTCTTGGTGAGGAGTATCAAGTAAGGTTCCTCTCATCTACTCAAGTTATAGCGCACATATAGAGAGTTAATACAAATAATTCAGTTATATTAGACAGGAAACTCACCAAGTTCCATGTGACAGGCATACCCAAGAAGTGAGATCCATGCAGATTTCAGAAAAGCATCTTTAATTCTAGTCAACAGGTAAAAAATACTATTTTGAAAACTGGGAAAATAAATTCCCTTGACTTACAGCAAGTCAATTAAGGTAAAGTCATTTTGAAAGGTTTCATTCCAATAGCCCCCACATCTTAATAATTTGCCTGCTTCCCACCGTGTATCACAAAACCTCACAAGAGTCTGTAAAAAATGTAATAATTCCAAATAAGATAATTAAATTTCGCTGCCTTTTCTCGATGCTCCAAATTTGCCATCAGAGATGACCTAAGTTCATATCTTTAATTAGCATTATTCCTTTGGAAGAAATACATAAAGGCATGGAAAGAAGCTATGCTATGTCCACATATTTCCACCCTTGCCAAATGCTGAACTTTCCATGGTAGTCAAAATATCTATGATTTTCTTTTCTTTATGGAATGAACTGCAACTCTGCTGATGGCTTACACGTCTTCTGCAAATGTTTTTTATAATGTTTTCTTTTTTTTTATTGCAAAAGTTTTACAATTACATTTTCACCCCATTTCCCCCCCTCAACCCGCCCCAAACTCCCCAACCTCACCCTCCCTAACCCCCCAACCCTCCCCTCCCCCCCGGACTTCCACAGAATATGCTCATATCAAAAAAAAACCCCTTTATATAAAACTTGAACCCCTCCATCCCCCTATAATTTTTCATCTTCACAAAGGTAAAATATTTCTATCTTAATGTAATATTTTCAATTAAAAGCTATTTGATACTTCCTGGTTTGATATTTGTTCTGCACATAATCTATCCACTTTTTCCATTCCCATTCATAAGTCTCTTGTGAACAATCTTTTAGGTACGCTGAAATCTTCGCCATCTCTGCAAAACTGGCCATCTTCAAAGTCCATTCCTCAATAGTGGGCAAAGCTTCATTTTTCCAGTATTTACCTATCAATAATCTCGCTGCTGTTATCATATACAGTATCAACTTTGTTTCACCCAATGTAAAACCCTTAACTATACCCAGTAAAAACAATTGTGGAGAAAATTGAATTTTTTTCTTCAAAACTTTCTGCATAACCCACCAAATTTTTATCCAAAAAGCCTTAACTTTCTTACAAGTCCACAAGACATGATAATATGTAGCATCTAAACAATCACATCTCCAACATTTTGGCTGAACATTAGGGTACATGCATGACAATTTCTTAGGATCTAAATGCCATCTATAAAACATTTTATAGAAATTTTCCCTCAAATTCTGTGACTGTGTAAATTTAACATTCTGAACCCAAATTTTTTCCCATGTTTCCAACATCACTGGTTCTGCAAAATTTTGTGCCCACTTAATCATACAATCTTTAACCAATTCAGTTTCTGAATCCCTTTCTAACAAAACATTGTAAAGCCTTTTAATATGCATTGGACCTTTCTCTTTTATATGTCTAACCAATTCTTCCTCATGCAACATAATACCAGTTTTTTGGTCTTCTTTCAATCTCAGTTGAAGTTGATTGTACTGTAACCAAGTTAAGTTAATCCCTTCGTCCAACAGTGTCTCTAATGTCTTCAACTGCCGTCTGCCTGCATCTGTAAAAAGAACCTCTTTGTATAAAAACCCCCCAAGTGACATTATATTTGTATTCCAAATAATATGACCAAGATCCAGCCATAGCGGTATTTTATAATCCCATTTGAGTCGGTGCTTCTTCCAAACTCTCATCAAGGAGTCTCTAAATATATGGCTTTTAAATACTTTATCCACTTTATTTTCATAAAATAAGTAAGCATGCCATCCGAATTCAAGATCAAAACTTTCTATATTCAATATTCCAGTCTTTTTCCTTCCAAACCAATCACTTGCTTGAGATAAAGCTGCTGCTTCATAATATAACTGTAGGTTTGGAAGTTTAAGACCTCCCCGTTCTGGAACATCTTGCATAATTTTCAATTTCACTCTCGGTTTTTTCTCATTCCAGACAAACTTATTCACTCCGCTTTGCCACTCTTTCAATTGTTTATCACTTTTAAGCACCGGAATCATTTGAAACAAAAAAAGAAATCTTGGCAAAATATTCATCTTAACTGCTGCTATTCTTCCAAGTAGAGACAGCTGCAGTTTTTTCCAAGTCTCCATATCTTTCTGTACATCTCGCCACAACACCTCATAATTATTTTGAAACAATTTCATATTTGATTCTGCAACCTGAACTCCTAGATATTTAACCTTTGGTACAATCTCAAAACCTGCCCTCCTTTCAAGTTCGTGTTTACGATCTTGTGTCATATTTTTAACTATCATCTTAGTTTTTTTCTGGTTCAGTCTAAAACCTGATACTGTGCCATAGTCTTGTATAATGTCTTTCATCTGGATTATTGATTCCATCGGCTGTGTTAGGGTAACAACCAGATCATCTGCAAATGCCTTTATTCTGTAGTCCTCTTGCCTTATCACTATGCCTTTCAAGATATTAGAGTCCCGTATTGTATTCAACAAGACTTCTAGTGTTAAAATAAATAACAATGGGGATAACGGGCAACCTTGTCTTGTTCCTTTTTCAATATTAAAATCTGTTGTCAAACTTCCATTAATAATAATCTGTGCCTTTTGCTCTTGGTAAATTGCTGAAACCGCCTGTATAAATTGATCCCCAAAATCCATCTTTTTTAAAGTCTTTAATAGAAAATTCCAGTCCACTCTATCAAAGGCCTTCTCCGCATCCAAAAAGACCAGCACTGCAGGGATCTGTTTATTCTTCTCAAGATATTCCAATAAATCTATTACTTGCCTTACATTATCCTTCATGTATCTGCCCTCAATAAATCCCGCTTGATCATCATGAATCACCTCTTGGATTACTGGCATCAACCTGTTGGCTAGTACTTTTGCATAAATTTTATAATCATTATTCAAAAGAGATATTGGTCTATAATTCTCCGGTTTTTTAGGACCTACTTGCTCTTTTGGTATCAAAGAAATATAAGCTGATTTCCATGATGGGGGTATTTTACCCCCTTGTTGTATGTTGCAAAATAAGTCTCTGAGTTGCTCCACCATTTCTGCTTGCAAAGTTTTATAATACACTGCAGTCAAACCATCCATTCCAGGAGCTTTAGCTGTTTTTAATTGTTTGAATGCTGCTATTATCTCCTCCTCTGTTATAGGATAGTTCATTCTTTCTTTTTGTTGATTAGTAATTTTTGTAACTCTTTTATTATCTAAATATTTTTCTATAAGTCCATTCTGCATATCATCTTTAGCATATAATTTGGTATAATAATCTACAAAAGCTTCTTTAATTAATTTTTGTTGAAAAATTTCTTTCCCTCCAATATCAATACTATCAATAGTCCGTATGCTCTGCTTCTTCCTTAATGTATAGGCCAATCATCTGCCCGGTTTATTGGCATTACAAAATGTATTATGCTTTGCATATTGTAAATTTGTTGCAACTTGTTCCGCCATAAGCATTTGGAATTGATCTTTCAAAAGTTTTATAGCACCACGTATTCTTTCATCTGTTGGATTTTTAATAAGTAACTGTTCTTTATTCTTTATTTCTGCTTCCAGTTCAGATCTTTTCTTTTGTCGATTCAGTTTATGTTTAGAATTCATATGAATGAGTACCCCTCTCATATACGCTTTACTCGCATCCCACACAATTTCAATTGGGGTACCCTTATTCAAATTTATTTCAAAAAATTCTTTCATCTGCTTTTTAAGTTCTATTATATTTTTTTCATATCTAAACAAGTTTTCATTTAATCTCCATGATCGGGTCTCAGTCTTACCCATCTCAATTTCTATCCATACTGGGCTATGGTCGGTCAAAGTTCTTGGGAAAACCTTTGTTCTTTTTGTTTTAACAAGTAGATCATCTGATTACAAAATAAAATCAATCCTAGAGAAGGATCTATGTCTATCAGAAAAAAAAGTATAGTCCAATTCTTTTGGGTTATGTATTCTCCAGATATCTTTTAATTCCAAATCTTCTTTCATGTTGAAAAAAGTCTGTGGTAATCTAATCCTTGATTTCGCCAGGCTCTTTTTATCTAATTTGGAATCAATTACTCCATTCCAATCTCCCATGATTAGAATAGATCTATAATCCCATTGCAGTATTTTAGTGTGTAAAGTTTTATAAAAATGGTCCTGTTGTTGGTTAGGAGCATAAATTCCAATCAGAAGAATTTGGCCATTTACTGTATGCAGTTCAATTGCTATAAACCTGCCATCTTCATCTGCTTCTATAATTTTAGCTGTCAGTCTTTTATTTACATAAATGACCACACCATTCTTTTTTTCCAAAGTTGAAGCTATAAAATGTGTTCCTAATTTTGAATTTATCAAGTATTTTTGATCTTGAGTTCTAATATGAGTTTCTTGTAAACAGATTATATCATTATTAAATTGTCTCAAATATGTAAATAGCTTCTTCCTTTTCTGTGGTGAATTCAGCCCATTCACATTCCAAGATAAACACTTAATTGTCATCTTCATCTTTTTGAAGCGACAAGCACATTAGCCAAATATCTTCCAAAATCTTCGGTTTTGCTCCCCCCATGGCTTCACTTCCTTGTGTAGTACTCTTAGCTCCCTTTTTGTATTGTCTTTCCTGTTGTTGCTTTTCTTTAAGTTGCTTAGATTTTGCACGAGTTATACGCTGGTCCTTGACTTCAACCATCCGAGCCGGGTCCAAAATTGGAGAAGATTCTAACAGGTGCTCCTCCAGAAAACCTCCTGTAGCACCCTGCGTTTCCACTGGCTCCACCTGCTTAAACTGTTCTTCCATCTCTTGCTGAGATTGCTTCTTATCACTCTCCTTAATCTCCAACACTGTGGATGTACGTGGAGATGGTGATCTCTCTTTAAGAATGGTAGAGTAAAAATGTTCCGCCTTCTCAACAGTGTTCAACCAATATCTTTCTCCATTGTATTTCAAAATTATACCAGTTGGGGCTTCCCACCGAAATGGTACTTGTTGTTTTTTCAATTCATTCACTAGGAAACCAAAGTCTTTTCTATCTTTTAACATTTTAGGTGGTAGTTCTTTATAAACTCCAATTTGAACTCCCTCCATTTGCACAGAGGAAAGAAAAGATTTTTGCAAAATATCATTTTTTGTTGTTCTGTCTTTAAAATATATCACCACATCTCTAGGCAATTGTCTTTGTCTGGCCACCCAGGAATTCACTCTGTAAATTTTATCTATTTTGTAAAAAACCTCTTCAGGATTAATTTTTAATAACACAGCCAAAGCATCAGCACAAATCTGTCTCAGGTCCTGTCTGTCATTCTCTTTAATGCCTCTGAGCCTTATAGCGAATTCCATGGCCCTGAATTGCATCATTGTAATTTCGTTTTCAACTCTCTGCATTTTATCATCAACATCAGAAATTTTATAGTCAGTATCCTTAATTTTAACATTGACTTCTGATTTAAATTCTTCCAATTTGGAATCCACTTTAATAATAATTTCTGACAGGCCAGACACCACATTCGATATTTTTTTAGTCACCTTGCCATAATCCTGCTTCACCACATTTTTAATTTCATTAATTTCCTGCATAATTTCCTGTTGAGATTTTTGAAATTTATCATCTATTTCCTGTTGAGATTTTTGAAATTTATCATCCAGAGCCTGAGTAATAAATTCTTTTAAACTTTCAAAATCAAAGTCTTTTTTCTGACTCTGTTGAGCAGGAGGAAGCTGCTGTTCATGTTTGTGTGTGGGGGATCCCCCCCCTGCTGCCTTTCCTTCCTGCTTCTTAGAAGCCATCCTGCCACGTAGGTTAGATTTTCTAAAAAAGGAGATCCTTTTTCCTTTTCCACCACCACAAAGTCCTCTGAAAAATTCCCCCAGGTTTAATCAAATTGGGGATAGAAACTAGACTGAAGCAAGCTCAGATTTTAAAAAAGAATTTTTTTTCCTCTTCTCCTGTTCCTCCTTATTACAGGCAGCGCAACTTTGTAGCAGATTAAAGTAACTTCACAAATCCACTCTCACTCTCATCTTGTTAACGCTGCAGCTGGGCGCCATTTTTTTTTCAAACCACTTTCACTCGTTCGTACTTTTTCTTAAGTCAAAAAGTCACCAAAGCAATAATACTTGCGATTTCCAGATTTGAGGGTTCAAGTTGATATTTCCACTATTTGTTAAGGTTGGTTTCATTCAATTTAAATGTTTGCTGCAGCCGGCTTGCTCTGCGGAAGGCAGAGTCGTCCCACGCCGTCCGGAGTCTCAGCAAGTTGAAAGGGAGCCGCGCCTGTTTCCTCCCCAGTAGCGATTTTCTGGGGACTCACAGGGGCTCAACCTGTACCTTGCCTACTCTGCTCCTGCAATCCTACAGATTTCGGAGTTTTCAAGCCGCTTCTCGATATCGAAGTGGCTCTACAGGTGGCGGGGCTGGCGGTCCTTAAGAAGGGACTGTCTTTCACTGGAGGCAAACAAACCGGAAGTCATTTTTTATAATGTTTTCAATAAGTTTATTCAGTTTTAAAAATATAATTATCATTCTTTAAAAGCCACCACATATTAATATTTTTTTTTTAATTTGATTTATATGCCGCCCTTCTCCGAAGACTCAGGGCGGCTTACAATGTGCTCAGCAATAGCCTTCATCCTTTTGTATATTTTATACAAAGTCAGCTTATTGCCCCCACAACTGGGTCCTCATTTCACCTACCTTAGAAAGGATGGAAGGCTGAGTCAACCTTGAGCCTTGGCGAGATTCGAACCCTGCAGTAATTGCAGGCAGCTGGTCTTAATAACCAGCTTAATAACAGGGTGCCTTAAACCCCTGTACTACCAAGGCTATGTAATACAGGTTGTCCTTCCTATCTGACCAGTCATTCAGCAATCGTTCAAAATTATGATAGTGCTGAATAAAGGGACTTATGACTGATGCCCAAAGTTATGGCTGCTGCAGCACTCTCCCTCCCAAACACATGGTTGCAATCTTAGTGTTTGGCAACCCATTTGCACTTTTGATGAATTGTCAAGCTTCCCATGATCATGTGATCGCCATTTGCAATCTTTCCTCCAGCTTCTCCAGAAAGTCAGTGGAGAAGCTGGCAGAGAAGGTTGTAAATGAGTGTTGCTAGGCCAATTCCTGGGGGCTGGCTGAAAAAGATCTGCCCTGTAATTCAAGCTTGGATTTCTGCTTGGATTTCAAGACAGACCTTTTTTTCAGCCAGCCTCTTTAAGAGTGAAAGAGCTGCTTGGTAGAGAGATTCTATCACACATGGAGCAGCAACAATCCAGTAGCCAATCCTTTCGCTCTCAAAGAGATTTACTGTAAAGGTCCTTCTTTCCTTAAAGAGTGGGTGAAACTTTGCATTGGGCAGGCTAAACAAAGCCTCGGACCTCAATTATCCAAGCCCTGTTCAGCCCACCCAGAAAAGGAGTCTGCACTTTTGCTGGGTAGGCTGAACAGGGCTTGAATCTATTGTTCAAACTTGGTGTTTTGTTTTGGTTTTTTTTTTTGCTCAATATAATATTTAGTATTTGCCCAAAGTGTGATGTGTCAGGTTTCCAAGTAACACCCCCAATGAAATCAAACTCTGAGGCTTGAGAGTTAAAAGAGCTAAATTTTATTAGAGATGTCATATTGGCACATCTGGGAAAACCTGAATCTGAGAGCTTCCGGGTTTTCCTCACCCAAAAGAAAGTTCAAGTCCTTGCCCTTCACCCACATGTCCATCACACGAACCAACCAGGTACCGTCCGGAACAGAAGATACCTCCTCATTCTTCTCAGCACAGCTGTAGGGCACAACGGCCTTGACTTTCTAGAAAAAATGTTATTTTGACTACATATCATCTTCACTCCATACAATCCCCCCTCCCATTTGCCCACAGTAGAATTTGTGGCAGCCCTGAAGGCTCAAAGATAAAAGATGGCTTCCAGGTTTGAAGGCTGCCCTGCCTCAGAAGAGAAGCGTATCCTAGAAAGAGAATAATACAGGGGGTTAATCATGCTCCTAACCACCTCCAATAAAATAATTCCCTCAAATAACAATTTTATTTATTGGGTTTTATTAATTTATTAATACAAATTAAGACAAATCTGGCAAGTAAACTCTCAGCTCCATTCAGTCACCCCCAACTCTATCCCGAATTAAAGGATTACAAGGTCATAAAAAGAAAAAATTAATACACAGGCTGTGACTGATCTTAAGAGCTAAGCACAATCAGGCCTTATTGTTACTTGGATGAGGACCACCTGGGAATGAGGCTGTTGACTAGATTAGAAAATAAAAAAAGTATCCTAAAAAAATGTAATACCAAATTATCTCTGTAATGCTCTTACAGATGTAGTTGCCAGGAAACCAATTTAACTCAATACCATTTTTTACCTTTTATCGGGATACTGGCATTAATTGTGAGCTACAGCATTTCAAATTCTGAGTAAGATGAGTAACTATCTTGAGTCTCATTGATTTTTTTTCCCGGTATAAAGCCCACTACTATGTCTACTGCTCTCACTTGCATACTTTCTTCTCCTCCAGACTGTACTTGAAAATTACTTTCCATTGTGGTTTCATAAAGTGCAGAGATTTTGCTTTTCTGCTAAATAATGATAGATCAAGTGCTTGGATAAAAATAATAATTTGTATGTTAGTCTTGAAACTGCTTAAAAGCAACAGATAAGGATGTTTTTAAAACCTTTCCAATTCTTCCATGACATGGCAAGACGTGGGAAAGTCCCTGCTCTAGAGAGAGATATTTTTCACTGAAATGTGAAATGTCTATATCTCCTATTGTCACCCTTGAAATAAGTTTTTCTTTCCAATGGCATTGAGCTAAAGATGGACTGTTGGTGCACCAAGGAATCTTACAATTCCAGCTTAGAATATCTCTGGTTGTGTCGTGGATATTAGATATTAGAAATACTTTTCTGTTCTGGTGATCATTTTCAATTCATGGCATAGGGTATCCTGAGATTATTTCTTTATGACTTGTGTATAGTGTTTGTTTTATTTATTAAAGTTACTTATGCTTAATGTTGACTCTATTAATTGATTTTAAATGTTGGACGTTGCTAAATGTCAGGGTTCCAAGTAACACCCCCAATGAAAGAAGACTGTAAGACTAGAAGTTCCTCAAAGTTTCATTTTACTAGAGATGTCATATCGGCACATCTGGGAAAACCCGAATCTGAAAGCTTCCAGGTTTTCCCCACCCAAAGGAAAGTCCAAGTCCCTGCCCAGCACCCACATGTCCATCACATGCCCCAATCAATGCACCGTCCCAACTGGAGATGCCTCCCAGTCACACCACTCCAGGTGCAGAGCAAGATGTCCTTGACTCTCAGAGAAAAGAATGTTATTATGACTATATACTGTATCTCCCCTGCTCCATACAATCCCCCCTCCCAGTTTCCCATAGCACTAAATGTGGCAAGTCTGAAGATCCAATGCAAAAGATGGCTTCCAGGCCTGACATTACCCTTGTCTTGAAAAGAGTTAAGCATCTTATTTAAAAAATAAAACAGAGTGCAGCAAAATATTTTGGTTGCTGTTTTTGAACAATGGACTCAGAAGTTAAGTTTAAGAGTGTCTGCCTTTATGGATAGACTGTGTATAAAAGATGTTATGGGAAAGGAACAGGTTTACTGGATAAAACAGACTAATTTGAAAATGGATTTAAAAATAGCAGGCGGCAAAAATATTATGGAAAAAGTGACTACATTAGATTTACAAATGAATCCAATTGAGGTCTTAATAATTAAAAGGGATATACAAATAACAAACCAAAAGAATGACCTGGATAACTATTCTATATTGGATTTACAAAAGAGACTTGTGTAAAGCTTTGAAGAATTTTGAGAGAAGCGACAAAGAAAAAAAATGAAAAGAAATAAAATTCTAGGACATTATTTGAAGTGATTAAAGATCAAAATGGTTAAAAGGAAAAGGAAGGAATATAAAACTGATCAATGTTAAATTAGATATGTTGTTATCCCTATTTAAATGACTTGATAATTAGGTCTGAAATGACAAAGTTTTAATTATTTGTTTATATGAGATATGGAAAGAAGAGATCTTTTGTTGTACTCTAAGAGAACATGATAAATTACTAAAATTGTTCATACTTGTGATGAAGGGGGAAGTCATTTCTTTATATATTTCTTTCATTTTTTTCTTTTTCTTTATTAGATTCTTATTTTTCTCCCTTTTTCTATTTTTTATTATTTTGCATTTTCTGTTTTCCTTTCTCTTTAGTTTGTATTAGTTGTTAATCTTTTAAACTTAACGTTTAATAAAATGTTAATAAAAAAAGAAGGCATGTTTTGATTAATTTGTCTACGGTTCTCTTAAATTTTGGAGTACAAACTCAACAATGACTAGCCTGTCTGATAATGAGGGAAGGCACCAGGATGGGAAAGGACGGAATGAAATCTCCAATCATCCTTTCTAAAGCCCTCTTTACTTCCTTTTCACCAAAACCAACCGTCTTTTTGCTCTGCTACCATCTTATTCACACCGGGAATCCTTCATGTTCAGAAACAAAGCTTTTTCACAGTGTGAAGGCAAGCATAGTCTTTTTTTTTTTTTATGATAAAAGCAAATCAACCTAAGAAATGACAGCTTTACTATGTTGCCTTACAGATAAAAGCCATGGGCAATCTGTTGGTCACAAAGGCTATATCTAAATGTTTATGGAAATGGACTTGAAAGCTGGAATTCTTAATGAGATCAAATTAGACAATCTGGGAATGTTTGACATCAACACCCCTGAACAGGTAATCCCTAGCTAAAGAAAGATAAGGGATGCAGCCATACTATCCTATGGTATAAATGGAATGCCGCTCTATTAAAACCATGAGGATCTGATCAAGTTTACAAATACTTCCCCCTTCTTCAAGAATGATGCTCTGAACATTTGCAATAGTTCCTTCTGGCTTCAAATCAACATGTTTACTTTTAAAAACTGCTTAAATTAAATAAAAGACAGCCCTTTAAAGCACATTTTAATGTAAACAGATAACAGGTTACAAATATGTTTTACAAATGAGAATCTGCTTTATTTAAAAATTTGTAACGTAAAAAATTAAACATAAAACACAAAGGTTTACCAGAGGTCTGATAACAAACTGTTTTTGCTGGAATAATACTAGACATTTAAATAACCAAATTGTATTGGGTTGGGGCATGATTTAATAACATAACTTATTGGGGCTGCCATTGCTTTTCTCTTTATTTGCCATCATTTTAAAAATTATATTCTGGCATTACAAGAGGGTATCTAGTGAGGCAGCTCAAGGAGCTTGAGATCTGAAGTTTTCCCCCACTTCTGAACTAGATCATAAGTAAAACTTTAATTATTTTTCAGAAGTATTGTCTGCAGAACAGCTACTGTCAACAATTCTCTTTCTCCTCCTGACTTTGACCTCAATGTTTCCTTAATATTGTTGCTTCAGGCATAGCTACGCATTTAGGGTCCTTGGTGCTCTCTGAGCTTCGTTGTTTGCTTGGAGATGTTTTGTTTCCCGACTAGGTGACCAAAGATAGAAGGGAGTAGGGTTTGCTCTGTTTCTATACAGTAGTTTGTTTGTCAGTATCTTCTTCATAGTTCCTTGAATAGACTGTTGTTTACTGCTTGATTGTTTGGCTGAGTTGGTAGTTGATAGTTACATACTGAGGGATATTTTGAGTCTTTGGCATACTTCATAAAAAATATATGAGCACTACTATAGATCTGTAACAAAAGACCTGTATATTCACCTTGTTTTTCCCAGCTCGCAATCTCTTCTTATAAATCTGCAAATCTTCTATATAAAGGAGAGAAGCTCTCTAACGTCCCTTCCAACTCTGTTATTCTGTTTATCTGTTATTGTTATTTTTCTCAGCACGGAAAGTCCATTTCTCTATGAAAAGATGTATCTTTCATGGTAGCTGCTTTATGTCACCAAAACTGAAGATATGGGAGATCTAGAATAGTATTCCTGAGACATAGTCACCTAGTCTATGATTTTTAAAACCTTGATCATTCGCTAATGTAACTGTGAAAGTACTTAAAAAAGAACTTACTTTATCTGCATGGTTTTAACTGTTTTACAGAGATCAGGACTTCATCATCTGAAGATTTTGGCTTCTTGTCTTCTTGGTAACATGAAATGAATGTTTCTCTGAATGTTGAAGGTGCTGAATGCCTTGGAAAACTTACAGTAGGGTGAAGATATAAAACTCTGGATAGGCTATCTAGATGGATATAAATGTATATCCAAAATAAAACTTGCATTATTATTTTTCCCTGGGAGATGAATTCAACCCTCCGTGCTTTACAATGTGTTGAACAGCCATGCTAATCAACTACTCAGTGCTAATTTAGTTATTTATTTTGAGCCCAGCTGTGCTTCAGATAACCTATCTATTTTTCCCCAGTGTATACAATATCTGTATTTATTCAAATAAATGTAAATCCTCACACCCTAAACTCCATGAGCTCATGAGATAAATATTTCCCCCAAGGTGACTCAGTGAATCTCCTACTTGGCCAAACATGCTGAGTCCATTGAACAGAAATTAATTGAGTAATAATCTTCACACACATATTTCTCTCTCTCAGTAGGAACAACCCAACTATATTCAAAAAGAGACCATCACTCAGCAGTATGATGAATGCTTTGCAAGTGGAAGCACTTTAGTAAATTGTGTAAATAGTTTTAGTTAGTTTTCCTCTTCTTTTTCATACTTCCTGCCTTACTCTTTTGCTCACTACTTCTTATTCCTTTGCTTTGTCTAACTGTCTTTATCCTACAAGGGAATAGTGCTATGTATGTAACTATATATATAGTTACCTCCCGTATTGACTACTGCAATGCTTTCTACTTGGGGCTGCCCTTGAAGACCACTCAGAGGCTTCAGCTGGTACAGAATGCGGTAGCGCGGGTTATGATTGGAGGGTCCTGATACTCCCATGTTACACCTCTCCTGCGCGATTTGCATTGGTTGCCAGTTGCCCTCCGGGTGAGATTCAAGGTTCTGGTGATTACCTATAAAGCCTTTCATATCTGTCAGACCATCTGCAACCAGCAACAATTCCCCATTGCCTGGTGCGTTCTCACAGGGAGGGCCTACTCAGGATGTCATTGGCTAGACAATGTCGGCTGGCGACCCCCAGAAGTAGAGCCTTCTCTGTGGGGGCTCCTACCCTTTGGAAACAACTCCCCCTGGGGCTCCAGTTGGCCCCTGACCTTCGCACCTTCCGCCGCAAATTAAAAACATGGCTATTCAAATTGCCCAGCCTGGACTGATGGGGTTTGGATTGTTTTAATATGTTTAATATGTGTTTAATATGTATTTTAACATGTTTTATCTGGTTTGATTTTAATTGTTGTGAGCCACCCTGAGTCCTATGGAGATAGGGCAGCATACAAATAATAATAATAATAATAATAATAATAATAATAATAATAATAATAATAATAATAATATCTCTAAGAAACCTCCTATTTTCCCTTAAAAAAAAACCAGGAGTGTACACAAAATTGTGGTTTTGCTCACATGCAGAACACAGTTCCACCTTCTGTAATGGTACAGTATGTGGGACTGACCTTGGGAGACAGGTGGAAGACGAGCAGACTAGACAGCAATTAGACAAATGGCAACTGAGTCTGCAGAAGGAATGTGGGCATGAAAAATATCCCAGAAAGGACCCACCCTAGTTTCTTGGACTTTAAAGGTGAAGAGAGAGAGAGAGAGAGACAGAGAGAGACAGAGAGAGAAATAGAGAGACAGACACACACACACACACAGAGACAGAGACAGAGACAGACAGACAGACAGACAGACAGACACACACACACACACACAGAGAGGGAGAGAGAGAGAGAGAGAGAGAGAGACAGAGAGAGAGAGAGACAGAGAGAGGCAGAGACAGAGAGAGACAGAGAGTTGTACTTTCAGACTTGCAAGATTCTGCTAAAATAACCTTACAATCAAGTTAGAGCTAGTACATCTGGGTTTGCTTCTTGTCTGGATTACATCACAAGGCTGACACCTACTTTCCATAATCTCCCCCGCAGCCCTTCAAGATAATGCTCCTTAGGTTGAACTTGTCTCTTGGTGATCTTATAGTATGAATATTTTATTTAGTTTTCTTAGCAAACTTATGAAAATCATTTGCTGTTGCTGTCTTTCCATGTTTTTTTTTTTAATTTCCCAGTCTAATCTATAGCTTTGGGATAACCTAGTATTCTCCATTAAATGTTAACTAGATCTGATCTTGTTTTTACTTTGGGTTATCAGCAAGGACAGCTAGCTTACTTTCCCTAACTGCAGCTTTTGATTCTTGCCATTAAGAATAGCTATCTACCACAAAATAGCCTTCCCCTATCTTAAAGAAAGCCTGGCTCTCCTTATTGGCTTCCATCTCCATTATGCAAAGCACTGAATTGTGCAAAGTACTGAATTTGATCCATTGTGCAAAGCACTGAATATAAACTTGAGGTTGGCAAGAGTATTACATTAATAGAATAGTACTGATTGAGAACTCTTAACATTGTAGCTTACCATATTTTGATTATTTTTCAGGCTGGAGAAACTGGAGTAGTGTTAGCATTAATTCTTATATGCTTTGGGGATCAAAATAAGTCCCCAAACAAAGAACAACAAACAACAATAACATTCTCCTGATTCATTATTTCCATAATGAACAAGCCTCTGGCCAAACTTTTAGCGTTACATTCAAGTCAATTTATTTTGAGTACCAGTAATTGCATTTCCAGTACCTTTATTTCCCCTCATGTGGCAACGAGGTCACCAAAGTTTGAAGTCCTCCTTCAAATGAATGACCTTGTCGTTTTGCCTCAATGATGCTTGCAGGCCTATTGTTTCAGCTATGCTTCTGGATCAGCTTTCAGGCTAAAGTTATGTAGGGAAAAAATATTCTGCATTTTTCCTCTACCATTCTTCATTCAAATTAAAGAAAGAACTTACTTTTAAAAAGGATGAACTTTCATGGGTGGATATTTATGACCAAGGAGAATATGTCCTCTCTTCCATTCCTGAATCATCTCTATAACCTCAGCTCAAGCATCCATAAATCCTGAGGGAGGACATCACAGAGCAATGGCTTTCATCAGATCTTTCCAGATTGGGACATGTGAACAGCCAGAGAGACTTTAAGCAACTAAAATCTCTGTAATAGAACTGGCACAGGGGTGAAATGCTCCCAGTTCAGACTGGATCGCCTGACCCGGTAGCAATGGCGGCAGGTGGTTTGGAGAACCGGTAGCAAACACCCCTGCCCAGCTAAACTGTGCAATCATCAGAGGCTTTTAAAAAAATTTTTAAAACCATTTTTTCTACAATCTCTTCCGCCGAAAAAAATGCTTTTAAAAGTAAAAAAAAAGCCTCTGATGATCACGCGGCTCTGTTGGGATTGTCAGAGGCTTTTAAAAGCATTTTTTAAAACAATCTCTTTAGCTGAAGAGGTTGTAAAAAAATGTTTTTAAAAGGGAAAAAAACTTCTGCCGATCAGGCAACTCAGCTGGGATCATCAGAGGCTTTTAAAAGCATTTTTTTACAACCTCTTCAGCTGAAGAGGTTGTAGAAAAAATGGTTTTAAAATTAAAAAAAAAAAAAGTTGGCCACACCCACCCAGTCACATTACCCCCCACCAAGCCATGCCCACAGAACCGGTAGTAACAAATTTTACATTTCACCATTGAACTGGCAAGTCTCTTTAATTTCCAACAAAAAAGTGAACTCAACGTGCCAGCAAGAAAACTGGAATTTCTCCAGCATTCTAAGAATAGATTAGAAAATTAGAAGTTAATTAGAAATTAAACAGTTATTTCCTCAGTCTTACTTTGTTGTATGGTAGCCAACCAGCGGGGTTTTTTTTGGATAATCCACTCCTTGGGATGAATCTCAGGACCATTAACTGAGCTGCTGTGTGGAGTATTTTTGGCATTGTAACCTAAAATGATGGAGGCTAATACTGCCTGGTTATCTGGGAGGACTTTGATCCTGTAACTTTTGAGAAAGTGGGCAGAATCCTTAACTCAGCCATCTGTTTGTTAAATTTTTGTCTCTTCTGGCTTGCAAGGAATGCTTGAGAGGTGATATGCAGTTGGGTCCATGTGGTGATTTTGCCCTATCGCTGAGAGTTGGGATGGAAGTTCCAGCCCTCCTAGATTTCTCAAAACATTTCAGTAACATTGATCATGGTATACTTCTGGATCAACTATGGAGAATAGGAGTGAAATGCACAATGTTTCATTCTTATTCCAACTCCTGACCAACTTGGTAATACTATCAAGGTCTCATGCCAATACCTAGAGGCAGGTAGAGGAGAAGAACAGCAGAAGGAGAAGGAGAAGAACAGATTCAAGTTGAAACCCAGCAAGACCAAGTGGCTATGGAGCCTGGTGCTCTCATTTCAATAAAACTGTTGGTTCTGAAAGAGGCTACGCTGCTCCATTCAGAACTGATGCATAGCCTTGGAGTCTTCCTGGACTCTTTGTTCCTTCTCAAGGTTCAGGTGGCAGCTGTGGCCAGAAAAGCCTTTTCGTTTTCCAGAGAGGTACAATTAGACCGACATTCATGGTCATTCATGGAATGTTGTTGAAAGTTACAGCTGGTCAGATTGCAATGGGATGAACAATGATGAACAAGTCTTTTTGGGCCATATAAGATTCCAGCTATGTGAGCTGCACTGGTTGCCAATAAGCTTTTGGGGGTAATTTTAGGCACTTGCCATTACCTATAAACCTTTCCATGGGGTGCAGCCTATCTATTTGAGAGACCATCTGTCTAATTAGTGATTGCCCATCCTGAATGTGTTCCAACAGAGTTGATGTGCTTTGGTTCCCATCAATGTCATCTAGCAGGACCCAAGAAATAGATCTTCTCTTGCCAAAGGATCTGCCCTTTGGAATATCACCCTACCCCAAGATTCATATGGTCCCCACTTTTCCCACATTGAAGAGATCCTTTAAAGATATGGCTTCCCACCAGGATTAGGGAACTTGTGCTGGTCCCTTCAGTCGGGGTGATATGAAAGAAAGTGACATCATTCCTTCTGATGAATATTTCCCCCCCACATTTACTGTTGTTTTTCTTAATTTTATTAAAAAAAAGCTGCCCAAAGTCATGCTGCTTGTAGCCTCTATGATTGCCAGAAAGTATCACCAGTAATTGCCTGATTCAATAGGTGAAGGGAAGTTGTACTTGGACCCCGTGGTTCCATTATCAAGTGGATGCAGCAGTTCTATTAGCAGCAAGGTTGAAAAGGAGTATAGCCTTTCTTTCTTAGACTCTGCAGATTGCTTTCACCCACCCCCTGCCAGGCTCACACAATAAAAATGTTTGATCTCTTATTATGATAATGACACAACTGTGGAATTATGAGCCTAATTATGATTACCATTTTATGCAGAGTTAATTAACCATAAAAATACCAAGTTATATATATTTATATGTTTTAGTGCACCCTTCCCTAAGCCTTTAATGTAGCACTCGGTGAGTTATAATACTATTGAAAGGGTTTCCTCCCCTCCTGCCCCCCCAGGACATATGACCTGAGTTTGTGTGGTAGGAAAGGCCAAATGAATGTTGGTGAAGCAGAAGGCTTTCTTTCTCTGCAGAATTCACAAGTGTATAGCCGAGAAGTATCCCAGCAAAATGTTAAAGGAGAAAAATCTAAATAAAGAATATGACATGGAACCAGGGGTGAAATCCAGCAGGTTCTGATAGGTTCTGGAGAACCGGTAGCGGAAATTTTGAGTAGTTTGGAGAACCGGCAAATGCCACCTCTGGCTGGCCCCAGAGTGGGTTGGGAATGAAGATTTTGCAATATCCTTCCCCCTGGAGTGGGATGGGAATGGAGATTTTGCAGTATCCTTCCCCTGCCATGCCCACCAAACCACGTCCACAGAACCGGTAGTAAAAAAAAAATTGAATTTCACCACTGCATGGAACCAACTACCCTGATATCTGGTGGGCTATACTTTACAGTCAAAGGGATGCCAGACAACCATTTGTGGTGGATAGTCTAAGAATGAACTGCCAATCTTTTGCATCATGAACTGTACAAATAACTAAAGGATGTTACTATAGCTACGAGGTCTGGGGAAATCTAGTATCTCCTGGCATCTGTCCCAGCTAATCTGACTCTAAGATAGTAGCCTGAACATAAGCCCTGCTGGTATGCTGACAACTCTAGATAAGGATTGTCCAAAGCTTTGAAGGGTTGTTTCAGTTTGATAAAGTTTCTGTTGGATTACCTGTCAAAGCAGATTGTGGATCAAATGAGAGACCCAAGCTGATATAGCAAATTGAATCAGATCGCTGTGAAGCAGCTGTAGGGTTTTTTTTTTTTGCAGTGCTTCATAAGGTTCAATGGTTTTTCATTGATGGTTGATACAAATAATAATGTTTCACTTCATTTCCATTTTCTGGATAGAGGAAATGTTAGGGTTGAGTTGCCAGCGCCGAGGAGCTTTCTGATACCGATATGAATCAATAAGATTAAGCTCCATCAAAGCTCTTTATGTTGTTTTGTATTTCATTCGGTTTATCAACTCTTAACTTCTTTCATGTGCCCAGTCTCAAGTTCAGCCATACAGCTGCCTCCTGCATTAATATCATTTTAACACTTCTGTACTTTTAAATTCTGTATGATTGCTACAGGAATGCTAGATTAACACTCATGATGGTCCCAAATGTCCACTCTTTTTAAGAATGGGGAGAGGCAGAAGGCTATACATGCCATTCTCTCTGTGCTTGGCTCTTTTTGTTGTGGCTTGTGCTGTATCTTGCAGCACTGTATCTCATGGCTGCCTGTGTCAGCTAAGATTATTGTCAAAAAGCTACAACTTGACTGAATCTTGCCCAGAAGTCAGCACAGCTACATTATCACACAAGGGCCAGTCAATGATTTTTCTTTCAGCTGTACCCTGAAGAGACCAAGCTTTATCACTGAACACATCCATTCATCCATCCATCCATCCATCCATCCATTCATTTATTTAGTGTATGGCAAATACATGGACTTATAGTAGTTCAAATGTTAATGTCCAGTCCACCTAGCCATTCAAGGACAGGGTGGTACGTACACCCCAAATGCCGTATTTTTCGGAGTATAAGACACACCTTTCCTCCCCTAGAAAGGGGTGAAAATTTAGGTGCATCTTATACACCCAATGTAGCCCCGCCCACCCACTAGCCCCTACCCTTTGGTCTCTGCTTCCCAGCAGTTACCTCCTTGCAGCAAACAGCAAGAAAAAACAGCTCCTTTCAGTTTCAGCACAGCCTAATAAGCACAAGTTGATTGGATTGGCCTCCCGACTCTCAGCTGTTTTGCTCTCAGCTGTTTTGCAGGGGCCTCTGTTGCTTGCTGCAAGAAGGTAAATTGCTGCAACAGATTTTTTTTCCCACTTGTGCTAATCAAGCTATGATGAAAACAAAAATGAAAGTAAAGCAGGCTGTTTGCTGCAACGAGGCAAAATTGCTCAGAGCAGAGGCAGATTTTTTTTTCTTGTTTTCCTCACCAAAAAAGGTAGCTGCGTCTTATAGTTCGGTGCATCTTATACTCCGAAAAATACAATACATCCCAAATTAGTACCCACTAAAATAAATGAGAAGGGTTTCTCTCCTAGGAGGGGCTAAGTTTCCCAACAAGCCAATGTTCCATGGAGTATCCAGTTCTTCATAGCTAGAGGGAGTCAAACAATCCAACCCCCCACCTCTCAAACCAGGCCTAGTAGAACATCTTTGACAGTTGATGTCTATGATACCCTTCAACTCTACGATCAGGGGTGGGTTCTACTTACCTTTACTACCAGTTTGCAACGGGGCTACGCGCATGTGCTTGCTTCGCTTGCGCGCGCTCTTCTGTGCATGCACAGAAACATTTTGATGACGTCGGTGTTGTTGGGCGGAGCCTCCCACACTGGTTCTATAGAACTGGTGCAAACCAGGGGCAACTCACCACTGTCTACAATTCTTTGCCAGCTCTCTTGACAATCTAAGGGCATCAAAGTTACATGAAGACAAGTTGGTGTCGTTAGTGTCATGTCAAGCTTCTGAAGAAGCAAGTGAAGAAGTAAGATCTTTTTATTTTATCATTAAAAATAGTTTTTACTTTAAAGTTGGAACACATACTTTTTTGCACTGTTCAGTCAGTAAAACTTTGCTGGACAATTGGGAGGCAACTGTATTATTTCCTGCTATTGTTGCCTCAAAAGAAGTTCAGGACAACACTACTAAAATTTATGAAGGTGAAGGTACCAAACCGAAAGTTGGCAGGGTAAACATCTTCTAAACAGTCTACCGTTCCTGATATTTTCTGCCCGTTTTATTAAAACATGAAATGGCTGCAGGCATTTTGATTCCTCTCTATTATAGCCTGTGGACATTTTTTCCTTTTAAATTATACCCGCTGTGCAGTTCAAATCAGATCAATTTGGTCTTGAATCTTAAGGTGCACACTTGAATTGAATCATGCCCTTTTTGAATCATGAATGTTCAATTCACATAGGATCAGGTCTGATTCACATGGGCCTAATCCAGATGGATGGGAGAGAGGAGGGACATTGCAAATTATTGCAGCTTGATAGAATGCTCAATTTTAGGGTCTCTGCCAGCAAAGCAAGCATGTTTTACTCCAGAATACTTGATTCCAGAGGACACAACTGACTGCAGATATCCCTCCCCAACTTGTCAATTGTAATTTTTACTATTAAGAGAAGTGTCCATGGTAACATAAGAATTTGGTTTAGGTCATGTCAGATTTCTTGTCCGTCTGCTTTGCATTATCTCCTTTGACACATATCTCCAGGATTTCAAATGGAGAAGAAATGAATGTTCCAGATGGCCAGCATTTGGTTACCTAAGTTCTTTTTCATTTCAGAACCGAGATAAGCAAGTCTTCATTGGGTTGTTTAAATATTTAGGTTAGTTGGCATTGGGAACATCCATGGGTACTTCTCTGCAAGTTCATAACTTGCAGAGATGATTAACAGTCCATCAGACACTCCTAATTTATTCAAGAGATAAACAGAGAAATGTCTCATACAATTTGGATTTTATTTGGTCAGTGCATCATTTCACCTCCGTTTTATGTCCATAACCCCTCCCCAACAAAAAAAATCCAGTGAAAGGTATATAGAAAAGTTGATTCCAATCTTCTTTACAGCAGTTACAAACAAATTTATTCTTCCTCTTTAAAATTACATCATAATTCCCTTTTCCCTCTCTTTCATTTTTTCTAATCATCAAATCCACAAGTGTCCTTCCTTCCTCCCTCCCTCCCTCCCTAAAAATTACTTTTAAAACTACCCAGTGAAAGTTGGTTATTTTTTTATTTTCTCTGCTGACTATGGTGACATACCTCTGTTGGGCCTATATTTTGGCCCCCTTGCCCATGCTACATTCTAGCACCATGCTGGGACATAAGGGGTTAGGAGATAGACATTTCTTTGAGTGATAACTGTTGCAGCAAAATACATGAGTTTCTGCAGCAGATCTTGCTGCCTTCAAATGGATTGTTTCCCATTTGCCCAAACCTTTGCAATATAAGGAGGAAGTTGAGTTCAAAGCAACCTAAGCACTCAGTGTCAGGGTCAGCTCATCAGTGAGAAGCAAAATTCACTTTGTGGCTGCATTCTAAACCCCTATTTGGCAATGCCCTAAGCATTTTCATTGTTAACCATTCCTTTTGAACTGAAGATGGATAGGAATCTAAGATCAACTCTGTATAAAAGCAGGTGCTGTACTTTACCACACAAATATTGGAAATAATATGAAACTTAGATCTTTCCTATGGAGGACACTTTGTGATTTTTGAAATCTGGAGGAATCTGTTAAAAATCCTAGCTTCGTCTAAGCTAGCTACACCTGATCCATATTAATTCCAGACACCGATATGACCTAAATATCATACATAGAAATGCCTTCCAAAGTTGCTGTAGCTAATGTGCTAATGTGCTTTCCAGGACATAAGGTACCATGAATGTGAAATAACTAATGAGAATCTTTCTTTATACGCTTTCGCTATGGTAAAGAGGAATGGGTGGTGGTTTTTTTCCCCCTTTTTAAGTACATTTTAAGAATGGAATATAAAAAGGGAGGGAAAGCTTTGCACAATTCGACCCATAGTACTTAAAGCTTTGTTGGGGGCAGCTTAAATTTAGCTCTTGGAAGAACTAAATTCTATGACTGTATAAATTAAGTTATGGAGGAATTATGGGGGATGGATGGTGGGGGGATGTTTTCTGCAGGCATTTTCACAGTGAAGCTTATTTTAGACAGAGATGCAGCTATTCAGGGGGAAATGCTGAGGCAGCGGCAGTGAGGTGTTGGAAGACAAGGCTGCGTAGGCTATTTTAGAGTTGCTTTCATATGACATGTTTAACCTGAATACTGAATTACCTCAGTTTCTGATAACCCAATGGCCTTGGTTCACATATTACACTAAGCCTGAAAACAATAACCCAAAATCCACGCTAAGGAAGCTTAGCATGTTTTGAGAAGATAGCCACTGATTAACAATTGATCTGGTTAAGTGTGTTGTTTAACAGTAGCAATAGCGCTTAGACCAGGGATCAGCAACCTGCGATTCTGGAGCCGCATGTGGCTCTTTCATCCCTCTGCTGTGGCTCCGTCGCTCAAAATAGGCATCACAACCGCGAATGTGCGACACCTGCCAGCACATGATTTATTGAGCTTTTCGACCCCCAGTAGGCCAACCATGGATAAATCCAAGAAAAGAAAAATTTCAGAAGAAAACAGAATGTTTAATTTGACTACATATGCTAGTTTTGTGGCTGCTCAAGAAATAGTCAGGCACGGGAAGAGTTTGTGGCTCCCGGTGTTTTCTTTTCTGTGTGAAAGAGATCCAAATGGCTCTTTGAGTGTTTAAGGTTGCCAACCCCTGATTTAGGCTTATATACTGCTTCATAGTGTTTTACATCCCTCTCTAAAAGGCTTACAGATTGCCCCCAACAATTTGGGTCCTCATTTTACCAACCTCAGAAGGATGGAGGGCTGAGTCAACCTTGAGCCAGTGAGAATCAAACCCTGGCAGTCAGCAAAATTAGCTTCCATACTGCATTCTAACCACTGCGCTACCATGGTTATAAATACAGACTGTCTGTATAAATACAGATTAGCAATAAACCTACCTGCCTTCTCTACAAATAGTCTGCTGTTTTAAGGTACAGTGGAATGCCTTGTCACCAGTATGGAAATCAGATTCTACAATTGTGACTAGAGAGACATGAGTACTATTTTGGTTATTTTATTCCTGGGGGCAGCTATGATCATCCCAGTTAGTCGGTATGGTTGCTACCATCACTGTTTCGCCATCTGGGAAGTGTAGCAATTGTCTTTTTCAGCATGATTTAAAAAAAAAATGTGTTGGCCACAATTTGCAGAGATCCAGGTTGGCCTCTTAGAAGAAATACGGTTGGAAGTAATCTAGTATCACAAGTGGCAATTTAAGGATATTTTTGAGAGTCTCCCTCCCATCCTGATACAGCTACCTAGACTTCCTCTGTCAGTTGTCTCTTTTTTAGGTTAAAGATACCTTGTTCCTTGAACCATCATTGAATTGGAACTTTGAAGACTATCTCATGGATACTTTCATGAAGATTATCCCAAAGGTGCTTTTTTCAAGAGACAACTAGACTTTCTGTTTTTTCTTTGAAGATGTTTCCCCTCTCATCCAAGAAGCTTCTTCACTTCTGACTGGATGGTGGGGAATGGAAGAATTTATACTCCTTGCAGACAGCTGGAATTTAGGAGTATACATTCTTCTATTCCCCACCATCCAGTCAGAAGTGAAGAAGCTTCTTGGTTTAGAAATTAAATGTCTTCAGAGAAAAACCAGAAAGTCCAGTTGCCTTTTGAAAAAAAGCACCCTTGGGACAACCATGACATGGATGACTGAGAATCTCCATAGACTTTCATGAAGATTGTTATGACAATCTCTCTCTCTCTCTCTCTCTCCCTCTCTCCCCTCTCTCTCTGCAGATCTTTGGAGAGAAAACTCTCCCTGTTCATTGCATTCCTATTGCTCCAGTTTCAGTGCTACTAAAAAGCAAAAGCATTTGATATTGTCAGGCAACCAAATTCTCTATCCAGTTGCACATTGTGCCTCAAGCATGGCATCATACGGACCTGCTTTCTGGTCAAAATTACATAGGATTTTATAGGACAAATCTATTTGTCACAGAGCAAGTGAGAAGGGGAAAGCATTTCCAGAGAGCTGCTAGAAATACTTAAATCCTGAAAGATTTGCACAAGTGAAGGAAGACTGGCAATGTCTTATGACACAATCATTCACACTGTATTAAGCTCTGACTTTTTCGGTGTTTCAGTGGTGACAGTTATGCAAATCCACCAAGACAGGATTTAGAAATGATTTCCTGCATTGGAAGATTAGCAGAGAAACTGACATGTTCCTCTAAATTATTATAGCTTCTCTATGTTGGAAGCTTCAGAGCCAGGTGAGAAGGGGGAGCCTGAAGTGAGAAACAGATTAATGCTACTAATTTTTATTTCATTATTCAAGAGTTTGGATTCTTCCAGGTCATCACAGGTTCTCAGCTATTCCACACAGGAATTCTGAATTTCTGCTCAAACTGTTACCACAGTCTGACTAATGAGGTGTATGAAAAAAGGCCAAGGACCCAAAGAGAAATTCTGGAACTGAAAGTGCACAGTAACAAATTTTCCCTCCAGAAACTCCCCCAGTGAAACAATTGACTTTTAGATGAGTTATCAGACAGAAATAGCAGGGAGTATGAGGGAAGAATGAGATACAGATCCTCTGTTATATATTTCAGTAGAGGCAGGAATAATAAACAAAGCATAACTCTAGGCTTTCTTTCAAAGTATCTCCTAGTCCTGAGAGGAGGACCCTGGTCCCAGCTCTCTTAACTTTCTGATGAGCACTCCTTCCCTCAAGGCAACTGATTGATCAACTGCTCATAGTTATAACTATTGCTAATTATTAAAAAGGTGAGGAGTTAAAAAGGCAGGGAGCCAGGCTGATTTGGAGGTCGGCAGGAATCAAGGCCTGTTCAGAAATGGCAGGATCTAACCCTTTCCTTCTCATCTCAGTGAGAGGCAAAGATTGGGGGAGCAGGGTGTTATTATTAGGAAAATCTGCTTTGCAGAGCAAGTGAAACATATTTCTAAATCCTTCTGCTTCAGGCATGAAACCATGTCCTCTTCAAGACTTGGTGTGTGGCCTCTTTGAGGGCCTTCAAGTGTCTTTGGGTCTGCATGTCAAGGCACAGAATTCACTTTTCCCTTTTTGATGCTTTTTTTTTTTTGGCCTTCTTTTCTCTTTCAGATACAGAACAACTGAGTTGGAAGGGACCTTGGAGGAGACCCTATACCATTCCAGACAAGTGGCTGTCCAATCTCTTCTTAAAAGCCTCCAGTGATGGGGCACCCACAATGTCTGAAGGCAAAGGCTGGTTATTTGTTCTAACTGTCAGGAAATTTCTTCTTAGTTCTAGGATGGTTCTCTCCTTGATCAGTTTCCATCCATTGCTTCTTGTCCTACCCTCAGGTGCTTTGGAGAATAGGTTGACTCCAGGGGTGAAATCCAGCAGGTTCTGACAGATTCTGGAGAACCGGTAGCGGAAATTTTGAGAATTTCGCAGAACCAGCAAATACCACCTCTGGCTGGCCCCAGAGTGGAGTGGGAATTGAGATTTTGCAATATCCTTCCCCCAGGAGTGGGGAGAGAATGGGGATTTTGCAGTATCCTTCCCCTGGAGTGGGGTGGGAATGGAGATTTTGCAGTATCCTTCCCCTGCCATGCCCACCAAACCATGCCCACAGAACTGGTAGTAAAAAAAATTGAATTTTACCACTGATTTTTTTTTATTAAAAAGTTTTATAAGAAATACAAACATTTTCTCCCCCCCACCCTTTCCCCCTCCCCCCTTCCCCCCCACCCCCTCCCTAGACTTCCCAGAACAGGCACAGGGTATAGCATTCACAAACATAAAGCTAAGAAATGCTAACAAATTATTGCATTCATATTCTCCCTAAATCTTTAACTCCTTATAACTCAAGAATTATAACCATAAACTACTTAAAAATATTTCATTCATAAGCTATATGAATCTTCTTGTTCGGATACTTTATAAAAAAAAAGTATCCGATTTTACCACTGATTGATTCCCTCTTCTTTGTGGCAACCCCTGAGATATTTGGACACTGCTATCATGTCACCCCCTAGTCCTGCTTTTCATTAAACTAGATATACCCAATTTCTGCAATAATTCTTTGCATGTTTTATCCTCCAGTCCCTGAATCATCTTTGTTGTCCTGTTGCTTCTCATATCAATGATTCTGCATGGTCTGATTAGGCTGAGCACTACATGTAGTACCCTGGCATTAGAGACTACTGTAGAAGTTGAAAATGTCTTTGAGTCACACTGTTGGATTTTTGCTTTTAAACCATGGAAAATGTAATTGGGCATTATGGCCCATTACTCTGAATATAAGAGAATTATAAGACTATGGGAACAAAAGCGCTCCCTGTGGATTCTTCACAGGAAATGGCTTTTCCTCCTTGGCTTCCATCCAAGAATATTAATTCTGCTCCAGCAGTAATGAAATCACATCATTGCATTCAATGGAGGAGAATTAACTGGCCATGGATGTAGAATTTCCTCACTAGGTTCAATTTCAGTCCAGATCAGAGAAGATTTTGTGAGGGTTTCCCCCCCCCCCATTACTCTTGAGTTACAACTTGACTAGCACTTGTATTCTAGAGAAAAGGATCCTGCTTCCTGGTCTTTGCCAACCTCAGTGGAGGCAAGTTATGTGCCAATCTACAAAATAAGTGACTATGAGTGAATAGATCTTCCAGTGCTGGAGATTTCTCATACAGAACTGGTGCACAATTTGAAGGTTCTCCTGGACCCAAAGAGCAAGAGACAACTATGACCCAGAAGGCCTTTGCACAGATATATCTAGTGATATGGCAAATTGCATTCTTCCCTTTTCAGGACTTTCTTCTTATAGCCTCTCATACTTTGGTCATCTTGATGTGTGGATTATACATGGAGTTTCCCTTGAAGACCACTACAGCTGTGCCAGAACATAAGAATATGAACAGTTATCGATCCCTCTGATATGCCCAGGTAAATCATTTCTACACAACAATTATCAGTGAGAGTCTCAATTTTCATTGCCTCCTCCAGGATATTTTTTGACTTCCCATTCTAGTTTAGTTACAAATGCATTTGTTTTCATTCATTCTTTTTCCTCTGCCCAGAAAAAGGGAGCAAAATAATATGGCTGACAATTCTGAATGAATAGAATTTTTCAGAATTTATATCTAATCTGATGTTAAAATCCTCATGCTGTCTTGGCTATCTCCCTTCCAGAAGAGAATATTTGTGTTTTAGTTATTTTTTTAAAGCTATCATAGTGCCTATTGATGACAGATACTTGTTTAAATGTCTGTGGAGATTCTCTGTCATTCAAGGTCATAGTTGTCTCAAAGATGCTTTTTTTTTTTTTAAAAAAAAGGCAACTGGACTGGTTTTTTTCTTTGAGGATGTTTGCAAAGAAATACAATCCTTTGATCCTCTTCCCATCATCCTACCAGAACCTATCCTTCCATTCACTATCCAAACTCAACTATCAGTATATAGTCTTCCTCTTCGCCTGCCCCCCGCCATCAGAACTGATGAAGCTTCTTGGATGAGAAGCAAATGTTTTCTTCTTCCTCAAAGAAAAAAAACAGTCCAGTTGCCTTTTGAAGAAAAAAGCACATTTGAGATACTTGTTTATATTCCCTGCAATAAACTACAGAGACGAGGTAGAAATCTTCCAGCTCATGCCTTGATGAATAGTTTCCAATCAAACTGCTCTTAGCACTAGCTTTCCTAACATTCAACTATGATCTGTTTTCCTTTAATTTATGGTCATTATTTGACATCCTTAGTCCGGGATAATAGGGGAATGGTTTTGGCCCTTTTCTGTAGTATACCACATAAGTATTTGAAAAAATGTTATTGTATTTGTTCCGGTTTTCTCAAGGTTAAACATACTCAGTTCTATCTATCTATCTATCTATCTATCTATCTATCTATCTATCTATCTATCTATCTATCTATCATCTATCTATCTATCTATCTATCTATCTATCTATCTATCTATCTAATCTATCTATTGATAGGACTGAGTATGTTTAACCTTGAGAAAACCAGAACAAATACAATATATTCTTAGGACTTTTCAAGCCTAGTGACCATTGCAGTTATTTCTGGTTACTTTCTTGCCTGTTCCAGGTGATTAATAAAAATGCTTAATGAACTTACAATTTACCTCGGGATATCCTTCCTAATTCCTTATTTAAGCTTGATGATGAATCACCGATAAGAACTTTTTGAAAAAGGTTTTCAATTAAACTGAGGATCTCCCTAACAGATATGTCATCCAACCCATACTATAAACTCATTTACTAGCTATAATGTAATGGAGGGCTTTGTCAAATGCTTTGGTGAAATCAAGATACATTATTCAATGACCCTCAATTTGCTTAAAGAATTTAGATGATTTAAAATAAGACTGCTCAAATGAAGTTTATTCTTTACTAATCCATGCTGACCTCTGGTAGTCAGTTTATTGTTTTTAAGGTGCTTATAAACTAATTATTTTATGAACCTCTCTAGAATTTCATACAAATTAATGTCACATTGATTGCTCTGCAATTCACTGAATCTTTTTTTTCTTCTTTTCGAATATGGGGCCATTTGTTCACTTTAAGTCATCTGCAACTTCACTCATTCTCCAGGATTTCTGAGCACTAACAAATAAACACAACACCAACAAGTTGTTTCAGTATCCCGGGTTGCTATACATTTGAAATGAAGATTTAAACATATTCAAAGTGAATAGATATTCCTGTTGGTTTTACCAGGCTTAATCTGGAAATCTGATACTTCAACGAACTCTTCACAATTATCTGATGCCTTTTCTTTGCCATCTGTTACTCTTTTGCCATCTTTACTGATTAGCGAAGGTACCAGTTCTTTGGTCTGACTTTTATTTTGAACTCATCTTAAAAATCACTGCTTTGCATGTCTGAGTTGTATGAGGGTTGAATGAAAAATAATGTCTCCAGAGTTATTAGCCATCAACAAATGGCCGCATTGATGTGCTAAAAGCTCTGATGTGTTCTTTAGCATCTGTTCTTTCACCTCAGTTGATGGAAAGTTGCTGTGAAAAAATGGTTGTGTTGCCATTGTTTGTAAAATGGAAGCCTGCAGTGAATATTCATCAGTGAAGTTTAAGCAACACATCATGATTAATTTTTTGACCATGGAAGGAGTCCTCCTTCAATTGAAATTCATCACCAAACACAAATTCTTTATGATGACAGCTGCATTGAGGTGAGTATTGTATATTGCTGGGTGAAAAAAATAATAGAAGAATTGTGAACTGATTTGTGTGATTAAGAATGAGAAGGATCCATGAGAAAAATTGGCGAACCGATTAAGGCAAATTGGTAGATCACTCAAAGGGAAATTATAGACAAGCATGGCATTTTTACAGAAACATGTGGGTAACAATATTGTTCTTCGGTATTGGAAGATTTGTGCAAGATGGGTACTTTCCTGACAAGATATGCTGTCAGCAAAGATGAAGGTTTTAAGAGTTGAAATTTGCCAACAGTTGTCACTCTACAAGAAAGAAAGTGAGGAATTTCTTCACACCATTGTCACAGCCAGCAAAACATGGAGTCATCATTGCTAGTCTAGGATGGAAACAAACTCATCAAATGTAAAGTCTGTGGGAAGTTATAGCACTGAGGGGAGACATACAATGTTTGTGGGCTTTGTGGATATCACAGTGGGTTTTATGTCTCTGGAATGTTATGGAAGCCATATAAGCCACATAAGATTCTCATGCATAAAATAGCTGGCTATGCAAGGTTATAGATAAAGGCATTACTTTTTATTCAAGCCACGTACTATATATGTTTTATGTATTTATATTTCTGTACCGCTTCCCATTGTGATTTGTAGTAAAAATAATTATTATAATTATAAAAATATAAATCACAGTAAAAGTAATGTTTAATAATACATGATAAGATAACAAGATAACAAGATTTTTCCATTTGAATCATGGTGCATGGTGGCAAGAATTCTAGCACTAATGAAAAGAAAGGGAACAACATTTCCACAATGGAAATGCGCCAAATATTCTAATACAGAAGATGGAATAAGAACATTACACTTATAATAAGAAACTGACATTTATCTGCTTAATCTATTAAGGCAGTGTTTCTCAACCTTGGTAGCTTGAAGATGGGTGGATTTCAACTTCCAGAATCCCCCAGCCAGCAGCACTGGCTGGGGAACTCTGGGAGTTGAAGTCCAACCATCTTCAAGCTTCCAAGGTTGAGAAACACTCTATTAAGGGATAGGTGAAGAAATGGGTGAAATGAAACCAACTCCAAGAGACACAGCCAGATAAAAGAAAGAAAATAATGCCAAATAAAGGAATGTAAAAAAATGACTGGAATATGAAACACTTAAAAGGGCAGTACCATGGACAAACATTTAAATAAGGTGGATTTTCTGGAGTGGATGAACAGAAGCAGAAAATTAAAATAGTAGTTTCAACCATGCAATTCAGGGCAAAGGCGAGGAATGGCTATGATCATGTCCCTATAGCTTCCATCTTGACTTTTTAAAAATTGCCCTGCAGACATCCCTGCTAGCTTTTGAAGACTGAGCATGAGATTGAGTGAAATTGAAACATAAATAATATCTGCCCACAAATGATTAGGGGGATTCCAGGGTCTGATCTCTTCCAGAAATTCATTTTATAAACCAACATTTCAAACTTGTATGTGAGTTGTATTACTGATGAGTTAAACAACCTTTTTCCAGAAAAGGAATTATGAAAGGCAATCAACATCCTCTTTAAAGGAATAAAAATCTCAGGAGAAGAAGAAAGCAGCAATATACTATGCATCCTGCATTTCCTCATTGGCAGAGGAAACAATGGCAAATTAGAGAGCTGAGTTTATATATATAGAAAAACCTTTCCACCACCCAAGCACTTCACTATCAAAGCAATAACCCAAGTGCCCACAAGAGGAATTAAGTAAGATGCAGTATTCAGAAGAGGACAACATAAAGCAGAAAATTGGCCAAAAAAGATGATACAGGATAAAAAAAAATGTTTCAACGTAACAAATAACCATGCTTAATCAAAAAGTGCCTAACTATGCACCTGTCAGGACTTTGGAATAGGCCAGATCAGGAAATTTAGAAAAGTTGAATTATATTTTATTGAGATAGATTACAATATCAGAACCCTGCAAACCTGATTATGCTTCACTTCCCCTCCTTGTTAGAGGCTAATGAATCAAAGAGGATTCTGTCTGAGTCTGTCCTGAATACTACCTTATTTCTCGTGACTTAAGGAATGCTTCAGTCTTCTTTGTCTAAGGGTTGTCCTTAGTTATCCTGGTGACTGAACAGGGTTGTCCCAAAGGTGCTTTTTCAAGAGGCAACTGGACTTTCTTGTTTTTCTTTGAAGATGTTTCGCTTCTCATCCAAGAAGCTTCTTCAGCTCTGACTGGATGGTGGGGAATGGAAGGATTTATATTCCTTGCAGATAGCTGATTATTTGCATTCTTTTAGAGAGTCGTTAAGCATACTAAAAAGCAGAAAGCAAAGACATCACCCTGCCAACAAAAGTGCGTATAGTCAAGGCTATGGTTTTCCCAGTTGAAATGTATGGTTGTGAAAGTTGGACTATAAGAAAGCTAAGTGCCAAAGAAATGAGGCCTTTGAACTATGGTGCTGGAGAAGATTCCTGTGAGTCCCTTGGATTGCAAAGCGATCAAACCGGTCAGTCCTAGAGGAGATCAACCCTGACTGCTTTTTAGAAAGCCAGATCCTAAAGATGAAACTCAAATACTTTGCCCACCTAATGAGAAGGAAGGACTCACTGGAGAAGAGCCTAATGCTGGGAAAGATTGAAGGCAAAAGAAGAAGGGGACGACAGAATGAGGTGGCTGGATGGAGTCACTGAATCAGTAGGTATGAGCTTAAATGGACTCCAAAGGATGGTAGAGGACAGGAAGGCCTGGAGGAACATTGTCCATGAGGTCATGATGGGTCGGACATGACTTCGCAATTTACAACAACAGAGAGTCGTTGAGGCCACCTGGAGGTTTGTCTGGGTCCTCAGGGTCACCTGAGTAGTGTAAATGAATGTGGAGCCTTCTTGGAACTGCTGAAAGGATTGTATTGTGGAGTTGTGCTTTCTGCTGGATGTTTTCTGCCCTATGTCCCTTCACTGTTGAACACAGGCTCAGGCTGTTGGGGATGAGCCTGATGTTGTCTGTAGTCAAATTGAAGCGCAAATGGTTCTAGTAGTCTACATTTTTTTCTGAAAATCTGTTCATACTCCTGTACTATTCAAAGGGTGTTCATCCTACCTTATTTGTAGGATTTGCTTATTTGTATCCTATGACTATCATTAAGTGTTGTACCTTATGATTCTTGATGAACGTATCTTTTCTTTTATGTACACTGAGAGCATATGCACCAAGACAAATTCCTTGTGTGGAATTTGGCCACACTTGGCCAATAAAAAAAATTCTATTCTATTCTATTCTATTCTATTCTATTCTATTCTATTCTATTCTATTCTATTCTATTCTATTCTATTCTATTCTATCCCAAAGTGCATAACTAAATATTTACAGAGATTCTCAGTCACCCAGGTCATGGTTGTCCCAAAGGTGCTTTTTCAAGAAGCAACTTGTTGTTCTTTGAAGAACCATCCCACCATACAGTCAGAGCTGAAGAAGCTTCTTGGATGAGAAGCAAAACATCTTCAAAGGAAAACAAGAAAGTCCAGTTGCCTCTTGAAAAAGCACCTTTGAGACAACCATGACCTGGATGACTTCTAAGGAAAGGCAGTTTCTTGGGGAACTTGTCATTCATGGCTATGTCATCAATTACCTATGCTCAGTGACAACATATAGTTATTTCAGGGTTCAGGAAAATAATTTCAGTTGCAAGAAGAGATTTACTAGTAACATATTTAAGTCAGACAGACTACAATATATGGATAAAGGAAGGGGGGGATAAGTTTATTAAATTTATTACTGACAGCTAATATAAGGCTGGTGAGAAGAATGTCATGTATTGTATCATCCTAAAATGAAGAAGCAACGGAAGTGTATCCAGTGGCATGGGTTATGCAGTAGTCTCAATTGAATATATAATAGTATGCAATTAATGTATTGAGAGTCCTGTGTCAGGCAGTTAAGTGGCATCAGTTTCGACTCCCTGGTAATTTTATAATACTGTTCAGTACCTCTGGGCAGAGTTGTGTCTAATTTTATGGCATTATTAAGCCTCTGTTGGGGCACAGCATTCATTCACTATGCAAAAGAGAAGCAGCTTAATAAATTCACCTGAGGATTTTCCCTTCCTTTCTTGTTGCCAACCACTGACAGACAAGCATGAACTGAATTCTAAGCATGAAAAATATGATGACTTCCATAGCAGGAAGACAGAAAGGCAGGCTTCTACCTTGAGGAACATCCAGTTTCAACAGGCTAAAATATGTCAGGCCTTGGACCTTGATCCCTCGCTTTCAAATTCGAGTTTTGAATAAAGGCTAGAGAAGGGTTCAAGCTGTCAGAAAGATCTCCCAGGGACTGACTCTACAGAGGTGTCTACAATGATTTTGTTGATCAGGCTTAGGGAATCGTCTCGTGACCAGAGGCAATGCTTACTAAGTTTTGATTGGGAGGATTATAGCAAATGAAAGACACCTACAAGACTGGGAAAATGTGCAAAATGAGTAAAACACATCAGATGTTCATTTTGCTCCATGTTTGGTAGGATTTGAGAGAATTTTTTCTTTTTCTTTTTAAATGGGCTAAGCCTATTCTATGGCCCACAGAGGTGTTTTATTGAATTTTCCACCTAAAAATAAAGTGAAATTATGCTGCTCAGTCTTTTGGCAATTGTGCTTCCAAATTTGACAGGTAAAGGTGGCGTTACAGTCCCTAAGAAAAGAATGCAGGGTTTGTGTCATTCTCAAGTGGCTCCCCTCTGCAAAAGACAATGTGACCTTCATCCCTGGAAGAAAACCATATCCTTCTTCTGCAAACTCAGATTACTTATTTCTTAAATGATTTATATCCATAGAAGATTTCCACCTTCTTTGAGACCACACCAGTGGTGAAATCCAAAATTTTTTACTACCGGTTCTGTGGGCGTGGTTTGGTGGGCGTGGTGTGGTGTGGTGTGGCTTGGTGGGTGTGGTTTGGTGGACGTGGAAGGAGAAGGATACTGCAAAATCTCCATTCCCACCCCACTCCAGGGGAAGGATACTGCAAAATCCCCATTCCCTATCCAGTCCTGGGAGAAGGATACTGCAAAATCTCCATTTCCACCCCACTCTGGGGCCAGCCAGAGGTGGTAGTTGCTGGTTCTCTGAACTGCTCAAAATTTCCGCTACCAGTTCTCCAGAACCTGTCAGAACCTGCTGGATTTCACTCCTGAACCACACCATATACCACTAGAGTCATTTCAATTTGTGCTGAAGCACAATAACAGGACTCACCACTCTTAGTTATCAATAATGGTAGCTTCCTTCACAGTTTACTACAAGGCTACATAAACATTGCAAGCAGAATTGAAAGTCAACCTAAATTGTCCTGATTCTTATCAGTCTGATTTTCATCAATTTTCCTTCCTTTTACTGGGCTGTTTAAAAAAAAAAACCCTCAAGGAAAGTTACAGCAAAAAAAAAAAAAATAGCAATTACAATTAAAACATAAATTAAAACATTTTTTAATTTTAATTTTAATTTAATTTTTTAAATTTAAATTTAATTTTAATTTATATGCCGCCCTTCTCCGGAGACTCAGGGCGGCTTACAATGCGCTAAGCAATAGCCTTCATTCTTTTGTATATTTTATACAAAGTCAGCTAATTGCCCCCACAACTGGGTCCTCAATTTACCTACCTTAGAAAGGATGGAAGGCTGAGTCAACCTTGAGCCTGGCGAGATTCGAATCTGCAGTAATTGCAGGCAGCTGGTCTTAATAACAGGGTGCTTTAGACCACTGTACTACCAAGGCTCTTTTGTAAAACATTCAGGATAAAAAAAAGGAATTAATAACAAAGAAATAAACAGCAATAGAAAGCAGCATGATTATTAAAAGACATACAGAATACAAATGTTTTTGATACTGAGAAACCAATAAAGACAATGGCAGGGATATCTCACTGGGGAGGGCATCCTGTAGTTGTGGGCAGCCATATCAAAAGGCCTTGGTAGCTACTTAGTATGCTTCAATGTGGGATGCTAGTTAGAACAGACTTTTTGTAGATGATCTTAGAGTTTAGAAGGAAGAGTTATTCCTTCAGATACTCTGGTCCCAAGGTATCAGTGCAGTGGTGAAATCCAACAGGTTCTGACAGGTTCTGGAGAACTGGTAGCAGAAATTTTGAGCAGTTCGGAGAACCGGTAGCGGAGATTTTGAGTAGTTTGGAGAACCCGCAAATACCACTTCTGGCTGGCCCCAGAGTGGGGTGGAAATGGAGATTTTGCGGTATCCTTCCCCTAGGAGTGGGGAAGGAATGGGGATTTTGCAGTATCCTTCCCCCAGGAGTGATGAGGGAATGGAGACTTTGCAGTATCCTTCTGCCACGCCCAACAAACCACGCCCACCAAGCCACACCACACCTACCAAGCCACGCTCACAGAACTGGTAGTAAAGAAATTTGGATTTCACCACTGTATCAATGCCTTTGTCACTTAAAGCCAGAATCTTAAACTGGGATCAGAAGTAAATTGTAAATCCCTGAAGATCATAAAAATATGGACATGACAGAACCCAATAACCCACATCATGTTATATTAATTGAAGTTTCCAATGGTCAACTCCACATGTAGGACACTGCAATAATCAAAACAAGAAGTTATTAGAGTATGGATTACTCTATTAGATATATTTCACATCACAAAAGTCACTTATGCTTCTAGAGTCAAGCAAGGATGCAGAATCATCTCAAAGCTGCAAACATATCCTTATGTGGGGAGTACTGTATGTAACAGACCAAGTCAAATCCCACTCATCAGAGCAGATAGACCAATCACTAAGAAAATCTGTTTTATTGCAATTGAACTTCAGTTTTTTTTACTGGATGTTATTGGCCTACTGATAACATTTATTAAACATCTCTAGATGATCTCACTCAGTGACTTCATGTTAAAGCAAAAGAAGAGATAAAATGAAAAACCACAGTATACTGTAAAAACATTGGACATGACATCTCTTATCATCAGTCCCTGGACACAACCATTCAAGTATGAATGGAATCATGTTAAAGCTGTTCCATTTGCATTTAATATGTTAGAAGATACTACAATCATCTCCTCATATTTTGACTCAATATCTTTTATGGTTTCCAGACAGACAGATCTAGTCCAGTTTAACAGGTTCTCTAAAGTGAAGCAACAAATGGTGCCTCTCCATTTGTCATTCCAATCAAAATGTATAATTGCTACAATCAGGCATGCTATTTGGGGATAAAAGTAAGTAAATCTAATAAGTCCCTTTTCCCTTCCCTGGAAGTTTAAGAAACACAAAGACAATAAACTGCATAAATGAACAAGTGGTTGCTTTTTCAATCTCAGTGTAATATCTGCTGCCTGAGCCAATCATCTCTACCCATTTAATGGTAGGGTTGGATCAGAAACTGGAGGAAATAAAAATAAAATATAATAAGATATGTAAGTCATTTACATCTCCAGTTTCTCCACTGTGTTTGACTCATTGGGCATCATAGTTTCCATTTAAATTTGGCAGGATTTGGTTACAGATAACTCAGATTAATTAACACAATTAGAAGTGTTATAGTGAGGGCTTAAATATGCTTAGACATGAATTTTAGATAGGAAAAAGCTTTGAATTATGCAAATGGGAGAGTTGGTTAAATGCCTTATGCACTGAACTTTTAATAAGATTTTACATTTTTATTTATTATCTGTAGATTACATATTAATCTCAAAGATTTAATGTTGACATACACAACAATTAAAAATTCAGTAAACACAGCATGAAACCTACATATTGATAAAATCAAACCGAGAGGTGCAAAAGCTATTTTGATTACACATACTCATGTACACACACACACACACATATATACACACATGCACATACACACAAACAGTTAATGTGTTTAACCAAAAGCCAACAATGCAATGTTTCCATTTTTTAAAAAGAGAGGACAAATAATAAAACAGAAACCCACCCAAGTGAAGAAAAATAAACATTCCTTGCTTGAATACATTCTTTCTCTCTCTCTCCCTCTCCCTCTCCCTCCCCCCTCTCTCCTATCTATCTGTCTGTCTGTCTGTCTGTCTGTCTGTCTGTCTGTCTGTCTATCATCTTCTTTAACCTTCTGCATATAGAAACTACCAGTGGGGACATAGTTAAAACAATAAATGCTCCCAGAGAGTGCAGGTTTCTATCCAATTTTAACAGAAAACTGAGTAAAAATATCCTTTTCAACAAAAACATTTTAATGGCAAATCAGCTTCAACTGCTTTATCTTTCCTATTGTGAATGTCAAACCAGCTGAAGAGAGGAAATGGTTGCATTTAATTATATTTAACATTTAACATAACTGTTTATCAGATTTCTAAGATTCTGGAAGGAATGTAACTGCGGTAATAGAGTCTGCTTTGGCAAATTAACAATAATTAAGTCTCTGATGTTTTTCACTCTTTTGAAGAAATCCTGTTTTGTTTTAAATGTGCACCCTTCGTTTGCTTTAATTTCATCTATTTCTTTTACCCAATTTCTTTGATGGGCACTATAGAAAAAAAACAGAAAAAATGATAAAGCAGGAGATGATTAATTGAGCCTAATAGCTTGCATGTTTTAATATTTTGTTTGAACTCCATATGTGTAAAGTAAATGAGGATATGCTTGCTCAGTTTCACAGAGCGGCTAATTAATGGGAGACTGGGAGAGACGAGAACTCCCTGGCCCCCAATAAATCTTCATCCCAAAATTAAAATTACTAACTTTTGTTTTTCTCTTAACATTGATGCCTTTGGCTGAGAAAAATAATTTGTTATCCATAAGAAATTTGGATATGAATCCTAGGGAAAGATTAAATCAGAGATTAAAATTTTAATTTTTTTTGTTGTTGCTTCCATCCAGTTGTTAGGATCTGGCAAGTGGTTGGGTTTTGAGTCTCTTATTAAATTGTGTCATCTGTCAGGACTTTGTAGATGTACCAATGGAAGACAATATTCATTGCTCAGGATTGAACTGTGGGGTCTTTGGTGCTCTCTGAGCCTTATTGTTTTCTTGTAGACATTTCATTACAAAACTAGGTAACATCATTAGTGCAAACCAGTTAAGGAAACATCTGTAAGAAAATAATCAAACTCAGAGATGTCTATGGAGATTTTCAGCCATCCAAGTCATGGTTGTCCCAAAGGTGCTTTTTCAAGAGGCAACTGGACTTTCTAGTTTTTCTCTGAAGACACAGGCCACTCATTTGAAGATAGCAAAGTCCACATTTTGGATAGAGAAGACTGCTGGTTTGAAAGAGGGGTCAAAGAGGCCATCTATGTCAACACTGAGCCCTCTCTCAACAGAGAGGGAGGGATATGACATCATCTATTGTTCTGCCCCAGCTCTGGATTCCCGAGGATATAGATACACACCAACGGTCCTTATCAAATTTATTAAGTAACAAAAATAAACCAAAGTCCGGCAAAAGTTGGCAACCAGCCCAGAAAGCAAGATATGATAAGACTTTTCCAAAAATGCTCTGATGATAATTACAAGTTGTTTCTAGCAAGAAACTTACTAACGGCGTGTGACTTAAATAGGCTAAAGGAATGGCCATTTATCCTCAAGCCTTACTCTTGAGGAGACCTCCTCCTCTTGAGTAGCCATTCCTGCCTTTTGGCAGCCCTGCGTGCTCGAGCATTGAGAAGAGGCTCCTCCACTTCGCTCTCTCCACTTGAAGGAGCCTCTGGAGGTTCTGAAGGACCTGGCTGAGTCTCTGCCTCTGGCACCACATCCTCTTCAGTCTCCTTGCTGTCCGACACGAGCGCCGGCTGTGTAGGCTGCTGGCGCGACACCACACCAGCCTCCTCCTCATCGGGATCAGCCATGATCCGCGCAGGCCGCTGGCGGGCCACAACGTCTATCTCCAATCTACAACACAGCCCTTTCAACAGTTCCAAGAAGGTGCCACACCAATCTGCACCACTCAGGTGACCCTGATGACACAGATAAATCTCCAGGTTACTTTAACGACTTGTTAAAAGAATGCAAATATCCAGCTGTCTGCAAGGAGTATAAATTCTTCCATTCCCCACCATCCAGGCAGAACTGAAGAAGCTTCTTGGATGAGAAGTGAAATGTCTTCAGAGAAAAACCAGAAAGTCCAGTTGTCTCTTGAAAAAAGCACCTTTGGGACAAATGCAGAGAGCCCCAAGGACACCACTTTGAAGATGTGTTTTCTCTGACATGAAGCTGGCCTTCTGGAGTAGTATTTCCTAAGATATTTATTCAGGTCTCACCCTGATTAAGTTCTGATAGGCAATGAAAACATGGCTGCTCTTCTAGACTTTGGGCAGGGACGTAGGTGAACCTTTGAAAGATTTTGTTTCATTTGATTTTGTTCTATTTTGTATGGTTTACCTGGATATGTATATTATTGTGGGATCAAACACTGAATTTTGAGTTCTGTCCTCTTGGTTGTAATCCACAGGCACTAGTTTGGTAAATGAGTTTTAATTTGAGCAAATAAAAGTGATTCACACTGGCACAAAAGATTCTAATAGCATATTTATGGGGATAGAGGTTTGACTGAGCAAGAAAACAGTCAAGGACTTGTGCATTGTTCAGTGAAAATGTTAATCCGGTGTGCCATAAATAAGATAAGTTTTCTTTTTTGGAATCAGGGAAAGAAAAAATGAAACTTGCAATGCCTTGTCCAAATTTGTGATGCAATTATGCTTGGACTATCTACCTATAGCTTGGTCATCAATCTTCAAATAAGGTTCGGGGCAGCTGGGAAAAATGGAAAAAAGGCAATCATGTTTTAAAAGTGAAGACATCCTTGAGTTAAACCCAACTCCTGATGACTGTATCAGTGCAATTTTTAGTTAGACACGGAGATGTTTTTCCAATTTCTAGCCATCAACACAGTTATTCCAAGGTGGTTTCCTCATCCTTTGAGTAAACCAACTGACCCTAGTTAACTTCCCAGATAGCCAAGATTAGCTAGGTGCTGCCACCACCTGAGATAATCAAAATATTTAGGAGAAGAGTGAGGACAGAAATTAGTAGCCATAATGTCAACAGTTTCAATAATGATGTCTGCTTCTATGGATGCTTCTTTGATGTCCGAAAGACATTAATAAAGGAATGACAACTGTGAAACAACCTTTGCCTAATGCATAAATATTATAATCAGAAATACTGAGTAATAAAAAAGTATGGATTACAAAACAGAGAAGGCAGCTAAAGCAGAAACCTAAATGGCAAACCAAGAGAATAACCAGGATAAGGACTTTGTATTGGATATATAAGACAAGTTTTTAAAATCAAAGTGGAAATACAAATGATGAATCAAGAGAATGATCTGGATAATGACTTTTGTACTGCATTTACAAAAGAAGTTTAAGAGGTTTGAAACAGCCTTTGGGATAGGAAAAAGCAATACTGAAGAGAGAACAAATCTTATGACAAAATCTGAATGAATTAAGGATCAAGATTGGTAGAAGTATAAAGAAGAATTTACAGCTGGTTGGTTTGACCAAGGTTAAAATAAGACATGTTTCTATGAAGCTCTGGTAACTCTTTACTGCCTTTTTACTGACTGAAAAGTTGATGATTTATGGATTTATGGATTAAATAAGTGATGGGTTATGGGAAGAAGAGATATTGATAATCTTTAAAGACTGTAAACCTGTAAAGTCTGAAAAAAGTTTACACAGCTATCTTTCCATAGTCAAAAAGATTTCATTGTAGTTCAAAGTTTTAAAGATTGCTTTTATTGTTTTATCAGCTCTTTCATTGCATAATACTTTACAAAGTTATTGCCTACTAAATGTCTCTTTAGCCTTTTAAATCTTTTCTTTAAACTACCTAGTGAATGTTACATTATAATGGATCTGCCATTATACAATACAGTGCAGCTGCCTGCTAATCCATATGAAAGGTCACTTCAATTGCAGTCAATAGTCTAGGCATCTTACAAATATAAATGATTAGAATAACAACAAATAATAAGCAAGACATGGATTGGGAAAACAACAAAACCAATACCGAATCATAGAAGACATGCAGAATATTAAAGAGCAGGACCAGAATCTTCCCTGACCCAGCCAGGTTTTATAGAAATACAATTGAATGACGATTAGGGTCAAGTTGACTTTTAGAGAAATGCTCTTTTATAGGGTAAGTGAAGCCACACAGATATTTGAGCAGAAGCTTCCAATTGACGTATCTCAATGATGCTTTATATAGTATACATCAAGAAGTTTGGATATTGCCATATCATGAGAAGAAAACCTTCAAGGAAGCTGAGATAATTAGGTCTACAATTCAGAACTGGAAACAAACAGCTAGCAGTAGAGATGTTAAACAAGAAAGAGCCTTGGTGGTGCAGTGGACTAAAGTGCTGTTAAGTAGCACTTAGCTGCCAGCTGCCTGCAATTTCTGCGAGTTCAAATCTCACCAGGCTCAAGGTTGATTCAGCCTTCCATTGTTCTGAGGTAGGTAAAATGAGGACCCGGATTTGGGGGGCAATAAGCTGAGTTTGTATAAAAAAGAACACTGCTTAAGGGGCCCTGAAAGCCCTACTAAGCAGGTATATACAAAAGTATGAAGGCTATTGCTTAACGCATTGTAAGCCGCCCTGAGTCTCCAGAAAAGGGCGGCATATAAATCGAACCAATAAACAATAAATAAGTGAAGGGAGTGTCACGTAAACAACTTAGATGAGAAAACTCATTGCTCTGCAGGAAGCCAAAGAGAGAGAGAGAGAGAGAAAAAAAAAACAGAATGAAAGCTAATGAATTGAACATTTGGGTTAGTGAAGAGAACTGGGATGATTTTTACTTCACACTTGAAATGGCGTCAAATCTCAGAGGACATCCAAGATTCCCTCCCTCTCAGATTTTGTGTTCAAGTCACTTCTCTCTTTATGGTTCTTAGACCATTTAATGGGTAATTTAAAGGGTAATGTATACAGGTAGTCCTCCACTTAAAACAGTTCATTTAGTGACTGTTCAAAGTTACATCACTGAAAAAAGTGACTTATGACTATTTTTCACACTTACGACTATTGCAGGTTCATATTTATTTCTGTTGCAGTGTCCGGGAGTCATGTGATCAGCTTTTGTGACTGTCTGACAAGCAAAGTCAATGGGGAAGCCAGATTCACTGAAGAACATGTTACTAACTTAAGAACTGCAATGTTTCACTTAACAACTGTAGCAAGAAAGGTCGTAAAATGGGCCAAAATTCACTTAACAAATGTTTCACTTAACAGCATAAATTTTGGGCTCAATTATGGTCATACATCGAGGACTATCTATATAGTTGAAAAAGACCTAGACTGCTAGCAACATTGAAACAATAATGTAGAATCTTAAAAAAGGCAAGGCATTGCTAATAATAGAAAAGAAACAGACATAAACAGAAAACACACACACTAATTGGGCTCAAATTAGCTCCTGAAAAGAAAGATTTTGTATAGAGTGGTTCATTTTGTTGGAAGCCCCCGAGAGTCAATTGATTGAGATGGGTGGTGATAGAAATTTAATAAAAAAATAAATGACAGCTTTTGGGTGAATAGCAATTGTCATATTTTTATACTTTGACAGGTTTCAAGGAACGTCAGTTTAAATAATTCTAGAAACCTTTTTATTTTCACAAAGTTGTCTTTTTTATTAAAGACAAAAAAAAAAAAAGGATAAAGCTATGATTTTTTTTTTTTAAAAAACTTTACATTGGCCATTGTATCGTCATTTACAGTATTTGCTGAGCTTGACAATATCTTATTCAGAAATGACTTTTTTGGAGGCTAATTTCCAGTGGCTATTATGTGTATTTTGTTACCAGGCTTTTTCCAGAACTTCTGCACACCTGTAAGAGGTGGTAGCTTTATAGTTTTGAGATAAATAGGGTTGTCAGGTGAAATGAATGGGGTTCTTGGGGCTTTTGTTTTTATTGTCACAATTACTCCCTCTTCACAATTTCCAGTGGCAACAGGAATGAAGTAGGCACATCTGTGCATATTGCTTGAGAGTACCTTGGGGCAATTTTACCTATTGTGGGTTGATTGTTTTATTTGGTGACTGTCATCATTACTGGCGATGAGTTCATAAATTAAAGTTGCAGATACCTCACCAAATGGAGCAATCTTCAAGACACAGCAAAAGGAATTAGTTCTATGAATCTTGACTCCAAATGTTTTACTGTTAACTTTCTTATTCTGATACTCACCCTCCTCCCCTTTGCTTAGTAAGAGCCCCCAGACATAATTAGCATAAAACATAAACATTATTCCCTGCAGTCTTCAGCGGTGGAATTATTTATCAGCTAATAGCATATCTCTTTGTTCAGCTGCATGCAAATGCCTTCTCATTTGGAGGTGGAAAATAAATGCTTGAAAGTTATTTAAATTCCTTTAAAAATAGTGATGATAACATTTTGGATACTCTAGTTATCTACTCAGGGGTTGTTCTTGACTCCAAAGTCTTTGATTGTGAAATGAAGGTAGCCAGGTGTCATGAAGAAGGTATTCTCTATGGGAGGACAGCTAAATGTGGAACACTTATTGAATGGTTATTAAATGATCTGTAGGAAATCTGTAGAGAGCAGTAGCTTGAATTTCTTATGCTGGTGGGATTATCCATCCAGAAAACTATATGTTTAGCTGATGTTAAGCAAATACTGCCATTGGAGTGAATCAAAGAGGTTTTGAAAGATGTAGTACAATAACAGAATTTGACTTCCAAGAGATTTTGGCATATATATCAAATGTTGTTTTCATCCCTTCTTGAAAGACAGAAAGGCAATCACTAAAACCAAGTTGTGGGTGGAGGTTTAAAAACTGGAGGTTTTTAAGAAGATATTGGACAACCATTTGTCTGAAAAGATCTAGACTTTCCTACTTGAGCGGGAGGTTGGACTAGAAGACTTCCAAGGTCCCTTCTGTTGGAGTTGAATAACACCTCCTGTTATTCTGGTATGTTAAACATTGAATAAGATTTTGGGGGGCCATGACGATGGATCTTCAGTGTCCTTTGTAGTGGCATGGTCTTTTCTTAGGAGGGGACTAAGGGGCAGGAGAAAATGAGGAAATGTACATTATGATATCACAAAGCAAACCAATACATACTTGTTCCTGGTATTAAGACCCTGGTGTGAAAAATTGGAGTTTACACATTGACGCCAAAATGCAAACTTCATTTTGGCATCATCAAATTTTGAACGGGGGTCCCAGGCCCTTTACATCAGAAACAAGGAATGGAAACTAATCAAGGAGACAGGCAACCTAGAACACAGGATATATTTCCCGACAGTGAGAACAATTAACCACTGGCCAGCCACTTGTCTGGAATGGCATAGGTTCTCCTGCTTATGCAGGGGTTTGGACTAGAAGACCTCCAAGGTCCCTTCCAACTCTGTTATTCTGTTATGATTTTAATGCTATAGTCCAAACTATATTATTCTATTAATTCAATCCAGCATTAAATAGGATTTAAAACTACATCTGTGTACACCAGGATAACTAAAGATTAAACGTGTTGCATTGAACTTTAAAATCCTGTAGATTTCAAAATTCACAGGGAGCTACCAAGTAGATCATGATTAATATTAGAACTATATGTGATGTGATGTTAATATATAAGGCAAGACCTGTAATACCGTAATAGCAAGAAGATATAAAGTTATCTAAAAAGCGAAGATAGGTGACATATTCTGTATGAATAATCTATAATGATAATACCTTAAAAGCAGACATATAAGTGAAAACTTTATTGGATCTCTTTAACTCTTACAAGTGGTTGGTTCCTAATGAACCCAGGAGCCCAGGCCACCCTACTCCTGGAGCTTGATCCTTGCTTAAGAGCTCAGCTGATCGGGGTGGTTGTACTTACTTTTACTACTGGTTCACAACGGGGCCGCTCGTGTGCTAACTGATGACATCGGGGTCAGTGGAATTAGTTCTGGCCCATGAACTATAGTTTGCAAACCACTGAGTTTGATGCTGGGTCTCCATTATCCCAGCCAAGAGATTAACCATATTTACAACTACATTACACACTGGTAGTACTCAGGTTCACAGAACCTTCTTAGAGTGCTTATTGAGTTATCTGTTTTCTGAATTCACACAATCTATTGGATTATAAATAAGCCAATGGACTGAATTGTACCATAAAACAATAAGACAAAAGAACCCAAAAGTTAACATTTTCAGACATAGGTACTGTATGTGAATGCATCTGCTGAGTTCAATATATTTATTTATTTTATTTCCAATTTATATACCGCCCTTCTCCCTGAGGACTCAGGGCGGTGTACAGCCAGAATTAAAAAACATGAAATACAAATATTAAAAACAATTAAAATATATATAAATTTGGCCCAAGATTAAAAATACAAACCAATTAAAACATTTAAAAATTTCTTCTTAAGCCAGCCCGGCTTGCTGGAAAAAGTGGGTTTTAAGGGCACGGCGGAAGGCACTGAGGTCTTGGATTCTCCTTATCTCTGGGGGCAACTGATTCTAGAGGGTAGGTGCCCCCACAGAGAAGGCCCTCCCCCTGGGGGTCACCAGTCTACATTGATTGGCTGATAGCACCCTGAGGAGGCCCTCTTTGTGGGAGCGCACGGGTCGATGGGAGGTCGTCGGTAGCAGCAGGCGGTCTCGAAGATAGCTAGGCCCGATGCCATGGAGCGCTTTAAAGGTGATAACCAACACCTTGAAGCGCACCCGGAAGACCACTGGGAGCCAGTGCAGCTCGCGCAGGAGCAGTGTTCCATGGGAGCGCCATGCTGCTCCTGTCATTACCCGCGCTGCTGCATTCTGGACCAGTTGGAGCCTCCGGGTGCTCTTCAAGGGGAGCCCCATGTAGAGAGCATTGCAATAGTCAAGGCGAGAAGTGACGAGGGTGTGAGTGACTGTGCACAGGGAATCCCAATCAAGAAAGGGCCGCAACTGGCGAATCAGGCGAACTTGACAAAAGGTCCCCCTGGTTACAGCCGTCAGATGTTCCTCCAAGGACAGCTGCATATCCAGGAGGACTCCCAGATTGCGAGCCCTTTCTGTGGGGGCCAAAGACTGGAGTCAACTGACTATATCGGGATGCCGGGAGCCACAGCCACTCAGTCTTGGAAGGGTTGAGCTTGAGCCTGTTCCTCCCCTATATGAATAGGTCAAACATATTAATGTGAATGCTTTTAAGCAATCAGCCACTACTCCAGTCAAATACTTTTACCAATGATTCTGGCAACATACACTCACATTAACTAGATCTAAGGGAATCATAACATGATCATTAGGAAATGAAGAATTCCTTCCTACCCATTTTGATCAAGACGTTAGTAGATTCCATGAACCACAGAACTAGAAACACACTGATAAGGCTTTTTGTCATTACTAGCTGCTTTTTCACTTGCCAGAGAGATAGTAAATAGGCGTAGCTTGGTTATTGCAACTGTGGTTAGTGTTTGAGAGATACGTTTAATGAAGCAACTTGCTTGTTCACTTGCCCTTCTGAATTCAGTTGTCCTCTAGAGTTCATTTTCTGGAGGACTGGATATGAAAAAATGGGGTTATTATTGAGATTGTCATTTGGTAATATAACGTAAGGTTCTTTACAGTGTGCCAGAGCAGGAAGTCTACTGTTTGGCATCTTAGCATCTCTTGAGCTAAATGGATTGGTTCAAGATAATTTAGCCTATCTGGGGAAGATTGTGGCTGTTTATGGTTAAATGTAACTTCTGAGAAGTAATTGATTGGGCCAACAATCCTTTTTTGATAACTCAGCTCCCTTGATCAATAGATCACGTGGAAGAAAGGTGATCAAGCAAAAATGAAGAGAGTGAGTGAGAGAGAGAGAGAGAGAGAGAGAGAGAGAGAGAAAGAGAGAGAGAGACAGACAGACAGACAGACGGACAGACAGACAGACAGACAGACAGGATGGAAGTAGGGAAGACTGCAAGCCAGCAGTCAAAAGCCTGAGGCATCTGTATAGAAGCACTGATTGCCTTTATTGAAACATAAATGTCAAGCAAAGTACTTCTAGTTCATGTGATGAAGTCAAAAGCCAATTTATATATAAGAGGGTTTGCAGCTGTCATTTGAATTAAGTTGGTAAGGTAGAAGCTATGTGTTTGGTCTTCCTGAATTGGTCCCAAATTGAAAGGCATTCAAGAATAAGCAAGGAATGAAGTAGCTGAAAACTTTGGAAGCTTTGCTGATGTGAAGAACAAGAGATAATTATTTTTTCCAATGTTTCAAAAATGGACATAGGAATGACTATCTTATAGCCCTCTTCTGCTACTCCAGAAACCATAAGTTTCCTCTTTTCCTTTATGCATTGCCAAAGACTTTTCCCAGTTCACCATCTGTTGGATTAATTTAGTTTCCAATTGCTGGTCCTGCTCTCCTCACAAGCAGGTGATGACATCATGTACTAGATTGTTAAATGCGCTGAGTACCGCTTCAAAGAATGGGACTTGTGAACATTGCTAAATAAAAGTGAAATTCGGTAGGGGAGTTGGGTTGCTCAAGAAATGTTACACAGGGCAATCCATAGTTGGCACCTGAATTATGTGTTGAGGAGGTGCTGCAGACCAAAATGCACTTACAGTGTAGGCACCCATTTCTTTGGTGGAAACATGAATATATTCTCATCTTGTTATTTCTAGATAAGAGGGTTTCTTGCTTCTGACTTTAGAGAATGTTGCTGCATGTGGGAACTATCTCAAAAGATTTATGGTGGGTCAGCATTTCTATATGAATGTGTGCATGCCTTGACCTAATCTTGAATGCTGTTCCAGGATGAAGATTCTGTGGAGTTTATAATTCTTCTTCCAAGAAATAGAACTAAAACAATGCAAAAAGCAAAACCTAAACAAGCAATCACAGCACCATCCCATCAATCAAGAGCACCAATATTCTTGGGTGTCAGATAATCTTTTCTAAAGCCCTCCAGAGAGCTAGTGTGGAAGTTTAATAGGAGGTTAGCTGACCTGATAAGGAAGGTTAGAAGTAAAGAGCGCCACCACTGAGATTCCATCTATCCTTGAGTCAGAATAAAACCATACTAGCGTGGGATTTATTGTCCAAGTGGAATTTGTATCAAATAAATGATAAGGCTTGGGTGATGGATAGGAAAAAATCAAAATTCTTCTTTGAAAGAGATGAAAGAGTTCTCTGAAAAATAAAAAAAATGAAAATGGAGAATTCCTGCCCATTGAGGAAAAACAGACTTGTCAACACACTTGTCAAAATAACAATGCTTGATCATCTGTATTTGAAAGTCAATAGTGATGAAAGAAAGAATAAATGAATTATTGGAAAATAAATTATTTATTCTAAAAATAAATAAATAAAAGATATTATTTTATTAATAAAATAATCTATTTTCCAAAGCACTTCTGATCAAAAGGGAAGACAAGCAACAATGGATGGAAACTAATCAAAGAGAGAAGAAACCTGGAATTAAGGAGAAACTTTCTAACAGTGAGAACAATTAACCAGTGGAACAGCTTGCCTTCAGAAGTTGTTGGTGAACCACCACTTTTTAAAGAAGAGACTGGAAATGTCTGAAATGGTATGTCTGAAATGGTATGTCTCCTACTTGAGCAGGGAGTTGGACTAGAAGACCTCCAAGGTCCCTTCCAGTTCTATTCTGATTGATTGAAATCCAAGGACTTCAGTTCACTGCTTGTTGGGGTTTGGGGATGAAAGTAGTCTCCCATCCCAATCTGGACAGTTTTAACACACTCTGATGGTCAATTGTTCCTGATGGCAGGAAGCACTTATCTTACCCAGAGTATCTGCAATCTAACATGCATGGCTTTCTCTCACCCATTTGGTGCAATTAAAAACCTAGAGAGTGATTTTCATTTATCTTGCTGAGATCGTTAGAGTAATCAAAGCCTGTTCACAGGTGTAATGAAAGCTGTTTTAATGGGATTTGGCTGCCAGTGGAACACCTTCCTTTGCACTCTTCTCCGGGAATAAGAAGAAACTTTTTGTGCACTGTAAACTTAATTTGCAATTTGGGACATGCCTGACTCGAACTGCCAGATTAGCTCTTCTGTCAAGATCTTTAGAGTCTGTTTCTGCATTTGAACAGTGTTTCACCCCATTTTTTTTATTAGGCTGTAAAGTTATTTTAACGGGTGCTGACACAAATTAAAAAGAAATCCTGCAGCCTATTGATTTTGTCAGCAGCGGGGCAATTCCTCTCCCCTTCTTCTACTTCTTTTTTTTTTCCTGAAGTCATCTTTAAAGACTTTACTTTTATTAAACTAAATACTGCCAGTTAACTAAAGTCTTTGTTTTTATAGACTCAATAGAACAAGATCCAACATAAATTAATCATGACTTAATTGAGTGAACTAATTCTAGTTCTCTCCAGTCCGTTGCACCGTAATATCCCTGTCTTCCCAATGCTATAACTGAAAGCTAAATGGTGCATTTCTCCAACAGCCACAACCTTTTCCCCCCCTGTGAGCTGCACAAAGGAACCCAAGCTTTAATTTCCCTTTGAATTTAGCCTGTAAAACATTTGATCATTTAGAAAGGCAAAATCTTCGTATCACCTCACTAATCAAGATTGCAATTGACATTGGAATCTTGATCCAGTCATTTGTGTTTGTTTCCCTCCCTCCCCATGTATATGTCTGTAGGGAGTGCTAGGCTTGATGGCTTTTGAAGGGAGAAAGCAAGGAACATCAGGGCTTCTCTTTCAATTTGCAGAGTGAAAATATTATGCATTGTTACTTATTGGAAGCATTTCTTAATCTCTTTTCTGTCCATGAAATCCCGCAAAGCATTTGTACAACTTGAATCAATGCAGGACGGCAATGAAATTGCAATAGAAAAAAAGCAGACACAAAATATTCTTCAGAACAAGGCAAAATATTATTTGGAACAACATTAAAAACCATCAAAGGCTTGGTCAATAAGATTGTACATTCTGAAATTAATCAGGGACAGAATCAACCTGATTTTTTAGGAGAGAATTTCAGCAGGACTGTCTTTTTCTGAAGTCTCACACTTTCTGTGGGAGGAAACTTCTACTGATAAAAATAGTGGAATGTTTTCTTGTGTCAATTTACAAACATTGTTTCCTCAACTTATTGCGAATTGTCTCTTCTCACCATGGTGGCACAGTGGTTAGAGTGCGGTACTGCAGGCTACTTTTGCTGACTGCCGGCTGCCTGCAATTTGGCAGATCGAATTTCACCAGGCTCAAAGTTGACTCAGCCTTCCATCCTTCTGAGGTCAGTAAAATGAGGACCCAGATTGTTGGGGGCAATATGCTGACATTGTAAACCGCTTAGAGAGGACTGTAAAGCACTGTGAAGTGGTACATAAATCTACAGTAAGTGCTATTGCGATCAGTTGTGTCCCTACTTTTACTTAAACCAAGTGGGATAAACATGACCCAACAACAGCAATTTCCCATCTTGTTCCCAAATGTTGCCTTTTATCTCCACCCCAGCCCTTGAATAAGCTAGTCTTATCTTTAGTTTTAATGGTGTTAAATCAGTTTCTACTCTTATTCCAACCCCATCTAGAGGCAAGTCCAAGGCATATTTCATCTGTGAGCCATTGTTGCCTTCCAGTAGAGCCAATAATTTAATGGAGTCATTTAGTTTGGATAAACAAATTAAAATAATTATTGTGGGCTACAAATGGAGTGAATGGAACGAATGATTTTGACCAAAAAAGTTGACTCAAGGATGGGTGGATGCCACTGTAACTCAAAGTGAGGAAAGGCTGAGTCAAAGTCAGATAACAAATTATCAATGTAACATCATGATTTGCCAACCAGATATGTTGATGCTAATGATGGCAGGCATAGCTAATTCAAATAAAGCTACTCCCCCTCTTTTTTTTCTGTAGTGTTTCTGTATCATAAACTTCAACCAAAAGACCTCATAGAATAGTGTGTGGGAAATAAACAACATTGGTTAATTAAGAATGAGGGACACCCCACAATGAATTAAAACCCCTTTAGTAAGTAGCCCAAGCATAGCTAAAACCAACAGACCAAAAAGTTTGGGGAAATCAAAAGTTTTTACTTGACAGCACAAAGTGAAATAAGTTTAGAACCAATTAAATTTCCTCAGGGAATGTTCCAAAAATTTCCCTCTTCTCTGCATCTGCAACTACCATGTTTCCTCAACTATCTCTGAGCCTATGCACATTATCAACAGTGTGCTTTCAGATGCTTTCATGCAATGAAAACCTAGAACTGAATTTTAACTTAATAAAGTAGATTGTTTTTCTTAAGTGAAACATATTTTCCATCTCTTCCCTCAAGAGGGAACTTTCCAAACAGTTAATTATGTTTCATCTAAAGGGAGAACACCTACTAATTAATTTACTTTATAACAGCCAACCTTTCCACTGATTTCAATTTTCCTTGCTCAGAAACAAATGTATTAAATCTAGTTATTCTGTTAAATAAGTGCATCTACGTTAGATCTAGTAATTTGTTTCGGTGTGATTCTTGATAGGGTAACCCGCTTGAATGAGTAAGAGGATAAAATATTCTAGATAGGAGGTTTGAAATAAACAGTAGATTGGAGTGGATTTCTTCCATAACAGATAAACTTGGGGGGAGGGGTGGGGGGCATGTGCCAGCAGAATTAGATTTAGGCATAAATTAAGCAATTACAGTTTAGCTTTATTCCTTGAAATAGCCTTTCAAAATTCCAGAATTTTGTTTAATTTGTTACAGTTTATTATGTGAACATTCCTATAAATTAAGCCTCCTGGATGGCTCGTATGACCTTCGTTAACTGAATATGATATGCTTTATTTCTGTATGTCTTCATACCATCTGTTCAAAGCAGTTGAATACCACCTCGTTATGGTAGTATTCTTGCCAAGTTCAGTTGTTCCACAACCTTATTCTTTGCTAGCATTTGCTAAATGAAGCATCTACAATTTCTCATAACTTGAACTTCACTATGGCTAAATTTGGTCCTTTAGCAATGGTCAAGATAATTGGAGCCACACATTCTTTTTTTCACACTCATTTTTTTCACTGTTTGCTGAAAATGTGTTTTTGTTGTCTCTTTTGTTATCTTCCTTACACAGAGAGCTTCTGCACCAGAGACAAATTCCTTGTGTTTAATCCAAATAAACATATTCTATTCTATTCTATTCTATTCTATTCTATTCTATTCTATTCTATTCTATTCTATTCTATTCTAGTTTCTATTTCTATTTGTAATCCTAATCCTAATCCTATTCTATTCCTATCCCATTCCATTCCCCCACCATGACCTGAAGACCAGGTGACTAAGGAAGGCACAAGTCACTTTTCTTGGAAAATTGAAAGGATTCTTTGCAGAGGGCCTTTGGGAATTAAACGAAGGCTGTCCTGAAATTAGATGGAGGGTTGCTTCAGCCTATCTATCCTAAAAAAAGGATAGATAAATGGGGGAAATCTAAATCATTTTGTAACCTCCAGTACAGAACAAGGTTGTGCCCTTGCCATTCAACAAAGAGAAGATTAATTAAATCTTCTGAAGCACACTGGTGATGGAACAACTTTCTCATTTCACCAAGAGGGTAGCATATGCACCTAAGAATGACTTTGCCCTTTCCAAAGCATGAATATATGTTTCCTTCAACACCTGCCTCATTCAGCATTATGGAAGGATCGACCCTGGGGGCAAGAATCTTGAAGGATGGTGAGAAGGTAGCAGCAGTAATGGAAGGAAAGGGGAAAGAAAAACAGCTGGTATGTGAAGAAAGGTAGATCTGGCATTAATGAGCAGATATTTTCCAGATCTTCCTAATGGCTACAGAGAAAGAATGAGGAAATGTTGCCAAAAGATAGCTGTGAAGGTCAGATCTATACCCTGGTGGCATTTTTCCTCTTTTCCTTTTAAGATGGTCCCAGTTTTTAGATTTTTATATATAATAGATTGAGAGTCTCAATAATTTATTCTAAATCAGAGTTCTTATACTTTCTAATGGGTTAAGGGAATATAGCAGCGCATCCACTGCTCTTAATAAAAGAGCTCACAACAAGGTTCTCAAGCTGGTTTTTGAAGATTTATTGTGTGTTTCCACTTGGATTTGGGGGAAGCTGATTCCCCCTCTAGCAGCATCTTATGGCATAATACAGTTTGTTTATTTATTTATTTAAATTTATTTAGTTAAATTTATATGCCGCCCTTCTCCCGTAGGACTCGGGGCGGCGCGCAGAATAAAAATATGTAACAATAAGAAATCCTAAAAACAGCCAATATAAAACCCCAAGTTTAACTATCTATATCTATGAACCTAAATAAGTACTACTAATTACTTCCCAGAAGGGAAAGTAAAAATGATATTACCTCTCCCCTCCCCCTCCCCCTCCCTCTTTCTCTTTCTCTTTCTCTTTCTCTTTCTCTTTCTCTTTCTCTTTCTCTTTCTCTCTCCAGGCAGTAATAATTGGCTAGTCTCTCTCACACCACTAGAGATAAAAGGCACCTAAGGTGCCCTGAAGACATTTTTACTTTATATGCCAAGGCTTACAGGACTGCTAGTTGAATCTTATTGCAAGTGGCCATACATCTGTATTATTATTCCCCGCAATTTAGTCAGTGCCTGGCAAGCTGGTAACACACAACTCACTCCAGTAACAACTTCCTACCTCCTTTAATATACTTGCAGTACAAAGTAACTGCTTCACTATGTGTAAAGTCAGATGACCTCTCATAATACAGTTCACAGCAATTGTTTATAAAGACACATAAACAGTATTGTAAGACCAACATACTGAGATGCTATGGTCTTTCTCCTTCGTTATCAACTATGGGAACGAAATCGTTTCCCATGATAAACATAGTGCAGAAAGCAAAAAGGTCTAATCTGACAGCATTTCAAACCTGACTGGCTGTTTTTTCTCAATAGCAGGGCCCTGACGACATCCTTGTGGCACTTAGAAAGATCCATTTCTGCAAATCCAGGGCTGACAGTGGCTGGAAGACAGCATTTTGCATCCATTCCACTCTCTCATGCTCTAGCAGTCAGCTGAATAACCTGGGGCTGACACAGAGGTGTCCTCAGTATATGATCAAGGAAGCTTGTAGGACCAAGAAGTTATTTAGAAAGTGGAAACCCTGACCCAAAGAAGAAAACAAAAGGGAGCATAAACTCCGGCAAAAGAAATGCCATGAGTCAGTGAGGGAGACAAGAAAGGAATTTGAGGAACATATTTCCAAACCTATGAAGTTAGATAAGGAGCCCTGATGGCATAGTGGTTAAAATGCAGTATTGCATCCTAACTCTGCCCACTGCCAGTAGTTCAATCCTGACCAGCTCAAGATTGATTCAGACTTTCATCCTTCGGAGGTTGGTAAAATGAGAAGCCAAACTGTTGTGGGCAATATGCTGACTCTGTAAACTGCTTAGAGAGTGATGTAAAGCACTATGAAGTGCTAAATAAGTCTGTTGTTAATATTGTTTTCAGATGTATTGGAAGTAGAAGCTAGCTAGAGAGACTCTTGGTCCCTTAGGATGAAGGAGTTAAAGATAAGCTAAGAGGAGTAAAGGAAATAGTGGATTTCCTCCATCTTCACAGGGGAAAATTTGTGGAAGTTCCTCTTCTCAGGAAGGGAATAAGATGAACTGAGCCACAGGGAATAGAGTAACACAGCTAGAAGGGACCTTGGAGGTCTTCTAGTCCAACCCCCTGCTTAGGCAGGAAACCCTATACCATTTCAGACAAATGGTTATCCAACATCTTTACAACATTTACAACTTCTGGAGGCAAGTTGTTCCACTGATTAATTGTTCTAACTGTCAGGAAATTTCTCCTTAGTTCTAGGTTGCTCTCCTTGATTAGTTTCCACCCATTGCTTCTTGTCCTACCCTCAGGTGCTTTAGAGAATAGCCTGACTCCCTCTTCTTTGTAGCAGCCCCTGAGATATTGAAAGACCACTATCATGTCTCCCCTAGTCCTTCTTTTCATCAAACTAGACATACCCACTTTCTGCAGCCATTCTTCATAGGTGACAAGAGAAGTGCTAGGTTTATATTGGCAAATAGAACATTACCAAATCACCAGGCATCCACCCAAGGGCTATTTAGGAGCTTAAAACTGAGATGGGCTCCTTCTCTGTGTGTACAGATAGTTTTCAGGTTATAATGGCAATTGAGACCAGATTTTCCATCTTTAAGTAATGTTGTCATAAAGCGAGATGTCATATGATCACATCACTTAGTGATGACAATCCTGATTACTGTTGTAACTCCAGGAACTTTTAGGTCATGAAGTGGGAAAAGTTAGGTACCCAAGCAAGGAGGTTTGGGGGTATGGGTGGGGAGGGTCATGATGCAGTGCTAGATAACATGAGTGAGTCAAGGAGGGCTGTGGGTGGGCTGCTGGAAGTCTCTGGCAAGTGTATGCTAGAGAGTGTGGTGTGCAGGGGACTGTTACACAGTATGAGATCCCTGGAAACAATATTCTATCTTCCCTGCTTCTGCTGTTATATAAAAATGTCAAAATGTCAGTCACAATAGCAAAAGCACTAAGAAAAAGGGTGTCAAACTCAGGCCTGCGAGCTGGATGCATCACACGCTGGCCATGCCCATCGCCGTTTTAGCAAAGGGAGTAAAAGTCATGAAATATCACGTGACAACATGACAATGTGAGTTTGACACCCCTGACTTAGATGTATATCACCCCATAGTGCTTTACAGCAGTTTGTGGGAAGTTTATACCATGTCAGCATATTGCCCCCAACTATCTGGGTCCTCATTTTTTACTGACCTCAGAGAGATGGAAGACTGAGTCAACCTTGAGTCAACCTTGAGCCCTGTAAGGATTGAACACCAGGCTGTGGGCAGTTTGCCTGCAATACTGCATTATAACCATGGCGCCACCGGGGCTTCTGGTGATGCTCTGCCTGCTTTTTATGTGCATTGCACATGAAAACAAAAATGGAAGGAACTGTGATAGTGGTGTTGCAAGTCCATCTTCACTTTTTTCCCATACCCTACAGATATTTATGAATTGAGAAGAATGTGATATTCCAATGCCTATGATCTTTTTTTTTAAAGAAAAACAAACCCATCTTTTATGGCTGCTACTTCCCTTGTTTGCATTATGGAAATTGAGCAGCAAATGGACCTTTTGAGAACCAATATTTCAATTCATAGGAAGAAAAACAGCTTTAGACTGATTTCTGCTCTGCCTTCTCTCTCTCTCTCTCCCTTTCTTTGTGAAAATCTCTAACTTGTATTCTCAGATGACAGGTAAAAGGAGCACCTTTCTCCTTCTTGCCTTTATCTGTGTGAATTTTCCCATTTCTCCCCAACATGGTGCCTGCAGAACTGTTGAACTAATCTCCCATCATTCCAGTCAGAGAGGCACAAGGCAGGTGCCAAGTTGGGGAAGATTAAAATAAAGAAACTCAACACCTCTGACAAATCAAAGAACAGCCCAATGCAACTGGCAGGATCTAATTTTTATATTTTTAGTTCCCTTACTTTCAAAGGAAAAGTTCTTGTTGTTCTAACAAGTTCCACAGCACCCACTTTCAAAGGCAGACCCAAGAACAAAGCTGTCCAGTTTTCAACAAACTGAGTGACGAGACAAAGCTTGCTCAGGTTCAGAGTCTGAAGAGTCCAATTTTTGGAATCTGGGGCAGAGACAACACATGTATTCCCTGAAATGGAATACATCTATGTATTCCCTGAAATGGATCTGAATTAGCTAATTCTGTGAAAACCAAAGCCCATTGTCCAAGAGTCAGATTCTGTAAATAGAAATATGCTTCCTAGATTATTGTTGTCTCTTCTGAATAGGGACAACTTGCCAGAAATCTCAATCAATTTTATTTTTTCTGGTCCTTTTAGTTGGGATTTCTGGACTGGATCCAGCAGAGATAGATCCTGAGACCAGATGTGTTGGAGCAATAGAAATGGCCTTTTGTAGATAGTTTCTCTGTCTTGGTATTTTCTCTACAGTTCTCCAGAGAATCAATGAAGTGTTTGTTCTCTTCAGACTGTGACTGAGGCAAGGGTCTTCAGCACACAAACAGGTTGCTGTAATTGTTGAACTATGGACTTGTTAGCTCAATTACTATTTGAATTGGATCCATGATCCATCTTCTGACTGGCACTGACTCTCTAAGGATCTAGCCAAGCTGCTCTACCCTTCATCCCTCAAGACAATTTACACAGGGGTGAAATCCAGCAGGTTCTAACAGGTTCTATAGAACCCGGTAGTGGAAATTTTGAGTAGTTCAGAGAACCGGCAAATACCACTTGTGGCTGGCCCCAGAGTGGGGTGGGAATGGAAATTTTGCAATATCCTTTCCTCAGGAGGGGAGAGAATGGAGATTTTATATTATCCTTCCCCTGGAGTGGGGTGGGAATGGAGATTTTGCAATATTCTTCCCCTGCCATGCCCACCAAGCCACTCCCACAGAACTGGTAGGGAAAAATTTTGGATTTCACCCCTGGATTTACAGCAATACAATAAAAATTTGACAAAAGGCAGATGGAGATCTACTTCTAAAAACATCTGTGGGATGACATGGAGACTATGAAAGCCCAAATCTGCATCTGTTAAAGCAGCCTCAGCATAAAGTTCCCTGAGACTAAGAATGTTGAGGTCTTGACTATGATTTCTCTAATCACTTTCCTCAGTTTAATCAGTTACTCTGCCATATAGCAGTTAGTCAGTTCCCCAACAAATCCATTTTGGATTGGCAGTTGGGTACTACTTCTTGGCCCTTGTAGGGTGGCAAGTTTTCGATCCCTTTTTAATTTCTTGTTAGGAAATGGCTATTGCCTAATTGGTTGGCCAGTAAATATATAAACCAAAATTGTATATTTGTATTATGTGAATGTGTTATGCAGTTTTAAGAACGGTGCTGAGTTATTTTACATCCTGATTGGCTGAGCTCTGTAGCCAATGTATTTAAGGAGAGCTAAATTATGGTTAGTTTGGACTACTACACCATTTTACCTGCTGCTATGCTGTAACTCTTTTTGATCTCTCTATGATCATTGTTTGATCATGGTTATTTATTTACTGCTTTCTGATATTTATTGAACTGTTTTTATATTGTTCCTGATTGTTCCTTGTATTTTTCTACAAACTGGTAAGAAGATTTTATATCCCTGGATTAATCTGATATTGCACTTTATATGGCTAAGACTTGGATTGTTAAAGGACTATGATTTTGCTTTTCCCTAAAAGTAAAATACTATAAAACCCAGTTTTATAGGGGAGGAGGGGGAGGTTTAGTTGGTACACACTACAAGTATCCATAGCACTTTGTTTTTCAGCAACAACAGGTACCCAATTCCACATGATAGGGAAAAGATCTAAGTCAGCTGAGGAGTTTATGGAATAAAAGCAAACACAGAAGTGATGATAACTCTTTTGATGGATATGCCATTGCATCTTTTCATAGAGTAAAAATAACTTGCAGTTTGATAGTTGGGGATGAAAGACCGGCTGCCCTGAGAATGAGAGCCAAGGCAGATTAATAGTCCCAAATGCCCACCTCCGAGGATAGTCTGCCAAAGCAAATTGGAACACATGTAAGGAAGGAAATCAATTCCTTGAATTATTCTAATACTAGACCACACTTGCTGAACTCAGAAAGATGAAGAATCATAATCATCCCACAAAGCCAAAAGTAAACAGAAGCAGAAAACAGGGATTATCTGGGGTTTATGGAACACCGTCACCTTCAAATTTACCCAGATGATAAATAATATAATTGGGGATTTAGGCAAATCTTTTGCTAATGGCTTCTGTTATAGATAACCTTTCCTTTAAAAATGAGATTATGGGGGAAGAGAGAGGATTTGACTCTGTTAATTAATGTTAAAAAGTGATTTGAGGGGCAATTGAATTCCTAAATATTACCTCATTTAATGAAAATCTTCCTGTACCCCCTCTGCTGCTTCTTGTTTCTACAGCCTTGGAAGCTGAAAATGCAGTTTCCAACCCTATGAAAACCGTGTCAAGGTCACCTTTGTCATAATTGTATGTATTTGAACGTGCCTCACAACTGATTTATTAGCTCATATGCTGCCAATCTCAGGGACAGTCAATGTGATAAAAGAGCCAATGTGCTGTAGAGGTTAAGAAAATGTTTCTCAACCTTTGGCAACATTGAAATGTCAGGAACTTCAATTTCCAGAATTTCCCAGCCAAAAATACTTGGTTAAGGGGTTGGTTTGCGATTTAGGAGATGCAGGGTTAAGTCTACCCTCAGCCATGAAAGCTCAATGGATGATCTTAAGTCAGTTTCTCTCAGCCCAGGTCGATTATTGTAGGAAATTATTGGGGGAAGACGTGATACACAGACACAGGTAGTCCTCGAGTTACGATCACAGTTGAGCCCAAAATTTATGTTGCTAGCTGAAATATTTGTTAAGTGAGTTTGCCCCATTTTACGACTTTTCTTGCCTCATTTTGCGACTGTTTCTTGCCCCGTTTTGCGATTTTTCTTGTGAAATGAATCATTGCATTTGTTAAATTCGTAACAAGGTTGTTAAATGAATCTGGCTTCCCCATTGACTTTGCTGGTCAGAAGATTGCAAAAGGGGATCACATGACCTTGGGACATAATGGCATAATGGTCATAAGTATGAACCAGTTTCCAAGCATCTGAAATTTGATCAAGTGACCGTGGGGAGGCTTCAATAGTTGTAAGTGTGTAAAGCAGTCATGAGTCTCTTTTTTTTCAGTGCAGTTGTAACTCTGAATGGTCACTAAGTGAAGTGTTGTAAGTTGAGGACTACCTGTAGTCCTCAATTTATGACCACAATTTGGACAAAAATTCCCATAGCTTCAAGCAAAGAAGTTGTGTTCTGTCCCCGTCCCCCCACACACACAAACAGCCAGCCAGGGATTAAAGAAGTATTCAGCACACACAAGGTTCGTTATCAGGAACTTGGCAGCAATACGATAACCGTCTGCCAAGTGCTTTACTACAAGAAGAGGGAGTGTTCCTCCACCAGATAACACCAATGAATACACACAGTTTTCAAAACAGTCCAGCTCAAACATGAAACCTTCAGCAGATTTGGCGTTGTACAAAGTGACTAGCCAGAAGTTAGCTTTGTCCATCACAGAGTCTAAATGGCCACCACACTCTCTTATATAGCCTGTGGGGTGTGGTCCAGTGACTCAGCTTAATCCCTGGCACGCCTCCTCATCTGCTGCAAATGTTTATCTCGCCTTCGTTGGCGTGGATCCAGGAACAACTTATCACCCTCATCGCTGTCATCGGAGACACCTGGCTCCTGGTCAATCTCCTCTCCCTCAGCAGACACCTGAGGCATTGCCAGAGAGGAGGGGCCTGGAGAGGGAGGCCTGGCCGGCTCCTCGCCTTCATGTTCGGAGCCTTCTTCCTCCGATAAGATAGGCTCGGAGGACAGAGCCACAACAAGTTGTTAAGTGAGTCGTGCCCTTCAAACAGTAAGATCAGCCTTGGAATTGGAATCGGCCGGGTGCAGGAACCAATGCTGTCTGTAGCCGTGGTGTGCTGCTTGCAAACAGTAAGGCTGGCACACGCAAGCGAGCAGCACACCAGGGCTACGGATGGCATTGGTTCCTGTGCCTAGCTGATTCCGATTCCACGGCCCGCCTTACTGTTTGAAGGCTGAACAAAGCCTTCAACTGAGTGAGGAGGTACTGTGGGGGCAGGCCCTTCACACCCATGTCCAGCCCGCTGGAGTTCACTGTGGCAGGGCAGGAACGACCCTGTCCCACAGAGCCCGATGCTGCTTGAGAGGGGATGACAATGACAGTGAGAAGAACAGTGAGGCTTTGTTTGGCCAGGCAGGGAGTAAGTCAGGCAGGGCTGGCTGGTTGGGGAGGGGAAAATCATGGCTGCTCAGGTGCCACCAGTGCCAGCAGCTTGAATGCCCCAACTGAAGCAGGGATCATGCTCTCCCTCTCTCATAAACACACACAGAGTTGGAGAGCCCCCCTCCTCCCTCTCTCTCTCTGTCTCGCTGCAGTGGCAGTTGTGGGCTTCAGTGCCTGGCTGGCGGGGCACTCAGGTAAGCCGGTGTGTGGCATGGGGGGCAGCTCCACACCCCCGCCTTGCTTCATCCTCCACCCCGCACCATCTTGCTTTGTGGCCGCCATACCAGTGCATTGCTCAGCCTCCTGCTAGATAATGGTGGCGAGCAAGAAGTGGCGAAAAATGAAGAACGAAGCGAGGTGGTGGGGGGGATGGAGGATGAAGCAAGGCAGGGGGTGTGGAGCTGCCCCACCTGCCCCACCCCTGCTTACCCGAGGGCCCTTCACCCAGACCAAGCCCTCACCCCCACCCAGGGCAGCCACATGTCTTCACTAACCTGCTTTCCAGTTCTGTTCTCCGTCGCCACGCGCAGGGCAACTAAAGTAGTCTGTAGGACTATGGTAAAAAAAATAGATCAGACCTTCCAACTTCTCATGAAAAAAAAAAATCATGAGGTTGGAAGGTCTGAACTATTTTTTTACTGTAGTCCCACAGACTACTTTAGTTGCCCTGCATGCAGCGACAGAGAACAGGGCCTGTGCGTGCGCACGCATGCCAGGATGGTGTGGGCCGGGATGAAGTGACGTGGGCTGGACCCTTACAGTTTCCAGGATGGCCACGTGGGCCAGATCTGGCCCCAGGCCTTGAGTTTGACACCCCTTGTATAGATTATAAATTAAATTTAGTTTAATTCAGTTTGACAGGGGTGTCAAACTCAATTTCATTGAGGGCTGCATCAGGGTTATGTTTGACCTCAGGGGGGCTGGAGTTGTTGTGGCCATGGTGGGTGTGGCTAGCTTGATGTCACTTGTTTTGGGGGTGCCTGTGGTGGCCTGAATGCTCTGCCAGTGAAATCAGGCTCCCAAGCTCCGCTTTTGGCTGTGATGGCCTCCTGCAACCCTCTGCCAGCAAACATGCACATGGTTCCCCCCACCTCTATTTTTGCTGGCAGAGGCACCACGGGTCGGTCCTTCTTGGTTTCCATGGTGGCCCCACAAGCCAGATCTAAGCATGGGCCTTGAGTTTGACACCCCTGGTTTACAAGATGAAAGTTTAAAAGAAAATATATGTAGCTCAGAGTTTAATTGTGAAGCTCATAGTGTTTTTTATTATTAAATTCATTTGCCACTCATTTCACTGTTAAAGCAATAGCAATAGCACTTAGGCTTATATACTGCTTTACAGTGCTTTACAGCCCTCTCTAAGCAGTTTACAGAGTCAGCATATTGCCCCCAACAATCTGGGTCCTCATTTAACCCCCCTCGGAAGGATGGAAGGCTGAGTCAACCCTGAGCCAGTGAGACTCAAACTGCAAATTGCAGGCGGCCAGCAGTCAACAGAATTAACTGCAGTATTGCAATCTAACCACTGTGCCACCGCGGCTCTATGATGATCTTAACATAATATTTAACTTGTCTTCTGCTAGCTAAGAATTTTTTAAATTATAATTGGCAGACAGCTAGCATGGTTTATTGGTTAAAATTGGTTAGACCAATTTTAACAGATTCATATCCATATTCTGACAATTCAAACTGAAGGCCAAAGTCACTGAACTTCCGTTCCTTTGAGTCATAGATTACTTTGCCTCCAATTTTCAGCCCAAACTACCCCACCCCACCCCAGCTTGTTGAGAATGCTAAAGGATAATAGTAATAATAGTAGCACTATTAGTAACAATAAGGCATATAAAATATCAGGATAGATTTCAGATAGGAGGTAAGAGTTTTCCCCCAATCTATATGGAGATGTCAGTAACTGGGCGAAAGACCCTTCTGAGTTACATATCTTCTTATAATGATTCCTGGAGTCCGGGAACTATGTTTAGTAGGCAATGGTCTTTCTTTGTTCAGTGTAGCCATAAAATAAGAGAGGTGAGATAAAAGGTTTTAAGCAGTGGTGAAATCCAAATTATTTTACTATCGGTTCTGTGGGCGTGGCTTGGTGGGTGTGGGTGTGGTGTGGCTTGCTGGGCATGGCTTGATGGCTGTGGCAGGGTAAGGGTACTGCAAAATCTCCATTTCCACCCCACTCCAGGGGAAGGATACTACAAAATCCCCATTCCTTCCCCACTCCTGGGGAAAGGGTATTGCAAAATCTCCATTCCCATCCCACTCTGGGGCCAGCCAGAGCCAGCCATATTTGCCGGTTCTTCAAACTATTGAAAATTTCCACTACTGGTTCTCCGAACTGCTCAAAATTTCCGCTACCAGTTCTCCAAAACCTGTCAGAACCTGCTGGATTTCACCCCTGGTTTTAAGACCTATAATACTCTGCCTTGTTATTTTGCCAAATATACTGTATCTTCCTCCTTTGATATGTTGATACTTGTAAAACAGAGAAATGAATTGTGCATTAAAAACTATTTCCTGCCCATGTTTTCATTTAGCTATGACCTCATAAGTTTGTAGGAGACTTAAAAATGTGCAATAGAAAAATGGCATTTCCCACCCCCCCAATGATATGTATTTATTAAATTTATAGATTACCCATTTTATCACAAGGTCAAATGCTAATTGTTTTGTTTTACCCCTGCTATTAAAAAGTTACAGATCTTCATACATACAATAGTGGCTTCCGTTTCCCGTAAAACTTTCTTCTCCTCTAAGGGCAATCAACCAAAGAATACCCAGAGGGTGAATTGTCCTATATTACTCTGAAAGTCCAGAAGAATTTTCCAGCACAGCTATCATGAAGATTTCCATTGAAGTCATTCAAAACCAAAAGCTGCCATCATTTCAGCTTCAAAGCTGCCAATATTCAGAGAGATTTGAAGGAATCAGGAAAAGAAAAAGCTACTAAAACCAAAGAAGTTTCTCATGTGAAATCCAATATTTCTGTTACAGCAACAGGACTCTGGAACCTCTTTCCTCACCTTTTCAGAGCTAACTTCAGGAAGAGAGAGAGGTCTTTACTTCTGATTGGTTATGTGGATTTTGAGTTTCCCATTCTTTGCTCTCTAGATTGACAAGCTTAGTTTTGATTGCTTATTGCTTAACTCTTTTATATCTCTTTTTTTTTTCACCTTCACTTCAACCAGAGGTGGGTTTCAGCATCTGACCAGTTCTGGAGAACTGGTAGCAGAAATTTTGAGTAGTGCAGAGAACCAGTAAATACCACCTCTGCCTGACCCCATCCCCATCTATTCTCTGCCTCCCAAGTCCCAGCTGTTCAGGAGGAAATGGGGATTTTGCAGTAACCTTCCCCTGGAGTGGGGAGGGAATGGAGATTTTACAGTATCCTTCCCCTGCCATGCCCACCAAGCCACGCCCACCAAGCCATGCCACGCCCACCAAGCCACACCCACAGAACCGGTAGTAAACATTTTTGAAACCCACCACTGACTTCAACCAAGGGAGTTCTTAAATGTTGAACCATCCCCATTTGAAAGATTGGTTATGGAAATGTAGCAGAAACTCAATTGAGAAGATAAGAGTGATGAGTGATGAGTGAACTTGGCACATCACTCTAGTCCAGAGGTGGGCTTCACAGACTGTAGCAACCGGTTCACCCAGCACTAGAAATGTGAGCATGTGCGCAGTCCACACATGTGTGCGAGGTCAAACACACAGCAATTGGCTCACACGCACCATCCTCACATGCATGCCGCGTCAAAAACACAGCGATATAGGATGAGATTACGACCTGTGGACCCACCCACAGGTCACTACTACCGGTTTGCCCAAACTGGCTGAATACCACCTCTGCTCTAGTCCCAAATTCATTCATTCTCATTCTCATTCTCATTCTCATTCTCATTCTCATTCTCATTCTCATTCTCATTCTCATTCTCATTCTCATTCTCATTCTCATTCTCCCTCCCTCCCTCCCTCCCTCCCTCCCTCCCTCCCTCTCTCTTTATCTCCCTCCCTCTCCCCTCTCATTCTAGTCCACATTAATGTGAGGTGATATGAGTGTTGACAGTTCAATGCTTCATTCCACAACTTAATTAATGCAACGCCAGCTAATTGGCAAACTGTTGTGTGTTATGTGTCTGTCTGTCCAGTATTTTTCCTCATTACTGAAATATCTGGCAATCCTCTTCACTGGAAGGATTAAACATAATCCATGCCCACCTCTTTTTATCTTGATTAAAAAAAAAAAAAAGAATGACGCCAACAGTTCTCCATCTCAGAAGGAGCAGAAAGAAGAAGGTTGCTTTCCATTTTGTGCTGTACAAACTAGAGCAGCACACAAATTAGATGATCTTTGATCTCCTTGATGTAAATTTTGCCAATTGGGAGAATGTGAAGTTGTTGCCCAAAGTTTGAGGCATTGCTATTGTGACAGGGAGGAGAAAGGGATGTTGGGAAATAAACTTTCATTACGAATTAGAATGCCTTCATATTAAGAGGTTTAACCAACCCTTCTCTATTGCAGGAAGAGGTCGGCTGCAGAAATCTTTTGACCAACTGGGAAAAGGATAGGATATAGGTCAGGCAGAAAATAGACTCATGAATAATTGAACACGAGGCTGTAAATACTAGTGATATGCAGATTTATGTTTAAAAAAACCCTAGAGAGCCATCTATTGAGGATGTTTAGTTTGGATCCTTGCATTCAGCAAGAGTGGACTTGATGACTTAACATGCTCAGTGGCCACTTTAATTGATATTATTCTATGATTCTCCCATACTTCATCTGCATTAATGGGCCATTATTTTGAGCCTTGTTTTTCTTTTTTTAAAAAAATTGTAACAAATCAATTCATGCCTAAATTCAGTCAAAGAATTTAGCAGGGGTGTCAAACTCAAGGCCCGGGGGCCAGATCCAGCCTGCGGGATGCTTAAATCTGGCCCGCAGGGCTGCCCTGGAAACAGTGAAGGATTGGCCCATGGTGCCTCTGCCAGTGAAAACGGAGCCCTCCCGAGCTCCATTTTCAATGGCAGAGGGTTGCAGGAGGCAATTGCAGACAAAAATGGAGCTCGGCAGAGCACAGGTGCTGCCAACACGAGTGACATCTGCTCTGTATGGAGAATTAAGCAGGTATAGACTGAGGCTAGGCTGGTGTAACACAATACGTTTATTTCTAACACAATGATAGCTAACAGAACAAGACAACTCCGTGCATGCTATAACACTGACAGAACTGTTGCCGTCTGATAGCTGCTTAAATAGGGAATATTTAATAAATAGATGGAAGGAACCAATAGGAGTGCTGTGTTTTCTCGCTGTTTGGCTGCTTGCGTCTTAGCCAATCAGGGACGATCAGCAACAGGGCAGGCTTGGGCGGAGTTGTAACTCTGAGGACTTAACAATGTCCAGCTGGCCACGCCCACCCCAGCATCACCCACTCCAGCACCCTGAGGTCAAACACAATCCTGATGCGGCCCTCAATGAAATCAAGTTTGACACCCCTGAATTAGAGTGTCACTATCTTGGCTCTTCCCCTCTTAGAAACAAATGAAAATCACCACTTCCCCTCCAACTGCTGGTTGTACAGCAACAAGATCTGGGTTGTACAGAAAAATGCCATTTTTCTTCACACTAGATAAAGGAAACAAGAGAAAAGTCTTGTCACTTTCATCTTTATTTGCTTGACTTGGGAGAATAGGGTGGACAGTAAAGTTCTCCACCTACATTCCCCTTCTGTAGCTGAAAGTCTGAATAGGCAACCCTCGAAATTGCAACAACACTGAAAAAAAGAGACTTGCAACCATTTCTCACAATTATGACTGTTGCAGCATCCCAATGATCATGTGATCAAAATTCAAATGCTTGGCAACTGACTCATATTTATATGGGTTGCAGTGTCCAAGGGTCATGTGATCACATTTGGTGACCTTCTGACAAGCAAAGTTAATGGGGAAGTCAGATTCACTTAACATCCATGTTACTAACTTAACAACTGCTGTGATTCATTCAACCACTTGTGGCAAGAAAGGTCATAACATCGGGCAAAGTTCACTCAACAATTGTCTCACATAGCAATGGAAATTTGGGGCTCAGTTGTGGTCATAAGTCAAGCACTACCTGTACCTCTATGCCAGGGATGTCAAACTCAAGGCTCGTGGGCCGGATCTGGCCCATGGGGTCCTTACATCTGGCCCACCTGGCCATCCTGGAATCAGCAAAGGACCGGCCACAGTGCCTCTGCCAGTGAAAATGGAGCAGCTCAGTTTTCGGCTGTGATGGCCTCCTGCAATCCTCTGCCAGCAAAAACGAAGCTCAGGAGGCTTATAGGAGGCTGTCGCAGCAGAAAATGGAACTCAGGAGCCTGTTTTTGCTGGCAGAGCACTCAGGCCACCACAGGTGCCCCCCGACATGAGTGACTTCAAGATGGCCCTGCCCACCCTGGCCACACCCACCCCAGCCCCCTGAGGCCAAACACAACCCTGATGAGGCCCTCAATGAAATCGAGTATAATAACCCTGCTCTATGCCATTTCCAATATTCTCTAATAGATGGAATATCTGTACTCAACTCTGAAATATCCATGATTTTTAATACTAATCTTCTCTCTGAAAGACAGGTGAGGGCCAGTGTTGTATAGGTAGTCCTCGACTTACAACAGTTCGCTTAGTGACCATCCAAAGTTACAACAGCACTCAAAAAGTGACTTATTACCATTTCCACACTTACGACCATTGCAGCACCCAACGGTCATGTGATTTACATTCAAATTCTTGACAACTGATTCACATTTATGATGGTTGCAGTGTTATGTGATCCTCTTTTGTGACCTTCTGACCAGCAAAGTCAATGGGGAAGCCAGATTCACTTGACAACCCTGTGACTAATTTACGTGGCAAGAAAAGTTGTAAAATGGGGCAAAACTCACTTAACAAATTTTTCACTTAGCAATATAAATGTTGGGCTCAATTGTGGTCATAAATTGAGGATTACTTGTAATTCAGGACAGAGAAGCCAGTAATCAGATTGTAAAACACATAAGGCAAAATAATATATTTGGGAGGGCAAATCATCTTTTTAAATGTCTGTATTTCCCTACAGGGCAGAAATTATCCCACTCAATTAAAAATAAATAAAAAAGAAATGAAAATAATTACTTTTTGGTTAATTTAATCATCTCAAACTCTTGGATGTAGGACTTATTAAAAAGCTATTTAGATGATGCAGTCATGACTGCCATTCTGTAATCAAATGGCAGCCACCATTCAGCTATGTAATAACCAGACACCAACACATCTGTCTTCTTGAGCATATTTATAAGGAGTGGATGAATGGTATTAGTTACCTTGATTAGTTTTATTGTCTTTAATTGACAGCTAGTAAAGTCAGCTTTCACACTGTGAAGCAAGGCTGTTATCTAGCTGATCTTGGCTATTGCATACAAACTGCTTATTTTTCATTCCTTCTTGGCTTCTGAGGGACATCATGCTAGATGCTGGCTCTAAGATGCTGTCCCACCCATTTGGGACAGGCAGAACACTTTATTTCTCCCCATTCTTGCAGGAGTATATGGCCTCACAATCGTATAAGCATTTCTTTTAGGCTGGTAAAGAGCTTTAAGTCCAGGGGTGGGCTGATGGGGGTTCACAGGGGTTTGGGAGAACCTCTAGCTAAGATTCTGTGCACTTTGGACAACCCCCAAATCGCACTCCTGGCTGGCCCCACCCACCCCTCTCCTCCCAGGAGTCCCCATGCAGCCCATTTTGGATGTAGGTAAGTGCAGGGCAGGCGGGGAGGCTCAGAGTGAAAAATGGGCCTACCAGAAGTTCAGGAAGGCTGGAAACAGGCCTGTTTCTGACCTCCAGAGAGCCTCCGGAGCCTGGGGAGGCCATTTTCGCCCACCCAGAGGTGCGAGGAAAGCCTCCGGAGCCCGGGGAGGGCAAAAACGTCCCCCCCCGCCATGGTGCAGGAGGCTGACTAGGCCACACCCATCATGGCCACACCCACCCAGCAACCGGGCAGAGAACCCCTTGCTAAAATTTTTGAAGCCCACCCCTGTTTACGTTCCCTTAATAAGTGTAGGATAGGGAAAAAGGAATATGCATTATATTCAGTCTTTTGTACTCTGAGCAAAATGGAAACAGATTGACTACTTATAGTCAGAGCCCGTTATTCTCTAATTTAGATAACAGGTCTGCTACACGTTCTTTGGGAAATGGTGGTTCAGGTTCATCATTAATGTTGAGAAGACTTACTGTTTATTGGAAGCCTGCATATTTATAAGCAAGGGGTTCCACTTTCAATTCCTGTCAGCTTAAAAAAGAATTGGAAAAATTGGAAAGCCCATGCTGTCAGTCAGTATGAACTAGGTAGGAAGACAAGCTGTTGACCTCTGCAGGTTTTGGATTAAAATTGATGCTCTGCTGAAATGGAGCTTGAAATTTCTTAAACATGTTCTTCCCTGGCAAAGGATGTCTTTTCTTCTCTGCTTTATTCCAAGAATTTATTTTAAAAATTTCATGGTAGAATTTCGAGCTGATGTTATTGCTGGAGGTAGCAATATGTATACTGTTATTATACTTTATAATATATACAGTATATATAAAATATACTAATACTTTTAGTATTGCCATTATGCTGGTATGTATGTATGTATGTATGTATGTATGTATGTATGTATGTATGTATGTAGCAGGAACATCAAAAGAATGAGTATTCTCCTTAGCAATGGTAGACTTATTAAAGCCAGAAAAGCTGAATAAATATATTCGGACTAAATCCCAAGAAATGGTTTCTGGAATTGTTCAATGTATAATTATAAAGATATTATATTATAATAAAATTATTCTATCCTATTCTTTACATTAATATACTATAACATTGCCAGAACTTGTTAAAGATTCCATTTTTATTCATACCTCCCATACAGCTATATGGATTTATAGTAAGGTGACCAACTTTTTTACAATGAGAAGGAGGACACAAATAAATTGAAGAAAAAAAAATATCATAAATAAAAGAAACATTTTATTCATTGCAACAATAATACAGAATACCCTATAATATGATAAATGCATAATAAAAACATTGTAATTATATTGTAATTATGCTTACATGCCTGCTAATTATTATTTAAATGAGTACTTTTCCACTGAATGAATATTTTTTGTCAATGTATTTTCTACAGTAACAATATATTGGAAATATCTGAACAAGAAATATCCTTCATATTGAATTTTATGGCAAGTGCTCCAGCTAGAGTATCAACATTCAATCTTGATTGAATGAGTCTAATGCGTGCGTGTGTGCTGTGCTGTGTTTCAGCAAGAAGTAAACAAAGCCACACAGTGCACTCTTGTGTGTGGAGCACTCTTTCAAAACAATTCTCCTGTGCGGAGCGCATGCGTCTCATAATCACGTCTCGCTGCACTGTACTGAGCCTTGACGAATGTCATGTCAAATACAATTATGTCACATCACACGCAACGGATCAGATTGGCATCGATCGAATACGGAGATTTACAGATTAGTCTTCAAATATCGAAAAAGAGGACATGTAGGAGGACACTTTTTGAGAGAGGACAGAATTTACAAAAGAGGACTGCCCTCCCTAAAGGAGGACAATTGGTCACCTTATTTATAGTCACTCTTTGATGTTTTTTAAGCTTGGTTGTTTGCTTAACAGATAATTTCAGTGCCCAATTAGGTAATATCAGTGCCCCAAGGTCAGTTCAACCCTGAGCTACATATATTCATTCCTACTCTATCTTTACTATTGGAATAAGAATGGATAATTCCAAACCAACTTTCAGCTATAGTAGATGAAATAACTCATACTGAAACAACATGGATTTTGATAGGAAATTCCTGAGTGGGATGAATGCCCAAACTTTATTCATTATAATACCTTGAAGTTGATTCTGAAATGTGACAGTTTCAGTTTATTGTCTATTGATTAGTCTCATAACCATATAAAATAAAACAATAAAATCATACAATGGGATATAAAAATGTTAAATGAAATATAAGATCATCCTTGTCAGAGGTAATTAGTCCCGTTACCTTCCTGGGGTAATTGCCTGGATCGTGGCATTCTCCTTGTGTATACTTTGAAAAATAAAACCGGAATACATCATCTAATAAACTCATATTTATTGTAAAGAAAATAAAACATCTAACTATCTAAATATTTAATTGTTACATTTTTGCAAAGTTCCTATCGGCTACTTCTCAGCAGCCGGATGTCTCTGGCAAGAGAACAAAGAAAAATGTGAAGAAGCAAGAAAGGAATGCGGATACACGTAGTTAGCTTACTGATAAGAAATTTTGGCAAGCTATGGAAAGTCTGACAGTCCAGAAATAATGAGCTCAGCTGGTAAATACAAAAACGCAGTGACAATCCTCTTGGCAGATGACGCCAATCTGATATAGATAGATAACTCTCAGTCAAATGGCTTTAGTTAGAAACTTGGCAAGCTTCTTACTGTCCATGAGTTTGTACCTTGAAGGAAGTAAGATATCTTATGGATGGGGTCCCAATGGGCTATCTTGCCATCTAGCAACTTTGAAAGATGTTCTTTGGCTGAAGCATACAGTTGGCAGTCAAAGAAGATATGAGCAGTGGTGGGCTGCTGCCGGTTTGGACCGGTTCGAGCCCGGAACCGGTAGTTCCGATCAGCGTCTGGCCCCGCCCACCCGCCCTGGAGCTATCACGTCCTATATAATCACCAGTTTTTTGATGCTGTGTGCATATGCAGAAGGCGCGTACACTCACATTTTTGGTTCATTTTGTTACAACTGGCAGCAGCCCACCACTGGATATGAGTGATGTCATTTATTTGTGTCATGCCACAAATACATATTATGACTTAAAAAAGCTCAGCAAGGAGAAACTCCTCACCCGGTGCCTTGTTAGATTTTGCAGAGTGTATGATATATTTAGTTTCTGCTGCTGAAACCAGTGGTCAAGAAAGTAGCTTGTTTAGAGGGAGAAACTCAAGTTTCTGAATTGAAGAAGGGACATAGTTAGAGCTGGCAAATAAATAACCACAGTATTCCTCCCATGTTGAGGCTGGGATGGGAATGTCAAAGAAGAATTTTTTGTTCTTTCAGGATGCCAGATACAATGTTGCAAAATATGATTGAATTGAATTGCTGAAACTTCTTATTCTGACCACATAGAGATCATAAATGGGTCTACTAGGAGCCTCTTGTAGTCACGTATAAGCTTTGATATCATATCATAGGGTGTTTGTTACAGTGGGATGCCATTGAATCAAGCACATAACTGCCCATAATGTCTTTCTTGTATAATAGCTTTCTGGATCAAACTGCTTAGATCTGATTATTATTTCTGGAGAGCTGTTCAACTGTTAAAGTTTTTTTTAAAACATGAAACACAGATTGGTGTAGCTAACGATCATACTTCAGTAGATAGGAAATCATATTTGCCCAAATCTAAGCATACTTTGAATTCAAGTAAATAAACAATGATCTAGTGTTCATCTCAGCCCATTGAGGTTCCTGTCTTGTCTCACTTCAACGTTAGCTAACAGCTTTTTGTCCAGAGATGTATCTAAATTTAAGCTGGAACTGGTGAAGAAGGTAACCACAGTTGGTTGGTGGTCTCTATCTTCCTTCACATAGATCTGAACATTGGAAAAGAGCTCAGTTTGTCATTTGAGAAATATATGTAATCCAGGCCACTACTGGATTTCCTAGAGTGAAAGAGTCTAGATCTAGGCAACCCTATTATCATATGCCAAAACATTAAGGATTTGCACATATTTGAAATGAATGTCTGCAAAACCGTGAGAATGTTGCTAAGCACCTGTTTTGCCCGCCTATCTTCTTCCTTTCACAGCAAAGAAATTGACCTTAAGACATAATAAGGGAAAATTAGAAGCAGTTCCAAGATTAATCTACTTCATGAACATTCATAGAAAGATTAGGAAGGTTGAGAACCACTGATGTAAGGGGAGATGTGATGAGCTTGCTGGTCTCCCAAAATATGGAGATCTTTTCTAGAGTATGGGATGAAGCTTGGTGAAGAATGTGAAAGAACATTTACCTTCAGCACCAGGACTTTGAATTGGGTAACTAGAAGATGGGAGGGATCAAACCTCATGAGTCAATTCCTGGTCCTGCCAGCCTAACTCTTTAACAAAGAGGACTAATCTTCCAGAGGTCGCCATTTTGTTTTGATTTTCTGTGCTGAGGCAGACCAAATTCTAAAGCTTGGGAGATGGGCTGCTGGTTATCAACAACAGTCATCCAGGTCTCCTGTAAAGCTGCAGCACTGCACTGAGAGAAAAATTCAATCAGATGATTTCTGTCAGATGTTCTGTTCTTCCAACCATCTATGTTCCATGTCAGATGATGAATACAGGTCTCTGGTCATGATGATTACAGAAGAGGTCTTGAGTTGAGGGACAGGTCTCATTCAGTGAGTCTGCAGATGTTATGTGATCAAGGATCCTCTCAGTTGTTAAGGATTCACAGTGATTAGAAATCATCCACTCTTTGTCAGACCCTGGTGGCTAGTTTGCAGAAGCTTTTGTGGCAGGCTAATGTTTTTGTGAGGCTTGTTGACAGAAACTTTACCAAACTGTTGAGCCTTGTTAGCTGCCCAAAAGGTTGCTATTACTATTGTAAAAGTGTGTTGTCTTATTTCAGGAATTTACGTTTTATTTATTTATCAAACACTAACTTCAGTTTCTTGAAAAGTCAATTTAGATGAAGAGCAAGCAAGGGCTCAGGTTGACTACTGGAACTGTAGAGTTAGACGCACCCTAGCTCTAGTTTCTAGTTAAAATTCTGGTATAAACACCCAGATTGGCAATCAGTGAAAATGTTGTGATCTTAAAGCATCAGATACAATCTCTTGGACAAAAGTAGCATTGGTGTTTATGTTCTTTAAGATTTCCAAATGTTGCAGTAACTTATTGAAAGAGACTTAAGAAAGCTGAATCGTCTCTTCCTGGTGCATTGTCATTCAGATTCTGGGTAATTAAATTCCACCGAGGAACGCCACAGTCTGTGGTGACAAGTTGTTTCCATAGGTAGGCATGACTGTCTTGAGCAATTGACAAGCCAAAGTGATCAGTGGTTTGTCTATTTGATGTGTTCTCACTAAGATTTCTTTCAAATCTTCTTAATAATGGCAACTGGTTTTCAGTCTGGCAGAGTCCTTAAGAAGTTACTCAAGGATTCTCCTAAGCAATCAGTGCAGAATGTCAAATGGCAAATACTAGAGTTTGTTTATTTGGGTTTTTTCTCTCTCAAGGACTTTGGAAAGATGTTGTTCTGTTCGTCTGGAAGAGAGCTATTGCAAGTATGTGTTAAAGTGTGGACACTGCCTTGTCCAGATTGCTTTGAATTCAAAAATGAGTTAGCTGTAGAAGACAGAGTGAAAAGATTGAAAGAGTACTCAGGAAAGGCTTCATTCTGAACAGCATGAAGGAGATTGTAGACCACTTAAAAGTCAATAGTATATGATGAAAGCCACCCTGGGATGGGAGCATTCTACATTCTCAGAGTCTGTCAATTGGCTTTCACAACATAGTAGTTAACTTAAGGACAAAATAACCATTTTCCTAGATTCCCACCATCCTTTTTTTTTGCTCTGTGATTAAAATTTGTAAGGTAATTTGATTTCTCTGTAAACAGTTTATGATTTGTTTGCCTCTTGTCCTTAACTGCTTCACTATTTGTCACTAGATGAATACCCTTCCCAGTGCTGTGTATAGGCTTTCAGTTTTTCACTTTTGTTCATTCCTCTTGTCTCTCTTTCCTAGTTATGGTTAAAAATGCACATTATGCTGTCTTCCCTGTAGCCTGCTATTAATGCAGGGAGCTTGAGCTTTGAGTGTCTTGTAAAATTGAAAATACTCGTTTAAGATGTCTATTTTTATTTTTGACTGGTGATCAACAGGATTGAAAGTTGAGAGAACTCTTTGCATGGTCAATAGTCTATCAACAGAAGAGAAGAGCTCACACGGTTTGGATGCTGAGTTGACAATCAACAAACAATTTGAGACCTGGTTGCTGCCATAGGATAGGATGAGCTTCCATCACATGCTCTAGCTCATGCCAATGCAACAGTTTGAAAGTGGGTGACTGGGAGTAGATAGATGGATACTACTTGGGTGGGGAACTTAATGGGGACATGAAAGGAGCCCCAACTGGGCATCCCTCAGACAACGGAGTTTTCTCTATTCAATTCTTTCAATCTGGAATGTTTTGGTGCTCCCGACACAACTGTAATAGTAATAGAAGAGAATATTTGAATTTAATATCAACAGACTATGTCTGTCTATGATATCAGCTACATTTCCATGTATTAAATATTTTAAATCTAGATTCTCAGGCTCACTTGAAATAAGCCATAATGCTGCTGAGCAGGTGGCTGCAGTCTGTGTGGAGGGGATGTCCTCTTCTAGAAATGAAGGCAGATCTAGAAGTTGTTGGTTTTCAATCTCTCACTGGAGATTCTATTCTGAAGCATCAAGAAGAGGAGTTGCATTACCTGTAGAGCAAACTTACTTGGCTGGAATATACAGTATTTATCACATTGTTTCAGCTCTTTCAGGAGTTTGAATGAAGCCTGTGCTGCTGAATGTGAGCACTGCCTTTTCTTCCTCCTACCCATGATGACAGGATTCCTCTGATCAATCTGATTGATCTCCATGTGTCAAAAGGTCAAGGCAGATGGTAGGGAGTTTTTTTTAAAAAATGAGATTTAAAAAAAACTTGTACATAGGAGCCAGGAAAAATAGCAAGATAAAATAGAATGGCATAAAATATGATATAAAATAAGGTGTAGAGCAGAGGTGGGCTTCAGCAGGTTCTGGCCAGTTCTGGAGAACTGGTAGCAGAAATTTTGAGTAGTTTGGAGAACTGGTAAATACCACCTCTGACTGGTCCTATCCCCATCTATTCTCTGCCTCCCGAGTCCCAGCTGTTTGGGAGGAAACGGGGATTTTGCAGTAACCTTCCCCTGGAGTGGGGTGGGAATGGAGATTTTACAGTATCCTTCCCCTGCCATGCCCACAAAGCCACGCTCACAAAGCCACACCATGTCCACCAAGCCATACCCACAGAACTGGTAGTGAAAATTTTTGAAATCCACCACTGTTGTAGAGGATAAAGGGCAATAGAAATAGCCTCCCTGGCAGAACTGTTTACAGAAGTCAATGAAGATTCTCAGGCATCTGGAAGTCGAGTGTGGCAACTGGACTTCTTTTAGCAAGTTGTCTGGAAGTTGATGTCTGGAAGTTGAGTCATGGCAACTGGACTTCTTTTAGCAATAGCAATAGCACTTAGATGTATATACCACTTCACGGTGCTTTACAGTCCTCTCTAAGTGGTTTACAGAGTCAGCATATTGCCCCCAACAGTTTGGGTCCTCATTTTATTCACCTCAGAAGGAAGGAAGGCTGAGTCAACCTTGCGCCGGTCAGGATCGAAGGAATTGAACTCCTGGCAATGTGAGCAGAGTTAGCCCGCAATGCTGCATTCTAACCACTGCACCACCAAGGCTCTTTTCTTGTTAGTTCAGAATGTTTCACTGCTTATCCAAGTATCTTCTAGAAGCAGTGAAGAAGTCCCGTTGCCATGTTTCAACTTCCTTACCAAAGGTATTTCCTTGTCACCACCCTTCCTCCCCCTGGGGAGTCTCTTGGATTTTACTCCACTAGTCATTGCCAACTCTAGGAGGTGGTGCTCATCTCCATTTCAAGGCCATTGAGCCAGTGCTGTCCGAAGGCATTTCAGTGGTCATGTGGCCAGCGTGACATCATGGAGCACTGTGACCTTCCCACTGAAGTGGTACCTATTTGCATGCTTTCGAACTGCTAGGTAGGCAGGAACTGGGATGAAGACGAAGCTCAACCCATCAGATGACGCTCAGATCTCAAATCCGGGCTCCCAGCTTTCCTCCCCTTGTGAGGTGCCAAATCATAAAAGAGGTTTGTAGACAGGCTGATGCATCCATCTCCACTGTACTTGAATCCATTCCTCTTGCAGATTATTTATTTGTTTTTATTTATGAAACAAATTTATACAGCCACCCATCTTGCCAAAGGCATGCTTACCCTCTTCTCTTTCCTTTCACTTTTCCCAGCATTAAAGACTAGATAGAGCTGGCTTTTTGCATACTGTCCAAAATATGATGATATAAGCTTGGTCATTTGTATCTCAAATGGGAACTTTGGCTCAAATGGATTAGTTCTATTTTCTACCTACATGTTCAAAAAAATGTCAGTATTTTTTTTCTATCCTGCTTTTTGCACGTTGCTATGTAAGATATATATTCTGGCACAGGATTTCAAATGAATGCAAATGATCCTTACCTTCATTGAAAAATCACCACTTCTACATCGAGTTTGGAATAAACGTCGTGAGTGGAAGTTTAGTGGAATGACTTACCACAGAAAAGCAGGCTGGCCTCATTCCACTTCAACACTTATATGAATGATGAATATATCCATCCAAACAAAAGGAGCTTCATCTGAGCTGATGATTTAGCCATGGGGAGCAAGTGATGGAATTTATGCAGATTAAAAAGACACCAGCAGCATTAAAAAAAAAAAAAGAAACATGGCCACTTACCGGGTTGCCAATCTACTTAGACCAAATGAAACTTAGACTGCAATCAGCCATTTTCATTTCTGCAGGAACTGAACATTAACTAGAAAGGGACATGTTTGAATCATAACAAAATGTGTTATCTTACGAAGAAATGAACGTATTTTCATTTTAAATACATAAAAGGACATCAAGAAACAAAATGGTTACCCCACCCCCAACTTCCAAATTCACATCTCATTCAGAAGCTCATTCTTGACCCTGTGTAATTTCATGCCTAGCGTGGAACTGCTCCCGAGAAAACCTGACCCCTAATTGAACAGCTGCCAATCATCACAGATGTCTGAAATCCCCCAAAAGCAAGCAAATGGTATATTGTATACTCTCAATAATAGCCCTTCCAGACATGCACGGAACTGTAGCCAATCAGAAAGAGGGGGAAAGATAATAATACATTTTGTGCTATACCTCATATCAGGGATGTCAAACTCAAGGCCTGGGGGCTGGATCTGGCCCACTAGGTGCTTAGATCTGGCCCACGGGGCCACCCTGGAAACTGTGAGGGCCAGCCCATGGTGTCTCTGCCAGCAAAAACGGAGCTAGAGAGGGTCGCACGCAACCCTCCTGAGCTTCATTTTCATTGGCAGATAGTTGCAGAAGGCCGTTGCAGCCAAAAATGGAGCCACAAGGGCTGTGTGCAGCCTTCCCAAGCTCCATTTTCACTGGCAGAGGACTGCAGGAGGCTGTCACAATCGAAAATGGAGCTCAGGAGCCCATTTTCGCTGGAAGACCACTCGGGCGACCATAGGTGCCCCTGACACAAGTGACGTCGAGATAGCCACGCCCACCCTGTCCACACCTACCCTGGCCCCTCAAAGTCAAACACAACCTTGATGCGGCCCTCAATGAAATCAAGATTGACACCCCTGCCCTATATAAACCCACTATCAAGCAAAGTCATTTCAGATAAAGCAAATGTTGTCTTGTGGCCATGAAAATATCAAACATCAGACTGATTTCAGAGAGACAGGAAGAATGGTAAGCATGATTACCAAACCTCACAAATGATAACATGGGCGGTCAAGCAAAAGAGCAGCTCCTTGGGGTTGGAGGTCTGGGGAAAAGGCAGCCTTTGTAAAGACTGAATCACCTTACTGTCTAAGCTGGTAGACTGAAAGTCAACATGGACAAATAGGGTTAGTCCACTAAATCAGGGACTTTGTTTGTTGTATGTGGTAGACTCTGTGTCTTCTTCTTTTTGGTCTTTCTTAGTATACTACATTATAGTATACTACTGCATACTGTAGAATGCAATAGTATACTATAATATACTATTGTTTTCCTCACAACAGCAGTTAGTATAATTACTATAGGATGCAATTAGTATGCATACTAATGCACACTATAAAATAACACCAAGAAAATCCCTGCATATTGAAATGTCCATGTCAGTGGAAAGAAATTACTTGGGGAATGGATACAAGAAAGGATTATTGCCCTAAAGTCAGCAGTGGGTTTCAATTTCAGTTGCTACTGGTTGCTCGTGGGCGCACAGGCGCTTTTGCACATGCGCAGAAGCTTCTGCACATGTGCAGAGACATCTGGGCAGGTGGGCGGAGCCTCCCGCCGCTACCGGTTTGCCCAAACCGGTAGCAACCCACCACTGCCTAAAGTCCAATGCCTAAGATGGCACAGTGGTTAGAGTGCAGTACTGCAGGTTACTTCTGCTGCCTGCCAGCTGCCTGCAATTTGGCAGTTCAAATCTCACCAGGCTCAAGGTTGACTCAGCCTTCCATCCTTTTGAGGTGGGTAAAATGAGGACCCAAATTGTTGGGGGCAATATACTGACTCTGTAAACTGAGGGCTGTAAAACACTGTAAAGCGGTATATAAGTCTAAGTGCTATTACTATTGCTATTTGCCTATTTCTGGAATATTAGTAGAAAATAGAGAGCCAGTTTGGTAAAGTGGTTAAAGTGCTGGCCCAGAAATAAGGAGTTTTAGTTCCATTTTAGGCATGAAACTTGGCTGGATAATCTTGGACCAGTCACTCTCAGCCTACAGGGTTGCTGTTGTGAGAAAAACAAGAGGACAAAGGATTAATAGGTATGTTCATCATCTTGAGTTATTTATTAAAAAATTAATAATAAAGCTGGGGTTTTAAAAAATCTATTTTTTTTAAAATTGTAATACTAAGTAGAAAGATTTTTTAAAAGCAGGGATGTCAAACTGGCGGCCCACGGGCATCACACAAAGAAGCCACACCCACCCCAGTTCTACAAATGGGAGAAACATCACGAAACATCACGTGACGGCAACGTGACGCGGCAAGTTTGACATCCGTGTTTTAAAGGAATTGCTGGGGAGGTTCTTTTTCAATTCTCTTTGATGTACGGTATCATCTTGATATTACCATATTAAATCACAAATATTTGGGGCTCCATATGCTGAGCCATCATTGATAGCAATGGCAGTGATGTTAATACTTCCATTTCAGCACCATCAATTCTGACTTTTATTCATCAAAAAACATAAAGTGGCGCGAGCACTTCACAGGTTTAATGAACATTAACTTCCAACTTAATGCTTCAGAGCCTGCAGTCATATAGTTCAGGAGCAGAAGTAAATGAGATAAATTAGTGCCATCATTAAGAAAGTTCTGCTTAGATAAGTTAGAAAGGAACCAAGCACTTGCACCTTGAATCTTTCCCCCAGACCTTCAACTCCAGAACTATTAAGGAAGAGTTCAAATTTAGCTGTGTGTTGTTCTGAATAATGATCTTTCATGGTCTTTCCTGAACTGGAAGTTTATATAACATGGGTACATTTGATACTTCCTGTTGGGTCATGTTTGACTATATAACCCTTGGAAAAGTTTTAAAATTGCACAGAATTAGAAGTTAGCAAGTCATAAAGTCACTAAGTGACTTTCCTGTTGGTTGATTCAATATACTACAGATTCTCATTAGGTTTGATCCTCAGCCCATTCTGTTTTAGTGAGGCCAACACAGATGACTGTGTGGCTTAGAATAATTGAATCATAGAATTATAGGAGGCCATTCACGATTGACCATCAAATTCAACTCCCTGTTCAATGCAAGAATCCAATTAAAGAACCTGTTGTAGGGATCAGTTTAGCCTCAGTTTGAATATATCCAGGAACAGAAAACTACCACTACTTTGGGTAATTATTTTCCAAGACAAAGTATTCTAACCATCAAGACATTAACATTCAAATGGATTCTGGCTTCCTAAAAATTCAGACACCAGTTCAATGTCTTGCAATCTGGGATGATATTAAATAGAATCCCACATTCAACTTGTCTTCAGTTTAAACATAACCCTTCCTTTGATTTCTACTCATAGATTTGTATCTTTTGAGCATCCTTGCTGCTTTTTCTATTCCACTATATGTGAACTCTTCTGCTAAAGGGGGAAATTCAGAATTGGATTATGTAGAATAGAGCAGAACCATTCTTCCGATTTAATAATTTTATTTCTATCCATTCAGACTAAAATTGTTTGGCAGCCATGCTGGCCATATGTCGATTCCTATTTAGCTTATGATCAACCATATTTCCAAGATCCTTTGTACATAGAGTATTACCAGACCAGGTCTCCCTCCTTATCCCCCAAGTAAAATCTTTTATACCTGTGTATCTGATTTCAGTTTTCCCATGCACAAATTCACAATTCTGTTATTTTTGGCTCATCTCTTTAACTTATCGAGATCATTCTGAATTTGTTTTCTAGATCATTCACAATGCAATCCAATTTTATATCAAGATGAGACTCCATGACTGGGGCAGTATTTCTTTAATGCTGTAAATACTAATGTAAAGAATGTAAAGAAATGACCACATCTTCCAATCACAATGTCATCCAAGTAATTAATGAAAATGCTTATGAGTGCTACAGGGTTGTCCAGTTAGAAATTCTAAAAGTCTAAAAATTATTCAGGTCCCATCTATTAAACAGTGTGATTTTGTGGGACCCAGGTATCATAACTTTGCTGTCATGACACCTGCATCCAACTGTTCAGTAAGAAAAGCGGTAGCTCTTTCCTAATACTCTGTCCAATGACTTGGGAGGGATGACTTGCCTTGTATAATTGTACTAATTTCATACAGCTCACTTATTGACAGTTGCTTTCTGAGTGCAATTCAAAGTGCTGAGTCCTATAGGACCTGGACATTCCTGGGACATCTTCCTCCAGGTGTTCTGTCTGCCAAATAACAGCTAGTATGGAAGGTACCCTTCAAATCCCATCCTTTCTTGTAGTTGCTGTTCTGCTGAAGGCAGGTCACTACCAATCTTGTTGGCATTCAGGGAAGCTGCCAAGATCTGGCTGCCTTACAAGCCTTTTCGAACCAATGGTATGGCAGGTCCCATTATTGCAAGAAGTTATTGCTCTGTTAGGATTGTTTTCCTCATTGTGTCAATGATCAGGAAGTCGATTGTCATTGGGTTTTGGGATTTCATTATTTGTTGTGTCTTTTTTCAGCTTTTCTATTTACTTTTGTATTACTGTAAGCCTCTTAGAGCTTTTTTTGGAACAGAGAGGCATATAAATTGCAGAAGAGAGAGCGAGAACGTAAAGCCTCTCTGCAGCTCAAACCTTTCATATGAGCTCTTCTGCAACTCAGAAAAAGAGAAAAAAGGGTATCAGAAAACAAAGATGAATCAGAGCCAGGATGTCCAAAGCTACCCACTTTGAGCAGTGGCTACGGCCACAAATTGTTTCAGAGCATGTGTTCCAAGTACACATATTCTGTCCTAGATGCTTTCTGTACTCCCTCATTGTTTTAACAAGTAATGATAAAGAAATATCCCAAATACAGGGGTGAAATGCTCCCGGTTCGGACCAGATCGCCTGATCCGGTAACGATGGCAGCGGATGGTTCGGAGAACCTGTAGCAAAAATCCCTGCGCTCCCCGCCCCACCATGCCCAGCTGAGCCGCACGATCATCAGAGGCTTTTTTAAAATACTTTTAAAAGCATTTTTTCTACAACCTCTTCCGATGAAAAAATGCTTTTAAAAGTAAAAAAAAAAAACCCTCTGATGATCGTGTGGCTCAGCTGGGATCATCAGAGGCTTTTCAAAGCATTTTTTTCTGCAACCTCTTGGCCGAAGAGATGATAAAAAAATGCTTTGAAAAGTCTCTGACGATCCCAGCTGAGTTGCCTGATTGGTAGAGAGGTTTTTCAAAGCATTTTTTAAAAAGCCTCTCTGAAGATCCCAGCTGAGTTGCCTGATCGGCAGAGGCTTTTTAAAGCATTAGAAAAAATGCTTTGAAAAGTTTTTTTAAAAAAAGTTGGCCACGCCCACCCAGTCACATTACCCCCCACCAAGCCACGCCCACAGAACCAGTAGTAACAAATTTTACTTTTCACCCCTGCCCAAATACCTGCATTTTTTCCCTAGTTGTTCTGATTCAGTAGATCTCTGCAACATGATTTCTCGTCACCTCTGAGATTTTTCTCATTGAAATGAAGATGAAATGCAGTTGGTCTCAGTGAAGGACTTCACATCACTTGCAATTGCCTGAAGCACCTGCAGAAGCCTTTTTGGATGACTAGGACTTCAGAGGTTGCAATATAAGGGAAGCAAATGGAGCCAGGAGATGAGATGACTCACCACTTCATGAAGCAGCTTCAAGAATGACTCCTTTGGTGACTTGTTGAAACAAAGTGCACTGTCAGATGTTTGCAGAGCTACCTGTGGTTCAGCTTGATGAGAAAGGTTTGCTTTAGAGATTCATTCTAAACCCAAACCAACTATGTATCCAGTCACCACTTTGTTCCATCCATTGTGAAGAACAATTCCCTTCCCCCTCATATGCTTCAGTGCATTGCTACAGTGCTATTTCCCCCACTACTTAGGGACAAGGTTGATGATGTTCTCACTCCTCCTTACAAATCAGTTCACACTGAGTCAAGTGTTCTTTCAATGCAGTCAATAAAACATTTCCCCTCGTCTCTGTTGTTCTTTTAAGAAGAACACCTTGTTATTTAGAAAAGATTACTCTGTTGTTGTGCTTCTGAAACTGTCTATTGTATGTGATTTAATATCTTAAAATAAAAATGTAATCACACACACACACACAAGTCTCCTTCAACCAAATAGATGGGCTGGGATCACAGAGATACCACAATAGCTTCACAGGATTCATTTCTTGTTATGATAGTCAGGAACCATCTTACAATTGCATATATTCTTTTGGAATATATAAAAAAAGAACACTAAAATTATAAACAGGAAAAACAAAGGATAAGGGAGAAAAGCAGGCAAGATTTAGTGCTCACTCTTTTTAATCTGGAGGGCTCTCTATTCTGGAACTATTTGGGAGAGGGATAGACATAGTGGTGGGATTCAGCTGATTCTGTCCGGTTCGGGAGAACCGGTAGTGGTGACTGCGGGAGACTCTGCCCACCTGCCTGGATGTAATGCATGAGCAAAGAGCATGCACGGAAGGCCGTGCTCATGCGTAGAGGAGGCGCAAGCGCGTTCACATTTGCGAACCGGTAGGGAAGGTAAGTGAATCCCACCTCTGGATAGACAGAGGCTTATTGGACAGGAGGACTGCAGGTTGTGATAATGTCAACTTGGCTGGAAGAGAGGAGACCCTTATTAACTAAATAATTAACAGCAGAGGGAGCAGGAGTATCTGGCTGTTATGGCTAATAGTGGCCATCTTGGAGCCTTTTGAGACCTTTGACTGTGGTTGTCTGTGGACTGGAGATCCCAAGGCAGTTGGACTGGACAGTGTTGCTTGCTCCCAGTTGGGAACTGGACTGTTTTAAGCAAATAAAACAAGTAAAGTTTAAGGTCCCTTTGAAACGAATACATTCTGTTATTCTGTGACAGAAGTCATAGGAGAGACTCAGCCATAATCAACTGACTTATTTCCCCACTTTATTCAGTCAGTTGGCTGTATTAATTTTTTCTCATGATGAGTCCATGAAACCCTAAAAAATAAGGGCTCTTCCTGACAGCCAGGTTAAAGTGTTACTCACAAATCATTTGCTGCCCCCACTGGCAATCTGTTTCCTGCCACAGGGATAATGCTAGCAAATGTGCTGTCCTTATTTTCAGTTTACAGGGCACATTAGTGGCAGAGATTAATGACTTTCCCCCAGATTTCTCTCCCTCCTTCAACGAAACATCCCCAGTCAGCATCCACTCTCCTTCATATGGGATGGGAATAGGTGAGAAGTTGGATGTTGATGAATGGCTAAAATGAACAGGTTTAGCCATCTCACAAAAATTGGTGATTTTGTATCATGCATTTTTTTTTGCTCAATTGTGTACTAAGAGAGTCTGCTAATTATCAAGCTTTTTTTTGAAGTGTGTTCAAAAGCCTCATTCCAGAAAAGTGTTAAATTCATGTTCAAAAGCAGCCCAAGCAATATCCTGTAAGAACAGTTGCACCATGATGTTGGAGAAAGCGGAGAAACAGAAAGGATCAATATACTTAAGCACGCAATTTTCTTCTCCAACTATACGCCACTCTTCTTGCCATCATTGGTTACTGTTCAGTTTAGCCAAATCTCTGAATTGGAAATCAGATCAAAAATCTTGCAGGCAAAGGCAGAGAGCACTGTTTGAAGGAACCAGGCTTTCCCACTGCCGAAGGAGAATGTCACCAAGGACACTGCCCAGGGAACAAAACAGAAAGCGATGTGCCTGCATCAGCCAAAAGTTGCTCTAGATACCAAACTGATTTAAAATCAGTGGCTGCACCACTGATAGAATGATCAGTAGAATATGTCACATCATATTCAAAGCAAAATTTGTGTCGGGATACAGGGGAAATGTTTCTTAAATAGTGGAACTGCAAAAGAATGACATAAGGCTGTCTCAGATATCACCTAGGGATCAGATGAATAGGATAGGATAGGATAGGATAGGATAGGATAGGATAGGATAGGATAGGATAGGATAGGATAGTATTCTTTATTGGCCAAGTGTGATTGGACATACAAGGAATTTGTCTTTGTGCATACCAGAGGTGGGTTTCAGCAGGTTCTGACCAGTTCTGGAGAACTGGTAGTGGAAATTTTGAGTAGTTCGGAGAACTGGTAGTAAAAATTCTGACTGGCCCCGCTCCCATCTATTCTCTGCCTCCCAAATCCCAGCTGATTGGGAGGAAATGGGGATTTTGCAGTAACCTGCCCCTGGACTGGGGTGGGAATTGAAATTTTACAGTATCCTTCCCCTGCCATGCCCACCAAGCCACACCCACCAAGCCATGCCACGCCCACTAAGCCACACCCACAGAACTGGTAGTAAAATTTTTTAAAGCCCACCACTGGTGCATATGTTCTCGGTGTACATAAAAGAAAAGATACATTCGTCAAGAATCATAAGGTACAACACTTAACAATAGTCATAGGGAACAAATAAGTAATCAAATCATATTAGGAAACAGTCAATAGAAATCTTAAGGATACCAGCAACAAGGTTACAGACAGTTGATGAAGGCAACATCATGAAGACACAGCAAAAAGAAAAGAGTGCCAGATCATGTTGTGGTGCACTTACATGTAACTGAGGAAAGGCACAGAGCCAGGTGCAATCAGCTATTATGAGACCTGCTTACAATGGAGACTAGGTGGACTGAACCTAAACCATACTATCTAAGCAGGAGGTCCTCTAAATCGTGGACAGTCTCAGCAGTATCTATGCAGAGTGTGGAGTTTCTCTGAGAGTTTCTCTGGGAGTCTAGATGGTAGTCTCCTTGGATATTCCAATACCTTGATCTGGGGAAAAAGATAAAACTGGCAAGAATTCCCTTATGATGTCTTCATTTGTGGTTTAATTAAAGTATGGGAAGCCAGAAAGACTGTCAGCAATAAGAAATATGATTATATAAGATAAAACTTTCAAAACATCTCTAATGGAAACTGTGGCCAGATTTGCAGTGAAGTTGCCAAAGCAGTGGTACTTGGAGGATTTCAATCTCCTTCCGGTATCTGAATGATAGGGAAATGTAGAGCTATTGCAGAAAAAAATATATCTGAATCCTGAGAAATAGAAAATATGAGACAGAAATTTATATTTCTGGGTCCTCATTTTACTGACCTCAGAAGGATGGAAGGCTGAGTCAACCTTGAGCTGGTGAGAATCAAACTGCCGAACTGCTGGAAGCTGGCAGTCAGCAGAAGTAGCCTGCAGTACTGCATTCGTTAGAATGTGCCACCATGGCTCTTGGTACATCCATCTTGTTTCCTTTAGTGTCCTTTGATACGATTAATAGTAATAGCACTTAGACTTATATACTGCTTTACAGTGCTTTACAGCCCACTCTAAGTGGTTTACAGAGTCAGCCTCTTGCCCCCAACAATCTGGGTCCTCATTTTACTGACCTCAGAAGGATGGAAGGCTGAGTCAACCTTGAGCTTGATGAGATTTGAATTACCAAATTACAGACAGCTGGTAGTCAGCAGAAGTAGCCTGCAGTACTGCACTCTAACCACTGCACCACTGTGGCTCATATCCATACTAATATCCATACTAATCAAATTCTGGATTGGTTTAAGGTAATATAGTGTGTGTGGGGGTGTATATAGTTATGCTAGTTCATATTGTTCCTCTGTGACTAGTTCCAGTTAGTACCGAGGACTGGGAGAGGACTGGCCCTAAGTTCTTACTTTACAAAGTTCTTCAGGAATCTACTTTCTCTCCACTCTTATTTAACATCTACTGTACATGAAGCTGATAGAGAAGGTCATCCATCAGCATGAGGTTAAATAACATAAATATGCTGATACTTAGCTATACATCTCTACCTTAGGCAATGCTCTTTATCAGTATTTGGAAGCATGAGGGTGTGGACAGGAAAAAACAAGCTTCTGCTTCACCTTAGCAAGTTGCAGGACCTGATAGATGATAGATATAGATAGATAGATGATAGATAGAGATAGAGATAGATATTTTCCATAATTAGTTTTGAATAGGGTAGCATTTCCCCATAAATAAATAGTATAATAGTATGGGGATCTTGTTTGGAGAGCAGATGGCAGCTGTATCTATAAGGGCCTTTGCACAAATCCATCTTGTGCACCAATTGTATTTCCATTCCTGGTTAAGGAGGCTCTGCTCATACTCATCCATCCTTTGGTCACCTTCAGTTTGGACTACTACAATGCACTTTATATGGAGCTGTCCTTGCAGATCACTTGGAAACCACAAATGATCCTGAATGCAACAATATGGATGGTTATGAGTTCAGTTATAGACATACAATGTTACTAATCTATTATTCCTACCCTCAGATAAAATTTACTTCAAAGCAATGCTATATCACTTTGTACTAATAGTTTGGGAAATGTTTTAGGTTTAGGTTTAGGTTTTATTTGATTTGTATACCGCCCTACTCCCGAAGGACTCAGGGCGGTGAACAGCCAATAATAAAATACATAGATATACAAAATTTAAAAACCCAATAAAATCAAATTAAATTATTTGGCCCAGACAAATTAAAACACCCCGATAATTTAAAAAACAGATTAAAATATAAATATTTAAAAAGGGAAGAGATTAGGCCAAGCCCGCTTGATGGTTTTGAAGAGCATTACTTCCCAAGTAGTTACCAAGTATAATGTGCTGGTAGCAGTAGATTAAGCCAACCATCAACTTCTTCAAAATACAACCACCATCACTGTCATGCCTGAAAAATCGATATCATTGCAGCTTCTTCCTAAAGGAACTAGAAATAGCAGACCTTTCATATGACCTTGTTTTTCTCTTTCTACTTTAGCAGCTCATTCCGCACCTGAGCAGTTTGGAAAGCATTTGTATAATATATTGTAAGAAATGTTTGCAAATGTGTAATTGTCAATGCACGCAGACTCTGTGTATTCACACACATAGATACAAAACTAAGAGTTCCTAAACTCCCAGACTTTTGACTCAGGTGAGGAACTGAGAGGCCAGCAAGGATTGAAGACCAGATTGCATGTGATTCTGCATGTGTGTATGTGTCCATGCACAAGCACGCCTGTCTGTCTATCATTGCATCCAACTAAACTGTTAATCAAGTGGAAAGCAGGATTCAAATTAGCTGTCCTCCAGTCAGACACCCTCCAGCTTGTCTTCACTTCTACCAAAACTTGTCAGCTTCACATTGCCAGTTAACACCCTTAATCTGTCGTTTTGATGTGTCCACAGAATTGCCTACAGGCTTGTCAGCTTCATTGGCTGCCTCGACAGTTACACAACGATATCTTTCTCCAACAGTTTTGAGCTGGTTCAGACATTTCGAGAAGAGCTGATGATTATATTAATTCTTATAATATTGTAATTTGTTTTTTACCTCCGACATGCTCACGGCAAGCTTCTAAATCTTTCACTCCATCAAGAATTAGAACCCAAAGAAGTTAGAGAATGGCAACAGAACTTTCACCACACCACTGGCATAATTTAGTGATGACTTACTGGGCTAGAAATTTTTAAAAGGAATAAAAAAAACCCCACTGTTTATTCCTATCGTTTTAGGAATTGCAATATCACTTAGACTTATATACCACTTCACAGTGCTTTTTCAGCCCTCTCTAAGACAGAGGTCCCCTAGTCCATCATCAGCACTGGTCCATGGCATGCCAGAAACTGGGCCATGCAAACAAATGAAGCCCCATCTGTGGGATGCAGAAGCACATGAGATCACGCCCCCTCTAATCCGCGGAAAATCCTCTCTCCACAGAACTGGTCCCTAGTGCCCAAAAGGTTTAGTGCTCTAAACAGTTTACTGAGTCAGCATATTACCCCCAACAATCTGAGTTTTACCCACCTTGGAAGGATGGAAGGCTGAGTCAACCTTGTTACATGCTATTATGTTGTGGGCTGTGGTAGGCAAGAACAGACAGCATAAATACAACAGCATTTATTGACTCAATTGGAACTGGACAACAACAGAAAAATTCCTGTAATTTATACTTTGAGCCCACAGGGCCTCAACCAATCATAATACTTGAAAAAACCCTCACCCCAAATATGAACGTTCTAAGTTTCCTTCCAAAAGAGTTGAAGTTAACACTTAGAGTCATCTAAAGGTTAGTTTCACTTTAGCAGGGCTTAACACAACTATATGTATTCAATGCATAACACATACCTAATTCCATATTCTTTTTTTTCCCTCCCTATGTACCAATTTCACTCATTCCTGGTTAAGGAGGCTCTGTTTATAGTCACCCATGCTCTGGCTGTCTTCTGTTTGGACTACTACAATGTACTTTTCATAGAGCTGCCTTTGCAGATCACTTGGAAACCACAAATGATCCTGAATGCAACAATATGGATTGTTATAAGTACTTTGTGAAAGAACACTACGCATCTATCATTCCCACCCTCTGACAGAATTTGCTTCAGAGCAATGCCGTATCACTTTTTTAAAAAAATTTGATTTATATGCTGCCCTTCTCCGGAGACTCAGGGCGGCTTACAATGCGTTAAGCAATAGCCTTCATACTTTTGTATATTTATACAAAGTCAGTTTATTGCTCCCACAAACTGGGTCCTCAATTTACCCACCTTAGAAAGGATGGAAGGCTGAGTTGACCTTGAGCCTGGGGAGAATTGAACTCGCAGTAATTGCAGGCAGCTGGATGTTAAATGCTGCCTTAGGAGGCATTAGCCTCCTACGCCACTCAGGCTCCACTTTGTGTTACTAGTCTAGGAAATGTCTTGAAGAGCATCACTTCCCAATTGCCAGGTATAGTGGTGAAACATTGATGAAACAATTATACGAGATGGCAGGCAAGGGACCTGGGAACTTCTTGTTCTTCTCCCTTATTAGCTTGTCCAGCCTTATGACCTTGGGGACTGTCCTTTAGCAACACAGACTTTATAAGAGCTCTTCCAGTTACCTTCTATTTCAGTTTCCCAAATGAATCTTTTAACCTAATACACCCAGAGTCGACTGGTCGATTTTCATGATGTAGAAGCCTGTTGTATATTGCTGCCCTTCCCATTGTTCTTCTTTAATGAAGAGAAACCACCTTTCCCTTTAAAATTCATTGTTACTGGTACAGCTATTAGCATCAAAAAGGCCACAGTTGGGCATCTGCAGCTCACTGATGGCTTATTTCTACTGGAGAGAGTTTTGCCACATTTCTACTGCTGAGCTCCTGCCTCAGTTTAACTCTTTCAGGATTAACAAGGTTGATATCACCATTGCAATTATATCTGCCTGGTTTAGAAGTATTTCTCTCTTTTCCACTATCTCCCCAAAGCAGGGAAGGATTATTACCCTCAAACTCTGCTTGCATCCTTCTTTTAAGCCCTGGTCTTTCCTTTTAAGGCACTGGTGTTTACCATCAGTCCCCTTGTCATACATTTCCAATGAAATTTCCTTCTCAAGATCTACAATCATTACTTAAAGCTTCATCTGAACCTTTGAAACTCAAGGTGGATGGACTCTTCCCCAGAACTTTCATTTTTCTGTACTTAAGATCCAGAAAATTTGTGCATACATAGCAGGTAATGTATGGTTAAAACCATAACTGATAAAAAGATTGTATCAACTCCAATCCCCAGTTCAGAATATTTGTGGGGGGGAAAGAACAGCAGAAAAGAGTTCAAAATGGTCAATTGCAGTAAACAATGAAACAAGCCTGATTTTTCTTTTGGGACTAATGGACAAGGAACCAGAAAAAAGTCATGGGACCTTGTTTTTTTTATATGACAACTACAGTGAGACTATTCTATGCTCAAAAGTGGAAAGGTGTGGCACAAATGGAAGAATGGTTAATGAAAATGATGCAAACTATGGAGGTAGCTACCTTTTTTCTTTTATTAGAGAAAAAATAATATGTACATTTATGACTGACTGGAAGCCCCTTATAGACATTTTGCATGAGATTGGAAAAAAAAAATGCACTTATGACTTGTGGGTTTGATGTTTAGGGAAAAAACCTGGACAATAGGAAAGAGTGAGCTTTTTTTAAATCATAGAGTAAGATAATTTTGTAAGTGTACTTATATTTGCTAAAAGGAAATTAGAAACGTCTATTTCTTTTTATTCTTTCTTTCTGCACTTCTTTCTTCATTGTTCTTGACTGTTTTATGCTTTATTAGTTTGTGATAGTTGTAAAACGTTGAATAAGAAATGCTTAAAAAAATAAAACAAACTATAGAGGTTTTACTACTAAAAATTATAAAACTTATCTATCTGTGCTTCAGTGGTGGGTTGCTCCCAGTTCGGTCTGATTCTTGTGAACCGGTAGAAATGGCGGGGGGAGGCTCCGCCTGCCTGCCTGGACATCATCATGAATGATCTGTGCATGCACACACTCCTGTTGCAAACCAGTAGTGGAGGTAAGTAGAACCCACCCCTGCTGTGCTTACCAGGAACCTTAATATTTGAGGATACTTATAAGGCCATTTCCTGAGAGACTACAATTACCTGTTGGCAGATAAAATAATGAGCAAGGGGAAGCCTCTTGTGACTTGTCTAGAGTTTGATCACTAAACTCCTGCTAAATCAACCAGGTATAAGTATAAGTATAATTTTATTTCTATACCGCCCTTTTCCCGAAGGACTCAGGGCGGTGTACAGCCTATTTAAAAACACAAGACAAACATCAATTAAAAATTTAAAATTATTAAATAAATTCGGCTCAATTTAAAACCCCAGAAATTTAAAATACCCCAATTTAAAATTATTATGTTGATAGCCCGGCCTGGCGGAACAACAGGGTCTTCAGTGCACAGCAAAATACCCGAAGGTCGGAGATCTTACGTATTTCCGGGGGCAGTTCATTCCACAGGGCTGGGGCTCCCACAGAGAAGGCCCTCCCCCTGGGTGTCGCCAGCCGACATAACTTGGCCGATGGCATCCTGAGGAGACCCTCTTTGTGGGAGTGAACTGGCCGGTGGGAGGCTATTGGTGGCAGAAGTCGGTCTCGAAGGTACCCGGGTCCTATGCCATGGAGCACTTTAAAGGTGGTGACTAACACCTTGAATCGCACCCGGAAGACCACTGGGAGCCAGTGCAGCTCACGCAGGAAGGGTGTCACGTGGGCACAACGAGTTGCGCCCATAATCACCCGCACGGCCACATTCTGGACCAGTTGGAGCCTCTGAGTGCTCTTCAAGGGGAGCCCCATGTAGAGAGCATGGAGCAAGTGATGATTACCCACCTTAAAAATAATCCAATGGAGGGTTACTGTCTCTAAAGTTCCATCAGGATGCTGAGAGCATGGAACCACCAGGTCCAACTAATTTCTAGCTCAGAGAAAGATTTCTGTGGTTGTGGCCAAAGGATGTATAGGTTGAATTAATTGAGAGCATATAGGCTGAAGGTGTTGCAAGTGGTGAGTAATAAAAAGATAGCCTTCTGAAAAGTCCATATGAACACTTTAGAATCTTGTGCAGGAGAGGAACTGTGATCCAATGTCTACTCTGCCTCAAGCAATTATATTCTGATCAACCATTTCCTGAGAAAAGATACTAAAGAATTCAGACTGAAAAAAGGAGATTTTTTTCAGATACAGATTAACAGAGTTGGAAGGGACCTTGTAGGTCATCTAGTCCAACCCCCTGCTCAAGCAGAAGACCCAATAGCATTTCTGACAAATGGCAGTCCAATCTTTTCTTGAAAGTCTCAAGTGATGAAGCTCCCACAACTTCCAAAGGCAAGCTGTTCCATTGGTTGATTGCACTCACTGTCAGAAAGTTCCTCCTCATTTCTAGGTTGAATCTCTCCTTGGTCAGTTTCCATCCATTATTCCTTGTCTGGTCTTCAGATGCTTTAGAAAACAGCTTGACCCGCCCTCCTCTCTGTGGCAGCCCCTCAAGTATTGGAACACTGCTATTATGTCTCCCCTGGTACTTCTCTTCACTAGACCCAGTTCATGTAATCATTCTTCATATGTTTTAGTCTCCAGTCCCCTAATCATCCTGGTTGCTCTCCTCTGTACTTTTTTAAGAGTCTCAACATCTTTTTTAATAATGTGGTGACCAAAACTGGATGCAGTACTCTAGGTGTGGTCTTACGAGGGCTTTATAGAGTGGTATTAGTACCTCACTTGATCTTGATTGTATCCCTCTGTTAATGCAATTTAGGATTGTGTTGGCTTTTTAAGCTGCCGCTGCACACTGTTGGCTCATATTTCGCTGATTGTCCACTAAGACTCCAAGATCCCTTTCACAGTCACTGCTATTAAGCCTGGTTTCCCCCAGTTTATATATGTGCTTTTGGTTTTTCTTACCTAAGTGTAAGACTTTACTTTTCTCTACATTGAATTTCATTTTATTAGATAGTCCCAGTGTTCAAGTCTTCTAGGGTGTTAGCTATACCTGCTAGCTTAGTATCATCTGCAAATTTGGTGAGATCCTCTTTTATTCCCTCATCTAAGTCATTTATGAAGATATTGAAGAGTACTGGGCCTAAGACGGAACCTTGTGGCACCCCACTGCTTACTTCTCTCCATGTAGACTTAGACCCATTAAGGACTAGTCGTTGAGTACAGTCTGTCAGCCAGTTGCAAATCCATCTGGTGGTGATGCTATCTATCCCACTTTTTTCTAGCTTATGAAGAAGTAGGTTAGGTCTACTTTGTCGAATGCCTTGCTGAAGTCTAAGTATATTATGTCCACTGGTCTACTATTATTTCACTGGTCGACTAATTTAGTCTCTATGTTGAAGAATGAAATAAGATTGGTTTGGCATGATCTGTTTTTAACAAACCCATGCTGACTGCTAGTTATTACCTTACTCATTTCTAGATGTTGGCAGATCTGTTTTTTTATTATCTTTTCCAGTATCTTCCCGGGTATTGATGTTAGGCTGTCTAGTAGTTCCTCGGTACTCCAGGATTTTTGGAAGATGTGGTACAGTGGTTCTGAGATGACATCTGCCAGCTCCTTTAGAACTCTGGGATATAATCCATCAGGACCTGGTGATTTGTATTAATCAAGATCAGACAGGTGTTCTCTTATCATATTTTTGCTTATTTTAACTTTTATTTCTAGTCTGTCTTTTACAGTTATATTTTTGGTAGGTTGGACTATTGTTTCTTTTTGAGTGAAGACTGATGCAAAGAATGAGTTAAGCAGCTCTGCTTTCTCTCTGCTGCCTGTTACTTCTTTGCTGTCTTCTCTCTTTAGGGGACTGACTGTTTCCTTGATTTTTTTCTTGCTATTTATATGTTGGAAGAAACTTTTTTATTATCTTTAACTTTTGTTTCAAGTCTTTGTTCATTCTGAGCCTTTTCTTTCCTGACTTCATCTTTGCAGATTCTGGCTATCTGCTGATATTCTGCCTTAGTTATGTGACCTTCTTTCCATTTTTTGTACTTGTCCTTTTTGTCTTTCAATTTGTCAGAGAGATCTTTGTGCAGCCATGCTGGTTTCTTCTTGGATTCCTTGTTTTTCTTTTTCAGTGGTATTGTGCTGGACTGGGCTTTTTTTATGATAATATTTTTCAGAGTTTCCTAATTGTTTTCTCCTTAAGGATTTTCATCCAAGGAATCTTTCTCAAGTTCTCTCTGAGCTTGTTAAAATCAACTCTTTTAAAGTCTAGGACTCTGGTATCATTGTGTTCCATTGCCTATCTTTGTGTTACAGTATGTTGAATTCTAGTATGACATGGTCACTCTCACCTATGGTTTCTGTAGTTTCAACTCCCTCTATCAATTCTTCTATTTTGGGGCATACTAATGTACCCAGCCAGGAAGCATGCTATGGCTTCCATCTGCTACAAAGTTTCATTTGATAGGACCCAGGAGCAGGCCTTTTCTGCCGCGGGACCTGCTCTTTGGAAAATTACCCCCTCTGCGGTGAGATTAGCTCTGATCATATTGGCATTTAGGAAATTTGGGTTTTTCAGCAAATTTAGGGATCCCATATAATGGGGAGCCTAAAGATGGTTACCCTGTATATAGGATGCTGGTTTGTTCTCCTGAAGCTTAATTTTATTATTTTATTTTATTGGTAATATCCATCAGCATCATAAATGTGAGATGGGCAGCTATATAAATCTAATAATAAATAAACCCCTATGGTTTACAGACTTCTGGTATGCTAGGGAGCACTGAAATTATGCTATCACTGCTATATATATATATGATTATGAAATATATAAACCTAGACAAAGTTAGACAGTCATTTTGTAGCCAAAAGTTAAAATTCAGTTTCTAATTTCTTTCTCTTTGGGACTCTAAGGATTGAGAGGACATGGCTGCTCTGTTTGGAAAGGATAGAGAGATTCAACCAAAATATATATATTGAACCTGGTAGAGAGTTATCCCTTCTGTTATGTGTACCAAATAATTAACTAATTAATTTACTTTGATTTTATTGAGTATGAGCCTCAGTGGAACAATTATTTTATGGAGAAAGAAAGAAATTTATTCTCCCGAGGTTGAGGAATGGATTACTGATGTGCATTTGTTATCAGATTTGCAAATGTCTTCATATAGTACAAATGAGAAGATGGAGCAATAGGTTTCTAGTTGGTTGAGATTAGATTCTGTTTACTTTGATCATTGCTAGTGTATGTAGGGTTGTGTTTTATGATGCAGTCACTGATGCATTTTATTTCACTAACAAATTCTTTTAAAAAAAACAGTTACATGTATCAAAAAACCACAATTTATTTATTTATTCATGCATTTGCTTTTGGAGGTCATCTAACTCCCAGACAGCTCTGGGCAGTTTACATCTCAAAAATAAGAAATAATAAAGAACCATGCATTAAAACACACACACACACACACACACAATATCCACAAGCACATACACAAGAAAAAAGCTGACAGGGCCTCAGCAACCACTGTAACCCTAGGCATGGGAACAAAACCACATTTTCAAAGGCTTCTGGAACAACTAGAGTGTGAGAATCATATGCATTTCCTGGGGGATTTTGTTCCAAAGGATAAGGGATTATGATGGAGAAGGTGTCCTTACTAGCTCTACTCAATGACATTGTTTAAAGGAGAGGACTTGGGGGATACAATTCTTCCTGATCTTACTGGGCAGGTAGAAACTATTGGGGACAACTGGTCCTTCAGATAACCAGGTCCTGTGCCATAATTTTTAAAAAGTCCTCTGATTCACTGGTAGGCAGATAAGGGCTTTTTTTTTTCTTTATAATTTTCCTAGAGGAGAAAACCATTTTAAATTACAGGTCATTTTCCTCTCAGGTAAATATGTTCTTTTCATTGTTACTTTCACAGGGGAAAAAATGAACTGTTATACCACAACCCATAGCTGTGAAGAATGTTTTGATTTGTTGGATCAGGTGTTTTGCTAACAATAGAAGGAAATGTCCCATTTGGAAATGGGATCGACAGTGCCTAAGAGGGTTATTCTTGATTCAATCTTGTTCATAGGTGAGAAAACACCAAGATATAGGCACCATCGTGGATTTCTATCGCAGTAGAAAACGCCTCTGGATTTTGTTATTCATTAGTGTCTGAGGTTTCATTATTAAAGTGCCAAACATTACCATTTGCCAACATCTATTAATATATTATACATAATATAATGTATTTTATGTCAAGTACTCTGCAATTGCACATTGCCAGAAAGCTGCATTTTACAGATTCCTAAAGGAATCTGTTTTGTTGTTAAAGTGGCAAAAGTAAACTAAATAGCAACATTAAGCCAAGAATTTTGTGTTAATGATACATTTTTGTGAAATGAAGGTAAGGACAGAAAAGATTATGAATGCAATCGTGTGTACACAAACAAACACACATACACACAAACATACATAAACACACAGAAATGGGGCTGTTGGATAATCTAGATTCTCTTTCAAATCCTCCAAACTTTAAATTATTGGGAGAGGCCAATAAAAGTTGCACGGTTATCAGTAGGAAACAAGACAGACAATAGATTAAATATACCTCCTGATGTTAGAACCTGTATGGTCCAGTGGTCAAAAAGCTGGATTGGCACCAAGGAGAATTAAGTCTAGAATTAAATGTGCCTCCTGATGTGAGAATTTGTGTGGTCAAGCGCTCAAAACATTGGATAGGCACCAAGGAGAATTAAATCTAGAATTAAATGTGCCTCCTGATGTGAAAATTTGTCTATTCAAAGCATTGGATGGGCACCAGGGAGACCAAGGGTCAAGTCCGCCTCAGCCACAGAAGTTCACTGGATGAATTAAGCCTGTCACACTCAATACCGTACAGCCCACATCACAGGATGGCTGCTGTAAAAAAAAAAAGGACGAAAAAGTGCCATCAGTTGCTGAATGCATTTTAGGAGAGAAAACAGAGAAACGAATGAATAATTACCTAATTACTGCATAGCTTCTTAATCATAAACGGCTCAACAAAAATAATTTTATTCTAAAAACAGCACAAATTTTTGTAACTCCATTTAAAATGTTCTCTTCAACAGGATGTTTCAATCAGAGGTCTTTGTCAGTGATGGTGACAGATATTTTTCTGTGCAGCTTTGCCTCTCTTTTCTTAACCAGAGCAAAATCCAGTATGATTCAAAACCATTTTTAAGGCATTGTAATATATTGTAGATAGAAAGGTATAATAATAAATTACTTAAATAAAACTGCTAAGTGACTTACGTTTGTGGAATTTTTGGATTTCTCTCTCTTCTCTCAGAAAGAGAGAGGGAGGGAGGGAGGGAGAGAGAGAGAGAGAGGGAGGAAGGGAGGGAGGGAGGGAGAGACACGGAGCACTCTTCAGTCAAGCCAAAATGGGACTAGAAAGAAACACTATTGTTTACAAGGACAAAAAAAACAAAAAACAAACAAAAAAACAGAAAGAAGAGAAACTCATTCAATCAAATGGTATTTACAATTATTTATACAGATAAAGTAGTAGGAGCTAATTTTTCTTTTTGGCCACAGAGATAAATGAAAGCAGGATGCTTGTGCTCCTGAAAAGTAGCGCCTTTAAAGAAAAGAAAAGATTAGAATATATTGTGAGAGGATGCAAAGAAATGGGAAAGGGAAAGAATAGAAATATGGGTAAACAGGCAACTGTAACTAAATGGAGAATGGAAATGAAAATGGAAGAAAACAAAGCAAACAAAAGCAGGCAATCATTTCCAAAATCATTCCATCGCATAGGCAAGATAGATTCTAGTCAACAATGCCATGAGCAGAAGAGAAATATGCCAACCACTCTCTCTTTCCTTCTTCCTTAATTTCTACCACCACATATCCCAAAGAACTTTACCACCCAGAAGGATCACAAGACTCTCCCAGTCTCTGCATCCAGTTCTCCCTTGCCCCTTTAATCTTCTATTGATATCAATATTCACCTGAGATAATTTGATGAATTTACATCTACAAAGAAGGGGAAAAATTGGCAGCACCTTCTCCCGTGCAGTGATAATTGACATCGAGGTCAACTGCAGAATCTCCAAGGCAAGCTCTGCATTTGGCAGACTACTGACCAACGTGTGGGACTGCTGTGGAATAAGCCTTGCTACAAAGCTCAAACTCTGCCGAGCAGTGGTGCTAACTACCATGATGTATGCCAGTGAGACTTGGACTATATAAAGGAGACACGCAAGGCAACTGAACCACTTCTACACGACCTGCCTCCACAGACTTCTGAGGGTCTAGTGGCAGGACAAGGTGCCAGACACAGAAGTCCTTTCCAGAGCAGGCCTGCCATCAGTTCACACCTTGCTGATCAAAGCCCAGACATGCTGGGCAGGTCATGTTGCAAAGATGCCAGACCACTGCATCCCCATGGTGAGCTGTCTCAAGGAAAGCGATCGCACAGGGGACATAGGAAGCAATACAGAGACACGCTGAAAGCCTCTCTCAAGTCCCTGGATTTCGACACCACCTCCTGGGAAATCCTGGCACAAGATCGATTGACATGGCGCACATTGATCCACCAAGGCTGCCAGATTTTGGAAGACAGAGGACAACCATAGCACAAGTGAAGCGAGCACTCCGCAAAGCCAGAGCTGCAAATGTTGCAATAGTGGTGCCCACACATGACTGCCCGACATGTGGCAGAACATTCTGTGCCCATATAAGCCTTACCAGCCACCTGGGGATACACCGTGGACAGCCCTCAACTCATTAGATGTCAAGGTCCTCTTCGAAAATGATGGACGAACATCATATCAATATTCACCTGAGATAATTTGATGAATTTGCATCTACAAAGATGGGGGGAAATTATTGGAATTATCATTCCAAGATATTGTTATAAATGTATTGTTCATATCTTGCTTACTCTAGCCCATTTAGCTGTGAAACCAGCCCATTTAGCCGTGAAAGTATTATGGTCTAACAAGGGACTCAAGATCCTGATTATGTTCTTATATCTTTAGCCATAATTAACTGATTTATAGTTAAATTAAAAACCTATGCAAAGACCTATGTAAAACATCTGGATGGGTTTTAGGAATGCCATAGTAATTAATGAATGCCATATAGTTGTTAAAATGTTTAATCATTAAAAAATCTTATGGATCACTTATCACTTATTCCATTACTGCATTTGAAAAATTTGTCAAAGTTATTATATTCCTGGCAGACTCCAAGCAGAGTCCAAGGTAACATATATTCTATCAGCCCAACTTCTAACTTAAAAATGTGGACAGCTATCAGTTTCTTGTAAAAAAAGTATTAGGTTTAAATCGTTCAATTAAATTGTTATTGTTATTATTTAAGCTGGGTTGAATATGGCATTGTGAATATTTATTTATATTAGTGATACCACTGTTCACTCCATTTTCAATAATTATTTTCAATACTGTTTCAACATCTGTGGCAGTATTATCAGAATTTTCAAACAGAGTATATTACTGGTTTTTTATCTCATTATTTCTCCACTCTTATTGGGTCTGCAGATTATCACCCAGCCGCCACGTTTAAGGACATCTAGTCTGTCCTCGGGAAAGTGGGTTCAAGTGATTTTCTTCAGGACAAGAGAATCTGTGGAACATCTAATGGATAAAGTCACTTTATCCATTTAAAGTCGCATCCATTTTCAGTTGGAGACCAAGCATGGGACAGGCCCATTGGAGATGCCGTGGAATGGGCTTACTCTGTTATCTAGAAACAGTTTGATTCTACTGGACCTAAAGAAGTAGACAAAGTCCTTGGGGCTGTTAGTGCAATGATCTGTTTATCAGATCTGTGTTCCTTCTGACTGGTGAAGGTTTCCAGGATGGTGACATTCAGGTAGGTTCAGGCAGTGATTAACATACCACTGAAAGAGGGGGTGTTCCAGCCCCATTTAAAGAAGCCTGGGTCTGCCCCCTTCTCAAGAAATTGGGCCCTACCTGCCTGGAAAATTTTCATCCAGTCTCTCACATTCCCTTCTTAAGGAAGGGAAAGGTATTTCCGCTGCAGCTCCAGAGAGTCCTTGATGAAATAGATTATCTAGCCCCCTTCAGGTTGGGTTTCAAGTTGGTTACAAGTCAGAAATAATAAGGGCACACTTGTACCGTGTTTCCCCGAAAATAACACATACCCTGATAATAAGCCCAATAGGGCTTTTGAGCGCATGTGCTAAAATAAGCCCTCCCTGAAAATAAGCCCTCCCTCAAAAATAAGCTCTCCCCCAAAAATAAGCCCTCCCTGAAAATATTTAAATGCATGCGCAGCCGGTCCCTGCCATTTCCTCTGGTTAGGGTTAGGGAGACAGAGCTGGAAATCAGATAAGACGGCAAGAAGAGCCCCGTCTTGCTCCACATGCCCCAAAATAATAAGACCTCCCTGAAAATAAAGCCAAGACAGGGTCTTATTTTTTGGGAAACACATTAGATGATCTTTGGCAAGAGCAGGATACAGGGTAGTGCATCCTTCCCTGTTCTCCTTGACCTCTTGGTGGCTTTCAGTTCCATTGACCATGGTATCCTTTTGGATTGACTGGGTTTGGGGCTGGATGATCCAGTTTTACATTGGATCAGCTCCTTTCTCAAAGACCAATTCTAATTGGTATTGATAGGGAATGGGAGGTCCAGCCCACAGAATCTCTTTTGTGGCATACCCCAGGGCTGGGGATCTGGATGTGTTTGCAGAAAACTTGAAATCTGGAGAACCAAACACTAAATACACTCCGAACAAGTGTAGGTGACGTGTAAGAAGGTAAGGTATTTTCAAGTGCAAAGAATCAAGACCATTTGTAAGGTTGCAGCATAGATTTCCTCAAGCCTACAGACAAGAATTTGGTCAACTAAAGTTCAAGATTAAATTGGTGCCAGATAAGGGTAAATGGAATTCAGAAGTTGGAACTGTAGAACTTTTGGTAACCTGACTCTAAACTAATGACACACTTAACTCTGCCTGCTCTTCTCCTACAGGCATCAGTGTATTTCACAAACTACTTTTTCCTTGTTTGTTCATTCCTTTGCTTAAATGGCTTATTTTAACACAGTTTTTCAAAAGATCATCATTGCTACAAGTGGCTGACAATAATCCAAAATAGGTCCTTGAAAACTAAAAAGAAGATGCACAATGGAAAGAAAGGGAAGTCCACCATGGAAATTATGAGCAGTCCAAAAGAATAAGCCTCAAACACTTTACAAACCCCATCAGAATCACTCTACTTGGAACAAACTCATATGACAATGGATAAATATCTGAGCAACAGCAGACATTCAGTGATTGACATCTTTCTGCTTACAACAGGTCTTCTATTTTTAAGACATACATACTTCACAGGCAGTCAATCTCATCTTGTATTTCCTGCTATCCTGAACAGCTGAGCAATAATTTCATGCCCACCCCACCACTTGAGTGCTTCTTCACAAATAAGAGTCATCTGACTCCATCACTTTGTTCTGCTATGCTGACATCACATTCAAAGAAGGAGAAGCTGCCAAAAAAATGCAGCCGAAAATGCATATGTTTGTTGTTCACAGAACTCCACTGCGGTTTTAAAGCAAACATAGTCACAGTTTAGTCTTGTACTAATGCACTCAATTAGGGAACAATTCACAGCTAAAATGGTAGATGCAGAATAATTGAATTTATGATGATTTGATACGTAGGTGAAAAGCATCAGACTGATTTGAGGGGCATTAAACTTGGAAGCAGAAGAATAGAATAGAATAGAATAGAATAGAATAGAATAGAATAGAATAGAATAGAATAGAATAGAATAGAATTTTTTGTTTTTTAGAATAGAATAGGATTTTTTATTGCCAAGTGTGATTGGACACACAAGGAATTTGTCTTGGTGCATACATTCTTGGTGTACGTAAAAGAAAAGTTCAAGAATCATAAGGTACAACACTTAATGACAGTCATAGGGTACAAATAAGCAATCAGGAAACAATATCAAAATAAACGGTAAGGCTACAAGCAACAAAGTTACACCCATACAGTCATAAGTGGAAGGAGATGGGTGGTGGGAACAATGAGAAGATTAATAGCAATGCAGACTTAGTAAATAGTTTGACAGTGTTGAGGGAATTATTTGTTTAGCAGAGTGATGGCGTTCGGGAAAAACTGTTCTTGTGTCTAGTTGTTGTGGTGTGCAGTGCTCTACAGCATCGTTTTGAGGGTAGGAGTTGAAAGAGTTTATGTCCAGGATGCGACATATTTTCACAGCCCTCTTTTTATTTATTTATTATTTTATTTATTAAATTTTTATACCACCCCCTCTCCCGAAGGACTCGGGGCGGTGAACAGCCAAAATTAAAAACGCACAATACAAATATTAAAATGCATTAAAATGAAATTAAATTATCTTTGGCTTCTCCAATTTAAAACCCCTTGCCCATAAAATTCCCCAATTAAAAGATTTTTAACCCAGCCCGGCTTGCTGAAATAAAAAAGTCTTCAGGGCCCGGTGGAAGGTCCGGAGGTCCGGGATCAGTCGTATCCCTGGGGGTGGCTCATTCCAGAGGGCGGGTGCCCCCACAGAGAAGGCTCTTCCCCGGGGGGTCACCAGCTGACATTGCCTGACAGATGGCACCCTGAGGAGGCCCTCTCTGTGGGAGCGTGTTGGCCGGTGGGAGGTTATCAGAGGCAGAAGGTGGTCTCGTAAGTAACCGGGTCCTAAGCCATGGAGCGCTTTGAAGATGAGAACCAACACCTTGAAGCGCACTCGGAAGACCACTGGAAACCAATGCAGCTTGTGCAGGAGAGGTGTCACGAGGGAGCGCCATGTCACCCCCATAAGTACCCGCGCGGCCGCATTCTGCACCAGTTGGAGCCTCCGAGTGCTCCTCAAGGGGAGCCCCATGTAGAGAGCGTTGCAGTAGTCCAGGCGGGAAGTAACGAGGGCATGAGTGACTGTGCATAAGGAGTCCCGATCCAGAAAGGGGCGCAACTGGCGTATCAGGCGAACCTGACAGAAAGCCCCCCTGGCCACGGCCGTCATATGCTCTTCTAAAGACAGCCGTCCATCCAGGAGGACACCCAAGTTACGCGCCCTCTCCGTGGGGGCCAATGTCTCGCCCCCAATAGTCAGCGATGGCACCAGCTGACTATATCGGGACGCCGGCAGCCACAGCCACTCAGTCTTGGAGGAGCCTGTTCCTCCCCATCGAGACCCGCATGGCCTCCAGGTATCGGGACATCACTTCAAGGGCATCGTTGGGGTGGTCTGGGGTGGAGATGTACAGCTGGGTGTCATCAGCGTACAGATGGCACTGCACCCCAAAACCACGGATGATCTCACCCAGCGGCTTTACATAAATGTTGAACAGGAGAGGTGAGAGGACTGACCCTTGTGGCACCCCACAAACCAAGTGCCTTGAGGTCGACCTCTGCCCTCCAGCCAACACAGACTGTGACCGGTCGGAGAGATAGGAAGAGAACCACCTTAAGACAGTGCCTCCCACTCCCAGCCCTTCCAACCGGCGCAGCATGATACCATGGTCAATGGTATCAAAAGCCGCTGAGAGGTCTAATAGGACCAGAATAGAGGAGCAACCTCTGTCCCGAGCCTTCCAGAGATCATCAACCAACTTTTTGACTCGTGCAGTATACAGGTACTGGTAGCAATGGTTTTTTCTGCAGTTCTAATTATCCTCTGAAGTCTGTATCTGTCTTGTTGGGTTGCAGAACCAAACCAAACCAGAACAGGTGGATATATATATATATATATATATATATATATATATATATATATATATATATATATACATATACACACACACATATACATATATAAAATGAGCCCTGACACATGGAGTCCTTCCTACATATGTCAGATTTGTTCATTTGTTTGCGTTAGTGTTTGAACCCTTTTGAATGCTGAAATGTCATTTTTAAAGAGTGATTCTTTTGCCATCTGAAAGTACAATTGCGCACTGCAGACATTTTGAATCTTTAACTCTTTTCTTTTTTTTTGCCTCATACTGTAATTTTGACTTCCCCATACTGTTCCAGATCTATGTGAAAATATCGGTAGATTTGGACATGTCTCTGTCTCCTGCTTGAATATAAAGTTAAAATGCATCGCAACTTAGAAGGTAGGCAGTAAACTGTGAGATTCATCAGATGGCTAAGATATCAAGGAAGACAAAAGTGGACTTTTTCATGCTTGGCAAAATTAAGTTTTGGAAGAGTTATGGTGGGTTTAGAAGGTCATAGATAAATTCCTGGAAGAAAACATCATTGAAGACCAATTAGTCATAAAAGATAATGGAATCACTTGTAGTTCACTTTTAAATAATAATAACTAGAAGAGAAAATTAGATACCCTTTAGATTTCTTATTTATTTATTTATTTATCAAATTTATTTACCACACCCATCCCAAGATTCATGTGCCTCTGAGTGACTTATTTAAAACATATGGCAGGCTCTTACATTCAGGATGCTGGACAAAATAAATCTATCTTGGATTTCTTTCTTTAGTCTACTCTGACTTCTGGCATCATCATCACCATTAAAAAAATAATTTATCTGTCATTGTTGTTGTTCTTATTATCTGCTACAGACCAAACAAGTAGAAAGTGGCAACTAACAAGTAAGCTAACATTCTCAGGCAACACATTTACTGAGTTTTGCTGGACATCAGCCATGCATCTGTATAAATTGTACAATTTGCACACTTAATTCTGAGTGTAAAATTTTTATAATGCTGATAAATTGGTAAAATCTGGTCTAGGAAAAGATAGGCCCCAGTCTTACCTCAGTCATAAACACTCAGTTTGGTTGTATCTCAATCATACAATCATTTAGCTTTGAACCTTAGCAAATCATTATCTTCTGCCTCAGTTTCCCAGGAAAATGGCACTATTAATGACCATCTTATCAGGCTTTTGTGAGAGGAGATAATTGCTGTGAAGCCCCTGGAGAATTACAAAAGTATTCTATCTCTTTCTTAGCTTTATGTCATATATTATATCACCCACTTGTAATTAACTTGGCCACATCAGCCTTGTCAGATGACCTTTCTGTTTGATGAAACAATTATAATTACATTGTCACTTTAGTCTAGTTTAACAAACAACCAGAAAATGTTCTTTAATAAGCTGCCATGTCGAGATGGCAGTTTATGGCAGTTTAAAAGAATGCTTAATTTGAGTTAATTAATACAGTCTAATCTACCAGAACTAATGAAAACATTGAACGATACCGGTAGGTTGTGTCCATTGCACTCAACAACATGTATTGTTACAAGTTGCAAATCTGTCAAAACCTGGATGACAAAAAGGGGAAGGAAAAGGCTAACTTCCATTTCTTAAAAGTCACATTATTATACAACAGAAATAATAATTTGCTATATAAATGAAACATTCAATAAAGGTCAGTGCATGGAACTGATATCATATGTCTTAAATTAAAGGGGTAATAACTTCCAGTGTAATTGATCATAGGTCTTTTAAAATAAAAATAAAACAGTAAGAAAATGGGTAAAATTACATGGAGATAACATAACAAGAATTTTTGAACTAATTGCATAAACATTCTCTTTCTTTCCCTCTGTCAACCCCTCCCCTCAGTTTTGCATATTTACTGCTAAAAGTCTGCTATAGATGTTGTATTTGTGTTGCATTTGCATTCCTATTTATTACCTCATACACACCAATGTTAAAAGAATTAGGATTCTGTTAAATTGCTAACAGCTTTTACAATATTAAACTACTATCATAACAAAAGCTGTCAGCATTTTGTTATTGTTCTGTTCAATTGTGTCCAATTATCAGAGCTGGACAAATCCTTGGCAAGGTTTTCCTGAAGTGGCTTGTCATTGCCTCTTTCCTAGGACTAAGAGAAAGTGACTGGCCCAAGGACGTCCAGTTGGCTTTGTGCCTAAGGCATGACTGGTATCCTAGTTTTTAGGCCGAGGCCTTAACCACTGCACTAAATTGGCTTGATCAACAATTTAACAGAGCTCTAATTCTTTGTCCAGTTTGCCAAGGCTTAATCTGCAGCACTGGATTAGGGAACAGGTCTTTTACTACTTGTTAATCTCCAGTCACTATGGATTCCAGGATGAGCAAGATACTGAATACTTCTAGTCACAGTTTCTTTTGTTATGGCGAACTTCAGCCCCAACTCATTTCCCACACTGTCAAGAAGTTAAACCATTATGTAAGATGACATTGTGGAACCAATCCAACAGCACAAGTTGATAGAATTAAATACATTAAAATACATAAATACATTATAAATATTTATATATAATTTAAATTTAGTTGATATAAATATTTTTTTCTCTGGCCTGGCACTAATTCAGACATATTAGAATGGATTCAGGGAAAGGTAAGGAGGAGAATAAAAGAGACTGTAAACTAAGTCTTATGAGAAGAATTTGTGGGATTTAGGGCTCAAGGCTGCTCCTTGAGAAAAGATAGAAGGGAATGTAATAACATTTGACAAGTATTCCAAGCAACACAAGACATAAGAAAACCAAGATATGTTTTTTACCATCATAGAGTTCAAGAGTTAAGTTTCAAAAAGGCAGATTCTAGTTGAATACTTAAAAGATTGCTACGAGTAAGAACAATGTGATAAGGGAACTAATTATAAAAAATGATAGCCTATCCCTCTTTATTGAATTGTCCAAGGTGTGGGAGACATCCATCCGTTGGCCACACTTTCATTTGGATACCTGTTCAGTGCAGAAGGTTGGAGCCATTTATGCCATTATATTATTGATGAACTCTGATGTTCATAACACTACAGTATTCTTGGACTCCTCTTTAGTTTTAAGTCTGATCAGAAGATTGAGTAAACAGATGGAAGACATGAACAAGTATTAGTTGGAAGCTGGAACTTGATAAAAAGAAAGGAAAACTTTTATCTATTTGATTATGATTTTTTTCCCCTTGGCTTTGAAATTCTGCACATCTCACATCACATTTAAGCCCTAAATATTATCAGCAAATATAAATTTGGTATAAAATGGTTTGTCATGAATGCGACTGCTTGAGGGCTGCTGGATTGGAGCTGAAAGGCGAAAGGGAAGCAGTATGCTCCCTCCCATATTGGGGTAGACCAGGTGCTTCTACAGAAAAACACCATATCTCTATCTCTATCTCTATCTCTATCTCTATCTCTATCTCTATCTCTATCTCTATCTCTATCTATCTATCTCTATATCTATCTATATCTATCTATCTATCTATCTATCTATCTATCTATCTATCTATCTATCTATCATCTCCATTTTAGAAAATTCACATTGTGACATATTTCTTCATCTCTCTTGAAGGATTTGTGAGAGCCATTTGTAACAAAGAAATCAAAATGTGAAGTATGTCACTCATAGAAAACATATTTGCTGCTCATTAAAGCCTAATAGCAGTTACTCAACTGAACAGATCTAGTTACAAACAATATTTGCCATCTTCAGCTTTTATAAGGCTGTGCAGTGAGTCATATCTTTGAAGTTTATTATTATGAAACCTTTACAAGTCACCCCTCCCCACTTTGACTTTCTCCACTGCATCTTTTTCCTCTCCGTTTCTTCTTTTATTGGGATAATGTTTTTTAAAATGTACATTTTAAAAAGGTACTTCTAAATTAATTTAAAATGCCCTGCCACCCTAAGACTTTCTTTTCCTTCAATTTGTATTGAGCTCCTCTTTCATGAAGAAAGCAGACTCATTCTTCCTTGAAGGAAGTAGATTATAAAAATCATAACCCATACAGCAATTGCTAACATGGCTTTTTATGCTTTTTAAACCCATGCTTTTATTAATGCAATGGGATTCAAGATTTAATTTTTTAATAAATATGCATGGAGAATCCAGAACAATCAGTGAATGGCATATTTAGTGTACACAACCAGCCAATAGCGAATAAGAATGTCAAAGGAGTTATTCATCCGTGGCAGCCTATAGACAAGTTGCTAAAGAAATGATGCCCTGAAAGAGTCTTGTACATCACAGTCTTGTTACAATCTTATAGATTACAGTCTATATAATTACCAGTACCTAATAATTTGAGTGCTCCATCACTGGAGGCTTTCAAGAAAAGACTGAAGTCTGAAATGGATATAGGGTCTCCTGCTCGAGCAGAGGGTTGGACTAGAAGATCTGCAAGGTCCCTTCCAACTCTATTATTGTATATTCTATTCTACCTCACTCAAAAAAAAAGGAAAATGCTTCTCTTCCAAAATCTTAGGATTTGATGACATTCTATAACATTGATTGAAGGTGGATGCAAGACAATTTTAATCAACTACTTGAATACTCATCATGTTGCTGGGTGCAAGAACCAGTGGTGGGTTCCTCCCGGTTCCTCCTGGTTCCGCCGAGCCAGTAGCGGTGACGATATGATGTCACCGAACCGGTTCTGTCCCCCCGCCCCCCTGCATTATTCTTACCTTTTATTTGGCCCCACCCCCAATCTATTGCTGCCTCCTGAGTCCCAGCTGAGCGGCTAGCGGGAAAAAAACTGTTTAAACTCTTGCTGCGGGGCTTCAAAGGGCCACCCTACAGCTGATCAGTGAGTAGACCGGTGCCTGCAAAAATAAATAGGTAGACCAGTGCCTGCAAAAATAAATGAGTAGACCGGTGCCTGCAAAAATAAATGGGCAGACCAGTGCCTCCAAAAACAAATGAGTAAACCGGTACAGGTCTGCAAGCAGTTAAAATCCTGGTAGACCAGTACCTCTGCTAAATCCTAAAGAATTGTCACATGACCATCAAGCCACGCCCACAGAACCGGTAGTAAAAAATTTTAGAACCCACCCCTGGCAAGAACATATCTAAAAGCATGCTAAAGTTTCATCCCTACTTCAGGTCTTGGCAACTTTAAGACTTGTGGAATTCAACTCCCAGAATTCCCCAGCAAGACTTCAACTTGTTTTCAAGTTGCCAAAGTTGGACACTCCTGATCTAGAGAGAGTAGAAGCCCAAATTCCCCCACATCAAATTCTATCAGCTTTAGGGGATTCAGTTTGTTGTTAGCTTGAAAAATCCTGCTCCCTATCATGGCCCAAAACAGAATAAGCAAATAACACAGTTTAATTAGTTAAATATGCAGAAATGTACTTTATAAAATATTTCCAGTAAGCATTCTGAAGCCAACCAACATCCTCTTTTCTCCAGGTTGCTGTTCCCTACTTAAAAGAGCTGTCAGAATTATATGGTTACCAAAATCATTTTCACAGAAAGTTGTCTTCTGACAGAATTGTAATAAGAGCCATTTTTCTTTCTATTTGAATGTTGTTGTCACAGAAGAAAAGAAACCAAATTGATTTGTACAAAAGATTGATAAAGATGGTGAATCTTTCGTTTTTCAAATAAGTGGGCATGCACTTCACAAAAAGACTATTCTCCAAATTGATGAAGCTTTGGAAAGAGCAGGAGGTTGGACTAGATGATCTCCAAGGTCCCTTCCAACTTTGTTACTGTTACAGAGAGGAAATGCTGCATTGAGATGTGGACATGAGAACAGAAAATTTTCCTCAATAAGATCAAACTTTTTCCTGGAATAACCCCCCCCCCCCTTCAAATGCTGCCCTTACCAGCAGATACGATTCTCAGTTCCTGTCATGCTATTGAAAGTTCCACAACCTATAGTTTGAATCTACAAACATGTATACAAAGAAATGAAAATAGCTGTGTCCCATCATAGCACTTCTGAGACATGCCCATTTTTGAAATCTTGGGAGTGGAAGTGTTTTCTGGGTATGTTCAGGGAAAAGCAGGAGAGTTGTCTGTCATGGATGTTCTAGTTTTGATGCCTTTCCATAGCAGGCATTTGAACACAGAACCTACACAACTCCTTCCAATTTTAAGTCTTATGATTCTGAACTTCATTTGATGCACTTCTTGTTTTTGTTCTCCCTGTGACAGTCCTTTATGCTCACAATACTGGAATGGGTATAACAGGGGGAAAAAAAAAATCAAGGATTCAAAAGTATGTGTGAATGCTTGTTACTCAACAGGTTCCTATTTCCCTGAAGGGAATTTAAAAGAATGGTAATCAACTGAATAATCTTGGGAAAAAACCCACCTAGCATTTATTTAACAGATAATAAAGGAAGCCAATTAAAATTTAGAATATTAGAATGCAATATGAAAGAATGGCATTCTTTAATTAGGTAGTTCAGATTTCTAAAACATTGCCTCAGGTTGTCCAATCTCAGCTGTTACAAGTAACTCCAGGCTTCAATTTCTTTCTTATCTGTAGAATTGCTAGTATGTGGTAGTTATCAAAAGGCAAAACCTTCTCTGATCTCTGAATAAACTTTCTCTGTTCTCTTCTTGTCTCCCATCCCATTACCAATTAGATCAAACTTTAGTTCAACAAGTTTCTTATGCATTCTGAGACCTGAAGGTATGATAAAGGTGCCACCCAAAGATGATCAAATGCTATATTAAAAAATCCTCAAAGCCGCTCCGGGCTTTGGGAGACCTCTGCCTTTTTGCAGAGCCAGGCGATGAGAACAAGCCTATTAAAGAAAACTAACAAATGAATTAAAGAGGATGAGATCTGGACCTGTGACCCTGAATCGCAAGTATTTTCATTTATTTTTTTTTAAAAAAAAGTTACTGAAGAAGGAAAAAAAGAATTTTTAAAATGGCGACTGCCGAGGCTTGAGAAGGGGCTGAAAGGGAAAGTCCTTCTGTTTCTTAATAAGCTACAAAGTAGCGGAATAAACACTGCTGGCTACAACTGAAGAAAAAGTTCTACTTTTATGTCTTCTTTTTCCTGGAGATCTGATATTGATCTTGTCTGGAAAAAAACTTTTTTTCTCTTTCTTTGCTTTTCTTTTCTTTTTTAAGAGAGTTTGTCTGTGTGGAAATATGACGTTTAGACTTACAAAGCCAGACAAACAAGCAGCGGGGGGGGGTTCCCCCATCTATAAACTACATGAACAAGTTCTAAACTTACAGACTCAGAAAACTGATTTTAATATAATTGAATTTCTCTTGGAGGAGATTGTAAGAAGGGATGAGATTGTGAATCAGAACTTTGAAAAATTTAAGCAGGAAATTAAAGAAATGGTGCAATCAAAGTTTGATACTTTGCAACGAAAGATTGTAAAAGTGACTAATGGTTTTTCAGAAATTGTTATGAAGTTGGGTACAAATATTGATTTATTAGAGTCTAAAATGGAGGAAATTGAGGATAATTTGGACAATAAAATACAAAGAACTGAAAATGATTTGACAAACATTCAAGATAATAGCTTAGAAGAAAAACTTAAAATGGAAGCTGATCATAAGATTTGTAATGCAGAAAATATGCAACAACGGATTGAAAAAGAAGTTTTAATGATGCAATATAATCTCACAGAATATGCAATTAGAATGAGAGGATTACAGGAAACAACAGAGATGATTTAAGGAAAATATCTTCTGAAATTCTGGCTGGGGTCTTAAAGGTTCATCCTGAGGAAGTATTTTGTAGGATTGACAGAGTTTATAGAATAAATTCCTGGATTGCAAAGCAAAGGCAACTGCCTAGAGATGTGGTGATTTATTTTACAGATAAAGAAATAAGAAATAATATTGTGCAAAAATCTTTTAATTCTACTTTGCAATTGTTTGGAAGAAAGATTTGGATATATAAAGAGTTACCGCCTAAGATGTTATTGGAGAGAAAGAAATTTGGTTTTCTGGTGACTGAGCTTAAAAAATGAAATATTTTATTCACGTGGGATGTGCCAGTTGGTATAATATTGAGATATCAAGGAGAAAGATACCAATTAAATACTGTTGAAAAAGCAGAAGAATTTTACCAAAAAATTTTGAAAATGAGTACAACATTTTTATGCACAACACAAGATAAGCAGAAGGAGTTGGAAATAAGGGAAAAATACCAAGTTACAGAGGCTTCTGTAGATGAATTGCCTTTGGATTCTTTAGACACCTCAGCTGGATTATCTATAAATAAGAGAGATGTGGTATCGGACTCTAACGTGATGATTCATCAAGTTACAGACAAGCATGGAAATCAATTAGTTGATACACAATTTATAGAAAAGAAACATGAGTCACAAAAGCAAAACCAACAAGATCAAGTTATAAATCAGAACAAAAACCGACCAGTCGATATACAATTTGTAGAAAGGAAATTAGGATGGAGATCAAACCCACAAAAAGTCAAGAAAAAAAGAAATAGATCTCACAAAAATAAAAATTTCTAAATTAGGCAACAGTGAAGCCAGTTATTTAAAAGAAGACTGAATACATGAAAAGATAGTTGAGGTGAAGTATTGGTTAATATTATCCTGAGAAGAGTGACAGACCTCTGCAATGCTGTAATTTTGGGATATGAAAATGGCCTTAAATTGTTGGATTGGAATTATCTATTTTGGACTTTTTTTTTGATAAATATATTATGTTGCAATATTTTCAGGATCAGACTCAATAATTAAAGTAAGAATAGTATGTTTAAATAAAGCTCTGTTTAATCACAGATGGCATTCTATATTCACTGAATATTCACAAATAGAAGCACTGAAAAATGGCATACAGCTCCTTATATATACAAGGGGAGGAGCTAGATATGGGAGTGGTTAGACATACATACATTAAGCAATGGAAATAAGTTAACTCTTGATATACTGTACAGATACTATTTACATGATGGAGAATAAAGCATTTACTTGTGACAAATCCCCCTCTAAATGCTGATTCGACATATGACAATAATTACATTCAGATTCAGAACAATATAAAACTTGTAGCTTGGTAGTTAAGTATTTGTGTTGTTTAGAAGGTAAAGGTTTTGTCAAGATGTCAGCTATTTGCTCTGATGTTTCACAATGAATAGCTTTAATAAATCCGTCTTGTGATAATTGCCTTACATGTTTGAATTTTATATCTATATGTCTAGATCACTGTCCAATAGCATCAGATCTAGATATTTCGATGGCAGCTTTGTTATCTTCATGTATGATATAAGGCAATGAAGGTTTTTTCCAAATATTAGACAATAAATCATTAAACCATACTAGGTTATTTGATGCTTTAGACAGACAGACATATTCTGCCTCAGTAGTTGATGTAGCTACCAAATCTTGTTTACCAGTGTACCAGTAAACTGGGCAGCCATTAAGGAAAAATATATAGCCAGATGTACTTTTTCTACAAGTGACATCACCAGCCCAATCTGCATCTGCATAACATGTGAGAATGGGTTCATTTGTATTATTGGGTTCTAATAACAAGCAGAAGTCTAAGCTATTTTTTAAGTATCTTAATATCCTCTTGACAGCTTCCCAATGGTATGATAATGGTTTACTGACATGTCTGGATAATAAGTTAAGGGGTAAAGCAATATCAGGTCTAGTCCAGTTAGAGATATAGAGAAGAGAGCCGATAACAGACCTATACAATGTGTTATCTTTAAATTCTGGAGATGACTCATCAGTGTTTCTTAGAAAATCAGTCTGCATGGGAGTATCACATGGTTTGGCATCATTTAGGTTACATTTGTTTAAGAGTTCTATAATTTTATCCCTTTGGGAAAGTTTGAATCCCTTCTTTGTTTTGCTGATTTGAACACCAAGATATTTGTTTACTTTCCCTAATGATTTTAAGGAAAAGTGTTCATTGAGTTTTGTTACAAAAGTTTCTCTCCTTTTTGTATCTTTGCCTATATATAGAATATCATCAACATAAATCAATACAAATTCTGGAGAATCACCTTCACTCTTAACAAAGAAACAATTGTCAGCAGTAGTGGCAACAAAGTTCATAGTTTTAAGTACTTTGACTAAACATTCATACCATCGCTTGCCAGATTGTTTCAATCGGTATAGACTTTTGTTTAATAGCCATATATCATTTTTGTTTGTATATTGACTATGAGGAGCTCTTACATATATATCTTTATCTAATTTGGCATGTAAATATGCAGTTTGTATATCATATTGAAATACCTCGAGATTAAGTGCTGATGCTATAACTAGAGCTGTTTTAACACTCTCAGTTCTTACAGTAGGAGAGTAAGTGTCTGTATAATCCTCAGGATATTTTTGAGCATAACCTTGTGCGACTAGTCTGGCTTTATACAGTGTGTTACCTCCTTCCAAATTCTTAATTTTATATATCCACCTGGTACCAATAATAGTCTTATCCCTTGGGGCTTGTGTGGGTGTAAAAACATTCAATTCTTGTAAGCTATTCATCTCCTTGGTCATTGCTGATTCCCACTTTTCTCTTTCTTTGGGGGGAAGTTTCAGCACTTCTTCATAAGTGTTTGGTGTTACTATTTCTCCATTCATACACATTACATAATCTTTGTATTTATTAGGCACCTGATTTCTGTTACTTCTGGTTGTTCTCACTGGTATACTATCATTGTCATGTAAATACCTTGCTTCCTTTTTTGTTACCGAATCAGTTTTTATTTTGTGTTGACTATTTGTCCATGTTCTAACTTTGTTTTTGCGTGTGCTGTTATTGTTTTTCTTTTCAATATTATTATTTTGATGTTCAGTGTCTGAATTGGTGTTTGGGAATATTTCATTAAGGTGTATTTTGGACCAATTGGCCTGTTCATGAAATACTGCTGTTCTTGAAATTATGAATCTGTTATTGTTATCAATAAATCTGTATCCTTTTGTGCCTGTTTCGTATCCCATGAATTTAAGTCTTCTGGATACGTTTTCACCTTTACGCCTTAATTGTTTAGGTATATGTACATCTGCAGTGACTCCAAATATATGCATGTGTGTTAACTTAGGTTTCCTACCGTACATCACTTCATATGGTGTTTTATTCACTATGCTGGACCAAGTCCTATTTTGGGTGTAATTGGAAAATTGTAAAGCTTCTGACCAGAATTGTTTACCTAAACCAGCATCTTCTAATGTGGATCTAATCATGGTTTGTAGTGTCGAGTTCTTTCTCTCTACCACTCCGTTCTGGAATGCAGAGAAAGGACTAGATGTGTAATGCAACATCCCTTTATCTTTTAGCCATCGTGAGAATTCCTTTGACATGAACTCACATCCTCTATCTGTCATAATTTGTTTTATTCTAATGTTGTGTTGTGTCTCTATGCATTTGTAAAATTCTTTGAATTTCTGAAATGTTTCATCCTTATGTCTTAATGTGTAGACAAACCCATAACGACTATAGTCATCCACAATGGTTAGAAAATAGCGTTTTTTATATGTGATTGATGGTGTCAATGGGCTAACTAAGTCCATGTGTACTAATTCAAAGATTTGTTTGGTTGACCTGGTTGATTTTTTGGGCCTGGGGCTAGTTTTGAGTTTTGTGGATTTACACACTGAGCATTCTAGATAGTTTTTACAGTTTTTTATTTTAACACCATCAGCATGTTCAATCATTTTTTGTACTACAGGAAAACTAGCATGTCCTAATTTTCTATGTAAGATATGAGCACATTCATCATGAATAGGTTTGCCTATATTAGGTCTTTTATCATTGGATGAGTTTTCGTTGTTATGAACTACCTCATGTTCCTCATTATCACTATTACTATTTTCTTCGTTATTTATGTCATTGTCATCCTCTATGTTGGAATCAATATTGTGTAAACATATTTCATTTGTTATTAAGTAAGGTAAGCCTCCTTTTATAATGACAGTACCTACGCTGGTTTCATTTTTCTTTAAAGCTGCATTCCCTTTTGAAAAGACTATGTTTATGCCAGATTCTCTGCTTAGTTTTATTGCACTAAGTATGTTATGAGGTATTTCAGGTATTAACAATACCCCCTCTATTTTTCCTAGGCCAGGTAAGATTATATTTCCTCTACCTATGACTTGGACCTTCTCTTGATTAGCTACTTTGATTACAAATTTATCTTCAACAAATGAAGATAATATATTTTTGTTGTGTGTAGTGTGATTTGTTGCACCAGAGTCAATGAGCCAATCGTTATCTTCTGGTCTATGTATGTTGTTGTTGTTGTGTTTGTTCAGTCCATTCAATGAACCAGATTTTCTATCTCTTGAATCATCTCTACCCCCTCTATGTTCCTTATAGATGGGTGGACTTCTATATCTATGTCTGTCAGTGGATGACTGTCTGTTGTGATATCTATCTCTATGATCTGTCCTATGTTTATCTCTGAATTTAGGACAATCTCTTCTATTATGCTCCTTGGACCCACAATTATGGCATTTGATTGGTTCATGGTACCTTTCTTGAAATGCCACTTTCTTATATTGCTTATGCTCTATGTGATTATTATAACAATTTCTTCTCGAATTGTCTTCAGCTATCAACCTATTAGAAAGGTTTTCTATGGATAAATACCCTAAATTGATTGTATCTAAATGGGATATATAATTATTCCAAGATGGGTCTAATGAATTGATAATAACACTTTTCATTGTTTGATCTGAAATTATTTCTCCTCTTAGTTGTAATTCTGCTCTGACTTTGTTTAAGTATATTAAATGTTCACTTATGGTGACCCCAGATTTTAACCTGGCTGAAAAGAAATCCTTAGACATTCTTGTTGTAGTGGCTACACTATCACTGTGAAACAGCTTAAACATGCATTGAACAATTTCTGATACAGTTAGATTTGACTTAATACTATGATACATAGCAGGAGATATACTGGATATTAGTAAGAAAAATGCTCTATGGTGTAGGCAGTCCAATCTTAAAGTCCAAGGTCTTTTTGGAGGGTTAGTAATGAAAAACAATAAATTTTCTTTCATAAAGACAACTTGGAGCTGTTAGCACCACTCTTGTAAATTAACACCATCTACCCTCAGTTTTGGGAAATCATTGGGTAAATTCCCAATGTTGTTAGCTCCATTACTTACAACTGGAGGAAGTCCATGGTCTTCTAAGTGTTGGTAACCGCAGAATGGCATGGGGATGCTAGCGACGACTTTAAATGGCAGTCTCTGTCTTTCTCTTGCTTCGAAGCTGTCTGTGTAGCTTTGCACATGCACATTGTCCATTTCGCTCCTGAAGTCATGGTGAAAGGTTCTCGTCGCTGCAGCTCCCTCGCATTGTTCTTCTTCGGAAGACTCAGTCTCTGGTTCAGCCTTGGGAGTCCTGGTGGCGATGCGAGTCCTTTTATTGAGAGCGCTGGTCTCTGGAATTGTTTGCGGCATAGGTTGATATCTGCAGGGCTCTCTGGGTTCAGGCGTCGATGCTTTCGCTGTTTGCATAGAGGCGTGCGATCTTCGGGAAGTTCGTTTACTCACTGTTCTTCCTTTTGTTTTTTTACTGCAGTTTTTCGCTGATTCTTTAGTTATTTTCAATTTTGACCCAAAAGTTGCAAAAAGCGTTTTCATTGCAGACTTTACTTGATTTTCTATTGATTCTTCTTCAGTCTCTGTGTCAGACTCTTCTGATGTATGGATCTTTTCTCTTTTGTTTTTTGCATCAAGTAAGTCCTTTCGCGCCAGATATTTTGAATCTTGTCTTCTGATTGGCTCTTCATCGCTTAGACTGAAGGTTCGTTGAAACCAAGATGGCTGCCATTCAAAATTTTGCGTGGGACCGTTGTTCTTCTCCTTCGTTGCATTTTTGTCTGTAGACAAATCACTCACCTTTTTTGAGTCTTTATTTTCATCTGTAACGATGTGCTTTTCTCTCGCTGCTCCGCTTTTTTTCAGTAAGTCTTGGAGGTTCGCGATGAGGTTTTCATCGTTCTTTTGATCTTTTAAAAGTTTTAGTATTTCTGACCTGAGTTTGTTATTTTCTATTTCGTTTTCTTTTTGATCATTGTTCTCATCTATTATTTCTTCGTTGTCTGTAGTACAGTCTTCAGATTCTCTCGATATTTCAGTTGCGTATTCATCAATTATTTCTTGTTCTGCTTCCATTTCTTTAGTATATGCCCTGGTGTTGGGTCTTATTTTTTTTGCTTTTTGATTTTTCTCTCTCAGACATTGTTGAATTTTTTATTGAGTCAATTAACCATCCTCTGCTACCAAATTGTTGCAATATTTTCAGGATCAGACTCAATAATTAAAGTAAGAATAGTATGTTTAAATAAAGCTCTGTTTAATCACAGATGGCATTCTATATTCACTGAATATTCACAAATAGAAGCACTGAAAAATGGCATACAGCTCCTTATATATACAAGGGGAGGAGCTAGATATGGGAGTGGTTAGACATACATACATTAAGCAATGGAAATAAGTTAACTCTTGATATACTGTACAGATACTATTTACATGATGGAGAATAAAGCATTTACTTGTGACATATTATGTTTATGCTGAGCTACATGGCAAGAGAGCTATGCTGGGGCATGCAGAAGATCTGGTTGTTACCCCATTATGACGGTGGGAATTAATAATCCTGAAAAAAACTACTATTACAGATATTATATGGAATACAATTATAATGTCACTCGGGTGGTTGTTTTCTTTTTTTATATACATGAAGATATTTATTACTGATGGGGGCAGATGATAACTGAGGATTTTGAACATTCTGTTGCAATCAGGATGCTATGTTACCCTAATATGGGTGATGGAGTTAACAATCCAGTGGAAAGACATCAAAGAAGACATTATATGGATTATAAGTTTAAAGTCATTGATTTTATCTATATAAGGGAATTTTTTTTTTTAGTGGGGTGGGCAGAAGAATAAAGATATTAAGAATTGTTATGTATAGTAATTTTGTAGGAAAGTGGGTGGAGACAGGCTAGTTTATTGATTGTTTAGTTTAAGAAAAGGGATGTTTAAGAGATATATTTATGGGAGTGGAGGAAATGGATAGAGTTGAATAAATGTTAAATTAGGATTTATTATATAGCTTTATAGGGGAAGGCTGCTTCAAAATGTTATATTAATATATAGATATATGTATGGGGGAGGAGAAAAAGGGCAGATTATTGCTAAATTGGGAGTTATAATAATATTACTATGCTAAATCAGAAGTTATTATACAATGTTATAGTAGAATGTTATCTTGAAATGTATGGTAAAAAGGGGATGTAATAATATTATTAGAAAGAAAGGGTCAGTATTTGGGGGATGGAGTAAGGGGATGGTAAAATATTATATAATCTGTTATGAATTTGGATCTTACTTTGAAGAAGTCACAGGGGGACGGGTGGTGAGGGGGGTTTAGGGAGGAGTGGGGGAGAAAAAAGGGGGGAAAATTTGTATTTGAAAAACTTTTTCAATAAAAAAAAAATCCTCAAAGCCACTGGTTGGAGGCTAGGGCAGTGGTGGAATTCAACTGGTTCTGTCCGATTCAGGTGAACTGGTGGCACCGACTGTAGTAAGCCCCACCCACCCACCCATCCTATTTAGCCACATTTTGGAGGCTGTGCGCATGTGCAGAAGGCATACGTACAAGCAACGAACATGCGTGAAAGGCTGAGCATGCTGTTGTGGTCCGCCAGCAGCCTGCGCAGCTGGCAGCAGAGTCGGACAGCGATGAGGCTGAGGAAGAACATGGGCCAGTCCTGGAGGCTGGGGAAGGCCGTCAGAGGCAGAGATGGGGCCAGGACCATTATGGAGTGATGTGTGGACTTCAGAGCCTCCAGAGGCTGACAGTAGAGAGGCAGAGGAACAGGAGGAGCCTGTTCCTAGTGCACATATGAGAAGAGCTGCCAGGAGGCAGGAGCAGCTAAAGCAGAGAGGACGACTCGGGAGTAGGGCCAAGAGATGATTGGCCCCTCCCATAAGGCTTAAAAGACCAGTAACGGCTCTTGGCCTCTTTGCCGGAAAACAACCGTTGAAAGAATTGCTTTTTGTTTGGCTGTAGTTATTTCTTCTGTTCCTGAACTGTTGCCAAGAAAAGCCTTTGACAGCTTGCCTAATTATCCCAAGGTCAGAGTTAAACTAAAGACTGGTGTTTTAAGGACTTTGCTTTCATTTCATTTAGAATACGCTGAGAATGAGTTAATTCTCAGCTGTTTTAATAAAATCTGTTTGTTTTTTGGAACTGTTTTGCATTTAATATCAACTATGTGGGCCTGGGTCACAACACATGCATGGAAGGTATGTGGAAGGCGCACACGCTCACATTTGCAAACCAGTAGGGAAGGTAAGTGAATCCCACTCCTGGGCTAGGGTACAGTAGATAGCCTTCAATGTCTATGGAACAATTGGCTTGATAGGTTGCAAACTATGAATGCCTGGCACATTAATTTGAAGGATAGAAATTGTCTTCATGGATTATTGGATTATGGATTATTTATTAGTATTTAAATTTGTATATCACTCAGCTCCCAATATTCTGGATGGTATGTTATTTGCATCTCAGTACATAAAGAGATGCATTCTGCCCACACTGAGGGGTTTTTTGGGGGTGGGTGGTGGGTGGGGTGTCTTTTAGGGATATATGTAAGATATATTTGTTTTGTTTTGTTTTTCCCAGCTTTCAGACCATCTGGACAAAAAGTTTGAATTAGCACTGTCATGCATGAAATTATTTCTTTTGGGGCACAGAATGCTTCCAGTTGATATCACAAGGCTATACTTGCAAATTTGCGACCAAACTATGTGGAATGGGGGGTAGAGGTCGGCTATGAGGCCCCTCACTTGTGGGGTGCCCCAGGGGTCAGTTCTCTCACCTCTCCTGTTCAACATCTATATGAAGCCGCTTGGGAAGATCATCCGTGGTTTTGGGGTGCGGTATCATCAGTACGCTGATGATACCCAGCTTTTTATATCCACCCCAAACCAGCCCAGTGATGCCCTCAACGTGATGTCCCATTGCCTGGAAGCGGTACGGACCTGGATGGGGAGGAACAGGCTTCAACTCAACCCTGCCAAGACCGAGTGGCTGTGGGTATCAGCATTTTGTTCCGATTGAGATGTTCCATTGTTGATCATTGGGGGTGAGGGTTACCCCCTGTGGATAGGGCTTGCAACTTGGGAGTCCTCCTGGATTCAGGGTTGTCTCTGGAAGACCATGTGATGACCGTGACCAGTGGGGCATTTGCCCAGGTTCACCTTGTGCGACAGTTGCACCCTTACTTGGACCAAGATGCCCTACGCACTGTTACTCATGCACTGGTCACCTCCGGTCTTGACTACTGCAATGCTCTCTACCTAGGGCTGCCCTTGAAGACCACTCAAAAGCTTTAGATGGTGCAGAATGCGGCTGCGCGGGTTGTGATGGGAGCATCCCGACACTCCCATGTTACACCCCTCCTGCGCGGCTTGCATTGGTTACTGGTTGCCCTTCAGGTGAGGTTCAAGGTGTTGGTTATCACCTATAAAGTCCTTCATGGCCTAGGCCTGGGATACCTTTCGGACCCCCTGCAGTGTCGGCTGGTGACCCCCAGGGGGAGAGCTTTCTCTGTGGGCGCACCCACCCTCTGGAACCAACTTCCGTTGGAGCTCCGGATGGCCCCTGACCTTCGCTCGTTCCGCCGCGAGTTGAAGACCTGGTTGTTCCGTAGCCTGGACTGGTGGGTGTGTGTGTGTTAATGAATTTTAAACTGTTTTAAACTGGGTTTTAACTTTATATTGTTTTAATAGGAATTATGCATTTTATGGTTGTGAGCCGCCCTGAGGCCTCAGAGATAGGGCAGCATATAAATTGCATTAAATAAATAAATGAAAGTTCCCTCAATTCCATCAGTTTCTTAAAAGCTTGAAGTCACACTGACGGTCTCACAGAAGGTGGACTTGGATGGCAAAGTGTTCTTGCCTCAAGCTCAGACTCATTTGTCCTTGCCTGAGATCATAGGAAGAGGGTCATGGCAGTTCAGCCTGGCATGAATTTCAGCTATTAGATTAAGATGGGGGTATTTTTATCCCATTTTTAAAATCCCTCCATAAAACTTCACAAACAGTTTAAAAAACAGGAAGAACCAAATTATATTATTAAAACAAGGCAAGCAAAGCTGGAACAGCATATAACTTAAAGCAATAGCTAAAATACATGAAAAGTCTAGGCCAGTGATGGCGAACCTTTTTGGCACCGAGTGCCCAAAATGGAATGTGCTAGAAACCCAAAGACCAGGTGGCCGGTGCACATGCGCTGGCCACATGGTCTTTACGTCAGTGGTCTTCACGTCAGTGGTGGGTTGCCCCCGGTTCAGACTGGTTCGCAAGAACTGGTAGTAAACTGATGGAAGGCCCCGCCCACTGCCCTGGATGTCATCATCGGCGATCCCATTGCAAACCGGTAGTAAAGGTAAGTAGAACCCACCCTTGCTTCACATGCACCGGAGTACCAGAAACCCGAAGACCAGCTGGCTGGCTGGTCTTCGGGTTTCCGGCACTCCAGTGTGTGATAAAACCAGCTGGCAGGCACACATGTGCGTGCCAGAAACCTGAAGAGCAGCTGGCGACAGCGTGCGTGCCCACAGAGAGGGTTCTGCGTGTCACCTCTGGCATGCATACCATAGGTTCGCCATCACGGGTCTAGGCAGATAAAATCAAACTAAACAAAGTTTTATGTCCATCCTAAGGTTAGACAAACATGAGGGCAATCTCATCTCCACAGAGACAGAGTTCCACATTTAGAATACTACCATAAAACAGGTCATTGTATTGCATTTTCCCCATTGTACTGTTTTCTAATGTCTAGAGGGATCATATGCTCCTTGAAATTCACTCCAGAAAACAATTTGGCTGCTACATTTTGTGGCGTACTTAAGTTGCTGGTCTGGAATACTTTTCTCTGTCACCAAATATACTCAGTCAAATATTGTTTATCCCTGCTTTGTCCCAAAAGTGCTTTTTCCAAAAAGCAACTGGAATTTCTTGGTTTTTTTTTTATTTAAACATGTTTCAGTTCTCATCGAAGAAGCTTCTTCAGTTCTGAACTTTTCTTCAATTCTCTTCATGGCTAAGAAGCAAATGTTTTCAAAGAAAAAAACCCAAGAAAACCCAGTTACCTTTTGGAAAAAGCATCTTTGGTACATGATTGGAATGATTGAGAATCTCAATGGATATCTCTGCTATGGATTTTTCATAGTTAAAAACAACCTATTGGCTTTTGAGCAATTTATTTAGAACCTTCCTTCCTTCCTTCCTTCCTTCCTTCCTTCCTTCCTTCCTTCGCATCCCTGCTTTTTCAGTTGTTAAGTTAGATTGTATAGATATGAACATTGAAAGGCAAATTTGAATAATTACAGTTAGTAGGACAAGAAGCTTGAGAAACATTAAATTGACAAGAGCATCCATCCCTAAAGGAAAGTTTAATATATACGGTATTATCAAGTGTGCTCTAATTTCTGTTTTACCCAACCCTTTAGATGTCATGTAGCTGTTCAAATTGCAAATCAATCTAATATAATATAATTCCATCCAAAATATTTGGATACTGCCCTTCATTCCTTCTACAGGTAACAGGGTTTTTTTTTAGTTTAAAGAATTTTTGTTCTTATACATAGTTAATTTGAAGCAATAGATTCATAAATTACATTAAATGAATCTATAATATGATTTATTTCAAAACACGATACTTGAAGCAATTTACCTCTGAAGACATCAAGGAAACTGTTTTTTTCTGAAAGCGATGGATTCCCTGCAGAGATTAGTGAGGTGTAGAATAGACAACCAGGTAAAAGAAGGACAAGCACCATACTGAGACCCTCAAATTATGACGGGTGAAATCTCTATCAAAGAACCTTTGCAAAGAAGGTTTTAATGCAGGGGACAATCACCATGGCAACCAGCATCCTATTAGATATGCTGGATAGCCATAACTATCCAAGTCAGCTAGAAAAGTGTCAGCGTTTAATTAGCCGATGTTTCTTTCTTGGTGCAAATTTGAAGGCCACCTTTTTCCCAAATATTCATGATAGTTAAGGGCCTAATGTAAACATTATTTAGGCTATACTATATTACTAGTGGCCTTCAAAAAGCCTTAGGTGACCATCTGTGATGTGGACATAACAATAGCAATCTTTTTTTAAAAAATTTTTTATTAGTAATTCAAAATTAAAAACATTGGACATAGATACGACATCACTGGTCCCAAGCATCTTCCAACACTTTAAGTTAATACATAATATACTAATGATGATATAATAATATATTCCTTACACCTTATACATTATTTAAACATAGTATAATATTAATCATTTATACCTTATTCCTATACAATTATACATATCTATATCTACATATACCTATCTATGCAATTCACATACATATTTATCTATAATGACGTATATAATTCTAGTCTAACACTACACATTTGTCTCGGCTATCCTCCTTTTATCTAACCATTCATAGAATTTTGCCCAGATTTTATAGTACAGTGTTTCACTTTTATCCTTGAGTTCCAAGTGAGTCTATCCATTTCTTTGCAGTTGAAAATTTTTAGTAGCATTTCCTCTTCATTTGGGGTATCTTTCTCTAACAATAGCAATCTTATTTACAAAGTACTGAGAAGAAACATCAACATGCATATAAATGTTTGCAGTGTTGTGCATCAGGTACTCTGATAGCCATTTTGTGTCATCATCCCAGTTAAACATGCCATTTTGAATCTTTAAAGCAAGGGCACACAACATTTGTACTCTTGAGGATGCAACAGACTTTGCAAAGTATAGTGAAGCCAAAAGGGCTAAGCAAGTTAAGGGGAAGAGTTTTTTGAATATTTTAAAAGGTTAAATTAGTACCTTAATTCTCCAATAATTAAATTATCAGTTTTGCCCTTTAATCCACACTCTAGAAATTACAAAAATTTTGTTTTCACATTTCGGGGAAATTCTAGGATTGCAAAAGAAACATTGAAGGGCTACATGTGACTCCTACATGCTGTCTTGTTGCACAGCAAAATATGGGTGTATAATTTATTTGAATTTCCACATGTACTACTTGTAGAAAGTTATGGAAGCCTGATGAGTGAGTCAAGGAAAAGTAAGCAATCTTCACAGTTGTCCATAGAGGACAAGAGAAAATCGGTGTGAGATGCAAAACCCATTATTTTTATACTTGCATCTAATATTGAGATACAAGAAATGATGGGATTTGCATCATGATTTCACTACATACATGTAATCACTTTATCATCAGAGCAACTAGTGTCAGATACCCATGATGAGTCTGGATCTTTTCAATGTTAAGTGTCCATGCTTGGAGGGAAGAAGGAAAGGCCCAGAGAGCAGAAAATAACTGGGGAGGCGAGAGAAAGATTAAAAGAGAAAAACAGGGGGAAGGGGGAAAGGGGAATGGAAGGGGAAAGAGGAAAGGGGAAAGGGGAAAGAGGAGGAGAGGAGAGGAGAGGAGAGGAGAGGAGAGGAGAGGAAAAGAAAGGAAAGGAAAAGGTAGGGAAAGGAAACATTCCAACCTTCATCACACCAACTATAAACAAATTTAATAATTATTTAATCCTTCTAAGGTTAAACATATTTGTCTCTTCATCCCATATCCCATCTCTTATCTATAAACAAATACATAAAACATCATCTTTCTAGTGTCAGCAGAACGTCCATGAACAGTTGCCAGAAGTAACAACATATCTTGTTTTAATTTTGATAAAATAAACCAATTTTATATTCCTTCCTTTTACTTCTAATAGTCTTAATCTTTAGTTAATTCAAACATTGTCATATGATTTGATTTCTCTACATTTCTTCTTTGTCCCATCATGAAGAGTTCTTCAAGGTTTTAAAAAGCCTCTTTTGTAAATCCAATAGGAAAAAATTGTCTAGGATACTCTTTTGATTTACCATTTGAATTTTAAAACATCTAGTTTCTTTTGTAGATCAAGTGATCTACCAAATCCTTTTCTAGGCTATTTCCTTGACTTATCAGTTATAAATCTATTTCCAATACTATCCCCATCTTGTCAGATGTCAGAAAATTTGTTATGTATCTGTGATTTCTTCAAAAACATCTTTTGAACGTAGTCTATTCATAAAAGAAGACATCATTCCTGAGATTGTTGCTGTTGTGGTTGTGAATTTTTGATCCCATCTTCAAAAGTCTTCTCCCCACCATAACTATTCTGTGAGATAGATTGGAAGAGTGAACAGCCTAAAATGAATTTCCATAGTCAAGGATGGACTTGGGATCTCCCTGCTTTTAATCTTAACCGCTGAACCGATCTCATTCTCAATATAGGCTTTTGTAAATCAGCCCTGATTTGATTCAAATTGAAGATTAAAAAATGACATTAAAAAAAATGAAAATTTGAGCTTCATGAGTTGCTAAGAAATGCAAAATCAGTTTGAAAAAGTCTCTGTCTCTCTACCTTAGGAAAACATTAAAACACACTGTCCAATATCAGCTGGATACCACAATGCATTTTTAAAATATTCCCCTGTACTTCTCTTAAAGCAGAGATTACAAGGAGGAGGAAAGCAGAGCAGATTATCCAGAAAGGAGCTTAATTATGTTGAGCCAAAACAACAAGTATCCTACACTAACTGAAAAATGAAAACTTTCAAAAGAAAGTACAGATTTTTCTATTTGGTTTTCTGAGATGCCAGATATGACCTGATACTGAAGAATTTAATTTAATTTAATTTAATTTAATTTCCAATTTATATACCGCCCTTCTCCCTGAGGACTCAGGGCGGTGTACAGCCAAGATAAAAAACATAGAATACAAATATTAAAACATTTAAAAATATATATAGATTTGGGCCGAAAGTTAAGAATAACAAACTAATTAAAAAATTTAAAATTTAAAAATTTCTTCTAAGCCAACCCGGCTTGCTGGAAAAGATGGGTTTTCAGGGAACGACGGAAGGCATTGAGGTCATGGATTCTCCTTATCTCCAGGGGCAACTGATTCCAGAGAGTGGGAGCCCCCACAGAGAAGGCCCTCCCCCTGGGGGCCACCAGCCTACATTGTTTGGCTGATGGCACCCTGAGGAGGCCCTCTCTGTGGGAGCGCACGGGTCGATGGGAGGTCGTTGGTAGCAGCAGGCGGTCTCGGAGATAGCTAGGCCCTATGCCATGGAGCGCTTTAAAGGTGATAACCAACACCTTGAAGCGCACCCGGAAGACCACCGGGTGGATGAGTTACTTCCCTTTGTGGACCTCTTGGTCACTTTCAAGACTTGGCCATTGACTCTACAGTCTACACAGTTCTGTAACCAGTAGAGGCAGAAGAAACAAGCTGACAGACATGTGTAAATTATAAGAAAAGATGGGGACAGAAAAGTGATGTTTGTAATTCACTTGTCTGGTAAATAGTGGCTTATTAATTGTCAGTACTTGTCAAAAAAGTTAAACCTTTGTTAATACAGAATTTCAAAGTAAAGCTTGAGCCAAGAGCATATATTGGACTTCTCGGCCTTGAATGACCCATACTCAGAGTATTGGGAGATTAGCAGAATTCTAAGTTCTACGATAAAAATAAATTCAGAAGTTGTGGGAGCTCCCATCACTGGAAGCTTTTAAGAAGAGAATGAACTTGCTTGAACAGGGGGTTTGACTAGAAGGCTTCCAATGTCCCTTCCAACTCTGTTTTTCTGTTATCATGTTAAGTTGTATTGGCTGGAACACCACAGGAGCCTGGATAGCTCTGCAGACAAGGCACTGTAATTTAACACCAGCTGTCTGCAATTAAAGTAAGTTTGAATCTTGCCAGGCTCAAGGTCGACTCAGCCTTCCATCCTTTCTAAGGTAGGTAAATTGAGGACCCAGTTTGTGGGGGCAATAAGCTGACTTTGTATAAATATACAAAAGTATGAAGACTATTGCTTAACGCATTGTAAGCCCCCCTGAGTCTCCGGAGAAGGGCGGCATATAAATCAAATTTAAAAAAAAAATCTTCCATTATCACAAGAAAGAACAAAGTAAAGTTTGTTGCAACATATAGAGCCCAAAGCACTTTTATCTTGCTATTTGTCTTCCCACTCCAGGAAAGTTCTGATCAGCATAGTGTTGAATACAATAATAAGTTATTAGGCAGCTTTTTTTAAAAATCATATTAGAGTTCATCACACAAGTTGAACCTGCTTTAGCAACTTTTTAGATGGAAATAAAGTTGCAGCTTATTATCTTTAACATTACCAAAAGCAGGAAAACAGCCATTGACTCTGCGAAGGACCTTGAGAAGCTGCCAAGCATTTCAGATCAGCCTGCTTTGATTAATATTTATTTAGGAAATTTATACAGCCGCCTAGATTACTCGGATAGCCCCTGGGCAGCTAATAACAACCTAACAATATTAGTACTATTAACAAAATATAGAAACAGAATTAAAACAGCTGTAAGAATCAGTCTGCTTTAATGGTTAAGACAACAGGCTAGAAGCCAGGAGACCGTGAGTTCTAGTCCCACCTTAGGCATGAAAGCCAGCTGTGTGGCTGTGGGCCAGTCCCTCTCCCAGCCCAAGTCAACTCACAGGGTTACTGCTGTGGGGAAAAATAGGAGGAGGAAGGAATATTATGTGTGTTTGCCACCTGAGTTATTTATAAAAATAATAAAAGCTAAAAATAGATAAACAGAAAAATAATACAGGAGCACCTGGTGAGAGAGCCCAATCTTCACAGCCATCCAGAAAACCAGGAGGACCTTGACCTTCCTAGACTTCTGGTAATCATCATGACAAGAAGCCATCTCCCCTAGCTTTCCCCAGATGGCATTGTTTCATAGAGGGGAGTTGGACTACACCCATTCCGGCAGATCTAGTGGGATACACAGAAACCCTCAGAGAGAATCAACTACAACTTATCCCTGTCGCAACACAAGTCTTTAAAGATAGACTTTAACCAGAAGTTTGAATTGCATCCACAAGCATTCTGGGAGCCAGTGCATCTTGGACAATGGTGATATAGCACAGACAAACTTTGATGGACCCAAAATATCATGTGCAACTGCATTCTGGACCGAGTAGTTGGTTCACCCTGCTCTGACTCTGCCTGCTCTCCATTCTCCGCACTCGGGGATTGGGTAGGGGAAGCATTCACTTGTTTCTGGAGCTCCGCCCCTCCTCTACTCTGCTGCCTGCCCTTTCCATCTCCTCCCCACTTCCTCGGTCAGCTTGCACCCTCTCTTCCTCTCTTCCTACACTTCCGAAGCCAAAGGGGCCCAAGACTACTTCATCCTCATCCCCAGATCATTCCTCATGAGCCATAGGGACTGTGCCCTCCCCTTCTGTCAGCCCCGGCTTCATCTCCTCCTCCTCCTCGGACCCAGGTTCTGATGGGGCCATGGCAATCTATTTGGCAAGTGAGCAGAGGTGGAATTCAGCCGGTTCAGACTGTTTCGGGTGAACCAGTAGTGCCGACATTCAGTTGGCCCTGCCCACCCGCCCCCGCTCTATCCTGTCCTTTATTTCTTGCTTTGTAGCTCATCTCAATCATGTGGCACAGCTGATTTCCTTCCCCTCGCTGTTCTACTTACCATTGCTGACCTGGAAGGTAAGCAGCTGAGCTTCTAAATGCTCCATTTTCAGTGCTGGTACAAGCAACCTTGGCATGTGCGTGTGTGAAGTGCATGTGTGCGCACTTCAAATAAATCAAATATTTGATTTATAAATCAAATAAATAAATAAAAATAATAATAAAAAAAGCACATGCTTACTGAACCGGTTATTAAACCAGCAGCATTCCACCACTGGAAGTGAGCTTCAGCAGGTGGGGAAGGTCTACAATAAACAAGATTTCATCAATATCATAGCATTTTATGAGTTTACAATTTGAGCAACATCCCACATGTGCAATATTGTGATGCATGTACACAAGGAACAGAGTTTAAGCTACAACACACATTTCATTGTGGATCAAACTGAAAAGTCTATATTTAATTATTTAACTTTTACATTTAATTTTTTAATACACAAGCTGCTTTGAACCATGCAAGAGGAAACAGCTATGTAAATATTTTAATAAACTATGTTTGCTGCAGCTCCTTTCAGTGATAAGCCTCATTTACTTGGTAAACAGTCCTAAGAACCACATTGCAACTAGTTAACTTTTTTCTTTTTTTTTTTTAAAAAATGAGGTTTCTGTAAAAAATAAGGTAACAGGGAAAGTATGGATAAGGATGAAGAAATTGTGATGAGGCTAGTGAAGTGACATGAATGTAGAGTTTGATACTAATTGTTCAGCCCTTGCTTTAAAATGTCTCAATGGAAAGTTGGCTCTTTCTGCAACCTTAATTCTATGTTTTTATACCACCAGGAAGATATTTTCCTGCTTTGCTGGGAAGTGCAAGGATTGTTTCTCACAATTGCTATAATATAATGAAATTATTTTCTCTGCTCCCACGTCTGTTGAGCAATTTAGCTCATAAAACTTCAAGAGAAACAAAAGCAGTGTTGTCATCCATAATTACCTTCTGATAAACCACAATTTATTCTTGGAAGCTAATTCTTGTAGCTGCCTGCTCCAAGTGATGGAGCTATAGCCATTCTCACGGATGAAACAATGGAGGAAATGAAGTGGGAAGGCATACAATTAAATGTCCATGATTATACAAGACTTTAAGCATTCAAAGTCCTTTGCTCAAATCAAGAATCTCTTCATTTAACTTTCCATTTTTTTAAAAAAAAAACCATTAATTCTTTCCATCCTGTTTTTGAAGAAATATGTGGATTTTTGTAAAATCCTACTTAAAAAAGGAAATAATCCTAATCTATTCATAATTTGCTGTCATTGGCTGAGCTGATGTGAATGCTCTAAAATGCTCTGGACTAGTTAAAAGGAGAAAATTAACCTTAAGGTATAAAAAAGTACTGTGATGTATGCAAAGTAGCTGGTAAAAGTAACTAATAAAAGGCATTGATGAAGGAAGACAATTATATCTAACTGAAGACTGTCACCAGCCAGTGATAGTATAAGAACCTTCAGAATGAAGAAGATAGGGAACCAAAGAGAAACAATTAAGTGTTTATAATACTTCTTTGTTGTTGTTAGTTGCGAAGTCATGTCTGACCCATTGTGACCCTACGGACAACTTTCCTCCAGGCCTTTCTGTCCTCTACCATCCCCCGGACACCGTTTAAGCTCATGCCAACTGCTTCAGTGACTCTATCCAGCCACCTCATTCTCTGCCATCCCCTTCTTCTTTTGCCCTCAGTCGTTCCCAGCATTAGGCTCTTCTCCAGTGAGTCCTTCCTTCTCATTAAGTGGCCAAAGTATTTGAGTTTCATCTTCAGAATCTGGCTTTCTAAAGAGCAGTCAGGGTTGATCTCCTCTAGGACTGACTGGTTTGATTGCCTTGCAGGCCAAGGGATTCGCAGGAGTCTTATTTATTTATTTATTTATTTATTTATTTATTGGTTTGATTTATATGCCGCCCTTCTCTGGAGACTGAGGGCGGCTTACAATGCATTAAGCAACAGCCTTCATACTTTTGTATATACCTGCTTAGTAGGGCTTTCAACCCCCCAAGCGGTGTTCTTTTTATACAAAGTCAGCTTATTGCCCCCACAATCCGGGTCCTCATTTTACCTATCTCAGAAGGATGGAAGGCTGAGTCAACCTTGCGCCTGGTGAGATTTGAACTTGCAGTAATTGCAGGCAGCTGGCAGCTAAGTGCTACTTAACAGCACTTTAGTTCGCTGCGCCACCAAGTCTTCTCCAGCACCATAGTTCAAAGGCCTCAATTCTTTGACACTCAGCCTTCCTTATGGTCCAACTTTCACAGCCATACATTGCAACTGGGAAAACCATAGCCTTGACTATATGCACTTTTGTTGGCAGAGGGATATCTCTGCTTTTTAGTATGCTGTCTAACTTTGCCATAGCTTTCCTCCCCAGGAGCAAGCATCTTTTAATTTCTTGGCTGTAGTCCCCATGTGTGGAGATCTTAGAGCCCAGGAAAATAGCTGTTGCATTTTGGTAAGCATAGCTTGTTTTTCTCAGATTTAAAAAACAAAATAAAACCAAACTCCCTCCCTACATACATGTCTATGGAGATTCTCAGTCATTCAGGTCATGGCTGTCACAGAGGTGCTTTTTCAAAAGGCAACTTTCATTTGCTTTTTCCTTCAAGTTATTTTGCTTCTCTTCTAAGAAGCTTCTTCAGTTCTGCCTGAATGGTGGAGAAGGAAGGATTTATAGATGACTGCAAGGAATATAAATCCTTCCAGTCGCTTCCATTCAGGCAAAACAAGACCCAGTTCCTAATGGCATTTGGCAAACTCTCCATCTGGGATTGAACCAGAGGTGGTAGTCAGCCGGTTCTCACCAGTTTGCGTGAATCGTTGGTGGAAATTTGGCCAAGATCACTGAACCGGCTGGCCATGCCCCCTAACCAGTCCCCAGAGTCACCGCTCACTTGCCCTGCCTGCCAGGTTCATCACCACTATGTTCTTCATGCACACGCATCCCATTGCCTTGGAAGTCCAATGGGATGCGCATGTGCGAAGAATGTGGCAGTGACAACAGCAGCTATTTCTGCGACCTCCGGTACTTTTCAATGGCCTGTGACTGCCTCTTTGACAGCTGCTTTGCAGCTGTGGCAACTGACTGGTGGCCGCTGAAAACTCCGGTCAACTTGCCTTCTGGACTCTAGACCAGCCACAGTGGAAGGAATATAAATCCTTCCAGTCGCAGGCTGCTTACCACAGGTAAGCAGCCTGAACAAAGAGACGGTGGTGGGGGAGGAAGTGGGGCTAGGGCCAGGGCCGCTAAAGGAGGGGAAACGGGGTCAACTGGTGAAGGAAAGGTGGGGGTAGATAGGTGGAAATTCCAAAAATTTTCCTACCTTTTCCTGTGGGCATGGCTAGGTGGGGTCATGTGATTGAGTGGGCGTGGACATGAGTGACATCAAGTTGGCCATGCCCACTCAGTCACATGCCCCCTACCTAGCCACGCCCACCAAACCGGTAGTGAAAATTTTTGAAACCCACCACTGGATTGAACTCCATCTGGATTTAGCATAGAACATAATTAGTGTTGTTTAAAGACCTTTATTAAAAAAGAGAAAGAAAGAAACTGAACTATGAGTTGCCTGGCATCAAAAAAGAAAATAGCTTTTCATTAATTACTGTTTCCTTGAAAAAGCAAGCCAAAGATTGCAGCTAAGCAATAAAAAAAAATCAGGCAGTTGTTTGTGAAAACATTATTGTCTTTCTGTTGCCCTCCAACCAAATGATTAAAATGTATGATATCTAAAATAGCAGCCCAAGACAAAAAGCTCGAGTGTGCCAGGACTTGGAATCAAATGAAAGATGAAGAAGGAATCTTCACTTCTTCATCTTTCTTGAAAAGTGGGGAGCCCCAGTCAACCAGTGTGAGGATTCCTTATAAAAGAGGATATAGAGCAAAGGATGCAGTTTTTGGGGAGAGGAAGAAAGAAATGTTCTCTCTTGGATGCTTCCTCCTGTTTCATCAGGGCCAATGCATATTACTCAGACAGAGGATGTGTACTAGAGAATTCAGGGTACCCTTCTGGCAGGTAACAGTAACAGAGTTGGAAGAGACATTTGGGGGGGTCATCTAGTCCAACCCCCTGCTCGCGCAGGAGAACTATACCACTTCAGACAAATGGTTATCCAATCTCTTCTCAAAAACTTCCAGTGTTGGAGCATTCAACTAGGGTAGAGCCGTGGTGGCCCAGTGGTTAGAAATGCAGTATTGCAGGCTACTTCTGCTGACTGCCAGCTGCTGCAGTTTCGACTATTCAAGTCTCACCCATTCAAGGTTGACTCAGACTTCCATCGTTCCGAGGTCACTAAAACAAGGACCGGGATTGTTGGGGGCAATATGCTGACTCTGTAAACTGCTTAGAGAGGGCTGTAAAGCACTGTAAAGCGGCATATAAGTCTAAGTACTATTGCTATTGCTATTCACAACTTCTGGAGGCAGTTGTTCCACTGATTAATTGTTCTAACTGTCAAGAAATTTCTCTTTATTTGTAGATTGCTTCTCTCCTTGATTAGTTTCTATCCATTGTATCCATGTGATGGTATACCTCTCTATTGTGTCTCTTACACAGCTTTAGCTGCTCTTCATTTTTTACTATATCTTACTAATTTAATGTTGATGGATTTGTAACTGGCTGATAAACGTAATAGTACTATATCTACATCTCTGGAGGGAAATAAGCAGTGAGGTACTACAAGGTTCTGTCCTAGGCCCAATACTCTTCAATATCTTCATAAATGACTAAATGATGAGGGAATAGAAGTTACCAAATTTGCAGATGATACCAAACTGGCAGGAATAGCCAACACCCTAGATAATAGGCTCAAGATCCATCTGGATCTTGACAGACTGGAATACTGGCCCTATCTAACAAAATGAAATTCAATGTAGAGAAAAGAAAAACCAAAAGTACACATATAGATTAGGTGAAACCAGGCTTAATAGCAGTAACTGTGAGAGGGATCTTGGAGTCTTAGTGGACAACCAATTAAATATGAGCCAACAGTGTGTGGCAGCAGCAAAAAAAGTCAATGCAATCCTAAATTGCATTAACAGAGGGATACAATCAGGATCAAGGGAGATACTAATACCACTCTATAAAGCCCTAGTAAGACCACACATAGAGTACTGCATCCAGTTTTGGTCACCACACTATAAAAAAAGATGTTGAGACTCTTAAAAAAGTGCAGAGGAGAGCAACCAAGATGATTAGGGGATTGGAGACTAAAACATACAATGAACAGTTGCAGGAACTGGGCATGGCTACTCTAGTGAAGAGAAGGACCAGAGGAGACATAATAGCAGTGTTCCAATATTTGAGGAGCTGCCACAGAGAGGAGGGGGGTCAAGCTGTTTTCTAAAGCATCTGAAGACCAGGAATAATGGATGGAAACTGACCAAGGAGAGATTCAACCTAGAAATGAGGAGGAACTTTCTGACAGTGAGTGCAATCAACCAATGGAACAGCTTGCCTTCAGAAGTTGTGGGAGCTTCATCACTTGAGACTTTCAAGAAAAGATTGGACTGCCATTTGTCAGAAATGGTGTAGGGTCTCCTGCTTGAACGAAGGGTTGGACTAGATGACCTACAAGGTCCTTTCCAACACTGTTAATCTGTATCTGTCTCTATATCTTTTCTTTAAAATCAGGAGAGACTTTCCAGTTATATAAAAGGCTTTGAACTTATTTCTGCATTTTATCTTGTTTGTTTGACTGTGTTGCTTTTTTGGTTTCTATATAGTAACATGATGTTGCTTAGATGTCTGGTATATCAACTAGAAAATTTGTCTTTCCCCATTGGAATTGATGGGACTAAGAGAGAAACAAATAGGGTCACCACCATAATATTCTGTTGTCACAGGCCACAAATCAAATTTCATTGCATTGACATTACTGAGAATTCTAGCGAGCCATCTAATTCCTTTCATGCATTGATGAGAAGTGTGAGAAACAACAGATCAACATACATTGCTTTATCACGCTGCATTTCTGATTTTTCTAATTCTAGTGAATTTTTCCATAACCTTTCAGCAAACTCATCAAAAAGGAGACTTTCAACATACATGTAAATCTTCACCAAATCTGTTCTTTCTCATGTCAAATTCTCAGAAGTCAAAGAATTCCTTCTTGGCATTTCCATTCATTTGCACTGTGAGCAATTTTTTTTCCAGCATAAATGCTGCATCTAACCTCTTTCCCAGGGGCGAAATGTAAAATTTCTTACTACCAGTTCTGTGAGCGTGGCTTGGTGGTGGGGGATAATGTGACTGCGTGGGCGTGGCCAACTCTTTTTTTTAACTTTTCAAAGCATTTTTTCTACAACCTCTTCGGCCGAAGAGGTTGCAAAAAAATGCTTTGAAAAGCCTCTGCCGATCAGGCAACTCAGCTGGGATCGTCAGAGGCTTTTCAAAGCATTTTTTAAACCACCTCTTTGGCCGAAGAAGTTGCAGAAGAAAATGCACTGAAAAGCCTCTGACGATCCCAGCTGAGCTGCACGATCATCAGAGGCTTTTAAAAAAACTTTTAAAAGCATTTTTTTTGGTGGAAGGGGTTATAGAAAAAATGCTTTTAAAAGTAAAAAAAAAAAGCCTCTGATGATCGTGCGGCTCAGCTGGACATGGGGTGGGGGGCGCAGGGATTTTTGCTACCGGTTCTCTGAACCACCCGCTACCATCGCTACTGAATCAGGCGATCTGGTCTAAACCGGGAGCATTTCACCCCTGCTCTTTCTCCAGTGACATCATCAGAGATGGGACTGAAAATTATGGCCGGCTTTTGGTTCACAGGGATTAAGGGTGGGATGGAAATATTTTGCCCCATATAGGCTGGGTATTCCCAGTCCTCTTCCAGCAAAGAGAAAATCAGCAAAACTATTTGCACTTTACCATTTTTTTCTCTAGAAATGTTTTCAAAAATATTCTAAGGTGTCAACTCTTAAACACAAATGGTGTGACCCTAACATACTTGTATTCCTAAAGTATGTGAAATCATTTGTATGTCCATAATTGCTACTTCTGGTTGTATTTATTATTCTAGATTCAAGGAAAGGACTTACAAAATTGGCATTTTACCATCCATTATTCATCTCAAACTGAATAGCTGACAGGTGTCATCTTGACTAGTAATTCGCTGACAGCAATACCTTCCGTTTCCTTTTTTCTATCTGTTGTATCTTCAACCCCAACTCTATGGACATCTGGACAGCATTCCTTTTTCTCAAGGCATGCCCTCCAAGTCTTGTTCCAATCTTATCCAGCTTTTTAAAATTCTAATTAGTGGAAACTATTTAATCTATGCTTAGTTTTAACAACAAATGTTACTCAGATTATAATTGAAAGATTGACAGCTAACCTTCAACAGTCACTACTTCTAGTGTCTAATCCAACATCTGGGTGTCCTCCTGGATGCACGGCTGTCTTTAGAAGAGCATATGACAGCCGTGCCCAGGGGGGCCTTTTATCAGGTTCTCCTGATTCGCCAGTTGCAGCCCTTTCTGGACCGGGACGCCTTGCACATGGTCACTCACATCCTTGTCACCTCCCGGCTGGACTATTGTAATGCTGTCTACATGGGGCTCCCCTTGAAGAGCACTCGGAGGCTCCAACTAGTCCAGAATGCGGCCGCACGGGTGGTTATGGGCGCAACTCATTGTGCCCACGTGACACCCCTCCTGCGCGAGCTGCACTGGCTCCCAGTGGTCTTCCGGGTGCGATTCAAGGTGTTGGTCACCACCTTTAAAGCGCTCCATGGCATAGGACCCGGGTACCTTCGAGACCGACTTCTGCCACCAATAGCCTCCCATCGGCCAGTTCGCTCCCACAGAGAGGGTCTCCTCAGGGTGCCATCGGCCAAGTTATGTCGGCTGGCGACACCCAGGGGGAGGGCCTTCTCTGTGGGAGCCCCTGTGGAATGAACTGCCCCTGGAAATACGTAAGATCTCCGACCTCTGAGTATTTTGCTGTGCACTGAAGACCCAACATAATAATTTTAAATTGGGGTATTTTAAATTTCTGGGGTTTTAAATTGAGCTGAATTTATTTAATAATTTTAAATTTTTAATTGATGTTTGTCTTGTGTTTTTAAATAGGCTGTACACCGCCCTGAGTCCTTCGGGAGAAGGGCGGTATAGAAATAAAATTATACTTAAAAGTCTCAACCAGTCAGTTTCTTCTCAGAATCTTTTCCAATTCTAACATGTCTTCCTTTCTCTTGTATGCACTATACAGTAGTTCTGTCGGGGATAGGCTGCCTGTGGAATGACAGATCAAGACTCCAGAAATACTTTATGGGATAATACCTCCACAATGTCCATAGTGATTTGTTGGTTTGGCCCTGAGAACTGAACACACATTTCAACTCCAGATACATCTTTAGTTTGCCCCAAACCATGAGTGATGGTGAACCCACCCTCTAAACTAGGGGTGTCAAACTCAAGGCCTGGGGATCGGATCCGTCCCATGAGATGCTTAGATCTGGCCCACAGGGCCATTTTGGAAACAGTGAAGGACTGGCCTGCACTGCCTCTGCCAGTGAAAATGGAGCTCAGGAGGGCTGTGTGCGGCCCTCCCGAGCTCTGTTTTTGCTGGCAGAGGGTTGCAGGAGGCCATCACAACCGAAATGGAGCTTGGGAGCCCATTTTCATTGGCAGAACGCTTGGGCGATCTCAGGCACCCCTGACAGGAGTGACGTTGAGCTGGCATGCCCATCCTGGCCACGCCCACCCCAGCTCCTGAGGTCAAACACAACCCTGATGCGGCCCTCAATGAAATCAAGTTTGACATCCCTACTCTAAGCTCTCTTTTTCTGGCCTTACCAATGTTTTTTCACTACTTTCTGATCAGTAACATTTATCAAAACCATTCCCATTCTTTTCTGTGATTTTTTCTGGAAAACTAAAGAGTGGAGGGTCTGAACCGTTTGAGGAATAGCATCAAGCCAATGTCCAGTCTCACCATAGTTATAACAAATATTATTTCCCTTTTCATTTTGGCCATTCTCCTGTGTGTACTCCTTTGGGTTTCATTTTCTTTTGGTTTTTTTTCCCTGGCACTGTTACTTTAATTACTTTTTTACTTTTTTAAAAAAAGCTTAATTGAGAGAAATTTAAATAATTGAGTACAAAAGTACAGTAAGGTTGTTAGCATTTTAAAAATTCCCAAACAGTTTGCATTAATAGTTATGTAAATTAGGGGACCGTTATGTAAAATTCATTGCATTACTACTGGGTCATAAGCATAGATGGTTACATTTTCTACAGCTAAAAAAATATCCATACAAAAGCTCCAGATCTAACTATGATTGGAGAATGCCAATTGCTGCAGCATAATCTTGGGCCTTTTGTAGGGAGGTCAAATGGAAATGGTAATATTTTGCTTGAAGAAACCTTGCATTCCAATTCTCTGCTTTTGTATAACGTTTCTGTATCTATGTCAATCACCATTGACATAGATCTTAGATCAAAGAATTATTAGATTAATCACATCAACTCTGTGCTCAGGGTAAGAATCCAGATAAAAATATTCCATACAAATGGCTATCTAGTCTCTGGCTGAATATACCCAGTAACCTGGAATTTTAGGATCCATTATTAGCACTTTTAACATGGCAATCTAGGCTTCTTTTTTAACTTCAGGAAAACATGTTTTCTTTCTTCTTCTACAAGACCATTTCCTTTGATATGTGAGAACTTGTCTTTTCAGCATTAAACAATAAAGAGTGTATTCTGAAAGTCTTTGAATACACTGGCAAGTTTAAAAAAAGCTACAAGCCCAGCTGGGAAAGAGTAATGTAATCCATAAATTTGCCACTTCCACCACCCTTCTGAGGGAACTGGTTCTCCTGACAAAATGCTCTTATTATATTAGGAAGTGGTGAGCGGGTTTGTGTGTGTGTGTGTGTGTGTGTGTGTGTGTGTGTGTGTGTGTGTGTAACGTTCAGTTAAAGTTAATTGGAAATTTATAGCTATATCCTATATCCTGCACATTTTCTGATATAAAAAAACAGATCTTGACTTTTTTTTTTTGGTGTGATCTCCTTTCAGGTGTTTGAAGAAGGTGTTTGAAGAATACTATCCCCTGAGTCTTCTTTGCTCAGTCTGTCTTCATAAGACATATTTTCTGTGCTCATTCTCTTTGCTCTTTCCCGGACTGTTCCAATATAACTGAAACCTTCTTAAATGCTGCTGCCTAGAATCAGAGATGTCCACAGGAATGGAAAGAGGTCAAGAGGAATCACCAACAAAAACAATGTCATACTGTGCCAATATAAGCACATCTGCTCCAGCCTTTTTATAGTGCATTGTGACTTTGCACATATCTACAAAAACGACAGTGTTTCCATTATGAGGCTACTTTCATCATTTTAATAAAAGCTTCCAATTCTATTGTCCGAGGAGAGGAGAAGAGAGGAGAGGAGAGGAGGGAAGAGAAGAGACGAGACGAGACGAGACGAGACGAGACGAGAAGAGAAGAGAAGAGAAGAGAAGAGGAGAATTTTTATTGGCCAAGTGTGATTGGACACACAAGGAATTTCTCTTGGTGCATATGCTCTCAGTGTACATAAAAGAAAAGATAGGTTCATCAAGAATCATAAGGTACAACAAATAATCAATCAAATCATATTAGGAAACAGTCACTATAAATCGTAAGGATACCAGCAACAAGGTTACAGTCATACAGTTATAAGTGGGAAGAGATGGGTGATAGGAATGATGAAAAGATTAATAGTAGTGCAGACTTAGTAAATAGTTTGACAGTGTTGAGGGAATTATTTGTTTAGCAGAGTGATGGTGTTCGGAAAAAACCTGTTCTTGTGTCTAGTTGTGTAGTGCTCTTTAGCGCCGTTTTGAGGGTAGGAGTTGAAACAGTTTATGTCCAGGATGCGAGGGGTCTGTAAATATTTTCACAGCCCTCTTTTTGACTCATGCAGTATTCAGGTCCTCAATGGAAGGCAGGTTGGTAGCAATTGTTTTTTCTGTAGTTCTAATTATCCTCTGAAGTCTGTTTCTGTCTTGTTGGGTTGCAGAACCAAACCAGACAGTTATTGTTGTGGCCCACCAGCGGCCTGCACGGATTGTTGCTGATCCCGACGATGAGGAGGCTGGTGTGGTGTCACGCCAGCAGCCTGTGCAGCCGGTGCTCGAGTCGGACAGCGAGGAGGCTGAAGAAGATGTGGTGCCAGAGGCAGAGATTCAGCCAGGGCCTTCAGAACCTCCAGAGGTTCCTTCAAGTGAAGAGGATGAAGTGGAGGAGCCTCTTCTCAATGCACGAGCACGTAGAGCTGCCAAAAGGCAGGAGTGGTTACTCAGGAGGAGGTCTCCTCGAGAATAAGGCTTGGGGCTAATTGGCCACTCCCTTAGCCTATTTAAGTTTGCACACAGCTTGTAAACATTGCAGGAAACAACGTATGTTCGCTCGCTGGTCATTGAACATGGATTGTCTTTGCAAACCTTGCTTCTGGTTTTTCTGCCAACTCTCGTAAGACTTTATCTTATCTGTGGATTTTCTGGCAGGTTGTTAAGAACGTTTTAATTAACAGCCTGAATTTGTAGAAAACTATGTTTGGAAGTAAATTGAGCTTTTTCATAGTTTGTGTGTGCTACATTCCTTGGGATCCATAGCTGGGGCAGAACCGTTATAGAGGTGCAGATGACAGACTCAATAATTCCTCTGTAGAACTGTATCAGCAGGTCCTTGGGCAGTTTGAGCTTTCTGAGTTGGCAGAGAAAAAAACATTCTTTGTTGTGCTTTTTTGATGATGTTTTTGATGTTAGGTGTCCATTTTAGGTCTTGAGATATGGTAGAACCTAGAAATTTGAAGGTCTCTACTGTTGATACTGTGTTGTCTAGTATTGTAAGAAGTGGAAGTATGGAAGGGTTTCTCCTAAAGTTTACCACCATTTCTATGATTTTGAGTGTGTTCAGTTTCAGATTGTTCCGGTTGCACCACGAGGCTAGTTGTTCAACCTCTCATCATTGTCTCGAATGAGACCGATCACTGTTGTGTCATCTACAAACTTCAGTAGTTTAACAGATGGATCATTAGAGATGCAGTCATTGGTATATAGAAGAGAAGTGAGGAGAGCACACAGCCTTGAGGGGCCCCTGTGCTAATTGTACAGATATCAGATGTGATTCTGCTTAGCTTCACCTGCTGCTTCTGTTTGTCAGGAAGCTTAAGATCCACTTACAAATGTGTTCAGGTACCTCTAGCTGGTTTAGTTTAGTTAGAAGAATGTCTGGAATGTTGGTATTGAGTGCTGAACTAAAGTCTACAAAGAGGTCCCTTGCATAGGTCTTTGGAGATTCAAGATGTTGTAGGATGTAATGCAGAGCTATATTAACAGCATCATCTGTTGATCTATTTGCTCAGTATGCAAATTGCAAGGAGTCTAACAGTGGATCCATGATGGTTTTAAAGTGGGACAGCACTAGCCGTTCAAAAGTTTTCATGACTACAGATGTTAGAGCAACTGGTCTGTAGTCATTCAGTTCTTTGATGGTGGACTTCTTCGGCACTGGGATGATAGTAGAACATTTGAAGCAAGAAGGAACATAGCACATCTCTAGTGATTTATTGAAGATTTGGGTGAAGATGGGGGCCAATTGGTTAGCACAGCCTTTTAAGCAAGAAGGAGTTATCTTCTTGCTTAAAAGCCTGGAGCTTTTCCTGGCTTTTGTCTGTGAAATAGGTCTTGCACTTCCTTTTCTGTGATCACTACAGATGACTCTGTCCAGAACCGGACACAGTATTTGATGTGGAGTATATCCAAAACAGAATCAGAATAGTAGAGTTGGAAGGGACCTTGGAAGTCTTCTAATCCAACCTCAGGCAGGAAACACTCTACCATTTCAATCAAATGATTGTCCAAACTATTCTTAAAAACCTCCAGAGTTGGAGCACTGACAACATCTGGAGGCAAGTTGTTCTACTAATTGTTCTAAATGTCAGGAAGTTTCCGCTTAGTTTTAGGAATTGGAAACAACAATGTAGGGCTTTAAAGGGGATAAACCACCACCTTGAATTGCACCTGGAAAGCAACCGGAAAACTATACAACTCACAAAGCAGTGGTGTTACTCAGCTGAATTACAAGGCACCCAAAACTGTGTGTGCCATTGCATTCTGAATCAGTTCTAGCATCTGAATGGCCTTCAAGGGCAACCCCATGTAGAGTGCATTGTAGTCATTCAAACTGGAGGTGATCTGTTCTGCCCCAGCTATGGACCCCAAAGAATGCAGCATACACAAACTCTATACAAAGCTTATTTACTCAAAATAACTTAGTCTTTATCATTCAAAGGCTGTTAATGAACTGTCTTAACAGCCTACCAGAATTCTAAGTTAAGGTAATCACAGTCTTACTAGAGTTGGCAGAAAGCCCAGAAGCAGTTTTGCAGACACGAAGGAAAGTGAACTAAAGTTGTTCTCTACAGCTTGTTGCAAGCGGCCTTCCTTCTTAAATAGGCTAAGGGAGTGGCCAATTAGCCCCAAGCCTTACTCTCGAGGAAACCTCCTCTTGAGCAGCCACTCCTGCCTTTCGGCAGCTCTGCGTGCCCATGCATTGAGAAGAGGCTCCTCCTCTTCGTCCTCTTCACTTAAAGGAGCTTCTGGAGGTTCTGAAGGCCCTGGCTGAATCCCAGCCTCTGGCACCACATCTTCTACAGCCTCCTCACTGTCCGACTCAAGCGCCAGCTGCACAGGCTGCTGATGCAGCACAACACCAGCTTCCTCATTGTTAGAATTAGCTACAATCTGCACAGGCTGCTGACGGGCCATAACATGATCAAGTCATGGGTGACTGTGAACAAAAATTGAACAAAAATTGCAAAACAGTCAATTTTGTAATTTATGTGTTTTATCTGGCTGTTCACCACCCTGAGTCCTGCGGGAGTAGGGCGGTATATAAATCTAATAAAATAAAAATAAATAAAATAAATAAATAAATTGTCAAATGATTTGCTAAAGTCAAGATATACTGTGCCTATAGCATTCCCACATACGTGCATATACCTTTGGGTCAGTCTTGACTCCTGGCAACTACTTGGACAAGTCCATTAAATTTTCTTGGCAAGATTTTCAAAAGCGGCTTACTACTGCCTTCTGCCCAGGGCTGAGAGAAGGGAACTGGCTCAAAATTAAGTAGCTGTGTTCATGCTAACGGCAGATCTAGAAATCCAAACTTCTACTAATTACTGCATTGTTTCAAAGATGAAACAACCATGTTACTAATTTAACAACTTCAGGGATTCACTTAACAATTGTGGAAAGAAAAGTCGTAAAATGGGGCAAAACTCACTTAACAAATTTCTCACTTAGCAACATAAATTCTGGGCTCAATTGTGGTCATAAGACAAGGATTACTTGTATAAATTCCTTTAAAAAAACCCATTAAACTTCATTAAGTTTTTCGTGTAGGTACACTGGCTTCTGCTGCTTCCCCTCTCCCCACTCCAATTCCTCTTTTGAAATTATGCTTTTTTTGGTATCTCTTTCTTTAGGAGCTCCTGCTCCTTTTAAGCTCCTTTTCTCATTAGCTTTTTCTTTCAGAGTTACTTAACACGAATTAAGTAATTTGAATTTTGCAAACAGTTTTAGTTTCTCTCAAAATCAAGAAACTGTTCCTGCAATTTCTAATTCCTCAATTGTTTTTATTATTGATTGGTATCTAATCACAGTTTCTCCTGTGTCTTACTTGAACTTTTGGAGAGAAAGTTATCAGCAGGAAAGTCAGAAAATTCCTGGCAGAGTTTGTTTCTCCCCCACCCAAAAATACAATGGTGAAAACTCCCATTACTATGATGGAAGTTACCTTATTGTCACATTTCATCAGCACAATTTTGGGGTGCTCTGGGGGCTACAATTGGGATTCTCAAGACCCACATGCAACTCAAAATGCATTAAATTCCACACTGCTGAATTGGACTCTTGGTTTCCTTAAGAACGCTGTTCTCTTGAGTTGCAAAATTAAAATAGACAGTGTGAACATAAAGTCTAAAAATATTCTAGACTAAATTATGCCCAAAAAAGTTGCGGGGGAGAGAAGGGGATTATGTAAGAATGTTGGATTTGCATCACTGACACAAGCTGCAGTTTCCACTTTTTTTCAATCTACAATTGGAATTGCCTGAGTGCACCATTTAAATACTTTAGCACAGAAATGCACAAAGAGACATTCCTTCTTTTCACTCTAAGGAGGAATACTAACTACATCCCATTTTACAAGGAGTGAGTCAATAAAAAGAACATCCATTTTATGCCAACATTTATAAGTCCTTGTGTGTCTAATCACACTTGGCCAAAGAAAGTATAAGCTAAAGTAAGTAAGTAAAGTCAAAGCATGCACATAGTGGCAAATTTGATGATAATGACAATGATGATGATGATGGTATTAATTGCCTTGTGCACTTTGTTTATAATTTTGATAATTATCTTGCTTTATTTCCCTAGTAAGCTGTATATCCCATTCCAACTGGAAGTATCAAAATCCTTGAGAAAACTCATAAGGCATTGAGTGGAATTATATTGTCAACCATTACTGTGATGCAATCAGATGTTGCATTTTTCAGCACCCAGTTCTTTTTCAGCATGGTTAAAAAGAAGGCATAATAGATACCTACAATCATTGGCATTTGATTTCAGATTAAAGTTACTTCCCCATTTGCTTCTCCTGTTTTGTTCTAAGAGTCCAGATTGGAACATCAGCTTCCTAACGGCTCTGCAAAATAGATTAAACTCTCTCAAATTTTCCTTTTGGGATTTCAAGATGAGACAACTTTTTGCATAGATGCCATTTTATGCTATAGGACAATGGGATTAATATAGCTTTCATTGTTGCAACTATCAAAGATCCCCACAAGACCATACTGCCAAAATTCAGTTACAAAATTGTGATTTCCATTGGTGTATTTTCCTGTTGTGACCTAGGCTTCCTGAGTCATTAAAACACACGAGTAGTTCCAAAAACCTCTTTTATTGCAACAGCTGTGAATTACGTTCATTCACAGCTAAGTCCCAATTAGTTGCAAAAAGTCCTTCAGGAGAAGTCCTTTGGGATAATCACCAACCTTTATTTCCCTTGACACTCTGCCAAAGACCTACTTGGCAAAGCCACTAGGATTCCAGAATCAAACAGAGATACCGACTGGGAACAGAATTAAAAATGTTGCTTTCCTGCAAAGGGCCCATGTGCCTTTACTCCTCTTTTAAGCCTTATGGGAGGGGCCAATCATCTCCAGGCCTTACTCCCGAGTCGTCCCTTTTGTTTTAACTGTTCATGCCTTCTGGCAGCTCTGTGCATGCGCCCACTAGGAACAGGCTTCTCCTGTTGCTTTGCCTCTCTGCTGTCCAACTCTGGAGGCTCTGGAGTCTGCGCATCACTCCAGGTGGCCCTGGCCCCATCTCTGCCTCCAATGCAGAGCCCTTGTCCGGGCCCTCCCCAGACTCCAGGACTGGCCCATGTTCCTCCCCAGCCTCCTCACTGTCTGACTCTGCAAGCTGCTGACAGACCACAACATTTCCCCCATTTTTGCTCTAAAGCAGATATCTTAATCCTCTCAGAAATTTAATGTATTCAATCTTGTGGTTTTTCTGATATTCTGATATATACTTAATAGTCTCTATCAACTGGGTAGTTAAGAGGTGCTACCCAAAGGGTCAATAACCAACTCGGAGACAGAACAGTTTACTAATATTGACCTACCCACTTGGATATATTAGACTTGTCTCTTTTGGGAGGTAGATGGCAAAGCCAAGAGTGCGCAATGCAGAAGGCCCGAAAATGATCTCATCCATGTAATTTTAGAATAGCTCTTTAATCCAGAACTTTTCCATTAGGAGCTCATAGTAGGTTTGAGTAAGAGGTTCGTTCCCCCTGAAAGATGACCCCAAAGAAATGTTCTAATTCCTCCCAAAGGAAGAAATCAGGAGTGACAATATTTAAAGTACTACTAATTCTGGAATCTGAGTTACTTTAAATCACTGCAAACGCTGTCAGGAAACTTATATGACAGGAATTATAGTCAGTCATAGATCAAAGGAAAAAGTAAGTAATTTACTCCTAAGTACAATGTGACTAAATCATCTCTGAAGAATGACCCTTTTATCTCGATGGGTTATTCTACTTGTCACATTATGTAAGGGATTGCTTTGAATCCACTGAGCAAGGGAAGGAAGACTATGAAATCCATGATGAATTCATCATGCAAAGGCAGAAGTACATTTCCAAGTGATCATATAAGACTGAATAATAGTTTTGAAGAAACCAGGAAGATGTTTTAGAGCTGTGTCCGTCTGTCTGTCTATCTATCATATATATGTGTATGTGTGTGTGTGTGTGTGTGTACTGTATATAGCAATAACAATAGCAATAGCACTTACAGTAATTGGTAATGAGTTTTAATTGGGCCAAATTTATATATCTTTTAATTATTTTTTAATATTTGTCTTGCATGTCTTTTTAATTCTGGCTGTACACCGCCCTGAGTCCTCAGGGAGAAGGGCGGTATAGAAATTCAATAATAAAAAAATAAAAAAAAATACAGTAGACTTATATACTGCTCCATAGTGCTTTACCGCACTCTGAGAAGTTTACAACATCCGCATATTGCCTCTAACAATCTGGGTCCTCATTTTACTGTGGCTGGTTTTCCTTCCTTCATCGTTTAATCATCATATTCAGAAGAAAAGTGTAGCGTGCTTATTTATATTCCATATTTGTTATTTTTTATAAATAACTCAAGGTGGCAAATATGCATAATACTCCTTCCTATTTCCTTGCAACAACAACCCTATGAGGAGAGTTGGGCTGAGTGAGTATGCCTAGCACAATTGGGTTACAACACCCATCAGTCACATCCACCCAGGATGTCTGTACTGTAACGATGATGATCATACCCATAGAATTAATAAGGATTGGGAAAATAATACAAGATATCTTGAGGGGATTAGGTTAGCTGGTTTATTAGTTCTTTAAATCCAAAATTAGAGTGAGAAACTGTCTCAAATTTCCCCTTTTAAGTCCCCAGAACCTCCTCTAGCTAAAATGTTTTTCATTTTGATGGGGAAGCACCTGAAAAATGTAGATCCACTCAACTGTGTGTTGCAGAGCTGTTCACTCTGTACCATCCCTTTGCCCTCAAGCATCTGGGAGCCCATTAACGATGGTCACCAGGCACCCAAAAGGTTACTCTTCTCTGATATTCAGCAAAACTGCTACATTACCTCAGACTACAAGCTGAGGGGTGGAATAAACATTTATGTATTTTTATTTATTTCATTCAGACTACTAGGCCATTTCAATGATGAACTTTTAGCTGCTTACATTTCCACTTAACAGTACAAAAGATTGAAAGAATAAATCCAGATTAGATTCAGATTCAAATTAACAGAATTGGAAGGGACCTTGTAGGTCATCTAGTCCAACCACTCCGCCCAAGCAGGAGATTCTACACCATTTCTGACAAATGGAAGGCCAATCTCTTCTTGAAAGTCTCAAGTGATGAAGCTCCCACAACTTCTGATGGCTAGCTGTTCCATTGATTGATTGATTGATTACAAAGTAACCTTAATCCTCACAGACACTGCTTCAATAACCCATACCTGGAAAAAAAAAACCTTACCGCAACATGTGTTTATTCACATCAAAGCCTACATATATTGCCCAAATAAAAAATAAAATACTCCAAGGCCTGATGGCCCAAGTTAAAAGGACTGCCCTAAAATGCCACAGGATTTGTGCCAATCAAATCTCAGATAGGAAGCTGTTCCAAAAAAAGAGAATAGCAAGAAGGACACTCAGCCAACAGCACCTGCTGTTTAAATACAGTAGAGTCTGTAAATAACCCTCCTTGCAAGCCCAAAGCTACAGTTTAGCAACCTGAAGCTCCGGAGCTGCATGCAGGTACCTACCACTGGCTGGCCCCGCCCCTCACCCTCCCCTCCCAGTCACTACTTGCTTGGCCTGAAAAGGTAAGGGCAATGTCGGGGGAGAGAGTGGGAGGGAGAGAGGGGGAAGAGAGGGAAGGAGAGAGAGATGTCAAAAGGTTTTTGTGGTTCCCGGTACTTTTTAACAACCAGTTCTCTGCCCTAATGGGTAGGCGTGGCTGGGGGGGATCATGTGACTGATGGAAGTGAGTGACGTCGAGTTGGCCATGCCCACCCAGGTTTTGTGGCTCCCAGTGTTTTCTTTTCTGTGGGAAACGGGTCCAAATGGCTCCTTGAGTGTTTAAGGTTTCAGACCCTTGGTTTAGGGAATAAATGCACATTCTATATTGTTTTGATTGAGATTAATATCACTATAATCCATAGTATCTCCAGCAGAAAGATCAAAGAAAGTTGGCTGAGAATACCCTTGCCGTGTGTGTGTGTGTGTGTGTGTGTGTGTGTGTGTGTGTGAAGCTAACCAGCTGCAATATGTGGTGTTAGGCTAGATGAATCAATGACCAGACAGAATTAAGATTCAGCAAACCTGTATCATATCATAAAGCAGTGCAAAGCTAAGTATTGTTTGATATATAAGGAAATCAGAATGCTATAACTTATAAAATTGCAAGCAAGCAATTTTCAGCTTGGTGGCTGGTTCTGAAGAGCTGCTCAGTGACTACATCCTAGGAAAGTCATACTGAAAACTAGGCATATATGGAAAGACTTCTTCTACAGGTCCTCCTCCAACAATAAATTGCAATAGAATTCACCCAATCTGATACTTTCCGTATGTATTGGACTATAAACATGATTATCTTCAGAAGCAAAGGTGCTGCCGGCAAGACTTCCAAATGCAAGGTGTTCATGCTGGGCTGAGGTTAATGGGAGTTATAATGACATTCAAAAACCAGGAAATTGGGGGAGTCATCCATACAGCCTTACAAAGGCTTGTGGGAAGGCTACAGCTGCAAACACAGCTGCTGAATTCATTTTCCGCAGCTGTAATTCAACAAAGTGGCATCAGACATTGCATGAAAGCACAGGAAGAGTGGGGGAATGTTTGAAATATTTCTGCAGAATAGCAGTTGAATCCCGCTGAAGTGCCGATTCTGCTTTTCTGCTTAAGTGGAAGGAAGAGTTTGTCTCTTTGTCTGAAATGATATAGGGTTTCCTGCTTCAGCAAGGGGTCGGACTAGAAGACCTGCAAGGTCCCTTCTAACTCTATTATTTTGTTATTCTGTTATTCATTAACATATAGGAATAGCAATAGCACTTATATACCGCTTCCCAGTGCTTTACAGCCGTCTCTAAGCAGTTTACAGAGTCAGCATATTGCCCCCAACAATCTGGGTCCTCATTTTACCCACCTCAGAAGGATGGAAGGCTGAGTCAACCTTGAGCTTGGTGAGATTCGATCTGCCAAACCGCTAGCAGCTGTTAATCAGCAGAAGTAGCCTACAGTACTGCACTCTAACCACTGCGCCACCATGGCTCATATAATAAAATGTCTTAATGGATTCTCTTCATTTTTCATGACATTCTTATTACAGTCTTGCAGCTGCCAGAAATTACACTCAGGAACACAGGGCTGCAATGTCTGGTTTATTTAGCCCATTATTTGGTAGACCAATATATCAAATTCATCCAAGACCTGCCTGCTATGTTACAGCAGGCTCCTTTGGACCTAATTTATCCGAAAAGGATGAAGGAGCAGGATCTCCACGAGGCAATCCAAATCAAACCAGGAGGCTTCATGAATAATTTGCCAAGCATGTCAAAGCACTGCAGAAAGGGAGATATTGCATCTGCAAAATACTGTTTTCCCTGTAAATCATCAGGAGGAAGGATGAACAAAGGGGAAAAGAGATACAGGACTGAACAGAAGAAAAACAAAACACATTAAAGTCCAAGGCCCGTGATAGCCAGCGTTTTGATTCTCAAGATGCCTCTTGAATGTGTACAAGCTAGAAATGGAGACCTACCCCTCTTCCACCATTTTGTTGTTGTTGTTAGTTGCGAAGTCATGTCCAATCTATCGCAACCCCATGGACAACATTCCTCCAGGCCTTCCTGTACTCTACCATCCTCTGGAGTCCATTTAAGCTCACACCTAACTGATATTTGAAAATATGCTGCCCTTGATTTTAAAGTAACACTGGATCTTCAATACTAATAACATCCAATAATATGCACTGAAATCCTCCATTAATTTATCTGATTCACAGCCAAGTTAGTGGCCATTACTATATCTTGTGTTCATCAATTCCACAAGGAGATGGGCTTTCTTTTTCTGTTAGAAATCTCCTTCCAGTCAGCTTCATTGGGTGATGACTAGTCCTAATCAGGGGTGGGTTCTACTTACCTTTACTACCGGTTCGCATCATGCCCCCATGCTTGCTTTACTCACGTGTGCGCGCACTCTTCTGTGCATACACAGATCACTTTTGATGATGTCCAGGTCAGTGGATGGAGCCTCCCGCCGGATTTACTACTGGTTCTTGTGAACCGGTCTGAACCGAAGACAACCCACCACTGGTCCTAATGTTTTGAAATGGGAAGAGAAACAAAAGTTCTCTCTGATCACTTCCTCCAGGCTGCTCATGCTTTCATACATTTCAATCATGTCCTGCCTCAGTCTACCGACATGGATTGGACACAATATTGGCAATTTTATTTTCAGTCTTTTCATTAATGATTCCTAAAATTTTGCTTTTTCCCACATCTATTGCATCTATTAACTGGGTTTTATTGCTGGGTCGCTTCTGACTAACAAGTTTATTTAGTCAGCTCCATATATTTTCAATTGGGTTAAGGTCTGGGCTATTCCTAGGCCATTCCAGCAGTGGAATATGATTATCTTGAAACTCCAAAAAAAAAAAAAAAAAAGAAAAGAAAAGAAAAGAAAAGAAAAGAAAATGGTGTTATTAGCCATCAAACCTCAAAAATACTCTTTCCCCAAAATATTTCCACAATTTTGGCCACTACTGTAGTTACCACTCAAGCTAGTTACCACTCAAGCCCACTCAAAACCCATCTATGCATATATGAAGATAGGCTTTTTGCAGGAAAATAAGAAAAACTGGCATTTGTCATGTTCTCATGCTGATCAATAAGAGAAATGGCTGGCAATATATTCTCCTCTTTGGGATTGTTTTTTTTTTTTAAAATGGAACTGTGATGTGTTTGGGTTTATATATAAAATTTTATTAAATTATAACATTTATAAAATTCAGCTATGAAATAATAGTTCTTCTTCAGAATTTCTGACCTGCTGACCTGCTGTCTGAGGCTTTCTGATCTTGGCTAGTAACATGACCATGCTTAACAAGCATACCATGCTTCTTATTTACTGGATATGTTAGAGTGAAATGTGCCTCTGGAACCAAGAAGCAAAGATCTCTCTCCCCATTAGCCTTGAAGGATAGCAAGAGAGACAGCGATGGATCTGAAAGCTTCCTCAGAAAGGATAGGAATAAATTGGTAACCATTTTAGGAAGGCTGGAATTGTTCAGTCTGCAAGAAGCTGCCTTTTTAAATTAATCAATAATTCTTAATATAGAATTATGCTTCCTAAACCCTTTTTTGCTTCTGATTTGTTTTGGGCTAAGTTCTCCAAGAGCTGTGAGAGCTACAAAAAATAAGTCTATGAGTGTGGTTGGTCTAGGGCAGTGGTCACCAACTGGTGGTCCGTGAGAAAATTTTGGTGGTCCAAAGAAAAATATTGCTCTAAATCAAGGGTCCTCAAACTACGGCCCCTGGCTGGATACGTGCAATGAATGTTTGTGTTGCTGCAGAGAGTCTCCCCCTTTGGGGTCTTTTTGTGAGGGTTGGAGGGGGGCAGAAATTCCAACTTCCAACTAGTGGCTGCTTAGCTCCAACAACTGCTTCCTGTTGGGGCCCTAAGGAGCCTGGGTGGGCAGGCGAGGAGCGGCTGGGAGGGGAGGGGCAAGTAGAGGCCAGCGAGATGCCCTTCGATGTGAGTGACATAAAGTTGGCCACACCCACGCAGTCACATGACCACCTAGCCATGCCCACCCAGCTGGTCATTAGGCAGATCATATTAGTGGTCTGCAGGATTTAAAATTATGAAGTTAGTGGTCCCTGAGGTCTGAAAAGTTAGTGATCCTGGTCTAGGGGTTGCCACTTCCCTAATCCTGCACTACAGGTTGAACTTGGATCGTTGAATGCAGAGGCACCATTTATTCTTGGATTTGTTTCTGTTCAAAGCTTCTCTAAATTAGAGGAGAAAGATGTTACTGTTCTCTGAATCAGAGAGGCGAGTGATGGGATGGGATTCTGAATTATTTTTTAATGGCAACTCAGCAGTTGTTTTTGTTGCCCCCCCCCGTTGTTTTTATAAACTGTTTACAAAAAAAACAACAGCTAAATGCTGTGGTGAATATGATCCAAAGCTCAGCATTCCTTCCCAAATCTGCTCTTTTCTCTCTCTCTCTCTTTCTCTCTTGAGATTGTTTTGTGCTGAGTCGGGCAAAAAAAAATGAACATTTATTAGTGTGCTAAGGGCATTTGCCTCTTGGACCCTTGATTCCACTGTTTTTGCCACTAACTTGGAGAGGGAAGTCACTTTATTTACTCAGCAGCAGTCTGTGATACAGAATCTTTTAAAGCAATCTCAGCTACCATAGATCATAGTAATATTTTTGTCTGCTTAAAGCAGTTGTCATCTCAAGCACCAAACCAAGTCAGAGACCCTGGCAATAGAGTAAATGCTACTTTTCAAGGGGGAAAATAAAAATAAAAATTGAATGTTAAGATTCAGTCTGGCCCTATGGAAAATCATGCTTCCATCTGCATTATAATTAGCCACACAATGGAATCCATTTCAACTAGAAGGTGAACAAAGCCTCTAGTTAGGGAAACAGCCACTGGAGCAGCTGTGGATTAGATGCTGGAGATGTTTTGCTAAGTAAAAATCTCTGCAGAGGGAAGTTCTTGCTTGCTTTGCTTTTTTGGCTAATGAGGCTCACTTACAAGTTGATTGATGTAGCTGTCAATTTGTAAACACAGCAAGGGAGAAGGGTGAAATGCATGGAGAAGCAAGCAAGGATTCATAGGGATGATATCAGAAGAAAGTTGTGTTGATGCCCCATGGTAAACACAGAATGGTTTAGCATCTTGGTTGAGTGCACTCAGATATGATTTATATAGTAAACCTTGCTTAAGCAAAACATGGCTTAGCATGTTGCAAATGTAATATGGTCAGTGTTAGATGCAATATGGAAAGAACCTGTCAGGTCTCAGATATTTCTACAGGGACGCTGGCATTTTGGTGGGAGGAAGGGGCAAGGAATGGAGTGATCTGTATATGAAGTTTCTGTTTCCTGCATTACTGTGCTAATCTCTATATGACGTTTCCATTTCTGTTTCCCTCCAATGATGTAGTGTGGGAGGGGTTGGTTAGCATTGCTTCAAATAGCTGGTTTTAAGTGAGAAGCTTCAGTTCTTGCCTAGATCTCTTGTTATCACAAACCTTTCAATAAAAGCTCCTTTTGGAACAACTGCAGTTTCAAGAGTCCCGCTTTCTTGGGAAGATTGGAGAGGCAAGACCTTACAGAAACCTGAAGTGAAAGGGCCATGATTACATATATGTCTAAGTTGTAAAGCTCAGTGACATGAGTCCAGAGATCATCTTGAAGCACATGCTGACCCATACATACATTTGGTTGAAAGAATCAACCTGGGTTGGTTACTTGGGACCAGAGAAACTAGTCTTATGAGCTTTTGGACTCATGCTGGAGCCCATCCTCAGGGAACTTTTCTCTATTGGAATATGTGCTTTGGGTTATTCTATGCATCATACTTATGTGATGCCTTCCTATTGGTTGATTGGTGTGTTGATGGCTGGCAATTGGCTGTTGTTTCCTTATGCCACAAGACCTCAGCTCTTAAGTATCTGATAAGTTTTAAGAGAAGAGTAAAACAATTGGTTGAGCTCATGCAAACCTTAATCACTGCTTAACTAAAAAACAAATCATTGTGTTTGGATAAAATAGCTCATGCTATCAGAAAATGTGATGCCTGGTACATACAGTGCTGTAAGACTATGACTGGATTCCCAAACTGAACACCAAATTTAAAGCTACCTGAGCCCAGTTTATCCTAGTTTATTATGGTGTACAAATACAGTTTTTTGGGGAGAGTGCTTATGAAACATGAAGCTGGTATTAAAGTAAATACAGAAACACTGGACTAAGGGATGTGGTGGCTAAGATGCTGAGCTTGTCGATCGAAAGGTTGGCAGAAAGAGAATATTTATACAATTTCAAATGAGCAGAGGGATAGTTTAAATCAATCGATAACGTCTGAGGAAATTGCGTTAGCAATTAGGCAGTTGAAAGTGGGTAAAGCTCCTGGGACGGACGGTTTGACGGCTATTTACTATAAAACCCTACAGGAGGAAATGATAGAACCGTTGAAAGAATTATTTAACAATATACAACAGGGAGGAAAGGTACCTCCAACTTGGAAGACAGCATTTATCTCGTTGATCCCAAAAGAAGGGCATGACGATACAGATCCTAAAAATTATAGGCCAATTTCATTATTAAATACAGACTATAAGATATTTGCTAAAATTTTGGCAAATAGATTAATGACAGTCGTGCAGCAAATGATTCACCATGATCAAACTGGTTTTATAAATGGTAGACAAATAAAGAGTAATGTAAGGCAAATTGTTAACTTATTAGAGTATTTGGGAAGGAACAACCAGGTCCCTGCAGTGCTTGTGTTCTTGGATGCTGAGAAAGCCTTTGATAGATTGAATTGGCAATTTTTACTAAAACTAATAGAAAGGATGCAATTTGGAGAACAATTTGTACAATCTATTAAGGCAATATATCAAAAACAAACAGTGCAAATAATAGTTAATGGTGGTTTAACAGATGCTTTTAACATAGAAAAAGGAACAAGGCAAGGCTGTCCTTTGTCCCCGTTATTGTTTATTTTGACGCTGGAAATTTTATTAAACAAGATACGCGAGATGAATACAATTAAGGGAAATAAAATTAGACAGCATGAATACAAGGTACGAGCATTTGCGGATGACCTGGTTGTTACCTTAACCCAACCGGTACAATCGATTACAGCCTTGATGGATATAACCTACTTATATGGACAAGTATCTGGCTTTAAAATAAATGCAGCTAAAACAAAAATAATAGCTAAAAATATGGTTAGGAGCCAAAAAGAAGAGATAGAAAGGTTAACAGGATTTGAAGTAGTTAAGAAGGTTAAATATTTGGGGGTTTATATTATGACTGCAAATACAAAATTATATCAGTACAACTATGAACCATTATGGCATAAAATACAGAAAGAGTTGGACAACTGGAAAAAACTACAACTGTCTTTGCTGGGAAGGATAGCTGCTGTAAAAATGAATATTTTACCAAAATTTCTATTTCTTTTTCAAATGATACCTATACTTAAAAAAGATGAGAACTTGAAGGAATGGCAGAAGGGCATAAACAAATTTGTGTGGGCAGGGAAGAAACCACGAGTTAAACAAAAGATATTGCAAGATACTAGAGAAAGAGGTGGTCTTAAGATGCCCAATTTAAGATTGTACTATGAAGCTGCTGCCCTCTCAGCAATCACAGATTGGATAAATTTAACGGAAGAAAAGATATTGAATATTGAAGGATATGGTTTGGTTTATGGCTGGCATGCTTACTTAGTGTATGACAAGAAAGTAGATAAGACTTTTAAAAGTCATATATTAAGAAATGCTCTATTGCGTGTCTGGAAAAAGTATAAATATAAACTAAATGATAGGTTACCAATATGGACAGTACCCAGACATGCGATAGAGAACATAAATTTAGAGCAAAAGCAAGATAAGATTACATATAAGGAACTCCTTTATAAGGAAGGAGTCAGACTACAGTTAAAATCCATGGAACAATTAAAAGAAGAAGGGATTATTAAGACTTGGTTTCAATATGGACAGCTGCTGGCCAGATGGAGAGAAGATCAAAAAATTGGTATTTTGCAGCAGGATGAGAATTTGATAAAGCAAATAAGAGATGAAGGTCAAATGCACATAAAAAGGTTGTACAATGCATTACTGGAAATAGATTCAGAAACAGAGTTAGTCAAGGATTGTATGATAAAATGGGCACAAAATGTAGGTGAACCAATAATGATGGAAACATGGGAAAAGATATGGGTTAGAAATGTAAGATTTACACAAGCACAAAATTTAAGGGAGAATTTTTACAAAATGTTTTATAGATGGCATTTAGACCCAAAAAAACTGGCTTGTATGTATCCGAATTTACAACCCAAGTGTTGGCGATGTGAGTGTGAAGATGCTACATATTTCCATATATGGTGGACATGCAAAAAGATTAAGGCTTTTTGGATAAAAATATGGTGGATTATTCAAAATATTTTGAAGAAAAAAATTAAATTTACACCACAGTTTTTTCTGTTGGGAATAGTTACGGATTGTACTGTATTAGAGACTAAACTGGTTTTGAACTTAATAACGGCTGCCAGGTTACTGGTGGCACAGTACTGGAAGAAGGAAGATCCACCTACTATTGAGGAATGGACATTAAAAGTTGTGCATTTGGAGGAAATGGCAAAAATTTCATCATACCTTAAAGTCCATTCAGTTCGAAAGCATGTAAAAATGCAAGTAGAAAAATAGGGACCACCTTTGGTGGGAAGGTAACAGCGTTCCGTGCATCTTTGGCATTTAGTCATGCAGGCCACATGACCACGGAAACGTCTTCGGACAGTGCTGGCTCTTTGGCTTTGAAACGGAGATGAGCACCGCCCCCTAGAGTCGGGAATGACTAGCACATATGTGCAAGGGGAACCTTTACCTTTACCTTTAAGAAGTAGAAGAAAAGGTGATTGCCTAGGTAACGCTAATTTTTTTTGAAGATACTGAAAGGTGTTTGTTTTAAATCCACTTTTCTTAGTTGAAAAATAGCACTGTTACTTAATCTAAAATCAGCTCTTCTTACATTTTTCAAACTCAGTCTCTCCAATCTGGTTCTTCACAACTGTGGTGGACTATGCCTTCCAAAATTCCCAGCCAGCCTTTATGCAAGTCAATGGAACCCTCCAAATGAACAAATATATGAACCCTTTCCTGTCTAGCTACAGGAGCATTTTCCAACGGTGAAGCCGCAAAATCTCTGCAGATCTCTTTTGATCCTAAACCCATCACAAAAAATTCAATGCATTTATCTTTTATTTAATCAACCAGGAGGCATAAACCTGTCAGGAGCACCATGGAGGATTTAAATGACACCTTAATGAAGAAAGTCAAAGATAAGAATTGGCCCATTTGGAAAAAGCTCCTGACATGGAAAGAAAAATGATCTTTGTGTAATTGGTGAGTTGCTGGCTGGGGACTGAGTTTCAAAAATGCAGGTGTTTCTACCCTCTTAGGATATTGTCTTCCCTAACTCCTCTCTGCAGCCACAAAGGGAATTTGATCAACTTGTTGCTGAGCGTATAATGGAAAATTAATGCTTTTATTGTGTCTTTTTGCTGACATTTCTCATTAAATAAAGACTGACAGCATTACTGTATCAGATTCTATGGGGAAGCCTGAAAAACCATGAGTTATTCTTAGAGGCAAGAGGCAATATGGTGAGATTTCCTTAAAAACAACAACAACATTTAATAAAACTGTTGCAGCTAGTGATAGCTATCTGAATATTAAAGATGGCACTTTTTAAAATATCTCTATCTAGTTGGTAGGTTGATCACATATACATGTATGTATGTGAAGTCTGACATTACTCATCACAAAATCTCCAGAACTGTAAAGCCTACAAACTTGAAATTTGGCACGTATGTTCTTCTTGGCTTCTAGGTGCTTGCTAAGAAAGGATTTTTCAAAATGACCATCAGATTATTAGTATTTCATAGACAGAATTATATTCACATGCTCTGATGCTAAGGAGTTAGATGTTCTACTCCCCCATCGCACCTGAAAGGAACTCTGTCCCAACTGCCAGTTGCCTTATATTAACATGCTCTGATGCTAAGGAGCTAGATAGTTTACTCCCCCTCCCCACCTGAAAAGAATTCTGTTCCAACTGCCAGTTGCCTTATATTAACACGCTCTGATGCTACGGAGTTACACATTCTACCTTAAGTTTCAGGCTTCAAGTGTCAATTTATCATGCCCAATCACATAGTTTCGTAGCGAAGCATGGGTGTCCAGCTAGTAAATTATATGCCATCGTATTGTTTTCAACTCATAGTGACCACATAGTTAGATTTCCTCCAAGACAATCTATCCCTAATGTGTTCTTTGATGCCTCTCAATGATGCATTTATCCCACAGGTAACTGAGTCGTGTTGCTGATTGTCCTTTTTTCTGTTTTATTTTCCCCAGCATTAAAGCCTTTTGCAGAAACCTGGGTTTTTGCATAATATGTCAGAAGTAGGATAATTTGAGCCTGGTGATTAAGTTAGTTAGTTAGTTTACTTTATTGTCATTGCACATCGTACAACGAAATTAAATGCCATCTTCAGTGTATATTATAACTAAAAATAAAGACACAAACACACATCCTTCACATTCTATATAATTGAAATTGAAAAGCCGATATTGCATTCATATTGCACTATACCATAGAATTCAATATAGTTACTGCCCTGGAATAGAAGCAGTTTTTCAGCCTATTTGTCCTTGTTTTTATTATCCTGTACTGTCTGCCAGATGGTAATAGTTCAAAAAAAGGATGCCCAGGAAGAGATCATTTGTGCCTCAAGTGAGAACACCAGGCTGATTCATTCAATGATCCATTAGTTTGTTTTCTTGACTGTCCATGATATCCTCAGGAGTCTTCTCCAACACCAAAGTTCAAAAGCATAAATACTCTCCTATCCCGCTTCTTTATAGTCCAACTTTGGCTTCCATAGAATGACATGGGGATACCATAGCTTGCATGATTCTGATCTTTAGGGCTGCAAATACATCACAGTATTTGAATATATTGTGCATGCCTTTGTGGCTGCTCTACTGAGTACTGGTCAGTGGTGTATTTTTTGACTGCTTGTTCCTTCACTGTTGATAGATGAGCCTAGGCAGAATCTACTTACCACTTTCATCTCTTCGTTGTCAATTATACAGCTGATTATTCTATCTGTTATCATTAATTTGGTCTTCTTTATATTTAACATTCCCATTTTTTTGCTGTCCTCTTTGACTTTTAGTACTATGGCTTACTGTGTTAGGGTTCCAAGTAACACCCCTAACAGAATCAAAACTCCGAGGCAGGCATATTCCTCAAAGTATAAATTTATTAGAGATACCATATTGGTACATCTGGGGAAAACCCAATTCTAAAAGCCCTGTGTTTACAATCTACATGTTTGTCACATGGTCCAATCCGGTCACTGTCTCAACTCCAGTTGGTCTCTGTCCACCCATCCCCAGCACCTGACAAGCTGTCCTTGGTTCCCAGAAAGAAAGAATTTTATTTTGGTTACTAAACCCTCATTATTTCTACCTCCCGTTCCCGTTCCCACCGCTTACCCAGCCACTGCTGTGGCAGCCCTGAAGACGCCAAGGGAAAATGGCTCCAGGGCTGACATACAGATCCTTTGCATTCTGCCCATCTTCTTCCAATCCAGCTTCCCTTAATAAAAACTCTGTGTTTAGATTGTATAAATAAAAGGAGAATATGCAGCCTGGTTGCACTCCTTTGCCAATTGGGAACTGGTCTGTTTTTCCATGTTTTGTCCAAATTGTGGTTTCCTGACCAGCATATAAGTTTCTCATGAGGACAATTAAATGTTTGGGAATTCCCATTTTTCTGAGCACATGTCACAACTTGTTATAATCAACACAAACAAATGCTTTAAAAAAAAATCAATGATGCACATATTGACTTCTTTTTGATATTCTTTGGCTTTTTCATTTATCCAGCATGGATCTAACTTGAACACCTGGCATTTCTGTTTCCATATAGGGCTCTAATCTGTATTGGATGATCCTAAGCATTATTTCGCCAGCATGTGAAATTAAAGATATTGTAACACAGTTTGCACATTCTGTTTTTTACATTGGAATACATATACACCAACCTTTTCCAATCTGTTGGTCATTCTCCAAATCGGATGGCATATCTTGGTGAGGACCTTGACTGAGTTTTCTTCTGCTGCTTGCCAGATTTCAGTGGGTATTCCATTGGTTCCTGTTGTGTTCTGGCTTGGTAATAAGTGGAATGCTTCTTCATCTAGTACTAGAGGTTCGTCTAGTGTTGTGGCCCCGCCCTCTGAGCCTCTCATTGGAGGAAGAAGGCTCTGAACATGAGGGAGAGGAGTCAGCCAGGCCTCCTTCTCCAGGCCCCTCCCCTCTGGCACTGTCTCAGGTGCCAGCCGAGGAAGGGGAGATTAGCCAGGAGCCAGGTGTCTCTGATGAGAGTGAGGAAGGAGAGCTGTCATTCCTGGATGCATGCCAACGAAGGTTGCAGCAGTTAAGGAGGTGTGCTAGGGATTATAACTGAGTCACTGGACCACACCCCAGAGACTATATAAGAGAGGGTGGTGGCTGGTAAAACTCTGTGACGAACAAAAACTAACTCTGGCTAGTCACTTGAACAATGCCTGAAGCTGCCGAAGGGATATTGTTTTGCTGGACTATTTACAATGCATATGTAATTTTATGTTATCTGTTGAAGTAAAGCTCTTGGCAGACGGTGCTTATATTGTTGCCAAGTTTGAGATAACGACCTTTGTGCGTGCCAAGTGCTTTCTTAACCCTCAGCTGGCTGTGTTTGTGTCTGTGTGGAGACGGGGACAGAACAATCTAGTACTAATTATCTTCTAAGGTATCTTGGATGTTGACATTTCTTCTGTGTAATGTTTATCAGTATAATCTTTCCAGGAGAAACTTCCTAACAGTGAAAACAATTAACCAGTGGAACAACTTGCCTTCAGAAATCATGGGTGCTTCATCACTAGAGGTTTTTAAGAAGAGACTGGACAGCCACTTGTCTGAAATGGTATAGGGTCTCCTGCTTGAGCAAGGGGCTGGACTAGAAGACCTCCAAGGTCCCTTCCAGCTCTGTTCTGTTCTGTTCTGTTCTTTTGAATCAGTTACTTTCTGTTCATTGGCATCCTTTAGCATGCTAACTTGAGGTTGGAGCCGCTTTTTGAATTCAGATAGTTTTGGAAAGACTTACCTTGTTTTTTCATGTTTATTTCCATCTTATATGTCTCATCTAACAGCTCTCTGAAATTCTTAGCTAAGTTTCCTTCTGAGATTTATGTCTTTCTTGGCTTTAGTTTCTCTTTTTTTGGAAATTTCCACAGTTTGTTCATACAATATATTCAACTTGCTGAAACTAGGACTGAAGGGTTTTTTTAAAAAAAATATTTTTGTAAGTCTATCTGCAGTTCATTGGCAGTGAGCATGGCATGTTCCCTGGCTAAGATGGCAATGCCTACGTCACTGTTTGACTGGATAACTGCATGCCAATGCTGTGGGCTGTGGCTTTTAATTGATTCATTTTGTGGAGACTCGGTCATTTTCTTAACTTGCCTACACATTAAGACATTGTGTGGCTTATTTATTTAGGTACAGCACACTATATGAATATAGGAGCTGCATTTATTAACTAAATCTAAGGCTGAGTCTGTTATGTTAACCCAACAGAAGATTCTGTGATTCTAAGAGCAACCTTTGTATCCAACTGTCTGCAGCAGCACAAAGGAACTATTCTGTAGAATGAGGCCAAAAAGCCATCTAATCTTACATTTTTCATTACCAAGTGACCAAGTGATGCATTTATAAAGTTCAAAAAAATGAACAGGAAGACAATAACTCTGTTCCACTGTTGCTCCTTAGCAGCTAATGTTTTAGAAAAAGTGCCTGTGAGTCTGGAAGTAGCATGCCAACCACCAGGACTAACTGCCATAGATAGTAAGGCTATGTACTACATTGATTCCAAAAAGATGCTCCAAATTGCGCAGAGCAATGAATATAACCAATCTCTGCAATTCTGTAAAGCAGGCACATTTTTATCCTGGATCCAGTAGACATCTGCAGCTGTAACCTGTGATTATTTTTTATTGTAAATGCTTACTTATGAGATTATTACTCATATATTTCTTGTAGATTGCCTTTCCTATGAAACTTCTCATTCATAGAGCACTGTTCTCTCAGAATTTCTTCGCAACGGATTGAGTCTTTCATACATGAACGTGTGTGAGAAAAATGTCATTATCCAGGTTTTTCTCTGTTCAGCTACATTTTTTATTGCTTTTAAAGCAGAAAGCAAAACCCGAGGCATTTGTCTCTAGCAATCATAGACATTGTTATGTCTGTGGGGCTGTAAACTTTTTCTCATTTGGAACAAGATCTTGTGGTGTGATGGGGAGACTAAGCCAAGGCAAAGTCTTGTGTCAATGTCATTAATAGCATGGGCCATAATTATTGAAATACCCAGCTTGCTACCAGCAGGCAGGCATTGTTCTGTTAGGTATCTGCTTTCACTCAGTGAGGTCTGAAAGGATGGCTGGATTTTCACTTAAACCAGGGGATGCATTAGCTTGCTATGGACTTGTCAGCTTGTTAACAATTTAACAGGGCATTTTGCCATTTCCCAGAGCAATCGGGCAGACTGCTCTGTGCAACCTTTTGGCAGGGACAGATGACAGGGCCATTGATTCCCAGTAATATTAATGCTAAAATGACTGTCTCACATCACATGTCAGCACCAAGCTTCCCAAGCAAATCAGAATGGCAAGACACAGATATTTGCAGCCATTTTTATGAGACACTAATACCAGGGAGCCAGATGTTGTATGGTCTCGTTCTTAATACATTTCTTACAGGTTGCATTGATTGCAGACTGGCTGTGAAAGCATTCCCCCATCCTGCAGATAGATTTAAAAAAAGAAACTGAAACTAGTGAAGTTCTAAATAACAATATTTGAACCAAGAATGGGAGATTCCAAGATTCCAAAGATAGGATAGGATAGGATAGGATAGGATAGGATAGGATAGGATAGGATAGGATAGGATAGAATAGAATAGAATAGAATAGAATAGAATAGAATAGAATAGAATAGAATAGAATTCCTTATTGGCCAAGTGTGATTGGACACACAAGGAATTTGTCTTTGGTATATATGCTCTCAATATACCTAAGGAGAATAAAATACATTCATCAAGAATAAAAAGATACAATACTTAGTGATAGTCAAGGTTACTAATAAGTTATCAAATCGTACTAGACAACAAATAAAAACAATATAATTGAAAGATACAAGCAACATGGTTATAGTAATAAGTGGGAAGAGATAGATACTAGTAAGGAAGAGAAGAATAATAGTAATACAGTCTTAATAAATTATTTGACAGTGTTGTGGGAATTAGTTGTTAAGCAGAGTGATGGAGGACACAGAATTATTATTGTTAATTAGATTTATATTCTACCCTTTGTATAGGAGCTTAAAACTGCATGCATTATGCTCCCTTCTCCTCCTCCTAAATTTTTTCCTATCACAACAAAACCCTATGAGATAGGTTGGCAGAGAGTGTCTCCAAAACTACTCAAGGAAATTCTGTGGCTGAAGGTAGGCCAGAATTTGGAACTTCCTATTAAGTATCTTAATCATTATACCACATTGGATCTCTGAAATGAAATGAAGGTGGCAATACCAGCACAACATTATGGAAAGGGACAAAACTGAAGAGTTCTCAATAATACATTTTAAAAAGATAGTTGGAGGGAAACCAGAAGGAAGAAGAGTGAGAAACAAGGAAACATGTCAATGTAATTACCTAGAAAGAAGAAAATACATGTGATGAAGTCCAGTATGACCAGCCTCATAACACAACTCAGGGTGGATGGCCTTTTGCTGTCTGAGGATCATGATTAACATTTGGGAGGAATCTTAAGGCTATAGCAGATAAAATGATGGTGCAAATGAGAAAGCTGAGGTTTCTGCGTTTTGCTTTATTAAGCTGTGTTAGGCTTCATTTAGGACCTTCATAAACCAAGTGGGTTCTTCCTGCCTCAAAATGGCAGGAAACCACAAAATCAACTCATGTCAGGAGTGAAAGATCAGAACCAAAGACGAAGTTCCAATTAAACTGATTTGTTGCTAAGTGACCCAGTCACAGGAATCTTCTCAACTAACAGTTAGTACCTACTTAGAATTAGATAAAAGATCTACAGAATTCAAGGGGGGTTGGGATTGGGATGGGCTGCTGGGGATTCACAGGGGTTTGGGAGAACCTCTAGCTAAGATTCTGTGCAGTTCAGAGAACTCCCAAATCCCACCCTGCCCCTCCCCTCCCAGGAGTCCCCACACAGTCTGTTTGGATGCAGGTAAGTGCAGGGTGCGCACAGAGGCTCGGGGAGGGCAAAAAATGGGCCTGTTTCCTGCTTCCAGAGGGCCTCTGGAGCCTGGGGAGGCCATTTTTGCCCTCCCAGAGGTTCAAAGAAAGCCTCTGGAGCCTGGGGAGAGCAAAAAGGACCCCCACTGTGGTTCAGGAGGCTGCCTAGGCCACGCCCACCCAGGAACCAGGCAGAGAACCCCTTGCTAAAATTTTTGAAGCCCACCCCTGGCTGGGATATGGCTGTTTGTAGCTACAGTATATAGGGATTCTAGGCTGATTCTTCTTTTAATTCCGCCCCCGGAATTCCACCTCCTCATCCTACAATTCTCAGCAATTATGTTCAGAGAGAGTTCCAAGCCATAATAAAAAGATCGGGTGGGAGCAACTGGCCCTAGAGCCATTGCTTGCTCATCCATGTTGCAGATGATCATACAAAGCAAAAAGTAGAAAGAGGGTGGAATAGAAATCAGGATGATTGAAGTATAAATTGTACATCGAATTAAGGCTACATCTAATCAAGCATCCTGTTTGTTTGTTTGTTTTAAATAAAAAGTAGAGTCTAACTCTTGAAAACCCATAAATAGGGTACAAAGGAAAAACAATTTCCATTTTCCATCTCATTAACTATTATTCCAAGCCATGTTGTTGTCATTGTTCCTAGCATGAGTTCCACTTAGTAACAAGGTCCACTTGTTCACATTGGACTAAATAGCAAATGATGCAATAAGAGGTTTTGTTTTTCATCCACCTGATCACAGAACCTGATGCTGTGTTATTCCAAGCTATATTGCCTCTGATCCTACAAGTAAAATATAGCTATTATGACAATGTATTTGGATTGGTGGTTCACACCTTATATTTAACTTGGGAATTATCCAAACATTTTGAGTTATAGTTACATTTTATTCCGGTAAAAAGACCAACCAAGCTTAAATTGTTGCTAAAAACAAGAACCACAGAAGAAATATATTACCAAAGCTTCCTATTTCCTTCACTAATTGAAGTAAATATAGTAGTAAATAAATTAAACAAGGAGATGTGCTTCATCCACCAATAAAATTAAAGAAAGCTGATTCCTAAGAAATGCTAATGCCTGATCAAGGGTGCCCATAGGAGGTGAGAAAAATAAAGATGGCAGCCATGACCTTTCAAAGTCCCATGCCTTTTTTTGCATATGCTCTGCATGCAAATTTTCAACCACACTGTTACAGATTCACTATGAGCCTGACAGTGTCTCCCATGCGGTTCAAAGATACCACCCAGAAAGCCCACCAAGGGACCTTTGAGTTGGCTGCCAATCCAAAAGATCACAGCAGCAGAAGAATATTTAAGGTCATTGAAACCAAAAATAGAATGAAGAATAAACAAACTAAAAGAAAAAATTGGGAAATATGTGTGTGTGTGTCTGTGTAGTATCACTAAGAGTTCACACTGTTTTGATAGCAATCAACACACACACACACACACACAAGATCTAGTTTGCTGTAGTGTTTCAGACTTCAGGCTAGAAATCAGGAGACTGTGAGTTTCAGTCCCACCGTAGGCATGTGTTCTGCCCCAGCTATGGACCCCGAAGAATGCAGCACACACAAAGTCCATTCAAACCTTAGTTTACTGAATAAACCAGTCTTTTACAACAATTAACGGATATTAATTAATTGCATTAACAGCCACCAAGAATTAAAAGAATAATAACTGAAAGCTTACTATTGTTGGCAGAATGCCCAGAAGCAATTTGCAGGAAGCTGATAAGATAAGCAAGACAAGACACGAAGGTATGTGAACGAAGTTGTTCCCTGCAAATTGCTTCAGTCGGTGTTCCTCCTTAAATAGGCTAAGGGAGTGGCCAATTAGCCCCAAGCCTTACTCTCGAGGAGACCTTCTCCTGAGGAGCCACTCCTGCCTTTTGGCAGCTCTGTGCGCCCGTGCATCGAGAAGAGGCTCCTCCTCTTCGTCCTCTTCACTTAAGGGAGCTTATGTAGGTTCTGAAGGCCCTGGCTGAATCCCCACCTCTGGCACCACATCTTCTCCAGCCTCCTCATTGTCCGACTCGAGTGCCAGCTGCACAGGCTGCTGGCACAGCACCACACCAGCCTCCTTGCTGTCTGAATCAGCTACTAGCTGCACAGGCCGCGTACAACCCACAACAGCATGAAGCCAGCTGGTTGATCTTGGGCCAATCAGTCTCCCTCAGCTCTAGGAAGGAGACAGTGGCAAACCACTTCTGAAATGTTGCCAAGAAAACTGCAGAGATTAATCCAGGCAGTCTCCAGGAGTCAATGCTGACTCAAAGTCTCCACTCCCTCCTCTCTCTCACACACACACTGATTATGTGGCATCAAACTAATTCACCTCTTAATGGTCACATAGATATTTTGTCTTTGACAGGCATGTCAAATTCACGTTGTCATGGCGGCATCATGTGACATATTGGGACTTCCCCCCCTTCGCTAAACTGGGTGTGGGCGTCAGCAGTTCGTGATGCATCCGACCCGCGAGCCATGAGTTTGACAGCCCTGCTCTATGACAATATCCTTAACCTAGTCCTTCAGGTCTTCCAAGGTTAGTGGGTACAGTATGTAGTGAAAAAAATGTGCATGTCCAAAAATATGAGCTTTGTCTCAGAGTCAAATTAATAAATATGATTACTTCTCCCAGAGCACATTAACTTTAGGACAGTACAAAAACGTGCAGTCTTTTAACATAAAAGTTATTCTGATTGCATCTCCAACAGCATAGTGATTTAATCCTTCCTTTTCTTTAAAAACACAATGGGGTCCATTAAATCTGAAAGACTATTTTTGTGGTAAAAGTCATAGACTAATTGAGGGTCTGTAATTCCTTATTCCATTCAGTCTTTAAAATTTGCATTTGCAGTTCATTTATTGATAAGAGATATCTATAGAGGCTGATGCTGGGCTTTTTGGTCTCATAGGATTTAGTGACCTCTTCTAACTTAAAGAGTCCCTGAGGCTGAAAATGTCAGAGATCTAAATTGTTATCAATAAATTTTGTAATTATAAATACTGCCAGCAGGTGGCAACTGTCAAATGGTACATATTTATTTTTTAACACAGAAAATGATAAATTATCCATTAGTTGATCTAAAGTATATATAAAAAAATCAATTCCCATCCAGGTTCTCTGTAAAACTGTTGGTTGCTTGGCTGGTTGATTTAAATAAATCTGAGTTCTGGATTATTCATAGCATCAATATATCATGGGGTTAAACCCTCCTACATTTCCCCCTAAATAATATGCTGCAGTTTTCAAATTGATATAATACCATGAGATATAACAAATATTATATATTTTTTTATATTTTGAACCCAAAGCATCCAACTTAACATGTTATATATAAATATTCAAAAAAGACCCATGAAAGAGAAATTACACTAAGTGAACATATCCAGAATTCGGTACTATCATCCAGAACTCATAAAACTAAAACCCAATCCTTAATTGACAATTGTATCTTTTTCAAAAAATATCTTCAGAATTGAGGACCCCATAGAAATTGATAAAGCAATGTATTTGGTTTTTGAAAATATTTTCCAGATATGTATCTAGAAATGCCATACAAACTATAAAGTATTCTGGAAATTACCTTTATTTTAAGAATATTTATCCTAAATTAAAGTTTTTATTGTTCCCGTCTATCAGTATTCAAAAAAAAATCTTTGCACATCACACCCAATATAATAATCTGAGAAATATTACTTGAAATAAGAATAGCTAAATCACTGATGCTTTTGGTTCATATATGAAAATGGCCATCACAATCTGTTAGGGAAAACAATTAATAGCGCCAGTAAGTGAATACTAGATCAGAATAAAATTCCCCTTCACTGTTAGATTTCCAAACTGATGTCAAATTTTTAGCTGAAGCGATTTTACATAGTTAAATACCAGGCATTCAACAAAGTATGTGTTTTGCAGTTTTGCAACAATAAATCAGTGTCTCACAACAGGAATTATTAGATCAATTTCTTAAGTTACATCAATCTGTATGCATCGGAAAAAGTGACAATAAGCCATTTGCAAGATTTGTTGTGAAAGATTGATGACTGGCCACCAGAAATGATAAAATATGATACTGACAATGCAGTCTCAAAATGATACGGTGCGGTTTTAGCAAACAACAGTGCGTCATTCCTTATAGCTTTGATGAAGGAGAAGAAATTCTGAGTTTGAATGAGATTTATCAAATTCAGATCTCAGATCATTGCCTCAAAGATTTTAAAGATTTTAGGAGAATCAATTGCACTTAATATAATTTTAGGATGAGTGGATATTACAATATTTGTACTGCAGAGCACCTCAGTCTAGAGACTTTTATTGCTGTACAAAGCAAAGTGTAGTAACCCCAGCAAATACTTTAGCTCACCTATTCATAGCCATAAAATTAAATGATGATGCACAAGTCCTCATTCCAGGCCAATGGCCAATTGAAAAGAAATAATTGTTTTCAGCGCTTTTCGAAACACCAAAAGGAAAGAGCCAGGTATATATCTGAGGTGCTAGATTTGACAATGTAGTTGATCCATTTACTTCTTATCTCTCCACAGATAGGATCTTCAGCAGAATACCTGAACTGTCAGCAACTTCATATTTAGTAAGGCAAGTCTTGATGTATTCCAGTGCCACACTATATAGGACTCAATAGGTAATACCTAGAATTGGGCCAAGGAACCTATTGGTAACCAATTCATTAAAACTGTGGGTTTCCCTGCCAGTTTAATTGCTGCATTTATAAGTTGCAACTTTTAAATCATCTTCTAAAACAACCCTGTATAAAATACAGTATATTGCAATGATCCAAGAGTGATGAACAGAGCATGAATTATCTTTGGCAAGCTCTCTTGGTTTAAGTCCATAATTGGGTCACAATCTGAAGAAGAGCAAAGTGCCATTTGGCCTTGGACTCTACCAATATTTCATGTAAGACCCATGAATTCAAAGGGTCCCCAAATAATGGAGAACTTTTTCTGAGGGAGTGCTGTTCCAGATTGATTCCTGACTATTGCTGATTGTTTTTGGAGGGGCGTTGTTTGTCCATTAGCAGTAGCAATAGCACTTAGACTTATATACCACTTCATAGTGCTTTACAGCCATCTCTAAGTGGCTTACAGAGTCAGCATATTGCCCTCAACAATCTGGGTCCTCATTTTACCCACCTCGGAAGGATGAAGGGCTGAGTCAACCCTGAGCCGGTGAGATTTGAACTGCCGAACTGCAGCTAGCAGTCAGCTGAAGTAGCCTGCAGTATTGCACTCTAACCATTGCACCACCTCAGCTCTTGTGGGTTATCAGAGCAATTTCCTGCTGAGTTATTTGAGGAGCTTTGCGGAACAAATAAGAGAAACATTTCCAGACAGCAAACTCACTGAGGGAGCAGATCTTGGCAGAAATTGTTGAGGGGAAGCGTTCTGTTTATCAAAAGAAAAACCACTGATATGGCCTGAACTTGTAGACTGAAATGGATGTAGTATATTCATTTTCCTCTCTGATGACAATACAAGAATTATACATTTTGTTAAGTGCAAGCCAAATGCTTTCCTGAAAGGGAAGATGAGGAGGCTAAAACTAAGCTATCCATCAACTAGCTTGCCAGGGAAGAATCTTGGCCCAGACATTCTGGAGGTACTATGGTACCAAGAAGCCTCCAGGAAGACAGAATAATGCCTGGTTGAGGGGATGGAGAGACCAAAAGACAGCCTGTTAAAGAGAACCATTTCTCCTTGAAGCTTTAGAACAGGAGTGTCAAGCTTGATTTCACTGAGGGCCGTATCAGGGTTGTGTTTGACCTCAGGCAGCCAGGATGAGTGTGGCCAGGGTAGGCGTGGCCAGCTCAACATCACTTGTGTTGGGGGCACCTGTGGTGGTCTGAGAGCACTGCCAGAGAAAATGGGCTCCCGAGCTATGTTTTCACCTGCAACAACCTCCGGCAACCCTCTGCCAGTGAAAAATTGAGCTGGGGAGGGCCACCTGTGGCCCTCGCAAGCTCGGTTTTCACTGACAGAGGCACTGCAGGCTGGTCCTTTGCTGTTTCCAGGGTGGTCCCACGGGCCAGATCTAAGAATCCATGGACCAGATCGGGCCCCCGGGCCTTGAGTTTGACACCCCTGCTTCAGAACATATTCCAGAGGCTCTCTGTTTATGGTGTTTCTAGACTCCTGGTTGAAAAGCACTGTCAGAAGCCTCATGAATTGAGGAAAAGGACTATAAAGCTTGAAGATTCCCTACCGAGAGGGACCATGTCAGCACTCTGTTGGCCTGATAGTTTGGCAAGTGTAATGCTTTGTTTTTCTGTGGTTGACATTGAGTATGTAATGGAAAAACATCTAAGACTCTTCAATTCCAGCTACAATATCCATTTGTACAGATGTTCTTGGCAACAAATGATATGGAAACACAATCTTGAGGACCCTGAAAAGCTTTCAGAGGTAGTATTGTCATGACACACTCCTCTTGAAGAACATGGTGCATAAAGACAGGAAAAAATCTGGAAGCATAATAACTGCATTTTTCACTGGACATACTTAAATAGAGGCATCATCTTCAGGGAGTTCTAAATTCCTGTCCTGGGTAGAGAATTTGGACCAGATGAGCTCCAAGGTCTCTTTCAACTTTTGCCTTTGCATTATTGATTGTATTATCTACCCCGCCCTAACTCCATCTCAATTCTTTGGAATATTAGTTGCTTAGAAATTTATTTAGTGGAGAAGATAATTTTGAAAAAAAGTCTCAGTGTGGAACCCTTGTATCTTGCTTAGTGAAGAATAGGCCAATTTGGGGTGGCAAGAATGGTTCAATGTTCAATATTCAGTCCAATACTTGTCAGCCTCCTTGATTTCTCACATTTCAATTATGAGAAAAAAATTGAAATGTTACTATCCCCAATACTTGTTCACATTTTTCTTCCCTTCCCTGGAGAAATCCAGAGAAATCAGACACCCAATATTTCTTCTGGTAGAAATCTGGTAGAGAAATTCAAAAAGATCATTTGTGCCCAGTTCAATTTCCAAATATTACAAAACAGTCTCAATTTAGTCATAACCATGCTGCAATATTCACTGGACCATTTTCTGATGGATAATATAGTCAATATAAGCCAAATAGTCCTTTCAGATGAGAGATAATCATTGGTGTTTCACTGAATATCATTGCCTTAATAATTCACCTTGGTGAGATTTTGCAAAACACCCAAAGCTCCTCCATGTGATTGGTAGCCATCCATCCATGCTTGCAGAAGAAACTGCAATTCTAAAATGCTAACTGTAGCATGGCTGAAATGTACCTTACTCCTTGCTCAGGAAACTGACAACATTAGGAACAGTAAAATCATCATTCTTCTAGCAGCAAGAGGTGAATGACAGGCTGAACTTGGATTCTTGGAGCCGACTGCAACAGTTGAAATTAATGGCACTAGAATTCAAGCTGGCTGTAAAAGTTGGAGCCATTAATCATCCACAGACAGAGTTTCTTCAGTTTCATCTTCCGGTCCGAGAGCAATTCATTCCATTCTCTGAGCCAATGTGCAGGAGAGAAAAAAATAAGGTTTTAGATAGTTAAAGAATCCTATAATACTGTATTAGAGATTCCTCTACAATCCTCCCTGGAATTAAACAAAACAATAGCAGTAAGGCTAATCTAGTAATCAGTGACCTTGCGATCCATCGGATGATGCTATCCATTCAATTGTGTCTGATTCTTGGTTATTCTACTGACCAGCTCTCTCCACAGTTTCCAATCTTATATATCTTCTTTCAGTTGTTTTATGCTTTGATGGTGTCTATCCGCTGTGTATTTTGGCAGCCTCTTTTCCTTTTACTGCTGACCATTCCAAGTGTAGAGAGTCATGGAGCAAATTTTAAAAATATAAATAGAAACTTTAAAAACTACATGCAATTAGATGAAGGCTACCTAAAACTCATCTAATCTCATGCAGCCCGTCTCCTGATTTCTAAAACTCTCAGCAAGAAAGCAATAGTTTCCCCCTTTTTTTGTTTTCGTGAAGATTGTGAACTTTCTCCCATGACCTACTTTCCTCCTGTTTTCTTCATTTCATTTCCCTACATTTCACATGATGCATTTTGTAATTATCTGAAGAAACTATATCTGGCACTAAATGTCTATGGAGATTCTCAGTCATCCAGGTCATGGTTGTCCTAAAGGTGCTTTTTTAAGAAGCAACTGGACTTTCTGGGTTTTTAAAAAATATATATTTTGCTTCTCATCCAAGAAGCTTCTGAAGCTTCAGAGCTGAAGAAGCTTCTTGGAGGAGAAGCGAAACACCTTCAAAGAAAAACCAGAAAGTCCGATTGCCTCTTGAAAAAGCATCTTTGGAATATCTGACACTATGGGCATCAACTAAGTTTTAAGCAAATAACAAAGAGCAAACCTGGTGTAGTTGTTCCTCCTTATGTTTACAACTCAAACAATATGAAGGGATGTACTTTGAAGAATCATGCCTGATATGTTTGTTTCAATAGGAGATAATTGTTAGGTATGACAATATCAACATTTTTAAAATCAAGAGAAATTTAATGTTTTCAAAGATTATTTCAAAGACAGAAATAGTAAAATATTCAAGTTTATTAGATTTGGAGATAATGGATCTATAAATCTCTGTTTCACTTAAAAATAAATTACAGCTTTACATACATCCATTAGAAGGATCAAATCCAATAACAAAGGTGAAATTTCAAAAGACCAAGATGCATCTGAGACTAAAAAGCTGAGATAACAGATGTTTCAACTGAATAAACTGACAAAAAGCACTCTGATATATGATATTTAGCTTTTAGTAATGAGATAATGAGGCCAAATTTAGCCTCCAATGATTTGTGAGTTATTTTTAAATTGGGATCTCCCTATATAAAGATATATTAAGACAAAGTAAAAAAGAATGCCTATAACCTAATACTTTCTACATTGTTTGATGATATTAAGAGCTGTAATAAAATAGATTTCCAGGAAAAAAGAATGTAAAATTAATATTTGCCAAGATTTAAGCAGAGCTGGGCAATAACTTAAGTCAAAACCAAAGAAATCAGGGAGTTATAAGATTCTTTATTCTAGAACATACAAAGTTAAGGTAAATGCTAAATAAACATCATCAACTCACCATTCCCTGTAAATCAGTGTTTCTCAACCTTGGAGGCTTGAAGATGGGTGGACTTCAACTCCCAGAATCCCCCAGCCAGCAGCACTGCTGTAAATGGTTATAATTAATGTGTACAAGTTTGGAGAAGTATCCTTAAAATAAAATAATGATATAAAGACAATGTCAGCTCGACATCACTTGTGTCGGGGGTGCCTGAGCGCTCTGAGTGCTCTGCCAGCAAAAATGAGCTTCCAAGCTCCATTTTCATCTGTGATGGCTTCCTGCAACCCTCTGCCAGTGTAAACGGAGCTTGGGAGGGCTGCCCACGGTGTCTTGCAATCCTCTGCCAGCAAAAATGGAGCTCGGAGGGCCGTGGGCAACATTTTTGCTGGCAGAGGCATCACAAGCCAGTTCTTTGCTGTTTCCAGGATGGCCCCACGGGCCAGAACTAAGCACGCCATGGGCCAGATCCGGCCTCCGGGCCTTGAGTTTGACACCCCTGATGTAAAGAAAAGAAAGGAAAAATGGTTGAGCTCCCATTTGATGAAGTAATCCTAATGCACAATTCCAAAGAACATAAACAATAACCTAAAAAACTGAAGCCGTAGAGCTGCATTCAAATTCTTCCAGACAATCCAATTAAATGAAAGCAAAATACAATGATTAAAAGATAAATAAAAGAGAGCAGATAAAAGCTTAAAAAAAAACTTATCAATATTATAGGACAAAATCAATATTTTTTTCTTCTGATTGACATAGCAGCTTACAAAACAAATTAAAATTTACATGACATGCAAAAATTTCAAAAAAGGAATGCAAAGAAAGATGCAAAGTTTGAAAGAAGCAATCACTGAGGAACAATGGAAAATAACATGGGGGGGGGGGAATCAATACAATTCTCTCCAAGGTATTATTTAAGACAAAATTGGTATACAATCTAAGAAAAAAATTAGTATACATTAAATTTATTTTACAGATGATATATAATTTTATCAATGTTTACCAAGATGGACGAATCTTATAACAATGTTGGAAATGCCATAATAAAGAAGGAACTTTTGTTATATGTGGTTGTGGAAGGAAAAAAAAAACACACCTCAAAAGTATTGAAGGAAATACATCACAATAGGAAAAATTTTAAAAACAAAAATAAAATCACAAATGTTAAGAGTAATTCCAAAAACCATACATGAAAAATATCACAACTTATGCTGACAGTGGCAAGAACAAACCGAGCATAACACTGAAAAAGTGAAAATCTGCCAAATACAAGATTGAGAGGCCAAAACTGATGAATAAGCAGCAATGGCAATACTGACAATATATCTTCATAATAGAAATTTAACCAAATTGAATCAGGAATGATGTTCTTGTATAGGACATATTACACAGCGAGGCAGAATCAGACATATGGACTATGGCTTCTAGGAATAGAGTCAACAAACTAATTAAAACCACAGATGAAATTATTTAAACAGACATAAACAAAAGTCTCCAGTGTCTAATATTAAATATTAAAAGCATAGTATAAATATTTAAGTAGTGGTTAGTGGTTGGGAGAAAAGAATGGAAGGAAAGAGGAGAGGAGAGGAGAAAGTGTCAGTAAAATTCCCCTTCATATTGTTTTTCTTTATGTTCTATTTTTCATTTTGCCTCTTGTACTTTTATTCTTTACTCTTTGAAAAGCTTATGGAATATATAATTAAAAAAAGAAATACTAGCCAGACTTAGAAAATAGCCACTTGGTAATAAATGGGCTCTGATTCTACAAGAAAAGGATTGCAGCCACCTGCCTTAGAGGGGGATTGAATTCTACTAATGGCATATGCTGTTATATGGTGGAGCATATGGTATGACAATAAAAAAAATGTAAGCAGCAGTTTAGTCAAATGTTCTCACAGCACAAGAACAGATCCTCTAGAACAGGACTGTCAAACATGATTTCATTGAGGGCCGCATCAGGGTTGTGTTTGACCTTGGGGGCTGGAAGTGGGCGTGGCCAGGGTGGGTGTGGCCAGCTTGACGTCACTCGTGTCAGGGGCCTCTGTGGTGGCCCAAGCGCTCTGCCAGCGAAAACAGGCTCCCGAGCTCTATTTTCAGCTGTGACGGCCTCCTACTGCCCTCTGCCAGCAAAAACGGAGCTCCGTGGGCCAGTCCTTTGATGTTTCTAGGGCGGCCCCATGGGCCAGATCTAAGCACCCCATGAGCCGGATTGGGGGCCCGGGCCTTGAGTTTGACACCCATGCTCTAGAAGAGTGGTTTTCTGGCGCCTATCTTCCAATATCACTGTAGGAAATGGTTCAAGGCAAAAAGTTCTCTGGTGCATAGTAGAAGGGAGATGGAATAAATACTTAACTGGAACAGGTGGATTATGTTCTAGAATGTTCCCGTGAGAATTCTCAATAACCTCTAGAGCTGACAAATTTTTCCTGAAACTTAACGATGACAAAATCTGGGTGGAAAACCCACAAAAACACAGGTTTTGCCAAAACGTTTATCTTCCCTTGTGAAGGTGAGTTATCAGAAATAATTTGGGGGCGGGGGAGTAAGTAGTGAAGGAAAGTGGCCATTCTTGATTCCACATTGATCAGAGCATTTTCACCTTTTTGGCGAAGATCAATTGTAGTTTATGTTATCTTGAATTCTTAAATAAGTAGAAAGGCCAGGTGTTTGTGAGCAAGAGAAAGGGAGGGAGGAAGGGCGAGAGAGGGAGAGCGAGGGAGAGGGAGAGGGAGGGAGAGAGAGAGAGCTCTTGAAAATGAGCAATACCTGTACAAGTCAGTGAGTAAACCACAAGATCAATATGCTCAAGGAACAAGAATAATAATGTTGTTTATCTGGTTTAGATGTCAATTCAGGATGATTGCTAAGATTCTCAATGGCATTCTTTCTTGTGATACTAATTATTACAGATGTTTCTGCCCCCCCATGCAATAAACTTCAGATATTTGAAGAGTAAAGCCTGAATCACCCAGATATGAAATAACTGTATCTCCCCAATAATCAAGTCAAACAAGATTTGCAGTAAGTCTATTTCTCTGATGCATTTATTATTGAATCCATGCAGCCAGCCATTCACATATGCTCTCTGAGCAGCTGATAAGACTAAAGCACAATATTAAAAACCAAATTAAAGTAATTAAAGTACAACAGAGACAATAAAAGGCAATATTAAAAGAGCATTATAACAAATTCCCCAACAGAAAATCAAGGTAAAAAAAAAATCTTGCTAATTAGTCAGTCACCCTCTTTTTCTCTCACTTGGACTTTTGAAAAATATCTTACAATTCTGATAAGTGTATATAGAAAGATTGTTTAGATATCCTAGTCACAGTTCATCATCTTATATTTGCCCAGGGTTGCTTTTAAAACACTTGAAGTAGAAACATATTTGAGGAGACAAGTATTTTAAAAAAATATGGGAGAAGTAACTTTTTCTTAACTGTAGAAATCAGTCATATTTAGGGGAATGGTTTCCACTGTTTCACATTGATCAAGCCAAATGGAAAAGGAAAGGGAAAACTGTTTATTTATTTAGTAGATTTTTATCCCTTTATTGTCTTATAACTCAAGGCAGCAAACTTATCTAATGCTCCTTCCTTCTCCTATTTTTCCCACAACAACAACCCTGTGAGATAAGTTGACTTTAGAAACAATAACTAGCCCAAATTCACCCAGTCTTTTACCAATAGCACCTCTCTGAAACCTTTTGAAAATCTCCCCACCCCCACCCACCCATCCAAATTGTCAGAATTATGTAAAGTCTTGTCAATCTCTTCATGCAACAGCAAGAGGACAAATATGGAAAGAGGTCATTTATCTCAGCCCTTGATGCAGTTTGTCCCAATACTTTGAACATTAGGCACAATTATCAGATCTTTATTCATTTCTGGACCCCCCAGCAATGATGTATGGAAAAGGGATGCTGACAGTGATGATTGGCCAATTCTGTCAAATTTTCATTGCCAGTATTCTGATATTTGGATGGGTCCAATAGTGGAGCCTCATACAGAAGTTGAGCAACTGGGAAACAATTGTATCAAAGGTGCTTTTTCAAGAGGCAACTGGACTTTCTTTGTTTTTCCTTGGAGACATTTCACTTCTCATCCAAGAAACTTTTTCACTCCTGATTGTCAGAACTGAAGAAGCTTCTTGGATGAGAAGTGAAACATCTTCAAGGAAAAACAAAGGAAGTCTAGTTGCCTTTTGAAAAAGCACCTTTGGGACAACTATGATCTGGATGTCCATAGACAAACATTTGTAGTTTCTGCTTGTGTCAATGGCTGGGATTCATTCATACAATGAGTTAGAGCTGATACTAAGTGGAGAAACTACCAAGAATTTGAATGGAGAAATGTTAGCACCTCAAGGCCACATGGCCTAATTGATCCACCACTTTCACCTTCACCCCACATAAGCATCTTGCATGCACGCACACACACAGAACAATCTGGGTCCTCATTTTACCAATCTCAGAAGGATGGAAGGCTGAGTCAACTTTGAACATATTGAGATTTGAACTGCCAAGCTGCAGGCAGCTGGCAGTCAGCAGAAGTAGCCTGCAATACTGCACTCTAACCACTGCACCACCATGGCGCGCAACCTCAAAGGTCCGCATATAAAACTGTTGGTTGGCCTATAAAGCATATAAGAAACAGCCTCATAATATTCATAGAGTTCTAGAGGAACAGTGATAAGTGAAGCATAACTTTAATCTTCTTTCAGAACAGATACCTTGATGAGTAAGTAAAAATCTTCATCTCCAAAGAGGGTTTGGGAAGAGAATTGGTCTCCAAATGTGATGAAAATCTTTGTCTGACAGAACACTGATCCAAGAACCTCTCTCCTTTAATTATTTCATCAAACTATTGATCCAATGGCTCCACTATATAGATATATTACTCTCAGCTTCAAGAGATGGCTCAGAGTTTGTTGCCCTCCAACTATCTTCTTCTGGGTTAAGTATCTTTATTAAAGCTGATGGGACTCAAGGTTGTCTTTGTATTGTCTGGCGTGAAGATCTAAGGAAGGTTTACTTTGCTGAGTAAATCTGTGGCAGAGCAGATCTACTAAGCCCTTAAAAGGAGGATTAGGAAAATGTACATGGGAAAGGGAGTTGTATTGACTCCACATGGGGATAGGAAAAGAACTTCCAGAAGCATAGCAATATTAAGTCAGTTGAAACAAAACCAGCAATCTTTTGTGTCTCCCCAAAAAAAGTATATATATTTTGGCCAGAGTGCGCGCTACAAGAAATAATTAAAGCATTACAGTGCTCCAATAGAAGATAATATATGTACCGTGTTTCCCCCAAAATAAGACCCTGTCTTATATTTTTTTGAACCCTGAAATAAGTGCTTGGCTTTATTGCCATGCGCTCAAAAACTTGATTGGGCTTATTATCAGGGGATGTCTTATTTTGGGGAAAACAGGGTAGCTCAGGGTTGAACTGTGGGATTCTTGGTGCTTTCTCTGAGCTTGGTTGTTTGCTTGCAGATGTTTCATTTTTGACTATGTAACTTCATCAATGCATGGCATGTTTCAAATAATGAAATGTCTTTAAGCAAACAACCAGGCTCAGAGAGTGCCAAGGATTCACATCAGGGTGTTTTATTGAAAAGATTCAAAGGGGTTAATTTAAAAATTGCATGCTTTGAAGAAAGACGGAGAAAGATGACTTCTTTCCCTATCTTGTATCATACTATAGCATCAGGAGATGGGGCTATCCAATGAAATTAATGGGGAGTTTGCTCTGAAAATAGAAGAGAAAAACTTTCTTCAAACTATGAAGAGTTAACCTATAGAGTGCATTGCCATCAGGTAAGCTATCATTTTAGGCATCTTTTTAAAAAGATCAGTCATGTTAAGGTAGGGATGAGCAATCAATCCATGACTAAAGCCACTGAAACTCAAGACCAAGATGGAGGAATTAGCACAATTGTCCCACCATTGTAAAGCATTGCTTTAATGTATACCTACATACATATCCCATCATGCTATTCCCTTTTTAGGTGGGCCAGATAGAAAACAAATTAGAAATAGTAAAGTTAAAAGCTCCTGGGGAGGAAAGCTATGGCAAATCTAGATAGCTTACTAAAAAGCAGAGACATCACCCTGCCAACAAAAGTGCGTATAGTCAAGGCTATGGTATATACAATTGCAATGTATGGCTGTGAAAGTTGGACCATAAGAAAGGCTGAGCACCAAAGAATTGAGGCCTTTGAACTATGGTGCTGGAGAAGACTCCAGTGAGTCCCTTGGACTGCAAGGTGATCAAACTGGTCAGTCTTAGAGGAGATCAACCCTGACTGCTCTTTAGAAGACCAGATCTTGAAGATGAAACTCAAATATTTTGGTCACCTAATGAGAAGGAACTCACTGTAGAAGAGCCTAATGCTGGGAAAGATTGAGGGCAAATGAAGAAGGGGATGACAGAGAATGAGTTGGCTGGATGGAGTCACTGAAACAGTAGGCGTGAGCTTAAATGGACTCCAGAGGATGGTAGAGGACAGGAAGGCTGGGAGGAACATTGTCTATGGGGTCACGATGGGTCGGACATGACTTTGCAACTAACAACAATACCAACAAAGTCTAAAATTTAAGGGAGGAAAGGAAAACCATTGGGAAGATGGGGGATGAATAGGACATACCATACTGAGAATTCTTGAATGACATATCATATTTGCTCCAGCACTTTAAATTTGGGTTCTGTGGGACCACAGTGGATGTAAAAGACTTTGAACCAACCTCCAGAATGTGATGCTTTCTTCAAGTACAAAACAAAACACTTTTCCTGTTTCATGCAAAGCCCTACAATGAATAAAAAAAGCCTAATCAACACCCAATATGCTAGGTCACACACACAGAGAGACACAGACACGTGTACACACGCACCCCTAGGGTAACAATAACCAATCTTAGCATATTAAGTCAATGAATATTAATTGACCTGTTTAAAAAGGTTACATGAACAACATCTTACTAACAAAGCTGTCTTCAGGTCAATCACTCATTTCCACAACCTAATCTATCTGGAGGGTCATTGGTAGTTAAAATGTAGAAGGGAAAACATTAGGACATTTTTAAAAAGGGGCAAGATTTTCATTATTCAACTATGATTGCCCTCATGACTTTTTTTTTTTTTGACTGGCAAACAGATGCCCGTGAGAGAAATTCTGTATGTCAAGAATAAACATGAACAACCAAAATTGCCCTTCGTTCTTCACTAGTATGCAGGAGGCACCACTCCAAAAATAAAATGGAGCAAAAATATAAAGAATCCCTCCCCCCCCAAAAAAAATTTGCATTCCACATACAAAAACTTGCTTTTTGTTTCATTTACACCCAATATTTATTTATTTATTCACTTTGTATAGCAACCCATCTTACCAGATGCAACTGTGGATATAAATTTTTTTACTAACAGTTGTGTGGGTGTGGCTTGGTGGGCATGGCTTGGTGGGCATGCCAGAGGAAGGATAGTGCAAAATCTCCATTCCCACCCTACTCCAGGGGAAGGATACTACAAAATCCCCATTTCCTCCCCACTCCTGGGGGAAGGAAATTGCAAAATCTCCATTCCCACCCCACTCTGGGGCCAGCTAGAGGTGGTATTTGCCAGTTCTCTGAACTACTCAAAATTTCCACTACCAGTTCTTTGAACTGCTCAAATTTTCTGCTACCGGTTCTCCAGAACCTGTCAGAACGTGCTGGATTTCGCCCCTCTGTGGGTAGCAATATAATATTTAATGAATTTATTATAATCGGCATGACTACACTCTCATATACTGTACATAATATTCAATCCTTTGAAAGACTGTCAATAGTTACAGCTAAGGCTCATAGGAAATGCTTGAATTCCTAAACAAAAAAGGAAATATGCAAGTCATATATAAAACCTTTTTATATGTTGCCATATTCATTTTGAAATACATACAATGATTTGACTTATGGAAATCATGGAATTCTGAAGACTGATGTCAGTGTTCCAAGTAATGCACCCCTAGGTAATAGAACTCTGAGGCAGGTAGATTCCTCAAAAAACAGTTTTATTGGATACATCATATTGGCACAACTAGTGAAAGCTGACTCTGAAAGTTCCTGCAGCTTTCACCCAGAGGTGGTATTCAGCAGGTTCTGACCAATTCTGGAGAATCAGTAGTGGAAATTTTGAGTAGTTTGGAGAACCAGTAAATACCAGCTCTGACTGTCTCTGCCCCCATCTATTCTCTGCCTCCCGAGTCCCAGTTTATCGGGAGGAAATGGGGATTTTGCAGTAACCTTCCCCTGGAGTGGGGATGGAATGGAGATTTTACAGTATCCTTCCCCTGCCACGCCTACAAGCCATGCCCACAGAACCAGTAATAAATTTTTTTGAATCCCACCACTGCTTTTACCTAATTAAAAATAAAGTTTTCCCCTTTCCCCCAAGTCACTGGTCACACTGTCCAATCAAGATGCTGGCTGGTTGCTTTGTTACTTCATCCCTCCTCTGGCCAGCCACTTGCTAGAATGTCCTTGGTTCCCACAGGAAAACTTTCTGTTTTGGCTACAAAACCCCATCTAGCTATTTCCTCTTTCCCTATCCCTTTTTCTGTCTTGTGGCAACCCTGAAGCCTCCAAGATGGCCTCTGTTGACAACTGTTTCTCATAACAAAACACCTCAATACAAGTTTGGAAAGCAAATGGATTTGATGCTTATTCTGTACTTAAATTTTATTTTGTTCTAATTAAGGAAGGAAAACCATTTAGAAGCATACAGGAACGGAGATCAAACTAAAAGATCATGAAGGTTCATGGATACCAATGGGAGTTGGGCAGGGAAAGGACTTGGACTGCTGGAGACTTTATATAGTATAATAAAGAAATCTGTGCAAGGCCGACTCTTGCTTCTAAAATCTACCTTTGTTGTCGCATCTCATAAAACTGGAAATGGGTTGTTTGGTCCTTTGTCGTTTAGCTAGGACCAGCAAAAAACAACTCTCTTTTCCAGTGGGAAAAAAATCAAGCTGGATTGTATTTTCCTAACTCCACCACCACTTTCTATATGTGTATCTGAGAGAGAGACATCTGTGAGCTAAGTGGCTTTCTTCTCTCCTGTCCCTTCCATAAAAAAAAAAAAAAAATGCAGGCTTTTGCTTCCTTTAGCCATTAGATTTTCTCATATAATACCTTGAAGAGCAAAACCATTGCATCAGTTACGGTTAACACCTTCCACCACGCAGTTTGCTGTTTGCAAATGTTGTTCTCCATGCAGCAGATGCTTTGCCATGTGCGCTGACCTCGGAATGGATGATTGGGTTTTATCATAAAAATTCCGCCTCCGATTGTGAGAATTTCATAGTTGTGGAGCATCTGCTCCCAGGGATAACCAAACCAATGCATGGAATTCCTCAAAGAAATACAATATCAAATGATGGAGGCTTTCTATCTCTTGTAACCAGAAGAACTTCTACTTTTTTCTTCTTCTACAGCTAAAAGCAGCAAAGCTTTTACTATAACAGAAATACCTATAGATTCAAAGGTGCGTATATCATTAAAAAAAAAACCAATAGAAGTTACTGTCTCATACTGACCCAATATTAAGTCAAACCATTTGTGAGACACACAGCTAATTTGGTGGGAAGCCAATGACATTTTATTCACACTGTATGCTTCAGCATTACATTATAATGCATGGAGCAGCATGGAATGAAACCTCTGTCATTATATTAAGTATGGTAGAGAAGACACAAAGAAAAGATCCCTGTGCTCTGACCCTAATGCTGCCGCCTGCTACCACCAATAGCCTCCCACCGGCCAGTACGCTCCCATAGAGAGGGGCTCCTCCGGGTGCCGTCGGCCAAACAATGTCGGCTGGCGGCCCCTAGGGGGAGAACCTTCTCTGTGGGGGCACCTACGATTTGGAACGAGCTCCCCCCCCGGAGATACGTAGGATCCCGGATCTGCGCACCTTCCACCGCGCGCTAAAGACTTTTCTATTTTATCAAGCTGGCCTGGCCTAAATCTTCCCCCTTTTTAAATGTGGAAATTTTAAATTTTAAATTCGTCTTATTTATAGGGTCATGGGTAAGGCGTTTTAAATTGGGGAGCCATTTTGGATTTAATTCTGTTTTAAACGTATTTTAATGTTAATATTGTATGTTTTTTAATTTTGGCTGTTCACCGCCCCGAGTCCTTCGGGAGAGGGGGTGGTATAAAAATCTAATAAATAAACAAACAAATAAATGCTAACTTTTGAATCATTGATGATCCTAATTCAATTGCCCCAAATTCAATAACTTTCCTTGAATTTAAGTACCATGCCTTTCTTGGTTCACTTGATTGATTGATTGCTTCCTTCCTTTGATTGGAGAACATGAGCAGGAGGATGTCATGAGCTTCAGTTCCTCTTGGAACCTGTCAAAATACTGTGTGTGGAGAAGAACCAAAGGAAAGGTCCCTGTGCTCCTAACCCTGCCTTGCTGGCAGAAACCAAGTCCCATGATATTGTAGGAAGTTAGCACCCACCCCTCTCCTAGGAAAATGAGATATTTTAGGAAATATTAAAAGAATATTTCCCCTAAAAGGCAAGCAGAAACTCAGCCCCCCCCACACACCTTGTCAATGGGCCATTAAGGCCTGGGCCAGTCTATTCTGCATAACAAAGATCTATCTCCTTCAAACAGAGCTGTAATAGGAATTACCCAAAGCCCTTTCATTACATCATCACCCAGCAAGGCTCAACCAAGCTTGGGATTCAAAAACATAACCTACAAAGTTACCCCTGCATGGCCCCATGGGAGCCTGACAACCAATCAGAATACAAACTCAAATTCAAAAGCCCAGAGAGGGTATAAAACTCAGGCACTCTCAGCATATCTTCCTCTTTTTTTTCTTCACCCAAGATCTTCAAGGCATGTGATCCTGTCCACCATTAAAACCATCTTTCCAAGCAGCCACCATGTTTCCAGTGTCTTTCTTCCCACTTGGGACTGAACCCAGAAGGACATTTCTTCCAACAGTATCTTATGTTCCCCTAATAGGCATGAATGGCTATAATTCCTAGCCGCGTTCTTCTCCATCAGCTAATAAAGACTAACTTCATTAAATGAAATTAATATTCAGGCAAATAAAGGGGAATACTGAGGTTTACCCTGAGTTCAGACCGCAGGCTATTCCCTTAAATCAGAATCAATACAATTCAACTATTGCTATCAGATAACATGCTATCCTGGCCCAAGGATTCCATATTATGGATTCAGAAATACCAGGACAATGGCTGGTTCCCACAATGTCTGAGCCATAAAATAACCAGCCTATTTTAGGACCAGTTTAGTTTCAGACGAGTTGCAGGCCCCACCTGAATACCTCTATGTTATAGAGCTTATCATCTGGAAATTAAGGTGGATGTATGGTAGTTACCTAATTTCTTGAAATAAAGATGTAAATTATTCGACTTTTAACAAAGGTCTCCTTAGTAGTCGGAATATAATCCTTTCATTGGAAATGTTTGACTTCTTTCTTGTCATAATGATAATTTCTTGTTCTATTTCTAAATAATAATTTCTTCCAAACTCTCATCCCCATGCTTTATTTGGTATAAAGTGGATGATGAGAACTTGTCAGAGGTTCAGGATTGACAATGAGACATCAATTAAAGTTCAGGTCTAACTATGAAATTCCTCTACATAGGAAGTTTGGCATCACAGCCTCTGATGTTCCCAGTCTCTACTCAACCTTAAAGTAGCAATGTCTTGCTTTCATCTCTGAAACATTTATGACGGTATCTGACCTACCAACTCATCTTATCCTTTCTCATCATAGGTGGATAACTGTTGATAACAACAGTTATTAAATTTTCTTTTTTATACCCCCAGCTTTTATTTTCAGTAAAGCAGGAACAATAATAGGCAAAATTTAAATGCTGCTTTGCCCCAAAATAGACTTTTTCCAAGAAAAGAAAAAAACTTCTTTTTTTTTTTTTGATCAGGCAGACCAATTTTCAGAGGATTGGGGAATCACCACTCACTCTCTCCAGTAGGTGGAGGAGCATTATGCCATCATAATATCATCAAAAAGGTAGTGTCATCATAAGAAGAGGTGGGACCTGTTTGGGAAGAGGGTTGTTTTTTTTTTTTGTGTTTTTTTTAAAAAGTGGTGTGGTAGAATGTAAACTGGATTCCCAATCAGGAGGGAGTGCATTCCAGAGGAACTAAAGACAGCAAAGTTTAAATAGTTTGTGTGAAGAAAGAAAGCTAAGATAGCTCCGCCATGGGAGTTTTCATGGTCTATGTTTAATGATGCAATTAGTTGGCTTTAATTTAGCAAGATTTATATTTATATGTGAGGAATAATAAAGAAAGCTGCTCAGAAGAACCTCAGTGTGTCTTTCTTGGTTTTTACAGTCTGGCCAAAGATCAGCCACTCCAAATACCAACTTAACCTCTCTCCTTCAAAACTGCAAAGGTTTACTACATAAATTTGTCAATGAAATCGCCAAATTTCAGTGACCATGCATCAGATCAGTTTAGAGGAAGGTGGCTTAGGAATGGAAATCACAGTAATTTGCTTCCTAAATACTTCTGTTCCCATTCCCAGACTAATTTCCAAGGAAGAGAGAGAAATGAAAAATCAGGAATACCAATATTTGCCAACAAATTTGTCAATATATATTTAGTGCATTAAGGGCTATTCACAAAGCATCCCTGTCCCTGAGCTAGCAACAAAATGTGTTCATTTTGGTATCTAGAGTTTGTATACAGTAAGAGTGTGTCATGGCAAAAAGTTTAGGAATACCAATATTATGAAGTGCTATATTCTAATTGTATTTCCTTTTTCTATAAAAAGCTCCTCTAAGGCTTAGACAACTTAGAACTACGCAGACTTCAGTCTGACCTAAGTGTAATACATAAAATTATCTGCCACAATGTCCTACCTGTCAATGACTACTTCAGCTTTGACCACAACAATACAAGAGCAAATAATAGATACAAACTCAAGGTAAACCTCTCCAAACTCGATTGCAGAAAATATGACTTCAGTAACACTCAGTAACAGAGTGGTCAATGCCTGGAATGCACTACCTGACTCTGTGGTTTCTTCTCCAAACCCCCAAAACTTTAACCTTTAACCTGGGGTGAGGTCAACTGTCTACTGTTGACCTCACCCCATTCCTAAGTGGTCTGTAAGGGACGTGCATAAGTGCACCAGCGTGCTCACCGTCCCTGTCCTAATGTTCCTTCTTATTGTTACTCTTTTCATGTATTCAAATTATGTTTATACTTTTACCTGTTATCTTATATACGCTTGACAAATAAATAAATAAAATAAAATAAATAAAATAGGATATTCTTGTTGCACTGTTTTTCTGTATGTAAGAGAAGCTGAGAGAGAAATAAAGAAGCAAAGAGTGAGGGACTGGTGTTGGTGTTCCCAGTTGGTGTTCCCAGTTGGTCTAAGTCCTCCATCCACCTCCACAGAAGACATGAAAGAAAGAAAGAAAGAAAGAAAGAAAGAAAGAAAGAAAGAAAGAAAGAAAGAAAGAAAGAAAGAAATCAGGTGGAACCATCAGGACTTTTCTGGGAAGTTCACTTCCATTGCAGCTTGTTGTGGTCCGCCAGCAGTCTGTGGAGCTGGCAGCAGAGTCGGACAGTGAGGAGGCTGGGAAGGAACATGGGCCAGTCCTGGAGTCTGGGGAAGGCCCAGATGAGGGTTCTGTCTCAGAGGCAGAGATGGGGCCAGGGCCATCTGGGAGTGATAAGCGGACTCTGGAGCCCCCAGAGTCGGACAGCAGAGAGGCAGAGGAACAGGAGGAGCCTGTTCCTAGTGCACGCATATGCAGAGCTGCCAGAAGATAAGAGCAGCTAAAGCAAAAGGGATGACTCAGGAGTAAGGTCTGGAGATGATTGCCCCTCCCATAAGGCTTAAAAGAGAAACAGAGGCACTTGGGCCTTTTGCAGGAAAGCAATGTTGCTAACTCTGTTTCCAGTCAGCATCTCGTTTGTTTCTGAACTTTGTGGGGCTTTGCCAAGTAAGGTCTTTGGCAGGGTGTCAAAGAAGATAAAGGTTGGTGATTATCCTGAAGGACTTCTTCCAAAGGACTTATTTTGCAACTAATTGGGACTCAGCTGGGAATGAACATAATTCTCAGCTGTTCCAATAAAATAGGTTTGTTATAATAATTGTGTATTGTAATTACTCAGTCAGCCTAGGTCACAACACAGCTTCTCACTATCATAACCATAAGAACCTGTGCTTGAGTTTTCCTGTTTTAGTTTTCTCTTGGCACCCCCTTTCCTATTGTGCCATGTCTTGATAATGTCACCCTAAATACCAGAATGGTCTGGTTTTATTACTCCATAAGCAGTACTGAGATCTTTTCAGAATGAGGGAGACGATCAATGTTTTATGGCAGGTCAAAAAAAGCAGATAGAAAATTGTATGCATAAAGAATCTGTCTTGGGGGGGGGGCATCCTATTCTTTCAGTTAGGTTTGGCTCTCCTGGATCACACATCTTTTCTCAGTGAGCTTCAGGTCTGTTTTTCAGTATTCCAGAGTCAGCAGGGACTGGGGCCCGATAGTTCAGTTAGTATTCTGTGCTTCAAGATCCTGCCACTCAGTCACTTGCTGTCTCCCTTTCAGGCCAAAGGAAATAAATAAAGGTTGCCATCCAATCTCTTTAATGAATGAACAGTGGCAGGAGAGTGTATAAAGGGGAAGATTGGAAGGTCAACCTATCTGATAAGGAGTTCCCCACACCAGTATGGATCTCAGATGGTGCTCCAACATTTCTTCCCTTGACATTATATCTGTCCATTGCTGTCCAAACTGAACACCAACATGCTAGAATTGTTTGGTTGCTTTAGGAAGAGTCCAACTTAATTCTGAAAAAACATCACATGCTTAGTAATCCTACCAATATCTATCTGGCAAAGCTTTGGAGGCAATTCATGGGAAATCCAGCAGCAACGTCTGGTGCACAGGAATAGCTACTGCTGAAAGAAAGGAAGAATGAGGAATCCTTGAATATATTTATAGGTCCTTGCATTGAATTTAGACCTTTATCACTGGCAGTGAGTGATCTTATTCTTTTGTCATGCTTTGTGTTTTTCCCCCTTTTCATCCTTAACAAGTTAATCTGTTCTCTCCTTCAGTGTGACAAACACATTTCACTTCCCAGAAGTTCTAATATTTCAATATAATTCTCCTGAAATCGAGCCATTCAGACCAGAGTTAAATCTTGATTTGTGATCATTCAGCTGACAGACTGCCATGATCTGAAGTTTCATTTCTCTTCATCACAGATGATATTTAGTTTAGCAGAAGGCATAGAAATTGCTCTTTGCATTATCTGTCATCTAGGCTCATAGACTCATAATCTTGGAAGAGTTCTAATTTATCCTGCATAGTGGACCTGTAAATAATTCCTTCTATGGAAAAGAGCGGTGGAACTCAATTACTTTGAGGCAATATTATAGAAATGAAAATTAAATCCCATCTCTGCTAGAAGATGCCATAGATTCTACTAAATATGATCCCATATTAAACTTTAAAACTTTTGCCCAGATATTCGTCTCATTTAACCAAGACTATATTAGCTAATGGAGAAGAATACTGCTGGGAACTACAAACTTCCGTACCTATTAGGGTGCATATGATACCATGACAATTAAGGCTGCTATCTCTATGATGGGTCTTGGTTTCTACTAATAAGGACAGCTTGTAGACATGTAGACAACTAAGTATAAGATAAGTTTCTGAACAGGCGATACCTTTGCCTATTTCCCAGAACAGCTTCTCCTTTGAGATATAGAGGCCCTCTATCCTGTTGGTCTTTTGGAAAGCCATGAAGACATAGCTATTTTTCAGGTATTGGATCAGGATAAAAGATGAGACTGGTATTTTTGTTTATGAGAGGATAGTATTATGTCCTCATAATGCTATCATGCATTTTGTGATATGATATCATATATAATACTATCATATATTTTGTGATACGTAATGTTTTTTCAACTTATTTTATTATTTGTATATTTTTTAATTACCTTAGGGCTATTTTATGTGGTATCTAATATGGTGGAATGTGGTATCTAATATGGTGGTCATATAAATTGTGTGTGTATAGTATATACACACTGCAGGGGGGCAGAGGTCGACCTCGAGGCCTCTTATATGTGGAGTGCCTCAGGGGTCAGTCCTCTCGCCCCTTCTGTTCAACATTTATGTGAAGCCGCTGGGCGAGATCATCCGTGGCTTTGGGGTGAAGTACCATCAGTACGCTGATGACACCCAGCTGTACATCTCCATCCCAGGCCACCCCAACAATGCCCTTGAAGTGATGTCCCGGTGCCTGGAGGCTGTGCAGATCTGGATGGGGAGACACAGGCTCAAGCTCAACCCTTCCAAGACTGAGTGGCTGTGGTTCCCGGCATCCCGATATAGTCAGTTGACTCCATCACTGACTATTGGGGGTGAGTCTTTGGCCCCCTCGGAGAGGGCTCGCAATCTGGGAGTCCTCCTGGATATGGAGCTGTCCTTGGAGGAACATCTGACAGCTGTAGCCAGGGGGACCTTCTGTCAGGTTTGCCTGATTCGCCAGTTGCGGCCCTTTCTTGATCGGGATTCCCTGTGCACAGTCACTCATGCCCTCGTCACCTCTCACCTGGACTACTGCAACGCTCTCTACATGGGGCTCCCCTTGAAGAGCACCCGGAGGCTCCAACTGGTCCAGAATGCGGCCGCGCGGGTAGTCACGGGAGCCGCATGGTGCTCCCATATAACACCTCTCCTGCGTGAGCTGCACTGGCTCCCAGTGGTCTTCTGGGTGCGTTTCAAGGTGTTGGTTATCACTTTAAAGCGCTCCATGGCATAGGACCTAGTTATCTTCGAGACCGCCTGCTGCTACCGACAGCCTCCCATCGACCTGTGCGCTCCCACAGAGAGGGCCTCCTCGGGGTGCCATCAGCCAAACAATGTAGGCTGGTGACCCCCGGGGGAGGGCCTTCTCTGTGGGGTCACCTACCCTCTGGAATCAGCTGCCCCCAGAGATAAGGAGAATCCAAGACCTTAGTGCCTTCCGCCATGCCCTTAAAACCCACTTTTTCCAGCAAGCCAGGCTGGCTTAAGAAGAAATTTTAAATGTTTTAATTGGTTTGTATTTTTAATTTTGGGCCAAATTTATATATATTTTAATTGTTTTTAATATTTGTATTTCATATTTTTTAATTCTGGCTGTACACCACCCTGAGTCCTCAGGGAGAAGGGCGGTATACGAATTTAAAAATAAATAAATATACATACAAACACACACACACACACACACACACACACACACAAACACAGAGTACCTCATGCCTTGTTTGAAGACAATATTGGAAGAGCTGTCCACATGGAATTTAGGTCAAGACTACATTTGATTGTAATCCAATACCTATTTAATTGTGAAACAGCTCAATTAACATATAAGTTTACAGTGTTTTGTAATTAATTAATTCTACCATGGGTTTATATATCTCAAGATTTATAAATGATTACAAGAAACTTATTTATTTTTTCTGCTGGCTTTACTAATGGAAACTATTGGAAGCTAATATACAACTTACTTTGGATTAATATTATTTTATGTGTGGAGAACAGCATTGGCCAAAAATTTAAACCAACAAAATGTTTTGAAGAATTTTTTTTAAAAAAATATCTGCCTTCAGTTTTAGTTGCCTCTTTAAATTAATAAAATAGTTTTTTTAATGTGTTACTCCATTGACATAAAACTCATTTGGGGAAAAACATTAAATACAATTGTAAACAATTGCATTTTACAATTATGTATTTCTCCTGACATTTACAAATGTATTTTTATTTATTTATTCTCATTCCTGCCTTTATTCTTTTTAAAAAATAACTCAAGGCAGCATATTTAATACTCCTTCCTCCTTCTATTTTCCCCACAACAACCACCCTATGAGTTGGGCTGAGAAAGAGTGACTGTCCAAAGATCATCCAGCGGGCTTTCATGCAGAAGGCAAGACAAAAATTTACAGTCTCCTGATTTTTAACCTGGTTCCTAGATCCTACTGGCTATTTTATTTTATACTATATTTTATATTATTTTTATGTTATTTTATTTATACTCCCCAGCTGTTTTTAGCACTAGCTTTTGTGTTGTTTTCTTTTGTATTGTTTTCTTTCATTTTATTTTTAATACTTTGTTGACATACCATTTGGTTTAATAAAAAGAAATTTGCTAAGAAAGTGAGATATCCTATTAAATAAACAAAATCATACAGCATAACATCAAAAACCTTTTTTTATTTTTGCTTGATTTTCTTGCTTCTGCTGCTTTGTTTCTTGTCCCACGGTGGATCTGTAGCTGTGTGCCAACAATCAAATGCCTGATTATGTGTATGAATAGTATTTCAAGGAACTGCCACTGAATTAAAATTCAGGGAGAGGTGAAGTTTTATTACAAAGCCCACATTCATATTCAAGCTATGTTAATTCTCTTCTGCTAAGGTTCATTGGATTCAGTCACTTAAGAACAAAAGAGCGCCAAAAAAATACACAAAGCTGAAACACTGAGGGAGAAAGAAAGACAAAACACTGAATACATTTTCTACAGCCCTAAAACATTTTTCAGACACTGTTCTCCAATAAGTTGTTATGAAAGATTCACAGATATTAATCAAAATAGAATGGGTGAACAGCAGTGTTTTTGTGAAATGCAGCTGGAAGGTAATGAAAGAACTAGAATAAAGACATTGCTTTTGCTCATCAGGCTTGGAGGAAAAGGGTAGAATCAACAATCCACGGACCTGCAGTAGATACACATAAGCAAAAAACACAACCTGTGAGTCATAGAGCCTCTATCCAGAAGTCCAGCCAATTCTGTTTAGGTTCTGTGGGTCTGATTATCCTTCAGTCAAAAGGATATTAAAGTCCCAATAAAACTGGAGATATCTCACTGGGCTCACTGGGAACAAGGCACAGGTCTGCATGGATCATTAATTTCATCCAGCAGATCCCTTCTTATAATCATAATTGTCTATCTATATTGTATGTACCAGATTTCTTTTCAGCTCCCAAATGCTAATGTTTGATTATATTCCACTCTAGAGCAAAATGTCGCAGCATCGCGACTGTAATAAAAGGTTGTTTTTGTTATTCTTATAGTTGTAAATGTATACCGAGATTCAGAAGAATTACAATGAGTTTTTATTTATAGCAATTTTTGAAGCTTTGGTATATATCAGTACAATTATTAGGCTATTATATCTAAAAGGGAACATTCTGGGAAGGTGATTATTTTACTTAATGCAGTGCACATAACATGGTCATTACAATTGTGTACTTATTTTGCATTTTTATCCTCTCTTTTTTCTCAGAGCATACGGCATCTTACATGGGGTTCCCCCCTCACTCTATTCTCGCAACTGGAACCTGCTGAGGTGACTGATCCAAAAGCTACACAGGAGCTGCAGAGCCAAAACAGAACATGAAGTTGGTTCAATCCAGTGTATAAACAACACACTTGTATACAGAGGGCAAATAGAATCTGTTGTTGATCTGAGTTTGTGATTGGAATGTATGATTTACCTTCAGTATTGTGGGCTTTTCTTTTTGTAACTGTTGGGTTTTTAATCTTTGCACAAGATCCAGAGTCACTGCTGTGAGATGAATGGTTATGATAGAGATAGATAGATAGATAGATAGATAGATAGATAGATAGATAGAGTCAATCCTGGAGGCCATCTTTTTCTTGGGATCTTCAGGGCTGCGACACTTAGTGCTGTGGGAAACTGGGAGGCGGGATTGCATGGAGTGGTGGAGATATCTAGCCATATTAACATTCCATCAATAAAGCCAATTTAATGCCTATACAAAATACTGGTGACACTACAGAAAAAAAAAGTTTTTTTACTTCCGCTACCCTTACCTCATATAATTGGAGTACAAACTGCTTCTTCTAGCAGGATCTCCTTGGATGGATAAACTCTGACTGAAGCAGTGATGTGGGAAGTACCTATGTGCCAAGCCACATAGGGCTTTATCGGTCAAAACTAGCACTTGTACCCAGAAATCTACTGACAACCAATGCATGAGTGAAGAATAGAGTCTGACATGCCTAACGTCTGTTAATATGCAAGCTGCTGTATTTGACACCAATAGCACCAGCACTAGCAATAGCACTTAGACTTATATACCGCTTCATAATGCTTTACAGCCCTCTCTAAGTGATTTACAGAGTTCAGCATATTGCCCCCAACAATCTCAGGAGCCTGAGTGGCGTAGGAGGCTAATGCCTCCTAAGGCAGCATTTAACATCCAGCTGCCTGCAATTACTGCGAGTTCAATTCTCACCAGGCTCAAGGGCGACTCAGCCTTCCATCCTTTCTAAGGTGGGTAAATTGAGGACCCAGTTTGTGGGGGCAATAAGCTGACTTTGTATAAATATACAAAAGTATGAAGGCTATTGCTTAACTCATTGTAAGCCGCCCTGAGTCTCCGGAGAAGGGCGGCATATAAATCAAATTAAAAAAAAAAAATCTGGGTTCTCATTTTACCAACCTCGGAAGGATGGAACGTGGAACGCTGAGTCAACACCAGCTGTAATTTTCAAGTGATCTTTTGAAACAAATCCATGGAGACTGCAGATACAGACCTGTAATTGAACAACAGAACAAACCACAAATTATTGATATCAGATATCTGGGCTCAACTTAGAAATCAAAGAGTAGGTGTGCTAGGAAAATCTTACCTGCAAGACATACATTAAGACCATAAGAGCAATGTAAGGAACAAATTTATTATGTTTAACCTGTTCCACACAGACCTTCAGAACAGTGGTGAAATCCAAATTTTTTTACTACTGGTTCTGTGGGTATGGCTTGGTGGGCGTGGTGTGGTTTGGTGAGTGTGGCTTGGTGGGCATGGCAGGGGATGGATACTGCAAAATCTCCATTCCCACCCCATTCCAGGGTAAGGATACTGCAAAATCCCCATTCCCTCCCCATTCCTGGGGAGGATATTACAAAATCTCCATTCCCACCCCACCCTGGGGCCAGCCAGAGGTGGTATTTGCCGGTTCTCTGAACTACTCAAAATTTCCGCTACCGGTTCTCCAGAACCTCTCAGAACCTGCTGGATTTCACCCCTGCTTCAGAAGGTATAGAAAGAGGCAAAGGAAAATAGTAGTTGGGGGGAGGGGGAGAGAGAAAGTTACTGAAATGTCAAAGATGGAAAATTCCAAGTGGATTTCAGAATAAATTATCACAATAGCAAAAAAACAAAAACAAAAAACCCACCCAAAAACCCATTGAGGATGAACACTATAGGCAACAAGAAGGATGCATCAATGATGTCAGATATCCAGCATCTAACAAGACAAAAGAAAGAAGAATATTTAGTCAAGAATGTCAGTAACAGAGGAAAATAACCAAATAAAGGTTAATGAGAGATGCTTTTAGGATGATTAGTGAAATCAAGGAAAATGTACTGCAAAGATAGGTGTATTCAGTCATTAATAAGATCTAATACAGGCTAATGTAGTTAAAGGAGAATAGAAACACTATGCTGGGATATCTTACAAATGAGATTATAGAACTGACAGAAGTGTTTGCAGAGAGTGGGTATATTTTGGAACTGAGAAAATTATATGCAGCTGACTTATCAAATATCAGATATCAAATAGAAAAGTACCAAGCATAGATGTGCTTTGTCTATCGCTTCAGGAGAAATGCCAGTTAAACTGTTAACATCTCCATGTCAACAAATATGGAACAAGATTCTGTGGTTTGGAGGTTGGAAAAGTTCAGAGAGATGCTCTCTGGAAAAGCAGATGATAGTGAATATGCAAATATTGAGTCATTACATTAATCACTCAAGCAACCAAAGTTTTGTTTATGATCTTAGAAGAACAGTGTCATATCTGAACAAAGAAAACATCTAATGAAGAGGCAGGTTTCAGAAAGGGTAGTGAAGCATGAGATCAAGATAGCTAATACAAAGTTGGAATAGTGAAGAATATAAAAAAAGAATATGAGCACGGGGTTATCTTTAATTTTTTGAATAAAGCGCAGCCCTTGTGTAGATCATGCCCAAACAGGGACAATATTAAGCCTGTGGGTATGTCAGAATACTCATTATTCCTTTGAGGTGTGTTTACAATGATCAAGAAGCTACAGTAAGAATTGAAACTAGAGAAATTGAGTTCAGAATAGGGAATGAAATGAGGGGAAAATGGATACTGTTCCCATCTTTGTCTTCAATCTTATGTGGGCTGTATCAAAGACTGGTAAAATTGGTAGAGAACAGCTGAAATTGATGTAGAAGGCTCAGTATGAAGGCTTTGAGTTGTAGAGACAAAAGCACTTTGCAAGCTGAAAGTAAAGAAAATTTAGAAGCACTGATTATGAAAGTAATTAAATAAAGCACCTTAGTTAATAAAGCATCTTAGTTAATGCTAAATATTAAGAGAAACTTGATGATGACTAGAAAATAAGGAGAAGGTGAGCTCAAAAATAAATAAAGATGGAAGTCAATTGGAGAAGATAATTAAATATAAATAAATGCCATCACCCAATTCCCTTTTTCATACATTCTCTTTTTGTAGTCATTCTACTTTCAATTCTTTTTCTTCCATGTCCTATTCCTGAGATGCACTCTTGACATAAATAAAATGTTCTACCTCTCATTCAAAATTTCTCAGTATCTCAATTATCTCATTATCTCAACCTTTCGCTATAAATAATCAAATTGCCCCATAAATAGACAGTCAGACTAATGCTTAAACCATGTATTCATTTTTTCTAAGCAGTTACTTAACCCTCTTTTTATTCATTCTTGGGTCTCCAAAATGCCCCCGTTAGTTTTTCTGATAATTTCACATCTTGTTCCCATCTATCTGTGTAATGTCATAGCACAATTTATTCCAATATTATTCCATTAATTCATTTTCCCTCTTATATTATGAATTACGTGATATAAGTATAATGAGATAGGATCACAGATATTTACCTCTGACCATCATGGCTTTGATCATCAAAGCTTTCTTATAATGCTTTCAGGTATCAGCCCTACAAGGAAGGCTAAATTAGGGAACAGACAGATTATAATAATAAAATCTTGAAATCCTGTCAGAGTTTCTCTCCGGCTCCTTTAATACAAAACATAATCAAAACAAGGATATCCTGAATGGCTTTCTCACCCCTTTTCTTTTCCGGGTTTAAGCTGATATTTACTTAATCATTCTTCCATTCCTTGTTCAAGGTTATCTCTGTACTCCTTTATATTAAGTGACTTTCAGACAGCCTTTTTCTCTTAATCCAACCTATTTCACAAGATCATTGTCATGGGAGTAAAATTGTTGGAAGGAGTATTATTGTGTTCTGAGAGCCAAAGGGTAAAACGAATAAGTTCTTTTTTTTTAAAAAAAGTAAAAATAAGCAGCTCTCTTGAATGATGATTAGCATCCAAAAATTCACATACTTCATGAATGGACTAAAAATAATCCTGTTTGCCAAGATTGAGGGAAATAGAAGAATTGAAGGAAAATGTATAAATTAGATTAATGCTATCAAGGAGATTACAAAATTATCCTTGGAGGAACAACATTGTTGCGGGAAACAATTAAGAAGTTGAGTATATGTCCATGCAGTGAAGTCTATCTCAGTGGTATCTAATTTACTACAGTGAGTAGCAGCAGGTTAAATTCACTGGCCTAAATTTGTCAAAAAAACTGCAGGGACTTATCCAGATACTTACCTGGAGTCAAGATTGACTTGAAGACACAATTTAATTATAGTTCTTACCATTATAAATTTTATATTATTTTGTGTAATCTAAAGTGCAACTCACAAATATGAAAATACAAAAAGTCATTCTGATGTCAAGCAATTAGTCCTGTGGCTCTCATACCCTCTCCCTCTCCCTTCCCTCTCCCTCTCTCTCTCTCTTTCTCTCTCACACATACACACTCATGCACACACAAAGTCTGATCAGCAAAGAACTGGAAATTGCTTTTCTTTTAACAGAACAGCTGCTTTGGGAACAATAACTTCCCGAGAGTCAAGAATGGAAAAAGCTGATACAAGTTCTCTAAACAGGTTAGAGTAAAAATAAGTCTCACTGTCTGAAGAATTCATTGGAAAAGGTGAGGATGAGGGAATACATGGATGTAAATGGGAAAAAGAAATGTGTACATATTATATTCCTACCAATGTGGTAGAAAAACTCAACAAATAACACCACTAACTGGAGAGGATGCAAACAAGCACATAACTAACTGGAGAGGATGCAAACAAACACACATGTCCTTCCTGTCAATGACTACTTCAGCTTCAACCACAATCATACACCAGCACACAATAGATATAAACTTAAGGTAAACCGCTCCAAACTTGATTGCAGAAAATACGACTTCAGCAACAGAGTGGTCAATGCCTGGAATGCACTACTTGACTCTGTGGTTTCTTCCCCAAACCCCCAAAACTTTAACCGTAGACTGTCTACTGTCAACCTCACCCCATTCCTAAGAGGTCTGTAAGGGGTGCACCAACGTGCCTACCATCCCTGTCCTAATGTCCCTCTTTTATTTGTAACTATCTCATGTATTCATAATCATGTTTTATACTTATCTTATCTTGTTATTTTATACATGCTTTACAAAATAAATAAATAAATAAATAAAAATATTTTCGAAGTTAGTACACATCCACACATCCAAGAGCAGCCAACATTTCAAGGTTACATAGGTCTTCTGGAGAATGTTAGTAAAAATAGTACAAACATAAACACAGGTAAAATGAGCCTGAATTCCAAAGGACATTCCTTTAGAATAAAATGAGAGCCAGTTCGGTTTAGTAATGAAGACAGCAGGCTAGAAACGAGGAGACTATGTGTTCTAGTTGCACTCTAGGCATGAAAGCAGCTGTTGAGCGGCAAGAAGCACTCGACACCATGACCCCGACCGCTGCGTCATGGATGGCATGCCTGATGGGGGGGGGGTGGCGGATGTGGCCCACTGGGTGATGGTGAAGGGGCTGGGTGACTTTGGGCCAGTCACTCTCTCTGTCAGCTCACAATGTCAAGCTTGAGTGACTGGTCCAAAGTCACCCAACTGATTGAGTGACAAGCTGATCCATTAATTCCTGTTTCAACCAATGGTTGCACTTGGTTGATCCAAGACTTGATTGGAAAAAAACAATCGTAACACTAAAAATACACAAAAACACAAAACGCTTTACAACTTCTTTTTTTTTTTTAAAGATAAAGGAACACAACACAGATATCCTTCAAAGAGTGAAAACAATTCATGGGCAATCTTTGAAATGTAACTAAGTGACTTTGATATGCAGAAAGTCCCAAGCTTCAAACTGTTGTTCTAACACAGTGAGCCTGAGTTAGTTGCACAAAGAGAAAAAGAGAGATAACACAGCAATCAGACATTCTTGAGTCTGGTGGTTTTTTTTTTTTTTACATAAGATGTAAATGTTATTCAAAAAATGTAGGAGAATTAACAGGGGGCTGTTTACCACAATAAATAGAAAACTCAATGCCATTGTCAAGAATTTCAGAACCTGTGCTACTATGTATATAAAACATATATTGTTAACATAAACAGCATTCTCTGCTGTTTTTATTTATTCAATGGTGCTCAAAATCCTAAGGAAGTGGATGAACTGACACCAATGGGGCCTCCTAAATTGACTTTTCTGCTGGACCAGCTATCACAAGTAAGAAAAAAATCATTAAAAACAACAGAACAAATACAAAGAAGAATACCCTTTTCGACGACAAGGAAAGCCATGAAAGATCAGGCAGAAGTGATAGGACCCAGTCCACAGTAAACCGACATCCACATGTTGTGCTTTTGTGCTTAAGAAAGTCACCTGGCAATGGTGTATGTCACCATTACTTTATACCCAACTGCGATAATTTATTCATACATAACAAGTGAATTGTCCAACTTAAACACAGGTAAAGATTAAAATTAGGAACTAAAATGTATCAAGTGAAAATAGATATTATAGCTATCTCAGGGCATGGACCTCTACGTGCTAAGGTGACCCCCAAATTGCTTACAAATGGTAGATGTCTGTTAGAAGTTACAGAGAAGAAAAGAAGATTGAAGAATGTAACCATAATTACCTGAGCTTGATAATTAATAATGTCTACCAGAGCCAGAACAAGAACATCAAAAAGATTATTTCTGTTTGTAAATTATGTTTGTAAGTTTGAGACTCAGAGAAAACATGAACATGAAACAGTCACTGAATACAAAGAATTCAGCCAATAATCAAAACACTGAATTCAAAAAACAACCTCTTCCCCTTTTCAAACTGCAACCTTGTTGAGTATTGTACCACAATTTTTCAAGGCTCCATGAATGAACTCCCCCCCACTTTCTCACCCTTAATAAAAAGATAAGCAAATACATTGCTACATAGGAGAGGGAGAGATAGACTATCTGTCCATATATATATATTTCTGTATATTTGATAGTTTCCAAAGCATTCATCATAATAGCCCAGTATGAAACAGTTAAAGGGGAAAATTTACTACTAAACAATTATCAAATGCACTGCTCTCTGTGAGGCCAAATCAGTTTAGCAAAATAAAACTGTCAAGATGGTGTTTAAGCCATCTCTATACATCCTTCCAAATGGAAACCAAATGGCTTTAAATAAAGCGGACGAGTTATGTTAGTCTATGGTGGCAAAAAAATAAAAATAAATCAGGAGTATGGTAGCACCTTTTCCAACTAATAAATACTATTAAAAGGCATAATTGGGATGCTGTAGCTCACTTCATCAGCTGCATCAGACTTCTGATGACATAAGCACAGAGCAAACTTGCTAAAAGGAAAAGTTGTTCTCTTTCTAAAAGAAAGAGCAAATATAAACTATTTCTCCCAAGTTAGTTTAGACTTGGAGGTTTTACAAATGTGGGTTTGTAGAAAATGTCCCACCATCAAGGACAGTACATAGAGTTCAAGAAGTGGGGAAAATCAGTGTCTACGAGAACTAAGAGCTAAGCCAACATGAAAATAATTTGCTAAGATCAGAATGTATAGATACTATAAAAATAATCCATCTAATATGATTAAAGATAATCTTTGATAAGCGAGTTTCAAAAAGATCAGTTTGTTGGTTTACTTTTTGCACAATCTCATATATGTGTATGCATCTCAAATTTAGAGATACTATCAATGGTTCTATTTTCCCTTTCCAAATATCTTCTGTTCACCTTTAATCCTGTGATGCATTTTTGCAAAGCCTGGGGGGCAAGGCACTTGTCAAAAGGAAACTCCAGTTTTTATTAACATTTATTAACATTTCAAGGAGCAGTGTATGAAGCCAATTATGCTTCATGGATTAATTTCACAAATGGCCCATATTTTTTGCCCATTAAGATGGAATGATGCCTTTTGAAAAGCAGCCATTACCTTTGAAATGCAGAAATATCTGTGAAAGTTTCTGTTGCTTTGCTCGATATTTGATTTATTTGGGATTTTCAAAGGGCCTGAGAGAGGAAGCATAACATATCACAAATGAGATAACACAAACAATTGAAAACTTTGGAGAATCCTAGAAAAATTGTTATTACTTAATAATGTACCCTGGCAATCAGGAATGTCTAGAAACAGATTCAACAATATCAAAATGGTAGGCATAGCTGGGTGTTGCATGCATGACACATTAAAATGGGCTGAGGTTCTTAGTGCCTAATCAAACTCATCATTTTGTTATAATTGATCCACAGAAGGCGTGAAATCCAGCAGGAAATTTTGAGCAGTTTGGAGAACTGGTAGTGGAAATTTTGAGTAGTTTGGAGAACCGGCAAATACCACCTCTGGCTGGCCCCAGAGTGGGCTGGGAATGGCGATTTTGCAATATCCTTCCCCCAGGAGTGGGGAGTGAATGGGGATTTTGCAGTATCCTTCCCCTGCCACGTCCACCAAGCCACACCATGCCCATCAAGCCACGCCCACCGAACAGGTAGTAAAAAAAAATTGGATTTCACCGCTGATCCACAGGTATGCAGGTACCCTGTTAGTAGTATCTGGACATGGTCAGGTACTTCTTGGACACCTATTCAAATCTATTCTTTTGCATGTCATTTTCTCATGAATTTTTTCTCTTAGTTTACTACTAACAGAGGTAGATGTACATTTCTCTCTCCCTCATTGCAATGACAACTCTTCCTCCAAGTAAGACTCCTTTCAGGAAAGAGGGATCATTGCTTACTCAGTCACTAAAGTGATTTAATCAGGCATATATTAAACAAGGATGTAAAAAAGATATTAAAAAGATGTTGAGATTCTGAAAAGAGTGCAGAGAAGAGCAACAAAGATGATTAGGGGACTGAAGGTTAAAACGTATGAAGAACAGTTGCTGGAACAGGGTATATCTTGTTTAATTAAAAGAAGGACTAGGGCAGGGGTGAAATCCAGCAGGTTCTAACAGGTTCTGGAGAACCGGTAGCAGAAATTTTGAGTAGTTCGGAGAACTGGCAAATACCATCTCTGGCTGGCCCCAGTATCCTTCCCCTGCCACACCCACCAAGCCACACCCACAGAACCGGTAGGGACAAAAATTGGATTTCACCCCCGGACTAGGGGTGACATGATAGCAGTGTTCCACTATCTAAGGGGCTGCCACAAGGAAGAGGAGGGTCAACCTATTCTCCATAGCACCCGAAGGCAGGACACAAAGAAATAAATGGATGGAAACTAATCAAGGAGAGAATCAACCTAGAACTAAGGAGAAATTTCCTGACAGTTAAAACAATTAATCAGTGGACTGACTTGCCTTCAGAAGTTGTAGGTGCTCCAACACTGGAGGTTTTAAAGAAGAGATTGGACAACCATTTGTCTTAAATGGTATAGGGCAAGGGTCTTCAAACTTGGTAAGTTTAAGACTTGTGGACTTCAACTCCCAGAATTCATGAGCTAACATGACTGGAGGAGTAATTCTGGGAGTTGAAGTCCATAAGTCTTAAAGCTGTCAAGTTTGAAGACCCCTGGTATAGGGTTTCCTGCTTGAGCAGGTGGTTAGACTAGAAGACCTCCAAGGTCCCTTCCAACTCTGTTATTCTGTTACTCTGTTAAATGTTGGAAAATCTTGACCCAAAGGATAAGATACAGTCTATGCATCAGACTCACTATATCCTTCATGGAATCTCTTCCTTACCTCCTTGAAAAATGAAAATCCTCTCCCTTTCTTGATATCCAACTCCTCTGGCTAAATGATTCCACATTCTTCTATGCATGGAGTAAGGGATTGCTTCTTTCCCTGTGCATGAGAACGTATAAATGATCTGTTGCATTGAATTGTCTGACTATTCAAGCTGAAGAGTTGACCGGACTAAACAACAGCCTGCTCTACAAGAATTAGTGAAAGAGCTTCCCTAGTCTGAGCTTCAGCTTGCACTTTGCACATCTGAGAACACATAGGTGCAAACTTAATCAGCTGATTCAGAGCCTGAACTAAGCAAGGTCCTGAGGCAGCAACATATGAGTAATTAAGAAAAAGACAGGAAGGAAGGAAATTAGCTGAGCTGCTACTAAAGACCCTAAAGGAAACTGCAGGTTGAGTGGTTTTTTGTTAGCCATTTGTGTTCTATTTGCTTTAAATTCCTTAGATTTGAGTCAGCTGAATAGACTGAAACCTGACCTCCCTTGTATTATTTTGGAATGAGCATTTTTCCTATCTGGAAAAGTAAGCTTTTGTGTTGTATCAGAAACTGCCCATGTGTGTAATTGGTGGCAGAGAACATGGATAGAACTTGGGAAGTGGTAGGCTCAATGCTCTGAGAACAGTGGGTCCCTACATGTATTCCAGCAGACAGTCTAGTCCAGATTTGTTACCCATTCAGTCTTTTCCCACTTTTTAGCTTTTCTGAGCACATTCATTAAAATTGAGTAACAGGCTTCCAAACAGCTTCCTACTATATGCTTTGAGTAGCCCCTCTTTCTAATTATCTTCACAGGGAGTTTTAATAGCAATAGCACTTAGAATATACAGCTTCATGGTGCTTTACAGCCCTCTCTAAGGGGTTTACAGAGTCAGCATATCATCCCCAACAATCTGGGTCCTCATTTTACTGACTTCAGAAGGATGGAAGGCTGAGTCAGCCTTGAGCCTGGTGAGATTTGAACTGCCAAACTGCTGGCAATCTGCAGTCAGCAGAATTAGCCTGCAATACTGCATTCTAACTACTGTGCCACCACGGCTTTAAGTTGACAAATAAGACTTCCAGTCTAGTATTTTTCCATTGTGCTGTACTACAATTTCAAGTCTCCCCCCTCCAATAGCTGGGGGTGAAAAATATTACAATCCACTCTACCTGGAAGGTACATAATAAGAGAAACTGAATATTTATAGCGTGTATTATAAGACATGCAGATATACATGCTCACTCTGGCTGTAATGCAAAATATATCTCATACCAGTTCTGACATCAATTTATGTCCAAAACTATATTTTTTAACTTTTGGGAACATTAGAATTATCAACTGAGCCAGGTTTCACAATTCTTTAAATATTTTTTAAAGTATTTTTTAAAGTATTTAACTGGGAGCATGCTTCATGAAGATTACTTCAAAGTAAGGAGGAAAGAAAAACTGAAAAATGCTAAGAGCTCACCTTTTCTGAAACAACACCCTAGTCCAGGGGTGGGTTCTATTTATCTTTACTACTGGTTCGCAGTGCGCGCGCGCTCTTCTGCAAGCGCAGAAGTGTTTTGATGACATCGGGGGTCGGTGGGCAGAGCCTCCCGCCGGTTTTACTACCAGTTCTATAGAACTGGTGCGAACCAGGGGCAACCCACCACTGCCCTAGTCTTTAAAGTAGATGAGAACACTAAAAATAAGGGAGCCTTCTTCTGATACAAAGCTAGAAGCTGAATAAGAAATGGATTTGCAGCCTGAGGTAAACATCTAGGGGTTAGCACGCTTAATAATTGGAAAGACGGATTTCTGTATATTCTGTATATTTCTGTTGAAAACTCTGTTAGTAGATTTACCACTGCCCTTTAGGAAGCAAAAAGAACCCCTGATAGAATAGAATAACAGAGTTGGAAGGGACCTTGGAGGTCTTCTAGTCCAACCCTCTGCTTAGGCAGGAAACCCTACACCACTTCAGACAAATGGTTATCCAACATCACCTTAAAAACTTCCGGTGTTGGAGCATTCACAACTTCTGCAGGCAAGTTGTTCCACAGATTAATTGTTCTAACTGTCAGGAAATTTCTCCTTAGTTCTAAATTGCATCTCTCCTTGATTAGTTTCCACCCATTGCTTCTTGTCCTAACCTCAGGTCAGTGGTGGGATTCAAGAAATTTAACAACTGATTATGATGTTTCTGATTTCTTCCAACAATCAGTTTGCCAAACTGCTCAGAAAGTTAACAACCGGTTCTTCCGAAGTGGTGCAAACTGGCGGAATCCCACCACTGCCTCAGGTGCTTTGGAGAATAGCTTGATTCCCTCTTCTTTGTGGCAGCTCCTGAGATATTGGAACACTGCTATCATGTCTCCCCTAGTCCATCTCTTCATTAAGCTAGACATACCCAGTTCCTGCAACCGTTCTTCATATGTTTTAGCCTTCAGTCCCTTAATCATCTTTGTTGCTCTTCTCTGCACTCTTTCTAGTGTGATGGTCAGGTCCAAGGACATATTTCGGTTGGACATCATGAAGAAGAGATGCTAAGCAGATAAGACAATACAAGACTGGAAGTAGCAAGGATTTAATTTGCTTTAAGTTAGGTGACCATTTGTAGGATGCTAGGTTGGATGAGAAGGAATAGGTTTTCATTGTATGGCAATCTGGTAATCCACATTGTATAAATGTCAGTCCCACCATTGTAAATTTAAGGCCATTACCTACATTACATTGTGATCAAAGAATTCAGGGTATTGTATACAGTATGTAAAAGGAAGGATCTAAATAACTATATGTCTCCCTTTTGTGCATTTAATTATACAATGCAGATTTCTGTAAAGATTTTGGAGATGCTCTTTTGTAACCTGCAATGGCATTAAGTTAACCTGTTTGGTGCAATCTTTATTAACATGCCTGCAAGGTGTTTTTAATAGGTAGTCTACTGTCAACCCAGCTTGTTAAATGTTACTGCTTTTGTTAAACCCCATTGAAATGCAGATAAGCAAACATTCATATTTTAAGATTGGAGAAACCCTAAAAAGGGGGGGAGGGGGGATAAAATATATTTCATTATTTGGGAGCCACATAAAATATCATCTGCGTAGACTTACTTGTGGCAGTGGGGGTGGGGCGGGGGGTGGATCTGCAGAATGCTAGTAAAACAATGCTTTTTCATTTAAGGAGTATTTTATGGCAACTCATGATAATCTTTTGAAAATGTTTGGAGAATTTTAAAGTATGCGCATGATAGAAAAATGTGTCTTTGTGTTTTCAAATGATAAAATACTATTATGTAGGATTTGCAGATATCAAACCCTGCTGAGTGGAATATAGTATATCAATAAACATACTGTCTTCGTATTTAGTAAGGGAGATATCAGTCAAATGATTCTTAGGTCACGGCGATGGAAAATCATACAATGGTTGTGATTTTGTCTTGGGTCAGAAATATTCAGCATGACCATGAGAGTATTATGTTCCCTCCCACCTTCCTAATGACATAAGAATATAAGATGGGCCAAATGTTCATCTAATCCAGCTTCCAGATGTCTCTCAGAAGTACACAAGCTGTCTCTTCCTCATTTGCTCTACTGACAAGTATTTAGAAGCATCTCGTAGTATTATATTCTGGAAATGGCATATATTTATGGGAGCATAATGAACCAACACATGCTATGATCATGTATAATTTTATAAATGATCATAGCATGTGCTGATTCATTATGTTCCCTTAAATATATGCCATTTCCAGGATTAATAATTCATATTGATTTATTGATTCACCAAATAAAGAAAAAAAATGTATCTGGAGAAGAACTAGATGTAGTAGACCACTATATTTACTTGGCCAATAGATCTCAGTGGAAAGTGATAAGAGAAAAGAAACTGAATGGTGTGTTAAATGTGCTGGCAGGCATTCGGCAAGCTAAGCATCATTTTCAAGAACAACCTCCCCCCTATGCCTGAAAAGTTTTCAATCAGTGTGTGTTACCTGCTCTAACATATGCCAGTGATACATGGACACTAACCTCACAATCAATACAAAGCTACGAGTGGTGCAAAGAGCCATGGAAAGATACACTCTTGGCATCACGAGACAAGATAGAAAGACCTGCACATGGATTAGAGAACAAACGAAAGTATACAATATCATCAAGAGAGTAAAAGAATTAAAATGGAAATGGGCTGGTCACATAGCAAGAAGAACTGATGGCAGATAGACCAAGTCAGTCATAGAATGGATCCAACTTGATAAAAAGCATCTACGAAAGACACCAAAAACAAGATGAATCAACAACATCAGCAAGTACCCTATTTTCCCAAAAATAAAACATCCCCTTATAATAAGCCCAATTGGGCTTTTGAGCGCATGGCAATAAGGCCAAGTGCTTATTTCAGGGTTCAGAAAAATATAAGACAGGGTCTTATTTTCGGGGAAACACGGTATTGCGGGCCCAATTGGCAAAAGAAAGCTCAGGACCGTATTGGTTGGAAACATGCAGAAGAGGCCTTCATCCTGTAGTGGATAGACAATGGCTAAAATGATAATGATGATGGTTATTGATTTATTGGTAATGGTTTTGTTTTCTTTCATTCAATTATTCTCAGAGATTGCCTGGACGATCTTGGCAACCCCGGAGTATTCTTGGCAAGTTGCCTATGGAGATTCTTAGTCATCCAGGTCATGGTTGTCCCAAAGGTGCTTTTTCAAGAGGCAACTGGATTTTCTGGTTTTTCTTTGAAAATGTTTTGCTTCTCATCCAAGAAGCTTCTTCAGCTCTGACCAAATAGGAATCCTTCCATTCCCCACCATCCAGTCAGAGCTGAAGAAGCTTCTTGTATAAGAAGTGAAAAAGCACCTTTTCTTGGCAAGTTTTTGTCATTTCCTCCTTCCTAAGACTGGGAGAATATGACTGGCCCAAGGGTTATAGTTATAGTTATGTAGTTGTACAGTTATAAAGTATTATGGAATAGAAAAGTGGGTTACTACTGACTTCTTCAAAGACTTTTTTTATTACACCCATCCTAGTATTTACTGGAGATCTCTAATCTGAGCACTAACCAGTTGGCAACATATATTTATCTTCCTATCTTACCAAAGTACCATTGCCTAGCTATAATAAGTTAACAGTGATTTTAACTCTGACTGTTCTTTGGAAGGAGACATATTGAAGTTGAAGCTCAAATACTTTGGCCACCAAATGAGAAAGAGAGAACTCGTTGGAAAAAGTCCTGGTATTGGGAAAGGTTGAAAGCAAAAGGAGAAGGAGACATCAGAGGATGAGATGGTTAGATAGTATCATCAACACAATGACATGAATTTGGGAAAACTCTGGGAGACAGTGGAGGACTGAGGGGTGGTGTGTGTGTGCATGCGTGCGTGCGTGCTCTGGTCTATGGCAGAGATCTTCATAGTTATGCTGGCTGGAGAATCCTGGGAGTTGAAGTCCACAAGTCTTAAAGCTGCCAAGACCTCTGGTCTATGGGGTCATGAAGAGTTAGAAATGACTTAGTGACTTGACAATAACAACAAAAATAAAAATTCCAATCTGGACCAGCCCTTTCTTTTGTAACAAAAGTTACAAAAAAAGAAAACCACTCTTTTCTTCAACATTGAATTGCTCACTATCCTTCTCTAACTACTCCACAGTGCAGCCTTGATGAGGACAGTAAACGGTAATAAGCTACACTTACGCACAACAATAGATATCACACATAGTTCCCACTGAGAGCCCTATCCTCTGAATTTAAGTGACAAGGTCAATTGCAAGTCGATTAATCTCACATTTCAACAGTAAACTTCCACACAGATTCACTAGTAACAGAGATTCAGAGGTGTGTACCAAAATTCATCCCCCAAAGTTTCACTCTAGTCATGTTTTTCCAGCACCAGGTGACACTCTAGGAATATTTTTATTTTTATTTATTTATTTCATCAAGCATGTATATCTGTTAGATAACAGATATAAGTATAAACATGATTATGAATACAAGAAATGGATACGAATAAAAGAAAACATTAGGACAGGGATGGTAGGCATGCTGGTGCACTTAAGCACGCCCCTTACAGACCTCTTAGGAATGGGGTGAGGTCAACAGTAGACAGTCTAAGGTTAAAGTTTTGGGGGTTTGGGGAAGAAATCACAGAGTCATGTAGTGCATTCCAGGCATTGACCACTCTGTTGCTGAAGTCATATTTTCTGCAATTGAGTTTCGAGTGGTTTACCATAAGTTTGTATCTATTGTGAGCTCATGTATTGTTGTGGTTGAAACTGAAGTAGTCATTGACAGGTAGGACATTGTAGCAGATAATTTTAAGTACTACGCTTAGGTCGGACTGAAGATGGCGAAGTTCTAAGTTGTCTAAACCCAAAATTTCAAGTCTGGTGGCATAAGGTATTCTGTTGTGAGCAAAGGAGTGGAGGACTCTTCTCGTGAAATATGTCTGAACTTGTTCAATTGTATTAATGTCCGATATGCAGTGCGGGTTCCAGACAGATGAGCTGTATTTAAGAATTGGTCCAGCAAAAGTTTTGTATGCCTTAGTTTGAGGTTCAATATTACCGGAGAAGAAGCTATGCAAGATTAGGTTAACAACTCTTAATGCTTTTTTGGCAATGCTGTTACAGTGAGCTCTGCAACTTAAATCATTTGAAATGAGTACTCCAAGGTCCTTGACAGAGTGAGGATCGTCTACTAGGACGTATCCGCCCAGCTTGTATTTTGTGTTCTGATTTTTTTTGCCAATGTGTAAGACAGAGCATTTGTTGGTTGAGATTTGGAGTTGCCAATTGTTTGACCATTCTGACACATACAGTAGTCAAGTTTTGTAGGGTAGCAGCATTGTTGGTGGTATGGAATAGTTTTACACCATCAGTGAAGAGAACGCAGTTGCTTATAATATGATCACAAAGATCATTTATGTAAAGTATAAAGAGTGTGGGTTCTAAAACACTACCTTGGGGGACACTGTTGTTAACAGGTGCATGGTTTGATAGGGCGTTCCCTCTTTTGACTACTTGTTGCCTGTTTGATAGGAACGAGCTATCCACTTATGCAGGATCCGGAAATGCCATAAGATTTCAGTTTTAGAAGTAGTTTGTCGTGTACCACTGAATCAAAGGCTTTACAGAAGTCTATATAAATTGTGTCTATTGCTTTAGCCTGGTTGAGTTTTGAAGTCGATATGTTTTTGCAGTGTAAGAGTTGCAGATTGCAGGACAATTTTTTTCTGAAGCCAAACTGCTTGTTAGAGAGTAGGTTGTTTGTCTCTAAGTAGAGGGTAATGGATTGGTTTATGATTGATTCCATGACTTTGCAGGTGACGCAACATAATGAGATTGGTCTATAATTATCAACTAGGCTGGGGTCACCCTTTTTGAAGATAGGGAAGACCATGGCTAGTGACAATAAGTTAGGTAAGGAGCTGGTTCTGAAAGATATTTTGTAGATTATGCTAAGAGGTTCTGCTATGGTGGTTGAGCGCTTTCTTTAGGAAGTAGGCACATAATCCATCAGGGCCAATAGATAGAGATGGTTTTAGGTTGCATAGTGTCTTTTCAATGGCATCTTCTATAAAATCGACATGTAGTAGATCGTTGTGATTAGTTGTGGTATGATTGGGAAATATGGGGCATGAGCCGTTGCTGTTTACAAAGACTGAACCAAAAAAATGTGTTGAAGAGGTTGGCCTTAACGGTTTTATCATTACAGTCTTTCCCATTTGGTCCTTTTAGTGATGGGATGGATCTTGAGTCTTTATGTTTGTTGTTTACAAAATTATAGAAGGCCCGGGTGGATTTCATACTGCAGGAAGTTAGCACTCACCCCTCTCCTAGAAGAATGAAATATTTTAGGAAATATTAAAAAGGCAGAATATTATATTTCCCTGGATGAGAAATGGAGAAACATGTTTTAAAGACAAAGCAGCTTCCTGCCTCCCCCCACATTTGCCAATGGGCCATTAAGGCCTCAGCCAAACTCACTCATTTCCCCCCACCTTTGTCAATGGACCATCATCTGCAACACAAAGGACTCATCCAGCAACAGAAACTCCCCACATGGTACCTGGGAAGATTATATCAGCCAGCAAGGCTAGTTAAGACCCCCGCCCCCTGGGAGTCTCACAACCAATCAGGATACATTTTTTATACAGGAACAAGAAACTCTGAGGTGGGGCACAACAGAGGGCATCAAACCAAGGCACTCCCAGCATCTTGCCCCTTCTTTTTTTCCTACTCAGGAACTCAAGCCATGTGATTCCTGTCCACCATCTTTCCAAGCAGTCTCCATGTTTCCAGTGTCTTTTTCCCCACTTGGAACTGAACCCAGATGGACATTTCTTCCAACAGTGTGTAGCAGGTTTTCCCATCTAGCCCAACCTTTCTAAGGCTGTGTCCATCTAAATGTTAGAGATACAATTCCCCATTATTCCTCAACTAGGAGGCTGCTCAAGTCAGCCATTTAGAGCATATTCTCTAGACTTTAGGCAAAATGTCACTTTGTCTCTTTTGTAAAATGCTTTACCTGGAGCAATCAGGAATTGCATCTATGCTGTTCTATTGACAAGGTATGTCATCAATCTGAAGTCCTGTTGCATGGTAGAATAATCCCTTTTATGTAGACTTGGTGAGAATGTTTTAATCATTATTCGTCTTACAAATCTAGTTTTCATGAACCTAAGGGCTAATCAGCTTCAAAATAAGACTGATTCTTGCAAAGACTTCAATTTAATCCTGCAGTGCCACCCCACATTGCCTAAGGAAGCCAACAGAGAGAATTTGTTTCCCAGTACAGGATGCCTGGGGGTGAGATAATCCATTCCCCCATATTATCATTTTGGGATGTGTGTGTGTGAGAGCAGGAGGAAGAAAGCAGAAATAGAGGCATTCATAAATTACCCAACTAGTTACCTTCGATCTAACACAATGAACAATCTGCAGAGTGATTGCAAGACTGGCATCAGTTGCCCATTCATGGGAAAATGAAAGGCAACAATGGGAGAATATTTGAGAAACAAATAGTTCCCCATCGTGGTAGTAGCGTCTTTTGTATTGCATCCATCTCTTCAGCAACTTTGGATAGCAAATTGTCAGCCAACTTCCAACAAATAGCAGCCTTTAAAGGGAGGAAAGAGGAAAAGAAAATCTCCTGATTTGCTTCCAAGCAACTCGCTGTAAAATTGCAAGTTGGCCAACGCTTTTCACTCAATTGTAAAGAGCAAAACAAAAAGAGCAATTAAAGTCATAGATCTTGAGCTGTTTGTCCTGCAAGCCATACTGGCTCACAGTTGTTTTTGTATAACATGATTGTCATGCCAGGGAAAATCAATGAGAGACTCTTGGGGGCAAAAAAAATATGATTCTGTATGCACAAAACAATTCTTCAAGACCTCCACCCACCCATGAAGCACACAAAAACACACTAATAAAAAAAAGAAACTTTTTTTTCCTTCTTTTCTTTGAAAAGCTTCTTGGCTTAGTCCTGACATATGAGTTATCACATAATATTGCTTGGAAGACAAATGAAAGATTAAAATTAGAGAACAGATTTCCCTTTTTAGCCTGGCGTTCTTTTACTCTTCCTATTATATACTTCTCTTGGGTGTGTCCAGCTATCTGCTTTTTGCACACTTACTGTTTGAAGCAGAAGCTAGACCCAATGCCAGTCTGGGAACTGAATTAGGAGGAAAAGGTAAAGGTAAAGGTTCCCCTCGCACATATGTGCTAGTCGTTCCCGACTCTAGGAGGCGGTGCTCATCTCTGTTTCAAAGCCAAAGAGCCAGCACTGTCCAAAGACGTCTCTGTGGTCATGTGACTGGCATGACTAAAACACCAAAGGTGCATGGAGTGCTGTAACATTTCCACCAAAGGTGTTCCCTATTTTTCTACTTGCATTTTTTATGTGCTTTCGAATTGCTAGGTTGGCAGAAGCTGGGACAAGTAACGGGAGCTCACTCAGTTATGCAGCACTTGGGATTCGAACCGCTGAACTGCTGACCTTTCGATCAGCAAGCTCAGTTCTTAGCCACTGAGCCACCGGGTCCCCCTACTTAGGAGTTAGGAGGGGGATGGGCAAAGCATAACATTCTGCTGAGGTCATCACTTTTGAAGCCTGGAAGAAGTCTTGACCACTTTTCCAACCTGTGAGCCTGTGGAAACATCAACTTTTTAGTCTCATCTGGGATTTTTACAGATGTTGAACACCCCATTTCTAAATATTGCAGTGGTATCTTAAATTTCAGAAAAAGCAGAAAAAATGTGAAGATAGGAATGTTTATCATATTTATCTCTTATACTAAAAACTGAATTAAATGAAACTTAATTTATAATCTATATTACTGATATAAATGCACTGATTTATCCAGAAATATGTACTGGGTAAACATAATATATGGTGGCATGTTATCTTGACTGGAAAGCTACACAGTAAAATTGGGAGAAATGTGAAACTTATTTTTCAATTTTGCACCATGCCAAATTTTACTTAATTCCTGGGCATTTGCAGAAATAACCAGCAATGTAATAAACTGCATCAAAAAATTAAAATATCCTTGGTAAAATGCACATTATGTTACAATAAAAATAGAGCAAAAAGCCAACTCACTGAAACCAATAGTCTCTCCCATTCTGAAGGATAATTGCAGTTTGCTCTACATTAATTAAAGAGAAGCAGATCAAGTGTTTCTTATTAAATTTCACAATGGCCAAATTCTGCAAACGCCTAAAATTATTGCTACAGGATTCTTTTGTTTTATGAATACAACTTTTAATGAGTCGATTGCATTTTATTTATTTTGTGAGCCTCCTTGAGGGCTTTGATTTGAAGAACTGGCTATAAATCCAGTAAAGAAATAATAGACCCACAAATGCCTGTGCTTATGGACATTCATCACCAGTTAGGCTTTTACACTGATAGTGCTATGAAAAGAAAATTGTCCTTATCATCATTAGCCAGTACTGTCAATGAGTGATGAACATGTCCTTATGATGAAACAGCTCTTAAGGAAATGTGAAATCACCCTGCGCTAAGTCTTTGGAGTTGATTTACAATTTTATTTTAGGCCAACAGCCTGGCCCACCCCTTTAGAAATCTGCTTTCAAAAGCCCTCTAAAGACAGGAGCCCCCAAACCAAATGAAACCATGCATGACATTTGAGTGGCACACTGGTACTTATACCTCAAAAATAGACAGGACCAAGATTAAAAAAAAAATGGTAATGGTCAAGGCCAAGGCTACTATCCTTAGATAGTAGCTAAATCAATTCTATTACCACTTTTTCCTCAACTATAATTTAAACTGTTGATGATTGAATTTAATTGAATTATTGAATTGATTGGATTGGATTGAATTGAGTGGCCAATTCAAAAAAACAGTTGGGTGGCCTCTGACATTTAAAGCAATAAATAATTCAAAGAAATATGACCACCTGGATAGATTAACCACCCCAAAGGGAAAAAAAAACCAGACAGTTTATATTAATGAATTTATATGGTTGTCCATCTCAATGAATGACTTTGGGCAATGAGCAAAATAAAAAGAAACAGTAACAGCTGAGCAACAACAACTCAAATCATAGTCAGAAGCGGGTACCTGCACACATTGGACACCAGGTCTGAACACAGGAGCAGGTTTTTAGGACATTATGAAAGGCCAGCAGGGTTGGGGCAGTTTGGATTTCCAAAGGGAGACTATTCCGCAGGGTGGATAATACAGCAGGAAAGGAACATCTGAGGGTGAAGATGGTTCATTCTCCGAGGTTGTGTGTCAGTTTACAAATGGTTCATTACCAGGCTAGGTAACATCTTCAGTAGAGTTTAGGGAAAGGGACATCTTCTAGGCTCTGCCAACCAGCAATATTTGGCTGATGGAACCCAATTTTTTTTATTGGTTAAGTGTTGTTTATCACCCCAGGTAGTGTTTACAAAGTGGAAGAGAGGATGCTGAATGAATTAAGGCTGTGTAGCACGTGAGATTGGAAGGAGAAAAAGAGCATGCAGAAGTATCTGGAGCATGGAGTATCTGTGGGCCGTTCCTTAAAGCAGCTGTGCTTACACATCTATACACACCATTTAAATGTATGTATTTATGTATGTATGTATGTATGTATGTATGTATGTATGTATGTATGTGTTCTTATGGTGTGTATAAACATGTAGCCACAGCTGTTTTCAGGCATGGCCCACAGAGACATCATGCACACTTCTGCATGCTCCAAATAACTTTTGGCCCCACGGTTGCTTTCTGTGACTCTGCTCCCAAATATGTATGTTTTGTGTGTGTGTACACATGTACTTGGGAAGGGCACACAGAGAGAAAAAAATCAATATGTCACAGTGGTGCGTTGCCCCTGATTTGCACCGGTTCTATAGAACCGGTAGTAAAACTGGCGGGAGGCTCCGCCCACTGACCCTGATGTCATCAGAACGCTTCTGTGCATGTACGCAAGTGAGGCGAGCGAGCGAGCGCCCCCATTGCGAACAGGTAGTAAAGGTAAGTAGAACCCACCCCTGATATGTCAGACATGATCATGAAGTTGAAGTCCTGCCCCTTTTTATCTTCATTGCGTACATGGTGCTTCTAAATAAGATAGTTGCAGCCACTATCTTGCCCTAACCATGTCCCTGCACCTCCCCGCTCTGAAAATTATGCCAAATATAAATTGTCTTTTGTCAGGTCTTCCTCTGTGGAGGAAGGTAGCCTTTCTCTCCTGGTTTTCCTTCAGCTGCATGTCATTGTACGCATTCCAAACCAGCCTGTGTAAATCAGTGTTAATTTGATTTGAATTGGAAAATCAAGATTCAAAGAGGGCATAATTTGATTGGAGTCTGTGGCTTGAGATTCAAAGGCCAGCTGGTTCAATTCGAGCTGCTTCTAGATTAGATTTAAAAACAAGAGTTGTCCATGGGCCACAACAGAGAAGCATCAAAGGGCTGGAAATGCTTTCTTTCTCCCCCCTCATATAAGGAGATAAAATAGCAGGGATGGGAATTAACCCTGTCAGACTTCAGTTGCATATTTTTAAGGCTTTTACCCCAATATCTTTTTACAATCTTTTTACAATATTCTCCCTATATCTCCTTTAATGCAGTGGTAGCAAAGATGGGAAAGGACAGAGCATCACATTCCAGATTGCCTAGCAATTGCTGAGTGTCCTATTTCAATTCATAGACAACCCCTTTTAAAACATATTTTAAAATGAGAAACTCTGTTTTTCCCTGTGTTTTTCTGAGATGTAAGGTTAGACATGATATTAAAGAGTACCCACTAAGAGACTAGCCCAAATGGTCTGGTATCAATCCTGGATTAACCATTAAATTAAATAAAACATCTATTTAGGGAGCAAAGGGAAGTTGGGGACCTCAGAGATTTTTCCCCCATCTGTCATGTCCTTAACTCTTTCACTGCCACACTTGATTTTAGTTTCCACTGACACTCTGCAAAATAAAATTAAACAATGATGCAAAAGTAGATGTCAGGTTGCTCAGCCTTGAGCCCATCTTTGGTTTACTTAGAGATAGGCTGAACTCTTGAGTTTTAATTGCAGGAAAAGCCCAGAATATTTCATTAGCACCAGAGAGAACTCACGACTGGCCATGTTTTTTTTTTTAAGAGTTGAGAAAGACAGTGAAACTGAAAACCATATAAAATTGCAACTCAAAAAGATGATTGTGTCCTAGATTACTAAATGCTGAGATTTTAAAATCCTTTTGATCTCTTTTTCTCTGCCCACCTCCATTAATTATATGTGTGCATTAAAAATGAGCAAAGAGACCTTTGCAGGTTTCAAGAGTGTAATTGTTATATATAGCAAACTACATTAGTGAAACAAGTGGCCTTTTTTGTCAGTGGACTAAGGGTTAATTTCCCAAATAGATCTTACCTGGCATATTAATTCTATTTTGCAAATAAGAGTGGCTTATGTGTGGGCACTTCATATATATTTTTGCAGAGTGAAGCACAAGGAAAGGGATCAGTAATACCATATAACAGAAAGCTAAAACCACTGAATTTCCATATATAAATAAGAGCTCAACTTCTGTCCGCTCATCCAATAATACAATCTCCTATTTTTTCATACCCCAATTTTAGGAGAGTGCCGAATCATGGAATTGGGGCTCAAATAATATTACATATCAAAATTATCCTGCATTTCCCCACTCTCATTCAACTTGATGAAGATGAATTTCTTTTTGATTTTGTTTCCAAATGGAAATATATATATATATATATATATATATATATATATATATATATATATATATATATGTGTGTGTGTGTGTGTGTGTGTGTGTGTGTGTGTGTGTGTGTGTTTCCTCTAGTCAGGTTTTCCCTACGTAACCAAGGTTGGCTAGAGGAAAAACAAGGTTGGCTAGAGGAAAAACAAGGTTGGCTAGAGGAAAAACACAGATAAACCCTACGAAGAAGTAAGAATATATATGTATGTATGTATGTATGTATGTATGAATATATGTAGGTCTTTGGTTATTCGGTTATTACTGCGTCGAAACGTTGCCAAGACACTTCCACTTTACGCGGGAGAAAACCCGAATAACCAAAGACCTACATACAAACACCCGCAAAAACCTCAGAATATATATATAATTTCTCTAGGTTGGATGTGGTATTCTTGACAGTTTTTAGATAGCCACAGAATATGTGTGGCTATCCTATTTTTTGTTGTTGTGCAATCTTGTATAATCAGCAGAGATTGGAGATTGAGAAACAAAAATTGGCAAATAAAAATACACTTATTTTTCTGAAAGGCATAGACCCTTTTCAAGAATAGATATGAAATCTAGATTTCAAAGAATTTGGCTACTATTGGGTTTCTGAGGTAGAGATATTACCAAAGAAGACTCTTTTTAGGTCACAATCTTTTTAGGTGGGTTTGCTTTATAAAAGGAATTCCAGTTATTTTAGATGGAGACTAAATTAAGTGTTACAGACAGAAGCAATGGAGCAGGATTATAAAAAGAAATTAAAATAATTCTTTGAAAGTAATTTAGATAAAGATACTGATTTAAGAATGGTTTGAGATGCAAGTAAAGTTTTTATTACAGGTTATTTTATATGGCATAAAAGAAGAGGCAAGAGAAAACACAAGTTGCTTTGGGTGTGATAAAGAGTAAAGAAAAGGAATTAAAGAAATGTCCAGAGAAGATAAGTATTTCTCAACAAATTAAGTTTTTACAATTACAGTCATCTGTGTTAACAATAAAACAAAACAAAAATGAACTCTGTAAAGCAAAAAACAAAAACAAAAACCCAACACCCTTTGAGTCTGCAAAGAAATCAGGGAAATGGTTGGCATTTAGATTATAGGCAGTTCTCAACTTACAACCACAATTGAACCCAAAATTTCTGATGCTAACATTTGTTACGTTCATTTTGCTTCATTTTATGACTTTTCTTGCCACAGTTGTTAAGTGAATCACTGCCGTTGTTAAGTTAGAAACATGGTTGTTAAATGAATCTGGATTCCCCATTGACTTTGTTTGTCAGAAGGTTGCAAAAGGGGATGACATGACCCAGGGGCACTGCAACCGTCATAAAAGTGAGTCAGTTGCCAAGTGCCTGAATTTTGATCAAATGGTTATGGGGATGCTGCAATGGTCATAAGTGTGAAAAATGGTCATGTCACTTTTTTCCAGTACTGTTGTAACCTCAAATGGTCACTAAGTGAACTGTTGGAAATTGAGGACTACCTGTACAAAAAAAGAAAAAAAAAAGAGAAAATGATCTTGAAACTATAAGAGGGAGACTTTGTACTAATGGATAGTATGGCCATGCAAAAAACATTTCAGCAATTTTATTCTAACTTGTATAAAGCAAATGGCATCCCTCTGGAGAAAAAAGATGAATACATAAAGAAACAAAATTTACCCAGGATTACAGAAGAACAGAAATAGATTATGAATGGACCTATAAGAGTAAGAGAAATTTCTGAAGTGATAAACCAAGATTAAACCAGGAAAGGTGACTGAACGAGATGGATTATCAGGCTCTTATTATAAATGTTTTGAGGATGAATTTTTACAGCCACTATAAAATACAGTGAACTCTATTTTATAGGAAGGAAAGACAGCAAAGAGTTGGAAAAAGGCTATTTGCAGAGGGACAAGATCTGATTTTTACAGGAAACTATAGGTCAATATCATTTCTGAATAATGACTGTGGGTAGTTTACAATAATTCTGGCTGATAGATTGGAAATTTTGCCAGAATTTATTTGTGAAGATTGATGTGGGCAAAATGGAGCAAGGTGGCTTTGCATGATTAGGACGTTGGCTTGACAAGCTGCAAGTCTGCATTAAAGACCCGAGTGCTGCCATGGGGCAGGATGAGCTCCCGTCATTTGCTCCAGCTCTTGCTAGAGACATGAAAGGAGTCCCCAACTGGGCATCTCTCAGGCAATGGTGATGTCACAAGCTAATCCTTTCAGCTCAGAGGTGCCTTGATGCTTCTGACATGAGGGTAATGTGATGTGGGTAAAAAAACCTAAAAGTCTTAGAAATCTGTTGGATATTTTGAAATATTTGGAGCAACATAATTAAGTGCCCCTCTCTGAGTGAGAAGGGAGGTTAAGAAATATGAAATTTAAATAAAATAAATATAAACAATGAAAACCAAGTCACATTTAATTTCATTTTTAATTTTTCTTAGACTAGGAGAAGGCCATTGACAATTTGAATTGGGCTTTTCTGTCCAAGTTTTCCAAAGTTGGAGAGCATTTTATAAAAAGGATAAGATTGATTTATACTTCACAGAAAGTTCAAATAACTTAATGGAGATTTAACAAAGCCTTGAGAGATACAAAAAGAACAAGATAGGGATGTCCACTATCTCTCCTCTGTATATCTCTGAAGAGAGAATAAAGACCGAATGAGAGAATTGTAGGAGTAAAGAACAAAAAAGAAACTTATAAGTTAAGGATCTTTGCAGATGATCTGGTGTTGGTTTTGGACGGTCCTTTAAAGGAAATTGAAATATTAATGGGAAAACTAATAATAATTTGGTGGATTAGCAGATTGTAAAATCAACAAAGAGAAGATGAAGATGTTAATAAAGACATTAAAATTCAAGATCAAAAAGAACAGATGAATCAAATGAAATTTAAGATTCAAAAGTAAAATACCTGGGTATCACTATCACAAATATGAATTTTATGTTATTTTCAAAATAACTCTGTTAAGACGAGGAACAAAGTTTAAAAGGATATATTAAATTGGAAAAAAACTACAATTGTCATTGTTGAGAGAATTTCTGTGATAAAAATGAATGTCTTGCCCAGAATAATGTTTTTGTTCCAGACAATATCTATTTTGACAACTGATGCACAAAACTGAAGGAGAGATATAAATTTGTGTGGCAAGAGGAAAAAAAAACACAAATTGATATAACTTGTTAGAAGATAAAAAGGAAAGAGGAGAATTGGATTTACCTGATATGAAGTTGTATTTTAAAGCTTGTTGTTTGGTTTGGATAAAGCAGAGGGTACTGCAGAGATATAGAAGGCTCTTTGAATTAGAATAACATGACCTGTGTTTTGGGTGGCAAGGATATTTACAGTATGACAAAATCAAAGTTATAGTGAATTTTAAAAATCATTATATTAGTCATACCATATTGAGAATATTTTATTTTCCTGGGCTCCAAGATCACTGCACATGGGGACTACAGCCAATAAATTAAAAGACGCTTGCTCCTGGGGAGGAAAGCTATGGCAAAGTTAGACAGCATACTAAAAAGCAGAGACATCACCCTGCCAACAAAAGTGTGTATAGTCAAGGTTTTCCCAGTTGCAATGTATGGTTGTGAAAGTTGGACCATAAGGAAGGCTGAGCATCAAAGAATTGAGGCCTTTGAACAATGGTGCTGGAGAAGACTCCTGCGAGTCCCTTGGACTGCAAGGCGATCAAACCAATCAGTCCTAGAGGAGATTACCCTGACTGCTCTTTAGAAGGCCAGGTCCTAAAGATGAAACTGAAATACTTTGGCCACTTAATGAGAAGGAAGGACTCACTGGAGAAGAGCCTAATGCTGGGAATGATTGAGGGCAAAAGAAGAAGGGGACAGTATTATTACTGGTTAATCTTTAGTGAGATTCACAGCCTTTGAGGCTGGTTAATAGCTCAGCAGCTCGAGTCCTAACCAAGGACCTAGGAACTGTTAAGGTATCGTCGGAGGATGTAAGCTGTTCCGAGTAAGGTGGTTTTTTGTAGAGTCAAAATGTTCAAGTCCAGCAAATTTAGAATTTCTAAATAGCGGGGTAGCCCTTTGGGTATTGCTCCAAGGGCTCCAATTACAATCGGGACAACACACGATTTCTTTTTCCACAGTCGCTCAACTTCAATTTGCAAATTTATTTATTTATTTATTTATTAAATTTTTATACCGCCCCCTCTCCCGAAGGACTCGGGGCGGTGAACAGCCAGAATTAAAAACACACAATACAAATATTAAAATACGTTAAAACAAAATTAAATTATCTTAGGCTTCTCCAATTTAAAACCCCGTTACCCATAAAATTCACCCAATTAAAATTTTTTAACCCAGCCCGGCTTGCTGAAATAAAAAAGTCTTCAGGGCCCGGCGGAAGGTCCGGAGGTCCGGGATTAGTCGTATCCCTGGGGGTAGCTCATTCCAGAGGGCGGGTGCCCCCACAGAGAAGGCTCTTCCCCGGGGGGTCGCCAGCCGACATTGCCTGACAGACGGCACCCTGAGGAGACCCTCTCTGTGGGAGCGTGTTGGCCGGTGGGAGGTTATCGGAGGCAGAAGGTGGTCTCGTAAATAACTGGGTCCTAAGCCATGGAGCGCTTTGAAGATGAGAACCAACACCTTGAAGCGCACTCGGAAGACCACCGGAAGCCAATGCAGCTCGCGCAGGAGCGATGTCACGTGGGAGCGCCATGTCGCCCCCATAAGTACCTGCGCGGCCGCATTCTGCACCAGTTGGAGCCTCCAAGTGCTCCTCAAGGGGAGCCCCATGTAGAGAGCATTGCAGTAGTCGAGGCGGGAAGTAACAAGGGCATGAGTGACCGTGCATAGGGAGTCCCGATCCAGAAAGGGGCGCAACTGGCGTATCAGGCGAACCTGATAGAAAGCCCCCCTGGCCACGGCCGTCATATGCTCTTCTAAAGACAGCTGTGCGTCCAGGAGGACACCCAAGTTACGCGCCCTCTCCGTGGGGGCCAATGTCTCGCCTCCGATAGTCAGCGATGGCACTAGCTGACTATATCGGGACGCCGGCAGCCACAGTAACTCAGTCTTGGAGGGATTGAGTCGGAGCCTGTTCCTCCCCATCCAGATCCGCACCGCCTCCAGGCACCGGGACATCACTTCAAGGGCATCGTTGGGGTGGTCTGGGGTGGAGATGTACAGCTGGGTGTCATCAGCGTACAGATGGCACTGCACCCCAAAACCACAGATGATCTCACCCAGCGGCTTCACATAAATGTTGAACAGGAGAGGCGAGAGGACTGACCCTTGTGGCACCCCACAAACCAAGTGCCTTGAGGTCGACCTCTGCCCTCCAGCCAACACAGACTGCAACCGGTCGGAGAGATAGGAGGAGAACCACCGTAAAACAGTGCCTCCCACTCCCAACCCCTCCAACCGGTGCAGCATGATACCATGGGCGATGGTATCAAAAGCCGCTGAGAGGTCTAATAGGACCAGAACAGTACATCCCGGTGTGATTTTTTCTTGCTGCTTATCTTCAATCCGTGCATCACCAGGTATTGCAATGTCAATGAACCATACTTTTTTCTTTTCAACTATTGTTATGTCAGGTGTGTTGTGGACCAAGTGCCTGTCAGTCTGAATCCTAAAGTCCCACAAGATCTTGAATTTCTCATTCTCTAAAACTTTCTCAACCTGATGTTCCCAGTGGTTTTTGCTGTACTCAAATCCAAACTTCTGGCACAATTTCCAGTGAATGATCTTAGCAACACGGTCATGGCGTTGTAGGTAGTCAGTTTGTGAAATTTTGCTGTACCCACTGATCAGGTGGTCGACTGTCTCATCTTTCTCATTGCAGAGGCGGCATTTGCTGTTGGTGGTAACATGTTGAATTTTTGCCTTCATGCAGTTTGTGGCTAGGGCTTGTTCTTGAGCTGCCAAAATAAAGCTTTCTGTTTCTTTTTTCAGTACTCCTGATCTTAACCAGTTCCAAGTTAGTTTCTGGTCAGCTTTGCCTTCAATACTTTTCAAGTATTGGCCATGCAGAGCTTTGTGTTTCCAATTTTCAGCTCGCTGCTCAGTTACTTCTTTCTTATATTCTGCTTTTGTTTTAGTTGTCTTTAAAAGGCCTCCTTTATTTACTTCCTTAATCATTGGTTCTTCACTTTTCTGGATGTAATCATTCAAGCTGCATTTTTCTTCTTCCACAGTCTGCTTTACTTGTAGGAGTCCTCGACCACCCTCTGCTCTTGGTAAATATAATCGGTCAACATCACTTTTAGGGTGCAAGGCATGATTCATTGTCATAAGCTTCCTTGTTTTTCTGTCCAAATTGTCTAACTCCATCTGGGTCCAGTCAATTATTCCTGCAGAGTATCTAATCACAGGTATAGCCCAGGTATTTATGGCTTTTATGATGTTTCCTCCCCTCAATTTGGACATTAATATCTTACGAATTCGCCAAATGTACTTGGCTGAAGTTAATTCCTTGACTTTATTATGCATTAAGTCAGAGGCTTCTAAAATCCCCAAGTACTTGTAGCCTTCTTCTGATTTTACTGCCTTTATCATTTCTTCATTCTCTAGTTTTATTCCATCCTCTTCTATGATTTTGCCTGCTTTGCTTGCTATTGTTGCACATTTGTCAATTCCAAACTGCATACCAATGTCTTGGCTGAATTCTTTTGTTTTCAATTAATAAATTCAGTTCAGCTTTTGTTTTACCAAACAGCTTCAAATCATCCATGTACATCAAGTGCGAGATTTTCAGTCCTTTCTTTGCAAGTTCGTATCCACAGTTCATCTTCTTCAAAATGATTGTCAGTGGTAGCATTGAGAGTATAAAAAGTAGGGGTGAAAGGGAATCGCCCTGGAAAATGCCTCATTTAATTTCAACTTCACCCAGTTCTTCTTCATTAGCCATAAGTTTCGTTTTCCAGAGGTTCATTGAAGATTCCATGAATTTTTGTATGTTGCTGCTGATGCCTAATATTTCCAGGCATTTCTTGATCCAGCTATGGGGAACTGAATCAAATGCTTTCTCATAGTCTATCCAAGCCATGAACAGGTTTGTTCGTCTTTTCTTTGAGTTCTTTAGGATTAGCTTGTCAATCAGCAATTGATCCTTTGTTCCTCTTGAGTTTTTGCAGCATCCTTTCTGTTCTACAGGAAGCAAGTTATTTCTTTCCAGGTATCCATAGATTTGGTTTGCAATGATACCAGTAAGAAGCTTGTATGTTGTTGGCAAACAGGTGATTGGCCTATAGTTTCCAGGGTCCTTTCCTTTTTCTTTATCTTTTTGGATCAAAAATGTCCTTTCAGTTGTCATCCATTCACCATTTTCAGGTGTTTTTAGGATCTGGTTCATCTGGGTTGCCAATCTTTTGTGCACACTTGTAAGTGCCTTTAACCAGAAGCCATGCAGCTCATCCGGTCCAGGTGCACTCCAGTTCTTCACTTTCCTTGACTGTCTTTGCACTTTGTGCCTTGATAGTACAGTGGTTTAGTGAACCCTGTTATTAACACAGCTGCCTGCAATTTCTGCTGGTTCGAATCTCTCCAAGGCTCAAGGTTGACTCAGCCTTCCATCCTTTCTAAGGTAGGTGAAATGAGGACCCAGTTTGTGGGGGCAATAAGCTGACTTTGTATAAAATATACAAAAGAATGAAGGCTATTGCTTAACGCATTGTGAGCCGCCCTGAGTCTCCGGAGAAGGGCGGCATATAAATCAAATTTAAAAAAAAATTGCTTTTGTTATTTTCACGTGTTCCATTTTATGCACTTTAATAGAGTCCTCAACCTGTTTGATCCATTTTGCATTTCTGTTGTGCTTCTTGTTGTTTTCCCACAAATTCTTCCAGAATTTCAGAGCTTTCTCTTTATCAGGCTTTTCATTTGTTGTTACTCCGTTTCCATTTTCTAAACTCTTATAAAACTGGTGCTGATTTGCTCTGAACTGTGAGTTTTCCTTGAACTGAGTTACTCGGTTTTCATACCTTTTAATCTTTTCAGCGATGGCAACAACCCTCTGCTTCAGCTCTTCAATTACTACCGCAATCTCCTTATTCCTCAGATCGTATCTTGCTTCCAGGATGCTTTTGACCTGCTTGTTCTTTAGCTGACCTTGCCTTAGGTTCTTCAAGTTGCTCAAATCTCCACGTACTTTTTTGATCTTCAATTCTAACCGAATTTTCCACTTAGGCTTCCCCTTCTTGCCTCTTTGCTTCTTTTGTATTTTCAACCCCAGTTCTTTGGTGGTTATGACGGCTGCTGCATACATCAGTTGGTTTGTTTCGGCTAATGTAGTGGTTCAAATAGTTTGCACAGCCTCATTGACCTTTTTTAGTACATTTCTCAATTCTTTCCGGTTCACTTGGTTCAGCTTTGTCAAACGTGTTCTTTCAGCATCTTCCATTTGGTGCTTTATTTTTCCAGCTAATTGAGCACTATCTGTTGGTGTTTGTTCTTTAGTGCTTCCTTGTTCTTTATCTTCATCCATTTCAGTATCCTCTTCTTCCCTTTCTTCCTCAATTTGCTTTTGAGTCTGGAAATCATTCTTGATGTTACTCTTCTTTGTTGTTGTACTCAGACCATTAATTGCTTTCTCTTCTATTGCTATTAATTCTTCTGTAGTGAAAAATTTGTGGTTTAGGATTACACGTCGTTGGTCCATTAACCTTTGTTCACTGGTGTCACAGTCCGTATGGTTCATCTTCCAAATCTGATACATTCTTTTTTGAAATCCATGTTTTGCTGGCTCAGACTGATAGTAAGCTTCCATAATAGAGGTGTTTTCTTCCCTGGTCCAGATTTTTCGCTTTTGGGGTTTTTCTTCCAGTAGCTTGTCAGCTCCATGCCCTGGTTGCCTAGCAGAGGGAGTTGAGCCCTGTATTCCAGGAGGTAGCTCGTTCCAGAGGGCAGGTGCTCCCACAGAGAAGGCCCTCCCCCTGGGGGCCACCAGCCGACATTGCTTGACCGACGGCACCCTGAGGAGGCCCTCTCTGTGAGAGCGTATTGGCTAGTGGGTGGTTATCGATAGCAGCAGGCGGTCTTGTAAATACCCTGGCCCTAAGCCATGGAGTGCTTTAAAGGTGAGAACTAACACCTTGAAGCGCACCCGGAAGACCACCGGGAGCCAGTGCAGCTCGTGCAGGAGAGGTGTTATATGGGAGGGCCATGTTGCTCCCGTGATCACCCGCGTGGCCATATTCTGGACCAGTTGGAGCCTCCTGGTGCTCCTCAAGGGGAGCCCCATGTAGAGAGCGTTAGCGTAGTCCAGGCGAGAAGTGACGAGAGCATGAGTGACTGTGCATAAGGAATCCCGACTCAGAAAGGGGTGCAACTGGCGTATCAGGCGAACCTGATAAAAAGCCCCCCTGGCCACGGCTGTCATATGCTCTTCTAAAGACAGCCGTGTGTCCAGGAGGATGCCCAAGTTGCGAGCCCCCTCTGTGGGGGTCAATGACTCGCCCCCAATAGCCAGTGATGGCACCAGCTGGCTATATCGGGATGCCGGCATCCACAGCCACTTGGTCTTGGAAGGGTTGAGTTGAAGCCTGTTCCTCCCCATCCAGACCTGCACAGCCTCCAGACACTGGGACATCACTTCAAGGGCATCGTTGGGGTGGTTTGGGGTGGAGATGTACAGCTGAGTGTCATCAGCGTACAGATGGCATCGCACCCCAAATCCACGGATGATCTCACCCAGCGGCTTCACATAAATGTTGAACAGGACCCTTCTGGCACCCCACAAACAAGGCGCCTCGAGGTCGACCTCTGCCCCCCTGCCAACACAGACTGCGACCGGTCGGAGAGATAGGAGAACCACCGCAACACGGTGCCTCCCACCCCCAGTCCCTCCAGCCGGTGCAGCATGATACCATGGTCGATGGTATCAAAAGCCACTGAGAGATCTAATAGGACCAGAACAGAGGAGCAACCCCTGTCCTGAGCCCTCCAGAGATCATCAACCAACGCGACCAATGCCATTTCCGTGCTGTACCCAGGCCTGAAGCTGGACTGCCACGAGTCTAGATAGACGGTTTCATCCAGGTACTGTGGGAGCTGTTGCGCAACCACACTCTCAACAACCTTCGCAATAAAGCGAAGGTTGGAGACAGGATGGTAGTTAGCCATAACAGCCGGATCCAGAGAAGGTTTCTTAAGGAGGGGCCTCACCACCGCCTCTTTCAAAGCAGGCGGCAGGAAACCCTCCCCCAAAGAAGCATTTATAATCCTCTGGAGCCAGCCTCGCGTAACTTCCTGGGTAGCCAGTACCAGGCAGGAGGGACATGGGTCCAGTAAACATGTGGTTGCATTTAACCTCCCCAGAATCCTGTCCACATCCTCAGGAGTCACAGGATCGAACTCGTCGCAGATAACATTCTCAAGACCCGCCTCAGCCACCCCGCCGGAATCTACCCAGTCAGAGTCCAAGCCTTCACGAATCTGAGTGATTTTATCGTGCAGATATTGTGCACATAGAGAACGAGGTGGCTGGATGGACTCACCGAAGCAGTCGGTGTGAGCTTAAATGGTCTCTGGGGGATGGTAGAGGACTGGAAGGCCTGGAGGAAACTTGTCCATGGGGTCACGATGGGTCGGACATGACTTCGCAACTAACAACAACAACAACATTGAGAATATGGAATAGATACAAATCCACATTTTATCTGAAAACACGTTTGGGGCTCTCAGCACAAAAACATTTTTTAGATGAGAAATATTAGATAAATCTAAATATGTTAGATAACATGTTGAGATATATTAGAATTTTGACAAGGACAATATAATATAAAATCAATCGATGAACTGAGGGCAGAGAGACATAGTTGACAATGGTTTTGTTATTAACAGTTATTAGAAAGCTTTAAAGTAGATAAAAGTTTATGATTTTGAACATTGTATGACTGAGTTTGAGATGTTAACAGATGATTCTTAAAATATATATACTTCCGTTGAAAACTGAGATGAACAAAAACATGTGAAGGAATGCATGATTAAAATTTTGGCTAAAATTTTGGTTTCTACAGATGGAACAATGGAAAACATGTACTTGAAAGGACTAGTAACTTCCTTTGTGACTGATGGACAAAAAATAATAGAATTCTGTTTTTATATGTAACAATTGCAACAAAATTACTATATGTTCAGAAGTAAAAACTTCACCTTAATGGAGGAATGGATGGTGAAGATGATGGAATTTGCAGAGATGGCTAAATTGACTTCTTTAATTAGAAAAAATACATCAATTATATTTTCCGCTGATTGGAAGCCCCTTATAGACTTTTTGAGTGAAAGGGGAAAAAAAGAACTTATGACTTATGTTTTTTTATTATTAGAAAAAACAAATAATAGAAAAGAGTTTGTTTTCGTAACCATAGAGTAAGAAGTAATTTTGTACCTGTAAATTATACTTGCTTTAAATTGGAAGTAACTTCTTTCTACTTCTATTTATTTTTCTTTGCATTTTTTTTACTTCTTTGTTCTTCTCCATTCTTTTTTCTTGTACTAGGTTTTCTGTTTAAAATTCTTAATAAAAATTATATGCAGTATCGATATAAAAAAAATGTGTAAAGGAATTAAAATACATATTGGAAATGGGAATAACCAGAAGGGATATTTTATCATACTTGGTGTACATTTAAAAATGCTAGAAAATTTTGGATTCAGGTACACACACTCATTCAAAGGATTTTAAAATCAGAAAAAACAGAAGTCTTTTGGGACTGATGAAGAGACAATTCGAAAGAAGCCATGGAGAGCCATGGTGAAGCGGTGGTTAGAATGCAGTATTGCAGACTAATTCTGCTGACTGTCAATGGTTCGATCCTGATCGGTTCAAGGTTCAACCTTACATCCTTCCAAGGTAAGTAAAATGGAAACAATTCTAATAAGTTTTCCACCCTTGCAGAGGCCCAAGTTCTCTATGATCTACACTTTGACCAAGGGAAAATACCATTGTCAGTAATTTTCATATCTAGATCATGTCTCGTCTGTCTACAGTACAGACCAGATCAAGTGTGTGCCTGTCTTTGCATGTATGTGTGTGTGTGTGTGGGGGGGGGTGTCATCATTATTTGCAATAAGTTATGATTGCCATAAAGATAATTAACTTCTGAGTCATATTAGAGATGTTCCTATAGCATAAGGTTTCAATTCACCCAACACTGCAGGCCTCCAAAGTAGCCTTATTAAGGAACTCATTATAACTTGCAGCTAGGTGGTTGGCTCACTAGCTCTAACTTGTCTCTGTAGCCTAATCTAGTAAAGGTAGAGTGAAATAAGTGACATTTCATTGTCCTTTACAGATTACAACGTTTATTGCCATGAGAAGCTGTGAATATGGGTAAAGCAAGGTGACCATCTGCACTTACTGGAACAAATGACAACTTTCAGAGGCAAACTTCATAATACAAGAGCTTTATTCAATTAAAATACCTGTTACCACTTTTTGCTATTTAAAGTTATTTGCTCTTTGTGAAGGTTCTCTCTGAATTATTTTAAATGGTCATTGTAAAAGCTCTTTGGTTGCTGATTTTCTTAAGATATAATTCTGTACCTTATGAGAAGTTGATAAAAAATTAATAATATTTTTTGCAAAATCTTAGGCAACAAATATGGCAAGCAAAGAAGTCCAGTCTGTTGAATTTATTTAAAAATCATTGTCCAAATATGGACATTGAATGCTCATCCTTAGAAATGGCTAAAAATAATCTGTCATCTTTTAAAAATGCAAATGGGAAAATCTCCCTGGGAGAAATTTAACAGGCCATTGCAGGAAATGTATATAGCATAGTGAACCATATCATAATTTTATACAAACTGTATTTTAAAACTTGTCGCATTTTGTTCCAGTTTCTTTAAAATACATCTGACATTTTCCAGAAATGGGAGAAATAAAAAGGGAATTATAAACTGTAATGTCAAAAATCCCGGAGAAAATAGTGTCAATTAAGCTTTGGATGGAGATATGTAGTTAGTATTAGAATCTGCGATAGCAGAATCATCTATTTTCCATACTGGTGACATTTTTTTAAACCCTAAGCATTTCTTCATGAACCTTTGAGAATGTTTTTCTAAAAGTCATACAAATGTTTGCATGCATTATTGTATGACATTTCCCATAATATGCAATCAATTTTCCCTAACAAATGTCTTTTTTAAACTATAGCTTTCCCAGTGTATTCATTTTTATACATTTCCTATAATATGAATATTTCAGAGAAATGCAAAAACTGAAGCGTGATGACATCCCAGTCCACACATTAGTTCAGGGAGTGAAAATGAGACTCGTTTAGATTCAGATGGCCACAATGGATTCGTTAAAAAGTATTTGTCAGATCCACTGTGACTTTTGCTGACTATGTTGCTTAATTTGTCTTAGCTAAGGGAAAAAAACCAATTGGGAAAAATATTTTTTCAGAAGCAAATAAATAAATAAAAACATTTTTTCATGGAAGCTTTGAAACTTATGGCTGAAGTAGAAACCAGCCCAATCCAATCGGCAATTTACCTTTTCACTCTACTCTTGTAGCCCTCTTTGGTAGAAGAGGGCAGAAGTCAACACCAATGCTAGAATGCCTTGGTACGCAAGAGGAACAAAACCTTCTCAAAACCTGTTGAGCCGCCAGAAGTGTTCAAGTGCCAGAACTGCCAGTCAGCGGGGCCAATAAGCATGCTGAATGATAATTATGGGATTTGAAGCCCAATCTGGAAGGCATTAAACTAGGAAAAGCTGGCTAGCTCCACAGAAAGATTGAGAGTAGCCTTCTGTCTTTGTTTGTTCATCTAGCTTTGCCTTCTGCTCTTAGGGACCATAGGATAGAGAACACACTTTGCAGATTGGGGAAGTTTTAGGGCGATTGTGTGGAGCAAAAAGACTTGAAAAATTAAGCACTTTTGTTCAACTGTGACCAGCATGGAGGGCAAGGAAGCAGGAAAGACCATATACCGGTAGTCCTTAATTTACAACCATTTGTTTAATGGCCGTTCGAAGTTACAACGGCATTGAAAAAGGGGACTTGTGACCATTTTCCACACTTATGACCATTGTAGCATCCCTGGGATCATGTGATTTACATTTGGATACTTGACAACTGACTCACATTTATGCCATGCCCCAGAGTCACATGATCCCCTTTTGCAACCTTCTGATAAGCAAAGTCAATGGGGAAGTCACAACGGTGAAATCCAAATCTTTTTACTACTGGTTCTGTGGGCATGGCTTGATGGGTGTGGTATGGCTTTGAGGGCATGGCAGGGGAAGGATACTGCAAAATCTCCATTCCTACCCCACTCCAGGGGAAGGATACTGCAAAATCCCCATTCCCACCCCACTCTGGGGCCAGCCAGAAGTGGTATTTGCCAGTTCTCTGAACTACTCAAAATTTCCACTACTGATTTTCCAGAACCTGTCAGAACCTGCTGGATTTCACCCCTGGGAAGTCAGATTCACTTACCAACCATGTTACTAATTTAACAACGGCAGTGATTCACTGAACAAATGTAGCCAGAAAAGTCGTAAAATGGGACAAAACTCACTTAACAAATTTCTTACTAAACAACATAAATTTTGGACTCCATTGTGGTCATAAATTGACGACTGCCTGTATAAGTATATGTGAATTTTTTTGCAAGAAGTATAGAAAATGCTAGTTAAAATGGATGAGCAGCTTTGCTTTGCTTGAGTCAAGAACTAATTTTTGTTTAGGCACATCAGTTTGAGGCAAACCATAATGAGGAAATATCCTTTGGGTTTAATTGAAATATTTTGTTGGCTACCAAAATTGCAGTTGTGTTGGTTACTTGGGTGACCTTACTGTACATAATAGCAACTGTGAAAACCTTCACTGCAACATTTATTTTAACTTGCACTGTGCAAGCTCTTAATTAATGTTTGTTTATTTTGTCCAAGGGAACTATGGCATCGAATTATAATTATCAATAATTGCACAAAGAAGCAATAATAACCCAAACAGTTTTAATCCCAAGTGTCTCTTTTTACAATGAGATTGTTCTTACAGAGCCCTTTAGAACGGAAAATGTTTGTCATCTATGTGTGCACACAGCTTTTTCATTTGTTTATTTTGTTATTTTGCCAATATAGATTGTTCTAATCCCTGGGTTCATCTTTTCAGACTCAATTCATTTCGAAAGAAACATCAACATGACAGATCTCACAGTTATGGATTAGTGAGTTTCAAAACTGTACTAATTTCTATTGCAGAAATTGAGTATGTCTAGACCAGGGGTCTGCAACCTTAAACACTCAAAGAGCCATTTGGACCTGTTTCCCACAGAAAAGAAAACACCGGGAGCCACAAAACCCTTCCTGTGCCTGACTATTTCTGGAGCGGTCACAAAGCTAGCATATGTAGTTGAATTAAACATTCTGTTTTCTTCTGAAAGTTTTCTTTTCTTGGATTTATCCATGCTTGGCCTATTAGGGGTTGAAAAGCTCAAAACATCGCGTGCCGGTGGATGTCGCACATTGGCGGTTGCGATGCATATTTTGAGTGACAGGGAGCCGCAGCAGAGGGGTGAAAGAGCCACATACGGCTCCAGAGCCGCAGGTTGCTGGCCCCTGGTCTAGTCTAACAAAGAGAAAAACTATGGATGACATGATAGCAGTCTTCCAATATTTCAATCAGAATAAAACTGGAGGGGGTTTTGGAGGTCATCTAGTCCAACCCCCTGCTCAAGCAGGAGACCCTATACCATTTCAGATAGGTGGCCATCCAGTTTTTTCTGTAAAATCTCCAGTGATGAAGCACTCACAACTTCTGAAGGCAAGCTGCTCCATTGGTTAATTGTCCTCACTCTTTCTCCTTAATTCCAGGTTGCTTCTCTCCTTGATTAGTTTCCATTCATTGTTTCTTGACTTGCCTTTTGGTGTTTTGGAAAATAAGTTTTTTATTTTTTTTATTTATATTTAAATTTCTATACTGTCCTTCTCCTGAAGGACTCAGGGCGGTGTACAGCCAAGATAAAACCCACAAAATATAAAAGTTAAAAGCAAATTAAAAGTATTAAATAATTTGGCCGAAACTAAAATAACATAAAACGACCCATTAAAATTACATTTAGGCCAGTCTTGCTTGCTGAAACAAAAGCATTTGAAGGCGCGGCGGAAGGTGCAACGGTTGGGAATCCTACAAATCTCTGGGGGCAGCTCATTCCATAGGGCAGGTGCCCCCACAGAAAAGGCTCTCCCCCTGGGGGTCGCTAGTCGACACTGTTTGACCGACGGCATCCCGAGGAGTCCCTCTCTGTGGAAGCGTACTGGTCGATGGGAGGCTATCGGTGGCAGAAGGCGGTCTCATAAATATCCAGGTCCTAGCTATGGAGTGCTTTAAAGGTGGCAAGCAACACCTTGAATCGCATCCGGAAGACCACCGGGAGCCAGTGCAGCTTGTGCAGGAGTGTTCGATCCCTACTTCTTTGTGGCAGCTCCTCATATATTGGAATACTGCTATCATGTCATCCCTAGTTCTTCTTTTCTCTAGACTGGCCATACTCAATTCCTGCAACCATTCTTCATATATTTTTGTCTCCAGTCCCTTAATCATCTTAGTTGCTCTTTGCACTTTTTCCAAAGTCTCAACATCTTTTTTTTGTAATGCGGTGACTAAAACTGGATGCAATATTCCAGGTGTGGTCTTACTAAGGCTTTATAAAGCAGTACTAATATTTTATCTGATTTTGATTCTGTGCCTCTGTTTATACAACCCAGGATTGTATTAGTTTTTTTGGCTGCTGCCGCACACTGATGACGCATGTTTAAGTGATCTTCCACTAGGACTCCAAGGTCCCTCTCACAGTTAATGTTTTTGAGCCAGGTTTTGCCTAATCTGCACTTGTACCTTTGGTTTTTCCTGCCTAGATGTAAAACCTTGCTTTTCTCCACATTAAATTTCATGTTGTTGAATACAGCCCGTTGCTCAAGTTTGTTAAGATCTTTTTGAATCCTGAGCTTGTCTTCTGGGGTGTCTTCTGGGCTACGTCCAGTGGTGAGTTCCTCCTGGTTCGGCCCGGTTCGGCTGAGGTGGTAGTGGTGACGATATGATGTCACCGAACCGGTTCTCTTTGTTCGGGAGCTGGGCCCCCCACCCCTGCGTTATTCTTACCTTTTATTTGGCCCCGCCCCCAATTTTTTCACTGCCTCCTGAGTCCCAGCTGATTGGCTGGAAGGAAAAAAACTGTTTAAACTCTTGCTGCGGGGCTTCAAAGGGCTGCCTTACAGCTGATCAGTGTTAAAAGGCAGTGTGGTGGTAGACCAGTGCGCTCGAAAAACAAATGGGTAGACCGGGACGCTCGAAAAACAAATGGGTAGATCAGGACGCTCCAAGAACAAATGGGTAGACCAGTACAGCTCTGCAAGCAGTTAAAAGCCTGGTAGACCAGTACCTCTGCTAAATCCTAAAGAATTGTCACATGACCATCAAACCACGCCCACAAAATAAGCCATGCCCACAGAACCGGTAATAAAAAAATTTAGAACCCATCCCTGGGTATGTCTCTTCTGGGCTATTCCTGCTTAGTGTCATTTGCAAACTTGATGGGTTCCCCATCTATTCTCTTCTGTGACAAAGAAGAGGGGGTTAGCCAAATCACCTGAAGGCAGGACAAGAAGTAACAGATGGAAAAGTATCAAGGAGAGATCCAACCTAGAATTAAGGAAAATTTCCTGATATTGAGAAAAATTTACCAGTGGAATGACTTGCCTCCAGAAGTTGCAGGTATTCCATCACTGGAAGTTTTTAGGAAGAGTTTGGACAGCCACTTGTGTGAAATGGTATAAGGTCTGTTGACTGAGCAACTCTGTTATTCTGGTTTTCAAAGTCATCGTTGATGCTTGCTGTGAAACAGGAGAACCTGTTGACTAAAACAATGTTGCCAAATATAATATAAAAATGCTTGATTTGAATCTTATGAACAGGAGTTTTACTAAAGTATATTAGAAGAATTCTGCTGTATCAGGATACCAGCTCCTTTAGTCTAGCGTTCGGTGTCACACAGTGGCTCATCTGGATGTATTCCACATGATTTTCTACTCTTGCTTCCCAACTTCCAGTATTTCTGATATTCAAGAGACAGCAAATTGCCTTCAATATTAGTAGCTGCTGATAGCCTGGTCTTCCATCAACTCATCTAATTGCCTTTTAAAATCATCCCAACTAGCCACAATTATCATAACTGCTGTCAGCAATTTCCACTGCTCATGTGGTAGTTCAAAAACATGCAAATGCAAGTAGATAAATAGGTACCACTTCGATGGGAAGGTAATAAGGTTCCATGCACCTTGGCATACAGTCATGCTGGCCACATGACTACAGAAATGTCTTCGGACAATGTTGACTCTCTTGGCTTAGAAACTGAGATGAGCACTGCCTTCTAGAGTTGGACATGACTGGAGAGGGGAAACCTTTACATTTACTTCAAATAGTCATATGGGAAGTATTTGTTTCTGTGGTCCTGAATCTTCTGCATTTAGTTTTGATGAATGACTTCAAGGCTTACTCTGCGAGATGGAGGCAAACCTCTATCTACATTTATGCTATGAATTACTTTATATATTTCTATTGCACCTGTCTTAACCTTCCTACGTCTTTTAATTCTCTTGAATTCTGAAGAATGAATGAAAGAAAGAAAAAAGGAAGGAAGGAAGGAAGGAAGGAAGGAAGGAAGGAAGGAAGGAAGGAAGGAAGGAAGGAAACTGCATTTTGATTTCCTTGCTTCTTTTCAGTTTCAGACTTTTTCCTTCAAACCACTAGCATATGCTGATGGATGATATCAATTTGCATTAAAATGTTCACTGAGTAATATCGTTCAGTATTGGCTAATGAGCCCAGAACAGTTCTCCCCCTTCTTTCAATGCTTTTCAATGTTTACTTCTTCCTTTTAAAAGAGACAGTGCCTTAAAAATGAAAATTACATTTCATAACCAGAAGAAAGATCTCCATCATGGAGACTGTTTCACCATCTGTCCAGTTTTGCTCTTTTGTGTTTCTTTGGATCATTCCTCATGAGAGAGAAAAGTTTAGAATCCCTCACAGCCTCCATTTCAGGCAAAGTCAGGCAATTGAGAAGCCAAAATTCCAGTCTTCATTCTGTCCACCTGAGAGTAGAAACCTCTATAGCTGAGCCAGTAGAACAACCACTAATATTCCACCAAATTCTTTAGTGAACAGGATCAATACCACTATAGATAAAAATCTAACTTGAGAAGAAGACCCTTGCTATTAAATAGGAAATACTGAATCACTCCTAAAGGACCAACTCTTGGAACTTTGGGGTGACTCTGTAGGAAGGTAGCACCCACCCCTCTCCTAGAAGAATGAAATATTTTAGGAAATATTAAAAAGGCAGAATATATTTCCCTGGATGAGAAATGGAGAAACATTTTTTAAGACAAAGCAGCTCCCACTTTCCTGCCCTCCCCACAAACCTTTGTCAATGGGCCAGAGGCAGAAACCCAATCCCCCCCACCTTTGTCAATGGACCATCATCTGCAATACAATAGGACCCATCTAACAACAGAAACTCCCCACATGGCACCGGGGAGATTACATCAGCCAGCAAGGCTAGCTATGACCTCTGACAGCAACCAATCAGGATTCTCTTCTTGTGCCCCAGGAAGTTCAAAGCCAGGGACTCTCAGCATATCTGCCCTTTTCTGCTCAGGAACTCAAACCATGTGATCCTGTCCACCATTAAACCATCTTTCCAAGCAGTCTCGATGTTTCCAGTGTCTTTTTCCCCACTTGGGACTGAACCCAGAAGGAATTTTTTCCCAACAACTCTAAGGAGTCCCAGTATTAACAGCCTTCAGTTTGGGTTAATGTTGTATCAAGTATGTCTTATAGTTTCCCCAAGATTTAATTTATCTGTGAGAACATGTTTTTCCATCTTATTTTCAGAGGACTTCAAATTTTCTTTTGAATTTTTCTTGATGGTGTTTTTGAGCTCATGTTATTGTTGGTAGTCAATGGGAATTGTGATGTTATTTTGAGTGGACATTTTGCTAGTAGTCCAAAGCCTTCCTTACTCCTCACACTTCCCAGTCAGAAGAAATTCAGGGAGGATCTAATGGTAGAATGCAAAGCATAACCATCAGCCCTGTTGTAACTAAATAAATGCAACAATGCTCTATTCCATTCATTACAATTTCACCCAAAATATTCTTTTTCTTTGACAGTAAGTTTGGAAGCAGATTCTCTTTTGTTACATGAAAGAGAAGTCAAAGTCAGGAGAATAATTTGACATAGCATAAATTTGGTCTCAGTTTGTGCAGGGAACAATGCTGTCTTTATGTTCCTTTGAAAGTCTGATCCTTATTTCTTGGTTCTTTATTTCCCTGGCTTTTAGCCTCTGAACTGATTTAGGATTTTACTCTTAATGTTTACAATAATATAAAAAAAAATCTCCAACTTCTGAATCCCAATTGTTTGAACACAAAGTTTACATATTTCTGACTGTGAAAACTATTTTGCTGGAAACTTCTATTGCCCTTGAGATTCCAGTAAATGTTGCTGTCTCTCTAATAGAAACTTTCAGAGATCTAGGTTCAAAACATAAAGTGTAATTTGGAGTGTTGTGTGAAGATGTCCTATAGCACATGCTGGGAAGACTTTCAACCAAATATGTCTTTTACTGGAACATTTGTTTAATGGCATCACGGAAGACTATTGTATGAGGATTTTTTTTAAAAAAATTGATTTATATGCCGCTCTTCTCCGGAGACTCAGGGTGGCTTACAATGCCTTAAGCAATAGCCTTCATACTTTTGTATATTTTTACAAAGTCATCTTATTGCCCCCACAAACTGGGTCCTCAATTTACCTACCTTAGAAAGGATGGAAGGCTGAGTCAACCTTGAGCCTGGCAAGATTCAAACTTACTAACTGCAGACAGCTGGAGTTAAATTACAATGCATTAGTCTGCTGAGCTATTTGGTGACACATTTTGGTTTCTTCTTCATATTAAGAAAATTCCAGAAGTTTAGAGTTCATTTTGAGTTAACCTGCTTTTCATTCTTGCTTGATGAATAAGATGTAAGGATGGTGTCTGAGCATTTGCAGAGTGACTACTATTAGAAGACAACCCAGGAGCAAAACACAGGACACAGAGACTTAGACATTTAACAGTGGTTTATATAAAAGATATATACAGAAATATACCTGGTTGGCAAATACCTTACAAGCAGTCTATCTTCTTCTTAACTCTACACGGAGAACTCAGCAATGAATACCGGACACAAGGAGAGAGAATACGCCCTCTCCTGGCTGCCTTTACATACACCTCTTAAAGTGGTAAAAACTCTTGTGGACCCCTTTGTGGTCTACAACTGGCAATACCAATGCTGATTCATCTTCCTTGCATCAGCTTTACATTTTATCAGCTTTACAGTTGCATCAGCTTTACAGCTGGTCAGCTCTTAAATCTCAATACCTTAACAGGTGGGATATCTTCACACAGCTGTAGAAAAACCTTAACATTATTTAGCTTTTCACTGTCTTATCAGTAACGTTCTCAGAACCCTCATTGTTATTCCAGGATTATGCACTGTCCAATCAAGGTCAGGCCTTGCAGTCTCATTATCATCGAGCCAGGGTTATAAAGTGATGGTTCAACCCTTAATAAAAATCCTAGTGCCCTCCAGTATAAGTTTGAATGCTCAGTGCTATATACCCTGGCCATATTGGGGGTCTCTTCATTGTTGTTACAGGGGCTTCAAACAGTTGAAAGGCATGCATCTTGCTTGATATATTGGGGTTTTCATGTTTCTGTTTACATCTGCCTTAGAAAACTATTAATAACACTTAGAATCTCCTTACATATTAGGTTGTTCAATGTCTTTAGATCCTCAAAGAACCAATTGTCTGGCACCTGGCCACTTGGCAAAACACCTTGTCAGCTGTGGAGGCACATACTGCAGCAGCTAGACTCCTGATGGGACACCTGGATAGATTAGAATAACACCTATTTTGAAGTAGCTACATTGATTGTCACTAGTCTTCTAATCCAAAGTACTGGTCATTATGTTTAAGGTCCATTGTAGCACAACATTGGGATATATCAGGCAATGTACTGCCAGAATTGACTCTGTCCATCTGCTCTGGTCATTAAGAGAGGGTCTGTTGCACATTCCTACCCCCCTCCAGGTGAGCTCCAAGGGTTATGAAGGGAATGGCAAAACTTCTCACAGGTAGTCCCTATTTTATAACTCCACTTTACAGCTGTAGAAACAGACCCAATCTGGATGGCATTTCATACACAAGTTAAAGCAGTTCTATTCCAGCGTGCACTCAACTTGACAATTAGTTTAGTTGTATGGGTACTTAGGGTTGGAAAGAAGGAAGAAATGAAGGAGATTACCAACGAGTGCCGCAAATGTCTATGCACACTCTGAATCATGTCTCTCTTCAGAGCCCTGTTAATTGCACTTGCTTGAATAAAATTCTTAGCTTTCTGTTTTGTTTCATTTGAAATCAGCATACCCGAAGGCAGACAGACAGACAACCAGCCACACAGAGAGAGCCAAAGAAGCCATTTCAGGTTGTATTTTAAATTGTTCAGTTTGTCATGCTCTGCTGAATTAGGAATTGAGAATCATTTCTTGAGCTATTTCTTTGGGTTAGTGTTTTAAGAAATTCCTATATTCAGCAGACCAGTCTTCCCTGAACCAGCTGCTCTTAAGAGCATGCACCGAATTTCTTTACTGTTTCCTTTTTCTACTGTTTGTATGTTGCCAAACTGCTGTGTCTTTTATAGCAGAACCATAATCTGCAAACCTCTCCAAGATACATGAAGAAATAAAGTGGGAAAATAACAGAACCAAATGAAGATGTGATACCAAGCCAGACTATAGCTCCCTTGAAGTAATGAGATAATGTATGACTGTGACATTGTCTCTGAGCTTGAACTAATAATACAATCTGGGAAAGGATGCTTGAATATGAAATATTTTTTTCTGAACAAGTAATTACATTGATCACCCGGAGGTCTGAGTGACTTTATCCTTATAGGGACTTTTTTAAATGTTATTCTAGGGGGTTCAATTCTTTTAACATAAATTGAACTGAGGGAGCTTCATATTTGTATGACAAACATATATATGCTTATCTAAATATACAGAATGCCTTAGCTTTAGAAGCTATCAAGGTCCTGGAGCTCAGCAGATGCAGGAAGAGGTATAGAAGCTCTATCTACTCTGAGGGAAAGTGGAGTGTATATATCTTATTGATAGAGTTTCTGTAGCCCTTTCGGCATCTGCTGAGCTCCAGAAGTTCAATGTTTCCTAAAGTTAATACAGTTTATATTAGTAATTTAAAGTGGTAGAAGGTTTAAATCTTATACAATAACATTTAGCTACACACATCTTGGGAGTCCCAATCACCCTGTTGATGTAAATATAGTCAACAGGTTATTTAATTTTTTTTGTAAAACTAAGTAAAAGGTCTCCCCTTCATCAGTGGAATATCTCCCCCTCTCGCTGAGATTTGGCAGATGCCCCTCCATCTAGTCTTCTGGAGGGCTTTGAAGAACTGGATTTTCTTCCAAGTGTTGGGCTAAGGGGAGGTGAATATTAACGGGTGGGAGAGTGTTGTGTTGGGATGTCAGTTGTTTTGATATTTATTTATTTATTGAATTTGTTAAGGATATTGTTGTTGTGTTACCAACCAGCAGAGTGTAGAGCACAGAGAAACATTGCTGAGAGCAATGAATAAGAGATGTGCAAACTGGTTTATCAAAAGTTTACTTTATAGAGAAAAAACAGTCTCATAGTCTTTAAATCAATCCAAGTCTTTGCCAGTTAAATCAGTCCAGTGATACAAAAACTCTTCTTACCACACAAACGGTAGTTGGTTAGAATAACAAACTCACTCTGGTTCACAAATCACGATGGTAGCAGATCCATCCAACGATGATAGCACAATGATAGCAACTCCTCACACTATGGTAGCATATCATCAACTGAATACGTTACAGTACCTTTCTTAAATACGTTTACAACTAGTGATTATCTAATTACAGCATGACTCAGCATTACAATGAATCAGCAGTAAAACTTTAAAGTCATACAATACATATTTATATTAAAGTCACAGAACACATATGTTGCCTGGACAACCTGTTAGGCTCAAACCATATCCTAACAGAATTTATATTGCCGCTTATTCACACAGGGTGATTCAAGGCGGCTTACAGAATATAAAACATCATTTAAAACAATAAAACTGTTTTAACGGCTATGTTGTTTTTACTATTCTCATATTTATGATTTTATAGCTGTTTTTGTGAACCACTCGGGATAATGATATGTAAAGTTGGTGGCCACATTACTCTCAACATAAATACAGTAAATGAAAACATAAATATGATATTGTTCCGTTACACTGTTTTTCAAGAACTGCAACATAAGTGAAGAAGACTCCTTAAAAAGAGCCCACTATTAATGCAATGGGCATTTTAAACAATTTAACTTCTTATAAAAGAATCACTTGAATATATTAAAACACATAATGGGAATTTCCCAGCTAGTCTGTGATCAGGATGATGATGATGATGATAATGATGATGATGATGACCTTCATGGATCACTGCCTTGCCATGGTGAAGAAGCTTGCACAGCTCAAACAAGCTATGAGCTAAACCAGGGGTCAGCAACCTGTGGCTCTGAAGCCACATGTGACTCTTTCACCCCTTTGCTGCAGCTCCCGGTCACTCAAAATATGCGTCACAACCGCCAATGTGTGACATCCGCCAGCACACAATTTATTGAGCTTTTCAACCCCCCATAGGCCAACCTTGGATAAATCCAAGAAAAGAAAAGTTTCAGAAGAAAACAGAACATTTAATTCAACTACATATGCTAGTTTTGTGGCCGCTCAAGAAATAGTCAGGCACAGGAAGGGTTTTGTGGCTCCCGGTGTTTTCTTTTCTGTGGAAAATGGGTCCAAATGGCTCTTTGAATGTTTCTGAGCTAAGCTGTGCAAGGGCCACCCAACACAAACAAGTTATAGTGGAGAGTTCTGACAAAATGTGGCCCACTAGAGAAGGAAATAGCACTTCCCACTCTGGTATGCTTGCCAAGAAAACCTCATGGACAGTACTGACCAAAAGATGATAAGCTTAGAAAAAGAGGAACATCAGAGATTACTGGATTTTTCATGGCTTAGATCCTTAGATCCTTAGAACCTTAGATCTACTCTCAGAAGAATTTAAAGCCAAATACCTTTAAATCTCTATTCCACTCACAAGCAGAAAGAAAGAAAAGTACAGACAGGAATGGGCAAAACAAATAGTGTTTGATAATTCAAAAAAAAAAAATAGTGATATGCTTCAAGAGAAAACCATTTCAATTCCTTCATTAGGCTAACATTGACAACTGCTTTTTGTCCTGCATGTAGGTGTCACTTTTCTTCCTTTGATTTCAAAGAGCCTTGGTAGTACAGTGGTTTAAGGCACCCTGTTATTAAGCTGGTTATTAACATCAGCTGCCTGCAATTACTGCAAGTTTAAATCTCACCAGGCTCAAGGTTGACTCAGTCTTCCATCCTTTCTAAGGTAGGTAAATTGAGGACCCAGTTGTGGGGGCAATAAGCTGACTTTGTATAAATATACAAAAGGATGAAGGCTATTGCTGAGCACATTGTAAGCCGCCCTGAGTCTTCGGAGAAGGGTGGCATATAAATCAACTAATAAAAAAAACAGAACAAAATGAAATTCTTCTTTTGTTTTGAAACGTTTTTGTTGTTATTCTAAGAGATGAAAAGACAAAGATTACTCTGGGTAAGGTGACTAAAACAAGGGAGGGTGAGAAAAGTGATTTCAGGAATGCCACCTTACATGCAGAATTTCTGAACCAATTGCAAAATACACAGACAATTTATTGTATTTCCTTCATGCCTTGGGGGTATGTCAATGATGCAATTTCATCACATATTCTGTGTGTTGCCCTTAAAAATAAATGGAATGTCAACTATTCTTGCATTAGCTTACTTCTACTAGCTTGGGCTTGAAATACCTGAGGAATTACTGTCTTGTTTTTAGGTTTTTCTCTTTTATAAAGTATTAGGTGGGAGATGAGGTCCTCGTTGGATCTGGTTGGCTAAAGACTTTTACAAATCTTCTGTGTTCCTTAGAAGATGGCAATTCAAAGACACAATAAAGCAGGATTCTGCTATGAAAGTCTCATTAATGTAAATGACTCCACATGGTATATTTTGCTTTGTATGAGGTATGGATAAAAGATGAATGCATCATAACACTACAATGCAAACTGCATACCTTATGTATATCTATGCAATCTTGCAATGGAAGTATGAAAGCTTGCATCATGGAGTCACACCAGACTAGGCAATACCATCAATGCTAAATGGGAGGGGGTTTGCTGTTTTTTATATGCAATAGCTTGCCATATCTGGGTTGGTGGGATGTTGTTTTTTCCTTGGTAATTCCTTGTTTAGGCTGTTTAGTGTCCCAAGGCCCACCATCCAGTCAGAGCTGAAGAAGCTTCCTGGATGAGAAGCAAAACATCTTCAAAGAAAAACAAGAAAGACCATTTGCCTCTTCAAAAAGCAAACTTCAAAAATCTTCAAAAAGATAACTGAGAATCTCCATAGACTGTTGTTTAGTGCTTGATCTGTGGTGAACAGCCAGCTGAGTAATTCACAAAGTTGGCTAGTGTCTGTCTCAAAATACCTCTTAGTTCAAAAACTGCATACAACTGATGATTTTATTATACACATTGATTGAATATTTGCTTTCTCTTCTAAAAGCTTAAGGTGACATATATAACATTTCCTCTCCTGTTTTTTTTTTTTTTTTGTAACAATGATCCTATGTAAATAAGTTAATGAGTGGCTCAAAGTCATACAAGGAATTCCAAGGGCTAATGGCAGATTTGTATCAGGTCTAAATCCACTCTGGTTCTCTAATGTTATTTTGGAGGTCATGTATAAAATATGTGTATTTGGGGAACATGCCTAAGAGATGCTTATATACTGTCTCTGAAAATAGAGATATCCAAACTTTATAATGAAGTATGACGTTCAGGGGACAAAGGTTGGATTGTTGTGCTCAGAGGAGGCCATCTTGGTAACAAAACTCAGATTCCTCTTTGCATAACCTAGCAACAGGGCCTTTAAAAAATGAATGGAAGTCTAAATCATAATATGGTATTGCAAAACTAGTTGTCAAATGTTCTGTACTCTGCAAATCAGTGTCAGCCATGTTCAATAGTATCTCCCAAGGATTTGGAGACAATGAGAACACAAAAGTATGCTTAAAAGTAGAGTGGAATTGCTTATTATTCGACAACACATTTTTTGTCTCTCAGAGATGGAGTCATCTTAAGGCCCTGGGGATGTGAATCTTTTACTTCTCAAACAACCTTTCTGATAAGCAGCAATTAAGGCTTTCAGATGTCATATGCCATATGGTTCCTGCTATGCAAAGAACAGAGGAAAACTTGCTAATCTTGGAGAATCTTAGCCAGTTGATGTAATGAAACTAGCAGGGGGAATCTAGCAACTTATCAGCTGCTTATTAATAGATTGATGAAGAGTGCAGTTGATATCTGAAACTTGCAGAAGGAGAAATGAAGTCATGAACAGGGTCTCTCTATATGACTGCGTAGTTATCTTAAAATCAAATCTTGCCAAAAGCTGTTTTGTGGTGGTGGCAGTGGGGAAGTAAATTAAAAAATTAAAATCTCCTCCATGAGCATTCTTTACAATAATTCCTGATACTGTATATTGCGTTTCTGTGTATGTGTGTGTGTCTGCAGGTTTTCCGAAAGCAGGATCTCAACATTTTTAGTCATATAGGACTATAAGCCACAGAAGTGTTCTCTCATAAATCAACATTAACTTCTATTTATGTAGGGATATGTTCATATTATGTGAGCTACAGGAAATCCTAAGTATGTACAATGAAGCCTAATTAGTGTTGAATAATAATAACAAAGACAAAGGATGATATTCATAAGTTGAAAACTAAGGATTTGTTTGCTTTTGCAGTTTTCATGTAGTGATAGCTGGCATCATTAAGGACATAGACTAATTAAAAACCTTATGAGAATACCTTAAAGTGGCTGATTGAAGTGAAAAAGAATTTATTTGCTAGCCTAGGTTTCTCTGTGCTTTCAGTGCTCGTGTGCCTTGAAAATCTGTTTAATTGCTTATCCAGAAGACTTGCCCTTCAAGCTTTTATTTTGTTCAGAACAATTTCACTCTTATAATTTTTTGCATTTACTAAAGCTTGTGGAATTTTTGTTAATTTCTGGGATTACTCAGTGGGTCTGGTAAGACTGTTCCTATTTGTTCAGAAATTAATCTGCCAATAAAGATCCCAAAATTTAAATTCCATTTTGGTGGAAAGACGTATAGCAAAATTCTGCCTTTATCCAGAAATCTGCCTGCCAGGGATATTTACTTCTCTCATGGCTTTATCAGATATTCCTCTTTAAAACTGTTCTCATGCTTTTGTTCGATTCCCAAATCCACATAACTTATAATCATGGCTATCATCAACCCCAGAATAATGACAGCTTAGCCCATGACTTTGGCTAGGGTGGTAAACTATTTTGCAGTTCACTCATTTGTCTAATCAGTTGATCTTGTCAGTGTACAACAACATGGCTGCTCTAATATTATTGATGTTTCTCCATCTGCTCTGTGAGAACTTCTCCAGGTTTAAGTTGAAAACATATAAATGCCAGTGTGTCCAGGGGTGGGTTCTACTTACCTTTACTACTGGTTCGCAACGGGGCCGCGCATACGCAAAAGTGTTCTGATGATGTTGGGGTCAGTGGGCGGAGCTTCCCTCCAATTTTACTACCAATTATATTGAACTGGTGCAAACCGGGGGCAACCCACCACTGAGTGTGTCTCAAGGTAAGAATTTTGTTTGGCTCCATTTTAAATAAAATACTTCTTACTTAAAAAGGATGAAAAAATGGTTTAAAAATATAACGTGGGGAATGTGAATCAGAGTAATTCATCCAGATGTATTTGTGAGGTCATCAATATACCATAAACTATCAATAACCTGCACTATGCTGTTGACACTACTCTAATAGTAAAGATACAAAGGATCTGCAAGGCCTAATAACAAAACTTGTTAAACTCAGTGAAAATAATGGGATTAAAATTAAATATTAAAAAGATGAAACTAATGTCAACATATCGAACAGGGATGTCAAACTCGTGTCATCACTAAACCAGATGTGGGCCTGGCCAGCACATGATGCATTTGGTCCACAGGCCCTGAGTTTGATAGCCCTGATATAGAACAACCAGCCTTAGAACTGAAAATGAAGATATCTAAGTGATAGATAGCTTTTGTCCTAAGATCAAGCATCAACAGTAAAGGAACAAGCAGTCAAGAAATACAATGACTAGCAGTACAACAGTCATGTATATTTAGATGACATGACATGTATATATTTACAAACAATAGAGTTGTGCAATGATATTGCCTGTGATATTTTATGAAAGTGAAATTTGGACTTTGAAAATGCAAGATAGAAAGAATATTGATGGTTTTGAACTTTGATATTGAAGGAAACCACTGAGAATACCATGGGCATAGAAGAAAACAAATAAATAGGAGCCATGGTGGTGTAGTGGTTAGAATGCATCCACAGCCTGGAGTTCAATCCTGACTGTCTCAAACTTGACTCAGCCTTTTACCCTTCTGAGGTCCATAAAATGAGGACCCAGATTGTTGGGAGCAATATGTTGGCATTTGTAAACCACTCAGAGAGTGCTGTACAGTAGTATAGAGTGGTATTATAAGTCTAAGTGCTATTGCTAAATGGAAATTCAATTCAATTCAAATCAAATTCAATTTCATTGAAGAAATCAACTCAACTTTAAGGTAAAGTTACTAGCACATGCATGCTAGTAATTTCTGGCCCTAGGGGTGGTGCTCATCTCCATTTCTAAGCTGAAGATCCAGTGCTGTCTGAAGATGTCTCCATCGCCATGTGGCCGGCATGACTAAACACTGAAGGTACACAGAGCGCTGTTACCTTCCCACCAAAGTAGTTTCTATTTTTCTACTTGCATTTCTTACATGATTTTGAACTGCTAGGTTGACAGAAGCTGTGATAAGTAACGGGAGCTCACTCCGTTACACGGAGCTAGGGATTTGAACCGCTGAACTGCCAACCTTCTGATCGACAAGCTCAGCATCTTAGTCACTGAGCCACCCTGTCCCCAAGTGCAAATTATTTTACTTCAGAGATATTATGCAAGGATCTAGTTTTCTAGAAAAATGCTAGGAAAGTGAAAGGAAAAACAAGCAAAGGGTGACCAGCAGCAAAATGAATGGTCTCATTTACAGTGGCAATAGATGCACCATTAAATTCAAATTCAAATTCAAATCTTTATTGTCAGTGCACAACATATGTACAATGAGATTGGTTGAGCTCCCTCAGTGCACTTCCTCCAACACAGTGGTGGGATTCAGCCAGTTCGCACCACTTCAGGAGAACCGGTTGTTAACTTTCTGTGCAGTTTGATGAACTGGTTGTTGGAAGAAATCATTAGGGCAGAGAACCGGTTGTTAAATTATTTGAATCCCACCACTGCCCCAACACAATGCAACTCACAGTGAAGACAGAAAACCCCTAACCCAATAAATCATATTAACAACCCCCAGTCCTATTGCACCAGGGTGAACATGTTACATGTTGCGCCGGCCCTGCAAGTCCATCATACTACATAGTTATGATGTTATTTCACATTCAGGAGTCTGACAGCCCACAGATAAAAACTATTCTTCAGCCTGTTTGTGCGGCTGGCTCTGCTTCTATATCTCCTTCCCAATGGTAGGAGGATAAAGAAGTGGTGACCAGGGTGTGAGTCATCCCTAAGGATTTTCCTCACTTCTAAGGCAGCGAGTGGCAGCGATACCACTCATATAGTGGTATCAGGAGACAGCCTACAATGTTTTGTGCAATGTTTTGTACCACCCTTTTTCTATCTGCGGCTGTCAAACCGGCATGCCATACCGTGATGCAATAAATGAGGACGCTTTCTATTGTGGACCGGTAAAAGGAAGTCATCAGTTGTTGTTCCACCCTGTTTTTACACAAGACCCTAAGGAAATGGAGTCTATGTCCTGGCCAACTGGATCATGTTGTTTTTCCAGATGAGGTTTAGCTGAGATGGACTCCCAGGAATTTAAAGGAGGAAACTCTCTCTACACAGGCCCCCTCGATGTAAACTGGGGCAGGTTCCTCTCTCTTCCTCCAGAAGTCCAACACCATCTTCTTGGTCTTCCTGATGTTCAAGTGCAGGTTGTTTTTTAAGCACCATGTGAATATTTTTTGAACTTCCCCCGTATGCTGTTTCATCTCCACCTGTAATAAGACCCATTACTGTGGTGTCATTTGCAAACTTGATGATCACAGTGGATAGGTCAGATGATTAGAAGTCCTGAAACACAAGGTTAGATAGACACTCCATCTATGTGGCTGCTTAGAGTTGAAACCAGCTTGAGGGCACATTGTCAATTAATCAATAAACATCTGGTACAAATGATAATAAACAATATCTACTTTGTGAAGTCACAATGCAAACTTTCATGTTGGCAAGTATAAAAATTGTACGTTTTGGGTTATGATATATACTTTTAATTTGCCTCCCCCATCCCTTAAGAACTCTTATTGCGATAGGAAAACTGACAAAATTTGCTCCAGCTTCTGTTAGCTATCCTGGAAGCTAACTTTCTATTCAACAGGACTATGAACTAGTCTCCATCATTCTGTTCATTCTTTGCACCTCTTGAACTGACTTCAACTTATCTCCAATACTTTCTTGTAGACCATAATGTTCTCTGGGAATTCTGGATATGATGGTCCCAAGGGCATCAGAAAGGGAAAAACTGATTTGCTAAATGACTGATGAGTGTTGAAATGAATAACTGCAACTGACCATTCACTTACTAATTCTTCTTCTGACATCATCCCTTAAATAATTGGCGTAGAACATATGGCCTTCAAATATTACTAAATTACATTTCTCAGTATTCCTAAGTACAGGCCATGCTAGCTTGGGCTGCATGTTGTGTGCTCATGCTTTAAAGCAGCAATTCCCAACTACTCCAAATATGTGGATATTAATTCCCAGAATTCTGGAAATTAAAAAAAAAAATCCTCTTATCTGCTACAGCCAGTTGGGAATGGCTGCCTTAAAGATTCGTAAGAGGAACACCTCATTCTTCTTCAGCTTTCATACTGATATCTCCTTTCCTAGCCATTTCCTCATCCAGCCATCCTTTTTATAAACCCAAATCAACTTGCTCCATTTCCGCACCTCCCCCAATAAAATAAACTTCCAGGAGGCAATAAGATGCAAGTTTGTTACTGCTGATTTTTACTATTTTGGAAACAGCAGAGAGAAATCACTCTTTTTTTTTTTTAATTTGATTTATATGCCTCCCTTCTCCGGAGACTCAGGGCGGCTTACAATGCGTTTGATGGAGGTGAACATTAGTTTGAAAGAAACATCGCCACATAAGATAATTTCATGTAATGACTTCAAAACCTTCAGAGGAAAGCAATAACCCCTCCCTTCCCATTCCCAATAACATTTTGCCCTGTATAGGATCAACCTTACATTTTCTTGTGGTTCTAATTGCTTACCATAATTTATGCACTGTGGCATTGATGCCCAAGGAAAACAGGGGAATCTTTTCTGTTATAAAATATTATGTTATGTTATCTTTTATGTTTGCATATAAGGAAGTACACTGTAGGATACTTCAAATTTTTGTCTTAGGCCCAGTATTCTTCAATAGCTTCATAAATGATTTAGATGAGGGGATAGAAGGGGATCTCATCAAATTTGCAGATGACACCAAGCTGGCAGGAATAGACAACACTCCAGAAGATAGGTTGAAGATCCAGAAGGATCTGGACAGACTTAAATATTGCATCCTAATTAACAAAATGAAATTCAATGCTGAAAAAAGTAAGGTTTTACACTAAACAAATGCACAGGTGTAGAGTAGATACTACCTGACTCAATAGCAGTAACTGTGAGGTGGACCTTGGAGTCTTATTTATTTATTTATTTATTTATTTATTTATTTATTTATTTATTTATTTATTTATTATTGCGATTTATATGCCACCTTTCTCCCGAGGAACTCCAGGTGGCTTACAAAATGACAATTTCCAATACAAATCACAACAAATAAATTAAAATCAACACCCGAATTAAAACAGTTTAAAATTATAACAGTGTACACCCAAACGGATCAGTTGAGTTGACGGAAGAGCCATGTCTTCAGCTCGTGACGGAAGGAAAGGAGGTCGGCTTCTATGGCACATCCACTTAAATATGAGCCAGCAGTGTGCTACAGTTGCCCAAAAAGACAACACAATCCTAGGCTGCATTAACAGAGGGATAGAATCAAAATAACGTGAAGTGTTAGTACTGCTTTATAATGCCTTGGGAAGGCCATGCATGGAATATTGCATCCCGTTTTGGTCACCATGACATAAAAAAGATGTTGAGACTCTAGAGAGAATGCAGAGAAGAGCAACACAGTTAATTAGGGGACTGGAGGCTAAAACATGTGAAAAACGGTTCCAGGATTTGGCTATATCTAGTTTAATGAAAAGAAGAAGCAGTCTAATGAAAAGAGTGATAGGAAAGCACTGTTCCAATATTTGGGGGGGCTATCACATAGAACAGGGGTCAACCTATTTTCCAAAGCACCTGAAGGCAGGACAAGAAACAATGAATGAAAACTAATCAAGGAGAGAAGCAACCTAGAAATAAGGAGAAATTTTCTGACAGTGACAACAATTAACCAGTGGAATGGCTTGTCTTCAGAAGTTATGGATGTTCCATAACTGGAAGTTTTTAAGAAGAAACTGGACAGCCATCTTTCTAAAATGGTATAAGGTCTTCTGCTTGAGCAGGGGGTTGGACTAGATGAACTCCGAGGTCCCTTTCAACTCTTTTATTCTGTTAAAATTGAATGCATGCTGCAGCACACATGATTTAATATATAAAGTGTATAAAGGCAAGGAGCAGGATTTGGCACCACAAGGCTCCTCCTATTCCTTTATTCCTTGCACTTTATTTGGTTTTCTCAGCTTGATTGTGTATTTTTATATGAAATCATAGAACTTTCAATTTTTGAATTTTTTTTTTACAGTAAAATTAATTTAAAACAGAATGGTCAATATTAAATCAGAGGATTGTTCAAAACTATAGGGGCTTTTAGAATAATTGGACATGGTAGATTTCTCTTGATTTGAAAGAGAGGTGCAATTTGAGATCCTAGGACAATATTTTATTCATTGATTTTCTTTATTTCTTATGGTTCATTAAAAATATCCCTCCAAAAATTGTTTCTAAATTGTAACGTTTAATGCAGCAAAAAGCAGAAATTGTTCAATAAGTAAGACATAATTATATTAACCACTGGTTAGATACAGATACAGATTAACAAAAGGGACCTTGTAGATCATACAGTCCAACCCAAACATTCTGTGAATCCATTTTAATTTTATTCCCTGGCCCTGCCTGCTTATATCTCTGAGAGACATAAACCCACATTGAATGGCCATCAGTCAGAAAAGAGTCCCTTCATAAATCAATGTCAGAACAAGTTGGTTCAATCTAGTTGGTTTTTTGACTGAAGTAAATTCCAAAGGAGCAACACTACTCTATATCTTTCTACAGATGTTCATTTCCAAGTTCTATCAAGTTTTCCTCAGATAAATATCTTCTAAAAATAAATAAGAACAAGGCCTGTTTCAGAATCTATAGTGATGTCATAGTTATACTGTGACAGTCTTGGGAAGCTTCTAGAATATATGGCAGTTGAAATTAAGAGCAGGAAGGCCACCACAGCCAAAAAGGCGGGTCCAGAGTCTTAAGGCTACTGTTTCAATCTAGGGGCCATGATTCCAGCTGGCTGTCAGTAGAAAAGGGAAAAAAAATCAACCCCCATCTTCCTCTCTGTACAATGAAACAACTTATCAACAACCTGCGGCCCTAATGAGAAGACAGGGGATTAAAAAAATAAGTGAAATCATACATGAGGAAAAGGTGCTCTCCAGCTGTTTTAAGTGTGGTGGGTTTAATTCCAAAGAAGGTGCCAGTCAAGAGGCTTGGGAACTTTCACCATTGCTCCAGTTCCCTGGCAGACAAAGGACTTGTGCATTGATCTGTCTATAAGGCACAGGAAGAGGAAAAGAAGATGGATGATGACCCAGATCCCACTCTTGATCAGGTAATCCTTGAAGGCTCTGAAATGAACGAGCAAATACTCAATGTCGGGGAATTGCAGAAATGCAATCTTGAGAGTAGTGAGGAGAACAGCGTCCATCAGGAAAGTGGGGATAATGGCCCCTTCCTAGAGCAAGAAGTCACAAAGAGACCTACCTCTGGCAAAGATGCACCAGACCTAACTTTGCAGACAAATAGCAATGTGAGCATTTTCAAAAGGAAGGAACAGGTGGATCAAAGCCAGACACCAGATGCTGCTGGAAGCATGAAAAGGAAGCCATCCCGCCGAAACCTTCAGTGGTCCCCCAGCCAAGATTCTCACCCTAACAATCAACAATCTGTTGGTCAGCAGGTTCCAATAAGTCAAAAGACTTCCTGTATACAATTAGTCAGTGAGGTGGATAGCAAAGAGACCACATGGATAAACAAAAAAACTGGAAAAATAATGAACTGTAGAGGTCAGCAAACAAGTGCCAGTTGGGAACGGAGAATACTTTCTGAAATTCTTCATTGTTCAAGTGAAATATCTGCTAAAAGCAAAGGGACGTCTAGTGAAGATGATTCCACTTCAACAGAAATAACACTACCAGAATCATCAGAATCAGATGGGCATCAAAACAGCCTAGACAAAGAAAGGAATTCAATTGCAGATCATATCTCAAAGCAAAAATCTCGCAGGAGTAGCCAGGAATCCAGTGAAGAGTCATCTCTACTGATCCCAAAGAGAATAGATTCTGAAGAGGAGATACCTTGGCTCAGCCCCAAAACAGGCAAAGAGATGAAAAATAAAACTCAACAAACCAGCCTCCTTTGGGAGCTCAAAACTCTTTCGGAAATTCTGCGTTCATCTAGTCAAGAAAATTTTACCCAACCTATAGACACAGATACCATTGAAGATACTATCACTTCTTCAGGGGTTACCGAGGTGGAACAGTCAGACTTCAGGCAAGATATCCAGCAACCTGAGGAATCAAAAATAGAGCCATCCATAAAAAAAGAAACCTATAAATATGACCAATCGCAACAGACTGACAGTGTTGCGACGTTAAAGAAAGAACTGTTAGACTACAGCCAACAAACAGACTCTTTTACTGATTCAAGTAGGGCTTCAATTGACCTGAAAGATTCTTACCATAGTACCCAGCAATTAGAAGCCCAACAATCTCGACATGGGAGTCAAGATTCCCAAAGAACTGTTCAGAATTTACTAGAACTTGCTTCTCAGGAGTGTGTTGGAAAACAGTCTGAGGTGCTGGCTAGTCTCACACCTGAGGAAAACCAAGAACCTGTTGTTACTGGTGAACTTGATGAAAATACCTGGATAAGCAAAAAGACAGGCAAAGTAGTAAAGAATCAGTCTCAACAGACTGATAAAAGTTGGCTCCAATATTGTGCTCTGAAGAAGCAAAAAGTAAAAAAATGTAGCAGCCAACAAACTGATGAGAGCTTTCTTCAGTGGTATGCAGTAAATAAAATGACTATGCCTAGTAGAGAAGACCTAGTAAAAGATAATGGCCAACAGGGACTTAGGAAATTCAGCTCAGGATGTCATGACCTTGATACTCAGTTTAGTGATTGGGACATGTCACCTGTAGGGCAAGATGCAACTAGAAGAAAAACCTTCAATGTATATGAGCCAGAAGGACCTACAGATCGAACATCTGTAACTGAAGCCCAGTGGCCAGATGAGTCTGAAAGCAGATCAACAATGAGTGGCTCAACCATTGTAGAAGAAGATACTGGTCAGCAAACATACAGTATCATTTCTTTGGAAGATGGGATTTGGTTGAACAGAAGAACAGGGAAAATATTAATAAGTCACAGCCAGCAGACGAGTCAAACTGCAATCTCAACAGTTCTGAGTACAACATCCCTGCAAAAGGCTGGCAGTGGTGTGAGAGAAGAAGAGCTTCAAAGTCCTGGAACTGGGAAGGATGAAAGCAATGCAGAGCAAGGAAAAGCAAACATGGATGGACAGCAACCTGCAGGTAAGGAATCCCGCCGTAGCAGTCAGGCAAAGCCAGATTATGACACCCAAACCATCCCAGCAGAACCTTTTGGAGAAAAGCCTCAGTCTAATGATGAAGTTGAAAAACTGCTTAGTACCCGCCTGAGTGAGGCCATGTTGTTAAGTGCAGAATCTCTAGATATGGAAGATGAACCTGTGGATTCATACACCCCTGTGAAAGAAGGGAGCTGGATGAATTTGAACACAGGCATGGTATTGACTTCTCAGACTCAGCAGACAGAGGAGGATACAAAAAAGTTTCTTGAAGTTGACGATCAGCTTCCTGGAGATACTTTCCAGCAAACCCCTGAAATCCTAGCTTCGGGTAACAGTGGTGTGCAATCATGTGCAGGGGAAGGCATGGATGATGATCCTGTAATAGATGATAATGAGTCAGTGCTAGATCAACAGACGCTGAATGCTGGCACCTAGAAGAGATGGGGAAGATCTTAGACGTGTCCATGGTGGGAAAGAGGAACAAGAACGACGAGTGATCCAAAGCAGTGCTTCCAGGAACATGAAAGGAGGCTCAAATAAAAACGAAGAACCCGTATACTGTTATGCTCACCTGACTGAATCATTCCAATCATTTAACTTTATTGAATTTTACCTGTAGTGGACAAAAGGGTCTTGGAGTAAAAGAAGGCATTGGTGCTCAACTGGAATTATTACACACCAGCTAAATGATTATATTAGGAGTTGTTCAGTTATATTAGGTTTCTGTGGGTTTCTTATATAACTTTTATTAAGAATTTTGATTATAATCGTAAAATCTAATACAAACTAAGCTTAAAGAAAAAAAAGGGGGACTAGAAAGGAGCATCAGTGCAAAAAAGAAAAATAGAGGAACGAAAAGTAAGAATATAATAAAACAAAGAAATGTTTAAGGAAGTTATTTCATTACAGCAAGTATAAACAACTTTATACTTCTAAGTATAACCCCTTCTAAGATTACATTTATCTCTTCATTCCATATCCCATCTCTTGTCTATAAACAAATCCATAAAATATTATCTTTTCAGTTCGGGTGTCAGCAAAAAGTCCATAAAAATTCCATAAGTAATAACATATCCAACTTGTTTCAGCCTTGATCAAATAACATCCCACCATTTTAATTCTAACAATCTTAATTTTTAGTTCATTAAAATATTGTCATAGGATTTGATTTCTCTTCATTTCTTCATTGTCCCATTGCACAGAGTTCTTCAAGGCATTAACTAAGTCCAATACACAAAATGTATCCCTTTTAAATGTTAAAATCTCAGCTAGTTTCTCTTGTAATGAAACATCCTTTCAAAGTCATTCTCTTGGCTTGTCAATTGTAAATCCACTTTTGATACCATCTCTATCTTGTCAGATAAAATTTGTCTACATCTACCATTTCTTCAATATTATGTTTTTGGACATACAGGTACTCCTTGACTCATGACCACAATTGAGTCCAAAATTTCCATTGCTAAGTAAGACAGTTGTTAAGTGAGTTTTGCCCCATTTTACAACCTTTCTTGCCACAGTTGTAAGTGAATTACTCAAGCTGTTAAATCAGAGGTCTTCAAACTTGGCAGCTTTAAGACTTGTGGACTTCAACTCCTAGAATTCTCCAGCCAGCATAGCTATAGTCTTAAAGCTGCCAAGTTTGAAGACCTCTGGGTTAAGTGAATCATTCAGTCATTAAGCAAATCTGGCTTTTTCAATTGACTTTGCTTGTCAGAAACTGGCCAGGAAGGTTACAAATGGTGGTCATACCTGGTGGTCACACCAGGACAATGCAGCTATCATAAATACATGCCAGTTGCCACAAGGGGATGCTGCAATGGTGATAGGTGTGAAAACCAGGCACAAGTCACTTTTTTCAGTCTGTTATAATTTCGAATGGTTTCTAAATGATTGTAAGTTGAGGTCTACCTATAATTTATCCATGGAACAAACCTATTATTGATATTGTTGATATTATAGCTATTTTCTTATCCCATTCTTCAAAAGTTTCCTTCACTATTTTTGTTAGAATATTTTGCAACATTTTGCAGGCTTGTAAATCTTTCCACAGCTTAAAAACTTTAGTCCTATCTAGTGTCCAGTTTTTAAAATCATGAAATTGCTTTTCTTTATTTATGTCTTGCAAAAATCAAAACAGAATCAATTTCACACGAGAAGCCATTTGTTCTTAATAATTACTTCCAAAATCTTTTTTATAAAAGTTTCTATATTGCAATTTATCTTAGTTCATTTGTAACCTTCCTAAGATAAAAAAAAAAATACTTGGCTTTTTGCTGTTTGTTTCAGATTCTTTAATTCATAAGCGTATGGTTAACCTTTTCTTTTGTTCAGGGATGAAAGCAGACTCACCCAGTGTTTTCCAACTTGTCATTCCAAAGGTCTCTAATAGCTTAAAAATAGTTGACGTACAATTTCCAAAAGTGATCAGAAAGATTTCTATGGATTTCTCAGAATTTTAAAACTTAGGCAAGCGTTTTTGAGTAGGCCAGCCTAGTTAGGTAGTCCAGACAAGAAGCACATCCAGGAATACTAGTTCTATCTTTATTGTAAGGTAACAAGGTAACGCGGTAGCTCAGTGGCTACGACGCTGAGCTTGTCGATCAAAAGGTTGGCAGTTCAGCAGTTTGAATCCCTAGTGCCAAGTAATGGGGTGAGCTCCAGTTACTTGTCCCAGCTTCTGCCAACCTAGCAGTTCCAAAGCACATAAAAAATGCAAGTAGAAAAATAGGGACCACCTTTTGATGGGAAGGTAACAGTGTTCTGTGCGCCTTTGGCATTTAGTCATGACCACAGAGACGTCTTTGGACAGCGCTGGCTCTTCGGCTTTGAAACGGAGATGAGCACCTCCCCCTAGAGTTGGGAACGACTAGCACATATGTGCGAGAGGAACCTTTACCTTTAACATTAGCCAAATCTTGCAAGTCTGAAAATATATCTCCCCCCTCATCTTCAAAGTCCAAGGAAAGAAGGAGGGTCCCTTTTGAGGCATTTGCCACATCTCTTTTCCTTTTATAGGCTAGGTTGCATTTTATCTAATGTTTGCCTGGTCTCTGACTTTTCCACTTTTTTTTTTTAATTTGATTTATATGCTGTCCTTCTCCAGAGACTCAGGGCGGCTTACAATGCGTTAAGCAATAGCCTTCATACTTTTGTATATTTATACAAAGTCAGCTTATTGCCCCCGCAAACTGGGTCCTCAATTTACCCACCTTAGAAAGGATGGAAGGATGAGTCAACCTTGAGCCTGGTGAGAATTGAACTCGCAGTAATTGCAGGCAGCTGGATGTTAAATGCTGCCTTAGGAGGCATTAGCCTCCTATGCCACTCAGGCTCCACTTATCTTCCAAGGTGATTCCCACATACTATTAAAAGATAGGGACTTAGAAAACAGTTCCTTTCAATTATCACTTGTATCACCACTACCTGGTTTTTATTTTGGTGATGAATACCATCTCTTTCGCAAGACTGAAGATTGTGAGTATGAAACAATGCCTTCATTCTATCCTGCTTCCATCCCATAGCACTAAAATGAGTTAGCTAATTTGAGGGCCATTCTTTAGACCAGGGGTCTCCAACCTTGGCAACTTTAAGACTTGTGGACTTCCCAGAATTCCCAGCTTTGCTGGCTGAGGAATTCTGAGAGTTGAAGTCCACAAGTCTTAAAGTTGACAAGGTTGGAGACCCCTGCTTTAGACCTCTGCTCAGAAACTTTAAAGAAAAAAGAAAATAAAAAAATGGTACCACCCCTTAATTGGATCTCAACTGCAACCACTATTTGGCAACATGCCTCACCTGGTTCGCTAAAACTGCAGATTGTGTAATTGGCTGATAAAGGTGGAGTCTTCTTTGAGATTGGACTCAACACTAGTAAATGTAGTGCAAAAGAAATGATTTTTATGACATCCCTTGACTTTTAAAATTCAGAACAAAGCTTGCTGTATATGTCTTTTGTTTCTTCTTTAATCTTATAGAACAATTGTGTTTACATTTTTTTTCTGAGACAAAATCTTAACTTTTAAGCATTAAACTTGACATAAATCAGTCATTTTCCCTCTCTACATTTCTTTTTCTAAAAAAAAACCTCAAAACATACCGGTGAAACTACATTGTTCAATTCTAGGAACAACAGGCAATAAAGGAGCAGACGCGGCTAACGATCTAACAACTCTTTATTGAACTTCAACAAAACAAACAGGTTAGAGAGTGAATGAGCAAAGCATTCCATCGCTGACAGCTCTTTTATACTCAAGCTGTCAGTGGCTCAGCCAATCATAAGGCTTCAATCTCCCGCCGGAAAGCTCACCCCGGCAGGGCCAATTGGCTTCTTTATTTGTGACACGTGCTCTTCTGCTGAACACAACATACTTCATCAAATGGCGGGATGGTTAGGCAGGCATAGTCTGTTTAGTTTTTAAAATTTATATATAAATTCTTAATCTGCTTTTTTATTTATAAGAATAAAGATATATTGAAGAAAAAAATGGCTGTGGCTCACTGGTAGATCATGTGTGCATACACAATTCCCATGTTAAATTGCTGACATCTAAGTTTGCAAAAAAAAAAAAATAGTAACGCTAACTGAAGCCTCAAAGAGCAGTTGGGAATCACGGTCTATAACTGGGTTTGATGAACAAATTGTTTGACTTAATGTTTTCAGAACAGCATGTCTTTATCTTTAAGATGTGTGGGCTTCCACTCCCAAAATTCTCCAGGCTGGTCCACACGTCTTTAAGTTGCCAAAGTTGAGAAACACTGTTTTAAAAGCTACTGAGGTTCAAGAGCTTAACCCCCATTTCACCTCCACCCCAAATTCAAGAATCCCAGATTTCAACGCCTCTAGTGAAAGGGAGCCCATTGTCTCTCTGACCAGTTGGTTGCCTTCTCTTACTGACAAGATTTTTTTGGACATTATGTTGGAAACCTTTCCTGTAACCTATTGTATAATTGCTTGGTTATGCTTGTACAAGACTAACTCTAGACTAAAATGAGACTGAGACTGTGGTTCAGGGAATGATGGGAGCTCAGCTATTGTCTTAGCATGTTCTGGGTATCAGTTCATCACATTAACCTGCAGCAGAGTGTATTTTGGAGGACATGTAGGAAATATTCTCTGTTAGGCTGGGTTTAGGTTTAAGTGTTTCATATGAACACAGAACTTTCTTCATTCTATTAAAAATGAGATGACAAACTGGGCTCATAGGCAAAGCCTTGAAAGCCTCCAGTGGTCTGTAGACATTGTAACCAAGCAGTCTTTTTTAAGGAAAGAGAAATCTAGATCATTAAATGCCAGTAGTGTTGAAAAACTCCATTGAAACAGTTTCATGTTTCAATGAAGCAGCAGATCAAGGCTAGCATTACGTTGGGTTTCATTCATTTTTCTCGGCTTGTTTAATGCAGTCAAATCACAAACTTTACAATTGTTCATCTTTGTGCTAATGAGGGTACTTCAATATTCTCTTGCCAGCTCAGCAGGGGTGAGATTTCATTACTTTGAATACACGCTCAGAGTTGACTAATCCGAAGCGGACTCTAGGATCCAATATTCTATGGTCTGAATGATTGTGTCTCGAGGATGGATGGATGTTGGGCTACACTTACAAGCACACCTAAACATTTATTGTTGGTAAGAATAGGTGACAATGATGCTTTGACACAGTGGTGAAATCCATTTTTTTTTACTACCAGTTCTATGGGCATGGCTTGGTGGGTGTGGTGTGGCTTGGTGGGCATGGCAGGGGAAGGATACTGTAAAATCTCCATTCCCACACCACTCTGGGGCCAGCCAGAGGTGGTATTTGCCAGTTCTCTGAACTGCTCAAAATTTCCGCTACCGGTTCTCCAGAACCTGTCAGAACCTGCTGGATTTCACCCCTGCTTTGACAGTTCCCCTTTCTTTTGTCTGGCATATTAGGAAATTTCTGTGTGCAATGTATAATTCAGTTTGCCCACAGAAATTTTGGATACAATCTCTCTATATCCAGATCAGAGCAAGTGCACACACAGACACAGACACACACCGCTTAATATGGCTAGAAAAAAAATTGCTTGATGTTTGTTTATTAAATATTCACAAACATCAAACAAGTTAACTGGAAAGAATAGGATGAAGGCAGACAAAAGCAGGGAAAGGGTGACATGAACAATAAGCAACAATTTATGTTACCTATACCTTTGAAGGGCATAGAACTTTTCAGAACAATTGCTAAAATACTGTGGATAAGTAGCATGGGAACAGTGACCCAGTGGTGGGTTTCAATTTTTTTTACTACTGGTTCTGTGGGTGTGGCTTGGTGGGCGTGGCATGGCTTGGTGGGTGTGGCATGGCTTGGTGGGCATGGTAGGGAAAGTTACTGCAAAATCCCCATTTCCTCCCGATCAGCTGGGACTCGGGAGGCAGAGAATAGATGGGGGCGGAGCCAGTCAGAGGTGGTATTTATAGGTTCTCCAAACTATTCAAAATTTCTGCTACCAGTTCTCCCTAACTGGTCAGAACCTGCTGAAACCCACCTCTGGAACAGTCCCAATGGCTTGTGGTTGTTACACTTAACAAAAGGTACACTTTTATGTACCTGACAGCAGAAGAATAGAAATGAAAAATGAGACACCAGGTGCTTCTACATCTATTCTGCAACATAAGAAAACTGGATGGGGATGATGTATCTCAGGACCTGCCTCTTTCTTCATAGACTTCATAGATTATATCGGAGTCCTTCTATATCACTGTGATTGTTCCTTCCCCTATCTTCTTTAATTAAAAGATTTAGGAGGAGGTCATCAAGGCATAACTCTTGATACAAGCAATCTCTGTTCAGAAGAGGTCAAGCTTGATCTGTGTAATAATGAAAATTGCAGGCATCAACAGCTTTGGCATTGTATATTCGATACTATAGGGAAAACAAATAGGCTTATATACAAGTGAGGGGAAAATGCAGTTAGTACTTTTTTTCATTAGCAAACTAGGTAAAAGCATCAGTGTACTGATGATGTTACTTAGTTTGGTAATGAAAGGACTACCAGAAAACAACCAAGCTTAGAGAGCACCAAGGACCCCACAGTTCAATCCTGAGCTACAGATATTCTCTTCTATCAGTTGCGCTTATGTTAAGCAACACAAACTGACCCCCTTCCAATAAATAAATGCTCCAAAGGCTCATTGATTTCAATTTGCAGGCTGAGATGAGAGGTTTTAGCATAAGAAGATTTTAATCAAGGTTTAGTACTTCAGTCATGTGAATAGTTTCTGGAAAACCATTGCCTCCCTCCCAATGCTTCTCCCCTCTTCTCAAATTAGGAGTTAACTGGTTGCATTTTCCCCCACATTATCCTCAAAAACAGGCCAACCAAGAAGTCAACAGAGTTGTCCACATGGCTATTATTGTTGTGAGTTGCAAGTAGCAAGACTGTGTGCCTTTTCTGCAAAAGCACAGAAGGGAACACCCCACCCCCACCCAACCCCCGTATTATCTACAAAATGCAACAACTATTATACATTCACAGACAAGTTGCAAAGAGAGGTCTCAGCAAGCATAACAATTGGAATCTTGAAATCTGGACTGGGGAGGACATGCATTTGGAAGGCCAGATTTTTAGTGTTCTGAATATCTTACTACAGTACCTCCCTTCAAAAATCAGCAGAACTATATTAAATTCAGCAAAATGAGCCAATATAAACAGATTGACTGAATGCAATATTTCACCATGAGAGAGCACAACACCTATGCATAATTTTTTTAAAAAAATAATCTTATTGAGCTCCTCCAATGCCCCCCCCCCGCTTCACCAAATCTGCAACTTTTGAAATGGACTCGTGCCAAGGAATTTAGTCTGGCTTGGAACACAACACAACATAATTGTGCTAAAAATTCATGGAGCTGTTATGAAATATCCTTGCATGACTGTTCTGTAAGGCTGCCATACACTAAACACAGTCATCACAGTGTCTCCTAAACTAAGAATGGATTTTGGTAAATAGCTGATCTTAGCAACCTTTAACATCATCCACAAAAGCATGGAAGTGCAATGGACCACTAAAAGTAAAATGAAATATAGACGCAGCTTCTACATTCTGTTCCAGCTTTCCTTCTCTACACGGCCAACTTATTTCAGCACTGCTTTCATGAGATAATTAAGTGGGTTTGAATGGTTGGATAGATCCATGGGAAGCAGTCTCCTAATATTCATTTTCTGGATTGTCTTGGTAAATTACATGCACACTGATGTGGAGGAAAGAAGAAATAGGGCAGAAATGGGCAGCATCATAAAGAAAGGCTTAAAAACCTCTATCTGTGGGAAACAATACACCTCTAACTAATTTCAGTTTCGCTGGATTTTGCTGTTCTTGGCACTGAGCAGAATTTCATTTTTGCTGAACGTTGATCTTACACTCCCAGTGTCCGCATGGCCCTGACATCTACTCCTAATTGAATACATTTGCCGGAGGAAGCCTGCGTTTGTTGCGATGCTCAGCATACCAGATTTTACAAACCGTTTGCTGTGTTGACAACTTATATATATGTGGAGGCGGGGGCAGAAGGAGGGATGTAAAATGTAAAAAACAAAAAGCAAAGGAGGATCTTTGTTTGAAAGTCTTCAGGTGCTCTCGTTTTGGGTAAGGCTGGCAATTTTGATGACATTATGCTTTTCTCTTTTTCTACCCCTTGGAAAATATTCAACCAGATAGTACATTGCAGGATTGGAGCTGAACAGCAGAAGCAGCATAACGGAGATTATGTGAATTAAAATCTTTTGTACTTTATGGCCTCCAAAGAGTTTAATAAAGAGCCATGATGGTGCAATGCAGGGGTGAAATCTAAAATTTGTTACTACTGGTTCTGTGGGCGTGGCTTGGTAGGGGGGTAATGTGACTGGGTGGGCATGGCCAAGTTTTTTATTTTTTACTTTTAAAAGCATTTTTTCTACAACCTTTAGAGGTTGCAGATAAAAATGCTTTTAAAAGCCTCTGACGATCAGGCAACACAGCTGGGATCGCCAGAGGCTTTTAAAGGCATTTATTTTCTACAGCCTCTTTGGCCGAAGAGGTTGTAGAAAAAATGCTTTTAAAAATTAAAAAAAACCAGCCTCTAATGATCATGCGGCTCAGCTGGACATGGGGGGGGGGGCAGGGATTTTTGCTATCCGTTCCCCGAACCACCCGTCGTTATCGCTACCGGATCAGGCAATCCGGTCTGAACCGGGAGCATTTCACCCCTGGTGCAATGGTTAGAATACAGTATTGCAGGCTAATTCTGCTAACTGCTGACTGCCAGCAGTTTGGCAGTTTAATTCTTACTGGCTGAAGGTTGGATTCAACCTTCCATCCTTCCAAGTTCAGTAAAATGAGGATCCAGATTGTTGGGGAAAATATGCTGACTCTGTAAACCTCTTTGAGAGGGCTGAAAAGCACTGTGAAGCGATACATAAATCTAAATGCTAATACAAAATTATTCCAGTTTTGGTGGTTTGTGTGTGTACAGACAATCAACTTACAACAGTTTGTTTAGTAGCCATTTGAAGTTACAACAGCACTGACTTATGACCATTTTTCACAGTTACAACATTTACAGCATCCCATATGATCCTGTGATCAAAATTCAGATGCTTGGCAACTGGCCCATGTTTATGACAATTGCAGTGTCCCAGGGTCATGCAATCCCCTTTTGCGACCTTTTGACAAGCAAAGTCAATGGGGAAGCCAGATTCATTTAACAACCGGGTTACTAACTTATCAACAGCAGTGACTCACTTAACAACTGTGGCAAGAAAGATTGTAAAATGGGGCACAACTCTCTTAACAAATGTCTCATTTAACATCAGAAATGTTGGGCTCAATTATGATCATAAGTCAAGGAGTACCTGTACATATGTGTGGGGCAGAGGTGGGTTTCAGCAGGTTCTGACTAGTTCTGGAGAACTGGTAGCAGAAATTTTGAGTAGTTTGGAGAACCGGTAGTAAAAATTCTGACTGGCCCCGCCCCCATCTATTCTCTGCCTCCCAAGTTTCAGCTGATCGGGAGGAAATGGGAATTTTGCAGTAATCTTTCCCTGGATTGGGGAGGGAATGGGGATTTTACAGTATCCTTCCCCTGGAGTGGAGTGGGAATGGAGATTTTACAGTATCCTTCCCCTGCCACACACACCAAGCCATGCCCATCAAGCCATGCCACGCCAACCAAGCCACGCTCACAGAACTGGTAGTAAAATTTTTTGAAACCCACCACTGGTGTGGGGGTCTCACATGCATGAGAGAGGGAAATTGCCAGAATATCTGGCATTATTGGCAACATTTTCTTTAAAGATGGAGGATAATAGAGGTGGGGATGATGAATAGCCTGTTTTCACGGGATTTGTTCAGCGCACCAGAAGAATTAATCATCTGTAGTTTAGAAGATTAAAATTCAGGCTAACTTTGATAATATACAGTCCTGAGATGTGAGCAATAAAATCCAATTCAGTAAAAGCAATTTTAAAGAAAGGGATGAAAATCTAGTTTGCATATAAATACAATACTTGGAGGTCACATTTTACTTGCCATTCATTGAATATCAGGATTTTTGCAGCAATGTGCTGTAACCCAGACAGAAATCCCATAAATGCAACATTGCTTTGTGTGAAGATTCAGCTGCCAAATTTCTGCCTGGAATGCAAACACTGGAGCTTTGGCAGAAAACCGGTGATTCATTTCTAGAGTGAAATATCCACAGGTAAGTATAACCATTTCATTTTTTGCTGAATTTCCCATTTTAGCAATTGCAAATTTTACACAGCCCTATAATTTTTTAATCCAGTAAAAAAAAAAAAAAACCCACCACCCCTGTATAGATTTCTTCCTAATACATACATTTTTTCTATGCAGCTTTGCTAGTGTGCATACTTCTTTTCCGCAATTTTTCCTTTTAAAAAATCTGTTCTATGAAGACGGTTCTTTAATATATGCCTTTCCCTACATGCATAAATATGAAAGCAACTGAGTTCTCCTACAAGTTTAGCAGGAAGAAATAGCCAGTTCCCATTGCACTAGTAGCTCCATTTTTTATTTCAGTTCTTAAAATACTGTAATGTGGTTGATAAAAGACTTGCTTAGTATTGCTTCTGGTCTGACCCTTATGGAGATTATCAAACTGTATTTTCATTAGAATCATAGGGATGGAAGGGACGTTGGAGATCTTCTAGGCCAGGAGTATCAAATCCGCGTTGTCACCAGTGGTGGAATTCAAATTTCTTTACTACCGGTTCTGTGGGCATGGCTTGGTGGACGTGGCTTGGTGGGCGTGGCAGGGGAAGGATACTGCAAAATCTCCATTCCCACCCCACTCCAGGGGAAGGATACTGCAAAATCTCCATTCCCTCCTCACTCTTGAGGGAAGGCTATTGCAAAATCTCCATTCCCACCCCACTATGGGACCAGCCAGAGGTGGTATTTGCTGGTTCTCTGAATTACTCAAAATTTCCACTACCAGTTCTCCAGAACCTGTCAGAACCTGCTGAATAGCACCCCTGGTCATCACGTTGTTGTCATGTGCTGTATTACAACTTTTTCCTCCTTCGCTAAAATGGGGGTGGGCATGGCCAGCATGTGAGACATCTGGGCCGCGGGCCACAAGTTTGACACCCCTGTTCTAGACCAACTCCATGCCTAAGGCAGGAGTCCCTATACCATCCTGAACAAATGTTTGTCCAATCTTTTCTTGAAAACCTCCAGCGATGAAGCACCCACAGCTCTGGGAGGCAAACTGTTCCACGGACTAATTGTTCTCATTGTCAGAAAATTCTTCCTTATTTCCAGGTTGATTCTCCCTCTGATGAGCTTCCATTCATTGCTTCTTGTTCTGCCTTCAGGTACTATGGAGAATAAATTCCCTGAGACAGCCTTTCAGGTATTGGGAGACTGCTATCTTGTTTCATCTGAGACTTCTCTTCATTAGGCTAAACATACTTAGTTCCCTTAGCCATTCATTGTATTATTTACTGTAGCCTACAGATCCCTTATCATCTTTGGTGATGTTTTCTGCAGTCTTTCTAGAACCTCAGAATCTTTTTTGAATTCTGATGATCAGAACATGACACAGTATTCCAAGGGTGGACTGCAGTATAAAGTGGTACTATCACTTCCCATGATCTTGATGCTACCCTTCTATTGATGCAACCTAGAACTACATTAGCTGCAGCACATTGCTGGCTCACTTAAGCAGTGATCCACCAGGACACCTAGATTCCTCTCTCAGTTACTACTGTTGAGCCAGATACCTCCTATTCTATACCTGTGCATTTGGTTTTGGTTTTCTATCCCTCTTCATTCTGCAGATTCTGAACATTTCTGTAACAAATGTTCCTCTATATTGCAAAATGTATCTTTTTCCCCTTGAAAAAATAACAGGATGGAAGAGAATCCTTTACTGGCTCCCTTGACATGCTTACTTTGAAGTACTCCTCATTTAAAGACAATTAATTTAGTGACTGAAGGTGAATATATGTGTCCCAAGATAATGTTGCAGGATCCAACCTGAGTCAGCCACCCACACCAGAGGTTTAATCATCAATCTTTCGGACTTGCGCTAGAGCCCATTTTCAGGGAACTTCTGTCTAGCAGAATGTGTGATCTTTACAAAAAAAGGTGTTGTGACTTTGGAAAAAGTGCAGAGAAGAGCAACTAAGATAATTAAAGGCCTGGAGACTAAAACATATGAAGAACCATTGCAGGATTTGGGTTTATCTAGTCTAGAGAAAAGAAGGACTAAGGGTGATTTCCTTAAGCAGTATTCCGGTATTTGAGAGGTTGCCACAAAGAGGAGGGGGTCAATTTATTTCCAAAGCACCAGAGGGCAGGAGAAGAAACAATGGATGGAAATTAACCAAGGAGAGAAGCAACCTGGAATTAAGGAGAAACTTCCTAACAGTGAGAACAATTAACCAGTGGAACAACTTCCCATCAAAAATTGTAGGTGCTTCATCACTGGAGGTTTTTAAGAAGAGACTGGATAGTCACTTGTCTGAAATTGTATATAGGGTTCCCTGTTTGGGCAGGAGGTTGGACTAGAAGACCTCCAAGGTCCCTTCCAGCTCAATTCTGATTGAGTGAGAAGTTTCCTGAGGATGGGCTCCAGCATGAGTCCAAAAACTTGGACTCATAGTCTCAAACTTCTGGTCCTGGTGACAGACCCAGATTGGATTATGCATCATTTAGTGACTGTTTGAAGTTATGATGGCATTGAATAAAGGGACTCATACATAACCTTTCCCCAAAGTTCTGACCGCTGTAGGGCCTCCACAGGTCATGTGAACAAAATTTGGGTAATTGGCAACCAACTTTCACTTACAACCCAATGCTGGGTACTGCAGTCACATGATCACCATTTGTGACCTTCTCTGCCAGCTTCTCAAAAACAAATAATGGGGACACTAACCGGGAAAGTCACAAGTTGGAAGGAAATGGTTGCATCATCTTAGGTTTCAATTATTACAGAAAGGGAAATGAGAGCGTCTAGATTTGATTTTAGAGGAAAAAGCTTAGAGAAATATTAGATGGGATCCCATGGGCAAAAATCCTCAGATCAAAGGAA